>OY560185.1:7343580-9743580 GCA_961405105.1 Perizoma affinitatum | reverse complement strand
TACAACCAATGTGTTTTGCCCATCCTCACTTACGGAGCCGAAACATGGCCCCTGACTAATGAGCAGATGTATATAATTAAAATTGCTCAAAGAGCCATGGAGCGGGCCATGCTAGGAATCCATCTCGTGGACCGTATACCAAACATCGAGATTAGACGCCTCACTTAAGTGGAGTTCGTAGGTATACGGATAGCGAGGCTTAAGTGGAGATTGGCAGGGCACTTGGCAAGGCGGGAGGACCACAGATGGACAAAAATAGTCACAGAATGGTGGCCGAGAGATATGCGGCGGCCTCGAGGCAGTCCACCTGCCCGCCGGTCATTTTATATTGTGAGGGCAGTAGGTGAGCAGTGGATTCGGCTGGCACAAGACCGCCAGGAGTGGCGTAATAGAGAAGAGACCTTTACTCAGCAGTGGGTGTTTCCGACTGATTAGATAGATAGAATGGTAGTTGATCCAAAAAAATTGTTCTTATATGACAGTAGATCAAACCATCGTTTAACTTTTATCGTACATTTTGAAATCCAAACAGTTTAAACTAATATTGATCACAGTTTGTTTGACATAGGGCCGTAACCTTTGTCAAACAAACAGTGAATCGGGTGTAAGCCCGTCTGACTGAGTAGTATAAAAAAAAAGTATTCAACGTAAACGCGTTTTTTAGTTCGACTATTCATAATAAAAATCACTCGATTAAAATTCTAATCTGTCTTATTCACTACACTAAGTACTAAGTACCTACTCAAATAACAATAAATCTACGTAAACCATGTCTCTGAAAGTCAGAAGGTTTCGTGACTAAAATTAAAGGAGAATTAATCAGTTAGCTAATAACCTTAGATCATAAGAGGGAATGAGATTTGAACGTGAGGTTAGGTACAACAAACCTTTGAAAACTAAGCAATATGGCTATGAACATAACTTTCAATATTTAGGTATCTACCATGTTTTAATTCTGTGAGTTTGATTAACCAAATCATATAAAATATGCCGTTTTTTCTCAAAATAAATAAATACCAGTAACTAATATATGTGATCTCACACTAGTTGATAAATCGCTCAAAATTCAGCTTTTTTCACAAAAAAGCTGAATTTTGTAAATTCTGTTCTTTTCATTGATCGGTCAGATATACCTAGCGCACAAAATTAAACATTTCTCCCATAAACTATCCAAATCGTTGAACAAGAATACACTGACTGGTTCAGATGGTCTTCTAGGATTTTGTTAATTTTGGACAGTTTAGTTTAATATAATTTATAGATAAATTAGCTGCGTTAAATATATTTTTTTGCAATGGTTGCATTCAAGAATCCCTGAATCGTTTTAGAATAATTACTGAATCGATTCCGTTTAACAGCGCAAATTCAGGAGATATCCGGATACGAGTGAAAGTATTCGAACAATCAAACGGACAGGCATGTAAATTGGCTAACCTACATACCTGAGAGGTGGAGATGTCGACGAATCGGCCAGCTGGCCGCGTGCTCCGGACATTGTTCACACTATAATTTGCAATTGTGCAGACACAAGCTGGATGAGGACTGAGAGTACTCGAAGTGCTTTGAATTATTTTATACCACAAGGGGGTGGCATTTTGTTCTGCTCATCGTTAGATGTGTAATAAATAGTCCACCGTTGTAGGCTCAATATAATCTAATCCGTAATAGGGGTGGATAAAGGTTATTACTGAGTGTCGGGGCGCTAAAGCTGTCCGCTGTGTGAGTGTCACCCCTGTCGGGGAAGGAGGCACCTTCATGTCTGTGCAAAAAGAGGCGGGGCCTCTACGAGCTCGACTGAGGGTTGTATCTGATCAAAAATAAGCGAGAAATCACTCGAATAAAAAAAAAAACTTTATGCATATTGGTATTCTTATTACGAATTACGACAATTTATAAACGAATGTGACTAACCTCAGTATTTTGATTGTTTATCGATTCAACATTCATTCCACCTTCAGAAATTTTGGTAGGCAGATAATATGAAATTAAATAAATATTACTTTAACATTTTCAGCGCTATACCCCTGAGTCGGCAGAGCTCGTGGGTGTGTCAAATGTTCATTTTGTCACCCCTATTATTGGTGAGCTGTTATTTAGCTCCTGCTCCTGACAGCACTCGTTAACTGCAGGTTCTTATTCTAAGGATCTGAACACAGTTTCGAAGCAGGCTTCTGAAACAAGGCTTGAAAGCAAACGAGATTAATCGTGGCTGGCTAGCATCATCATTATCAACAGCCTTTATAGAAATTAACTGCTGACCCGATGACATCTTTGTTTTCGGGAAGTTAGTTAGTGTGCAGTCAGTTAGTTAGAGAGAGGTTACTCAAGATTGTTCATGGTACTCTTAACCCATTACATCGGTTACACATGTGAGTCATCCAAAGATGTTACTGTACGCACCCCTGAACAACAGACAGACCCTCAAAGTGAAACTTAAGTTAAAGTTTTTTATCCATTAACCATGTAGCATAACACATTCTTGGAAAACCTAAGTCGCTTAATTTTTTTTAGGAATCCACACTTAAAATGTACCTGACGAATGAGATGAATATTTATAAGATAACAGTAACAAATAAATTAACTTAAAATCAACAAACTCAAACAAAAACAATACTATTTATTCAGAATAGGTAGAATTTTACACACATCAGAAGTGTCTAGGGATCAAACACGTTTTTGCTAGTTACCAAAAATCTGTTTGTTTTTATGTTATTTTTTGTAACTCTCCTATAATAACTTTTTAGTAAATTTCGTCATTTGAAAAGAGAATAGTTTTGAATTTAGGTCAAAATATCAAAATCTTCTGTCAAGTCGTATTCCTATATAATCCTGCCACAACAACTTTTCAAAACTCGTCTAAAATAAAAATGTCACAAATAGTTAGTTTCTTGGTCAAACCTCATCGACAAATTCATGATTTTTTATATTTTATAGCTGAGGATGGCTTTATTAGGATTTCAATTAAGAAAAAAGCTAAATTATGAAAGTAGGTAAAAAACAGGTTCCTTTTTGTTAATTCATAATTTATACATTTCTCATAAAATAATAAAGGTTTTACCTTAAATTACTGGTTTAATTAAAGTAAGTGAAGTATTTAATGAAACTGTCGAAATAATCAACTAAGAACATTCTAAGATTCTATTAAATTTGATGGGGAATTATTATTTTGTAACTCTCAATTATTATTCTGTTATCTCAGTTTTAACTTCAAATATTATGAAAAATAAACAGAATTGATCGTGCCTTCTTATATTGTACCATAGACAATGATAATACCTAGCTTTAGTGAGAAATATGGACTGTATTTTCCTTATTAAAGGAAAAACTCTAAAGGACAGTAAAAAAATAAAAACTATCGGTAACAAAATCAGAAATGTAAGGCTGAGTTTTGGTAGAAAAACAGAAAATCATAAAAAGGTAGGTAGGGTGAGCAAATGAAATAAACAATAATTTCGCTTATAGTTTTATAATGAGCTTTTTTATTTGTTTTGTTTTTATAGTAAACATTTTCTAATCTTACCGAATTACCGGGCAATTTGACTGTACACTGCACAGAATATAAGGTTTGTTAAGCTACTTAACATTAAAATTTTATTTATCCTATAAACATTTCAAAATTCAACAAAAAGTATTATTTCTAATCAAACTTCGTAGGCTCGTTCGAAATAGACCTAGTGCTATAAACCTAACCTAACCAAAAGTGGCAAATTTGCGTCTCTTTTGAAGTATTTGATGACATTTTGCTCGACACCGATGTTCCCGTTGAGGTTACAGTTGTTATGCCAACCACCGGTTTTTCTGTCATTGCCTTTGCTTGTTTTGCTTTCATTTTTGTTCGTTCCACTCTGTTTTTTCATTTCTTTTTTCGAATCTGTCATATCTGATATCTTTCTGTATTTGTACTTTAATTTTATTATTTTTTCTTAGTTCTTCTAATTGTTCTGGATTTTGTTTTAATCGCTCCCTGTTTTTCTGCAGACGTCAACGGCATTTTCTTTGGCTGTTGATTATAATTTTGTTTTTAACTGCATTGAAAAAAAGAAGGTTCTCATTCGACGCATATGTTTTTAGAATAAACTTCGGAAAATCAAAACAGAACTCCTCTACGAACGTAAAAATAATAAAGCAACAGTTCCGCCCATACAAAATAGTGAAATAGTAATATTTAAAAAATAAATATTCTACTTTTAACTCAAAGGTTTTCTACTTTTACCATATTATTTATACGTAGTTAAACATATTTTAAGTTCCTGAAGGTTTTAATTTTTGTTTACATATAAATTATAAACAAAAACAATGTGACTTCCAAGTTCCAATCTTGTACTATTTAAGCTTAAGATAACATTGGAATTCATAAGCGAGTTAAATTAAAATTCAATAAAGGTATTCGACTGTATAGAACTTATTAATATCATCATATGCCTGTACAATATCAAATTGGAGGATTAAGAAAAATAATTAGTAGGAAAAAATTATGTATAGAATAAAATACATATATAGCCTCCGAAAAGATAACCTCCTTTTTTGAAAGTTGAGTAACGAAGCATTTACTTATTTTGTTATTTCACTTTCTAAAACTATTTTATTTTATACAAAAATGAGAGTAAACACTATTATTTACTTTCTATTTGATGTTAAGTGTAATACTGAATATAATTATATTAAACCGACAAAACAATGATATTAAATATTGTCAACTTACCTCATAATATCGGTATCAAAAGTGGAATGTAGATCTGTCTTCAAATAGTCGAAGGTCCTTTCACTGACAACCGACTGGCATAAAAATCAATATGGCTGACTAAGGATATTTAAAGTAAGAAATATAAAAAAAAAACTCAAACCGGTATTAAAAAATAAGTGGTACAAAGTTGGTAACAAAAATAGAACTGCGACAAGCTTGTTTTATTTCAAATTCGTAAAAAAAGTTACCAAGTCTACTAAACAAATTCTTTAAAATGTTTCAACCCGTTTCAAAATCAACAATTAACTACGTGTTCTCAAAATAATCGACTCTGAAATTTCTAATTTTTTTTCTCTAATTTTTTTCTATTTAGAGAGATCTATAATTGGCTGTGTAACTTCAATAATCATAAGAAATTTTGTTATATACTAAGTGCTGTTGGTCTTTTCAATAAAACAAAATAAAAATAAATAAAATATTTGTAATATCGTTATTATGACATATCTACCTCCAGAAAAGCTTATAGTTACTCTAAAAAAATACGGGGTTAATTTTTACGAATATATTTATAGTTATTTACATTCAATGGGCAGCACAAGTCGTGTCATTAGAAAAAAAAAAGAAAAATGCTCATAAGTCGACTTTGAACACGTTACCGCATCACAGGCAGCGTGACAGAGCGACATGGAGGATGAGCTCGCATCACCACACGCAGGCAAGATCGTTACATACAAATTACTGCTCGACGAAATCGTACACTGACAGCGATGATGTTGGTTAAGAGGCTTCATTGCTCTTCAGGGATGTTAAGCGATCAAACCATAAGAAATCGCTTGCATGCAGTCAATCTCCATTCCCGAACGCCGCTACGTGTACCACCTATTGTGCTCCGTAATCGCATAGCCCGTTTACAATGGGTTCGTGAACACATAAATTGATTGCCATATCATGATTGTTCCACAACAATCGGGTATTTGGATTGGCGGAAGAACCGAACTGATTTGGATCAGAGGCAATCTCAATGCGCAGATTTACGCTGAAACGATTGTATCTGATGTTGTCATTCCACTTGAAACCCATTGAGCACACATTTGATATGATTCAGAGAAGATTTCTGCCAAATATGCCCTACATACACCAGAAAATGTTTTATATCAGTTACAACAGACGTGGGCGGCCATTTCGCAACGTGATTTGTATGAACTCATATTGAGTATGCTGAATCGTTGCAATTGTGTTATACGAGTTAATGGCGGAATTACAGACTACTCATTGTTTATTTTACGTAATAAAAAGCTTTAAAAACTTTCATTTTTATCCATCCAGCATAAACAAAAAACGCGAAAAGTCTTTATTAATACAAAAGCGTTTTATTTAATCAATTTATATAGAGATTATTATGTTATTTCAATAAAACAACTTTTTTTTTTAATATCCCTAGACACTGTTGATGTGTGTAGATACGATATCGGACCACCTCCACCCACCAACCGATCCACAACTGCAACGGAATGAGTAAAATAACATGTAGTTATTACATTTTAAAAACATCGTGTACTCATAACTCATGGTAACACAAGTATCTCATACATAAACGTGTCTGAATAATTTTGAACCACTTTATAAGACAATCGTTCTGGTTCTCGTTTTTTACTGTTCAATCCTGCAAGGATTCCTATCTATCAAGGATACCTATCTTTCACAATAAAACTTTTTATTAGTACGCCTCAGCATCCCTCCAAACAACCAAACTCGTGCATAGGCCATGGCTGATAAGCTTTTGTTTTTGGGTATTCACAAAAACGGAACTTATAATGTTCACTGAAAGGAATCTAGGAAACCTGAGACTCCCGAAAATATTCAACACTGAACTAACACTAACAAACGAAGTCAGATATCTAGGGATAATTCTGGAGAATACCCTCGTAAACTGCTTTGGAAAAAGCAACTTGACTATAAACTGCAACGAGTATGTACAATACAATAGGGAGGTTTTCTCCATAAATAACAATGCGGTTCTATACAACCGCCTCTATATAACGGCATTATATATGAAAATCAAAAATAAAATAAACATTTTTTTTTCTTTTTTTGTTATTCTCCTTATATAACAAGGCGGTTCTATACAACCGCCTCTATAAAACGGCATTATATATGAAAATCAAAAATAAAATATTTTTTTTTTCTTTTTTTGGTATTCTCCTTATATAACAATGCGGTTCTATACAACCGCCTCTATATAACGGCATTATATATGAAAATCAAAAATAAAATAATTTTTTTTTTTCTTTTTTTGGTATTCTCCTTATATAACAATGCGGTTCTATACAACCGCCTCTATATAACGGCATTATATATGAAAATCAAAGATAAAATATATTTTTTTTTCTTTTTTTGGTATTCTCCTTATATAACAATGCGGTTCTATACAACCGCCTCTATAAAACGGCATTATATATGAAAATCAAAAATAAAATATTTTTTTTTTCTTTTTTTGGTATTCTCCTTATATAACAATGCGGTTCTATACAACCGCCTCTATATAACGGCATTATATATGAAAATCAAAAATAAAATATATTTTTTTTTTATTTTTTTGGTATTTTCCTTATATAACAATGCGGTTCTATACAGCCGCCTCTATAACGGCCTTATATAATAAGGCCGACACTTACATACGTAGTTAGGCTGGTAAGTCATTTAGCCAGACTTTCACGTAAGTATAATGGATCGGCTTCGAGTCATGATGCGGAAATTAGATCTCACTAATATATACATACATATAGATTCCCTTAAAAAGAAAGCCAGCCATCAATCTCCGGGACCTATAGGGAGGAGTCTGCTTTAATTATGAAAAAGTGATGATCATTCCAAAATTGTTTGTTTGTCATGTTCAGAAAACAGCAATTCGATTGGTATGATGAAAAATTAAAAAAAACCAGCAAAAACGAAGGATGTCGTTTTAGTTTCAATTAAGGGTTGATTATGATTTTTATGTGTTAACTATGATTGTTTATACAAGCCCGCGACTTCGTTCGCGATTGCCATCCCTGCCGACTAATTATTCGTATTTGACCACAGTTTGTTTCATATTAAGCAACGCTGTAGACTGCGTTGATTCACTTTTATCAATAAAGGAGCTTTTTAATTTGGATTTGAAAACTCCCAGGTTGTATTTCTCAGAAGACAGTAAACCAGGATTCGAAAAAAGAATCATTAAAATCGGTTTATAATTGGCCAAGATATCGCGTAACAAACACACACGATAAAAAAAACATACAGTCTAATTGAGAACATCCTCCTTTTTTTGAAATCGGTTAAAAACTTCAAAAATTCTGCAATTTTTACGTGATAAAAACGTTCAGGTTTTACGTTTGGGGTGGCGTTACTTACTTTGACAATAGAACTACCTACTCATCGTACACTACAAAGATCACAACAAATCTTACGCCAGCTTAAGATGAGATATGTACTCGAAGGTTCCTATACATTCTAGGTTTCAAGTTATTTTCGACGTCCCTATTGTGTATTATGATCGTTTGGCAATATCTGACTCCTTTGGAGTGGTTTGAATTTGAAAATATGTTTTATCCATGAAGCCTATACAATGAGTCTTCAAAGATTCCTGTACATTTGGCGAAGATATCGCGTAACATATCTGAACACAAAAAAACACAGATAAATTGAGAAACTCCTGTTTTGAAGTCGGTTTTTGACGTAGGTGCAGACGGGCATAAGAAATGCCTAAATCTTTGCATAATCTTAGTACAGGCGGACAATAGTCTTTAAAAAATAACAAGAGTTGGTGCCGCGCGAGTTGGCAATAACTCTACGACCGCCGTGGGATCCAAAGTGGGCTACTTTGCTGCAGAAGCAAATTAGCGTGTCGCCCTCTATAAACAAGTAATTCCAAGGCGACATCTATAATTTGGTGCTAATTCCGCTTCGGAAGTAATGGGCTGGCGAACTGTCCTGCCCTGTGGACCCTGTAATTGATTTGTCGCGCGTCGAACTTGCGACTGCCGTGGCGGGCGGCGGGCACGCGACCCGCCACGCCCCTTCGGAATATGTTTGATAGTTTTTCGCGTGAGATCCCTTGTCAGTTCGCTTTTGTTGTGGGTTGTTGAGTATAAATTCGTTTTGGAATAACCATCCACTTGAACTGGGACTACAGATCCAGAACAAATCCATTCCTAGTAAGTAAAGAAAATCGATGATCCCTACTTCTATTATTTAAATTATACATTTTCCTGTGAAAAAGTTTACATTGAAACATAGTTGGAATTTTCTAAAATTTCAACCTAACATACCACACGTTTCTTTTTTTATACAACTATTTTTCATATTTCGTTTTGAGTTCCAAAGCCAAAGGCCGAAAACCAAACTTTATACCTAGGTATAAGTATAGTTTGTTAATAATCAGCCTATCAGTCAACAAACCGTTATGTGTTGGTAACATTGATCACGATTTAACAATGGTTAATAGTCCGAGTATTTGTGCATGCGAAAATACTTTATGTGACCTTTAGATATACCTACCTACAGTTTCGTCAAGCCCCTGTATACAACAGCCACTTTCTGTTGGATTTTACGCTTGCGTAAATCTGAATTGTATTTAAATGACATTAGCTGTTGAAATGTTACTGCTGCCAAGTTTTTACTTGACGGAAAGTAACTAAGCGTGAGGTATTAGGTCTAGCTAGAGGCCCACGCCTCTCTGTTAGTCCGTCGGTCGTCCCTCCGTCCGATTATCAAAAAGTCTAGCGAGTATCATTCACTAGAGGAACTAAAATCAACGAAAATGGTTCATTGGATTTCCAATACTTAACTTTACATTATAACAGAAGAGATTATGAGGCAACTTCGGGACCCTAACAGCATGTTTTGACGTCAGGCTGTTTATTATTCCAGTGATAATCACCAATTAATCAATCAATTTATCTAGACTATTAGATACCTATTTAGCGCCACTAGGTACCACTGTAGCTATCGATATCTATACTAATAATATATCTAAGAATTAACATTTTGCATGAACGCGCTAATCTCTGGAGCTACTAGTAGGATTTGGAAAAATATTTTTGCATTTGATAGCCCAATTCACGAGGAAGGTTAGAGGCTATTTAACATCATGCTACGATACTTAGGAGACGGGCAAAGTAATATCGCGGTGGGCGATGCGACGCGGTGGGCTGGAGGCCGAGGGCGTCCGTGGCACAGCTAGTGCCACTATACTAACGTACAGTACCTAGGTACACTACATTAGTTTATTTGAAATATATTTTTTAGTTAAATACCTTTTTGGATTAAGTACATAGATACATACTTAAAAATGTTATTTACTACTAAACTTCTCATCCAAACAAAACAAACAAACACGCTCACGACTGTCTTCCCCATGGTGGACATCCTCAAATACATACTCAGTGAGTAGATCTTTGGGGATACCAAGTAGGGGGTAGTCAGAGGCACGTCCAAACATTATATTTGGTACATGCCCGCGTTTTGCAAGTAGTAAGCATTCCACGTGACAGGTTGCAAGCCCATCGCCGCTTATTGGAACACGAACTATTGGCACATGCCTTCGAATGTTTGGTTCTAGGCACCGTTTTGAGCACATGTTCATGCGCACATAAATTTTTCGAGTAGAAAAATCCATTGGTGCACCCACTAGGCCAACACGGCTACTTCTCATCCGATTTAAACACATATTTAACCAATAAGTATTAAGAATAGACCTGCAGAGTGGCCATAGGATGTATATTATTCCGTACAAATAAAAGGGATTCTTGGAGACTAATTTTGCAACATAAGTCGCCTAAAAAAAAGGTCGTGCGAATGCGTTTCTTACGAACGTAAGACCTACTTTTTATCCGGATACCACGCAGGCGAAGCCGTGGGTATAAGCTACTTAATAAAAACACAACAATTGGCTTTAAAACCAGCAATGAATTCATAATGTGCAATTGGTTTTCTCATGAGTCTTAATTCTAAAGTCCACAAGTAAAGTAGACCGCATTTATTGAAATGCTTGTTTAGTTAATTTATTTATTTGCGTGCATATGCTCTGTGAGATTATCCGGAGGGTGCCCACTGCTCACCGCTCACTGCACACTGTTCAGTGAACACGTGGTTCGGGATCCGCTGGTCGCACGAGGCCGCCCGACCCCGTGCCACGCGACCGACCTGCTGCACTCCCAAGTGTGTAACCGTATAGAATATATAAAAGTAACTATGACGCCTCTCGTAAAACTGTTTTTCTGACTACACTTAATTAATCCGTGTCGCCAACAAAAATAACTGAGGGGAAACATGCAATTTAAGTGTCAGTTAAATGGTTAACTGATTTTGTCAAGCTTTTCTGCAGATTATGGTCGGGATTTTTAATACTTAGGCCCGTGTAAATAGAATATCTGAAATAATGCTCAAAAAAAACTCTGTAGAGAGCTTTACTGCTACCAAAAATAGCTCAATTTCACCAACAGATTACGCGTAAGGAGCTTAACATTACGTCTGCATTAAACTGTAACTTCTTGTTTCAATAAGTTACTAGATAATAGGCACGGATTTCGAAGTTGTTGAAGTTGAGTGTAGACGGTCAAATGTGACAGTAAGGAACGCCCAATGACTTTGCCCGAGTGCAAGATGGCATTATGTAATGAATTCTAATGCATGACTTAGTGTCAAATATTATGAGACTGGCAATCAAACATATCCTCATTGTATGTTTTTTTTTTAAGTATGTTGGCCTACCTACCTAGTGTTCCTTTAAATCTAATAAACTCAATGGCCACCGGGCGGCGGAAACCAAATCGCTCTCATTATGGTCCCCCCTAGCCCGTATTTGTCAGTCTGTTTGTTGTATTGAGGCATTTATTATACGCAATTATTAACAAGTCGTCAACAGATCCGATGCATCAATGGGGACAGTGGATCTCAATCTTTCGTTGTTTTGAGTATTTAAAAAAAACTTTACATTATTATAAAAACCTAGGTTATGAAATATATTTCTTTGCTACCGATAGTAGCTTTTCGTATATATATTTGTCAATGTCATCTCAAAGTGTTTTCTTAACAGTAAATTGCTTTGCTTCGCTGATTACATTAAGATATATAAAATTATCGACACAATTTCAGATGTGATTGACTTACAAGCAGATCTACATCGTTTGGACACCTACTGTGCTGATAACAAACTCGACCAAAATCCGTCCAAATGTTCAGTGGTTACTTTCACACGAAAACGTACTGCAATGCATTTATTAAAGCAACAGATCCTTGATCGAGGCATTGTTGTCACAGATCTAGGATTACACGATTCCAAGCTAATTTTTCCTCCCAAATTGACATGATCGTCGGTAAAGCATCAAAGGCTTTTGGCTTCATTATGAGAAGTTCTGCAAGCTTTAATCGAGCGAAAACATATACTGCACGTTTGTCCTTAGCATACTTGAAAGTTCTTCCCAAATTTCGAATCCTCGAATTTATACCTACACAGAAAGGATTGAGCGTATCCAAATTAAATTAATTAAATATTTATGCTTCCGTTTGACTCTAATAATTATTTAGCGCTTTGCAGTAAATTATCCTCCCGCTCAACAAGTGTCGTGAAATAGGCGATATATCCTTTTTGCTTAATCTTCTTCTTGGTAAAATTAGTCTTAACGCACCCCTAAAACCACAAGATTGAACGTTGTTATAAGTATTCCTGTTGTACGAACCAACTATAGACAAAGTACATTTATTTGACGAGTTGGTAACCAGTTCAATGAGATATCAAAAAAGCATAATTACCTGGATCTCTTCTGCTCCAGTGTAGAATCCGTGAGGCGGCGGCTTAGTGGAGATTTCTTTTCTGCGTGGTGAAATTGAGGTTCAATCGAAAAAAAATATTACTCTTTGCTCTTATTATTATGTTTGTATATCTATTTTATAGCTAACTTTGTATTTATTCTGTTGTATTTTTTCCTGTTCAGGTCACACTCTTTATGTATCTTTACGCTGTATCTACACGTGAAAACCTATTATTGGCCTTCTGTGTTATATTGTTATGTCTTTCTGTAATATTATGTGCTAATGGTTTTCCTTAAAATAAATAAATATGAAGACTGATCAGATTTTACTTGAAAACTAATTTCAATAAAAACAAATAACATACTAAGCGTTAAACGCATAAGTGGAATATTATGGGTAAACTAATTAGGCTTATTCCACATTTCCTCTGCGAAAATCCCCTTCCGGTACTCAAAGGGGAAGCTAAGGGGATCTGTGGACATGAATTCCAAAAATCCCCTGTTCCATTTATTTACACTGTAATAAAAAAACATAATTATACTAAATAGGTAATCACAGTCTTTATTTTTTAGTTTGAAAAATGAATTTACCTATTAACATTCCCCTATTTCGACCAAAATAAATCGATTAGATTGGTATGCGTAACACACGAGTTTTTTTCAAAGACACGCTTGGCACGTAAAACCCGTATGAAAAATAGCTCTAAAATGTTATAGTACTTACTTTAGTTGTGTTTTTTAATGTAATATTTAACGTTGCATTATTAGGTAATCTGAGTCAATGTTATTAAACAATAGCTTGAATTCTCTTTATTTTTTTATATTTTAAATAATGCTGGACATTTTTACACAGCATCTAGCCCCAAAGTAAGCAGAGCTTTTTGTATGGGAACTACATGACCGATATACCTAATAATTATATACTTTTTTTTGTAAATACAATCATATTATTTATCTCTTTTTCACCAACAAACTAAACTTTATCTATCGCTCTATTTTACTTACAGTAACAAAATAAAGAGATAGCAATAGTTTAAAAGCTGTCAACCTAATCAGATTTAATTTTTCCATAGATGTGTAATCGTGATTTCAAAACATGCTGCTATCTAAAAACGAGAAGAAAAGCGACACGTAAACTAATTTAACAGAAGTTAAATTCATGACATCTCTCTTTTGAGTCTTGATTCTTGATGATTTCTTGTCTGAAAGAAAAACAAGCACACTCAAGACCGTAATTCTTATGATAGAGATTCTCAAATCTATACTTAGTACGGAACCTGTAAGGATACATAGATGTTTTCCTTCACCATTTTGAGCCTGTGTTAGTGCCAACATTCATGCATCAATATAAAAATCCATTGGTGCACGAATTCGAACCCACGACCTCCAGAGTACTGTCACTATGCGAACACGACAATTTAATATAATTAAGAACTAAAATAAAACGACAAACTACCTACCTTTAATAGTTTTTTTTACACCATAATTAGCTATCCTCAAAAATCTACGCACTGAGAAGTCAATCATTTTTTTTGAAAATCAAAACGTCGTCGTATTGAAAGATTGAGAAACGCCTAAGCAGCCCCTCGGCGTGTGCATGACAAGGGGGTTACCCGTTGTTACACGCGCATCCTCAGTCGCGGCCTGGGAACAACACACGAATTGCCCCACATTAATTGCCTAATGTGTCGAAACTGATTGACCGACATGATTGTTTCGAGTGGTTTGAAGCGTTCCGGCGCTGTTGTGTGAGGAACTATGAAGGAGGAACAGTTCTACTAAACTCAAGTTCTCATATTAAATCAGTTTTATTTTACGCAGTTAAGGCGATGAGGCGGAGTCATATTCAACTATTGTTTTATTATTATTATTTTTAGCCGATAACATTACGACAAGTTTGCTTTACGTTCATGTGTCATTTAAGACGTGTACAATATGTGCGAGTGAGCGCGCAATATGCCTCACTACACTCACACATTCTACTTCCACACCTGGAGCAGGAAATTGCGTCAAGTATAGTGTGGAACTGAAATCTCACGATGTTTTTAGAGGCTTCTTTCATGCATTCGAATTTTGAAATCTACTTAGGACATGCCTTATATGAAGTTTTTCTTTACTGCTTGAGAGCACTAGAATTGCACAAATTCGTGTTGAAAATCCATCGGTGCACGTTGGGATTCGAAGCAACGACCTTCGGATGTAAAGCCAGGGAATCTAGCCACTCTACCACTCTACCGCAGTGACGTAGCATTAGTTAGATAGTAAAAATAGCTAGCTATTGGCATTCAATAAAACTCGCAAATAGGTAAAATTTTTATTAAGAAGTAAAACCTAGATCAGACTAAATGGAAACAACATATAAGTAGCTCTTATTTACACTTAGTTCAGTCACTTTAAACGCATTGTTGTTAAGTTTTTACACGGGTATTTATACATAAACATGGGTGTTATAACACAACAGCTAAAAAAATAATAAAATGGTAAACGTGCTAAAGACCCGTTTAAAAACCAATACAATAAGGCTTGAGTTCGACAGTAACATAAATCGGCAGTCCACCATTGTAACCAGTAACCATTGATTATGATGACAGATTCATATGAAAACATGTGTCAAAAAGCTTTGATTAGGGCCTAATCACCCGCCATATAATATTTGTTTAGGTGAACTCGGGCCTAGTAACTATTATGAATACTGATCGGAATACTGGACACTTTTTCCAAAAGTGAAAGAAATTCTACTTCCAATACTTTTTGATTGTTTCGTATTGCACTGTCATCTGTAAACTTTAAAGGGGGTGGCTGACCTTAATAAGATTTCTGATTGCTTATCAATACGAGCTAACCCTTAGGGCCCGCGAAATTGGCGCGGTGGCGGTAATCTTGCGGAAATAGGCTGTCAAAGTTTCACCAATATGGACCCCTCATACAAATTCTACTAACCGCCACCTGCCACCGCGCCAGTATAAGATAATATTCCTTCTTGCGGTTAAACTGCATGTTTTGCCGTCTGCTACAGCTCTAAGCGATGAGTATGGTTAGTTGTGATCTGTCATTGCTTTCTGCGGAAGGTGGATTTCCTCGATGGGAGGGTCAGGCATGCTAGACTTCTCATTCGCGTAGCGGTAGCGCAGAGCCATCGCAAGGAATATCATCATGTCTATCGTCATCAGACCAGCAAACAAGAAGAACTCCTTCCACTGAAAACAAAAAAAAAATTGCAAAGTTTTAAAACTCCCACTGTCTTTTGCAACGCCCTCTAGTGACTCCTAGCAATACAACCTATAAGAACCATTTCTAAAGTCGTGCAATTCAATTGCGTAACAACACTTTTCAATCCGTTTCCAGATTGAATATCTGCTTATCCGGATAAGCCGTTTCAGAGATAAATGGTAACAGATAAACAAACAACCTCTACAACGCTTATATCGGCTCCTTACATCGCAGGTAAGGTGAAAATAGTAGACTTTCAACAAAAAATATTCAATCCATGATGGAAATCCTCGGATCAATATTCAGTAGGTACGTAGATCCACGAGGACAATCTTTTCGGGCAAGCTACGTCAAGGGATGAGATACATTTCATCTCTTCCATTCATGTATTCCTTGGCATGCTCAAGGGCAATCATGGAGTAAAACAATAATGAATAAGTAGATGACTACTGTTGGAAAAACATGATCCAGAACGAGATCGGCTGGCGTGGCGGAAGTTAGAGGAAACTTTTCCAATCAAAGACAGCTGTTGGCAGTCTTGTTTTTGAAGTGTTTGAATAAAAGCTGTGATAATAAAAACAAATAGGCCCCTTACGCTGCCTTTCATTGGGAGCACATATAGGGGCCCGTTTAGTGGATGGCAAGGCATTGTCTGCCTCAATCAATATGCACAATTAATGTACGAAAGGCAGGTACATCGTAAATCTAATATAGCCCAGCATCTATTATATAAACATAACAATGTCTCTCTCTCCCATCTAGTCTTACTCCTCTTCATTTTCATGTTCATAAATTAATCAGAGTGCAATTATGATTAATTTTATATTTTAACGTTTATATCTACATATAACAGGTTACAGCCTTGTCACACATCGTTGACCCCCTCCCACCCCTTAACGTGCGACGTAATTTTTGTATAGCCCTTAAGTAAATATATGAATTATAGTTACCTGAGCATCAAGAAAGTGTCCCTCCACGATGAGTACTACGATCAGGTTCCCGAAGGCGACGGTGAGCAGCCAGACGGACTGCAGCACCGACTTCATGGTGGCCGGCGCCTGCGTGAACGAGAACTCCAGTCCCGTTACGGAGAACATCACCTCGCCCATTGTCATCACCACGTACTGCGGGATCAGCCACATTATGTGTACACTGTTCGCCGGCGTTATAGTCACTGCATTCGCCAACTGGACACGAAAATAATAACATTAGTAGATTACTTATATGTGTTTTTTATTTTGACTACTGGGCATAATTCTCGCCTAATTCTTTTCATTTGCCAAGGATAGCCACAGCTAAGCTTTTCTGATTTAATTTTAAGACTGGGATATTTTTTTATTTAATTAACTTGTATGGCTTTGATATCACTGCGGCCGTGACAGGCCTATTGTAATCGCCAGTTAGGCGTTTAAAGTTACCGCTGATATATATAGCTGTTCTAAACTGCAGAATCGTTTTAGGCATCTTTTTGAGTTTTAGTTCATCTAGGCTGAGAATGTATTTGCGCAGTGTATTTTTAATATTAATGATCTTTCGTATTAGAAAGCATGCTAGTTTTCTGGTTTCCACCAACCCCTTTCATGCGCAACGCAATTATGTCAAATAAATATGCAAAATTCAATTCCAACCGGGTGACAACGGGAACGATCCTAATTTAACAACATCCGCCATCAATTTCTAAATTTTCGTTTCCACACCTAATCACCGCTCCTTGTATAAGTTTCGGAGATACGATGGCCTGCCAGCCCATCGTATCTCCGAAATTCGTGATTACTTGGAATCTATTAGGTTTCATATATGTTAACGTAGGTAACATAATATATGATCTGTTATCTTAAAACTGTAAAACTACCTACTTAGGTAGGTAGTTTTATCTGTCAACTGTCAACACTTTGATTCTGATAGGTAATATCCCTTCCTTTGACAGAGTAGAAATCTTTAAATTATCTGTGATCGAGTGGTATAAATGATATTTTCAGGGGGTGACTCTTATGTCTTATGATGATAATCAGATAATCTTTCCTGCACGACTCAAATAACTATCATCAAAACTCCATATTAGTTAAATAACCTTACGTACGTTATGAAGAATTGTAAGTTCATACTCCCAAGTAGTTGTTTGTAGTTCGTTAGACCGACACGATAAGCAACACTAAGTACATAGTATGCCTGTATTGTTTATGTTGTACAACAGTACAATATCAAGTGCACTTTAAATACAATGTCATTCTAGCTAAAGGAGAGGTAATACACTGATAAATAAGCGTATAATTCAAATTATTCACACTCACAAATATACTGTTACTGTCGTTGTAAATATTGATCGTGTAAACGGCTCCGACTTTGAACTTGAAGTTTTTTAAAACTGTTTGTCCGTCCACAAGCACATCTGCCGAACCCTTTGATATCGTCTTCTGTCCATTATCATCACTTTGTAATGACAATTTAGTTCGGTTTTTGCTAATGTCCACAATAGTAATCGGCACCGCTCGCTCACTATTCACCAAAAATCTGAAAATAGCGTCGCTTTAAAATTCACTTAATGTAAAACACATTTTCGAACTGTCGGTACCTAAATTGGAAACCAAAACATTGTGATTGGTTTTGATTAAAAAGCTGTGTAAAAGCAATTTATGTGCAAACAAGGAAAATGGTTCGTTTGGAAAGTGTATTTAATATTTTGTGCATATTTTTCTCGCAAATATTCGCTCTGAACGCTTACAATGTTGATTTAAAGCAAGGCAAGTTAAAAGGCACAAGCGGAGTGACGTTATTCGACGGAAGACTCTATTTTGCATTCTATGGCGTCCCATACGCCCAACCACCTATTGGGAAACTGAGGTTCAAGAATCCAAAACCTCCAAAGAAATGGGAGAAACCTTTCGATGCCAGTACCGAGTACCATGGCGCTTGTGCCCAAGCGCACATTGTTCACAGGCACGGGCTTTACGGCAGCGAGGATTGCCTTCATCTTAATATATTTACTCCAAGTCTCTTTAAAACTGGGAACAAACTAAAGGCAGTCGTTGTATGGATACATGGGTACGCGTTCACTTCAAGCTTCAGCCACATTCACGGACCAGATTTCTTTATTGATGAAGACGTGATTTTAGTAACGGTGTCACACAGAATAGGACCGTTTGGTTTTTTAAAGATCAACGAAACAGATAATAACTCGAATATGGGATTGAAAGATATTGTGATGGCTCTTAAATGGATACGAAAGAACATAAAGAGGCTTGGAGGTGACAAGAGTAATATAACTGTGATGGGCAGCGGTAGTGCGGCCACATTTTTGTCACTCCTGATGACTACCAAATCCCAAAAACTATTTTCAAAAGCGATATTGCAAAGTGGTGCCATGTTCTCTTCGTCACTATTTCAAGGAGACCACAAACTAGAAATAGATAGATTAAAGGAAAAACTGAAGAAAAAAGGTTACAGGAATATCAATGAAGCTTCAACTAAAGATATTATTGAGGTCTTTCCTAAAATTTACAGCAATTTCGACGTGATCAATCGCCAAAAGCCTTTAGTTCCATTCTTACCGATACTTGAAACTGAATCAAAGACATCGTTGCTCACAAAACGGCCTGAGGAATATTTAAGCGATAAGCGAAGTGATCTTATCAAGCCTATTTTGATCGGTTTCAACAGCAAAGAGAGTATATCAGAAATCATTCCATTCTTGCATAATGCGAATTATCTGAGAGCGTTTGGTGTTTACTTTAAATACATGGTTCCTTTCTCATCGCGTTGCGCTTACAACTACACCACATCGGCTTACAAAGAAATCGCTAAAAGAATTTTAAAAGAATATTTCAAAGCAGGCATCACTGAAAAATCTATCGAGGAGTTCTTGCAATATAGCTCCGATTTAATAAAATATCCAATTTATGATTTCATTCAGCGACAAAAGCAGATAAAAGGAAGCAGGATGTATGTTTACAAGTTTACCTATAGTGGCATTTTCAATGTTGTAAAATTAAATTCAATGTCCGGAATCAATGCAAAAATTAAAGGAGCTGCCAGTGGTGACGAAATATGCTACATGTTGAAATGCGAACCGATTTGGGAGTATTATGTAAATGCGAACCGCGATCTCAACAACAAAGATAGAATATTTATTAAGAAAATAACAGAAATGTGGGCCAATTTCGCAAAAACAGGCGATCCTACGCCAAATACCTCAATCGGAAGTGTTACATGGCCACCAATGACCGAAAATGAAGATAACGTGTTAAATTTAGGAAAAGTTTTCAACATAATGGATTCTAAAAAAGAAAAGAGAATGTTCGCGTTTTGGGATGACATTTACCGTAATTACTATAAAGATTGCGGCATGCATGATGAGTTGTGATCGTGACTTACCTGACAGCTACTCCATCGATGGGTTTCTCGTTGTTGTCGAGGAAAGCGCGCACTCCCTTCTTCGACACGAAGAAGGAGTTACCAGTGGCGCCGGCCACCGCAAACGATCCTGTGTAAGGGTTGTCGATGCAGTCCCCATCGACCCCTCTCAGGGTATACGGCACGTCGGGAAACCTGACCGCATCCAGCTTTAAATTCTCGTACACAGACAAGGGTTCAATGTTGAAGTCTGTTGTGGCATTGTGTTCGAAAGTGGTGATTGTGTAGTTGCAATTAAAGCCATTGTAGACGCGGAGCTGCGAATAACCTTCCACAAGCGGCGTGTGGTACGTTGGCTGCAAACAGACGTTTAGTAAAGCATGTGGCCTTGCTGCTTATCTGATCTTTCAGACTGTGAGAAAATAAACACAAAATAATAGGTACTTTCGCGCATAGTAAAAAAAAACAAACACGCGCATGACTACATTATTTCAGTGATCAGTATCAGTATAGTCAATATATCCAGTTCGTGAGAGTCTAAAGAACATTTTACAATAGTGTAAAATACGTCAGATCCAAAATGAATCTGTTTTTTCTCTTTAGATCCAAATTTTAACAAGTAGATCTACTTAGAACTTTCTGTCTGGCCAGATCCACTGGCCTATTCACGATGTCTAAGAAATAAAGTTCTCAGTCGACAGGCCTTTCTGTATTACAAATCATGTTTTATGTTGGTTACGTTAGATTAGGTTAATTACCAGCCCTACATGATTAAAACTAGATCTGGCTAGTTTTAGGTGGTACAAGGATTTTGTAGAGATTTCAGCTGCGTCATATTTACCAGCAGATTAAGTTCGACGATGCCTGAGATGACGAATGCTGCGGCTGCGAGCAGGCCTCCCCAGATCATCTTGTGTAAAGGTTTGCTTATGAGACGACACCTGGTCATGCAAGGGTATATCGCCTGAAACGAAACGCTCCTTAAGTAACCATAGTTAGTTATAGTTAATGAAAGTAAATAAATGAATTAGACCACAATTACTTATTCTTTGCCCCTTAAACGGATTCCAACTGAATTTATACTCAAGCATTTTGACAGTTTTCTGTGGTCACAAATAAATATACATCGTCTATTGCAGCTCCCTTCGTGACTTGCGGTGATAAACCAATCTTGAAGTCATACAAATCGATAGCCAAAAACGATAGCGATAGTATTTCGCATCGGATTAACAGTTTCGGAGATAAATGGTAACAAACTAAAGAGGTTGTTTATTAACAACATATTATGGCAGGCGTGTATTCTTTAAGTCACGGGTAAAAAGTCTGTCTGTCACAGCAATGTGACAGATAGACTGACTGCGTACGCTAAGGTTTCGGTCAATCTGAAATGATGATGAAATGACGCGGTGGCGATCAAAGGGAAATGGTGGATAAAGTTCGCGTCAATGTATTGATCGCCACCACCACCACATCAATTTGACCAGGGCCCTGTTGGCAACAGTTGGCAATCTTTGCGATCGAAACCCTAAAAACTAAAAGATATAAAATTATGAGAGATTATTATTTTGGGGTAAGTGAGTGTGTCCATGACTTATGATGCCGTAACATGAACTGTCACGTAAGAACCTGTTTACAGAATGTGAGTTGCACAGAGAGCGGATATAGAGTGTGCCATCCTCGGCATCAAGCTTATAGACCTTGTTCCCAACGACGAGACAAAGACGTTGAAAATCGTATAACAGAAAAAAGTGGAGCTGGGTAGGACAACTGCCTCAGCGAGGTGACGAAAGGTGGGGTAAGGCCAATTGACTGATGCCGAAGGACTTGCTACAGAAACGTAGATCGCCCAGCTGCCAGATGGGCAAACGACAACGTAAGCGGTACGGGACGAACCTGGTTGAGGCATGATCGCGGGTATAACTGCAGACAAAAGAAGGCCTATACTTAATAGTGGGTGAAGTCAGAATGTGGATGATGGTGTTGAAGAAAGATAGCACAGATATATGTATATGCTGATATAACATGTATTTAAAGAGGTAAGTAAGAAGGTAGCCTACTACTGCTATTGATTATTTATTTATTTAATAGTACCTACAAGCTTAGCGTAATAAACTGTTGGAAAACAAATAATGATAAATCTGTATGAGATTCGCCTTGTCATTGTTATATTCAAGATCTTAACAATAAAGACATTAGCGAGGTATGTTTATGTCGCTTTATGGCGGAAAGACAGCTGTCTTCGAAAGATATAAGGCTAAATAGTTTCGTAAATCAATCGAAGGCACGTCGTGGAAATCGTGTGATATCTTCTCGTTATGTCTTTATAGTCAGCCTGTCAGCTAATAGCTCCATACCTAAACTTTACTTAGTATTGCCATTCAGCAGGGCGATGCAGCCTATGTTTTGGGGGCACTTACGACTGTTAGATCAGTATACTTAGTTTGAATTCTTCAGTGGTATCCGCTGATTGTAGATATGCATTATATAGGCACGATTTTAGAAAAAAATATATTTTAAAGATGGATAGATACTTAGTCTTTGTTAGACAATGCAGATAAACAAGATATGCGGCCTTGGCAAGATTATCTTATCTACCAAGTATCTCAAGTATGTTTCCACTTATTTATTTAAAAACACTATATAGACCAATTTATAAAAAAATACAATAGCCGGATTTAATGGTAAAACATTTTTTACTAGTCAACCTAATAACTTTACTTTAAAGTTGATATATACTACATTTATTCATATGACTATGTACAAGTAGGTAGGTATATACAAAAATAGACAGATGAAACAGCTAGTTATCTAAAGACCGTTGCAAATACTCTATAGATAGCTCAACTGATCCAGATCAGTGTTCAATATATAGGTACATAGATACAATTAACAATAGAGCGAATAATAGTAAATTGTTCAACATGAGACTAAAACGAGATCATATCATACGAGATCTTTAGCCTCCCAAGCGTCAGCAAAAGAGTCTAATAGAATCGAGGACCTATGAATGGGTTTTAGTCCCGAGTTAAACACTTTACTTTTTACTTCGATTGCGAGAAAATAAAATAAACTATGTATTAAAGTAAAAATTCCAGAGAATAGGCGGCATAACCAACTTTTAAAATTTTAAAATTTCTTAAGGACGGAACGCTAGAGCAGCAGAAGCCAATTAAAATTAAAAAAATATGTTTTATCTTTATATTTTTATCTCAGAAATGATTTCAAAAATGGAACATCAAAAGAGCCGTGTTTGACCTAGTAGGCTTGTACGACTTCCAATCCGGAGGTCGTGAGTTCGAACCTCTTCGTGCACCTATGGATTTTTCCACTCGAAAAATGTATACGCGCATTAAAACGCGCTCTAATCGATGAAGAAAAACATCGTGAGGAAACCGGCATACACTAGAAGGAACCAAAAATTCGAAGGCACGTGCCATCAGTTAGTGTTCCAATAAGCGGCGAAGGGCTTGCAACCTATCACCTACTCGAATCTTGAGCATTTTTAACACAACTAAATTGGCAAACAAGTATACGGCCTACCTGTTGGAAAACGGGTTACCGTAACCTATGGACGCTCGCAACACCAGAGGTGCCACTTGCACATTGCCGACCCTGAGACATAACGGGTAAAAAGTATCATGTGCCTGTAATTTCACCGGAATGTTGATAAAAGTAGCGTATGACCGTCTCCAAGCTTCAAACTATGTCCATATCAAATTTCATCACAAACGGCTCAGCGGCTTAGCCGTGAAACATAGAATCCATAGGTATAGATAGATATTTCCGATATAATTTTATTGACTTAATTGATAAATTACTGTTATGTGTCATCAAAATAGGTACGTAAGTAGTTTTTGCGTGAAATAGAAACAAACATCCATACTCACAAACTTTCACGTTTATAGGATGGACCGTAGCAGATTTACAAATTCATATTTTTTTTAAAACGTTGCACCAGGTATATGGGGATTCAGGGACGGCGTTCGACGCGGCATTCGTGCGGATTGTTTAATCACGATGTCGCAGTGGACCAGTGGGCAACGCGCGTTCGCAGTAGAAGCGTACTTTAAAAGCAACGATTCGTGTACCATTGCCCGTCGACGATTTTGTACACGTTTTGATATTCGATGTTTAAGTGACGGAAACATCACCGTATGCGCTTTATCCACGATAGGAATAATTTGGCCATTTTTCTTTGATAATTCACGTGGAGCAACTATAACTGTTGATGCTTGCCGCCGTATGATTAACGAATATTTTTTGCCGAGACTTCGAGAGCATAATCGTACAGTTCGCACACTTAGTTCCAACAAGATGGCGCCACACCTCACACGGCGAGATCCACCATGAGCCTTCTCCGCGAACAGTTCCCCAGAAAACTGATTAGTTGATATGGTGACATCGTGTGGCCACCCAGATCGCCGGATCTCACTCCCATGGACTTTTTTTCTATGGGGGTACCTTAAGGCAAAAGTCTATGATAACAACCCAACAAACATATCGGAATTAAAAGAAAATATCGTGCCGCGACGGAAAACATTTAGACAGCATAATCTTTAAAAAGTAAAACCAGCATGTGTAAAGTTTGATTAGGTATGCAACACATAATTATTTTTTCCATCTAACATCTATTTGATTCATTTACAAATCGTAAATTTGCCACGGTTCACCCTGTAGTAGGATACTTATGACTGCGCGATTGATCTCTTAAACTAATCGCAAAAATGTTGATAGGACGGTTATAGTATTTATTGTCTTAATCGAACCAGGGAATAAAAAATCAATACTAACTTTACGACCTTAGTAATATTACAAACTCCTAATGGCAATTTTGAAAAAATAAAAATATGTGTTTCATTAGGTATTTCCGTTAAAGTTTATTTTCACCAACTTTTGGGTGAATCGAACCATTGGTTGGATTCGCTCAAAACTCGGTTTAAATAAACAATAAAGAAAATAATGAATTACGTATTTTTATTTTTACAAAACTACCTCTTAGGAGTGTGCAATAAAGTTCTGAAATTTGTATGTAACAAAAATATCAGAATATTTTATTTGGAATATTATAAGGAATAAAATTATCCATAGCAACTTTACCACCCCGTGGTACCCAACTTCCCAGCTACTACTAGTAGCTTTCTACGTTTGAACTTTGATAACGAAAGAGATGTTGTAAACAAATATATATGCTGACTACAATATAAAAATACTTATTTTGTTGTTCGTGTGATTTACAGCATACCCTGCCCGCTGATGATATTTAACACTGACTTCCGGAAAATTCTCCGCGGTGTTATGAATTCAGGCTTGCGAAAATTTGGAATACTAGCTGTATTGGGCGATACTTTCTCCAACACAGGCACGGTCAGTGTTCTTCAAAATCATTTCAATACACACGCGATTGCTAATCGTCTAATCTAATCAATTACAGTTAGGCTAAACGTATGGATCTCATTACGAAAGGTAAATCAGTGGTTTATTTTTTAGACTTTGATCCCTGGTTTTCAAATTGTTCTGCAAAGGAAACAAGGTTTAAAATTGAATGCTATAATATAGTAGCCGATAGTCTATTTGACATTTCAAAAAGAGGTTTGACCACAAATAACTGGTAAAATATAAACCAGGCGGTCACCCAGTTTATTTCTATCATACTCCACCCCTTTTTGAGAACCTACTTTATTTTGGTAGCCAATCAAAATTAAGTGTTCCTGTTTATTTTGGTTTTTAAATGTTTTTAAATCAAATGGACATCCCGCGGTTTTATTTTAGACCTTACCATCTCCAAACCTTTTAATCCGGAACAGAACAATGCGAGCATTACTCCTTGTCGGCAGAAATAGCGGTATGTTGGCAGTACTTCCCCGGACTATCCCTCCACAAAGAGCCATACTATACCTTAATAAAATAATGCTCTGGGCGAAATGTAATGTTTGGACGTGTCTCTGACTACCCCCCCCACTATATGTATCCATCATGGGAAATACAATTGTAAGTGTGTTTGTGTGTATGTGTTTTTTTAAACCGAGTCTGTAAAGTTATCTCCGTCTATAGTGACAAAAAAGATAGGAATCAGGATATTAATTAAAACCCCTAGCATAGAGAAACCAAAACCCCATATGAATATAGGAAGCAACTACCCCATGTGTTGCAATGTAGTTCATACATTCTTGGGGAAAAAATCTCATTCAAACTGGGCACAGATAAAAGAGGGTTTCGTTCTTAATGTCGAAAAATATCTGTATACGCGACATACCTAGTTTTAGGTATTATACCTATGATCTAGGTAGTTCATAATCTACAGATTCTATGGACTCACCACTTCGAAGAGCGGAATGAATATTAGAATGAGCAGGGGGTTGAGCACTTGCATCTGGTCTGCCTTCAGGGTCCAGCTGCCGATATCCTGCTCCATACGGTCAGCTTGGAACGTCCATCGTGATCCCTGCACGATACCACACAACATTATGGCATAATCTATCTAATATAGCCTGTCTGATCCCACTGTAGGGCAAAGGCCTCACTTCTTTTTTTCCACTCTTCGCGGTCATGTGAGTCGATTGGCCAGGATACCAAAAATGTGTCGAGCTTGTCGCGCCACATCCGCCGGGCCGACCCAAGCCGCAAAAAAAAACCGATTTGCCAGAAAATGCGACCGGATTACGTTGACAAGGATGACTCACCCTCAAAAGGCCGTAGAAGTCCACAGCTGGACATAGGTCTCCCCGAAAGAGGCCGATCATTACATGACGAACATTCTTGCATTAGTCCAAGATTTAGGTTACCTAAAGTCGTTGGAGGGATTTAGATCCATCCAACGACTTTAGCTAAAAATAAGGAAAGTGTATAAGAACGTGTTTTTTCATCATTGTAGCGCCTTCTTGTACAAGCAGCGATAAAACCTATTATCGCCACCTAAGAATAATCCTTGAAGCCATCTGTCATCGATTGCAAAAAATCGATTCGGATGCGATAAAACGTTACGAAGCTGTATAAGTGATAACAGAAAAAACAAACAACCTCTTTTGGCCAACGCATCTCCATAAGTCGAAGCAAAAATAAGCAAGAAAAAAAAGTTGAGTTTTTAAAAACATGCAGACCTGCTGATCGAAGAGTGCCCAAAAGACTGGGAGCGGGATGAATAGCACCAGCACCCTGAGGAGAGACTTGACGTCCTCGATGAGGCTCCTGTCGTACTTATCGTCCGCGTTGTCCAGCCAATGCTCTCTCTTCTCCTTGCTTCTAAACGACTGGACCACTGCGTGCTGTGAGTGAAACTTCCATTTATCTCTCATCGTTCTTAATATAATCATGAGAGCTCTACTGTTCAGTATTTATGATGGAGAGTAGTCCAGGTAGCCCATGTATCCTATCCGCTCTCAAGCATTTTGATGTGAAAATGTAGGATTCGGTATATTATTCCTACTTCGGTACCCATCCTTTTCTGAGTACACTCTCACAACTCAAATTTGAGTTTGATTCATGACAAACCTAGCGCTTATTATGCATCGTTTTCTCTCTAAACCCTCTTTAGACCCGAGTTCACCAACACAATAACGGGTGAAAGCTTTTCAAAGCTTTTCAAAGCCCTAATCAAAGCTTTTGGCTTCGTTTTCATAAGAATCTGTCTAACCATTGAATATGATGATATATTCTTATGATGATTATTTCGTTTATTTGACATGTGTGCTGGGAGATGCGATACTACAATAAAAGACACGGTCCAAACAACGGACACAGCCCTGAATTAAATTTAGTGAAAAGCTAGCTACAATCAGTTTTTGTATGATTTTGAGCAAGCGTTTATTATAGTATTAAAATGGCTGACTCTTAGTGGACGCTTCACCTTCCTACTGTATTGAATCATAAAGGAATATTTTTTTTTTTTTATAATTCTTATCTATACAAAGGATCTATCAGGAAGTATTATGTAGAAACCAATAGATGTAACGGGAATAAGAATCGGTCTTTAAGTAATCGCCCAAATAATACCCCCCACTAGACTCTTTGCCTTACGGTTTCGGCTATAGGTACATTATTGTCTGCCTGTGAGTTAGTCAAGCAACGATTTTGTGTATTTAGTCAATTAAATAAAGCCTGATTTTTTACAGGCATCATAAAATCTTAGTACCTAAATGTCACAATTGTGATGTCCCTGTGCTAAATATTATCAATAAACTCGAGTGCCTACTTACAAGCTTAGGTACTTTTTACTACAAGTGGTTCTGATAACGTCATGACTCTATGATACTGTATTTCAGAAAGAAACATTATCTTACTTATAAGTACCTACGATCGTAAAATCTGACCCAATGAATCATTTATTCTTCTTTTACAAGTAATTTAATTGGACTTATTAATTACTTTCACTATCGTTAATCCTTGTAATTAGCTGCTTAGATACCTACCTAAATATTGGTTTCATAGTATCAAAGTAACATTTGATGCATTGGAAATGTATTTTATAGACTAAGAAATATAAAAACAAACAGAGACGTAATTATCTTGCTTCTTCTAACTATTACATTATTAGATATTAGTCTATCTGAGTAATTTCTCATCCCAGTAAGGCAAAATCTAGATCTGTATAATGTAGGTAGGTACCCATAAGTATTTATGAGTTATTATTAGAATATTTCCGAAATAAATATTCTAATTTACTTAAATTTATACAAACCTATCGGAGTAAAATAATACATGCTATTGTTCAAATTGCTTCGACCATGTTGTTTCTATTACCCACAACAACTATGCTGTTATCTTCTAAATAATATGTTTCTTCAGAGACTTAAACTAGGATAACTAATATAGAAAAGCTTTTTATAGGCAGTTACTTTAGGTAGGTAGGTAGGTACTTACTCCGATACACGCGGAGACTTTTCCCATAATGTTGCCAGCGGGCGTCTTGATTACATACAGTCCTTTACCCGCCACGAAGCACACTGAAATACAAGAAAAAATACAGTATAGCGGTTTTCTTTTTTATGATACTTTCAAAGTGGCGCATTCCATGTAGCAATTCAAGGTAGGAACTTCAGGTGCTTCTAGAAATTGGAAATGATTTTTATATGAATTACCTATAGATATAACCATAAGAATGCCTGGAACTCCGAACGCGAGCGAGTAGCAGTCGTTTTCCCCGAAGCAGTGCACATCGGCTCGTAATATCGGTGTCAGGAACGTGGACATCAGACTCCCGGCATTTATAGCGAAGTAGAAGAGAGAGAAGAAGTAGCCGAGGTATCTCTCCTGCTCTGGCAGCTTGAACTGGTCACCGCCGAAGGCAGAGACGCAAGGCTTGATGCCTCCGGTACCGAAGGCAATCAGAAGCAGTGCTATTATTGTGAATTCGCTGGAACAATGACGCGGTTTAGAACACGAGCCTAAAAACGTTTTTTTTTACTAAAACTAAAGTGGCAATCAATCATACTGATCACCTGTTGGACGCTTGCAACACCGGAGGTATCACTCGCGCGTTGACCGACCCTGAGACATAATGAGACATCCCACCTGAGACGCAGAAGGTGTCGGGATCGATTCCCGCCGCAGGACAAATGTTTGTATATGCAAATATTTGTCTGGGGATCTGGGTAATAAGGGTCACGTGCCTTTACTTTCACAGGCACCATACCCTTCAAATCAGAACACAGCAAACCGAGCATTACTACTTGGCGACAGAAATATGGTGGTACATTCTCGGACGAGCTCTCTCCCGAGGAGCTATTAGCTATTATTTTTATGCAGCCAATGCGGGATTACGACAAACGGCAGTACCTACCTAGTAACACAGTTTGCTCAATTATTCCGCGATAACGGCGATGAGGGGTTTTAAAAAATCATTTAAAGTATTATTTTACAATCATTACAAAAATGAACACCAGCTAACACAGTAGTCTATATGGTACATTTGAATACTAACCACCAAACATACATACCTTAAGTAACGATATCCAGCAAGAAGAATGTACCTACCGACAGACATACGGAACAGCGATACGGAAACCCAATCTGACATTTTGAGAAACAAAAGAGAGAACGCCCTTCCGAGCATACGCTACATCATCGTCGCACCAGTGTAAAACTTGTGACGTCACTATTTACTTGGTAGATAACCATAGAATTGTAATTCTCGTTGTGGTGTGTATGACTTACAGTGACGGCAAGTTAACTGGCGGCATGGCAGTCAGTGATATCAAAGTGCTTCCTGTGGCGTACACCAGTGACAGGTAGAAGATCGTCCTGCAAACAAAACATAACATTGCAGGGCCTGGCTAGCAAATGTCTGAAAAGACAAAGATTACTTTAAGTAAGTATTTCTTCGTTTATATTTTCTATAACAGGCAGAGCAAATGTGTTAACTAAAGTTGTGCTATTAATGACTATTAAACATGTAGCTAGGTTATGTACGATTATTTCAAAGTCTATGAATGAAGAAAGAATTACAGAAAAGCAAAGTATTCTTCTGTTCCTTGACAAGCATCCTGTCTTATCAAATTGTGCAAGGAGATTGTTCTCTATCATGGCCAAATACTAGGTTGCGCACGTCCTACTTCCTGCTACTACGATTATAAACGTGAAAGTTTGTGAGGATGGATGTTTGTTACTCTTTCAGACAAAAACTACTGAATATACGTATTTGATGAAACTTTACAGTAATATAGCTTATACAGAATTACACATAGGCTACTTTTTATCCGGGTAATACGCGGGCGAAGCCTTGGGCAGAAGCTAGGTTATTATAAAAAAAAATCTAGATAAACTTAAGTTCTTTTTCCATTACAACAGCTTTCTTTTGCAGGGTAAGGACATGTTTTGCCATACTGGCAACGTCGCCCGTTCAACGTTCAACTACCGACCTACCTGTATCTGCCGAGCCAGCCGTCTGCGATCATGGCACCAAGGAGTGGAAAGAAGTAGGCGAACATTGTGAACACGTGGTATACGATGGTAGCGCCATCGTCACTGTATCCCAGCTTGTCACGCAGGTACAACGAGAGGATGGCTGAAAAATAATAACTCTTTAACAAAAATATGTGTACGGCACTTACCAAATTTCCAATAATGGATATACCTACTCAGATCTACGAAGATCCAAGAGGATGAGGTTAATCTAGGTACATACAAAGGTGAAAGTTATGTTGGTTGATTGAGTTATTTCTGTTTGTTCCTTTGATGAAATCCTGTTTGTTTTGTACACAAAATACTAAGATAATAGGGATGTTAGAGTACCGATATTGCCTTATCTCCATGGTACTTATGTCTTTTTATGGCTGGAAACTAAATTTATTTTATAATTTTGTGAATAAGTGCATACCTTTATGTACTTATTTACAAAATATGTGAAAATCTGTTGCTTGGTTTATTATTTTATATCGACAGTTTGATTCAGGCAACTTGATACAAAATAAGCGGTTATCAATCATCGAGGATCGCATGCGAATTACTCCCCATTCCTACCAAAGAAGACTAGATAATAAATACCTATGTGCTGTGTTGTAGTGTGCAAGCTCCTGAGAAAAGAATTTAATCAAAACCTTAATAGGTACCTATGGTACATTAAATTTAATTACTTTCTCTATACAAACAGCGTTTAGCTGTTTGTCCCCTAGCGGTCACCTTGAGATGCAATGGAAAGTTCCGAGCATCTAATGAGTTTGATGCCCTTCAGACCGATATCACATAATAGTGACCATATAGGTAGGTAACTAATAATAGATAATTGAAATTATAAATTATATAGCCAATGTATAGTCAACTATGGTATTTGCGTTTGGGGAGGTGCTTGTAAAAGCCACATGATCAAAGTTGAAAGAGCACAACGAGTTATCTTAAAGGTTGTAATGTTTCTGCCGTTTAGACATCCCACGACCGAGCTATACGATAAGGCACAAGTAGGTACTAAACGTACGGAAATTATATATTTACCAGTGCCTTAGAAGATACTTATTTATTTACTTTAAAAAGGAACGTCTACAGCTTATGTATCTACACATTCTTAACGATAGGGATAAATTGTGATAACTAAGGCCAATTATAGGCCACAGCATTGACAAATTATATGAGATCTTTAAGAACTTAACATATACCTTTTACATAAAATATAATATTCATTAAGGAATAAAATGCAATTAAATACAATTATATCTTAAACTAGATAAGATACTACAAACTCACAATTGCTACACTTCGAGAAAACACTAAGAGGTCAATACTCTTAGTGTTTTCTTGAAGTGTAGTCGCTGTCCTGTTCCGCAAATTAGGACACAATTAGCAAAGAGAAACTACAGCTATATTGTTCATTCAAGTAAAAAAATACATTTTCAGATTGGCTTCAATACCTTAACTATAGAGAGGTCGACCATCTATTTTCAAAATAGGTCTAAATGTGGTGATTATAGCAATTAAATTATTTTTTCATGGTGAAATATAAACAATTTACTTTGGCCTCACTTAGGTAAATAATATATGCAAGCAAGTACTTTTAGTTTTTATTAATCATTTCGTCATGGCATTCTTTTACAAATTATACTTGTTCGCCGATTTACGAGCTGGTAAAATAACCTTTAATTGTCCTGTCGAAAGCTATTGCGATTATGCGACGAGTAGGTAGGTTCAAGGTATGTACCTACTTCACATGGTTATTTATTTTCCATTTGCGAGCGAACATCTAACTTATATAGTTTATGATCTTGACAAGCATTTACGATATGTTAGTACAATAGTCCATTAGTCAAGTTATACACTTTTAGATTAGAGAGTATCAGCGCTGCATTGATTATTGCGTGGTAGCGTTATTATCGTACTAAGTATCAACTTCCATGATACAAAAACGGTATTTTGTTTGGTAAGTTAAAGCTGGCCGCGTAGCCTACCATGGTTTTTAATAATGAGAATAATGCGCACAATTCCTAATTGTAATTCCTAATCCTAATTGTACAAATTCCTTCACGAATGAAACCTGAATCGATCAAATCGCAGTAAACTATCACCTAAACGTATAACTTACCTAAAAAAATATAATTACAGTTTTAGGATTTTCAAAAATAATTGCCTAGTCACATCGAACTAATTAAAAAAAAACGGTCAAGTGCGTGTCGAGCCACGCGCAGTGTAGGGTTCCGTAGTTGACCATAAACTTATATTTACTACCTGTTTGTACATAATAATATGTATACATATTCATCTGATTAATGTTAAATGAAATTTGTATGAAATTATCCTTTTTACTTCGTCTAGTACATTTTATAAGTTGGTCGACTTTACAAGTTAACGAGTAATTCGTTAACTTGTAAAGCCTACTTAGCTATCATAGCCTTTTAACTTCTTTATTCAGACTGTCGTATTTTTTTCACAATTCCAAAAAAAACAATTAGCTGGCAAGGGACACATGATTTTAACGAAAATTAGCACTTTAAAGCGTAATATTTTGCAAATGGATCCCTAAATCGAAAAATGGATTTTACAATTACGTTTTTGAACGACCTATCCAACGACACCCCAAATTATGGGATAGGTGAGAAAAAAAACCTAAAAAAAATGTTTTCCAATTTTTTTATTTTACCACTTTGTCGGCTTGATTAATTTGAAATGGAAAATTACTTTATTGAGGAACACAATGTAAATACGTCCTACAAATGGCGGTCTTATCGCTGACAGCGATCTTTTCCAAACAACCGAGCAGTATTGCTACCAAAATAAAAATGCGGCAAAAGATGTGGATGGTGTGTTCATCGTTGGACATTGCTATGATAGCAGTTTTGTCTATTTTATCGGCCAGAGTCCGGCCCACAATTTATTCAATTAATTCGCAAAGAATTTATTCATTTTATTGACTGCCTGCTTAGGGTCCGGATCAAGTTTTCGATTTTTGGGTGTGAATAATATTTTTTATAATTTTCCACGTCTGTTTTGGATTTTTCTTGGCGTTGTGAAACTCGTTCTCATGCTCCCGTTTTAGTTTCTTGAGAAGATTATTTAGAAAGTTGCGATAGCTAGTGTAGCTGATCCTTAAGCCATGATTTTCGGGGGAGTTGTGAAGCTTTTTATGCAATTTATCGCGGTGACGGATGCATCGGAGTAACTCTGGGGTGATCCAAGGCTTAATCATCTTCTTCCGCCTAGCAATTTTTCGATTCATTAGGATTTGACATAAACAAAATATGAGAGAAGTTAGTGATATTAATTTCCTGTGTAATGGCTTCAAAGTTCACTCGGGTAAATGTTTGTCTATCTGTAACCTTGTTAAGGGCCATAGAGAGACATAATAGAATCGGACAGTGGTCTGTAAGATGGAATTTTAGAACAAGAGTTACTGATTCGCGATTACTTTTTAAAATTATATGGTCTATACATTTAAGGCTATCAAACGTGTGGGTAAGAAGTGTGTAGGTAACAGTCGAAGCGCCGCCAGACATATTTAGGAGTTCATCTCGGTTACCTGGTTCTTTAGTGTTGTTTTTGATATCGATATTTAAATTACCCGTTATTATAATATCTCTGACACTAGTTAAGGTCTGAAGAACATTATTTAGGCTGGTGATAAAACCTCTCTGTATTTTTATAAGATGGTGACCGATAGATTGCAACTATAGCCGTATAGTTGCCGATTTTGCAGACAAGACAGCTACCATCTTGAAACTCTGGTTCAATAAAATTGCAATTTATGCTGTGTTCTAATTTATATAACTACACCATCATTTTGGTTAGAATTGTTATTAGTGCTGAAAGATTCAAAGCCTGGAATAATCGGGAGATTTACCACTTAACATAACATAACATCTGTGAGGACGATAATGTCACATTCTGTTTTTATTAATGTTCGGAGAGTCAAAAGAGCAGTAAATTGTAATAGATACTCCGAATATTAAATTGTAGTATTTTTATCGATTTCTTGTTTTTATTTATATAGTTGAGACATTCTTCTGGCAATGTCGTTACACCAAATCAGTCATACTTGAATAAATATTTTAGGTATAACCATTTAGGCAATGAAATGCGCATATTAGGATGCGTTTCAATTGGCGACTGTTGTGATTGACTGACAGTTTCACTGATTGCAATCTGCATGCATCATTCACGGGCATGCCAGTCTTGTGTAATTGATGTGTATTGTTGTGAGTGATGTGTTTTGTTTGGAACGTGTGTTTAAGTGTATTTTTGTGTTTTGTGTGTTCATAAATGATAATGGCGTAAGAGGTTGTGTATTTGAAGAGTAAGATATACTTGTTACATATTGGAGAATTGAGGGAAAGCTGTAAAATCTACATTAAACAAAACAACATGTATACCCATGCCAAATTACAGCTTTCTAGTACTAAGAGGTACTAAGAGTATCCGAGCTAAGCCGCGGACAGACGGACGGACATGGCAAAACTATAAGGATTCCTTGTTGATTACGGCACCCTAAAAACGCAAAATGACAACATTGTCCGATCCAAAAACAACAACAGCGGCAGCCAGTGGCTGCCCAACTCACTTGAGCCATAAAATTAAGATCTTCTTAAACCTAGGTAATAAATCGGAAACAAGTTGACTGCGTAATATCAAATCAAATCCATTAATATTTTGTATTTTGTAGCAACGTTTTGATGTTTTTCATGCTCATGAAAAACTTCAAAACATTTGGCAGGTTCTACTTAGGTGGTAGATAGCATCAAAAAGTAGAAAAATCCAAAAAAGTAACAATCCAAGAAAATAACGATTTCGCTAATAATTAAACTGTATGTTATAGGTTACTTATGTTCATGAATGTAGTAAGATGAAAGTATCTAGACATTATATTAATTATGAATTATTAAACTAAACCTTTCCGGGGAACCCCCAAACGCTACAACCACATCGCGTCCATTCTTAGGGTTCCGTACCTCAGAAGGAAAAACGGAACCCATAAAGGTGACTTTTTTGTCCGTCTGTCTGTCAAGACCCTTTATCACGGGAACGCGTGGAGGTATCAAGTTGAAATGAAAACATATACTCAGGTCTATAGTCCCTTGAAGCTGTGAAATAAACAAACTTCTTTAACTTAGAATTTTGTTAAAAAATAAACGACCGTTTATGCCGCAAAAATGTATATTTCGACACTGTCAAGGGAATCAAAATGTATAGGGTACTTTCCGTTGACCTAGAACAATGAAATTTGGCAAGTAATATCGTCTTATACTACAAGTAAAGGGAAAAATCTGCAAACTATACATTTGTAATTAAATCATAAAAAATATAGTCTTTATTTAAAGTACATAACTTTCATCGAGGTTAAGCAACGGTATACGCGATCATAATTGTATGTAGATTTCGCGACGTACGGAACCCTCGGTGGGCGAGTCGGACTCGCACTTGTCTGGTTTTTATTAAGTTGAGTAACCTAACTAGGTATTCGTTTTAGAGCTGTCATTCCTTACTTTACGTTAGATTTGCGCCAACAGAATACGAAACTTAATGTTGACGGCTCAAATTTCACCTGATTATCTGTAGGTACCTAGTTAGATTTGTAACAAGCTATATACCACCATTTTCTCCACCGTAAAGTATGTAGATGAGTGAGAAAATGTTCATAGAAATTAGGTCAGAATTCGAGCGAAAATTAAACACTTCCAAAATAGCCAAAATCGTAGAGCATAGGGGTAAATCATGAGGTCTTCTACGCCTTTGTTGCTTTTGGACCATTTGGCTTGAAATCCTGTAGACTGGATAACACTGATCGATAAATAACGACAATATTATCACACAAATCGAAACTGTCAGGTGCAAGCAACGATAAGAAGGGGAAATGTTGAAACTCAAAATGTGGGTCGCAATAATATATAGGGTGTCCCAACAAGAGCGCCGGATTTAAATTTTCCGCCATTTTGTTATTACGAGTTGTACGGTGATTTTATTTTGACAGTTGTCACATGTAGACCACGCGATTTAAGAGCATCAACGTTTAATTATTGTAAAACACATCCATTTCCAGCCGAATCTTCAAAGAAATATGGCCCAATCACCGTAACCATATTTGTAATGTGTTTTTACAACAATTAAACGTTGTTCGTTTGAATACTTCTCCATATTCTTTAATCGCGTGACAACTGTCAAAAAAATATCACCGTACAACTCGTAATAACAAAATGGCGGCAAATTTAAATCCGGCGCTCTTGTTGGGACACCCTATACATATACACGAATAGATAAGTCTGAATATAGGCATACCGATAAACGAGTTCTTGAGTTGAAACCGCGACTTGGCAAACGAAAGCGACGATCGTGGAAAGTGGATGATAAGAGCCGCGCTTATGTCCAACAGTGGACAAATGTGGGCTGATGATAATCATTATAGATTATCTGAGTAGTCTACCTAGCTACTGCACATTTTATGTACGTAGGTAAGTACAAAAAGTACTTTTTATCAGTCTGGAATTACTGACCTACTGAACGGAACAACTGAAACGTATCAACTAATTTTCTTTCTCAAGGAACCAACTATCCGGTTGGTTAGTGTTAGCTTCGGCTTCACAAGGCTTGTTCCAGCCCAGAGTTTCTAAATAAATAAAGGGAAACAACAATAATAATAACATATCTTACTTCGCATCCCGTAGAAAGAAAATCTTTCACAGAATTCATTTGTGATAATGAATCCGACCGCCTTGGGATAAGGTTGTTTCTGAAACAAAGCAAAGTCATGATGTCACAGTTACTCGTAATCACTTTCAATACGATCATACATACATACATACATACAGTAGTTGATGAGTAGGTCAGTGTCTTAATATATATTTGGGTATAGATATTATACAAAATAATGTTTAATTTGTATTTTATGTTTATTCTCCGACAATAACACCGTCATTCTTTTAAATAGTTATCTCCGTCCTAAGGTTGTCTGGAAGGAATCTTTTGTTTTTTGTTCTTTTATTATTCTGTAACAAAAGGACAAAAAACTGTCTTTTGTACTGTGAATTGGTGTTATACACAATAGAGACGACCTCTGTGCGCAGTGAGCAAAAGCCCGCCTTAGACGCGGAACGTACGGGGTTCGATTCCCGCTGCGGGACAAATGTAGTAGCTAATGTTTATCTTAGGTCTGAGTGTTTTCTATGTATAATATGTATGTATTTACAAAAAAAGTATATAAGTAGTATATCAGGCATGTAGTTCCCATAATACAAGCTCTGCTTAGTTTGGGGCTAATTGAGGCTGTGTGAAAAATGTCCAGCATTATTATTATTAAAAAGTTTATCTATCTATCTTTCTACTTGGTGACGCTAGTAACGTACCTATTAGGTACCTAAATATGGAAAAAAAAATCAAAGGGAATAAATTCTAGACTTTCTTTTTACATTCCAGTTGTTTGTTGTAGTATTTTCAGGGGGGATTTGTGGGATAACCCGATATTTTTTTCTCGATTTGATTAATAAATAAATAAACACCCAACATATACCTACGTATAGTCCTGACCCCGGACTAGGACACTAGGATTCAATGTATCGTGGGTCTCAGGGACTAAAAGTATCATGGTACCACCCAGACATAGAACTAATATCTACAAAACATACAAAAATTTGATCCGTTGCGGGAATCGAAACCGCACCTCAGAAATCACCTGGGTATCATGTAAAGCCTAAGAAGCTTCAGTTTCCCTTGCCCAGTTTGTATATTATGAAGTCTGCTCTATTTGTAAAAAAACATAACTTTTGTGAAGGCTAATGAAATGTATTTTAGAAACACTAGAAACAAAAACTTGAATTTAGAAAGATTTTTTTTACCAAAAGTACTAAGGACAACAATGTATCAGAATAGTAGCTATGTAATGTGTGTAGGTACCTACTATTTATGATAGTATACCCGATGAAATTAAAAAACTACCACCCAATCAATTCATCAATAATCTTAAACGTTGGTTACGAAAAAATGATTTTATGATGTAAAATAATAAATTAGGTGAAATCTAGATGTTATTAAAAAAATATATAACATGTTATTAAATTGATCTAACAATGTTATTTAAAGTTATAATTAAACTAAATTGATGTTAGGTTTAACCTAGATATAGAAAACGTTTGCATGCCAATGTGTTTGGTGAAATATGTGAAACTATTACTTAAAGATCTTTGAAACCACATATCTCGCAAATAAACCATATCATTTCATTTCAGAGTTCTGACTCACACGTCCTTATATCACATTTGTCACCATGTTCGCCATGTTACAAAAATAATAGGTACCTAGTTAATGGCACAAGCTTCCAAATAGTAACTAGTTAATGGCTCTATCTTTAAAAATAGTACCTAATTAATGGCACACGCTTTAGAATTTCGTAATCATATACCTAGTTACTATTATAATATCTGTGGTACTGTTATTGTTCTACCACGGTAGGTACTCGTAGATATTGAAACCCGTTATAGGGAAACCTAGTGTGGGCTCAGGACTGTGTGTATGTTGGTTGTTTTTTAGCCACAGCCGCCCTTGGCCCCTATTACTTCTTTATTAACCAAATACGCCACAGCCGCCCTTGGCCCCTATTACTTCTATATTAACTAACTGCGCGACAGCCGCCCTTGGCCCCTATTACTTCTAGGTACTTTTTTAGGTCGGCTCCTAAGATTCGTAGTGTAAATAAACTCTCTCAAGAATTGGGAAATCATACTTATATTCACGCCTGTTTCCCGGAGGGGTAGGCAGAGACCAAGGATTTCCACTTGCTATGATCCTGGCATACTTCTTTCGCTTCGTTCATCCTCAATGCAAACAATATTTTTTAAATCCGACAGGTAGTTCCAGAGATAATTGCGTTCAAACAAAAAAACAAACAAGCTTTTTTATTAGTATACCTAGATAAATAGGTAGATCAAAAAAAGTACGAGTAGGTACCCAAGTACGTCAGTAGTATAGTGTTTATCGTCCATTCTGTCGTCAAAGATCACACGGGTTAATTAGCTAGATTGGTTGGCTTCGATTATGGTGGACAAAATATATGGGCCATGCCATGCCTTGTTCTGAATTCCTGGTCGAACCGGCCCGTTCTAAACTGGTAAGAACTGGATTATAATTTAATTTGTGAAGAATCCGCGGGCCTCTTCGACAATGAAACGCTATTAGTGTTTCATTGTTGGCGACCGCCATCGAACGATGGACCACCGGCCGGTACACCGACATGTATCTCACGCTAAGATGTTGGGGCCACATATCTCGCGAGACCACTGACTGGGGAAGAAGTTTCTAGAATGCGTTATGTGCTCGTTGTCGAACCAGAATACGGACGTGTAGGAAGACCCCTACCCTATGGACAGATGTTATCTCAAAGGTTGCAGGAAGTCGGTGGACGGTGGACGACCGAGATAAGATAAGATTAGATAAGTTTTATGAAATTACTAGCTGTGCTACGGCCGCCCTCGGCTATTACTTTGCTCGGCTCCTAAGGGTCGTAGCGTGATGCCTATAACTTTCGAGAAATATTTTTTTCAAATCCGGCTTGTACCTACCGGGAATTGCGCGTTGAAACAAAAAACAAAAAAAACAGACAACCTCTTCAGCTATCTTATTTGGCGGTGATGGGTTTGCAACCTGTCACGTGTAATGCTGATTTATGCCATATTCTGACTTCTATGCAAAACACCAAAAATATAATGTATGGACGTTTCTCTGACTACCTTCTTGGTATCCTCACAGATCTGCGCACTGAGTATAGATCTGAGGATCTCCATCATGGGCATTGCAGTCGTGAGCGTGTATGTTTGTTCAGTCAATAAGTAGGAAGGTACCGAAAATTCACACAGGTTTCGCAAAATCCTACTACTATTATAAATGCGAAAGTTTGTGAGGATGGATGTTTGTTAGTTACTCTTTCACGCAAAAACTATTTTTTATGAAACTTTACAGTAATAAGCTTATACATCAGAATAATACATAGGCTACTTTTTATCCGGGTACCACGCAGGCGAAGGCGTGGGCGTGGTCTGATGGAACCTGGGAGACTATGATAACGGACACAATATTTTCGAGAGTAGGAATGTTTTCTATCTCCCAAGTTATTCTACGCTAGCCTCCGCCCACAGCTTCGCCCTCGTGGTACCTAGATAAAAAGTATCAATTTTATTATTATTTGTCTAGATCACGAACTAAGTAGGTAAGTTTTTCATCCAAATATCCAACTTACAAAATATTGCATTTATAATAGGGATTTAGTAGGAAGAGAATGTCTGAGACCTCGCCATAGAAAGGACGGTATAATTATGCAGATTAAGGATACTCCATCGATCGCCACACGGGCGCAGGCGCGGTCCACGCGGTAATGTTCTACATAGTTGGCTGATGTTCAAGAAGGTGGTAGATAGGTAATGTGATACGCTATGTGTATAAGTAGGTAAACTTGTCGTCATAATAAGTTATTATATTTTATATAGGCACCATGGCGGCACCTTTATCAAATTTTAAACAAAAATACTGCGTATATTTTTCGTTCTTATTTTCAAAAACATTGACTGCTTATTATTCTGAAATTTTGATCAGTATTCCAAAGGTTTAACAAAAGAAAAATATTGATATTGATATTGAGTAGTAGGTACCAAAGTATTTTTGCAGGATGTAAAATTGGAAATGTTTGATGTTATGAGTGATTTTGAGTTAGAAAATACATAAACAAGCGGTGCCAACTTTTTGTTACTTTAGAAGATTAATACAATACATTATAAATAAATCCTGTCTCTGATAAGTATGTATAAATACCTGCATACATTAGAGACAGTATTTTTTTTAAAGAACTACTTTCTGTTTTTTCAACATTCTAACATTTTTATAGTAGTCATGTTTGGTCACAAATATTTCTAAATTTATGGACAGAACCTAAAATTATATAAAAAATACGAACTACGTAACATAACTACTTATGTTAGTAGATAGAATAATAATTATTTATGTACCTGCCTCAATTAATTCTTCGTAAATTTCTCATTTTTACCAACCTCATTTTTAGGTAACAAGAAAACCTGCTTTTTCTATACGATCTTCGACATATAATCGACAGTAGGTAAGCGAAAAGAAGCATTATAATATTATAATAGGTTGGTAAGGTGCTAAGAAATTAACAATTTTATAAACCGACTAGTGAAACGCCCGCGACTTTGTCCTTGTTGGAGTGTGTATGAAAAAATCATGACTGAGTGTATGAGTGTGTATGTTGGAGTGTGTATAATTTTTTCATACACACTCCAACAAGGACAGTAATATTTCGGAAAAACCTGTTTTATTGCATACCCTCTACGGTGTAGAGGTTATGCAAGGGTATGAGGGTACTTTAGGTAATTTTTAGGTCTACTATAACTAGCTGAGTTATTAATATTCGTACCCTCTAAACCGACTTGGATGTTGTTCTAACAATGGATGTGTGTATGTAATTAATTGAGGAAGGAAAAACTGCCTTGGCTTGGCGTCCTTAGGTTTATGCAATGGTTCGACTTAGAATTGCCGTCGAGTGCCGGCTGTCACTGTGCCAAGGTGAACCCGCCTAATGTAATTGGACACTAGGTAATCTCAGTATCTTGTATTCATTTACCTAAATCATACAAATCTGAGAACTACCAAAGAGAGTAATTTTGACAAGTGACTGGGTTCTTCGAAAATGGCGTTTTGATTTTTTTTAAGTGTTGCCATAGCGGGAGTGTTTCCTCAGCTACTAGTATATTATGTACCTCCGGTGTTGCAAGCGTCTGCTGCTTACCAACAAGTGAACCTTATGCTTTTTGCAACCTAAAAATATGTTACTAAAAACGGAATGTTTTCTTAAATCATTTATGTTTTAAATGTAGGTAGATAGTATTTTGAGCTAGAGACAAAGTCTAGATAAAAAAATAAAGTTAAGAGTTATCACTCCGAAAGTTATCGATATTTTCAGTAAACTCTGGTTTTTATCTTGATACGGAGTGAGTACAAAGATGCAAAGGAATGATTGAAATGTGCAATGTTCAAGAAAATATATATTTTGGTCAAATTTGACATTCACTAATAACCGAGAGATAAGGTTGTTTCCAACTCCACGAAAACAAGGCAAAATTTGCCACGAAAATAACACTTATAATATATTTTTATTACCCCCAGAAATTGATAAAATTATGAAGTTAGTTCTCATTATAAGAGGTAAACTTTAATGACATACGGAACAGGATAAGTAATTCATGGCGCTTATTCACCGAATTCAGCTTAATACATGAATCTGCGTGAATAATATGAGTGAATCGTCTTTACGCAACATATAGAATGTTGCTTAAAGACTGCTCCCAACGTATCAAAAATACCATAAAAGGGGTAATTTTGATTACCCCTAATTTTGACCTCATAGGTCTTCTATGCCTCTTACTTCTGGTTTAAATCCCGTATGGAGACAGCCGATACAGAAATCACTAGTTGAGAGAGATCGATATCAGACATGCCACGCTCTGATTACTGACAATAATGCAGCGTCAGACAAATGTTAATCAGCCAATTATTATGGCGATACCAAACAACGAACGCTAAGATTCCTTAATTATAAGATTATTCTATTAAACTAGTGGTGTGTCTCTATTTGTGACATTATAACGCACATAATTATATTAATCCGTGACCGATGCCCATGACAATGTCACAGATGTGGACGGTATTAGTCACGCGGACAGAAGACGTGGAGAGTGTATTTTTTTTTCGGGATATTATTCTTTGCCGTTTCATACCTACCCCGTGACACGTCATGGATTCATGTGCATAAGTGTGGATTCGCCCTAAAGGAAGATTATTAAACAGTAGCTACTGAAATCTCGGGAAGTTAACATTTTTATCTGACTTCGAAACCTCATAACCCTTTTTAGCTCATTTTTGATTTCCAAATTCCTAAAAATGTAACCCACCTACCTAGGTACCAAATTTCATCACGATTGAATAAACGGTACGGCAGTTAACGACAGACACGTACCTAGGCTTCGCCCGCGTGGTGTTATGATAAAAGTAGCGTATGACCTTCTCCAAACTTCAAACTATGTCCATATCAAATTTCATCACAAACGGCTCAGCGGTTTAGCCGTGAAACTTAATGGTAGGGGATATTTCCGATATAAATTTGTAAAATAGCATTTGAAATTCGCGCTACTATTATAATAATAATATAGTAGCGCCACACTATTTTATTATTCTTTTACTTGTCCTTTTTCGTGAAAATAATTATGTATTTTCGTTCTAGTAAAGCCTTTTCCTCTTTAAAATTGCACGCTATCCTTTATAATTCTTATTTTAAATAATAAAATGTATCCCTCTTTTTTTATTTGTTTGTATATTTAAGTAGGTATTAAGGCTCTATCTTAAAACCAAAATATCTGTGTGAAAAATGTTGCGTTGTGTGTTTTTGCGATAAATCAATGAATTTTCTTTCTTTTTTGAAACATTAAGGTAGGTACTTTAATCTAGGTAGGTTATTTAGTACGAAGAAGATACTTTGATGACTAAATACTTATAATTAAATTATACGTGCTCGAACTTCTGGTCTTTGCAAAATGAAACGAAAAAAAAATACCTACATAAATTAAATTATATAAATTCAATTAAAGTTTATGCCAAATATCTTACGGTAACTTCCAGCTACAAAAAATAAAATAATAAAAAATCTATAGTAAAAAAAGAGAATTATTTCCATCTGTCACCCTGCTCTGTCCCCCCTAGGGTGACAGTTGGGAAAAAAACGATCTGTCCCTTTTTTTGCAACGGGGGGGGACAGATAAAACTTTTATTCATTGAAATAGTTCTGTCTGTCCCCCTGTAGAGAGATGTTTATGGTCAGAAGATTATAAAAGAGTTGGTTAGTTAGGAAACTTGTGCCTGCCTACGACGCTTGTTGGAGAGATCGCATTTTATTATCACATTCACTTTCGAACACAAACCGCAGGTTAATACAATCATGGTAGGTAATTCCGACCTACATTGCAGTAGTTAGCACTCGTCATAATAACTTGATAAACTAACCGCCATAATACCTATAATACGTACTAAACAAGTAGGTAATACTAAACATTTTTGACGCTGACTATAACTTTGCAATTTTTAATGTTGAAATTTGAACCATAAAAGCTGTGGGCGTGGACGTTCCCTTCTAGGAATGAAAATAATATTAATTTAGAAAGTGTCTCTAGGGCCCTACAGTCCATTTTCTTCGCAGTCCCTAACGGTAATATCCCGTATTATTCGATCACTTCTAGTTTGTTCATAAAACGAAGGTAGCTATTATTTTATTTTTGCATTATATCTTGACTATCGAGTCGTTCGCGCCAGTTCATTTTAGCCAGTAGCAGTAATATAGGTAGGTACAACAACCAATAATCGTCTTCAACAGCGTATCCACTGATAAGCTAATGAGACAGAGTGAACTTTAATTTAATTTTCCGATCCGGAACAAGTCTACAGGGTCGCCAAGATACAGGTACAATGGGGATGAGAATAATGTATAATGACTATAATAATGAGTTAATGTTCTTTTACCTAAACTATTTAGGTATACCTAATAGGTACCTAAATAGTTTAGGTTTGTATATACAAAAAAGAAATGGACGAACATTTGAAAGAAAAAGTTTACTTAATTCATGATCTCACTAAATATTCCTCGATCGGCTAAGGTGTGTACCTAAGCAGTACAAGGAAGGTAGCTAATACCTACTTAGCCTATCTTACATACAGATACATAATATTTCGATAAGTCTTAGAGATTTACACTGTCTTGAAAAATCATGAATTGAAAAATTCCTAACTGTACTATATGTACAGGTGGTATGTAGGTCCTCTCAGTAGTTACCTCTAAGTCTTAAGTACTTAGTTAATTGTTGTTTTTCTAGTGTATTATCTAATAAGTACCTACCTATCTACCAACTTCGATAACTTCATAAACAAAGACATTGTTCCATTTTAACCGGGAATAACCTTATAGTAACTAGGTCTCTATTTTATCATTAGTACCTAACTAGGTAGATTTCAATAATAGTCTTAGTAAGTAATTGTTATACCTATGAATTTTCTACCAACTACGGATTTACATCAGTAAAAAGGTATATCTGGGGATCTTCCTTTTTAACTTAAAAGAGCAGAATAGATACCTAGTTTACAGTTACTTATCTACAGCAAAACTGTTAATGGCGTAAGGTGAGAAGGAAAAATGCGAAAATAGTTATACCTATACAATTTTACTAGTTGATGATTTTTTCTCAAGAGATCATGACGCGAGCCTTAAATCTAAACTAAATTAGTTACCTATCAATAGTTATGTGAAAATGAAACGAGATATCAGACTCGATTTCTAAAAGAGATGCATTAAAAAATAATTGTTGATTTTTATATGAAGGAATAAAAACAATGATGTGGTTTTGCTTCCATTTAACAAATCAAAAATTAACAACAACCTACGTCTTATAAAGTTGGAAGATATAGAAAATATACTAGTAATACTAATTTAAACTGAAATCGAAGAACGCACAGTACTACTAGTATTATAATCTGTGTACAGCACCTACACAGACGGACCACAGGCACTAGCAAGAAGCGTCACCTTCCAAAATTGAAATTATTGTTTCGAACTAAATAATAAATTCATTTTAAAACTTCGAATTTTGATTGTGCCGTTTCATGCACTCATAACGGTAATCGCAATTTGTCAATTTACAAAATGGCATAGCTGAAGCCCATATTTAACAATGTTTGCTGTGCATAAAACTTATTTCAATAAAAAAGCTTTTTCTCAATTACTTAGTCTTATTTTTGCCTCGCGCTTCCTTGTAAAAAGTGATGGCGCGGTGGCGGACGCGAGTTGCTGGCTAAGTCGCCAGAGGCACGGCAGGTTCGATTCCCGCTGCGGGACAAATGTTTGCATGTCCGCAGATATTTGTTCCGGGTCTGGGTGGTGTGGCACCATAGTACACAAAGTTTCTGATACTCACGAACCAGGTGGTGTGATTTGGTAGGAACCTTCTAGGTAGACGTTTCTATTTATGAGCAGAATTATAATTTTGCGGTTTATGAGATCGAGGCTTGATCGGATTGATGCTCGATCGATATGAAAGCCGACATACCTACCGTTATGTCTGAAGGTTGCGATGAACGAACTCTCAATCAAGCTCAATGCTACGACACGCAAGCGTCAAGGCCAAGGCTGAGACGAATGTTTTTACTATTACAGAGTGTGTCAGAACATAGGTACATTTTCACAATCCAAGCTCACGACAAAAGCACGAAAAATAGGCTCGACTATAGTAGATTGTGTAACAAGGGACTAAAATAGTGTATTGAGGGCGAGATCGATTGTTTGAATCCAGAGCGAAGCGAAGGATTCTAGAGTACAAATAGCGTAGCGAGGGATTCAAAATACGTCGATCGAGGTTATATAATTTAGTACGGTGTGGCACACTCTGCTATTCATCCCCCTCTATGAGAAAAATAAATAAGAGATGCTTTTAGTAGTGACGAATATTTCTATTGAATAACCAAATTGTGTGATTTCTTTTTTAGTCGGTAGCGTTAAGTCGCGTCAAATGGTAGTGCAAAATTAAAAAGCATAATACACATCTTCGTACATGTATAAATATTAAGTACAATACTGTCATCGGCGGATCTAGGTAGACGTTAAGTTAGTCGTTTTAGATGCGCAAAAACAATTTGCCATTTAAATAATTTATTGCGCATTTCAAACAGCTTACTTCACATTTGCCTTGATTCGCCGGCTGTACTGTACCTACCGTTGTCGTCTGTCGATGACAGAGACTTACCTTGAAAAATCATAAAACTCGTCAAAAAAAACTGACTACCTCAATACGTCAAGAGTTTGATACTGTGACTGATTCAATATTCATTGTATCTTTCACAGGTAAGATACGTTCAGTGTTGCCGTTCATCAATATCAAATTAAACGTATTATCAGTTAATTAATAAATAAAATCAGACTTTTTATTAGAACGAATCTCTATCTTTAGTTATGACAAATTTTAATGTGTTCAAATTCGCGGCATAACCTATACATACATAAATTTATATGTTAAATAGGTAACTCGATGTCAAACTTGAGGGTAGGATTGCCATGCGCCCGGGTGTGTCCTAGTTTAGATGGCGCCCGGGGTGCGCCCGGACAGGGCGGGTTTCATTCGTAGTCAGAGTTTTAAGCTGCCGAACAGTTTAAATCTACCGAAAATACGCGGCGGAAATGACGTCTAACGCGTTACAATATCGTCTTCATCCCATCTATTCGATAAACAACGTTTTGTTCCACGATAAGTGCAAGCAAAATGGGTCAGTCCGGCGCACTTAATAACAGTGACGAAATTACTTTTGAATTTGGAACACTATTTAATTAAAAAGTTTTAACGCTATTTGTTTTGATAAAGTTCTGGCTGGTAATAAAAAAACCGCGCCTGTTGACGCGGCATTACTCAATTAAATTAAAAAAACCGCGGGAACTTCTTATACGTTTTTTTTTATTACTTTTTATCAAAATATTACAGAAAATTTTAATTAGATTCATACAAATTGAATAAAAGTTGAGTTCTAGTAGTGAAAATGCATTATTAACACCAGAAAGTGTAAAATTTAACGCAGAAACTGTCATAAACAATTTACTACGAAACAAATCGAGAGAAAAATATCTAAAAGTCTATGAAAATTTAATTACATGGAAATATTAACAAAAAGCAAAGTTGGAATTAAAATTATCGTGGTTTGGTATCATTTTATAATATTATTATACCATACCACGTACTTTACTATTCACCTGCTGACGTTTCGACGTGGTCGCGGACGGTGCTCATAAGGAAGGACCTCTAAACGGTCAACGAAACGTCAGCAGGAGAATAGTAAAGTACGTGGTATAATATTCTATAAAAAAAGCAAAGTTATTTATCGATTTTGTTATGTAAATATAAATATTCGTCACAACTAAAAACATCTGTTATTTATTTTTCTCATAGAGGGGGATGAAAAGCAGAGTGTGCCACACGGTACCAAAATTATTTAACCTCGAGCGACGTACTTTGAATCCCTCGCTACGCTTAGTATTCTACTCTAAAATCCTTCGCTTCGTTCTGGATTCAAACAATCGCTCTCGCATCTGTATTGAGGAATACATTACTTTGGTCCCTTGTGACACAATCTACTATTATAATTGATAATTTGTTTTTTCGTCGATTTATGAGGTGTAATAGAATGAAAATGCGTCTATTCTACGAACTGATTGTGGAAGATCCGTCGCAACACTTACGGTAGAATTCATAGTCGGGGGGTGAAATCGCCTAGCAGCATCTAGGCGATTTCACCAAAGTGACTTAGAAGCAAATCATGCTTCTAAGTCAATGCAATCTAAAAGTACGGCCATTTATGCGACATATTTTGATACCTACTCTGAAATAAATCAAACCCTAATAGGTGGTGATACCTATATAGGCAGGTATATTATGTAAAAAACTAAGTTCCTACCTAGGTAATGTCATATAAAACAATTGTAAAAAAAAACATTCAAATAGGTTCCGACATTGCGAAGAAAATTTGTAACAAACAAATAACCTCTTACCCCAAATCGTAATCTACTCAGCTAGTGTAAACCTTATCTAGATCGTTAAGGGTCTTTAAAACATCGAAACAATAATACTTTCGCATTTCTACCTAATACTAGGAAGGTACCTAGTAAAGTATTTAATTAATTGTTACTTAGATACCTACCTACCGATATCTAGCCCTACTGATCTGGACTTAGTTACCTACTCGTATCCATACGGTACCGATGACTTATTAAATAAACGTTACAGATCATATTAAAAAAAATAACAATATGATTCACTGAAACATCGGTCGGTAACAAAATAAATATTGGCTAAGCAAAAACTACGCTCAAAGAAGCGGTGCATTATTATACGCGGGTAAGTTCCTAAGTACTATAATATTTTCGCAATGCAATTAAAAAAACAAGAATTCAGAAAAATTTTATATGGTACCAACCCCTGTTTTTTCCGACATCATGCTCCCGGGAGATATAACTAGAAGTCAGCCACTTTTTTTCTTAAGTAGGCGCGGTATTTTGAAAGTGTGTGTGGCACTATGACATAATTTCGTAAGATCGCGCGTGCGTCGACGCGAGCGCGCGAATTGTCAGTGCGCAGGCCACGGACAGACTAACACGGTCGGACACAGCTACCTTAGGTTATAGCACAAGGCATTCGCGATATGAATATTATTTCATCTGTGACACGTGTCCTGCTGTCAAGTGTCAGGTAGGTATTGTGCCTACGTCGGTAATGTACAATCTGTGTGACCGTTCGAAGCAGATTTCTGTAATTTTGACAGATTTGGCTATTGAAGATTTGGAACAAAAGTATATTCAACTATCTAACTCATTATGATTTTGCAATTTAACACTAAACCCGACTAATTACGGACATTTAATTATGCGGAAAATATTTTTACTGATCTGGCCACTCCTGTTCCAAGATATCTTTTAGTGGATTTTTCTTTTATTGTCTGTTAATGTTTCTATGACATATAATTATCATCTATAAAGTCTCGCTATTAAGGTCCATTTTTTATTTAACTACATAAAATTTAATCATCAACCAACTTCAAAAAATTAGGAGTTTCTCAAATCGTCTGTATTTTTTTGTGTGTATGTTACACGATATCTTTGCCGATTGTGATCCGGTTAATTTATATAGGACCACCTATATAAATTTTATTAAAAACAATACCGAGTGGTATTTTGTTTAATAAGTGTGTAAAAGAAGGTATTAAATTTCATATTGTACTTATTTACTACCCATCATTACTTGAAGTCGTTTTTTTATGTTTTTTTTTTAATTTGTTATTCTGTTTATGTCTGTTCTGGATTTCAAGAGCGAATGATTATAAAATGATCAAATAAAAAAGGATGATATAATATCAAAATAAAATAATTACCCATAACTCAAATAATATTTACAAAGCTTACAAATCAAATAATATATTTAACTTACAAAATCTTTAAATTAGTGTTATTTCTTTGTTTCCCACCTCCATATAAACAAATAATGTGGCATATTTTCGGCATTTCCCTTTAGAGTGTTGGTCAGATTTTTGGAAACCTGTTCTCTATTTTATGAACGGTCACACTGCGTACAATCGTAATTAGTCATCATCATACAACTACGGGCGTTTGTTCTGGTTCGATAAAGTACCTATCTGTGTTGTGTGTTACCGGTGACGGTAACCTACCTAACAATGACAAAATATCAAAATTTAAAATAAACACGTGAAAATACTATCCCGGAAGGGGTTTGTTTTAGGGTAGATACACATGCCTTACCAAAAGTGGGCAATTTTTCTTGGGCATATAATAATAAAAATAAATATATTTACAAAACAAATTGGAAATAAAAAACATAATCGAAATTAGTTTATATTATAGAACACTTTTTAAAGAGATTTGAAACATTGCAGCGCACACTAGTAATTTGTTATGATTTTATTTTACCCTTAAACACTGACGCGTTATAAAGTAACACTCCCACTGGCGACGTACAAATGACATTCGTCTTAAAATACCTCTATAGCAGTAATCAAGTATTATCGTAATTACTGTTTGTTTTATGTTAAACATTTCAAATATAAGCTATTAAGATAAATAAAACAATATAAATACTTAAGTATACACATTTTTTTTATAATTAGTAAATTTACATAGAACTAGCCAAACAAATAAAACTATAAAAAAAAACCTTTAAAATTGTTCTGAATTTTTTGTTTAGGTTTGGTTTAGTTGTTGGTGATCTGGCATATATACCTATATTTATTTTTCATAATTCTGATGAGTAATAAATCTTATCTATATATCTGAGTCTTATATTTGGCGCAAGCTGTAGGAAAATTCGGGTCATTTCCAAGATAATCAGGAAACGAAACTCTGGAAGAGATAGAATTACAAGTCACACCATGTTTTTTTTTAATTCTGTGATGTTCGACGGAGAATCCAGCCTGCGATTACACTGAATTTTCTGGTGGTTGCTTGCTTCTTTTCCTTTTAAACGTAGTTTTAAATATTTAAGATTTTTCAAATTAGATAGTCTAAGGATTCTAGGATTAGCACTAGTAGACAACGATCATTAGATAATAGAAGAAATTTTGGTACATAAGAGACGATTAGCAAAAATAATGAAAGCGAAATAACCAATTAAGATCAAATCTATAAAGCCCTCCGCTTGATACCGGAATTTGACGTAAATTCCCGTGTACTAGGTAGATTAGAACATATTGGATTCGTAAATTTGTGTGACCAGGATGGTAACCAATTAAATAACATGCGCTCCTTAACGGTATCCCTCTTTCCATGTGGGTCCTATCTCCTTAGTTTCGTCCTCTCCTAATTCTTGTTTGTTTGGCATCGAGTGTTCGCATGCCAAATATATTGAGGAACATCGCTCAATTTTCCTAACGAATTATTAGATTTGTATTGATTAAAACGCTTGTAAATTTGTAAAGTTGTAAATACCTATACGTAAAATACAAATAAAACTTAAAATAAAATTGTACAATTTGTAAATAAAACGTTGGTTAAAATTTTATATATTAAAATTAAATTATTATTCTAAATTACCTATGTCAAAGTTTACTGTAAGTATATAGGGGAGTAGTAAATAGGTTGTTAATTTAAGTTTTCCTCCTAATTCTAGTCAAGGTTGGTCAAGAAGCGATAGATCGACCGATTGTCAATGTCAATTTAAACTGTAGTAAGTATACATATTAATCCGAATTGGTTTGTACCTGAAAAAGGGTATTTTTTCCTAAATAGTTCGTAAATTTGTGTGACCAGGATTGGTGGTGTTGGTGGATCTAAAGAATAAAAAGCCAAAAAATTTTTTTTTTGCGAGTTCTCGTCTCTTTTTCTTCAGGTACACGCGGGGACGTCACGCCAGGTGCTGAGGTCGACCAGTATTCAAGGAAAATATGTAAAATGCGTTATTTTCTCACGTACATTGTCAAAAATCACGCAATTTCCAAGTAAATTGGCGTTTTTTCTGTGACTCTGGAACCACCGTTACACACCGCAACCACATGCGACGAAATTAGCTCAAATTACTTATAAAAACTTGTTTAAAATGTAAAAATACCAACATTAAAATAATAAAACTCGGTAAATTATGAGAAACTCAGGCAATTCAATGTATTATTTAGACAGGGGATGTATTTGCACTGCGAATAGAGGCCAGCGGAGGATGAATTGCCCATACAAACGTACATAATACCAAAATCATTTGTAATGAGGCTTTTTTCTACCATATTATGCGATTATTTGTATTCGAATAGTATTTATCTAGGTACAACACTATCTTACGTATTGTTATATTAGCTACTTAACATAAATTGTCGTGTTACCTGAATCAATAGATCTCCATTTGCCAAGAAATCTATCTACCTATCCGGGATAGAATATAAATAACGAAAAGAATAAGTAGGAAATGTTCGCCGGTTCACCTACCACTTCCTATTCTCGACCCTTCAGCGAATCTTTGCCAGATAAAAGCAAAAAATAGAATAATTGACACTCGTATTTTAATAAAGTGTGTTTTAGTAGTTACCTGATTGTCTTGGTACCAACTAAGCACCAACTCTCACTCAACTTCTCTAGCGATTGATTGGCAAAAAATATAGTTTCTGATGTATAGATAAAATAGGCTCGGATGCGTAAAATCATGTAAGGAAAATAAAACCTCTATTTTTATAATCATTTATATTTTGTTTTTTTTCTTTATATGCCTAAGTATGTATATTATGTGTCTGTTATTTACCACCTCACTTGAAACGTGCTAACATTGACGAGTACTACGCTCATTGCCAAAAAAAATATTAAATGATTATCCTGATATTAACTTTGTACTAATAAGGGATTTTAATCATCCTGATTGTATAACGATGTTGATGTTGGTGTGGTGGATGTGATTGTTAAGATATACTATACTTATGTGTTACCTGCCAGCACACAATGTTATAATATTATTAATAGCCTACCTATAGGTCTATCTGCCACATAAAAATAAGGCATAGATGTATTGGTAGACATCTACGTAGGTACTGAAACAATGCTCTTCATGTCAAATGTTATTGGTACCTACCTATATTTTGTTTAATGATGTGTTTACTAGAATAAAATTATTTTAAGAATGGAGATGTCGATTTGGGTACATTCTAGTAAACTAGCAATGGCGGGTGTTTGGAAATAAAGATGGTCTATGCTTGGTACTCGGTGTTTCAATTAGACGATCCTAAAATATAGAACATAACAGCTTCATAACAGTATCTGATTTATCTAGCGAAACGAGTAAAAAAACTTCAGTTACTTATAGATTTAACGGGTCTCTGTAACTTGGAACAATAATAATTTATGATAAAGATCGGATCCTAGACTTGGTACTTTCAAATCTTGACAATATTTCAGTTAGTTAAATAACCTCTATGGATAAACCTTACCCTGCCATTTTTAATTATTTACTCCAACTTTGAGTTTCCAAAAGTCTTAAGCATTGTGCTCTCTGCCACTCTTTAGACTGGAATTAAATCGTATCTCTGTCTAATGTTGATCGGTGCATTAATATGTTTTATGAAACCATCGCGATAACGATACTTTTTCTTGTAAATGTAAATCATTCTGGAGGTTTGTCAGTAACAGAAAGGTTCTAGTATCTATTCCACAAACAATGTCTAACGGACAATCAGTCAGTGAACTCTTTTCGCGTTAATTTTATCTCTGTTTTCGTAGAAGACCTCGGTCATGAGTCTCACAATGATACTCGTAACTTGACAAATATTGATGACTATATTTCAAGCATATTTACTTTTAGATACACATGTCCATCCATAAGTGAAAGCGATATTCTTCTTAAAATTAAACTATTGGATAATAACAAAGGCGCGGGGACCCGATTAACTTTCGCGCGCACCTGCACCAGACAAAAAGAGTTAGCCGATTTTTGTACGCGCCTCGAATTCAAGTTTCGAGCGCTATCCGCCGCATCCCTAAACACGATAATTTAGAGAAATATTTTGCTCAGAATTTTATGATATTGAGATACCCTGACTTTGACCATGATTTTGAACTGAAGACTGACGCGTCCAATTTCGGTGCTATTCTTTCACAAGGCCATAGCGTACGCCATACTATTATAAATATAAGACCTACGCGTAGGTACCTACCTACATTAAATAAGAGCGAAATAAACTATAGTAGGTACTATATAGAGCTATTGGCTATCGTATGGGTGGCCCATACGTAGGTATGGTATGTAGGTATTTTCGCCCTTATCTTTATAATAATATGTTTAAAATCCAAAATCATAACGGATCTTAAAAGAACTACAAAATGCAATTTCAGACATAAAAACCACGAACTACTCAATACCACAAGGAAGCGTAATTGGATGTACGCTATTCTTATATTCAAGTATTCTTGGTTATATTAATAAGTATATAAAACAAATATTACATTTATTCATACAACTATGTACAAGTAGGTATATACAAAAAATACAGATGAAACAGCTAGCTATCTAAAGACCGTTGCAAACGATCTATAGATAGCTGATCCAGATCACTACCAGGCGGAAGCGTTCCCAAAATACTGGCCGCATTGCCACGCTGAATGGCAATGCTAATGCGTTGACCCAGATAAGAGCCAGCTCTCTTGTCACGCGTCGCTTCGACCAGTCGCCCTGAAAGAATTTTGAAAACGCGATGGGTTCCGGTTCCCCACGGACCCAGAGTCTCAACCCCAAAAGGCTCAAATAAGTAAGCTCTGTCGAGACTTCTATATTAATATATTGACAATTATTTTAATTTTGACATTTTGTATGATTATTGTAATTTTTTTTGTATACCTACCTACTATCCACCATTTGTTATCATTTATATTTTATATTGTGTTAAATTGTAAAACTAATACCTACCTCTGCAAAGCCCTGACAGGGCCGATGTACCTACCAACCTACTTGGAGCTACACTAGATCTAAGCTACAATGGTTATGTATGTTATACATTAAGGTTATGTATGTTATACATTAAGCATACAATGGTTATGTATGTTATACATTAAGCATGAATAAACGAAATTGAAATTGAAAATTGACATTGCAATGGGTTATTAAGCCGAACTCTAAGCTCACTAAATTAAAGTTGAGCTAATTTGACTTCATATCTGAACCGGGCCGGACATGAAAATACATACGCCGACGCCCTCTCGCGTGTCTATCATGAGAAGATTTGTTTTTCGTCTCATGGACCATCAACCGAAGCTGACAATCCAGACATTCGCACTGAGACCGCACAAACCTACCTCAAATCCCCTATCCTTGAAATTCCACTATCTAGTACGACCGCGTGCGAGCCGTTTGACACTCACACACTTACGTCAGTGCTAACTGCACCGACGTAAGTGGTGTGTTGGTGTGTTTGTGTGTGTGTGTATGGGTGTGTGTGTTTATGAGTGTATGGGGTGGTCCGAGCAGGGTATTGCAGAGATAACTCAGTATATAATAAATTAGTCAGACAGTAGAACAGCCATCTAGGATGTGTGTACATAATGCTAATTTAGGACGCTAATGTGTGATAGACAAATGGATTGCATAGTGAGAATAATCGCGTGTGAATAAAGTGAAGGAGAAAATTGTCAGCTGACCTATATTATAATATTATGATAATAGCCTGATTCTTAAGGAATTTATTTGCTAGAAAAATTAGTTTAGTAGTGACGGTGACCAATGACTTGATATTATATGTAATTTTGCGATTGTAATACCTAAACAGACTGTATGTATACAGATTTATGTGTGCATAGTGTATCTATTAAATGTTTTTTTTATTGGAGGACAGGTAGAAATAAATAGTTATATCTGTCCCCTGTTAATAACAAGGGGACAGATAGAACTTTTTCAATAAAAAAAATATGTCCTTTTTGCAACAGGGGGACAGATCGAACTTTTTTCCCATCTGTCACCCTAGGGGGACAGAGCAGGGTGACAGATGGGAATACTCCTGTGCGTCAGTCAGGAATCTGATACGATCCTTCAAATATGCGTTATAAATATAGGGTGCATGGATCCTTAAGAGTGGAAAAGAGGAGACATAGGATTCTTACATTTCTACGATCACGAATGGGAAGCCATTCGTGATCGTAGAAATTTAAGTTTAGCACGGAAATGACTAACATGCTCGTATTTGCGCAGATTATAGATAAAGCTGATATATGTAGGTGTTAAGCAGACGATCGAGTTAACTGAGAAGTTCCTCAGTTAGGTCGATAAAGGCGACGGACGTCGGCATAATCGATAATCGGCATAAGAAGTTTGCAAGATAAATTTTAGTCGAAGAAGTTCTTAGGACGTATTATGGAGTGCAAGGTAGCATAAAACTTTCTAGATATCTCTTTTACGTGAGGTATCCAGCTTAAATTTTGTGTCAAATATAAGCTCAAGGTTCTTAACTGTAGAATAAAGAGGAATAACAGAGCCACATTAACAAAGGGAGGGCATGTTGGAAGCATTCACATTACAGACACGACGAGAGCTACTAATCATGATGGCTTGGCACTTGTTGGGATTGACTTTGATGCAAAAACGATTCGATCATGAAAGACGGAGATACAGATCGTCGTTGAGAGCACGGAAAACATCATCTATTTTATCTATCGTAATAGAAGAGTTAAGTTGGAGCATCGGTGTACATAGGTTTGAAGAAAGCATAATAATAAAAAGAGAGAAAAGAAGCGGTGATAGTAATCCTCCTTGTGGTACGCAGGCCTCAATCTTACGCCAATCGGAGGAGACTTCGCCATCTCGGGTTCTCTGGCGACGATCACTTAAGTAAGAAGAAAACCAGGTAACAGCTGAAGGTGAAAAATTAAGTTGAGTGAGAAGAGCTAAAAAGAGGATTCTCGGGTGATAGACTTTACCTAGTAGTGGTTTTGTAATTGTTGACCATGACAACAATTACAAAACCGTAGTGGTTTTGTAATTGTTGTCATGGTCAACAATTACAAAACCACTACTAGGTAAAGTCTCAAAACAATTACAAATTAGGTAAAATCTATCACCCGAGAATCCTCCATATTAACACGAATGTCCTCAGTAACATTTAAAAGTGCTGTAATAGTACTGTGTCCTTTCCTGAAGCCTGGTTGATAAGGGTTTAGTAGTTGATTATGGGAAAGAAAATCTGTGATCTGGCTATGCAACACTGACTCAACAATTTTGGATAAGAAAGGTGGAATAGAAATTGGGCTATATTCATTATGGAGAATCGGTTTGGAATTTTGGGAAGGGAAAACATGTGGGCCAAAATCGATTTAGAAAATTGGGAGCTGAACAGTGAGAAATTGACGATGTCAGCTAAAGTAGGGAGGGTTTGTTTCAGGATGTGGGAGATCATAATACGACCAATGTTGACACTGTAAAAGAAAGAAAAACTTTCTTGATCCTATTTTCACTGACGGATGTGAAAAAACGGATGGTATTAGGAACGGGTAGGCTGGATATCTTGGACAAGGCATCAGACTTAGCTAATGGGCTCAATAAACATCTAGCGATGAAGTTGGCATTAAAAAATAAAAATAAAAAATAAATATTGCTGGACATTTTCACACAACATCATCTAGCCCCAAAGTAAGCAGAGCTTGTGTTATGGGAACTACATGACTGATATACTACTTTACTTATATACCTTTATTTTTTTTGTAAATACATACTTATTATAGATAGAAAACACCCAGACCCGAGACAAATATTTGCCTGTTCCTCCGCGACCAAGCCAGAAAAGAAAGGCAAGAAAACAAAACAATGCTGGTTATTCTTTTTAATGATCCTTTTATAAAACAAGAAGGTAAGTACCTACATTTTTTATCGAGTTGGAACATTTTCAATTACTAAAAAGACCAATGTCTCCCATTAGGTCTAATAGAGTGGGAGGTACTCAGTAAATTTACCAAAAGTAAATGGCTACTCCCCCACAGCGGATCAGCACATAAAATGGAATCGGAAAAAAAACAAGACTGGAGGTTTACGAAAATTCTCGGATACAAGAATGGCATCGGCACAGCCTGAACTAAAATATTCAAGGAGACCTGAGAGATGAGCTGGAACACTCTAAGCATTCATGTGGCAAATATTAAGTGTAATTCTACTACTTATATAATAAACTGATGTATAAATCTTCAAAACAAATATGCACTACACTCAGGAAAACATATTATTTAACATATCTAATCCTTATCACATAAAATTATAAAATAAAATGGAGCAGGTTTGACAATGAGAATAAGAATAATGGCCAAAATTTGCATAAACGTATGGAAAAAAATAAGAATCAAAAGCAGCTTTAATTTTAGAAGAATTAGAAAATAAAAATTGTGCATACGTTTAGTAGGTAATAATTAGTGGAAGTAGCTTCGTAAACTGACAAGGGCCGACAAGATGACATTGACACTATTGACAGCACTAAAGCTAACTTAGCTACTTTATAGCTAGATTTAGCAATTTTTTGGTGTCATGCAGCTTTTATGAAACTTGTAGCTAAATTTGTTTAGCAACTTTTCACATGAGTTTACAATTGATCGAGAGTTCGAAGTATACTACCAAGCCTAAAAAAACTAAACGTGGGACTTCATCTTTGCTATCTAATACCATAGGCTCATCTATGATATGGTCGGCGGCCGGGAATAGGAATTCTCCATTTTATTCATACATTCAAACCTACAAATAGTATTTTGCCAAAATTAGTACTTCAAAAATTGAGTACCTACTGTTGAAAAATACTCGAAATCAATAAAATAACTCTGAACCTCAACCATCGACATCTTCCTCTTCAACTATTTGAATTGATTAGTTTAAATTATTGTACATTTTAATAGTAATAAATAGTCATCTCTCGTGATTGATTTAATACAACAATGATTGTTATAATATGCATTGTTTTTGTTACCTACAAAAACAACTTGTAGCAACTTTTCGCAAGATATCTAGCCACTGGCTAAAGGCAGCAGTTGGCAACACGATGACAGAATGGAAATGAGTTATAACGATCTATGAGATAGTGAGGATTTGTAAATTCATTGTGATTGGAACAGTTTAGTGAAAAATAATAAAAGTGATGGTGTTTGAGTGTATCACTACCCAATGTGGCGATTAAACGAGTCCAAGATAATGTCATTTAAATTATGTGGTATTTTTTACCCGGTAGCGAGTATTCGTGCATGTAAACACCTAGCGAGTACCGCCGGGTTAAGTATGTAGTTAAATAATGTTTTATTAACATAACATAGTTATTAACAAAAATAATGGTTACGATAACCTTATTGAAGTGAAGACCTCTTCACTATCAGATTCAGGGATGCCACTGAATAGCAGAGCATTCCGTCTGTTGTAGGAATCAATATTATCCACTTGGAGCAGGAGAGCCTGGATCTGAGCACACATTGCCTGAAACATGGATTGGCAATCTATTTTTTATAGGAAAAGTCTCGAAATATTAGGATAATGACACATAATTGGCCAGGATAGACAATGAGCTAATATAGCGAATAAAAATATACAAAAAGTCTTTGCCTTAATAAGTTTTTACTAGAATGAATTTCCATCTTGGGTTAAATATTATATAGTACCAAAATTTGCGGCTTTACCCGTAAACCTACCTTTACCAGAACATTCTTAACTTCACTATTGGGTTTAAGTTCAAAGATTACATAGGCATTTTTATTACTTCTGTAATAACTTGGGAGTTTCCGTGGATTATCGTTCAATAAAAGCTTTACTTATTACAGAATCAATGTATTTGCGCCATGACCACAATCAAACTGTCATATCTGACATATACCAATCTAACCATAGATATATAAAACACTGTACATAACACCTCCCTGACAACTTAATAATAAGTTTAACAATTAATAATTACACAAATAATTAACATTAAACATTTATATGATTATCAACAGCCAATAATCTCATTCCACTCTTCAGGAGGGTATAACTGCATCAAATTCATTATTATCTTCTTTAATGTTCTGCTCACTAGCATTATCATTATAATTTCTAGCCCTTGCTTGTGCATGGGGTGGCCTACTCCTCAACAGCTGGTCTACATGCCTGCGGTGTCGACCCCCACCTTCAGCTTCCACCTCATACACTGATGGTTCCTGTCTGCATATTATCTTTCCTCTTTGCCACTTTTTTACTGTATAATACAACCACATAAAAACAAAATCTCCTTCATTAAATGTCTTATTTTGTTTGATTTTTGCATGATCTTCCTCCTTCCTTTTCTCTTCTGCACTATTGTCCAAATCAGGGTGAATTAGTGTAACAATTGTTTTAAGATTTTGGCCCATTAGCAACTCTGCCGGTGGTCCTCTATGTCCTTATCAAGTGTAGGAAACCATAAGTACCCTCTGGCTATCATTTTAGTTTGTACCATCCCATTATGTCCTTCATGTAAAAAACTTAGTATTGCTTTCTGTAACTTTGATGGGATGACCACTCTGTTAGACAACATGACACAATCGTTGTTGAGCGTAAGAAATTCTTTTTTCGGTGGTATGGCAGCAATGCAGTGTAAAGACATTGAGTGTCAAGCCAAGCTCATCAAGCCTTTTTAGTACCTCTTCTACTCTACTATATTGCTCTCAATGACATCATTAAACGCTGAAAAATAGCTGAGGCAGCATTTACTCCAAATGCCAATCGGTTCATTTTCATCAAACCTAGTGATGTATTTAATGTCAGAAGTTCTGCTGTTTCATTATCCACCTTTAATCTACCTCCTGATAGGTTGAATAATGTACCTTTGAACGTTATCTGCGGTCTGACTTTGACAATATGATAAGGCATATTGTCAAAGTCAGACCGCAGTCACAGCAGTCAACAGTGTTGCTTAATTTGAGGCAAACATGGTCAAATGCAAATAATGGTTGATCAGGGATGTCAATCGCGAACGAAGTCGCGGGTATAGCTAGTCATCAATAAATGTGACAAAATACCTACAACCACCAAGTAATGGTATCTGTATTGTACCACATACATCTGTATGCACTAGGCCTTAAACCTCCTTAGACCTACTCAAAGATTTCTTGAGAAAGGGTAACTTTGCCTGTTTTCCTTCAATACAGGCAATACAATTATTATAGTTTTGGTTTTTAAAATGCATACCTGTAACCATCCCATTTTTCATAAGGTTCATACTTCTGGAGTTAAGATGACCCAACCCCTTGTGCCAAACTTCTTGTGTAGCATCAGCATCATGTCCACTAAACAGATTACATAGGCTGACTTTTTGAGATGACCGCATAGCTAACAATAATTCTCTTTTCTAAGAATCGTTTTTGATGTACTCATCAAAAATAAACTTTATTGATTTGGATCGGCAGTCCGGGTACCTACATCTGACATTCCTGGCTATGGTTATGATTTTTTAAGCTGGTAAGTAGGTACTTACAACGCAGATTTGAACAAACTAGCTATTATTATAAATTTGCAAAACGGCATAATATTTTTTTTATTGAAAAGGTTTACAATCTCTGAAGTGTGCGAAATCACGCGATATCCTGAAACTGACACTCGAGGAAGGATCTGTGTGACAAATAAAGACACTTTTGTTCACAGAACACCTTTGATAAACGTCAAATTATACGAGTTTTATTGATTCAAATTTTGGCACCTCTCGGGTGCCAAACGCCATACACAAAAGATTTCCATGGCGCCACTGCGGTGCCATCCGCACGGAATCGGTTAAGTAGATCTGATGCTTACTTACCTATCATTTTGGTGATCTTCCGAAATTTTACGTCAAATTTTGTTTTACTGGTTTTGTTACGTACACAAACCGTTGATCCAAAAATCTATAGATATTTTATTCGAGGTTTTTTAGTATGCCACATTTCGTATGGTGTTTGTGAAAGTTTTAAAGCTTTAATTGGTGTTAAGTTTATTAAACACAGTTAATAGTGCCTGTCCCCAGAAAACTTTCCCTATTTTAGCAAAATTTATCATAAAACAAGCTTTTTCAGTTATGGTTCTAACCATTCGCTCTGAAACACCATTCAGTTGTGGAGTTCTCGGAACTGTCAAATGGTAATTTATTCCTTTTTTGACAAAGTAGCTTTTCATTTCAGTGCATAAATATTCCCCGCCGTTATCAAAATACAAATTAGCTAGTCTTTGCTTAATAAAATACGTCAGATTTGTATGTTATGAAATACGTTAAACAGTAATGAGTCTATTGCAGACAACTAAAAACACAAAATCAGAACCACAGACATCTGAATGCACGACAAATAATAGTCATTTTTTATGACTTTTATCAGGTCAAGGATTGACCTAATTAAATCGTAGTCTACACTGTTTTCCATTTATACAAGGCTCACATAAATCATATTAGGTACTACTGCATCAATTTGGTTCGTGTCATCAACCATTTTAGTTTTTTTAAGCTCTAAAAACTAAATTTTACTCATGTGGCCTAAACGTTGATGCCATATTTTGTAATTTTCTTTATTCACTATTGCACACTTGGGAAGTATTATTCACTTTACAGATGCCATAAAATCTAAAATTTGTAAAGGGCAGTATTGTTTGATTTTATTTTACGTTTAAAACTAAACCAAGGCATACACAATTGCAAAACTACCTACATGTTATTGTTGCAAAATACTCAAATAAGTTAGGTTAGACAAAAAACTATTCTCTATCTCCTTTCTCCTAAAAAAAGACCCAATGATCTCTCCCGTGAAACGGCCTCCCTTCACCGTATAGCTCCAGCGATATCTGGGTCGGGTGGGCTGACGGGACGCTCCCGCACTCACACATCTGTGGCCACTTTTAACTGTGAACGAACTATGTCGCGAGTTGCCCGCGCGCTTCTCGCGACCGCGCCGCGCCGCCGACACCGCGCCGCACGCATTCCGCGCTCGCGCACTCTCCTATGATAAGATAACACATAGTTTGTCTGTTCGTCTCGTTTCGCTTTGTTTTATGCGAAGTATCTGTTTTGTGTGTTTATTATTAGGTATTTAGTGTTCCACTTCCTTTCTTCTTATTTATAGTTCTTGTTTGAGATACCCGCGCCGCGACATACGTAACGCAACAAATGAAGTGTCAAGATAATTAAAATGAATGCTTTAGACAAGGAATGACATTTATTTAAAATACATTAATTCATTTTAGTTATGAACCTAACTACAATATGTAATATTAAATGTAATACACAATGGCCCCTTGATTCCTTGTTTACTCACTTAAATGAATCACTTGCTTAGTACTTAATTTATATACTTAGATAAACTTTACCAATTACACATCAGGAAAATCATCTAACGAAACAAAGCAATCTAAGGTAATTCAGTTTAAAATCTATACTTCTATACTATTATTAGCTTCCAAAAATCCTTTTTATTTATGATGAGTAGATACAATTCCTATTTCGATTAATAAAAAAAATATTTAAAGGGATTTAGTAGTTAGGAAAAGGATTAAAGATATTTAAATAAAACATGAGATTCAGCTTAATGAATTTAATAAAGTTTTTATTACTTAGAAACTAAAGGTTAAAACAAAAATCAATGTCTCTTTTGGTTAAAACTTAGGTTTGTTTAAGAATATAATTCATATTGTGTCTGACTACTATCCATTTGACTATCATTTTCTTCTTCCTCCTTCGTGAGAACTGTCGCATGCCCAGAACGATTTGTATGTATATTTTTTTTATACAACTTTAAAGCCTTGTAAGCCGTCATTTCGCCATTTTCTATCTGATACCAAAGAATGGTCTTTTTCGGTACCATTTATTGTACGGCATTTTGTACGTTGTATGACCTGGAAGATAAAAATAAATATTTAAGTAAATTGTGAATAATTTAAGATACCTAACTTTACTTAATGAACACGGAGAACCATTTATCCCTCGCATTGTCTACATCGTCAAAATCGGTCAACGCCCCTAATACCATAATGGTATAGTTTCCTGATTAATGTCTACGCAATCAAATGCCTTGGACAAACCTACCTCCCTACTACTGTTAATATAATATGAGACTTTATTTCTAAACTGATTTAAAATACCTATGTATAAAAAAATCACTCCCCGCGAAACCCCCGAACCCGAAGCCAAAACCGCCGGAACCCGGTCCCCGCAAAACCGAACCCACTCCCCGCGAAACCCTCGCCAGTCAGTTCGGGTTCGGGTTCGGGGGTTTCGCGGGCCGCCGGTTCGGGTTCCGGCGGTTTTGGGTTCGGGTTCGCGGGGAGCCGGTTCGGGTTCCGGCGGTTTTGGGTTCGGGTTCGGGGGTTTCGCGGGGAGCCGGTTCGGGTTCCAGCGGTTTTGGGTTCGGGGGTTTCGCGGGCCGCCGGTTTTGGGTTCGGGTTCGGGGGTTTCGCGGGGAGCCGGTTCGGGTTCCAGCGGTTTTGGGTTCGGGGGCGGGCCGCCGGTTCGGGTTCCGGCGGTTTTGGGTTCGCGGGGAGCCGGTTTTGGGTTCGGGTTCGGGGGTTTCGCGGGGAGTCGGTTCGGGTTCCAGCGGTTTTGGGTTCGGGGGTTTCGCGGGCCGCCGGTTTTGGGTTCGGGTTCGGGGGTTTTGCGGGCCGCCGTTTCGGGTTCCGACGGGTTCGGGTTCGGGGGTTTCGCGGGGAGCTGGTTCTGGTTCCGGCGGTTTTGGGTTCAGGTTCGGGGGTTTTTCGGGCCGCCGGTTCGGGTTCCGGCGGTTTTGGGTTCGGGTTCGGGGGTTTTGCGGGGAGCCGGTTCGGGTACCGGCGGTTTTGGGTTCGGGGGTTTCGCGGGCCGCCGGTTCGGGTTCGCGGGGAGCCGGTCCGGGTACCGGCGGTTTTGGGTTCGGGGGTTTCGCGGGCCGCCGGTTCGGGTTCCGGCGGTTTTGGGTTCGGGTTCGGGGGTATCGCGGGGAGCGGGTTCGGTTTCGCGGGGAGCGGGTTCTGGTTCCGGCGGTTTCGGGTTCGGGGGTTTTGCGGGGAGCCGGTTCGGGTTTCGCGGGGAGCCGGTTCGGGTTCCGGCGGTTTTGGGTTCGGGTTCGGGGGTTTCGCGGGGAGCGGGTTCGGGGGGAGCCGGTTCGGGTACCGGCGGTTTTGGGTTCGGGGGTTTCGCGGGCCGCCGGTTCGGGTTCCGGCGGTTTTGGGTTCGGGTTCGGGGGTTTCGCGAGGAGCGGGTTCGGTTTCGCGGGGAGCGGGTTCGGGTTCCGGCGGTTTCGGGTTCGGGGGTTTCGCGGGGAGCCGGTTCGGGTTTCGCGGGGAGCCGGTTCGGGTTCCGGCGGTTTTGGGTTCGGGTTCGGGGGTTTCGCGGGGAGCGGGTTCGGGTTCGGGGGTTTTGCGGGCCGCCGGTTCGGGTTCGGGGGTTTCGCGGGGAGCCGGTTCGGGTTCCAGCGGTATTGGGTTCGGGGGTTTCGCGGGGAGCCGGTTCGGGTACCGGCGGTTTTGGGTTCGGGTTCGGGGGTTTCGCAGGCCGCCGGTTCGGGTTCGGGGGTTTTGCGGGCCGCCGGTTCGGGTTCCGGCGGTTTTGGGTTCGGGGGTTTCGCGGGGAGCGGGTTCCGGCGGTTTCGGGTTCGGGGGTTTTGCGGGCCGCCGGTTCGGGTTCGGGGGTTTTGCGGGCCGCCGGTTCGGGTTCCGGCGGTTTTGGGTTCGGGGGTTTCGCGGGGAGCGGGTTCCGGCGGTTTCGGGTTCGGGGGTTTCCCGGGGAGCTGGTTCGGGGGTTTCCCGGGGAGCGGGTTCGGGTTCCGGCGGTTTCGGGTTCGGGGGTTTACCGGGGAGCGGGTTCCGGCGGTTTCGGGTTCAGGGGTTTCGCGGGGTTCCCGAACCCAAAACCGCTGGAACCCGAACCCGCTCCCCGCGAAACCCCCGAACCCAATACCGCCGGTACCCGAACCGGCGGCCCGCAAAACCCCCGAACCCGAACCCAAAACCGCCGGAACCCGAACCCAAGATATTTTTACACAAAATATCTTTGTTATAATTACATACAGGGAAAATTGTTGTCATTTTTAAATAAAAGTCTATCTAGTTTTGCTTTAAAATATAATATTTTTGGTTACAGGAGTGAATTGTGCTGAGTCCTCAGGCATCTCAGTGCAGTTACTGTTTTCAAAAGATGTGCAATAATGAAGAAAGCCCAAAAAACTACCACTTCTGCTCAACATTCTTCAAGTGAAGGTGCAACACTTATTTTATTTATTACAGATTATCACAAATAGCGAAGATTTTGTCAAATTTGTTTGTTCAAATGTTATGAAAAGATATTAATTAGCATTAATTAGCATCGAAGAATTGGTGGAGGTTAAATATTACCACCAACAAAGGCCTATTTTATTGTATTTGTTTTTTACTATAAAAACGTGTTAATTGTCGTATAACTAGGCAATCGTTGTACACAGTGATTATTCATTTTTATTATATTTTAGCCTTTTTATATATTTGAATTTTAATAAAAAACTTGTTAATTATCCTGATCAATCGTTGAACTAAGTGATTAATTATATCATATGCAATCTTTTCCTTTGTATTAGATTATTATTACAAAAAACTTGTTATTAATTTGATAACTAGTCAACTGTTGCGCATAAGTGAGTATATTTTAGACTTTTCTTTGTATTCGATTTTTACTTTCACTAAATTTCCCAAAAACTTGTTATCTGATTGTTTAATATTGAAGTGATTTTTTTTTTTTGCCTGGTCTGGCTGTTTTTCAATGTCCCAAAGGGTTTTCTGAATATTCCGGGCCAGCAGAAGTGATGATTTCAATATATTTATTATGACCTCTATGGCGTAGAAGGCGAAGACCCGCCTGAGACGCAGAAGGTTACGGGTTCGATTCCCGCCGCGGTACAAATGTTTGTATGATCTGCAAATATTCGTCTCGGGTCTGAGTGTTTTCTATGTATAATATATATGTATTTACAAAAAAAAAATTAAGTAGTTTAACAGTCATGCATTTCCCTTAACCGATTCAATGCGGCGGTCTTTTGGAAAAACTTTTGCGCCTGGCGGCGAACAAATATTTTGTGGCTCCACTGTGGCGCCTTACGCCAGGGACTTTGTTGGCACCACGAAGGTGCCCTCCGCCATGAATTGTAACTTATTGCTTTTTTTCCTGTTTAAACGTGCTGTAAGTTTAGTCGTCACTCGAAACCGAACGAAAACGGTTTAACTTTTCGAATAATACATATAAAAGTGACTATCTACGTGTATTAACGGAAATGGAAGGTAATTGCATTATTTCAATCAGGTGTTGTAAACATTTTTGTAGTTTTTTGATGGATTAATTGATTTAGTGTTACTGTAGAATTAATTATGCAGAGCGCTATGATAGTTATTTTCTATTATTTTGCTTGGAATCAAAATTCAAATTCATGACAGGTTTTTAATAGAATATCATAATACCCCTGACGACGCTATTTATTCAGATGAAGATAAACACCAAAGCTCGATTAGCAAAATACTGTTTCTTGTCTTGTGTTGTCTGATCACTACAGAAAGCAAACCAGAAGTAAAAACAGAAACAAATACCCAACGTTTGACTTTGAGTGAAGAACCACCCCAGCGATACAAGTCATAAAAAATACGCATACCTACCTATCTCGTTTTAACCTTACATACCATGCACTTAACAATAGTTTGTTTATACAAAATAATGCCGTGCTTCTCATAGATTACTTTGTCGGTGTTGGCGAGTGGTGAGTGGCGACTAAACAGATTACATAGGCTGACTTTTTGAGATGACCGCATAGCTAACAATAATTCTCTTTTCTAAGAATCGTTTTTGATGTACTCATCAAAAATAAACTATATTGACTTGGATCGGCAGTCCGGGTACATCTGACATTCCTGGCTATGGTTATGATTTTTTAAGCTGGTAAGTAGGTACTTACAACACAGATTTGAACAAACTAGCTATTATAATAAATTTGCAAAATGCATTTTTATTGAAAAGGTTTACAATCTCTGAAGTGTGCGAAATCACGCGATATCCTGAAACTGACACTCGAGGAAGGATCTGTGTGACAAATAAAGACACTTTTGTTCACAGAACACCTTTGATAAACGTCAAATTATACGAGTTTTATTGATTTAAATTTTGGCACCTCTCTGGTGCCAAACGCCATACACAAAAGATTTCAAGCTCTGCTTACTATGAGGCTAAATGATGGTGTCTGAAAAATTACCAGCATTAAAAAAAAGGCGAAGTGTGATTTGTTGGATTTACTATTTTATAATGATTGCCGTGGATTGATTATGCCATCAAGTTTTAAAGAACTTTTTGTGAATTTGTTAAAGAGTAACAGGAATAGTCGTAAAGTAACAAAAATAGTAGAAAAATAGTCTGATTAATTTAGTGTAAAAGGGTTTTAAAGTTAAATCGAACCAGAAATGAAGAAGACTGATTTGCATTTAGTGAAATTTGTTGATTTTTCTAGTTATATTCAATGTTTCATTAAAGTTATTAAGATTCAGTATTAAGAAGTGTCTATGTTTAAGTTACCTACTTATTCTATAAAAACAATATTAAATATTTTCTTGAATGTATATCTTTGTTTTATTTCGTGTAAAAAAAAAACCAAATATAAAAAATATACTTATTTTTTGTAAAATCTAAATAATCGATCTATATCTATGTTATAATAAGAATGTAACAGGTCAAATTCTGTACATTACAGATATTTTACTTTTTTTTTGGAGGGTATAATCGATACTGATATCTTAGCATGATTTGAGTTTATACTACGGAGCAGGATATGGGATACTTTTTATCTCGAAATTCAGCACGGTTGCCTTGGGAGAGGGGATGAAAGTCAAAATGTGAACTTAGTTGTAATTCATTAACTTGAGTCCGATTTAATTCATTTTTTTTTGTTAGAAAGGAGGTATTTTAAAGACTGTCCCGTAAATATTTCAAGGTCATCGGTTTTGTAATTCAGAAAATACAGTCATCAAAACCCCTTAATATTAGGTCCAAATAACTTGAAACCCGGAATGTACAGGAACCTTTTAACGTGCGGCTCATTTAGCTTGAGACTTGAGTTCATACTACGAGGTAGGACGCAGGATACTTTTTATCCCGAAATTCAGCACGGTTCCCTTGGGAGAGTGGATGAAAGTCAAAATGTGTACTTAGTGGTAAGTCATTAACGCGTAATCCGATTTCATTAATTATATTTTTTGTTAGAAAAGAGGTCGGTACTTGAAAGATTGGCATTAATGCGTAGTCCAAACAAAAAACACACGCTCACGACGAGTGGATGAAAGTCAAAATGTGTACTTAGTGGTAAGTCATTAACGCGTAATCCGATTTCATTAATTATTATTTTTGTTAGAAAAGAGGTCGGTACTTGAAAGATTGGCATTAATGCGTAGTCCAAACAAAAAACACACGCTCACGACTGACTTCCCAATGGTGAATATCCTCAGATACATACTCAGTGAGTAGATCTTTGAGGATACCAAGTAAGGGGTGTTAATTCTTCACGAATTAATGGTTTATAGTCAGAGGCATGTCCAATCATTACATTTGGTACATGCCCCCGTTTTGCAAGTTAGCATTCCACGTGACAGGTTGCAAGCCCATCGCCGCTTATTTTGGCACATATCTTCGAGTTTTTTGTTCTAGGGCATGCCGGTTTTATCCCGATGTTTTTCTTCACCGTTTTGAGCACGTGTTAATGCACACATACATTTTTCGAGTAGAAAAAACCATTGGTCCACGACCGGGTTCGAACCCGACCTCCGGATCAGAAGTTGGGTTATCGCCCAGTAAGCCAACACGGCTTTTAGTCCGATTTCATTTATTATTTTTTGTTAGAAAGGAGGTACTTTAAAGATGTCCCGTAAATATTTCAATTACATCGGTTTTTTAGTTCAGATAATATAGACATTACAACCCTCAGTATTAGGTCCAAATAACTTGAGACCCGGAATGTACAGGAAAGATTTGTAGTGTACGCTGAGTAGGTAGTCCTATTGTCAAAGTTAGTAACGCCACTCCGAACGTAAAACCTGAACGTTTTTTTCACGTATAAATTACAAAATTTCAATTCCATTTTGGTAGTTTTTATGCAACTTTAAAAAAAAGGAGGATGTTTTCAATTCGACTGTATGTTTTTTTTATCGTGTGTTTGTTACGCGATATCTTCTACAATAATAGACCGTTTTTAATTACTATTTTTTTTAATACTGTCTTATGAGAAATACAACTTCAAAGTTTTGGAAAAAAAAATTATTAGCTTCCGTTATGTTTACATTACCAGTTACATTACAAGTTGTGTATGTGTTTGAGTCGAGATGGTTGTAAATATTGATTGTATGTGTGAGTGTAATGTTTCTGTTTCCTTGTCATGTTAATGTAATGAGTTTAATTATTCCTATTCATATTTAACAGTTGAACTCAGAATTTTAATTCGTTTTACTACTAAATAAAAATAAAATAAAATAATTTTAAATGAACTTTCAAAGTTGTTTTGTTGCCTACGAAGCAACATAACTTTATATTTGACCTTAAATGTAGCGTTACTTATTATCTTGCTAAGTGGCGGTGGTAAATTGTTCCATATTTCAGATGCACTATATTTGAAACATCCTCTGAAACCTACTGTTTTGTGAGTAAAAGCTTGTTGAGCAATTTAGAGCGTGTGTTAGCAGCGTGTATGTCTTTAATCCAAGTTAATTTAACACTGTAAGTCTTGATTATTATCATAGATTTAATTGCTATAGAAATAGTTATTAATAGTTCAGTCGATTTACTAGAGCAATGTTAAACGTGACAATCAGGATATTATTTCGATAATTTTGCAATAAAATAGCATAACCTTAAAAAATCCTTTGGACAACCATCACTTGGACAATCATAATTGGTTGTCCAAGGGATAATATTGGTTGCCCATGGGATCAAATTTCATTTTGGGAAGAAACAGGATACAATTAATACTAGAAATGTATAGTTATAAATAAACATAACTTGAACATTGAGTTTCTTCTGAAATGTTTATTTTAGAGATTTAACAAGGGAATATCATTAAAAGAAAAATCAAAACGTTATAGAGAGTGGCTAAAAGAAAATCCAGAGAACTAAGCTGAAATAAAAAAAAAACTAATAACAGATCTTAGGCCACAAAACCAAGTGAATTTCAGAGAAAATAAGAACAAAGAAAACGCCAAAACCAATATTCTAGAATTTAATTACCAAGACACCTGCAAATTCCCTGTCCATACTTCATCAAGAACAGATTGACTATCCCTTACTCGCACCTACTCCACCATATAGCAAATTAGAGATCGATTTCTGTATTGCCCGCGCTAAGTTTTTACTTCTTTGAAAATCTTATTCTTTCTCAGCTATTGTTACACTTTAACTTTAATGGGCTACTTCATAGTAATCAGTTTGGAATTACCAAAGTTCGATCTACAACCAATGCTGGAACCTTGCTCTTAAAGCACATATTGGAAGCCTGGAAGGAGTATTCTGCGATCTGTGAAAGGCGTGAATCATTGTACTATTTTTCGGCCGACCAACACCTGTCGTGCATAGGGGTAAACTGAAAAAAAGCGCTGCGCCTGTCTGACAGCATTTTGTAGAGTGTGCTCCTTTTGCCTGAATATAGTCATGGCAATTGCTTAGGTAGATATAGTTTGTTTTATTATGTATAAGTACCTACTTAATTATGTAACCTGATGCTGTTATGACCATAATTTCAGGCAATAAATACTTTTTCTATTCTAGTGCGGTTGTTCAGGGGACACACAATAAACACACGCAAGCGATCCTATTCATCTCGCCAACTCACTCGAACATTATCCAAGAAACTAAAATGACGGCTTTGTTGTCGCGTATCTAATATCGATAGCTTGATAGAGATATATAATTATTAATAGGTTCAAGTGAGTTATTAAGAAATATTTTAATTAATTACCTACTTTATAATTTGTTAGTTATCAAGACTGATATTGATGGATAAATATTTGTTTAAGTTTAAGTAAGTTTCGTTTTGACGAACTCTGAAAGCCCACCTGAGACGTAGGTTGGTGGTTCGGTACCGCCGCGGGACAAATGATTATATGATCTGCAAATATTTGTCTCGGGTCTGGGTTTTTCAATGCATAATATGTATGTATTAACAAAAATATAGTTTCTACGTATTATATCAGTCATGTAGTTTGGTTCTATCAAGCACTTACTAATAATAAATAATGACCAGCATTTTTTATTATTAGGAAGTACTTGAATAATTTAATTGTAAACTTATATTTTTAGAAAAACTGTTATAAATGACTGATGTGAGAAGTTAATGATTAGTGGGTAAGTTAAAGCTCAAGAACAGTTAGTTATAGTTTTTGTAGTTTATATTATATGCCCTGCTTATCAGAACAAAATAAAGTTTTTTATTATAATAGGTTGGGGAAAAAGTTTCTTCGCATTTTTTAAGAAAATTCAAAACATTTTTTAATATAGTTTATTTACATTTAACTAAAGTATGTAGGTACCATTTTGTTCGATAACTTTTTGCCATTTTGTAGGCAGGGACATGATCCCATTGCTATAAAAACTTTGGGGCTTCTGTTCAAAATACCGCGACAAGTGGTTTTGGCAGTCCTCTCGTGATGTTAACCTGACACTGCCTAAAGAATTCTGAAGAGACCGAAACAGGTGGAAATCTGAAGGTGCAAGGTCAGGACTATACGGCGGATGCATTAACACATCCCAGCCAAACTCTCTTAATTTTTGCTGAGTGGCTAAAGATGTGTGAGGTCTAGCGTTATCATGATGAAAAACCACACCCCTTCTGTTGATTAACTCCGGCCGCTTTCTCTCAACTTCTTGTTTTAATCTCATCAGTTGTTCGCAGTAGAGTTCAGAATCGATGGTCCTGCCTGGTGGTAACAGCTCATAATGAATAATGCCCTTCCAATCCCACCACACACACAGCATCACCTTGTTGCGAGTTAACCCGGGTTTCGCCACAGTCTGTGAAGCCTGACCGGCCTTTGACCACGACCTTTTTCGCACGTTCTTGTCGTACGTGATCCACTTTTCATCACCAGTTATCAGCTTCTTCAAAAATGGTTCGGTTTCATTACGTCGTAATAAAGAATCACAAATGAGAACACGGTTCATTAGGTTTCTTTCAGTGAGCTCGTGAGGTACCCAAATATCGAGCTTTTTTGTGTACCCAGTTTTTTTCAAATGCGCCAAAACTGTTTTGTGGTCAATTCCCAGTTCTTCAGCTACGTCGTAACTACTGATATGCCGATCTTGCTCCACTTTTTCAAAAATGGCATCCATTTTATCCGTAATAGGGCGACCAGAGCGACGTGCATCTTTGACATCAAAATTTCCGGATTGAAAACGCTTAAACCAAATTTGTGCTACTCTCACAGACACTGCACTAGGTCCATAAACATCGCAAATTTTTTTCGCGGCTTGCGTTGCATTTTTACCTTTTTTGTAGTAAAATTTTAAAATGTATCGAATTTCTTCATTAGATTCACTCATCTTGACAGTACGAAAAACAAATAAAAATCACACATTTTCCTAATTTGAATTAGGAATTATCTTCTTTAAAATTTAAACTTTTAATGATACCAAAACCAGCCAGATACAAATAGTATAGCCAAAGAGATTTTATTACAAGTTCATACATACAATAATGCGAAAAGACTTTTTCCCCAACCTAATATTTAATTCGCATTTTATTATAAAGGGTTAGGTATAAACTTTTTTTCATTCTGTGAGTATTAATCTAATGTTGAATTAATTTGTTTTTCCTTATTGTTAAGCACTTAGGTGAATTTAATGATTCAAATGACAAATATGACCTGTGTAGTGAGATACATGACTGACAGTCTGATCTATCATGTACTCAAGGAAAACATGTACTAAGGAGGTTTATTATTAAAAAAATAAAGAATAACATTATTATTAACACTTATCTCAGTTAAAAATATTTCATTTAATTTACACAAATATGTATACGCTTTTTTTGCAGATACCAGACTTACATTGCTTGAGATCAACCCCATAGCAATTTCAATAAGTGAATTCTAGGCACTCATGCTTATGCGCAACGCGGCTTTAGCAAAATAATGATGGCACTTGAGAATCTGATGCTATTAGAGTACCTGCAGGATAGAATAACCGTCAATTTGGGACTGCAAGTGTACCTATCGCAAATATTGCAGTTTAATTATTATCAAGTGACTCCAAAAAAGATTTTTTTTAATGGGTATCATATACTTCAAGGGTATAAAACCACACCTAAGGGTGATGAAATTGTATATTGTACTTTTTATCAATTGCCTGTTATATGCAGTTGGTTTTTTGACATTTAATGTCTTATAAATTATTAATGGAAATAATCATTGCCATGGTAGACAGTTTACTCTTTCACGTAAAAACTAAAGAACGGATTTTGATGAAACATAACAGTTATGTGGCTTATACATCAGAATAACACATAGTCTACAATTTATAATGGTATGTGTGATCTGGCTATAATATAATGGTAAGTATCAATTAAGCTAGTAAAATTATATCAGGCATATAATTTTACCTACCTACCTATATGTTTCATTGCTAAACCGCTGAGCCGTTTGTGATGAAATTATATATTCACAATATGGACATTGTTTGAAGCCTGGAGAATTCATACGCTCCTTTTATCAAAATATGATGCGGGCGAAGCCAAATCTAGTATTATAATAAGAATTTAACAGGTCAAACTCTATACATTGTAAATATTATAAAAAAAAAATGTACTCTTTATTTGCTACTGAATCCAAAAATGTATTTTTTTCATTTTTGTCTTTCTGGATGTATCTGGTCACGTCGAAACTAGGTACTGAATGAATTCAAATGAAACTTGGCAAGTATGGAATACAAAGAAAAACCAAACCTATTAAATAATCATCAAGTTTTTTCCTTGTAGTTAAGTCCTGTGGCTATTTTTGTTGCATGATTTGTGTCAAATGAGAAATGCATACTGTTTTTTGCACAACAAAAAATAAAAAAACATTTTGATAATTAATCACTAGAGCTATTGATTGAGAATAGGTGCGTGTACACCAAGACATTCAAGTAATTATTCTATTTTTTGCTTCTATCTAGCAAAGATGCACTAAAAGCATCTTAACAAAAGCAATAGGTCATGAAGTGGTCTGTGAACTGGCGAACATACCATACTAAAATAATAAGCGAAACAGCTATATGTTTTTTGTTAAAGTTAGAAAGATAGTATCTATCAAATAATATTTTTTATTATAATATTATAATTTTAAATTATTAATTATTACATGATATTGTATGCAAAGTCATATTTTACTTACATCTTAGGTCATTTTTTGCCTCTCGTAGAAAGGTGTTGCTGGTCCATGGCATTGCAGAGTCCAATGACTCTGCAATGCCATGAGCTGTTAAGGGTGTGGGCATCAAAATATTACATGATCAATTTGAAATGTCTGATCTCTCCGCGGATCATCTATCTGCCACCATTTAGGGACCAACTCCAAGTGCAGACCAGTCATGCTGAGTTTTGCCAGCTACAAGATTCGGAACCTTGTCTGGAAGGCTTTATTAAAAAACTCTGGTATCACTGTCTTCGAGTTTGTCACCAAGACCAGGCATAAAGTTTTCCTTGTAGCACAATAAGACAGAAGAATCACTTCACTTCACTTCACTTCTTGATTAGGGCTTTTGTAAGGCGCAGAAAAATCGATACTATGTCGGAGTTTTAACCGCTCTTATTCTGTGTAAAACCGCTACTGACATGAAGGAATCAGTGCTGCCAGATAGAAAAAGGTATTGATGAGTGCTCAATACCAGTGCAAAAAGCGCTTAATTCTGAAAATGACACGAGTCAAAAAAGCGCTAGATTCAGCACTAAATTGAACTTAAAGGAAAAAAAAACATTAAAAACAAATATTTCGATCCAGAAAATATTCCAAAACATGTACACATCATAATTAATTATACTTAACACAGCAGAATATAAAGCTATAAGCTATATATAAGTAAGTAGCTATATATATATATATATATATATATATATGAAATAATACATAAAATACAAGCTACTCTATTGCTAGAAAAAACAAACAAGCTCACGACTGTCTTCCCCATGGTGGACATCCTCTGATACATACTCAGTGAGTAGATCTTTGAGAATACCAAGTAGTCAGAGGCACGTCCAAACATTACATTTGGTACATGCCCGCATTTTGCACATAGTTAGCATTCCACGTGATAGGTTGCAAGCCCATCGCCGCTTATTGGAACACTAACTATTGCTAGAGCAGCTAAGATTTCCTTATTAAACTTGAACATATTATTATTTAAAACATCAAGTGAACCACAATTATCAACTAATAGATTATTGCATAGGCGTTACATAGGTACTGAATAATGGATTAAAGAAAGGTGTATTGTTTATAATAATTTTTAAGGCGAAGGTGTTTGAGAAAGAATACCGAGATCTAATTTAAGTATTAATAGTTAAATTTTGCAAATATTACTGAGTATAAAGACAATTCTCAATCCAGCCATTATGATAGCATAGAATTGTTAAAAATGTATTTTGTTTCTGCTCAAGTCGGTCAGAATTAACTTTATAGTATAGGTGATCATATTATTTTTTCTTGTAAACGATATGACAAAGCATTTGCCCACGTTAAGAAACATACTGTTATCATCACACCATCCGTTTACGACGTCCAGATCGGATTGAGGAAGCAACGCATCGTTGTCGTTGTTGATGGTGTAGGGTTACGCTCCCACATCGCACCAAAAAAGAAATTAACTGCTATGCTATTAATTCTTACAACAGGGCAAAGAGTTCAATCATTAGGTTCTATTAGATATAAAAATATTAGAGTTAATGAAAAGGGAGCAGATATTTTCCTGTCTGATATTAAAAAAAAAACATCTGCTCCAGGTATGTTTGTCAAAAATATATCTGCCTTAGCTTGACAAACCAGATATTTGTCTTGTGAAAGACCTCTTGCATTATTTAAAAATGACAAAAGCGTTAAGACAACATTATGATGATGCATACAATTACTTATTCCTTACACCTACAATGCAAATACAAAATGCCTAGATGCTTTCATCTTCAACTTGCCTCTTTCAATCTAGCTAGAACATTTACCTATTTGAAATTCCATTGCTCTATCTATGTAGATAGGTAGTACCTACCATCAAACTGGGTTAAATTCTATAAGCAGTACCTATACCTAGGTATAGGTACTGACTAGTCACGTAAGTAGAAATGACGTACCTACCTCTTTATTTTGTGTTTTCCCCTCGAGATGCTACGTAAGTAGGTAGGTAGTGGGTATGGGTAGTCGTCATCAGAATGATTAGCGATTTTCTTCTAAAGCTTCGTAGCGTTTGAAAAAAAGAACTGTCGCCAGGTAAGTACCTACATACCTACCTACCTAGTAAAGAGTTATATTTTCTGTAACGCGCTGACGAAAACTTCGACAAACATAGGTACCTACCTACCTAAGTTAAACAATAGGTTATGTTTGAAAAAAAAAACAATCTCATTACCCTCCTTTTGGTAGTTGGATAAAAACAGTAAGTACCTATAACATTTTTACCACAACTAACATTTTTACCTACCTACATACCCATATTTCTTCCTTACAATCGATAGATACCGCACATGGCCAGATTCACTTGTAGTACCTATGCCCTCTTGGATCCAAGGACCTAGGTAATTTAAAAATACGCCTTAAATATTCTATCATTGTAACGATGACCTTCTTAGGTAGGTAAGTTTAATTAATAAATGAAAAAATAATTCGGCAGTTATCGTCGGGCAAACTAACATACCTACCTTCATACATACTTACAAACATAAGTAACTTACCTATACAAACGCCGGATTGTCTGGTTACTAGGTAGGTACCTACCTAACTATTCAGCTTTAAATATACCTAATCTCCCTGACAAAATAAATTAAAAGTCAAGTTACCTACCTACTTGACTTTTAATTTATAATTCATATCCTACTTTCATCACCCTTTATTATTATTTTTCCAGCCTTTTAACAGGGTCACATTCATTTAATACTAGTGCTTGAGACTGAACAAAAATCTGTTTATTTTATGTGAAAAATTAAGAAAATAACTAGGTACGTTCTAAAATCTAACTTCCAATACAATAGACGTCATGCTTTTCAAACGTAATGCCGCGCGTCGTATCGTCTTTAAGTAGGTAGGTACTTACTTGTAATTTAACTAAGTACCTAACAATAAAAATAGCTATACACACCTCCAGTTTTCTGTGAATTAACAGATGCGATTCCATTTGTTCTGTTGTGGTTCTGTGCACCTCCATTATTATGTATTTAAATTTTACCTCACTTTATAAACTAAAACAATGCTAGAGAGTAGCGTCGTCGTCGGGTTTGTTATCGCGATACCACTGATAAGTCTAGCATTCTGCTTTACGAACTCTTAAATAATCTTTGATTTATGTTTGCCGTTGTCACGTTCGTGTGAACTGTGAAGCCACCTGCCTGCCCCTGATTAGTGGTTACGCTAAAACAATGGCAATGGGGAACTACAATTTGTGTTTCTTTTCTAATCCTTGCTTGATAATAAAGTGATATAACTGCTTGGCTTGTCTTACTTAATCCTGGTAATGGTTCTGCACAAGGTAACTGGTATGTCTTCTGAACGGAGGTATGGTATGGTAAAAGGTAATTACGTAAGTATGAAGAAGCAGGTAGCCGCACGATTAAGTATGTAGGTAAGCGGCAGCTACATAACTCCTCTTCTAGCGAAAGCGTACCGGAAGCTTCGCGTGGCGTCCATGCAGAGTGGTCTTCAATATTGATGACGGAAATTGGGCTGGTAGCGACGTGTTGATGGTTGCTGATGAGGTATATTGGCTGTCTGGTGGTGATGGTAGGCTGTCATTGATATACTGTTCGTTGACTAAGTAGGCTGGTTTGAGTCTGTTGATAGATATGACATCTTCTTTCTGGTAGCTGGAGTTTGAATGTCTTGCTGTTTCGTTCTAGAACTTTGTACGGACCATCGTAGGTAGGCTGTAATGTATTTTTCACAGCGTGATTTCTTATTAAAACTTGTTCGCTGGTTTGTAGGTCTTGATGAACGAATATAGGTCGTTTGTTTCCATGTGATACGGTAGGTTGGCAATATTTTACGGAGTTCAATGTTTCGCGTAGGCGGCTCACGTAGTTGAAGTCCATGTCGGGTTCCGGTAAAGATCACACGGTAGACGTCGGTTGTAACGTAGACGAGTTCTGCTGCGCTCACGCCAGAGTTCGATCGTGACGTAGTCCCATAAGTACTGTAGGTAGCTCGCGATCCACGATGTTTGTTGAGATAGGCGAGTCTTCAGTGCAGTCTTGAGAGAGCGATGATTTCCCTTAGGATTGTAGGGAAACCTTCTGGTTTTCAGGATTCCCATTTCATTGAGTAGTTTGGCGAAAAGTTGACTCTCAATGTTTCTTCCTTGGTCGGATGTTAGTATTTTCGGTGAACCAAAATGGGTAATCCAGTATTCGTAGACAATTTTGGCGACATTTTCGGCTGATGTGTTGTCGGTAGGTATTGCTTCAGGCCATCTCGTAACGCGATCGATCATAGTGACTATATAGCGGTGTCCTTGCGGTGAGGTAGGTAGGTAGCAGTCCAACGATATCGATGTGCACTTGTTGAAAGTGATCTCTCGGCGGAAAAGTAGCTAGACTACAGTTTGTATGTCGCTGTAGGTACTTTGAATTTTTGACATTGTACACATTGTTTCGCCCATTTTGCAACTTCGATGTTCATTGACGGCCAGAAAAACTTTTGACTGATAAATTTGCGTGTTGTACGGATTCCGGGATGACTTATGTTGTGTAGTGCGTCGAATGCGGTTCGTCGAAATGCTTCAGGTAGGTACGGTCGAATGAATGAGAAGTTTCACAGTAGATAGGTATTTCTGTGTTTGGCATCGTGACTTTTTTGAGTGATAAGTTACTTTTATTTGCTAGCTGCTCGATCGTAGTTCTGTCCGAACACAAGAAAGACTTGTGCTTCAGCGATTTTTTCGTAGTCGATTGGAGTTGGGCAGGTTATGCTGTCGATAGGTATGCGACTCAGAGCGTCGGCGACGATTATCTGAGATCCACTTATATGACGTATGTCGGTGGTGAATTCGCTGATGAAAATGAGTTGCCTTGCACGGCGTGGTGTCTCTGATGCTGATGGTGGCTTCTGTAGGACGTAGGTTAGCGGTTTGTGGTCGCTGAACATGATGAGATTGCATCCTTCGCACATTTTTCGGAAGTGTTTGACAGCAAGTAGTTCTCAGTCGTAAGTGCTGTAGTTACGTTGCGCGTCGGAGAATTTCTTCGAAAAGTAGCCAAGTGGTTGCCATTTTTCGTCGATGTATTGTTGCAGTACTGCACCGGCTGATAGATTGGAAGCGTCGCTGAAGATAGCCAATGTTGCGACGTGTGATGGATGAGCGAGCATTTTAAAATGCAACTTTGCAAACTTCAAAGGAGTTAGTTGCTTCGTCGGTCCATTCGATAACTGTTCTTTTTTCTTCGCATTATGTAGGTATGCATGGAGTGGAGCTTGAAATTTGGCAGCCTTTGGTATGTGTTCACGGTAGAAGTTAATCAATAATACCAAGAAAACGCCTTAGTTCTTCAATCGTTTTCGGTTTTGCGTAGTTGCAGATTGCTGATACTTTTTCGGTATGTGGTTTGATTCCTTCTTTTTTGACTGTGAAAACGAGGAATTTCAATTCTGGTTGGCCAGTTATGCATCTTGATGGGTTGATAGTGATGCCGTTGTCTTCAAGTCTTCGTAGGTCTGTACGTAAGTGGTTTTTGTGAGTCATTTCGTCGGAACTTGCGATGAGTAGATCGTCGATAAATGCGTAGACAAAGTCGAGTCTGTGAAGTTATGGCGTGAATGAATCGCTGGAATGTCTGTCCTGCATTCTTCAGACCTGAATTCCACATACGAGGGAATTCAAACAAGCCCATCGGCGTTATGATGGCAGTCTTCATCTCGTACTTTCATTTGTTGGTAGACTCGGTTGAGATCGATCGTACCTACTGAAAACTATGATAATGCTGGCGGTTCTGGTTGTAATTCTGTTGTTGAGATTGTGATGCTTTGACTTCGAATGACAACTTACGGATTTCTTCGACTAGGAATTGTGTGTCGTTCTGAGTGCGTGAAGATGTTTCTACGGCTGATATTTGAGTGCTGGTGCTGGTCTCCATCATTTTGTCTGCCAGTAGTGCAAGTTCGTCGAGTGCTGTTTGGTCCACATCATACGTAGAGTAGAATCTGGTACCTACTATTTCTCGTGCTAGGCTTTTCATTCGGCGTAGTAGTTGCGTAGGCTTCTGGTCTCCGAGTCTTCTGGTCAGTAGTTTCTGAAGTTGGCGACTGTCTGATTCTTCGTACGCAGAAATTAATCGATTCTTCAAAATGTCGTACTGCTGCGTTGTTGGTGGATTGTGGAGTAAATCGGCGATTTGTTCGATATCCTGCTTCTTAAGTTTGGTGATGACCAGTTGTGCTAGTTGAGCTTGACCTTCTTCAATTCACTCGTTGCGGCTTCGAACATATGAACCAAAGTCGTGGTTTATCTCTCCCAAATGGTGGAATTCTCATTGATAGTGTGATTGATGCGAGGAGGTATGGCGAATTCTTGCGGCGGTTGCGCAGATGCTATGGGTGATTCAGTTTTATTTTGTTCTTCCATTGTTCTAGATAAGGGCTTCTTCGGTTATGTTCTGTTAGGGTTGTGCTCAATTAGGGGTCACTAGTTTAGGGGATCCTGCCTGCGGAGACTTGTGTAAAATAACTGAACACGATACCAATGAAGGAAGAATATGAATATATTATTTACAACAACTAGTCTACCTATATATAAACAAAAATATGATAGTATAAAAATAATATAAAATATAAAAATATGATAATATTTTGTAAATGAAGTGGAAGATGAATCTTTTGTCTTTTTTAAGTGGATGATAAATCCTAACATAGTTGAAAAAGATCGAGATAGATTTTTTGATACCTACCTACTTCATAAAAAAATATACTGTCAGTTTTTATTTCTTTTTTCCATCTCTCTCTGAACTGATATGTATAAGAAACAACTTTATACAGTTAGCAAGACTAAAATTCAATGAAATAATAAGTCCCAATAAAAAACATGTAATTCCTGAACCCTTCACCTACCTACAAAATATAAAAAAAAATTGCGCAGGTCTAATTTTGTTTTAAAAAAATACTATTACTGTTCATAATCTCATACTTATTCATAATAAATGTTTGGAGGCCAACTACTGGAGAAAAAACGGAAACCGGGTATTTTGCACTACTTATTTTGGCGTTAAACGTACTTAGGTAAGTACAGTTTTAGAAGACATTGATATAAAACATGTCGGTTTGTTCCCTAAAACAGTGATTTGAACGACTCACGATAACCAACCCACATACAGAAATTACGAAACCACAATCTTGAATAAAGAGTTTGATTTTGTTATTTTAGGATTTGAGTGAATTCACTGGATATAAAAAAAACCAAAATATAATAATAATGAGAACTTTATTTAAAGGTGAACAAACTGTCGCTTAAAAATTACAGCTGCTAAGCCCGCAGGTTCAAATCCAACTATTATAAGCTCAAAGAAAATAAAGGCTAACTGATTAAATGAAATACTTAGATAGATTATTCATCTTTTTGCATAAAGCTATCACGTATCTAATAATATAAACCAAAACAAAAATAGTAAATAACTTTGAACGATCTTTCATACTAGCTATTCAATAATCTGTGAAAACGTCTGAATCGCGCAAACGATATTTTTTTGCCCGCTGAGATTATTAGTGGAAGGATTAACGATGCTCATGTGGGGTCCGTCCGCCGTTGTAAGCCAGTATAGCCAAGCTGGCCAACCCAAAGTTGGCTGGCATTCTGATGTGCCGCGCGTTATCGTGGTAGATTTGAATGTCTCTTAATTCGATTGTCCAAAGACTATCATCTACGGATTTGGACACTATTAGGATATCCTAATTAATTCGACCCCACCTTTTTGCTAATTTCGGTATTTTTAGAATAACAGTTGAATCGATATTCTATATCCGGATAAATTACACTAGCAAAATTGCTATGGGAACGAGACAATGGCATTCACTTTACCGTGTTAGACAGCGTTAAAAACTTCTAATCCTAGAAAAATGAAATTAGGTCGCGAAATGGCCGCATATTCAAAATTCAAGAGTTTGAACATATATTTTCCTAAAAACGGGATATTTATCATGATTTTTGAGTTTGAACGTTTCCCATATTTATGCACAGTTGCATTTATACATGCATATAATGATACATCATATACATTGATACATCATACCGTGATCATTATATTATACATCAATATAATGATCACGGGAGGAACTAGTTCTAATAACTCGTAGTAACTAGGGAAAAGTAGGTTCATAACCATGTAAGTTTCAATTTTTTTTTACTTTAACCTTAGTTTTTCATAATGATAGCCATTTTTAGGGAAATGATTCCGGAATCCCTATTTCATGATCGTATAATGCAGTGTAGCACTGCATTATACCTGATGGAAACGATCGATAATTGCGTTTGTTCCCAGAAGTCTCGTTACGGAACTACTTTTACGGAACTTCTGGGACAAACGGAAAATTGTGTAAGTATATTCTGTGTCCAGCTTGTTTCATACAAAATTGATGACAACGCAACTTTTGCTCTTATTTAAGCTTAGTGCAACTTCAATATGAGTTTTTGTTGTACCTATTTAAAATAATAGATAAGTAGCTATATCGATAAACGAACTCTTTATTGCCAAAATATAAACAAAATTAATATGTGGTGATCAGCGTCTCTCCAGGTACAGAATTCAACTTCTTATGAGATTTCCATTGATTCAGATCAGTCAACTCCACGTTAAGATAATGCACCAAATGCCGGTACGCTTGCCAGCAACAGAGGTAGAGGTTTGAAGACAGGCGATGACAGCCGACGATCCTTATTGCCAAATCAAAAGCATCGCCGAAACATTTCGCCCAGAAGATGGAGATGAAGTGTATCAACGGAGTCTTTTTAGAATCAGTGTTTTGCATACTCGATGTGAAGTTAAGAGCAGTAGAAGCAGCAGGCTTTGCGCGGAGAAGCAGGGATTAGCTTGGTCGGGTACGTTTGAGTGAAGACAGTCTTCGTCGTGAAAGGGTTCAAAGGCTCGCGAATAGCCTGATGCTTCACTTCCATGTTCATTCGCGCGAATTTGTCCCCTTTCTCCTCTTCTTTTCTTATAAGAATGAAATATGGCCGGAATTCGTTTGAGTACGACATTTTATACTATGCTATTTTTACATGAAAGTCAAAATTTAGGATTTTGAAATAATTTTCAATGGCAATTATGACACCTGTCAAGATTTTTATGATAGACACGTTCAGGATTCTACTATACGATAAGCTGAATCCTCTTTGAGTGACCTAGGTTATAATAAAAATACGAAAGTAGGATGTATGATGCTGAGAATTTCCGTAGGTACCTAACGGCAGAACTGACTTGCATTAAATTTGAAACAGGTATACCTAGTAGGTACCTACGTGAAATAGAATAACACTAAGGTTACTTCAAATAATAAATAATAGGTATAGCAAATACAACGAATTATTCTAGACTCCTTTTAGAGCCTTTTAAAGGCGAACGCGTCTGTTCGGCCGGGGTGTGACTAAGTTAGGCGCGCAACTTATCTATACTTAAAAAACCAGGCATACGAAAAGGTTTAAAATAAATCATGAATCCCATCAAAAGTATTTATTTAGTTATGATTTTTGGCATCGTGCGCATACAGTGGTTCCTCTAGTGTGGAAGACATTCTTCATTTGTCGTACCAGAGACTTGTACTGAGACTTGTCCTTCAGGATTTTACTATCCTCCAGTTGATTTAATACCAGCTGGATCCGTGGTGATAACGTGGTTGACTTAAACACTGTTTTTGAATTAGCCTGTACTATGTTCGATTTCCGGAGCCCCAGCGCCTGTTAGGTATACATGTAATAATATCTTTGTTATTGTTTTGTAAGAATAAGTAAGAACATACTTTTTAATATCGAGATGAGGAGTTTTTCATGCGAAAAACGTATCTTCTCTTTGGCATTTTAACTTTTATGAGTTTCCCTCGAGGGTCTTGGGCGCCGACTCCACAAGTGTCGCACTGAAAACAATAATAAATGGGGAAAACAACAGTATGTACCAAGAAAGATGCAAAGAAATAGGAAAGTGAACTATATTATAAACTAGATATATGTTAAGGGTAAAACGATGTGGCGATGTCCCATTTCAATCTGTTGACTATATTTTTGAACACGTCGTGAAAATTATCTAATTCACTTATAACTTTAGCTTGGACAGGATCTACCGTTTTTTGTCCCGATGGGGAATGCTCTGGTTTCCGGCAAGGAGTCTGAACAACAAGAGAATATTTTCTTACAAAACTTTTTATGTGTTTTTAAACATTTATCTTAGATAGTGTGTTTACTTACTGTGTCGGCAAAATTAATTGAACAGAAAAGAATAGTCAAAAAACAAAGAGACAAAACAAAAAAATTCATGTTGCTTGTTGAGATTAGGTATAAAAACTCAATAAGGTTTTTCAAGCGTGTATGAATATTAAATATTTATGAGAATTTGTATTATTTTTCAATGTAGTAATATTATAGCGGTTATAAAATCAAAACAAATTATATCAGAGTAGGTAGGAACTAGAAGTTCATAACATAAGGCGAGTTGCTATTCTATGGAGGGGTCCACACCGACGCAAACTTTGACAACATTTTCCCGCAACATCATAGCCTTTAGCTGAACCTTATAATAGACTTACCCCCCGTAGACCAAGACACGTGACCCTTATGACCTCATCAACACCGCTAATGGGGTGGTTACGTCATCAAGTTCCGACAGGTACACAAACCCGGCGGGGTCGAAGAGTCCCCACTTTCGCCTACTCACGGTACCGATTTACATGTAGGTACCCCATACGTTTCTCTCCTATTCCTGCCCCTGGCAAAAGCCCAAGCCAAGGTCCATAGGTACCTAAGTGGTGCCCTTGTGTTAGTTGTCGCATTCTAACTTTTACAGGCTGAGCGCCTTCTGCGCTCACCGATAGTCTGGTGACGCTGAACAAGGCCATTAGCGGCCCTGCAGCATTAAAGTTCATTCAGAAGAAAAAACCTTATAAGAGACTAGCTTCTTCCCACGCCTTCAGTCGCGCGGGTAAAATGTAGCCTATTGTTGTTTCAAGTCAAGACACCAAAGAAAACTACCCTCCGAGGTTGTCTCTAGCAAACCTCCAAAAACTATCGCGTTTACAATATTTATAGGCAGTAGGGCAGGAAACCATAAAACTAGATTTACGGTAAAAACAAATCAACGTCACTAACGGGCGCGTGAGAATCAATCCATATTCTAAACTACACATGGAGAAATAAACAAAGTTGGGAGGTGATTTAACATAAATAAATGAAATAATTTTTTTTCGTTTTAAAATATTGTATTATATAATCAAAATAACAGTTGAAGAACTTTGACAGACAACAATACTACTTCTACAATGAATTCATAACTATCTACTTATATTATAAATAGGAAAGTTTGTATGTTTGTTGTTAGACACATAGATCTCTTTACACCCTCTTCTGATTCCATTTTATCCTGTCTATCCAAAGATTAATAGAAAAAATATTATAACATTGTATTTATAGGCAGTATTATTATATTTTTGTTGTTTTTCTTAGGTGCGCAACAAAGAGTTTATATTTCGGGTAACACGCGGACGAAGCCAGAAAATATTCTACATTACATTCTACTAGTATCTAGTCTAAAACACACCATAGATCAAGCGTGGCAGTGCTAGAAACCGACTAGGGGGCGGTAAAGAATTTACTTCGACAGTCTAGGGGAGACTTTACAAAGTGGCTTCTCAGGTCAAACTGAACTGCTGCAGATCAATAAACCCCCTTCCACTACTATTTTTTTTATTTAAAACTCTACTCAAAATATAATTACCTAGAGCTGGAAATAGATTTTATGCAAGCAGTAACTTTTGATCCTTTGGCATGCTCTGTAACTCCTAATTATAAAATGGCAATGAAGAACGACTAAATTTTACAATGTCAAAATCTCCAAGGCTTAAAAAAGTTTTGTGATCAAAAATTTCCTATTTTCTAGTATTAAAAGTTATTGAAAAACAAACAAACACGCTCACGACTGTCTTCCCCATGGTGGACATCCTCAGATACATACTCAGTGAGTCGATCTTTGAGAATACCAAGTAGGGGGTAGTCAGAGGCACGTCCAAACATTATATTTGGTACATGCCCGCGTTTTGCAAGTAGTAAGCATTCCACGTGACAGGTTGCAAGCCCATCGCCGCTTATTGGAACATATTAGGACAAAGGATATTTAATAGGCCTGGCTAAATTAGTGCTATTGCCTCGTCCACATTGCCATTTTGCTAGTGTAAATAGTTTGCGAGTCGAGACCAGACACAATAACTTATAACTACTATAAGGTCTTCTTGAAAATAAACCATTTAATTTCAATAGAAATTGCTTTACTATTGTGTCTGGAATTCCAGCAGCATAACCCGGCCACTCACGATAAAATGTATGAAACAAAGGCGTCGTAATCAACCAAAAGCATAGGTAAAAGGTGCCAATGTTTTTCTGCGTGAATTAATAATGCTAAGATTGACGCAATTATATTTGTCATATCGCCAGAGCATGCTTTCGCGCGTCTGTCCACATCTTATGGAGTCGAGTCGGTCGAGATGATAATAATAATAATGCTGGACATTTACCACACAGCATCATCTAGCCCCAAAGTAAGCAATTTTATGGGAACTATATGACTGATATATATATTTTTTGTAATTACTTACATATTATACATAGAAAACAGACTAGACCAGACAAATATTTGTAGATCATACAAACATTTGTCCCGGGGCGGGAATCCAGCCCACAACCTTCTGCATCTCAGGCGGGCCTTCGCCCACGGCGCCACAGAGGTCGTCTACCGATGTCTAGTCTATGCGTAGTACTCTTATGTATTCTATGCCAGCAGTCCTTAGGTTAAGTCGTGATTCGTCACGACTTAACTTAACTATTAGAAAATAAGCATCGTTTCAGTATACGGCGGCCAGTTAGTTGTATTTATCGATAAGCCCGCCGGGGGCCCAGTGGTCTGGATGCGGAGGTCACTGCAGTCCGGCTATATTGAAGGGCACGCAGGTGGTGAACTGTGTGAATCGTTGCATTGTGTTGTTGGGCGGGGTCAGACAAGTTTTGAGACACTCCGCCTGCGTCTCGAAGTTGTTCTGATTGCCTCCGCAGCCGGAGTAAAGACGCTTTTTGCATGTCCTGCAAAATGTAAACATTTATTTTTACCCGCGACGTAAGGAGCTTGTATGTGCGTTTGCCTTTAGAAGTTGTTCGTTTGTCTTTTACCATTTATCTATGAAACAGCTAATCGGTTTGTAAGGCGGAGTTTTGCAATCGATTTGTAAGTCTTCATGAAAGGTTCTTAGATAGGTTTTATAACGCGGGCGGACAGGGTGGCCTATGTGTAGTGTATTTATTGTAACTATAGAAATCTGACACTAAGAAATGCCTAAGCCTTTGCCTAAGCTTAGTGCAGATGGGTATAAAGGCTATCGTCTACAGCGATGCGAAAGCGCGCTACATAATGGTAGCTTTTCCCATTTGCAATGCGCAACAGAAGCTATGCAGTACTCATACAGTCACATTGTATCGATTTAGTATAGCGACTGCATTAATGCAGTACATGTATCGGGCGACTGAAGTGTGCAAAGTCTTTTTAAGCCACTACTGCATAGCATATATAAAGATGCTGCACCGAGTCTGTATCGTTGCTTTACACACGGTCAGAGACAGCATCACGACTGTATTGCGGCCTGTTTGCGACTTTACTTACTTGCCAAACGTGTCCCATCCCCAGCGGTTAAAGTGTCCAAAGCAGGTTCCATAGTCGAAGCTCAGCGAACAGAAAAATGGTATTTGTGCTGGAAATCAAAAAGAAGAAAACCGTCAGTTTGCATTGTCATTTAATTCTAGTAACTTTCTGCAACATTTCACCAATTGAGCTGATATGGCGGTTTGGTGGTGGTGGTATTAAGATGGCAGTACTTAGTTCTCAACTGAGAAAAGAGGGAAATAGACAAAGGATTTGTCAGAAATGACGCGACGGCAAACGTATAAGAGGGAGAAAACGGAAGCGATGGGAGGTTGACCTGAGGGAGATAGCAACCTGGCGAAGAACAACACAGGACCGAACGGGGTCGAAATCTCTGGAGGAGGCCAATGCCCTATGACAAGCTGATGCCAACAGTGAATAAGCTATTCTTATTCTTACAGTGGTGGTATTCAGATGGCAGCGATAATGATGATGAGAGCTCACCTGGTGGGTTGGTGGTATTAAGATGGCAATAGTCGATACAATTTCGTCTTGTCTCGAAGCGGTTCCCATTGCCCTGACAGCCGCCCCAGAAGAAGCGGTAGCATCTCTTCTGCTTTACATCGAAATACCACTGCACTATGTCCGCTCGACACGGCCCCGTGTCGGGACGAAGGAAGCATGTCTTGTGTCGAGCTGGAAATATTTCGAAAGATAAATTAAAAAATGACAAAGTTTTGTCTACATTATGTTAGAATCGAAAGTTAACTCATTAGTCCTAAAGTTATTGCAAATCCCTAGACTCAATTTTCATTTTCCTAGTATGGGGACTAGGATGCAAGGTTAAAAAGTTAGAGGAAGTTGAAGTTATTATGTATGTATGTGTGGACTCCTTTTTCAGCATCACCATCTCATCAGCCCACATCAGTCCACTGCTGGACATAGCCTCTTCCAATAAAACATTGGGAGGGTTTTGCCCATAATCGTCAAAAATCTCCTGACCACTGACGCTGCTGCCCGTCAGTGGTCAGGAGATTTACGATTTTTTTGCTATCGTCATTCAGTTGGTCAATTATGAATGGCCTGGCTAGGTGACTAGCCATACTAAATCCGCCCAGTAGCACAGAAGCTTCCTGGGATCTAAGTAGGGTTCCTGTAGCAACCTCAGTCTGTTGAGGATGTAGAGGGAGAGGGGACAAAACTTAAGATACTTTTTCTTCAAATAAAAATGGATTAAATAAACTTTTACACATTCCATACCCTAGCCCTACTTATACCCCTAAACACACCAGTAAATCTACTTCTACGCAGGTCATAACAGTGTAACAACCTCGAATAGTGCTATCCAGCTGCATGCAGATAGTTTTCGTATACGGGTTGGCAGTTGTCCGCTGCCCATGGTAGTGGTAGCGAGAGCTTCTCTTATTATTATGATGTCGGTGTTTGCAGTCCCCGGAAAATATTAGAAACAGCACCAGCAATATCTGAAACAGCAGATGTACACTTTGACAAATCTGAGGCATGTTTTACTTTAGTTCAATGTTGGAATAAATTGGTATTTCTCAATATTTGAAAGTCATAAAATGTAGCAATAAAATAGCTGTTACCTGCGTGTATTGAATTACACGATTATTGTGATTAGTCAAATTTGCCGTTCCACTTTATATCTTGTTATCTCAGATAAATAAAGAACTTATTAACTGAGACGGTTAAGAGGAATACTTCCTACAGTATTTGTGTCGTTTGGAGAGATGCATCCATTCTCCAGCTAGAGAAGCTTATCAGCGTAAACGCAACATAGAAGAATGTTGCGTTTACGCTGATAAATGCCCGGCATATTATGAGAAATCCTTACAGCGCAGTCCAAATACAAGCAGACACCGAGAAACAAACTTGATTAGACCCGTAGTAAGTACCATAATCAGTAGAAGACAAATAGTTGATGCTGCTATTACTTCGACGTCTTCCACTCCGTAGTATTAACTTGGCTTAATGTATCATATTAGTAGTTAGCTTCTCTATATGTAGGTATTACTTTAGTTACTGGCTCAAAGACAACACAGTAGATATTACTTTAACTTTGTTCGTTCATTAGTAAGAGTTAAAGTTAAATAATACGTTTTGTATCTCCCTCCATAAAACATAAAACAATATCTAATCTATATCGTCAGGGATAATGTAAAACCGCGTAACTAACAAGTACCATACCGCGTATCTACGTAAATGAAGATTATATATATATATATCTTCAACTTAAAAAAGCCAATAGGTTTTGGACAGATGGTGGACTATAAGCAGATGAGTTAAAGGATACATGGCTTTTGATGGGATCCAGACCCATTAGTCGTTATTCCCTCTAGTTAAGTAGGATATACAAGACAGTAGACACTAGTCTAGTTGTATATTGAATTTGTATATTTACAAATTTAGTCTGATATATAAAGAAACTTTAAACAAAAAAGTCAATGCAGATTGCGTGTGTGCAATCTGCAGATGGAATTTCTCGCAGCCCTTGCGAAAGTTTCTTGCCTGATCATCATCATTAGTATGTAGTCCCATGCCAGACACAGGCTATAAGCCTGCCCCAAAGAGGATTGAATGGTCTTGTTATACCTAAGTATATCAACATTTACCAAATTCGCCCAACCTTAAAATATAATATAATACCGGAAATGTGAATCGACCGAAAATGTGAATCAGGAGACAAATAAATTTCCGTTGTCCGATGGGGCCAAAGACCGGGAGACAACGGGAATATCCCGCATCAGGAGTCATTACTAGAGTAGTCATCGAACTGTCCCACACATTCGAAATCAACTTTTGGATTGAATTTCTTCTCATACATAACTTGTTCGCTGACGGAAACCACATGGGCAACTATGGGACAGAAGTATCCCTGCTTCATTTTCCGCTCGATGAAGTGGTCACAGGTTTGAGGCGAGGAGAGGAATTTTGATGTCGTCGTGCGGTTTCCAGTGGGCGTGGAGTCTCAGTCCTCTGGTGAGCTTAAACACTCTGAATGGTCTTTTTCTGGTATTGTTGGCTCTGTAATTGTAAGTACATATGTGTTGATTCTGTGTAAAAAACTAGACAGCCTTTAAGTTTATATAGGGTCTTTGAGATGTGACCTACGGTTATTTCTAAATGAAATTTAACCTGTTGTCTAATTTCATGTTAACTTATGAGATTGGTTGATCAAAATTTAACAACCAGTCACATCTGATTCTAAGTTTGGGATCTAAGATTTGCACTGACTCCCACATTGGGGTGTATTATGCATTGTCCCCCTTCTAAACTGACCCCAACCAACCTCCTCCTTAAAATAGCAGATTCTGAGTTAGTGACAGCAGTGTTCCAGTATCCCTGACCAAACACATTCACTTGACATGAGATTTGACCACCGATTGACTAACTACAAGTAATTATTATTTGTGTTGATTACCACAATATTCATAATAGTTGAAATCCAATATAGAATGTAAAAAATCTATAAAAATAATTCATACCTTGTTTTGGAATCCCTCCATTAAAAAGTGCTCTGTAATACTCTTCATCATCACTCTCTGGTTGTACTACTTCAGATTTTCTGTAATCAAGGAAAATAAAAATATGAAATACCTTCCATCACATTGATTTTCATGTATCTGTCTTAATTGCGGGTTTGATTCCCGCCGCGAGACAAATGTTTGCATCTACAAATATTTGTCTCAGGCTCTGGGTGTTTTCTATGTATAATATGTTTACTTACTAGATGATGCTGTGTGAAAAATGTCCAGCATTATTATTATTATTAATTATTGCTAGGCTCATCCAGATAATTCCTTGCCCGGTCAAACTCTTGTAAATGAGAGTAAGTAATCTTCTAAAATTTCATACAATTGGTTTTCATACAGATCTAATGCCTTCAAGTTTGGTAGTTTTAATAACTTTTCTGGTAGAATACATAGTTCAATGCCAATCTATGTACAATCTAGTTAGTTTTTTAATTTGTACATATACATTTTAATTTGTAGATAAGTGCATCTATATTATTGTCTAATGTTTGGATATGTGTGTTACCCAGGATCAGTCATTCTATATTGTAGTATTTTTCAAAGCCTTTGCCTAGAGCTTCGCTCAGGATGTTGGTCCCGTGATAGTTGGCTTTTAGCATTTGTAAATTTTGCTAGCAGCTAAATTCATACTGGTAAACCCACAATTGTAGAGGTCTACTTCTGAGAATACAGTTTTGTACTGTAGTAAATCTTCTAAGTAATCTTAAAAAAATACTTTGTTATGTTCGTATTGCAGCTTAGAATCATCCGAGACATTTGTTTTGGTTGCTTAGTCCATATCCAGTAAGGGGGTCCATGGAGGTTGTTTGTAGAAAGATCCAGCTGTTCCAGTGTGTGGCGAGAATGATACATTGTAAAGTACAGTATTGCATCGAAATACTCGATTGTGTTGTGAGAAAGATCCATACTTTTCAGTTTTTCTATATTCATTACTATGGCTGGAACTTCGACTAACTTATTACGTGACAGGTTAACACCAATAAATTCGCTGACAATTTAACTATATCAAATTTATCAAAATTCCAAATAATTTTTTTATTTATTTATCAAAATAAATTTAAATTAATTACGTGCCACGAAAAGTGATTTGGTGTTTTATTAGACAAGCCATTCTTCCATTACACAAGGACGTTACAAGATGTAGGTAAATTTATTGCAAAAGAACATAAACTTTTCAAGAAATACATTAGTTTAGATGTTTCAAACTTTCAAACAACAACGTCAACTAAGTCTATAGCTGCACAATAAATACCCATCTGCAATGAATATCAGTTTTGGTTTGGCTATTTCACGCACGCATAGCAGATCACAGCTGACAGAAAAGTTAGGGACGGATTTCCGCACTTAAAAAAAAGCTTGCCGTCACACGCGGGCGCGGGAGACGAATAAGCGTCGGATTCATGCGACGGGTACCCATTGCGTTTTGATAGATCAAAATCATGGAACGCCCGCGCTGCTCGCTCCGTGTAATCGTAGTTGTATTTAAAAATAATATAATAATATATTTTTTTTTTTTTAAATAAGACGAAGATTACATGCGCGCTACCATACCATCATTTTTTTTGTCAGTAAGTTACCTACCTACCTGCTAAGTAAATATAAATGTTAGGTATCTATCGATTCGGATGAAAAATAGGTAACAAGAGCTATTTATCTTTGTCCAGATGAGGAAGGATCAAACTTAGCAGCGGAGCGGAGTGCGGTGCGCGGCGCGGCCGAGACGGGGCGGCGGCCGGCGGCGGCGGGGTGAGGTGAAGTGAGGTCTGCGCTTGCTTTTCGGTCGAGGTGTGCGCTCCGTCTGCCGCTAGGCGCTCGCAGGCGAGTGGAGTGGAAGCGACCGCTACAGCAACGGCGCGGGCGGCGGAACAGACCGGGATTTTATCCTTATTGTATTTTATTCTGTTCATAACTTTCTGTCCCGACGAACGTCCCGTGTCGTCAGTCGCCTTTATCCCGTTTGTAAAGTTAAAGACTTGGTTCGTCTATCCAACGGTTTTATTATGACAATATGATAGGCAGTGAAAAGTTATTCACTCTTCGGTCGGTCGGTAGACGTTTTGTTTTGTTTTGTGGACGTGGGTTGTAAATAATTAATAGATAAATTGTTAATTTATTTGTTGAAGTTTACAGATAGGTGTTGTTAAATCGAGCATTATGATTATCTATGAGTTAGTGTTTTTTCTGTTATTTCTCAAAGATTGTTATGTCGACGGCAGCTCTGCATTACATATAAAGGTAAATATATTTTATTGTGTTCTCTTTGTTATGTAGGTATTCTGTTACTCACCTGCAGCCAAACCTGTCATGTTTTCATACCTAAGAAGGTATGTAGGTAACGTAGGTATTATATTTATTTATTTGAAAAGTAAAACTATTACAGTTCGATTTAAAAAAACAACCCGCGTCGAGAGGAGCGCGTACTTACCTACTTAGAAACCCAAAATGTATACTGCTACAACCTGTGTTGTAAAAAATGAACAACTGAAATTGTGAAAAATGGATTCTGATTGTCTAATATCAAAAAACTACTAGGTATCTACCTACTAGATTAAAATATAGAACATTTTGCTCGTTAGTACCTACATACCTAGATATATTTGTCTATTACCACTTACCTGTCTCCAAAATAGCTCATCAGATTGAAATGCTGTTTTTTTGCAATCGATTTGTAGGTAGGTACCTAGATACCTACGTATGACTTCAAGGATAGTTTATAGACAGGTTACTCGTCACAAATCACCAGGGAGCGCTCTAATAGTCGCTTGAAAAGATGTTGGGTTGTTTTACCTAATAGGTACCTACCTACTTATATTTGCAAAAAATATCTTGTACCTAGATAGATAAGAAGGTAAGCAGCCTAGTAGTTTTTATTTTATTTTTCTATAAGTACCTACCTAAGTATTTAAAAGTTTTTAAGCTTTTTTACGTTTTAAGGTTAGGTTAGGTTAGCTTTATAGCTAACCTAACCTAACTAGCACTAGCTTACTAAAGTATGAGCTCTGCGGTAAGTAGGTATATACGTGTAAGATAATCCGTAGATAAAACTACCTAGGATAGGAACCTACCTTGAGAATTTATTTATCAGGGTTTTCAGGAGATTTTTTGCTTACTGACATACATAAAGTAAGTAGGTAGGTAGGTACCTAATTTTTTATGGAAAATTAAGTAAGCCTAGACCTACCTTCTTACTCTCTACGTAGAGGTGTCTTCTTACACTGCAGAGAGCTGCCGAATTTATACACCAAAAAGTAGCCGAAGAAACATCGAATGCAAGATTATTGAATTAAGGCGCAGATAGCTGCCGAATATGAACATCAAAAAGTAGCCATGCAAATGTCGATCCCAAAATCATTTACCCTACCTTATTAAAATTTACAGCAACATAAGATTTCAAAACATTGGTGGAATTAAATAATTCTGTTCCTAGGATTTTGCCACTAGAAAAATGTATATGTGCTTAGCGTAGGTTAACATTTCTCAAACCGGTAAAGGAAAGCATGGCGAGGAAACCGACATGCTCTAGAACCAAAAATTCGAAGGCATGCGCCATCAGTTAGTGTTCTAATAAGCAGCGATGGGCTTGCAACCTGTCACTTGGAAGGCTTACTAACTTGAAAAAAGCGGGCATGTGCCAAATGTAATGTTTAGACGTACCCCCTACCCCTAACTTGGTATTCTCAAAGATCTACTCACTGAGTGAGTATACAATATCGGAGGAATACAATAGTTAGCGTGTTTATTTTTGTTTTGGTTCCTAGGAATAAGATAGGTAATAAGGTGTGTGATTGTTGGGTGTACGTTTCATTTGGTTTAGTTATTGTAGTCACTCATCTAGTCATCTATGTAATTCTCCTGTCCAGCTCAGCACCTCGAACAGCGAGGTATGTGCGTCGCGAGTGTCCGCGTGCGAAGCAAACCCCGCTAACGGCAGACGGCCGGTCTGCGGGACTGATGGGCGCACTTACTCGTCCCGCTGTCAGCTCATCAAGAACCAGTGCTCTGGAGACCCGGTCGCCATAGCCAGGAAGGGATCCTGTGATGGTAAGACAAACGGAAAAGATATCTGACGAGTAAATTATCTGTCAACTGTCAGTATTATGAGCTTGTGTTATGAGAACTACATGACTGATAGACTGATACAATTTTTAGAAAAATCTGACTTTTTATTGTTTCTTAAATAAATGTTAAATGCTGAACCCTGTATTGCAGTGGGGTTAGAAGCTTTATGACTAAATCTCGATTTGTCTAGGACTAGCTAGTCCTACTAAGGTATGACTAGATCGCGTTAGGACTTGCGTTTAGAGCCGCCCGCTAGTGAATCGTGGCAATTAAACTTTTCTAAGAACCATCCTTGAAGTCATACAATTCGACTGCCTTATTGGATAGGATTTCAATCGTATAAGCCGTTTCTGAGAAAATGTTTAGCAGACAAACAACCTCTTACAGCAAACGCATGTACGGGCTCCATGCGTCACGGTTGATAAAATGATTTATGACAAAAGTGGAATCACATTATTCACATTTATTTCACATCTGGCAGATGTGAAATAAATCACTATACGCCCTTTTTCTAAGCCTGATGTTTTTCGAGTGCTAATCTCGCCCCTACGGCCACCTCCCTCGGACTTAACCTATTCTTATTAGTTATTGTTATTACTTACTCATTAAACCACGTTTTCAATGCTTCGCTCTTATTTCTTTAAATTGTAGTCGTTACTTCCTCTATGCTTTTAATGGTCTTCAAGTTACTGGTCTACCTTCTCACATAAAGCCGCGAATTTTATCGCTTTTGAACTATAACTATAATATTACAACTTTTCTAGTGTGCAAGCCCCTATTGGTTCTCTAATAAATAGTTTGATACTAAAGAATAGAAATCGATGGAAATGGCGTATGCCACAACGATAAAATATTTCGCACGCCATTTCTTTTTTCTAGACTTTCACTGACCGTTGTTTCATTGAGTTTGATTGAGGTCCTTCGTCTCTTCTTCATCAGCACCGTCCATTACTCCGCTCGACGTTCGTGAGACAGGAACTCAACAAAACGAAAGACAGTCGAGCGTTATCGCGGTGCTCATGAAGAAGTTCAACGAAACGTCAGAAGGAAAACAATAAAGTACGTGGTTTATGCGTGAATTTGTCTGCAGAAGACCAGTCGTCGTGCCTAACCTCATTGCGATACGCTTTAAAAGATCGCAACGGGAAACGTTCAACGTACATCCCGAGATGCCGTAACGACGGTACATATGCGGCAGTGCAGTGCGCTGCTGGTGGCAAGACCTCCGGCTGCTGGTGCGTAACGCCTGATGGCAAGCCGCTACCCGACACCGCGGCCACCAACGGCCGGCCGGACTGCACTAGGACGGGTGAGTCATCTACATATAAAGCTCATCCACCACAGAGCCTGGAAATGCCATTAGACCTGTTCCTTGCTCCTTCACCCGGGCGACAGTGCGTATTACTCCTGTGTTTCACAGACCGACAGTAAAACGCACTGTCGGTCTTCTTGTGCAATACCTACCGTGGCCGATGCCACGAACGGCTGGGCTGCACATTATTGATACAGTAATACCTGTATGAAGATATAGATAATATATATATATAGGCAGAAGCTCGCTCGCTAACATCTGGCAGGCATGAAATATGTTGGAAAGCTGCTGGCAAACCCGTAATAAGGTTCTGCTAGTAACGCGTATTCTAGTTGATAGCGCGCTAAGAGATCGCAAACCGTTTGATCGTTTTCTCTTGGGGGTAGCGAAGATAGAGTATCGCGAATTACAGGCACGCGAAACAATAATTGTATGCTATTAGGTCGGATGTTTCTGCGACTCTCGTTCCGTCAAAATCTTTTCTTTATTTTATCGATTTTTCAAATCCTTTGAGGCCTAACGAACTTACTAACTGGTGGTTATTTAACTTTGTACTGGTCTTAAGTAGCTCCTTCTACGACCAGAAAAAAAAGTACAGCATTGTACCTAAAATGGATCTGGTCCTTTGCTCTTTAAAACTGCAAAGTTTGCAATATATTTACAGCAATACCACAACCATCGGTAACCAGTTGGTAATTTTGACACGTGGTTTACTAAGTCCCGGAATCCCACAAAGTAGTCACTATCCCTGACAACTCTATTGGGCGATTTGATTTGATGTGACTGTCTCACAAGAAGAAAAGTCATAACTACTCGGTCCGTGCTGAATAGGACATTCTATGGGCATTGTTACATACTGCCCGTTACTCTAGTTAATAAGATAATAAACTAAGTAGGTAGGTACTTCCCCAAATAAGTTAGTATGTTAATATATAGGCAAATAGGTACTTTCCCTAATTGTATTGTAGATAACTGATTATCTTAAACACCTTGTTTTTGTTAATCTTGATTTATCCACTTCTCAACTAACCCTGTAAGTAAAATTCTGTTTACTTATCTACGTTCCTGTAGTATAAAAACCATTGTATTAGGTTAAGTCAGTCAGTTTTATTTGGTAATTCAAACTCGTCACATTCTACTATTATCCATATTTCTAATTCTAATAAATTATTTTTTAAAGTGATTGTGAGAACAGCGTACGTAACAGCATTGATGAGAAGAAAACAAAACTTTAAATACCAAATAGTTAGTATAGCCAGCACAGCACGATCTTGTAGAATGGTATGGATATAATTATTGTAACTTATAACGTTAAAACATAATATATATATGTAAAGTGTGTAATTACATTGAATTAATTGATTTATCAATTGTTATGATAACTGATTCAAAACATATGCTCTACCGAAAGCCGTGTTGTTTAGAATATTGACGGGCTTCATAAACAAAGATCCGACCAGACGAAAGCCAATGTTTACGTTGTAGTAGACCGGCTTTAAGTATAGGTTGGTATAGAACCAAATTCACATTATTAGATTAGGTAGGTATGTACCCTTAAATAACCATCTGGGGATAGGCAAGTCGTATCCCGATTTTGCCTGAAATCAAAACTAGCTTCAACCTCTATTCTTCTTCTTCACACATGTGCAGAATGAGCAAATAAAATAGTAGCCATACCTAGGTACAGTTTGATGCAACAAAAGCTCCAACTGATGACCGCAGGGTCATAGGACGTAAAGTAGGTTACACATTTTATGAAAATCACAATAAAATCAGGCGAGAATTAAACAAAGAAAAAAAAAAGTTCTTAGAAATACGAAATGAGCTAGAATATCCTACGCGCCTTGAAGTTTACATTCACTGAAAATTCATTATTGGCGCCGGCCGGCGCAAGTGTTTTGCAAAATATTTCAAAATAATTGTTTATTGTATCTGCTACGATCGAGCTCAGAATGCATGATGATATATTTTTTACACACGAGATAAGGCACCCGTACATGAGTTTGCATAAAAGTTTTTTTCTGCGCTGTACATTTGTATCATTGTATTTTTATAAGTTACCATACAACACGGCTAAAACGGCTTATTCGAATGAAACGTGTTTTTGACACTGACAATTATCCTTGATTGTGACTTCAAGGATGATTGTTATACATACTTATAACCACAAGTCACTAGAGGGATCTGCAATACACAATGGAATACATGTCGGGCGTTTGAAGGGAGTTAGTCAGGAGAGAATTTTGCAAAAATTACCTTTTTGTATAACTAGTGAAACGAGTTAGATGATATAGGTATGGAATAATATGCATGTAAATTTATGTACGAGTGAATGTTTGCGTGCATTTACGAGTAGGTACGTGGAGATATTACGCTGCACGAGATACCTACGTGTAATTTACTGATGTTTGTATGTGAGATATTGTCTTAATAAACTAGATTCATTTATTTCAATATTTGTTATTACGATCAACTAATTATTAATTATACTGTACCAAAGAATCTGTGCGGTGAAGGAAAACATCGCAACGTGAAGAAAACATGTTCTAGAACTATTTGACAAGTACATGAAAGGAGCCTCTACGAATCCTTCCACCACACTGGTTCTTTTACCAGCGACCACTAGGCCCTATTCAGGGCCATTACCTCAACCGGTCAGATCGTTGACCTAAAGCAGCTAGCAGAGTGAGCAATTAACAAATAATGACCGAAAAAGAAGCAATTACTATTTTGCTTCAAAGGAACTCTAGCAGTGTTACAAAAACGACGACAGTAGGAACAGACAGAGCAATTTGAATAGACAATATGAAGCGCTTCCTATCTACCTAGTTAGTGCACCTAGCCTTTGAGGTACCTTGGTATATAATGTGTAATGCAAGAGTGGCAGGGGAGAGTCAGGGGCCCGATATAGCGGAAGGCAGCAATCATTGCTTGTTTACCAAGCAGATGCCTATTATCGAATTGACGACGCCGTAGTGGAGTTTATGCGACATTGATACCGAAAGGCAAGTGGAAATAGGGACGTTGAAACTGCGACGTAGAAAATAAGCTTTTATTGTTTGATGATCCAGCTCTATTGGATAAACATCTGCACGTGCATTGTGAATGACAAACTCATGTGTAGATTCAACTATAAAAGATTGAGTGAAACTGATTTGACCACAGTTGTCTAGGACCTGATTGAATCCAAAGAGCTAAATTAAGCTGAATTGAACATAAAAAGTGGTTGCCACATTGCTCGCAGAAATACTGAAAACAACGAGCCGCGTTGTGACGTGTTTCCAAGCGCTAGTCGGAACAGGTTTTGGTGCTGCTGGAAATGTTGAAACTAAGCACTACACCAAACTACGAACTGCTCCAAATAGAGATTGATAATCCACGAGAGATTGACGACTGGGGAGGAGGAGAATGAACCCGCAATTACTTAAAACCGTTGTGGGACACAACACGTTTTTGTCTATTTTTATTTTTCATTATTTTTTTAATTCAAATTCAAAATTCTTTATTTACCCATACAAATACAACATTACAGTTTTAACTTATACATCTAATTCGTTGTACTTGTAAATTATAATTAACTAAGTACCTATGTATATATAAAACAAAAACTAGACTACTCTCTCAATCGTCATCCATCCATCCGCAAACAGATCAACCTGAGGATGTTTGATGATGAGTACATAATACAACCAGGTAATGTGTAAGTAATTAAAATTTTGGATCATACCTTTTTAACAGTCTCTTTATATAAAATTTTGTGAATTTGTGTTTTGGAGACAACAAACTAAACCGATTTTGTATTTTTTTTAGTAAAGCCCCTTTAAAAAACAGATGTTTACTGTACACACAGAAAATAGAGATAAAAAATCAGAAAATTTACCAACAAAGGCAAGCTTAGCTTGCAAGAGTTTTCTACCAGAAAACTTTAATTTGGGTTGGTGTGATGATTATCTTCAGTTCAAGATTCCTATCCAAATAATAGTAACAACGAGATCTCAGACAAAGGGTCGACCTACGCAGGACATCGCCCGTTATTCGCCAATCGTCGACTTCCTCCACCAGTACACCTTCCTCCGACCTCTCCCAAACTGAATGCAATCTGCATCTCATTTAAAACGGTGATACCATCATGAAAACATTAAATTAAAGACATATTAAAGAAACCGCCAAGCGATACAGGTAGATCAAAAGATATCATGGCTCGTTCATTCAACGTCGCCGGACCGAATTGAATAATTCGGTCTCATTAAGGTATATGCAGGCTGTTATATTGGATTTCTACTTGCCAAATTTCATTGAATGACTTGCCAAATATATTAGGGACATCGACTTGATACTTTTACTTCGTTGTTGTGTCGCCGGTTCTTTCTTGGTCACCTAAAGTCAGTGAGCTGACCAGCCCACTTAGCCAACTTTCTGTTGGCGTTAACGCCTGCGGAAAGATTTAATTTTATGGTAATGACATTGGCTTTTGAAATGTTATTTGACTACTGCCAAGGTTTTGGGAAAACTAAGCGTGAGAAAAAACTGATTTAATTTCCGTTCTCATACACTTATTTAATTTCCATACAATTAAATCTTTCCGCAGACGTTAACACAAACCGAAAGTGGTTGTTGTCTAAGAGGACAGGTTGTTACTGTAGGTAGATTATACTATATGGTTTCATAGGTTGGTACTAGACAGGTATCCTACCTATCGTTAAGTGGGTGGATTTTGGTTAGTTGCTTAAATAATTTCTGATAACTGGAAAACTGGAAATCCTAGAAGTGTTTCATATACTTAGATTAAAACTGCGCAAACCATGACTTCAATATGAGTCAGATTCTGTTCTGAGAGCTAAGAGGCATCGATGTTTGTTGTAAAAATAAACTCAGGTAAAAATGTAGCATGCGTGAGTCAATAACTCTGTTGATTCGTGAAGCGATTTTGCATTAAATTCTATGAATTTTTTTTGGTCTTTTTCGTTAAGGCGCAGACAGCGGCCAAATCATAACAAAAAAATTGCGATGGATACAAACGAACTCAGCATAGCAGTTTAGGTAAATTACGCAATAGTACCTTTTACTTATGCTGCTCTAAGCGTTGGAAATAAATGACAAAAAACACACGTATTTGGTTCTTTCTCTCTAAAACCATTATGGTAAGTACATGCCTTACATACTGTTCGAAAATATAAAACAACCAAATCCTTGATTAAATAAAGTACCTAGTCAGTTTTTTTTTATAAAATATATTATTGATATATTTTTCATACATGTTTCCACAAAATAAAACGATTTAGGTACATTATATAAGCAAACCGTATTTTCGGTGCACTTTTAATGAAAGCCATTACATATCTAAGTCGTGTCACCACATAAATACGATTCCACCTAAAACCGTAGACAGGCCGATACAAGCTAAAATAGATAAGTAACTACCTACTTGTACCTTAAATAAGTATAAAAAACGATCAAATTTTTCCCTAAGTCGCTTAGCATTCCCTGTAGATGCATTTGTATCGCGCCTTGCATCCATTATATAGTTAGCCGTATGAAACCTGACCGTAAGCAGAGTGGGAATATGTAATGGCGCCATAAAAGCAAAACCTTCTCGGAATACCTTTACGACCGATGAGCCGGTTAATATTGAATCTGCACTTCATTAGCTATTGTAATACTAGTAAGATCGAGTCATTAGGTACTCGTTCCACTCCCGTAATCAAAATGGAACTTTTATTTTTTGCATCGTGCTAATAGTAAACTGGGTGATCTATCGGCGAACCTGTGGCGGCATCGCGGTGGGCGGGCCGAAGCTCTAATCGGTAGGCTCGTTCAAAGATTATACCTAGTAATAGACTCGCCCAGCTCGCGGAGGATTACCGAATGTAGATTGTTTTAGTATTTTATACCGCGTTCCTTGGTTTCAAGCATATACAAAAGGCTTGCGACCCAATCCGATCACCTCTAGTCCGGTGACGCTGACCAAGGCCATCTGCGGCCCTGCAGCATTAAAGTCCTTTCAGAAAATAAAATCCGATCACCTTTTGTACGCTGGTTATGCAACCAACAACGCACCGATACGCGCCGCGCTGGCCGGTTTCGCTCGCTAATGGATCATCTTCTCGCTAGTAGCTCGCACCATGGTCACGTGCGTTGATCGCATAGTGTCGTTGAAGATCAATGGCGGTAGCAGGCCATTAATTTTATGTCTCCTATTTATTAACCAATTAAGAGTGGCGCAAGCTGCATTACTCGGTGACTAAGTGAGAACTTTTAAGAGAAGGCACACATTGACAAATTAAATAGGTACTGTGGGGGACACGTCGAGGGCGGCGTTGACGCTCGCCAGCTTACTTATAATGTTTTATTTCCATAACTTTAGCAACGGCCGAAGCGTTTTAGCCAATTACTTATTCCAGTATCTTTCATTACGAGCGCATGGCAGCACCTGAACGCGTTGCCAACAAATACGTCCAGCGCCAAGGTACCCTTGAGGCAAAAGGTGAGGTAATCACTATTTGTTATTTTTGCATTTATGGAACCTACTAAATCTAAAAAACTATTGGAACTTAAGAATCCCTTACCCTTCTTTCCCCTTTTATATGATATAGAACGTGTGGCGTGGAGATACTACACTTAGCTAAAAAAATACTTATTAGCTTTTTGATTGTTGTTGTTTGAAATTCAAAAAAGTAGGTACCTACATAATTGTTTAAAAGAGAATGCCAAAACCACGGTCTTGCGTATGCTGCTAAAAACTATAATTCAATGATCTTGCGTTCGAAATTTGTACTTACGGCTACTTTTTGATATTCTAATTTGGCAGCTGTCTGAGTCTTAAATATTTATTGCCACTCATGCTGATGCTGACCCAGTTGCGTCTGTGACTTAGGATTATGCTCGTCTGCACCAAGCTTAGGCTTCGAACTTAAGACATGACTTAGCGACTGTTTTCTGTTTCTATGATACCATGACTTACGTACCTACCTACCTGTTGCAATGCTACGTTCAAATCTATCTATATATGAACCTCTCTTAAAGTCAAGTTGGTAACAAAACGACTCCAAAAAACGGCATGACAGTCGGTAACGCCGTTTCACATCGTCTCTATCAGCATCTAGTGGCGATAAAAAATATCTAAGAACTTTCCTCTAAAGTCATTCCCTGCCGATTTCATAAAACCGCATTACAATAGTGATTATGTAGGTATTACGATAAGCCTTTTGAGATAAAACGCAAAAGTCAAACAAACAATCATTTAAATAGCAAACGCATATACCTACCTGTCGCAATAAAAAGTATTTGCAAGCTACCTACCTACCTACCTACCTACAGAATCTAACCACCCATATTTTCTTTTAGTTTCTGAGAGCAAAAATGATGCGCAATTGTGTTCGATTTACCTATATCTACCTACCTACACGCTGTGCGCCCTTTACATTAGATTTAATTCTTTCGTATCGAACTGAATCACACGGTTTATTTGTAAAGCCGAGACAGGTTTAAGTGGTTTTCTAAGAAACAGCGGTCCATGTCAGACTGCTCGACGCCGAAGCACAATGGAGTCCACTTTTTTTGTCTGCTAAAGGCACAGAGAAACCGTCCTGGCCATGAGTTGATAGAAAAAATGCTCCAGACACAATTTCAGAAGTGTAGTCGGTTTCTGTGTTTGCGTCTTTGATGTTCTTTAATTTAGCCGTGGTAGGTATAAGTAGGTAATTGGCGTAGTCAGGTTACTCATACTCGGGCTAGGAACTGACTAGATCCATTTTAATGAAGTTGCTAACTAAAAGTTTATACCATAGACTAGGTAGGTACTAACAATTGCTAGAACCCGGTTTTGTAGTAGAATTTGATGTTAAACTGACATAGGTAGTTGGCACCTGACCTGACTACAGCCAGTTTAATTTAGTTTTTAATAAAGAGTTTAAATCGTAGAAGATAGATCGTAGGTAGGAAGAATAGAGCCATTTAACATTGATGTTATTGAGTCGTTAATAACTTTATCCATCTGAATAACATTAGGCTGTCTTGGTTTTCCTTGCCCTCGGAATCGGCTCAGAGAGAGTTCAGCATACTTTTGAATAGTTTTTAAAAACCGGATAATGTTTAGTTTTCCTGTAAATGTTCTATTTAACTTAAGATTACAGCCTTTGGCTGGATTATTTGTTTTGTAAATATATCCAAAGAAATCTCATTTACCCATTACATTTTTTACCTGCTGAGTTGTAAAGCAAATTTAAAAAAACAAAGTACTTATTATTTGCGTAGTTTACCATTAAAATGTTTCAATGCTTCAAACATTTTATATTCTGACTGTACCTAAGTGTATTACAAAAAAATGTGAGGTAAAACAGGAATACAAAATGGGGCAAACGTGGAACAAAATTAATAAAATAAAGAAAACAATATTTTCGGGGCAGACAAGGAATATAATGTGGGGCGAACGTGGAACTTTACATGTGGGGCAAAATTCTGTGGGGCGAACACGGAACAAATCAAACAAAAAAATTGCTAGAGCGCGGTTTTGTTTTAATTTTGGTTTTGTAGGTAGGTACCTACCTAGGTACTAACTTTTAATTGATAAAGTAGATAGACACCTAATCTTACTATACCAATGAAGTGAGTTTTAAACATGCACTAGGTAGAATATTATTAAAACAATAAAATTGATAGAGCGCGGTTTTGAATTAACTTTGATAATAAACTGACTTTTAATTGATAAAATATATAGGTAGGGACCTAACCTGACTAGGTAGGTATGTATACTTAACCAGTTTAATGAAGTTGTTGACAAAGAGTTTTAAACATGCACTAGGTAGAATATTATTAAAACAATAAATTTGATAAAGCGCAGTTTTGTAATAACTTTGATAATAAACTGTCTTTTAATTGATAAAATACCTAGGTAATTGATAAAGTACCTAAAATACCTAACCTAACCTGACTAGGTAGGTATGTATACTTAACCAGTTTTTTGAAGTTGTTCACAAAGAGTTTACAGCATAGACTATAGGTAGGTACCCTTTACCTAATCTACCTGATTATGTAAACAATTGCTAGAGCCCGGTTTTGTAGTAGAACCAACTAACTGTGATATTAAACTAACTAGGTAGGTACCTACTTTGGGGCTAGATGATGCTGTGTGAAAAATGACTGCATTATTTATTTTTTTGATTTGATACATAGGTAGGTAGGTCAGAAACGAGTTGCTTGATAGAATGATAGAGCATAAAAGGCGGGATAGATGTCTTTATAACCACTACCTATTCACTATAAGGTACCCGTCCGTACTTAGCTAAGGCTCTGCAAACTTTTGTCTTTCTCATCTCATTGATTTGTTGTGCTTTTTTGGAGAAAAAAACACTGAGCAAGCTGTTGTTAGCCAGTTAGTAGGTTCGTAAGAATGTTATTTATCTAGTGATGCAAATGCATTAATCTTTCAACTGTACCTAGGTAGGTACCTAATTAGAAACTCCAAGCTGTTAATTTATTCTCCAGCATAAAAGGTAGGTACATACAGTATGATTTTGTAGCAAGAATCACGCAAAACAATGTTGCTTGGTATTCCCTGTTTTATTCGCCATAACCTTATCAAGCAATTAAATCTAGAACTGAACACATATGTTTTAATAAGTACCTAGGTTCCTACGTTCGTTTCATTTAACAATGCAGCATCATAAGTGTTCCTACCTTTTTTATTTATGTCAATTGAATATCCCTGCATGGGTTTTTCCTATACCGTCACAATACCTATAGGTACCTCCTTATTTCGGTTTGGAAAGAAATGATTTGTTTTGGGTCGGGCGCCGAGGTGTCTGCCGGCAAGGCATCAAAACCCGATCCCGCCGCGCCTTCCCGTCTGTATTTATGTTTTTTTAATACTCTATGAAGCCTTATGTCGACCTTTGTGGCGCAGTGGGTGAAGGTCCGCCTGAGACGCAGAAGGTTGCGGGTTTGATTTGGGACAAATGTTTGGATGACAAGCTGATGGCCTCGGTTCGGTGGGACAATTTTTATGGGACCTCGGTACCTACCTAATATGACCTATTTTAAACTGGTCCGCTGGGATCAATATTTTTACCGTCATTATTTATAAACCTTCATCTGGATAACTCGTGTTTTTACACTGTAGATATCTATTAGCCTAAGTAAGTATCTAATAAGTAATTAAGAAATAAAGGTATGAGTACGTATATATAAAAAAAAATTACAACATTTCAAAATCATTGATAAGGACCATGCTTGAATAATATACCTATCTAAAAATCGAATGTAAAAACTGCATTTCAGTTATTTAATTCGATAAGCCTGTTATGACAAACACATTAACGGTCTTCTTACGTCCAGGATAAAAAACAAAAATAACGAATAAAACAACACTCTCACGACTGTTATATCTTTATAGATCTAATGATGACCTTCTATACTCAGTAGGTATGTAGAACCTTAAGGATACCAAGAAGGGGGTAGTCAAATGCACTCCAAACATTATACCTAGATAGGTATCTGACACATGCCCTTGTATCGCAAGTGCCTATTTAGCATTCCACATGACAGGTTGCAAGCACAAAGCCGCTTATTGGAAGATTAACCGACTCTAAATAACATACATTGAAAATCCAAATTGATCGCTGTCTACCGGCGCGAAAAGCGAGTTTATTGTCGTTTCAAAAGCATCGTTTCCAAACCGTTTCAAATAGTTCCAATACTACCTATTAACAATTAGAACTGCTGCGTGATTCGTTACCGGTTTTGGATTGGGCTAATGATGTAGGAACATCACTGGGAGCCGCGCCGCGCCGGCCTTACGCGCCGCCGCCGGTCGGCTACCGGAACCGGTTAGTAGCCAGAGCCCAGACCCACGTCCTCTTTGCTTTGCTACGAGATCCACATGTACATAAATAAATCACTATGAACTACACCTCACGAACACATGCGGACACCTCTATACGCACAATGCAGACGCCGCGCCGTTTAAAATAAATTACCGTGATATTAAACTCTGCCCTCACGATAATAAGTATTATACGTTCTGCAGGTGACTGTGAAGGGTGACCCACCACACCTGTTCAGGTTAATTTGGTTTGGCAGGTGAGGTGTGAGATGAAAATAATTACTGCAGCAATGTTGTGTCGGATAGGGGATTATCTTCATAAATAACTTGCTGTCAATTATTAATACTGGTGGTTTGGTGGTATTGACTGCCTTGGCTGGCATTTTAATTTAGTGATTAAACGACCTGCGTTGATGTTCGGTTGATAACATAAATCGTTTTTTATTTCAGGTAAATCCCACACGCGTCGGCGATCCTCTGTCCGCGGTCAGCGAAACAAAAAAAGTAAGATGTTTTATTTTGCAAGACCAATTCCAACCGTCATGCTTACCATGTAGGTACCAATGAAAATCACTTGGAAAAATAATCTGTTCTCAGTGCAATGCAACTGTCCGGTATGAACGGCAAAAAGAAATACCACCGTACCTACCATCATTGGTACATATTAATCAAATTTTACGGCAAACAAATGTGAACTTTGCAGTCGGTAGTTATAATTTCGAACTGTTCATAGGAACTACGCGATTAATAGTATGTAGGTAGTTTAGAACCGTATTAATTCTGATAAATGCGAATAGGATACGTTTTTTCAATTTATTCTTGATCTTATTTCGTATCGTATAAGATCGTATTCCTGTAGGTTTGCTGTAACACACAGATATTATTAGGTATAATAATATAAAAGGATGTGACATTGAGGGCAGAAAATAATAATAATAAAAAAAATGGTTTTTTGTACTTCAAACAGGACCTAATGACAAAAACGTATAATTTTTATGCAGGGGTTTTGTGCGACCGGTCTAGAATTTTTAGAGGAATGAGCCAGCCCTCATGTCACCTACGGCGTCCACTAAATATAATAAATTCACCTGAATCTTTGATGAAGTCAGGACCTTTTCAGGGCCACCAGTGATTTAGATCTTATTGAAAACTTGTTGGTATTTTTTAAGATGTTATATTTGATGAATTAATAACTTTCCAGAGTCACCATTAATGAAACCCTTCTCAGTGCAATTCGACCTTTGTGAAAAAGAGCTGTTATCTTTGGAGTTAGTTCTTGTTTCAGCGTCACCTTCAAATAAACTCTCAGATTCAATTTGATCTGTGTGATTTATTAATGTTTTCTTCGTCCTAGGCTGTACTCGGGCAGATCGGGCTCAGTTTAACGGGAACCTTATCAAGATATTCAGTGATGAATACGAGCGGGCGCGGTCAGAACCAGCCGGCTGCAAGCTCGAACCCAGGACTGTGGCCAACTGGAAATTCAGAGAGATGGACCGGGACCGGAGTGATTCGCTGCAGAAGTTCGAGTATAGAGGACTGAGGAGACTGATTAAGAAGGTTAGTTCGCAATGAGGACCTTGAGGAAGCTTCCTACAGAGTTATAGATACCTTGGTCAGGAAGTACCTACAAACTATTGGCTGCAGAAATCTTTAACTTAAAACTTATAAACTAGACAGAAGCATGTTTGAAAAAACTAAGTTTGTCAGGGACCGTGGATCGTTTGGTTAAACTAGTTCAGAATTTGGGATGAATAATGAATAATACTTAGGAACTATTAATTATACCCAGCATTGGGTAAAGTCATGCTGTGGATGGTCTTACTAATATTATAATTGCGAATGTTTAGATGTTTGTTACTAATAATCTCTGTCGTCACGAGCCCATTAATTATTCTAGGTACTTCATGAGGTCGCAACGATATACCAATCTATATTAATCATATTATGCATTGAAATAATAAGATAAGGTTCATACCTGATATCTTCTAACATGGGGACTCTGTTTGTTTGTTTGTCTGTCTACTATTCAGCTTTATTCAAGTTATGGTATGTTACTATAATCTTTGATTCAAAAGTTTCATCACAAATCCACCTCCTGTAAAAATTGAAAGCCCATGATTTTGCCAGTAGCAAAATCGTGGGATTAAACATGATCTTAAGTCTTATTTTGTTCTCTTAAATTCAGCATACACTGGCTCCCATCAATCTAGGATCATCCTTTTATTGCCTTCCATGCCGACTCAAAGCTTACAGGCTGTGATCTATCAGCCAGGACACTCAAAACCTTTTCTACCTTTACATTCCGACTCAAAGCTCACAGGCTGTCATCTATTAATCAGGACGCTCAAAACCCTTTATACCTTTACGACTAAAAGCTTACTGGCTCTGATCTATCAGCCATGACCCTCAGCCTTCTATGGCCTTCTATGCCGACTCAAAGCTTACAGGCTCTGATCTATCAGCCAGGACACTCAAACCTTTATACCTTTACTTGCCGACTCAAAGCTTACAGGCTCTGATCTATCAGCCATTATCCTCAGCCTTCTATGGCCTTCCATGCCGACTCAAAGCTTACAGGCTTTGATCTATCAGCCAGGATCCTCAGCCTTCTATGGCCTTCCATGCCGACTCAAAGCTTACAGGCTCTGATTTATCAGCCAGGACACTCAAACTTTTACTTGCCGACTCAAAGCTTACAGGCTCTGATCTATCAGCCATTATCTTCAGCCTTCTATGGCCTTCCATGCCGACTCAAAGCTTACAGGCTCTGATCTATCAGCCAGGATCTTCAGCCTTCTATGGCCTTCCATGCCGACTCAAAGCTTACAGGCTCTGATCTATCAGCCAGGACACTCAAAACCTTTACTTGCCGACTCAAAGCTTACAGGCTCTGATCTATCAGCCATTATCTTCAGCCTTCTATGGCCTTCCATGCTGACTCAAAGCTTACAGGCTCTGATCTATCAGCCAGGATCTTCAGCCTTCTATGGTCTTCCATGCCGACTCAAAGCTTACAGGCTCTGATCTATCAGCCAGGATCTTCAGCCTTCTATGGCCTTCCATGCCGACTCAAAGCTTACAGGCTCTGATCTATCAGCCAGGACACTCAGCCTTCTATGGCCTTCCATGCCGACTCAAAGCTTACAGGCTCTGATCTATCAGCCAGGATCTTCAGCCTTCTATGGCCTTCCATGCCGACTCAAAGCTTTCAGGCTCTGATCTATCAGCCAGGACACTCAAACCTTTACTTGCCGACTCAAAGCTTACAGGCTTTGATCTATCAGCCATTATCTTCAGCCTTCTATGGCCTTCCATGCTGACTCAAAGCTTACAGGCTCTGATCTATCAGCCAGGATACTCAAACCAGATTAGATTCCGGAAATTGACCAGGTATCGTGGATTCTTTCTCTCTCTACTAAGAATCTAAATTCTTAGCCGGACATTTGTCTTAGGACTACACCTAGCCAATTAACTCATTTAATCACTGAATCATTCGATCTCCTCCAAAACCAACTGTATTATCATTTAGCACTGTAACTATATTAACAGAAACGTATTATTCTTTAGAGCTTTAGAAACTTGGATTTAAAACTTAGCTTTTGTGTGCACGAGAGAATACGAAAAACAATCCCGCCATAATAATCTAGGGGAAGTCAATTGAATCCAAAGTATCTTACCATAGATATTGAAGATCTTTTCAGTGTTGCTATCCACAATATTTACATTTCGCGGTAATCGCGACAATCTCCGTAGGGGCCGTTCAAATATTACGTAAGCAGATTTATTACAATTATTTACCCCCCCATCCCCCTTGTCAGCAAAAGTAAGCAAAGCTCTTACCCCTTCCCCCTATGCTTACGTAAACATTTTTCAATTATAAATGTTTTTTTTTTATTTATGATTATAATGTTATATTTATAATTTCAAAAATAAGAATAGATTTAGGATAGAGATTAGATTTTACTGATACAGTATTCAACATAGAGTAAGGGACAAAAAAAAAAGGGACGCGGTAATTCCCCTAATCGGTTCTAAAGCGAGTGCCTAAACGTATGCATTACTTGCGGGAATCCTCGAAAATGCGTTTCGTTTTCAAGCATAGATAATGTGAGGGTTGCCATTCGTGTAAAAAAGTAAATAACTACCGATGACGTAATCATCATCTAGACTCCCCTACCCCCCATGTCATCCAAAATAAGCAAAACAAAGACCCCTCCGCCCCCCAATAGTGCTTACGTAATACTTGAACGGCCCCGTATCGGCTGAACCGATTTGGGTGAAATTTGGAACAGGTATAAAACGTGACTTAGAATAACAGTAAACTTCTTTTTATACGGGTTCCATGCAGTTGAAGCCGTGGGTAGAGTCTAGTGATAAATAGATGGAATTTCATTTGTGCGGTGCTACCATAAGTAGGTACCAGATTGTATAAATTAATAGCGTATCTATCTTTTTCAGAACGAGCTTTCTTATTTTTAGCGGAGATAAGTGTTAGTGTTTATGTTTTCAACATAGTCTAAATATTTCAACACTATTGCTGAAAATAGGTTATAGGTTATTCACAGACTGATTATTCACAGATCGTCGGTATTGAAACACGTAAAGAAGAGAGATCGTTAAGTGTTTGATTAGTCTTAGGTCCGAGTTCACCAACAAAATAACAGGTGGTTAGGTCCTAATCAAAGGTCTTTGACAAATATTTTCATAGGAATCTGACATCATAATGAATGGTTAGACTTGACCGTCAGTAGGTATCTTGCACGCTTGGTTCAAAGAATATATGTCTGGAAATAGGGCTCTTCAACTCGTTTCAGATAAGAGTAGGTATGAATATCTGCTAAGACTTATAGATAAATGCGCAGATAATATTGTACTCAATGAAGCTCCTGGTAATAGTTAATTCAAGAAGGAAGAGCGAGGTCTCTTTATTCTGGTGTTTCACACTCAAAAGGGGATCTCAACTCAAATTCTGTTAAAAACTGTATATTTCTTTTTCCTTGATCAGTACCGACTGCTCAAGAAAAAGAAGTAAACATTTTGTGTATGTATTTATAACGAATAGCGTTAGATAGGAACTGCCAATGAAAATTTGTTTATTTCCGATGAAAACTTTAGGGAGTTTTGAGGCAACTTCAGCCCGCTTAGCATGAGCACCCAAGCCAACGTTTTGTCTACGAAAGGGAAGACAAACACTATTTCTGTCGCCTATTCTGTCAAACAAAAGAGGGGGCAATAATATTTTTATCTTCTCGCTGGTTGACAAAACCGTAGTATTGATGCAAGCAGGCAGGACACTTGAGCTTTCTTACACTTAGTTCTGTAAACTCCAGGTGGTGAAGCCGAAGCGATGCGCGCGCGCTTGGGCCCGCGGCTGCGACGGCAACGGAGACGGGGAGATCACACGCCTCGAGTGGGTAGAGTGTCTGCTGGCCAGCCCTGAGCCGCCTGCGCCGGACTGTGAGCACTTTTACACTTGAAATCAAAGACCACCAGACCAGAGGCACCGCTTAATCAAAGGCCATAAAGCCACACAGAAATAGCGTCTGGTACATTACGTACACCTCTTGCTGTTCCATTCAAATTCCATATAAAATGTGGAAATAACGCAATTTAAAAGACACCGAGTTTCAGACGGCCCTGGTACGCCATTTTTTCACCGTGATGTAAAAGCCCGTTGGTATATGCGTTTCCGTAAGAGGTTTTCTGATACCAATTATTTATAAGACCGCTTACTTATCTGATTGTAAAGCGTTTTTGCAATCGATTTATATGACTTCTTCGTTCTTAAATAGGGTTGATCGCCAAGTCCTTAGGGGCCGCTGCAATAGACGAAAAAAGGATTGGAAAAAATTGCAATAATGTAATTTATAACTTGGGTGATCCTTCATGCAGTGTGGTCTGGTATTATTTTGTGCCCGTGACACAAGCCGCCGGTTTGTGTTTCAGGTAGGAAGTTGTATGTTACATTGTTTAAAGAAATGCACTAATCCATACCTACTGGTTCCCCAAAGCGGCTCAACCGTTAACACACTAGCACATATCGTTAATTATTTTTTAAAACGTATACCACACCGGCCAGCATGATATTTAAATGTGACCCAGATTTTATAGGTACCGTAAAGTCATTATCGTTCAAATGACGCTGGCGACGAAATCGATACCTACCCAATTTACATAGGAAGGACCAATAATCAGTTTTCTATGTCCGTCTTAATAAAAATACAAACGTGTGTGCAAACATAATAATAATATATAGTCTCTCTCCGTTTCTTCATGTCGTTGAACGCAGACGAGGACAGCGGACCTGATGTGGAACCTGACTACAACGAGGAGGAGACACCGCCAGACCCTGGAGCATCAGGTTACAGAGCCCCTATCGCAGGTTTTTTCACAGCTAATCTAATCTACACCTAACGTATTTAAGCCATTCTGGGGTCGTGGCAAAACTATTCTTTCCACACAGGTGGTTGCGGGCCTTCGGTAGGGGCAGTATTCCAATTAACTTTTTATACTATGATCCGTGGCCAATATTTTTTCAAACAAATCACTATAATTTAGGGTTTCGTATTCTAACCCCCTCAGGGTCCAATTAACGTAAATATTTCACAAACCAGTCACGATTAAGTCAGTCTACTGTCGATCCATTTTAAATCCTGAAATCTCTGAATCGCTTAGTTCCCAACACAGGAAATCCTTGTGTGGGGTCAGGACTATGTAATAGGTTGGGGAAAAAGTTTCTTCGCATTTTTTAAGAAAATTCAAAACATTTTTTAATATAGTTTATTTACATTTAACTAAAGTATGTAGGTACCATTTTGTTCGATAACTTTTTGCCATTTTGTAGGCAGGGACATGATCCCATTGCTATAAAAACTTTGGGGCTTCTGTTCAAAATACCGCGACAAGTGGTTTTGGCAGTCCTCTCGTGATGTTAACCTGACACTGCCTAAAGAATTCTGAAGAGACCGAAACAGGTGGAAATCTGAAGGTGCAAGGTCAGGACTATACGGCGGATGCATTAACACATCCCAGCCAAACTCTCTTAATTTTTGCTGAGTGGCTAAAGATGTGTGAGGTCTAGCGTTATCATGATGAAAAACCACACCCCTTCTGTTGATTAACTCCGGCCGCTTTCTCTCAACTTCTTGTTTTAATCTCATCAGTTGTTCGCAGTAGAGTTCAGAATCGATGGTCCTGCCTGGTGGTAACAGCTCATAATGAATAATGCCCTTCCAATCCCACCACACACACAGCATCACCTTGTTGCGAGTTAACCCGGGTTTCGCCACAGTCTGTGAAGCCTGACCGGCCTTTGACCACGACCTTTTTCGCACGTTCTTGTCGTACGTGATCCACTTTTCATCACCAGTTATCAGCTTCTTCAAAAATGGTTCGGTTTCATTACGTCGTAATAAAGAATCACAAATGAGAACACGGTTCATTAGGTTTCTTTCAGTGAGCTCGTGAGGTACCCAAATATCGAGCTTTTTTGTGTACCCAGTTTTTTTCAAATGCGCCAAAACTGTTTTGTGGTCAATTCCCAGTTCTTCAGCTACGTCGTAACTACTGATATGCCGATCTTGCTCCACTTTTTCAAAAATGGCATCCATTTTATCCGTAATAGGGCGACCAGAGCGACGTGCATCTTTGACATCAAAATTTCCGGATTGAAAACGCTTAAACCAAATTTGTGCTACTCTCACAGACACTGCACTAGGTCCATAAACATCGCAAATTTTTTTCGCGGCTTGCGTTGCATTTTTACCTTTTTTGTAGTAAAATTTTAAAATGTATCGAATTTCTTCATTAGATTCACTCATCTTAACAGTACGAAAAACAAATAAAAATCACACATTTTCCTAATTTGAATTTGGAATTATCTTCTTTAAAATTTAAACTTTTAATGATACCAAAACCAGCCAGATACAAATAGTATAGCCAAAGATATTTTATTACAAGTTCATACATACAATAATGCGAAAAGACTTTTTCCCCAACCTAATATGTATCTGTTGGCTGTTTATTTATTGAATCCAAATTTTGACGTTTTACTAAGGAATAATTGTTTAATAAATGTTTTAATACCTTTTGTAAAACAAATATCAGAACACGCCATATTTACACTAATTTTTCGCGACCGAAGCACCCAGAACAATCGGGAGGTTACAGACTGGCCTTGGGTTTTCTTTTGCTTTTACTAAAAGCACTAAATTATTCATAGAAGTATCGTTGACTGAGTTGAAGTAAATAACATTTTATGAGGAGAATATTGGAATGTTGATGAATTTGTCGACCTCTGTGGTGCGGCGGGCGAGTAGCTGGTTGAGACGCAAGAAGTGCGGGTTCGAATCCCGATGCGAAATGATCGTGTGCTCTGCAGATATTTGTTTCGCGTCTGGGTGTTGTGGTACCACGTTACCACATGATGAAAGTGAAAAAAGAAGAAGAAAGCATGTTGTGCCGACCCCACGTAATGTGGGTTGAGGGCAAGGAGATTATTGTTGTATCAAATTACTTCCCAAGCTCTGTTGTCATCTAAATAAATGTATAACGGAATGCTCTCTGTTCGCAGTGCTGCCTGGAATCGTTAGAAACTCCTTTGCACCAGAAGGGTCAGATCCGGAGAACCGACGGGAGGACGAGGCCAACGACTGCCTGACCGACAGACAGGCTGTTCTGGATGAACAGGTACATTTTATAATAGCCTGGTATACTTAGCTACAGTTTTTACCCGCAACGTAAATACCCGTATGTATATGCGTTTGCCGTAGGACATTATTTGTTTGTGTGTGTGTCTGAAACCATTTATCTCCGAAACGGTTACCGATCTAAATGCGAATTTTGCACTCAATTTGTAAGACTTCAAGGATGTTTCTTAGATAGTTTTTGCCGCTATAAGACACAAGAGGCGGGAGAAGATAGACGACGAAAACACGAAGGGGGTTCAAACATTTTGCAAAAAATGTTTTAACTCGTTTTAGTTTTAGCAAACATAACGTCTTTAGATCGCTATACTGTTAACTTTTCGTTTGCGAATTTATTATGTTATATCTGCGATACGAGAAAATGTAATTAATAATACCTAACAATCTTATTACAAGCACATTAACGCGACTGCAATTTTGATAAGCGAATGTATTTTTGTTTTCCCATACGAAACTCTCATACATATTTAAGCAACGGAATACTTATAATATGCCCTCGTCCATTATACACGGGTCTGTTCTCTCGGATAAATTCGTATACGAATTGTCGTTTGCTTGCATGTGAGATTTCTCCGAGAAATAGCGGCTTTAGGTACTTGATTGGTTTTGCTAGTGCTCTGTTATGAATGTTTAAATGATTTTGAACGATAACGTTTTTTCATGAACGACTCGACTGGCCGACTGGCCGCAGTGAGCAAGCAGCGTTATAGCACGCGCATCTACCAATAATACAACAATCAACAATGAGATTAAACGTTCTATTTTAAGTCGATTGAGATGAAAAGGAGACTGTTCTTGCAACAATGGTCAACGGTCTGAGTTACATAAAGTTATGCATGTATTCTATTGTTCAGAAAGCGGGCGACGCGGCGCTGTACGTGCCGGAATGTACGGGAGACGGGCGGTATGCGCGGGCGCAGTGCTACCGGAGCACTGGCTATTGCTGGTGCGTGCATCAGGACACGGGGAAGCCTATCCCGGGCTCCTCCGTCAAGGATCGCAGGCCTGATTGTGATGCAGCCCCGCAACATGCGAGCCCTATGAGAGGTAAAACCAGCCCTAGCCCTCCATAAACAACTACATCTAGCTACAACCACTATTCACCTTATCTAATGGCAATGTGCCTAAATTGTATGTCACTTAATTGTAGCTCACTCTTACCTCAATTATTTACTACATACTACTACTATTATAAACGTGAAAGTTTGTGAGTATGGATGTTTGTTACTCTTTCACGCAAAAACTACTGAACGTATTATGATGAAACTTTAATTTATATACATAGCTTGTACATCAGAATAACACAAAGGCTACTTTTTATCCGGGTACTACGCGAGCGAAGCCGTGGGCAGAAGCTAGTTATTTATAAAAAACAAGCCAAGTGCGCGTTGGGTAGGCGCAGTGTAGGGTTACATAGTTGCACATAAACTTATATATTTTATTACCTGTTTTACATAACTAACAACTTCATCTATGTAATTTTGAATAGATTTTGCACGAAATTTTCCTTTTTACTTCTCTCAGTACAGTCTCAGTATCTAGCCGTGTGAAATCATGTATGTTATAGTTAATATTAGTTTATTATTATTTAATGTACACTCTCGCCTCTCTCACAATCTCTTTTAACCATCCAAAGGTTGTCTGAAAGAGATCGCTTCTAAGCGACAAGACCGCCCAGTATCGCCCACTATCTTAAGAATAAGATTTTGTAACATTATTTGTTTAAGGTGTACAATAAAGTATTTTCATTCATTCATTCATTCATTCATTACTACAGCCGTGATTTTTTCACATATCACTTGATTCTAACAAAAACAATTCTCATTTCACAAACTCTCACAAACTCGGATCTCTAAATTAAAAAAAAATTATACAACCGCAATATTTTTAAACATCTTACTGTAAGTATAGAAGGTCTACCATGTTTTTTTTAAGATTTTTATATTACCATATTGTCGGTGTGATTAATATGTATACCCTTGCCAAATTACAGCTTCCTTGTACTAAGAGTCTCTGAGCTAAGCCGCGGACAGACAGACGGACGGACATGGCGAAACTAAAAATGGGGTACCTATAAATGAGGGCCAATGACAATTGGCCTTATACTTAAAACTCATGTTATTTTCTAGATTATAAGTAAACGCTGTTGATAACCGATAAGCAAATAAACCTCATCTTCTTCATGGAGTCACCTGTTTTTTCTTGGTCACCCTGCCTTAGGCTAGTGAAGACTTAGTAATGCCCAGAGTTGTGAAGACTAATGGCAAAAACTAAACCCTTATAGTTTCGTCATGTCCGTCTGTATGTTTGTCTGTGTGTCCGTCCGGATCTCTCGGTCAGCTACAAGCGTAACGAGATGAAATTTTATATGCCAGACGTATAATTTTCCTAATCCAAAAACGATAATCATGCACCCTGAAAAAGTTGTATCATAAGTATTTTAAATGTAAAGTGGGGAATGTTTTACTCTGCATCGTATTGTGTGGGAAAACCTTAAAATATTAGGCTCCCCCCCATCCCCAGTATGGAATAAAGTTTAACGAGTACCATTTCATAGGACCCTAATACACGTACCTATTGGGCAATTTATATCTAGTTCCAGAAGTTTTGGTGACTGCAAATCCTGTTAAAATGCCATTTTGTAAGTATTGAGGTATGGTGGCTCTGAAAAGGGCCCGTGACCAGTGTGGTGAAAGGATTTAGAGCGCGTCTTAGAGGCTCCTTTCATGCACACGTAAAGTTTTTTCAAAGTGAATTTCGTTTAGTGAGTGTGTAGATGATATCAGACTATGCGCTGTAAAACTGGGTAAATCCTGTATCAAGTTTTTCTACACTAATATTATAAGTTTGTAAGTATGATTAACTGATCCAATTTCAAAAATTCTTCCACTAATATATATTATGGACCGTCGAGTGGTTATATATAGGCTGTATATTATCCCGTTAAAATAAAGGTACTATTATGAAACATAAGTCGACGAAAAAACGGTCGGACGAATGCTGCCTTAACGGTAAGAGCTCCTTTTTAACCGGGTACCACGCGGGCGAAGTTATGGGGGAAGTAGCTTGTGTAAAATACTCTCAATGCCTCACGATCCTACTCCCTGAATTTAAAACCATATTTGAATTGGTGTTATTACATTACAACATTACATGTTTTATTAGGGTTTTCATCGGGTTGGTTGTGAGTGCCACCTGATTCTCCGTACCTACGTAACTAATGACGAGATACATTTTCGAAGGCAAAAGTTTTTAGCTAATTCGTACTCCAACCAAATTTCAGACATTTTGGCGAAAGGCCAAATCAAGTGTAAAACATAAATCGACTAGCTTGTATGAAGAATTGAGGTTGAATAAAGCGAAAGAGGTATGCCAGGATCGTAGAAAGTGGACGATGTCTCTGCCTACCCCTATGAGAAACAGACGTGACTTTATGTATGTAGAGAGTAGTAGAGCTCGTCCGGTACTACCATCATACCTATTTCTGCCGCCAATCAGTAATGCTAGTATTGCTATGATCCTGTTTGAAGGGTGTGGGTGCACTTCCGTTTGGAGGTCCTTCCTCAAGAGCACCGTCCGCGACCACGCAAGTGAGACGGGAACTGAAGAGTATGTGGTGTAGTCGTGAGACCTTTCTCCCATTATGTCTCAGGGTCCGCAACGCGAACGAATTATACCTCTGGTACTGTATAGTATTATAATATCTGTGCCTCTTGTGTTGCAAGCGTTCGTAGGTTATTGTAACCGCTTACCAACAGGTTGCATGTTTACCACTTTAATGTATAAAGAAAAAAAATGTACCTACGTATACGTAGTCAATTCCTACGGCATTATATTTTTGGACTTAGATGCGAGTGTTTTATTATATAGTAGTACTTTTATTATATAGTAACTAACAGAACCCACAAACGTGGGAACTTACTAATTGACTGAATGTTTGATGTTCATTAGGTTGTCCGGAGCCAATGAAGACGAATTTCCTCCGCGACATGTTGAGCTTCCTCGTGACCAAGATGACGTCTTCCACCAACGGCTCTGGCCCAGGGTATGTTTAGCTTTATCAGCGCTATAAACTGAATAGAAACTGCCCAGTAAATTCTGACTCAACGTAATCGATTCATGGCGTGGTTGGACAACGCATTGCTGATTAGAATTGAAGATGCGGATTTCAAGTCCCGTTAAATCGCAATTTTTGGGACACATTTAAATTAAATTTTCTCAAAAGTGCGGGAAAATATTGTCATTACTTTCGAAATAAGAGCACGCGAAGTATCTTATTTCTGTACACAGCATCAGTTTTGAATTTGGGATAAAAACGCACCGGCTATGTTGAATGCACCCAAAACCTCATTTGAATTGGGATCTATTTCATTGAGCGTAGTACAAATAGGTTTTAAAGCATTTAAGTGGCTGTAAGTAGACGCCTTTACGTTTCTGCACATGCAGAAAAATAAATAAAAAAAATTTGGCGGTAACGAAGAAGATCGTTAATTTCGATTCTGTTATTTTGATAAATTAAAATGAGTACTTCAGGTTTCTTCAGATTAATCTTTGCAAACTATTAAAATTCTAGACGAATTGTTTACTTTAAAATCTATTGCAGCTTCCCCAAGTGACTTATAGCGATAAAATCTATCTACGATCTTTAAAAACACAAATCTATTGCAAAAAAACCGCATTACAATCCGATAAGCTGTTTCTGAAATAAATGCTGTCACTTGTCTGTTACCATTTGCTTCCGAACGACAGGAGACCATGTATGCGTTTGTCATAAGAGGTCGTTCCTCTTATAACAAACTAAAAATAAAATAACAAACAAACAATACTATTAAGACGTAAGGCGCCACCATGTTATAGGTACTCATTTCGTCTAGTGGAAGTGGAGCAGAGGCCTCATTAAACAGTGGATTAATTATAATCATCAACAGGCTGTAGAAGTCCACATGGCTTCTCATGGCACTCTTTATGGTTTTTTTTTTTTTTTTTTTTTTTTTAAGTTGCTCGCAGTTGTTCGTGACATCACGATGCAGGCCCTGTCAGAAAATCAGCGCTGCACCTTTCCTAGGTTTGGTGCAGCATTATGCTGAGACATTGACCTTTTGACCCCACACAACACATATAAAAAGATGTGTTCACATCATTTTAATTTTTATAATGTAGCTATTTTGTCACCTGTTGTGTTGTGTTGTGGTTAATAAATGTTTTTTCTTTCTTTTCTTTCTATGGGAAGACATAGGCTTCCCATAAAGAGTGCCATGACGAACCTACATCTTGGGCTTTCTCCAGCGTCTTCTCAAACTTGATAGATGTTATCGGTCTATCGGGTGCGGGGCCTTCCTTCACTTCCTCGTTCAGTTTGTGTTCGTTCGAGTACCTTTCCTCCCAGCGGTTCTGCGAACTAAAGGGCCTGTCCATTTCCATTTTAACTTGTTAATTCTAAGAGCATTAATATTATCGTGGTTTTGTAACATTTAAGGATATTATTATGACTATTATACCATAATGGTAAACGTCTCAAGACCGTCGAGCGTGGTCGCGGACGGTGCTCATGACGAAGCACCTCTAAACGGTCAACGAAACGTCAGCAGGAGAATATAGTAAATTACATGGTATACTTAGTCGTAATAATGTCCTAAAAATAGATAATCTGGTTCAAACTAGTTCTGTAGATCTTATCACTGAAACTCCCTTGAGACAGAGAGAGAAAGTAAAACAATGTGTTTTACATTTCAGGGAAATGGTAAAATGGGGTGCTTCTAAAGAAGAGCAAGCCGCCACATGGACATTTGTGATGTTAGACAAAGACAAAAACAAGGTGCTAGAGAGAAGGGAATGGAAGGCGTACCACCAGCTCATATCCAACATGGAGCAGTTGAAAAGGTGTGGGAGAAAGCTGCCGCGGTATTGCGACGTGAACCATGATACCAAGATCAGTATTACCGAGTGGATGGCGTGTTTGGAAGTCACGCAAGCCTCGCTTGGATCTACGAGTAAGTAGCTACTCATCGGTACTCGTATTATTAAGTAGCGAACAGAACGGGCGATTTGCTCTTGGTTAGTTCCTATTTGGTGGATTCTTAAACCATTTTTAGGGTTCCTTACCTCAAAAGGAAAAAACGGAACCCTTATATGATTACTTCGTTGTTCGTCCGTCTGTCTGTCAGTCTGTCAAGACCCTTTTTCTCAGGAACGCGTGGAAGGTTTAAGTTGAAATTTACATCAAATACGTAGGACTACGGTCCCTTGGAACACTAAAAAAATCAAGCTTCTAAATCAATGCAATATAATTGCTATAAATAAGCTTGTAATAATTACAAGCTTGTACGGAATCCTCGGTGCGCGAGTCGACTCACACTTTACAGTTTTTTTTTTAATCTTTATCAAGGTCTTATACGGCTTCAAGTTACTTTTACTTATTTACTTTATTAAGTGGTTAACAAAAGCTGCGAGTATTAACAATATGATGGTTTTGTCAATTGAAGAGAAGACAAAAATTACTTTCCGTCAGAAATTATTTATAATGTTTTCCCTGCCGTACCATTTTCGTTTTTTTCATTGATGCATAATGCTACTGTTGATGTAGACTACTAACAATTACCTCTTTTTCTTTTAGCAGAAGCTTCGAAAACCCCATCTAATCCTAGGAGGAAAGGCCCGAATCCGCTCGAATCATTTCTGAAGGCAGATGATTAGGTTTCCTTCTAAAAACATAAGAGACAATACAAAACGTTTTAAAAGTGCTAGATGGTGGCTAAGTGTAGTAAAGTGTAAAGTGAGAGAAAAACTTTAATCTAAGGTAGCTTCGATTTTTATTAACATCAAGAAGGATATTGATGTTTCTCCGTAAGCGTGGATACCCGCCTGCACTAAGCTAAACAATGACTAAAGGTATGATTCCAAAGGCGGCGGTAGTGACCGACTATAACCGCAGATTGCAGAAATTTTACCTTGTAACATGATTAATCAGTGGGAAAGTGACAGCAACTTTCTATGGAATCGACAGTTAGTAGCTCCATATTCTACTGATCGTATTTTGAATTTTGATATCTATAAATAAAGATCATTTTGCTGCATGTATGAACGATCACCACTTTAGAGCGGTTCGACCGATCGATTCTTTTTTCGAATGATTTTTTTGTTGTTGTGTGTAAGGTATGAGATTTTTTTGGAAAGTCCACGTTAAATTCATAAATTTGGATGAGTGCGAAGCCATGGCCAGTCACGTTTTTCATAAAAATCTGTCATTAAAACTTGCCTAATCTTAGTGCAGACGGGTGTTAGACTTTATGTAAGACCCTTAGATCAAAAGTTAAAATATATACTAAGTGTTCCTCAGCCTCCGAGAAGCGTGGTTAAACTCCACTGTATTACTGGAATTGATGTTTATGTACAAGTAACTACTTACTTAGGTACTTTTTTAGTTTTTATGATTAATAAAGTTTCCAGTACGGCCAGTTGAATTAAAAAAAACATTCAATTTAGTGGAACCATACCTATGCGTGATCTAATATGCACTTGACCGGTATATATTTCATTTAATTTTATAGGTATAAACTATTAGGTAATAGATGTAAATTACTTTAAAAATTTGAGTAATTCACCTGAACCGAACCGATTTTGAAACATTTTCCATGTATTTTATTTAAAGTAGGTACCTACCTACTTATGCCAAAATATGGTAATAACTGGAAAATAAAAATGCTTCTTGTGTGCGAGACTCTATAGTTATAAGGTTTATTTATTAAATACCTATACAATTTAGGCTGGAATTAGGTTAACTAGTCTCTTAAATTGTATTATTTGAAGTATCCTATGTTTAATACTATGTAGTAGATGCAACATAATAGTAAATACACAGCGTTACATAAATTATAATATTAATATTGCCACTAAATTAAATTGAGCTGTAGGTATACACATATAACTAAAATATTATGCGACATACAGGTTTGTCTCTACATGTTATGTAGTGTAGCATATATTAAAATAATCACATACTCCCAGTGAAAATTGAGTCAGATTTCATAGAAAATAATGGCTAGTTAAAAAAGTGTTGCATGATTTACATGCATTGTAAACTATATTTTTTACATAATAGTTAATTTTTATTGTTGACTTTGTCATTTAAATCTGTTGCAACCTTTCAGATAGGAGAAACATTAAGATTTACAAAGTACTGCTTAAACACTCAATTTCAGGATTTACATTTGTCTGTATTTAAATATATTTAAGTAGTTTATAGTCAAATGTAAGAACTATGTGATATTTCGACATTATTAAAGCTGAATTATTAATACTAAATGCACTGTTATTATTTCACTTGTATCAATAAATTAAGTAATTTTCGATATCTCTAAAACCGTGATTGCAAAAACTTTGCAATCACGGTTTGCTTAACCATCAAGATTTACACCAAACATCAACCTAAAATTAATTATAATACAACATTTTAGTATCGAAAGAGTACAAATCGACTACTATAAATTACAAAGTAACTACAGAACTACTATACCTAGAGTTGACTAAAGGACTACTGACATTTCTTCAGGTAAAACTTAACAAAACTAGTGATTTTGGACTAAAAAGTTGACCGTTGACTGGATCACACAAACATTCCAAAGAATCTAAGTCACTGTGCAATTTCTTCGGCGACTAAAACTTAAACAAGTCTATTTTCTATAGTATTCACGATGCGGCCTGAGCAAAAAGCATGAACTTACTATACTCCGTCCACTACATGTACATAATTTTCTCGATGACAGATCAGTTTAATCCGAATTGGTAATGTCAATGCAATAACATTTTGCATTCTTAACAGATTCGATTTATTTTATATGTACATTTTAAATATATAATAACATATTAAAATAATATATATTTAAATGTGTTATTATATATTAATGGAATGTATGTATTTAATTGGTTCACATGGTATCAATGATTTTTATTGTATCGTCGATGACTCAGAGAATGTATCTTACTTCGCATAACATTGTTCAGAGTAAAAAATAACTTAATAGACGGATTTTGATATTCATTATTTTGGCTAAAACTTGTCTTAACACGAGTGACTTGGTTTGGCATGCAGTTTTAAGAGTAGCTAGTGATCATCCGGGTCACTAAGAACAGTTCGTTTGTACTCATCCACGGTGTCGGTGAGTATCTTCTGGAAGATGCTCTCGAAGATTTGGTTCTTGACTATGGCCTCGTCCGCGTGTAGATCCGTCCATTCGGGCTCCGCTTGGCGCCACTCCGCGAACAGGATGTCATCGATGTGGTCTGACCGTCTGGAGTTCACACCTGGAATCATTTGATTCGGTCTTAGTATGGTACAACGCAAAAATTCATGAAGCAATTCTGACAACCTCGGCAGCACGGCAGGTGCGGGTTCGATTCCCGCTGACAGATGTTTGAATTTTCAGCCGATATTGACGACCTCGCTGGCGCGGCGGGCGATTATCCGGGTGTGTCGCACGAGGTGCGGGTTCGATTCCGGCTGCGAGACTAATGTTTGCATGTTCTCCGGGTCTACGTGTTGTGGTACCATGGTACTCGTAGTTCCTGATACCCACTATACAAGGAATTCTAGTGTAGGGTTCAGAGCTAGGCTATGTGAATGTTTATTCATCATCATCATGCTAATATGATGAAATAAGCCTTTTTTTCGCCGCATCCCCCTGTTCAGGGTGTCATATGTCATGTCTTTAAAAATAACCTCGAGATTTCCTTTACAATTTTATTACAAAACGAGGCATTTAAGTGATTTTCTTAAAAAATGTAAGAAAATAAAAATGGTTTCTTATGTAAAAGGTACCTTTACGTATTTTATTTTACTTTTAAAATCAAGGTTTCCATCGTGACATCTTTTTCTTTAACGTTTCATTTTACTACATTTGTAGGAAGGTAAAGGCGTCTGCATACAGCCACCTATAAACTCAACCTATTTGTACCAAGCTCGATGAAAGAGATCCAAATTCAAATGAAGCGAACAAAGAATAAGTTTTTTATAAGGCATGCACCCAGCACGCCGGCAATGTATTTCCACACAATATTGCCGGCGCGTTTTTGTTCCAAATTCAAAACTGATGCTGTGTACGTAAATACGATACTACGCGTGTTCTTTTTTCGAAGGTGATAATCACAATATTTCCGCGCCTGTTAGAGAAATGGTACATAACTGTCCAAATCGAAATAATGCAATTGCCAGTGATTTAAAAAAGGACGAAGCCGCCTACTGAAAGTCTCTAAAATCAAAGTTAATTGCTATTTTGGCCTAGACTAGTACCGATATAGTTGTGTTGCAAATTGCTGACCTGTTATTTCAGAAAAAAGATTGACTTATTTTTTTTCAATAATGAGGCAATTTCTGTGCAAGTCAGAGAAAATAATTTCCTATCTCGTTACTTTTCGATCGGCTGACCGGCTGGCCCGGAGACAGCACACCTCAGTTGCTGGCTGAGCACTCACCAAACACTACGGTCGGCTTCGCCCTCGTCAGCACCTCGTCCAGGTCGGCTGTTGTCGCGTCTATCAGCTTCAGAGGATCCAGCTCTGGTTTCGGCGGGAGGAGGTTGCATGCGTCCCACGGCTTGTCGCTCTGGCCCTGCTTTGTCCTGTCCAGAGCCTCCTGGCAGAAGTCTTGAACGAATCTGAAACATTAGGCGAACGATGACAAGTTAATTTTTGTAAAATATTGTAAGGTGCGCGGCTTGCTCATTAGGGTATGCTAGCGCCATCTCTTATGAAATGGACACGATACTTGTTCTACCGCCATCTATCGTCTGGCTATTATAACAATATTTAAAACCCTCGACGAGATTTCCATCGTCTAACGCAGCACCCTCTAGTGACTTGTGGCTATAATACCTATCAAGGAAGCACAACATTTCAGCTACTACAAACTTTGACAATGTTGTACAATGTCTTATCGCTAATTAGCGATCTCTACCAAGCAACCTTCGGATGGAACGGACTGTACGAAGTTTACAGAAGTGGGAAATGTTGTACCACATACTATGAATACTATATTATACACAATAAACCTGCATTATACACAGCAGTAGGTATATAATATTATGAGACATGTTTGAAGAAATCGATTGCAATTGGATCAGCAGTTTCGAACTAGCCATTCCTCTCCGCGACGTGTGGGCCAAACAGGGTTACTAGACAAATACCACTTTCTGTTGGCGACAAATACCACTTTCTGTTGGCGTTAACGCCTGCGGAAAGATTGTATGGAAATGACATTAGCAGTGGAAATTTCTCGTGACAGCTGCCAAGTTGTACCTTCACAAATTAGCGTTAGCGTGAAAAGTAAGCGTGAGGTATCTGTCTCAGCGTAGTATGCAGCTCCACATCACCGGCAACGCTTGTTATCGCCATACTTACACGTCGAATGCATCTGTGGGCTCGCCCGCCTCGGCGTTGTCCCGGGCCATATGCATCCGTATCCTGTCCCTGGTGTCGTCGTCGATGCGGAACTTGCGCGGCGGCTTCGGCCCTCGCGCCTCCGCAGGCGGCGTGTACGGCGGCGGCGGCTTGTCCGGAATCTCGCGGACCACCAGCAATTGGCTTTGTTGCTGCTCCAGCTCTTTAATCTGAATGTTCATCTAATTTATTTAACCATAATATAACATTGGTTTTTTAAAAGGCAAGTCAATTCTTTGACTATGTCTTACAAAATTTGGATTAAAATGCAAACCAAGTATTTGTCAAGAGCACAGACTACCCAAACCTCGTTGTCATGCAAAAATGAAGATTCTGCTAGTCATATTCATGAACTCATTCAGACAGTAAAATCATTCAAAGATTTATTTCATCAAAGGATTTCATCAATGATTTCATTCAAAGGCTTCAAAGAAATATTTGATTTTTGTTTGATTTCTGATAAGTGCTTCAAATTTGATATTTTAATTGGCAATTTATTATACATCACTTTCTTAATATAATCTCCTTGTTTTTGAACTTTTGTTAGCCTAGTTTTTGGATTATATAGATTTTCTTTATTTCTTAAGTTAAAATGTTATATTACATATTCGCATTCATTTACTGTGTCAATCCCATAGCCATTTTGCTAATGTAATTAGGTAACTCAACTCCCACAAGGTTAGGCTGCTGTTTTTAAGCTGTCCTTCTCCGCTATTTCAAGGAGTGGATGATTGGGGGGTCAGATTAAGAAGGGGGGTAATGCGCCCCGATGCGGGACGCCACTGTAAATCTTAGTTCTCTCGGTAAAGAATAACCAGCATTGTTTCTTGATTTTCTTTCTTGACTTGGTCACAGAGAAACAGGCAGTAGGTTTAACTAACATTTTGAAGTTATCCTTGTGATTTTAATGAATAAATTAAACTTAACTTTGGCTTTACTTAGAATGAGAATAAAGGGCTGATTTTATTTTATTGTGTTTGGAACTACAAACAGTGATTACATTAAGTTATAAATCAGACCCATAGGTTAGGTCCCATCATAATGAGACCTAACGCAGAAGAACGGTGAAAAACAAGAATTGCATACCTCTCTCTCAATAGCGAGCTGTTGTAGCCTGAGTTCCTCGGCCTCGCAGTGCGTGGGCTCCGTGATTGACGTCACTGACGATACCGGCTCGCACAGTGATTGGCTGCTGACGCTACTGCTCTCTGTGTAAACGTTTAATGCAGTATCAGAGTACTGACAGCGAATCATACACATAATCATCTATATCTGAATGTTATTTGAATTTGATAGTTTTGTTAGCGGGACAATTTTGTATTGTAAGTAGCCAGTATAAGTAATGGTCGATTCCCGCTGCCGAACTTATGTTTTTATGTTCTAAAGATATTTTTTCCGGGTGTTGTGGTACCACAGTACTTGTAGTTCCTGATAACCGCGACACAAGGAATCATAATGTGGGGTCACGAATAGTCATGTAACAAGAAAAAAATCTCAATTTGTAGTGCCCTTACAGGGCTCCAGTTACCCAGGTTTATGGGTAAAATGGGAGATGTAGAAGTATAATTCATATAAAGGGAAGATGATAAAAAAACAATATGAAATTACATTCTCCGTTTTTTCACCATTAGGGGGTGAGAATTTTTCATAAAAATGTATAGGTATACATCCTTGAACGGTAAAGATATTTAAAATAATCATTAACATTGGTTCACAATTGGCGAATATAACGCGTAACATAAAAAAACATTCAGTAGAAAAGAACCTCCTCCTTTGTGGCATTCGGTCGAAAATAGAAAAGTAGCGCATTTTTCTTACCCGTAAACGTGGTATTCGAGGATGATTTGTCAGGCAGCCACAAGGGCGCATCCGTGGTAGGAGTGTCGTCGACTGCGTCCGCTCCGGCGGGGACCGGCAACGGTCCGATGGGACTGATGACCGCGACTTCTGTACTATCAGGTTCTTCACACGCGCACAGCTCAGTACATTCTAATTCTCTTTCCACCTGAGCTTCGTCGTTTACTATCATTTCATTGCTAGCGTTCGTCAGCGTCATTGTCGACGTGCTTTGGAATGAGCGACTTTCTAAAAGCATTGGCTCCACTTGAACACTCGCGTCGCTCAGCTCACAGACAGTGCAGGACCTTGGCTCATCCGCGTCGACCGGTGACTTGTCGCAGTTGCCAAGCCCTCTGTAATACTCATCGAATTCCTCGACTAAGCTACGCGCGGTCGACGGAGTGCTCGATCTATCCAAATCGCGATTCTTTATCTGATCTATCAATGACTCGATCGCCTCCGTGCCGTTTATGTGGTGCTGGGAGTTTGATGAGTCGACGATGTTCTTCATTGCGTGTTCGTTCACCTCGTACTGCTTGCCGCCGCTGAATATCTGCGGGAGCGCCAAGTTGTGGAAGAGAATGTTGAGGTAACCGCCGTCAACTATGATGCAGTTGTCGGCCGGCGCGTCCGTCGCCTGGCTCACCGTCGCCGCGTCAATGATGCTGTCGCCCGTTTGGATGCCTTTCTCGGTCGTGACGGGCTTAGTGCATACATGCTCGGGGGACGTCAGGGAATCCACTGTGTTCCGTCTCGACGTAGAGCTTTCATCGCAGCCGCTGCTCGACAGCTCGAAGCACTTGAGAGGCGAGGAGCGATCGGCCGAGCTGCTTCTCTTCGGTTTCTTCTTCCGCAGTGTGATTTTGTCGACGTCGACGTTACTTTTCAGTTTGAGCTCGAGATCTTTCCTGGTCTTCATGAGCGTGTGTTTCCGCTTGTCGGAGAGCACGAGGAACGCCTTGCGCATACGCTGCATCTCCCCGCACTCGTGCTGCAGCCTGAGCAGTGCGCCGCGTTGCTTCTTCTTCAGCGCCGAGATGTCAGTGTTCTCTTGCTTTTTCTTGCTCTCCAGATACAGTATCTGTGACTTGGTGAAGTCCTTCAGAGCATCCTCGCGCCTCTTCAGCACGAACAGGAGATTCTTCGCTCGCTTCTGCTCATTCCGGATGAGTTTGTCGAGCTGTAATCACATAAAACAATTACCTAATCGTCAACAATTACAAAACGAGCCTTTTGTACGGAATGTGAATCATCATATTACAGTGTCCAGCAGGTGTCATTAGTACGATTATTCGTTTATAATTAACGCGGTATTGCTCGCGGTGTGATGCGCACTGAATTAAAGAAACGAGCGGCCACTCAAAATATTTACAAGCCAAAGAATAACACTCACCAGAAAGAGATTCTTGGACGCCATTGTTTCAGAGTCGTCCGTGTTAGCGTCATTTTCCAACTTTGAAAAGAAACTGTCGTATTCGATATTGTTCACGTCGAGTTCCGATTCCAATAATTCTGGATGATCGATAACGCCTTCGATCCTCTCCTCGTTTAAGCATTTTTCTTTGGCCGACGAGCTTTCTAAGGACTGTAGTAATTCAAAAAACGAATCTATAAAATTAAGTTCCCTCTGGAACTGTTCACATATCTCGCTTCGCAGCAAACCATTATTAAGTCTTATTGTGCTTATTATATCCGAGGGCTTCATTATTCGATCGCTATAAGCGACGTAGGAACAATCAAGTGACTTTATATCGTTTATGGAGTTCTTGTATCGCTTGCTATTCTCGGCCATGACGTTATCGCACATGATCTCGTTGGACATATCTGCGTTCTGCATTTCCTTCTTAAAAGCTGATACTACATTGATAGGATACAACAAAGGACTAGGCGATTGATTAGAATAAGAGTCGTCGTGACTACCAACTACATGTAAATTGAATTTCTCTTTCGCCGTGTAGGTCAATACGGCCCGGCTGATGATGTAGGATAGGCTCTTATTATGGTTAGTGTCGGTTGCATCTTCTACCGTGACCTTGAATGGAGGTACTGTCAGGTTGGGCAAAGATTTACTATGCAGACTGTGAGATTCTTCTTTAGATTCACTTTTAGTGAGAGTGACATTCGGTATTACAAGACTGTCGTAAGTCTCTTTGATGAGTTCCGTTTGTACATCGGTGCTGTGTAAATATTTGTAGACAATTTGTGGCTCTCTATCCATTTCTGTGACGGAATCCACTTTTTCTGGGAGTGGGTCTGTGGATACGTTCATGTCATGATGTGTTACCGCTTCAGTGAAGGTAGCAAAGTCCGATTTGACCAGTTCTATCTCGGAAGGGTCGGCCGATGTGTTCGTTACAGAAGTTGGTAATGTACTTCTACGACACTTATCATCCAATGGGACATGAATTATGTGAACAGGTCTCTGTTTGTTATGCAACTCTTTCAAAAACGATTTGCTTTTAGTCTGCGGCGGCGGTGATTTGAGTCTCGCTCTTTCTATGGGCTTTTTCGTAGTATTTATTTTCAAATGGTCATATAATTTAGATTTTATGAGAGACAACTCCTTTTCACTTTCACTTGGGTTTATGTAATTTTTACTTACACTAGTTCTAGATGCGTTTACACTTTTAGAAGATTTGACTGGCTCTGGAACAATGAAGGATATTTATACAAACATTATTCAAATATGACAGATTTAAAAGAACACAAGTTAATTATTAAAAAAAAAATATCGTTGTGTTGCGTCAAAACTTATCTGAGAACCTTTCATCAATTAATACAAAACGAAAAAAAAAGTGCATGATAATAGGATATGCAGTTTCACATTCCATAGTCTATTGCAACCCCCACTTAGTGACATCTGGTCATAAAACCTATGTAAGAACGACCCTTGAAGTCACACAAAACGATTTAATACAGCCGGTTTATACCAGATACGCAGTTTTGGTGAAAAACAGTTACTAGCAACCTGTTAAGTACAACGCAGAAAACGAGGAAGAAAAATTTCAAAAAATACCTTTTTCCTTAATGTTTCTTGATCTATTTTCTATTGAAACATGGCTAATATTTGATGGTTTGCTTCTGTAATTAGATTTAGGTTTAGGATCCTTCCCGTCATTGATATTGCTCATTTTGGCACATTGTTTTGTTTCCTTGGAATCTGAAATTATAATAGGTTTATTTACAATGTGTTTTCCATCACATATTGTAGCGCTCCCAAGTAAAATGTGACGTTAAAACAAATCTAAGAACCTTCTTAAAGTCATACAAATAATTTTACAACAAACTGCAATAGGTGGTTACTTTCAGGGAATCACAATGAACAACCGAAACTGGGCACCACAGTGGCACTGTGTGGCGTTTTCTCTGATCTTGCCTTATTTGCTATGGCACAAGCTCCTTGTGAAGTGCTCGTCCGGAGAATATTTGTCCTGAGTCCGGGTGTTTTCTATGTGTAATAGATATGTATTTATAACAAAAAAAAACATGGAAAACATTTAAATTGTACATTGTGACAATAGTTATAAACACAGCTCCCGGCTGCCTGACTCAGCATAATGCTATGCTGAGCCAGGAATTTTAACAGCAATGTATCTACAGAGCCGATGAAGATTATTAAAGTTTCAGTTGCAAAAAATGACTCTAGTCTTCATATTCTAGGCGAGCAGTGGTTCCTGAATAAAGCTTGATAGATTGATACTACAACATTTTAAGTCATAAAACCATGAGCTTACATTTAGTTGAACTACTGAGACGGGAGGTAGTTCTTCGTTCTTTGAAGTCTGTTCCAGCCGACCGAGTGGATGTCTTCCCTGAGATTGGTTTCTTCATATCTTTAGCTGTAAAAAAAAAACACTTTACTTTATTACCTTCTACTAGTTTCTTTTTACCCATGGTATATAATACCATGAATTCATAAAAAATCAAGTGATGAAAATTCAACATAAAAAAAAAACAATCATGCTCACAACTGTGAGCCCCCATGATGGGCATCCTCACATACATACTCAGTGCTTAGATTTTTGAGGATACCAATTAGGGGGTAGTCAGAGGTACGTCCAAACCTTATATTTGGGACATGCCCAGGTTTTTGTAAGTAGTTAGTATTCCAAATGACAGGTTGCAAGCCCATCGCCTAAGTGATTATTTTTGGAACCCTAACAATAACTATCTACATTTTTTTATCTGGAAAATGTGACAATCTCCTTCTCTTGGGCAATCAAGTCACCCCCATGAAACATACTCAATACGCCTTTCATTGGACATTTTAGCTTTCAATCTTACAACATTCATTGTCTTTAAAATATCTAGGCCTTAAAAGAACTACATAAGTACCTAAATATATTCCAAAACACTTGATGTCCTGCAAAACAATTAGGAGTGATGTATTGAGAGTTGCATTAAACATTATTGACTGCTACAATTCACAATAAAAAGATACTGGCTATTCATTGGAAATACAAGTTCTGATTAATTTAAGTACTTACAGAATCTGGGATGAAGGTCATATTCATCATCTTCAGTAATGGTAACAATTTTCCTCTTGCTTAGATTGGTTGCCATTAGATCTGATTGTATTAACTGATCAGGGTTCAATGATCGGCTGGACTTGCTCGTAGAATCCTCAAGAGTGATGATGCGTCGCAATCGTGGCTGCAATTTGTAACTTTGACGAGGCCATGACACTACAATAATAACAAGAAAATAAGTTAATTATAAAAAAACTTAAGCCTCGACTTCTGTTGTCCTTTTCCATCAGCTACTGTTGTGTACTTTAGAATCATACCGCAATGATTGATCACGATGATTTTCTTATTTGTTTGAGAGCATTATAGCAAACATAAATTTATTGCTTCGAAAATCCATTGTCTAAATTGAAAATTGGGACTCCCCTAACTACACCAATGTACTATGTATTAAACATACAACTACACAAATTGTTAAACAATGTTAAATAATCACAAAATAAACAATATTAATAGGTTATAATATTAGGTTATAATATCAGCTAGTTTGAAATATGAGTGCAAGCAGCTGAGATGCATGTGTTGGGATAGATACATAGACAAGATTCAACTAGTGTAGATAAGATATGGTATCAGAACATTAGGGGAAGTCTGAAAGTAGATGGATAGAAATCATATAGATATAGATTCTCTTTATTGTGCATAACACCATTTTACAGTATTAACATAAAAAAATGTAACTAAAACAACAGAAACAATAAAACATTGGGTTGAAGAGAATTGGTACTGCCTTACCAAATGATTTAAGGAGAATAAACATAAAATACAAATCAATACATATTTTTATATGCACCAATACAAACAGAAAATACACCAACAGATCAAATAAAAAGTTATAATAATAAACATCTTATAAGTCTCACACAAAACTCAAGATGATAAATCAAGACGATAAAAACTGCTGTAAGTAAAATATATTTAAATGAATGCAGTGAATAAATAAGTTAGCATCTAGTAGTGATGGAAACATTGTTGTGATGACTCAATGCCTGTTGCAAAGGCTGCCATAAAGTTCCATTGAAGTACATTTCCATAAATACTCCATATTGTGTATGCATTTTCATGAAACTATCTATGCGACTCAGTCAGATATTTATCTAATGGGAATGCACTAATAATGGGAATCAAGTATGCATTGGCAAGATCTGAGCGACACACAAAATTACAGTATGGCTGCTATTAGTAGTCAACCTTAATTTGACTATATGTCCCTGCATAAGCATTAAAATTCTCTACCACACTGTCCAACAACTAGCCAATTCATACTGACCGAACTGTAGCTAGTACTTATTGGCTTATAACAATATAAGTAAACATAGGCAGGCATAACTTGTCATTGTGTACTAAACTTGACAACCTCTGTGTACAGCAGACGAAGGCCTGTCTGAGACACAAAAGGTTACGGGTTAGATTCCCGGCGCTGAACAAATATTTGTCTCGGGTTTGGGTTATTCTATGTATATGTAATATGTTTGTATTATCAAATATGGCATTTATGTAGTATATCAGTCATAACTTACTGCATTTACAGTGCACTCTTACCTGTTGATTCAAAGTCAAATTCAGGAAGTTTGGTGTACTTAATGATAGTGTTTTTCTGTTTTACAGGTTTAGGAAATTCAGTGTTCTCAATTTTTAGAAAAAAATCGTACACTTCGTTGTTTTCAACTCTAGCTCGCGATGCCGAAGCATCCATTATGTGCACAAAAATTACTTCATTAGTTGTTATTGTAATTTTATCATTTCCTAAACTCCTAAAACCTTGGGGGCTAAACCAATGTTTATCTGTGATAGTATTTTTTACATTTTTTTAATTTTTGATTTGAATGTAATTTCAGTTCACACTTTGATTGATTTGTTTGATAGTGTCTTGTCTGGTCTGACATATGTCCTGACACTGAGTACACTGACACGCTAAATGAGAATAAAATAAATGAAAAAGGCCATGGCTATTTTGAGTTTCATATCGCGTAGGTCCAATGTTTATAAGGAGGCGTGCCAAGGCGAATGTCGAATGTGAATGACTAAGTTACGCCGTGGCAATAAAAAGGAAATGGTTTGGTTGTCAAAATTCCAGTGAATGAGTTGATCGCCACAATTCACGTCACCACGTTAGTTTTAGCTGGCCATAAATCTAATATATAGTATTTCGTATCGCGCGTTCCATCTGTGAATTCATCGTAAGTAATCTATCAATTTTAGCGCGGCGAGCGTGGCAGTCTTGCCAACATTGACCATCATACGCCACTTGGGCGTATCAACTGGGCTTGCAGATGATGAGAAGAAGGCGCTTTCCGCTATCGTGACATCCTTTTCCTCGGGTTGGGATGTCGTCTGTGTAGAGTACGTAGAGCACAGGCGAAAGGCAGCTGCTGTCGCGACTTCCGCGAAATGTAAATATTGTAGATAGCAACACTGAAAGGATCTTCACTATCTATGGTAAGATACTTTGGATTCAATTGACTTCCCCTACATTATTATGGCGGGATTGTTTTTCGTACTCTCTCGTGCACACAAAAGCTAAGTTTTAAATCCAAGTTTCTAAAGCTCTAAAGAATAATACGTTTCTGTTAAAATGGTTACAGTGCTAAATGATAATACAGTTGGTTTTGGAGGAATTCCAAGATCTAATGATCCAGTGATTAAATGAGTTAATTGGCTAGGTATAATCCTTAGGCAAATGTCCAGCTAAGAATTTAGATTCCTAGTAGAGAAAGAAAGAATCCACGATACCTGGTCAATTTCCGGAATCTAATCTGGGTTGACAGGTCACAGTATTCAGGCTGATAGATCAGAGCCTGTAAGCTTTGAGTCGGCATGGAAGGCCATAGAAGGCTAAGGATCCTGGCTGATAGATCAGAGCCTGTAAGCTTTGAGTCGGCATGGAAGGCCATAGAAGGCTGAGGGTCATGGCTGATAGATCAGAGCCTGTAAGCTTTGAGTCGGCAAGTAAAGGTATAAAGGTTTGAGTGTCCTGGCTGATAGATCAGAGCCTGTAAGTATTGAGTCGGCATGGAAGGCCATAGAAGGCTGAGGGTCATGGCTGATAGATCAGAGCCTGTAAGCTTTGAGTCGGCATGAAAGGCCATAGAAAGCTGAGGGTCATGGCTGATAGATCAGAGCCCGTGACCTTTGAGTCGGCATGTAAAGGTATAAAGGGTTTTGAGTGTCCTGGCTGATAGATGACAGCCTGTGAGCTTTGAGTCGGCATGTAAAGGTATAAAAGGTTTTGAGTGTCCTGGCTGATAGATCACAGCCTGTGAGCTTTGAGTCGGCATGGAAGGCAATAAAAGGATGATCCTAGATTAATGGAAGCCAGTGTATGCTGAATTTAAGAGAACAAAATAAGACTTAAGATCATTGTGATTTTGCTACTGGCAAAATCATGGGCTTTCAATTTTTACAGGAGGTGGATTTGTAATGAAACTTTTGAATCAAAGATTATAGTAACAGACCATAACTTGAATAAAGCTGAATAGTAGAGGAACAAACAAACATAGTCCCCATGTTAGAAGATATCAGGTATGAACCTTATCTTATTATTTCAATGCATATGATTAATATAGATTGGTATATCGTTGCGACCTCATGAAGTACCTAGAATAATAATGGGCTCGTAACGACAGCTGCCCTGCGTTACACCGGCGGCGATTAGTCGTGGAGCTGAGATAGATTGCTTTTCTGTTAAAAGAACACTCTACCTCGATGCTTTGATGTGGGTGATCATGAATGGCTTACTGGATCCGACTAGCTTCAAAAACTGTACCTAGATATAACATCGGAACAGGATTTCTGCGCTCTACAACGAGACTTAAATGCCGTGCAAACATGGAGTAATGACAATAGGCTAAATCTTAACGTTGCCAAATATCAAGTGATGAGTTTTACTTGATCTCTAAGTCCCATAATCTTTCAGAATGCCATAACGTAATATAGATGCCAACTTATTAGAGATTTAGGTGCGACTTTCGATCCCGAGTTGAAGTTCCACAAGCATAAGCTATAACTTTCTATAGAATGTTTTAAAAGGCTGTCAACCGGTCATGTAGGGAAATTTTTTAAACGTGAGTGCAATTAAGCTTCTGTACACAGCTCCAGTTAGATCTAAATTAGAGTCTAATGCGTGTGTTTGGAATCCTCATGAAGTTACGTACATTCATATGACAGAAAAACTACAAAAACTATTTTGTAACGTTGCGTCTAGCGCCGATACAATCGACAATCTTTAAAGTATCTCCTTTCTAACAATAAAATAATTAATGAAATCAGACTACGCGTTAATAAATTACAACTAAGTATACATTTTGACTTTCATCCCCTCTCCCAAGGAAACCGTGCTGAATTTCGGGATAAAATGTATCCTATTTCCTACCTCGTAGTATGAACTCAAATCTCAAGCTTAAGATGAGCCGTATGTTCAAAGATTCCTGTACATTCCGGGTTTCAAGTTATTTGGACCTAATACTGAGGGTTGTTATGTATGTATTTTCTGAAGTACAAACCCGATGACCTTGAAATATTTACGGGACAATCTTGAAAGGTACTCCTTTCTAAAAAAAAATGAATGAAATGGGACTATGCTTTACAGAATTACAACCATGTACACATTTTGACTTCTATCCCCTCTCCCAAGGGAACCGTGCTGAATTTCGGGATACAAAGTATCCTATGTCCTGCCCCGTAGTATAAACTGAAATTATGTCAAGTTTCATTTGAATTCATTCATTAGTTTCGGCGTGATGCGCGTTCCAGATACAGACAGAAAGACAAAAAGTATAGCCAGTATCAACTATAGAGTAACCTCCAAAAAAAAAATTAAAAATATCTTTTATGTACAGAATTTGACCGGTTACATTCTTATTATAATATAGATAGATAGATAAATGATCAGCATATTTGGAATGCGCTTATAACTAAAATACAATTTGCAGTCAACAACTCGTTGAATGAAATGACATGTTACACACAGTCATTCCTAGTCTATGGTCGGGAACTGGTTACCTGTAGTTCTACACAAATAATTAACCTGTGTACCGTTGAAGATATAATTTTTCAACCACGTGATCATTATGCTGAAAACCTAAGTACTCTCTGTCACCTATATATAACAAAGTGCAACTAGCCCTTTTAAAAGCATACAGTAGAAACTGTAATTCTTATAATCTATGCAAAAAACCTATGGAATTTATTGTAGGTGATGAGGTATGGAGAAAAACATTCTACAAGGATGATAAAATTAAATATTTTAATTAAAAACTAGCTCCTATATAACATATAAAATGTACAATTATTTCTAAAAATTCACGAGTTGAGCGACATGAATGGTAATGGCCTAGGCTCATGGCTCATAAAATATTTTAAATTAAAAAACTATGAAAACTAAATAAATCTATTTACATAAAGGCTTTGATATTAAAACAACATCCCTCAGTAAATGAAAACATTCTGGAAAATCTAAAAAGCCAACGCAGACAAGACAGAATATTTAAAGTTACTAACACCCGTTCACATTTTGGAAGGAAATCTCTAACAATTATGGGATCACGAATATATAACCGCATCAGCAAGGACATAACGATAGCTACTCTAAATCGTAACCAGCTAAAAAATAAATAAATTAGCTACCTAACTAATCTAAAATATAAAGAAACTGAGAACCTTCTAGAAGTTGTTAAATAAAATGCCCACAATATTCGCGATATATACATATATATATTTTATACGCACAATTATATATTCTACACGCTCACCATTTACACACCTTTCACAACTACACTTACAGCCACACACACCACCTCATACACACACATCTACAAATTAGCTTATTGGTGGTACTTACCCTATTTAATTTTACCTTTTATATTTAGTGTTACCTAATTATATTTTTATTATACAATTGTATTTGTTTACAGAGAGTACCGCTTGAGAGTAGTCAGAGCCCTCACTCCGACCATCCTCGGGCCTGAAAGGTCCCCTGTTCGGTAGGGGATACCGCTACGGCCCTTGCGGGGCAGATACTGCGGCGCCAACAGAGTTGCCGTCTCTAGGGATATCTTTCGATACCTCCGTGCGTAACGATTGGCAATGGTACGCTGCAGGCTATTAAGCATAGCCCTATAGCGACCAACACCCGTCAGTCTCCCTGACCAAACGGGTGCTCCGTAGAGTGCCATCGATCGCACCACCCCGCATAGAGGCGGCGAACTCCCTCTCTAGGTAACCGGAAACCGTATTGGTAATCCAATAGGTTGAGGCCTATCTGCCACAGGTACATACATAGACGGGAGGCAATTATTCTCTCTAATAACTTGCCAGCCTTGTCTAGCAGGCAAATGGGACGATACGCAGAGGGGGAATTCGCAGTCCTGCCGTCCTTCTTCAAGAGGACCAACCTTGCGTCCTTCCAGCCTTTGGGGAAAACACCGCAGCGAAGACAGCTATCAAATAGCCGCCTCAGCTTATCCCCAAGGCCGGCAAAGAGAGCCAGCACCGACGTAGCAGCCCACAACGGCTATGTGACCCCACTCCGTGGCCACGAAGCCACCAGCCCAGTAAAAGCGACGGAGCCCGTATCGTCCCCGAACCTGTGAAGATGGCTGGGAGTACAATAGGGCCAGCTATTCCAATAGGGCTATAATGTCACCGAACATTGCGCGAAGGTTTGCAGGAGAAGGTCCCTTCGGCAGTGGTTAATGTTGCTCTGGAGGACCTTAATGGTGTGATCTATTAATAGGCCTCCATGGCCTCCTGGGATGGCGGGCCTTGGCCCAACTGAACGGCCACCCCTGTTGGGGCCGTTCTGCTTCCGGTGGCGTTGATCCAGCCTTGGGGGCGAGCTTTGGACCAGCTTTGGGGCTAGGTGTGGGATACGTTATTGGGCACGGCTTGCCCGGCTGGCCCTTCTTGGCCCTGACAACCGTTGTCCACGAAGAAGACGGCGCCTGCACCTCGGCACGCTTTAGCCCCACTGAGAGCAGGGATGCCACTGCTGCATCCCTGCTGGTGGCTGTATGCGACCTGCCGTCACTTTGTTTTTCCCCGACGGTGTTTTTTGGAAAGGGCCGATGCGCTCCATAAACCGACCCTCCAAGTCTTGGACTTATCCGATATCTTCTCCACGGTCTCGAGATGTGTCTTGATGCAGGCAACCAGATCATCAGTTGGTTGTGCCTGCATTTCCAGCCCTAGATCCTCAACTCTCGACATCTTTCCTTTAGTCCTAATATTCGAGGGCGGTACAGATGGATCGTAGACATCGTCTTCTTGCCCTTCTATTCCTTCCGTTAGGAACGCGGCACGCTTCTGTCCCTTAGGTTCAAGGCATCGTGGTTCGGTTTCCTTCCACGCTTCCGACTTGTCGACGAAGCCTGTGAGGAGACGGACATGACTGAGAATCCTCCCCATCACACGATGCACCAGATAGAAGCCGGCTGTTTCATCACTCCTGCTGTCGTCTTGGCGTTTCTTGCCCCCTGAGGGGGCGATACGGGGATACGGCAGGGCTAAGTGCCGAAGCACTGTGGGATTTTACAGCTTGGCTGATACTCACCTGAGGCAGTTTGTTTTGTGAAGACGCCATTTCATTTTTTACATTTTTTAAGGGTTGAAGTCCCCTGTTTGTTAGTGCCCTCGCGGCCGGGATTCCCCCCGACCATACTGTGTGTGCGAACCCGGACAGGAACCGCAACCACTGGTTGGAATGGGAATGGGATGCAGCGGCACGAGTCCGAATTCGCACAAAAAATACTCCCCTCTGCAGGCACCAAAACTATATATTGGGATTTGGCCCTCCTCCGATCCTAAAAGATCTACCAGGTGGCTCGACCGAGCCCGCCTCACCTCCTCGACGGAGTTGAATGCTCCTTGCCTCCGTTCGCCCCATCCACTGTGCCTTATGCTGATCATAAAGACACGCAGAGGGGCCCACTTTCCCCATTTACCCCCCGGTGTTTGGTCTGCGCCGGTAAACCGGTAACTCCCATTTACGGTACCAGTAGTGGTACCGTAATATTGTATTAGTGAACTTTAAGTATGGTAAACTACTCCTACTTTCAATTTCTGTAGTTCCTACCTACCTATCTGTGAGTTGAAGGGACTCTACCGGAATCATCCCGAACGCACTTTCTAAGATTCCTGTCAGGAAATGTTTGGTTACTACCCTTTTCTCTACCTTAGCAAATTTCTTTAGGTTACATTGGTATTTAACTCAAATTCTCATGGCGGCCTATTGAAATGCTGGGTGCACAAAAAAACTCCTCGTAGGTAATTTGCCCTTCACAATAGCCAACCTAGGGTAAAAAGTGCCATTATGTGGGACTTACCCACAGGTTCTAAAAAAACTGCTGAGGACTCGTAGCCACAGACTAGTTAGAGTTAAAGAATATACTTGTTTATCAAATAGAAAGAATATAATTGATTAAACAAACAAACACGTACTCAGTGTCAACATTCTGTAAGAGCAAATCTATGATCTACATTTGTACCACAGATTAAGAAATTACGTTAGGTTGAGCCACAGATTATTTTTTTTTTGCTAGCTTGCTCGGGTTTTTCATAGAAAGAACGCATCCTCAAAGGTAACAAACCTTAGAGCCCATCCCGACACAAAATCCCGTAACAGAAACGAGGTCGGAAGTCTCTATTTCGTTTGATTGAGTGAGATGCAGTATTTTTACTCTCAAAATACGATACGAAAACAATAACTTTTTGAAACATGTACGTTTCATAAAGCGAATGTTTTCTTCGTGTAAGCATATTGATTCCTTGCATTCTACTTGATTCAATCGAACTCTTGACGTGCGCAGTCAGAAAAGGAAGTCCGTCACTTGGTTGGCGAAATGAAATGTGTACGGTGTCGCGAGTGAAAATAAATTGTTTCATGAATAACAATGGCTAATGTAAAGTGATTATGCAGTTGTGTTTTCATTACGTGAAATATAGTCCGAAAGACGATGTATTTTGACATTGTTTCAATCAAGCAGTTGTGTTCGTTTGTGCGTCTAGAGCTCAGGGTGTGAAATTTTGCGTCAAGGATTTACAAAAACGTAAGTATAACGTATTCACGAAGAATTGCCTTACATCAGAAAATATGTTACCTAAAAGCCATCTAATTTAAGTCAGTGGGCTAGTACGCAGGTACGGTAGGTTCGACACGCATCCGACGGATTCGAGATGAAAGACACTAGGGTCTAGCTTGGTTGCCCTGTGTGTGATAGAGATGGGTGTTCTCCCAACAGGTGCACTATATCTAGAGCTAGGTGATTTGTTCCTCTCGCGTGTTTAGTCGCGTTTGGAGAGCCTAAAGTGCAGTACTGCCAGTGCAGCTGTAGGGCTGCTAAAGTAATGGTTATTGCTAAGAAAAATAAAGTAAAAAACAATGAACTGAAAAAAAACAGGGCAAAAGTGTTTGAATGTGAAAAGAAGCCAAATGCAGTTAAAAATAAAACAAAAAAAAAGAATAATAACTTTGTAAGAGATATTACTGGTCTTCGAAGATCCAAGCGCATAAAAAAATTAAAAGAAAAGTCAAATTTGTAAGTCACTGATAATACTTATTTTGTTTTTAGAATTATGCCCTTAACCAAACAAAGGCTGTAGTTGTTTGATTTTAATAAGTTATTACTAGATACTTTCATTTTACACATTATTTTTTTATGCAATGCTTTGATTTGGCATTTATTGTCAGACAAACAGACATACAAACATAAGTAGACTTTAAAGATTCTCCCTTGCTTTCTTCACGCAATCAACAATAACTACCTAATAAAAAAAACAATTTAAAATAAATGGCCATGTTTTTTTTTGGCTGCTGCACTTGAAGAATCCTATGAAAATTTAATTTGTTATGCCCTGTTTGGTGTCAGATGCATTCAAAGGATGAATCGACCATAGTGTCAATTTCCCAATTCAACTACTGAGAACTACTCAGGGCATAACAAATTAAATTTTCATAGGATTCTTCAAGTGCAGCAGCCAAAAAAAAACATGGCCATTTATTTTAAATTGTTTTTTTTATTAGGTAGTTATTGTTGATTGCGTGAAGAAAGCAAGGGAGAATCTTTAAAGTCTAAAGTGTACTTGTGAAGCATACACAGGTTAATAGAAGTCATAAATTATAGTTAACATTTGCTGATTAGAATTTGCTGAGTTATGTATCCTCCTTATATCAAAATCTCTTCCCCGTTGAGTTCTATTATTGATAGATAAAACATTTAGTTAGATTTTAGAGTGTTGAGTATAAGTAATTTTTCCATTTGCTATAGTGCAATATAAGTGAGTCCTAATTCTGCATACAACTAAACACTGCATGTGTTATTACTTATTTTTTTTTTTTATTCTTCACAATGGTTTTGTCAAACCAAATTAAAAATAACAAATATTTTGTCCCTCTCTTTTGTTTGATAGAATAGACAACAGAAATAGTTTTTGTCTTCTCTTTTATAGACAAAATGTTGTCTTGGGTGCTCATGCTAAGCGGGCTATAATATAGATTTTTAAAACTTTTCACAGAATCTCTCACAAAGCAGGTCTGCATAGTTTAACATAATTATTTTTATAGCATTGATTGTATATACTAAATATATTATGTTTAAAAAATAAATATTATTAAAAAATAAATAAATATTATTCACCCTTTAATAGGCATAGTTTTTATGTGTATCTTTGTTTGCTTTTATCATCAGATTGAGGAAAGTCCATTTTCATATTATGTCTCACTACTCTAACCTTATCACTATTTACTTAAAATCAATTGTCCTGACTGATCTGTCGATCTATCAATGCACACCCAAAACTACTAAGTCTAGAAAGCTGAAATTTGGAACATAGGTTTATTTTATAACGGAAGCATGTCCTAAGAAAGGATTTTTGGAAATATCCTTTTAAGGAGTTCCCCCCCTAAAAGGGGAATATTCAAAAATGGGGGAGGAACTTTATTTAACAAAATGAAGAAGTTTGTATGGAAGTATTAGTTTTTTTATGGTTGGAATTTGAAAATTAGAATTATATTTATATATTTTTTTAATGAGTGTACATGAACAAATACACACGATTGTTTGTATTTTTTGTTTTTTCGACGATTTATCTTCGCCAATTGATAACCGATGATGATTATTTGTTGTTGTATCGAGAATGATCCCGCCGAGGTGGTCCCATAATTATTCCTGAGGTAGGTATTGCTTTTTACCCGTAATAATTAAAATACATCTTATGGGATTATGGAAACATTTTTTTTTGGGCGATTTTTCTTTTGTTTTTTATTCGAAATAGTGTCATAAAAACGTAAGCACGGGAGGATCTAATGATAGAGTACCGACAATCCTGCCTGATACGTTTTCAGTCCAAAGTAGTTTACGGTGTCCGGATGACACCGTAAACTTGGGACTGAAAACGTCAAAAAGAAAAATGACTAAACCGGCTAAATTATTTTATTCAATGTTAGATTAGATAGTACCTTGATACTTTGCCTTAGCTTTATTTTTATCGTTCTTACTAGTTTACACAAACCTACCTATAAACACCACCAAGTGAAACCAATAAATGTATTGAGTATTAAGTTTTAAGGGATAACTGCTAAGACTCGTAGGGAGTAGACTTCTGAATATCGAAAAGCACTCAAAAAACCAGAAAGACTCGAATTACATGAACGATCCATGTGACAAAGAAATTGCGAACTACCATACCATTATTGTCGTTCGCACACAGTTAAATTACTGAAAATTACAAATTTGATGACGAAGTGAAGTCGAAAGTTGTGAATATGAATATGAATGTAACATAGAAGATGTCATTTAAAAAGAAAATGAGCCCTAAACTAATAAACTTCTTTAAACTGATTATAAAATTAGAAACTTAATTTTATAATCAGTTTATAAGAAGAGAGTAAACTTAATAAAGTGACTGAAACTGACGACTATGATGAACAAAATGAAAGCGATATTTGTACAAAAAAAACCGGACAAGTGCGAGTCTGACTCGCGCACCGAGGCTTCCGTACAAGCTTATAATGTTCAGCAAAATAAGTTCATAAACTATGAAAGCACCAAACATTGCTCTAACGAAAAAAATTGTGGGATTGAAATACAATCCAAAACTTTACAAAATAAACTTTGTAGTTGCCAAAATGTTAGCCCATACATCGATAAACGTCACGATCTATTCTGTAAAAGCAAATGTAAGTTTGAAATCGCAAAAAAAAATATGTGATAAAACTAAAAAAAACTATTTTCGGACTGTTTCTTTAACTTTTGTTGTGCGACCTTGGTTCTTGCCAAATTTTATTATTTAAATGGTCAATGGGAAGTACCCTATAAGTTTTGGTTTACTTTGCGATTGTCTAAATATAAGGCATAAAATCCTGTATTTTTTAAATGTGTAGACATAGAAGCTTGATATTTTTACAGCTTCAAGGGACCGCAGACAAACGTATTTGATATTAATTTTAACTTGATACCTCCACGCGTTCCTAAGATCTTGACAGACAGACAGACGTACAACGAAGTGATCCTATAAGGGATCTTTTTATCCTTTTGAGGTACGGAACCCTAAAATCTAATCTAGTCTTTTAAAAAAGGACTAAGTAGGTACTTTGTCCTTTTTAGGGTTACGCATAACATTGCAAACTGTTGGGTACTATATAGACCATGTTATATATTATACCAAGTTATTAGGTACTTATACATATAAAAGAGGGAAAAGGTATTTTCTTTTTCATTCTTCGTCATCAATCGAAAACTCAATACATCAAAAAATAATTAAAAATCTTTGAAAGCTTGTGCCAATAAAGCCCTTTCATACGATACTCCACATGACGTGGTTAACTCTATTCAAAATTTGGACACCCGTTCCTTTCCACCCTGTTTTTTGGGATTTAATTAAAAATTTTTTTAAAGTTTTAAAAAATATACAAAATGATTTGGTCACCCATAACCCATACACCCATAAAGGGTATTGACAGACAGATGGACAACAAAGAGATACTATAAGGCTTCATTTTTTTCCTTTTGAGGTACGAAACCCTAAAAAGAGTAAAAAATGCTGAAATTTAATTGAAAAGAAAAACAACAACGCGAACATTATCGTACAACATGAAAAAAAACGAAAAACGAACTAATAATGAAATGAAATGAAACAAGTAATGGATGGTAAACGAAAAGGGAAGTAAAGGTGCAAAGATTGTAGTCATCGGATATAATTTAAGGTTCCCAGATTACGAAAAAACCAATGTATTTTTATCTACTTAAAACGAACCCGCACTCAGCTGCACTACTAGATTCGGAATGGCAAACGTACGGGGCGTGAGCGGTGTACCAGGAGCTCCTTCCGCCCCTCCCCGCCGCTTATAGGTATACAATGCTTCAGCATTACGAATATAAAATCGGATAGATCAACTTATGTATGCATGAATATCAAAGTACATACTCGACTAAATCAAACCTAAAATATAAAATTGTCTGGAACGTACCTACTTAGTCAATGTATATAAAATGAAACCACATAAGCACAGATGCACCTACCTGTCGACTTACGCGCAGCATTAATGCCACCAAATGCACCAATTTCAGAGATGCTTTGGATTCTATTGATTGGCTCCAAACCCTCGCAAATTCAAATGGATGTTGCAACCAACTCACCGAGACCATCGTTAGGATTATCAGATAAAATTCGGAACCATTTGTATTGTTGTATTGTTGAGTATGAAATTTAAAACCGTTATGGATATTTTTTTTTAATCTGGACGGAAAAAACATCAAGTATAATGTTATTCGGTGTATACGTTTGGCAACCTCGCCTGGGCGGCGTTGCCACTCCGCTCGATAAATATGAAACTGGAGCAAATTATTCTGCCCGAAAGGAGTCAATAATGTATTGGTTAACTACTGGATAAAAAGGATAGGAACTAATGGTGTTTTATGTTAAATGTTATACGGAAACATATAAATGTTTCCGTATGCTGCATATGTCCGAGTGGACCTGCTTTAGGGAGCACTTACTCTCTATTTGACGACCTCTGTGGCGCATTGGGAGAAGGCCCGCCTGAGATAAAGAAGGTTGAAGTGAGAAGTTAAAGCGGTTTTGATATTTTCAAACAAAAACTTTTGTGAAAAAAATTGTCAGTCCTAATTTTTGTAAGATTGTCATATTTGACGACGTTTTACTTGGTGACAGTGACGACGATCATTAAGGTAGGTAGGTACATAACTTTGTTAGGACCTATTTATGTTAAAATCACAACTACGAAAATGTTGTACATACGAAACCATTTAAAAAAAAAACTTGGCTTAAATAACAAAGCGGACTCCATGGTGTAGACACTTTGGTATCGGTATCGGACTCTTTGGTACGATATTTCATTTAGAGGTCAATGACCTCATGTGATGTCACACTCAAAAGTCAACTTAACAGCTGTTTTGTTGATTTTAGTTATGTGGTAAGAGCATTAAGGTAGGTAGGTAGGAGCAGGTAAGATGGAAACTATAATAGTAATTTCTTGAATTAAAAACATGGAAATCCAAAAAGCCGTAGAACAAAGAATGATCCCCATCACGTTGTCAATGAACTTTTGGCATTATATACACATTCTGGAACAAACTGTATTTATACTAGCTTCCCGCCCGCCACTTTGTCCGCACTGACGTAGTTAGATAATATGATTGAATTTTCCCACTCGCCTCCCGTTTCTCGTCCTACCCCATCCACGTACTCGATCGTGATTTAATATTTGCTGTGGCTGAAATATTAAACCTACAGTATGTTGTCGCGTACTTTTTTGTAAAACTATTAAGGGCCAACATTTTTGCATTGCATTTTATTCACTTTTTTCAAACCGTTTAGACAGCGCACGTCGATAATGCAGCCAGATTGTCTATTTTTTCTGACTTTAATTAATTACAGATATTGCGATTTCTTCCTGAAATTTCAACTTTATCAGGATAACACCATGTATAGACTAGTACCCTGAGTACTATAGTATATGGTGGATATACTATAGTACTCAGGGATAATGTAGCTTCCTAACGGATTAGTAGTTTCGGGGATTAGATACAAACTTTACCACAATATAATATAAGTATAGAGGTAGTATAAATAGATAGTGATTACATATAATAAGCGCAATTTCTTTGTTTCGGTTTAAGATACACGATAATCTACACAACATATCTTCTTCGTTTACACGGTAATATTGGCTCCAAATGCAGTATTTTTAACACTGCCCACGAACGACGCTGGGAATCCTAGTGTGGACTCAGAACTATATTTATGTGCATATTATGTAACATTGTAAAAAATCTATGTTTGTTCGTGCCTTCTTATACTCGTACTGTTCATCCAATTAGATAGGTAGGTACCTACCATGAAAAAACTTTGTAATCCTATTACATCTTCATTTCAGGGTATATTAGTAAAAATACATACATACATATTAGTTTTTTTATCATTTACATGAAAACATCTTTTTTTCTAGCCTTTGCTCGCCGGTTTACTTTCGTAGGGTAGGTAGTAGTTAGGTGCATCAAAAATCATTGCATGCCTTGCACCGTTATGGTTTTTTTTTGGATACTTTGATACTTATTCAGTTCTTATGTGTTTTAAGTATCCAAACTAAGTTTAAAGCAAATCGTCACATGTTAAAAATGTCCAATACAATCTTAAAACAAAATCTTAAGTTTGAGGGGTACTTTAAAAAATACATGTCTATGTTTTTTTCATTTATTTATTTATAATATTTATGCAAAGTTTCAAGTTTGTAACTTTTAGGAATAGGATTTTACATACAAAAGTTTTCACCCCTTTTCACCCCTTAGGGGTACGCTGTGGTCTGCGGTGAAGCACTCTTATCAAGAAAGGAGCATTTTACTTTGGATTTGAAAATGCGCAGGTTGTATTTCTAAGAAGACAGTAACTCAGGTAGAGAGTCCGTTCGCGGTTAACACAATAAATGTTGAAGCAAAATGTTTTGTCACCCATTTTTTCACAGGAGTGGGATTTTTCATGAAATGTACATGGAACTAGCGTTGAAGTATGCCCTACCCATTAAAAAAATAATGAGTAAAATCGGGTCACAATTGGCGAAAATATCGCGTAACATGCACTCAAATATATATACACGAATTGAGAAACTTCTTGTTTGTAATAATTAAATCGTTATATTCGCGATACGTTTGCAGTCAAAAGTTAACGGTTTCAATCCTGCAGGTATACTCTATCATCAGATCCTCACGTGCCTTGTTATTTTGCTAACTCTTTCGAATAAAAAAAAGAAAGATCGCCCACAAAATAATGTTTCGGCTAGTCGTGATTCCATAAGATAATGATGTTTTTTTGAGTTTTACGATAAAAACAGCAATCTCAGGAATAAAAAATTTATGGGACCACCTTGGGATCATTATCATACAACAACAAAATAATCATGAGAATCGGTTAACAATTGGCGAAGATATCAGGTAACAAACACACACGATAAAAAAACTACAGCCAAATTGAAAACCTCCTCCTTTTTTGAAGTCGGTTTTAAACTACAAAAGGTAGGCATCGGCTTTCTAAATTATACGTTGGCGTTACTGACTTTGACAATAGGGCTACCTAAATGTAAATGTATCGCCTTATGTAAAAGTCGCTCTCGATAAATCAAAAAGGCACTTTAACTTAGCAACGAATATTTATTGCATAAGGCAATAAGACACCAATTGAGCTCCCGTTAACCAAAAATCTATCCTTTCTTACTGATTTACCGAAGCATATCGATAGCGCGTTCTAGGAATTTAGCAGCGACATCTACTTTACACAATATTTTATATCTTAAGCTGGTATGAAAAAAATGAATTAGACACGATAAGGTGCGCACACCATCTTAATATGAGCCGTACGTTCAAAGTTTCCTGTACATTCCTGGTTTCAAGTTATTTGTACCTAATTCAGTATTAGTAATTTCTCTGTTCTCTGTAGTTTTTGAACTACAAAACCGATGACCTTGTAATATTTACGGGACAATCTTTAAAGTACCTACTATCTAACAAAAAAGAATAAATGAAATATGACTACGCGTTAATGAATTACAACTAAGTACACATTTTGACTTTCATCCATCTCCCAAGGGAACCGTGCTGAATTTCGGGATATAAACTATATTATGTCCTACCTCGTAGTAGGAATTCATTCAGTAGTTTCGGCGTCATGCGCGGTCAAGATACAGAAAGAACAAAAAAAAATCATTATCGAAAATAGAGAAACCTCCTAAAAAAATTACAAAATGTCTTCAATGTACAGAATTTGACCTGTTACAGTTATAATGTAGATAATTGTCCATAATTGTTAGTTAGTAGTGTTAGATCTGGGGTACTGAACTTCCGTACTGGGAGGGGTATCGAAATTAAACGAATGCACCCTTGAACTTAGTAGCTTCTCATTAATCAACAAAACTCGAGTAATATAAGCAAGACGCCAAAACACTTCGATAGCACGATCTAGGAATTGGTCTTTTTTACTAACGCCATCTAGTATGAAAACGAGTAATTAACATCGTAACTACAACAGTAGTATCATTAAAAACTTAAAGCTAAAGTAAGTAATATAAAGCATATATTTTGCGTACTTATATGGTATGAAAGCCATCTAATCTTTATTCTGGTGAAACATGGTGGTTGTACGTAGCACCATAGTCCAAAAATACCAGAGCGGGTTGGCCACGGGATAATTTTGCCTATGGTGCCTGTTTTATACATTTATACTCATTGCGCAGCAAATGCCACCCTACCTGTACAACACTTTAATATTTACTCCTATTAAATTGTAAGAAATAACCTATGTAAAGGACTTATCAGAAGATGAACAGGAAGCAAACCACAAATTGCTATTGTAAAATACTTCTTACTACGAGGGAATGAAGGCGTGTACTTGTATAATACGGTTCATTTAGAAGCAGACTAAAGACTGAGGATGATTAAAAAATAAATAAGGCATTTCAACAAAGAAATCTATCCTAAGCATCTTTTTAATAACCAGTTCAAGGAAATGCAGAGTAAAAGCCCTAAGAGAAAATACCATGAAAATACGCTGTATATTTTGTAAGCATCTTAGTTTTGAAATTTAATAAACTACGAGAGGAGGAAAGCTCAAAGCCAGTTTGCACTCTATTCAAATAATACAAGACGAAAATACGTAGAGCAAGTCTGTCCTAATACAGGTGTTTTGAAGCAAGATGGTACCAAAGTTTCTAAATGATCCTGGTGCTTTCAATGAATACATAAATAGATGATTTTGATTTTGAATCACTACCATTGTCCCTTGTAGGTATGTAGTTTATAAACTAATAGTTTAATTGCGTTAGTAGGTCAATAGGTTTTTTTTGTCAGAATAATTTATTCATTGACATCATAAGGATCACAAGATTCGTTTACTTAAAAACTAGGTGAATTTATGATGTTATATAAGTTAATTTATGCTGAGTGAATTTAAACAGACCGCCTTACCACACATAAAACATTATCTTAAACGATGTCCAAAAACTGTAGAAACTACGAGTAATCCATAAAGGTCATGCATTGTTCTTAGTGTATGTTGCCTTTAGTTTACTCATATCACCCTATATAAAAATTCTTACGTGTTTACGTTTTAAAAGGTGCCTGGCACTTTTATCTCAATGTTAGTGTAAATTAGGACTGCCTCTCGCCTCTTTGCAACCTCAATGTTCGCCTCGATACAAAAACCTATTTTTAATTTTATAGTGGAACATTCGTTTTGTAGCGGCACTGAACATAAAATATACCAATCTAACGTTGATAGTGAGTAGATAGATAGACGAGTCGTAATGGAGTAGCCACCAGGTAACTAAGAGAGTGGTAACCAGCTAGCTAGATCCTGTATTCAGTCAGTCCGTCAGTCAGTCTTTGAAGTCCGAATCTAATAATAAGATGTAACGCTTTAAGACCAGTATAAACTAATAATCATAATTATTTTTATTGATCGCGAATATTAAATTCGTGCAGTTTTTAAGCTGACATTTCTATATGATTCTTGTGAATTCAATTAATAAAAACCTATTGACTTTGACGTTGAAATACTAAATTGGGTTATGACATACGCATGGACAGACATTACCTTTATGGGTTTCGTTTTCGCCGTTTGCCTTCCAGATGCGTCATTTAGTCCGTGACCACGGTCAACGCGGCCATATTACACTACAATGTAGCGATCACTTTATACGAGTTGAAAAAGACGTCTTCGTTCACAACAACATAGCATGTTGAAAATGCAAAAAGTTCTAATAGCGATAGATTTATGACACATTGTTACTTCAAAGCAACTAACATGCCCCTATTCCGAGTAATATCCTGGCTATGAGTGCTCTACGTGCTCGCTGCGTAGCAACTTAGATGTAGCAACACATACTCGTAGCAGCGTAGCAGGGAAATGTATTTTATTGGGCCGTGTCCTTTGTCGACTGTTGTGTTAGAAAGTGGTTATACGAGTACGTTGTGTAGTGGTTGATTACTTTTGTAGGTGTTTCTTGGAAAATATGAAAACGCCTTTAAATATTTTAAAAGATTGTGCGACGCTATGCTGTCCACCATGCACTCGCACTTATGCAAACCGAACCTAAGGTTAGTTGTTCTAGTCCTAGAGTTGAAACGGAGCTTAATCGAAAATATAAATACCTGTCACAAGCAAAACATAAAAAAATGCCATCAAATTTATGGTTTTAGGGTATGTCGGTTTCCTCAAGATGTTTTCCTTCGCTATTTTGAGACAGTACTGCTGCGCTTAAATTAAAAAAAAATCCATTGACCGGGTTCGAACCCGATCTGATCCAAAGGTAATTTTGGACCGGAAGTCAGTAATACTTTTCTTTTTCTCAGTCGTTGCGCTCTTGACAGAGCGGTCGTGGTCATCACGATGTTTTGTTGAGGGCTGATGAGGCTTGCCTCACATTCCTCGCCATTTCTCTCTTCTGGTGGTCATCTTGGTGCATTCATATACTTTGCCACCCACTGCTGATTTGATTTGGTCGGTCCATCGCATGGGTGACCTTCCACTTGTTCCTACACAGCAAGACGCTCAATGGAGTCAGTGTCCCGCCTTGACACTTGTCCTAAAAACTTTAGGATACGAGATTGTACCAAAGCAGATAGACGCTGCTTGATGCTGAGTTCTTGTAGTAACGAGGCATTGGAACGAAACTCAGTCCATGACACCCCAAGTAGTCTTATCCAGCACCACATTTCCGGAACATTTATCTTTTTTCTTTCAACTTCCCGTAGCGTCCCACGTCTCTGCAGCGTACAGAAATATGGGGAAAACTAGTGTTCGGACCAGCCGCATCTTCGTGGCTTTTGTGATGTTACGATTTCTCCATATTTTCTTCAATTTGTCGACTGCAGTTCTAGTTATGGCCATACATCGCTTTACTTCATCCACGCAACCGCAACATAACTTAACGAAAATTCGTTAGGTTACCATCATATCCAACAAAAACAATTTTCTTACTTTTTCCTCCAGTTTACTGTAGTTTTGTAGTTGTGTAGTTGATCAGGTACATGCATGTAAGCGTCTGTAAAAACATTGAGCATCTTCCTTTTCTTGAAGAGCGAGAGTCTGCAGATGCTGAGGACTCCCCACTCCCAGCTGTTTGTGCAACATAGTTATCGTCTATGAAATAGACTCTATGTATTTAATCAGGCCCTTCGTCTTCAGCGCTTTCACTTTTTTTAGTGAAAGCGCACATTTCACTTGAAATCTCCACTAATTAGCTTGATTATCAAACTTAAAAATAGAACCATCACCAACTATATTTTCCTTTTCCATTATTGCAATATTTACGCGTGGACGCCCATAACCCTTATTTTCTTTTTGTAGCTTTAGTATCACTGCGACCGTCACAGGCCTATTGTGATCGAAGCCCATAACCCTTTATAATCAAAATAAAAACTAAGTTTCTCCAATATTTTCGCATACATATTTTATTCAAACTGTCAACACGTTGCTATGACAAACATACCACCAGAACCTAATTAACCTGTTTCAACAAAACACACCGCATGGTGACCGATGCCATTTCTGTGCGGATTGCGTCTAACCTTAAGTAAAGTTTTAGTAGCATAATGTTGTACTGAAGTTCATTATAACCCGCTGGTCAATAATACTGAAACCTTACAATTAAAACTTTTGCTATAGTGACAAAAAATATCTTATTACTTAATAAGCTAATAGTAACATTCCAAAGATTATAAATACTAATAAAAATTTCTACTGACAACAGTGATTTGAATCCAGAGTACATTAAATCAGAACGTTTAGGCATTAAAAGTCAATGGAAATATACATGAAAGCCTACGATGATTTCTACGGATGAAAAGTTACAAATGCGAACACTGAAAAAATCAGTGTTTCCTAGACTATTTCCATCATTTATAATATACAATAAGTCATCTTTAAATATATAAACTAGTAATTTATCTGTTGAAATGCCTAGTTTCTAGTAGCCTTGCTTTGTATTGGGTCGCAAAAAGTATTATAACATACTTTTTAGTAAAGGTATTCTCCGCGGGGATAAAGCTTTCTTCTTGGGCGAGCTTAAAGCCCTCGCTGATTCTTAGTCTTAACAAATAGGGGCTGAAGCCGAAAATTTAAAATTGATTTAATGATCTTGCGTTTGTAATTTTTACGGCTACTTTTTGATGTACCTACTATTAGGCAGCTGTTTGCTTCTTAACTCTAGAATCCTTCTTTACTGTCAAGGTTCAATATGGCGCCCGTGACGTAAGACACTGATTTATCCCCATGGTTGTATCTACTATTGTTTTAGGAAAAAAGTAGGTTAATCATAATGCCGCGCTGACTTCGGAAGCCTTTTGTTTATTTTTGTTTTAATTAAAATATTTCTTTTATAGAAAAAAAATGGCGGTTAAGAAACATGGGTTGGTCACCAATCAAAGCAACCAGCTGAACTTGCAAGTGCTGGCGCAGTATATTCAGCTAATGAATGATCAGCACGGCTACCTCCCGCCTATACCAGAACTTGTCAAGAATTGCCAGAACATAGTGAAATGCCTCGGTAAGTGTTGAAACCACCTCGGCAGGCTTAGCTTGAGCGCCAAGACAACCGTTTTGAGTATGGAAGAGAAGACAAAAAATGCTACATTTTCCCTTTCCGTCAGACAAAAGAGAGAGAGAGAGAGATATATATATATTGTTGTGTTCTCTTCCATCTTGGGTGGTCTGGTGATGCTTGTGGTGCTTGTTCAATTTCGCGTGTATCCTATCCAAATCCTAGCTCACGACTTACGAAGTTACCGATTCATGACAATGTCCTCATCATCAACAGCCCGTAGAAGTACACTGCTGTACACAGAGTACCTTAAAGAGTACCATGACAAACGATTTAGGACCACTTGCATCCACCGAATACATTGTTACGTACAAATATACATACAGAAATTATTCTGCGGTTATTTGAGCAATTTAACTGAAAAACTTAATCTAAGCATAACTATTTCTGTAAAATTATACTTTTTTAAAATAATTCTAGTACCTTTCTCTTGGTAATTGGTAATTTAAAACTCCTCGAAATAAGGTTTTACATTTTTTAACTGGTTCTTTGTTGTTTAAAAAACAAAATAAACACGCTCAGACTGTCTTCCCCATGGTGGACATTCTCAGATACATACTCAGTGAGAAGATCTTTGAGGATAGCAAGAGGTACATGCCCGCGTTTTGGAAATTAGCATTCCACGTGCGAGGTTGCAAGCCCATCGCCGCTTTTTGGAACACTAAAAAGCTTGCACATGCTTCTAGGGCATGCCGGTTTCCTCACGATGTTTTCCTTCGCCGTTTTGAGCACGTGTTAATGCGCACATACATTTTTAGAGTGTAAAAATCCATTGGTGCACGACCGGGTTCAAACTCACGACCTCCGGATCAAAAGTTGGTGTATCGCCCACTAGGCCAACACGGCACTTCTTTGTAGTTTAAGTTCGTGATAATGTTGTAATGTGATAAAAGTTCGTGATTTCAATATTTGTATATTCGTCTTTCTGAATATTTACAATACCTTGACTTCAGTGGCACGGCGGGCGATCTAGCTGCGACCCAAGAGGTGTGAGTTCGATCTTCGCAACGATTCAAATGTTTGCATGCTCTGCAGATATTTGTTCCGGGTCTGGGTGTTGTGGTACCACGGTATTCGTAGTCCCTGATACTCACGACACAGGGAATCCTAGTGTGGGGTCAGAACTGTGTGTTTCTTATTTTAATTTTTATTTAATAAAGACTGGCTTATTCGGACGACAAAACATGTTTTCTTACAGTAGGCTTCTTGTAATAAGTTTGAAAAAGTGTAGTAGGTTTCTCAGAAATATTAATTTTGTAAAGAAACTCCTAAAGGCGCCACAGTCTGCTGAGTTATGTTTAATGTGATGTGCTATGTAGTAGATTGTGTCTAGTTATACATATATTGAATGTGTATTTTATTATGATAAATAAAGATCCTTTAAAATAAAAAAAGGCTTGTAAATTTAATTGGTTTTAATACTTAGGCTGCAATTCCTCATTAAAGGGGACTTCATGGGAATGCGGCTTTTAAATTTCATCATTGGGGTACTAGGGTGTTGTACTGCATGTCAAGTCATTGACATTTCCGCCATAGAACATCGTAGTGCACATCGTATTTTTGGAGCCATACTTTATTGTTGATGTTTTACTACCTAATCGGGCGCTATGCCACTAGCCATATCAAAATGTAGTTCTCAACTTACACGAGTAATTTTTCTTTTCACCTTAAAGATTCTCTGTCATTGTTAAAACGTATATATTCTTGAAGAATACGTACCAATTTCATGATCGTCCAAATTAGCTTTCGTACATTTTAAAATAATGTCACTTTACAATAATAGATAGATACGAGTAGATCGATAGATATTCATTTATTCAACAACCACTTACAAATTATGTTTACTTAGAACTAAATCATATTACTGAAAACTAAAATATAAAATAAAGAAGGCTCCACAGTGGTGGTGAAGCCTGTTGGCAAATTGTAGTGTTTCATCTATATATAGTTGAGTCCCTGTCTCCCGGAGAAGCGTGAGCTGGGGCCCAGGAAACAGTTCTCTCCCAATTTAATTAATTAATACGTAACAAGCAATATCTATGGTAGGAAGGTAAGTATATTTATAATATAATAATAGGTTATATCTACCGTATGTGTATATTGTGAGTATGAGAATGTGTGGGTGTGTTATGTAATTAGGTGTGGGCGTACAAGTGTCCTGCAAAACGCCAGTTTCATAAGTGGTTTTCACATTGGTTTATAGAATTATCGTGGTTTGATATCATTTTAGAATATGAGACATACCACGTAATTTAGTTTTCTCCTGCAACCTTTAGAGGTCCTTCCTTATGAGAACCGTCTCGACGGTCGTGAGACAAGAACTGACTACGGAAGGTAGACCGGAAAACTTTCAACTGTAGGGGTTTTTCTACGTGTCATCTACATGCATCATCCGAGAGCATTTACTCGAGCTATATCCATTTCTCTCCAGTACCTTACTTACATGATCTAACTCCTACTGGACATGTTGTTGATTAAACAAGGCGAGAGTTTTGTATATCAGCGTCCTGGTCACGGACAAAAGATGAGATGTATGATGAAGGGAGGAAGAACCTCGAAATGGTCAACGTAACGTGATCAGGAGAATAGTAAAGTACGTGATATAAGTATTAATATTAAAAAATATGAAACTTTATTCCGAATCACCTAGTTATTGTTATAATTTTATGTCATGTATGGTTGACCTATACTACTAAATCGTAATCTTTATTGTCTTGGGGTAAGTCGAAGCGAGGGTCATCGATGGTATCAATGAGAGGGCGTGCTTCAGATTTGGACAATCTGAACAACTTTTGAATCTGCAAAAGGAGTGGATTGTTATGGCCTTTTATGTGCAGGCGCATTGTTTCACGATAGTGGCCGTAAACAACGATGTTGATTTCTATAGGTAATTTTTTTTTCTCATCTAGACATCTCTCAGTACTAAACTAAACCTTTCCGAAGAATCCACAAGTGCTACAACGCGTCCATTATGATCCCTGCACCACAGGGAGGTAGTATTTTTTAAAGGTTGAAATAACATAACGAATCGCAGTTCGCATCTTTAGTCAGCATACATTTGTATGGTTACTTATTTTAGGTTGACGTTACTAGATTAACGTAATATAATGTACTTACGATTGAATTGCAAATTATTTACCATGATTTGGCAGCGGTATCCTTCGCAATAACAGAATGAGAGAGAGGATAAATCGATTCGTCTGCCACTTACATTCACCCGCAAACTTCAATTATCTCGTGATTAAAGTTAAGTGCATCTGTGCCGAAACATCCAAACTAACAAATCATGATAATTATCTCGTTTTTAGTAAAACATTGGTAATAAAGCGAATATCTTGAAGTACGTGCGTACGTATAAGAAGATTACCCACAACAAATCCTGGAATACACAATAAGAAATTACAAAATCAATTACAAAAACAGAGAAATGCTTTGATTCTAAAAAAATAAAAATTATATTAGATAATTACAAAAGTTGATATTGCAAATGGACCATTCTTACTAAATTGAGTAACCTAACTAGTTTTTTAGCTATAATTACAGGATTAAACTAACTCATCTAGAGTGATGTTCTATCCTGATTATTTAATTACTTATTCTGGGAACACTCTGTAGTACTCGATCCTTCATGCAATAAAGCATATGGAACTGCAACATATTTTATTTTGATACCTGGAACATTCACATGCTCCAGGCTTTGGAAAAAGCGCATGTGAATGTTGGAAAAAGCTTTGGGTGGGTGGGAAATTTTATTCCCAGAATAAATAATTAAATAATTAGGATAGAACATCACTCCAGGTGAGTTCATTTAATCCTGTCATTAATTTTCATCCCATGTATTCGAAAAGACGCGAATTGTTCCACGATAAATGCGAGCAAAATGGTCATTCCGGCGCACTTAATAAGTGACGAAATTACTTTTGAATTTGGAACACTATTTAATTAAAAAGTTTGAATGCAATTCGCTTTGATAAAGTCCTGGTTGGTAATAAAAAAAGCGCGCCTGTCGACGCGGCATTGGCTAACTAAATTTAAAAAAAAACAGCGGTATATTGAAAACAATTTTAATTTGATTCACATATTTTTTTATATTTTTATTTTTGTAATTGGGATATGTAACCAAATTACAAAATTATTTGTGTCTAGCCGTGTTACCCTAGTGGGCGGTACCCCGACTTCTGATCCGGAGGTCGTAAGTTCGAACCCGGCCGTGCACCAATGGATTTTTCCACTCGAAAAATGTATGTGCGCATTAGCACGTGCTCAAAACGGTGAAGGAAACTTCGTGAGGAAACCGGCATGCCCTAGAACCAAAAATTCGAAGGCATGTGCCAACAGTTAGTGTTCAAATAAGCGGCGATGGGCTTGCAACCTGTCACGTGCAATGCTAACTTGCAAAACGTTGGTACCATGTACCAAATGTTATGTTTGGACGTGCCTCTTGACTAGGTACCCCCACTTGGTATCCTCAAAGATCTACTCACTATGTATCTGAGGAAGTCCACTATGGGGAAGACAGTCGTGAGCGTGTTTGTTTTTTTTGGTTATGTAAATATTAATATTCGTCACTACTAAAAGCATCTCTTATTTTTTTTTCATAGAGGGGAATGAAAAGCAGAGTGTTCCACACGGTACCAAAATTATTTAACCTCGAGTGACGTACTTTGAATCACTCGTTACGCTTAGGATTCTACTCTAGAATCCTTCGCTTCGCTCTGGATGCAAACAATTGCTCTCGCCCTCAATACATTATTTTGGTCCCTTGTGACACAATCTACTATTGCTTACTTATTCTGGGAACATCTACAGGTGTTTAGAGGGTTTTTAGACTTAATACCCCATAAGTAACTTTACCTTATTGAGATCACATACAAAATTACGAACAAAATTAAGTAATAAAATATGATAAATTAGGTACATATACCCTATTTATAAGTATAATCACAATCAACCCATTTTCAATGAGAATTTCTTACATTCATAATTAAATATTTGCTTAATACCTCTCGCAAATGATAGTTGAGCATCATCATTGCCCTGAAGGGGCCTATTATAAAGCTTAGAAAAAGTAATAGATTTTGATGACCCACCCACTGCTTTTAGAATGCTATCCACTGCAAGACCCTGCCTGAAAACTTAAGATGATGCTGCATGTCGAGTAGAGTGTGATGAGTTAACAGATACTTCTATCCTGCTATCACTCATCACTTGTTTTAGCCATCTGCTTATTGATCGAGTTGTAGCCCTTTTATAAAGTCTCTTATAATATATACAAGTAATTGTATGCATCATCATTATCATCTTGTCTAACCTCTTTTGTCACTTTTAAATAATGCAAGAGGGCTTTCACAGGGTAACTATCTGGTTTGTCAAGATAAGGCAGATATATTTTTAACAAACACCTATCGGGAGCTGATTTTTTTAAAATATCAGACAGTAAAATGTCTACCCCCTTTTCATTAACTCTAATATTATTATATTTAATATAACTCTTTGCCCTGTTGTTCTTACAACAATTCCATAGCAGTATTTTAAGTTAATTTATCTAAATCTAAATCTTCAAGAGTATGCCATTGTTTTTTGTATGTAAGAACAGTATTTCGATCCCAAGTGGCTGAATCTTAGCAGCAAACGGTCTAATTTTTAAAACTCCATTGAACCAACGTTTTACCTGGTCATCATTACCAATAGGATTGCCTATTATAAGAAACTAGCCTCTGCCCACGGCTTCGCCCGCGTGGTACCCGGATACAGTATTATTCTGATGTTTAACCTGTAAAGTTTCATCAAAACCATTCAGTAGTTTTTGGGTGAAAGAGTAACAAACATGCTGAACGTTGGCAATTTAAAGTTTGATAGGAGGTACCCTTATTAAAAACTGACATTGAATATGATAATATTTAAGGAACTAAAGCACATAAATAATCTTCATTTCATAACTTGACTTGCAAGAACCATTGACGAATACAACTGTCATACTGTTTTAAACTATTATTTGACAAAGTCCTTATCATTCCTTCAATTGCACCAACTCCTACCATTCGTTTCTTCATTGATTGCCTGATAATTCACAAGACCCCAGGATAAGATGCGGATGAAACAGGTGTTGAATCCTGGAATAAGTAAAAAGATTTTCAGATGGCCCAAAGGTTAGTATGTCTGAAACTACCAAAGATCGAATTAGTGGATAACATGCATGAGAAGCCAAATAGGAAATATTGTACCTACCGCCTTATCCACTCGAATTTTTGCAAACTTTTAACATCAATGCAAATGGAGAAAATGCATAAAATAAATAATTATCCCATTTAATTGTAAATGCATCCACATTCCAATTAAAAGGGTCCCTATGCCAGGCCACATACTTATCACACTTTTTATTGAGGCGTGAGGCAAACAAATCAATATCAGGTGTCCAACCAAATGACTACAATCTTTTCAAATGTGACGAGGCATAATTCCCATTTTGTGTCTAGATTTGAAGTGCGAGGCTGAAAAATCTTTGGATTTAATATAGGATGCATAAATCCATACATCCCTATCTTCACACCATTGCTAAATTTGTTTTGCCAAATTGTTAATCAGAGGAAACTGAACAAAGCCCATTCTATTAATATAAGATATAGCTGTTGTATTATCAATTCTCATAAGAATTTCACAGTCTTTAAAACTACTGGCAAACATTTAAATACAAAAAATGCAGCTAACAGTTCCAAATATTTTATGTGATGTTCTGTTTCATTTAGGCCCCTCGCCGTCTCACCATTGCAGAATGCTACCCAGCCTGACAGAGAAGCGTCTGAGAAAATCTTTGCGGAAAATTTATATTGTTTAATACGATTAGTTCTGTTTAAAATAGTTTGCTGCCACCATAATAAATCTGATTTAACATCTTTATTCATTTTCATGTTTTTTCAGACATGACATGCTATAACAGCTTTGCAAAAACAAAAGGAGCTGTACTCAATCCCATTGGTAAACAATTTCAAACATTTCATTGTTAAACTTAAATCTTAAATTAATTTTATCAGTTGAATTGATACTAAATAATAACCATTTTTTAAATCTATGGTGCACATAAAATCCCCTTTTGAGAGTAATTTACACACAGTTCTAATATCCTTCAGTTTTAAATTACAACAAACTTATTGCAGTTTTTTAAATTCAGAATAAATCCGTGTGATTTATCTTTTTTAGATATAGTAAAAATACTGGACACAAATTGGCCAAACCCAATTACATTGGGAAATAGCCCCCCAACTTTATAAGTTTTTGGACCTTAGATTTATCAATAATAAGTTTTTCTGATTTATTAAAATTATTCTTACTGGGCTTGTAATCCTGTACAGGCAGGGCTAAGAAAGGGATCTTATAGCCTTGTAAGCCTTGTAACTCTAAAATGGTGGGATCCTGGGTAATTATTTTCGAACACATATGTAAAAATAATACAGTCTAGCAGCAAAACGTTGAGAGCATTGGTGATATGCCCCTCGTTTGATGTGGTTGCTTTGGTTCTGACGACGGGGCAGCTGGAAGTTTTTAGTGTGTCTTGTTTGATTCATATTATTATTGTTACCATTTCTAGGTTTATTCCCTGATGTCTTTGGTTTAATTATATTTGAAGCCCTCTTTATGGCTGAGAAAGATTTCACAGAATCATCCAAGTTAGAATATTGGAGCTCACCTCGTTTGTTTTCTTTGAGGTTTTCAGCCAATTTTTTGTCCAAAAAGGGGGAAGCTAACTTTCTCCGAACCTCTTTATATTGGAAGTACAGGTTACAAACAATTCTAGATGCTTCTCCCAGCTTCTTCATCACTTCCACTTTGGAATAATCTTTTTTAGACAGGATATGGATAGCTTGAGCTGTAGTGGCTGCTGACTGGCCCAACTCTTGCTGACGCTCCTGTCCTCCATTGTCTCGGGTCTTAGCCATCGCAGTGAGGATACCTGATAGTTCTAAGTTGAACTTTGGGGCATCCAAAAGCTTACAGTTTTCTAGAATCTTTATTGTTTTTAGAACCTCCTTTTCTCCCTTAGAAAAGCCTTTCTACAAAATGTTGACTATCAGCGAAGCTAAATAGGGGTGGATTTCTGCCCCATATCCATTCTCATTACAGGGCTCCCCCAAAGCCTCTGCTATCAGATCTTCTTCTATTTCCTCTGGACATTCAAGAGGTTGAGCTTCCTCTATTATAAAAGGGTGCTCTTGGTCTAGTACAGATTCCTCATCTGAAATTTTCATCACAGGGTAAGCGGTATTGTAAAAACTCTTTCTCCACCGGAGAGAGTGCATAATTGCACCGAAAAAATGCATTGAACTCAAACATGTTCATACGAGTTTAGTCCAATAGTTAAAAAAATATAACCTCTTTCCACCGGAATGGTCAAAAAAATGCATGATAGTACCAAAAAATTGCATGATTCTAGAGTAGAGTTCTCATGAGACCTCTTTCAGACTCAAAATCTAACTGTTCTGAGGCAAAAAGGTAATTAATCCTATGGCCTCGCGAAACGCGGTGAATAACTCCTACTTCCACGTATTCCATTTGTCTTTTTTTTATATTTCTCCAATTTCCTTTCCAGTTTTTGGATCTTCTCTTCTTTATTATGTTTACGTTTGGGCATCTTCAATTCACTTAATCACGTAACTGGGCACTCAAACACACACTTTTACTGTGAAAAACTAGTGAAAAGCTTGTGAAAAGTAATTTTCATAAAAAATCGTTTGTTTGTTACGTTTTAACAACGCGAAAGCGCGCGAAAGAACGAATGATATGACATGTGAATGTTCCACGAATAAAAAAAAAAATACGTTGATTTTTCGCCAATAGAGCTCGAGTTACAAGTGCCTATGTTTATTTACCTATATGTTACGTTCTTTCCTAGCTTGATATTTACCTATCGTTTACCCTACGTAATATATTAATAACCCTACCTAACCTACCTACGTACGGTAACAACCTTATCCAAATAGCTATTCTCATGTGATTGTCTTTTTTATTTAAACCGAAACTAATTTTCACTCACTACTCATGTCTGAAAATCACCTGTTTTATCACCTTAACCACTTCTTGCCTTGGGACCCCTGGAATTAGCCATGAACGTAGCATATATGTAGAATAGGGCGTCCATATCGAAAAATCTCCAAAACAGCCAATTATGGATTAATTGCTAAAAAACACACCACAATCCGATACCAAAATAATTATGACCTCTCAAGGGAAACGCATATACAGGCTCCCGTAAATATTGCAAAAATACAAGATAACCAAGGCAATTAAATTTTGTTTTTGCAAAACAACAAGGATACGAAAATTTGAGAAATAAAGAAACTCTAAGCGTTCCTTGATATAAGGAGGAGTGAAAGGATTAAACAATATATTATAGAGTAATGAGAGAACATGAGTATTCCGGCGAAGGCGAATGAGGAGCCACTTGAGCTTAGCACGGAACTGGAAAACGTGGTCCTGTTAGAGAAGATCAAAAATGTCTCTGATTGAAAAATGTTGAAGGCGCTCCATTTTATAAAGTTTGTCCTCTTTAAGATCCAAGTAACAGATGTCGGCGTAGTCGGGAATCGGAAATTAGATAGACTGCTAGCGCAATTTTGCGGCAGTCGGAAAATTACCTGTTGGAAAATTACTTACGGAGTCGTCTTACAGATGCAAACGTCTGGCGACTTACAGATTGAATTTGAAGTCCTCAAGTCAAGTTTAGGTCTAGAATAACATCTACTTTTTTAACTTTAGGATACTATAATTTCATTGAAATTAACTGAAGGAATGTTGGTCATATCTATTTTAGACATGCGAGTTCCGTCAACCGACATGGCCTGTGTTTTACTAGGGTTTACTTTCAAAACATACGTAGATTGATGGTTTCGATTGCATCAGAAATATGTCATGCGGAGCTTTGCAATAAATCTGAAGATCATTTGCATTCAGGTGGTAGGAAAAGAGAGATTATGTGATATAGAATTGATGAAGATTGCTAATAGTAGAGATAAGTGTATTAATACACTTGTGCATAATTTAACTAACTGTAAAGTTACACTTTCAGGAAAAAAAACACTAGCTATACCATATTGCGATTTTGTTGCTAGTGATTTTGCTAGTACATGGTCAAACAGAAAACTCACTTGAATGACGTGTAGACGATTCCTGACCCGCTCGAAAGAGCAGGCAAGCTGATAACAAAGACGCCGTCTTTGTGATCAGCTTGCATGGAAATCTCAAACAACAAAGTTAGCTAAGTTTCTGAATTCTACTCACTGAACTCAGTGCACTGATGTGGTGTTCGAGAGTTCACTAGACGCCCGGCGCACTAGCGAAACTTAGGCTTTATTGATGTCTATACAATAAAGTCCTAAATGGTGTATGTAAAATGTCAATGAAAATGACACTTATCATGCACATCACCACTTTATCCATTATTCTTTATTGTACACATAGATGCATGTACATCACCCGTTATGTCTCAGGGTCGGATGCGCGAGACACTTATTGTATCGCAAGTGTCCATAGGTTACGGTAACCGCTTACCAACAGGTTGGCCGTATGCTTGTTAGTTATATAAAAAAACATACAGAGGCGAGCTTAACTCTAACAAGAGTTCGTAACAAAGGAAGTTGAAGGCCATATTTTCTTTGGATGAGGTCTGGTATGCACCAAATTAAATTTTATGTAGCTAAAACATCGTGAGGAAACCGGCGTGACCTAGATACAAAAAAGTTAATGCATGTGCCATCAGTTAGTGTTCGAATAAACGGCGATAGGATGAACCTATCACGTGGCATTCCAACTACTTCATTCTCATGTCTGCTTTATGATTCCTCAGTAAATAATTCCCGCATGGCAACACAATTGCAAACAAATCCGATTGCCGTTTTCCTTAGATAACGATCTAAAACAAAATGAACGCATTTTCTATTAATACAAGCCAAAGCTCACTGCACCGTTACAATATAAGTCACCAAATCATTATTTATAGTACATATATTTTAATTCACTTGTTTAATTAATTTATTATTTTAGTGCACTGCCATTCCATTCCATTTGCCTTTACCCCACTTTTATGAAATCCTGTTTCTGTGGTTTATCTAATTGCGGCCATAATATCAAAACGTTACCAGTTCAATTTACCAGATACAGAAAAAAAAACATTCTAAAAGACAAACATACGAGGGGAAGTCCCAAAGTACCGTGGGCCGGGGGAGAGGGGATGTAGGAAGCCACTAGAAAATTATATTTTTTCTAAAATGTATATTAAAAAAAATCTGTTCTATCAAATCAAATCAAATATATTTATTTGGGTCAATAACAAAATACAAAGAACTTTAAGGAACGGTAATATTCGCAGACGTTTAAAATAACTGTGTCGCGAATATTAGAAAATTATTCTATAAATTGTAAAGCTTTATGTTTTTGGTGTGTACCTCACCTAGTTGTTGGTATGGTTCTTAACGCGTGATGAAACGGTGAAGGAAATCACCGTTTCATCATGCGGAACTTAAAATCTGCCAACAGTTAGTTTTCCAATAGCTTGGTAGCTCAAAAATCTACTTACTGAGTATGTATCTGAGGATGTGCATAGTTGGGAATACAGTCGTGAGCGTGTATTTTTTTTTGCTTGTAATTTTTTTTACGAATAATTGTATAATTCAAGATTCTAAGGGGCCTTACTTTGCTGTCTCGCGTTTTTAAGTTCTAAACTGCGATTGGTATCGTAATGATAACCTCGTTGCAAATGCTTATGTTCAAACACGATCATTCAATGGCTTAGATCATGTGTTTCGTTAGATCATTAAAATCATGTCTGCAGCTCGTTCACCTGGAAATGAGGAACACCGCTGGGAAATTCTGCAGTCGATCGAGGAGTTTCTGCTCCGTGTCGTCAACACCGTCGATGAAGAGGCGCGCTCTGCTATAGTGACAGGAGTCATTGAAAAGTTTTACTCCTACATTTCCGATCCGCGTGAGTTTAACCTATCTATTGTTCTTTCGCGTCCCTGGTTATAGTTTAGTCAAATAGCTTTGCTCTGAAGAAGCTAGTAAAAAACAGGGAGGTAATTTTTTAATTCAGATAGTTTGTTGTTTTGTTTTGTTGGAATGATTGCAAATAATAAAATGTATCGTTTAGAATCTGATGCGGACGCAGCCACATCGATAGTGCTCGTGGTATTGGACTCGTCAAGCACGGAGTCCGTTATGTCGACGGCGCGTTGGGTGGTCCAACAGGGGGAGAAGGGACCGGCTGGCGTGGGGCTTCGTGCCTCACTGTCGTGCCTCTATGCGTGGCTCTGCGAAAACCAGGGAGAATGGCAAAGCACGCCCGTGCTGGGCGACTGGGTGATGTCGTTTATCAAAGCTTTAGAGGTATTTTTTACGGGAACTCTTATGCCGGACTTCCATTGCGTGTGGGTTGACTCGCAACAGTACACTTCGTAAAAAGCTTCCGCTGTTCAGTGAGCGGAGCTGACTAAACAAGTACAAAGAATCACAAAGTTCTTGTTCTTGTATTATGGGAACTACATGATTGAACCCGTCTCAGGCGGGCCTTCTCCCACTGCGCCACAGAGGTCGTCAAGACCTATACTGTTCTACTCAGCTATTATCTACCCATTACCATTTCGCAGTGGAAGGCTGGCATCATTTTGGTTCACACAACCCCATATTTTCATTTTCGTAATTTGTCATAACATAGCTACTTCTATTATTTAAAAAATAAATAGCTTACTAATAATACATTTTAAACAAAGTGAGTGTGTGAAAATATGGCGTCGCTGTGTTTATATGTGTGCAGGAAAACGAACGTTTCGACATCCTGATTGAGGTCTCCGTGGAAAATTTGGATCAACTTTTCACCGCCATGAGAATGCCGTCGACCCTTCGCCAGCACATCGCCGATGTTATATTCCACGTGCTCGCGTCCTTGAGGCAGTCACCCGAAGCTTTTGATAAGGTATGTCAATAATGTTCACTCAAAACGGGATAATCAACCATAATTTGTGCGTTTGATTGTTTTCCGATATTCCGGTACAAGTGGCATGCACCATAATCAAGTTTTCAGTGAAATTATTTTATTCCCGTGCGCTCCTGCTTAAAAAGTACCCAGTTTCTATAATTCCGGTTTCTGTCATTAATATGTAAAGTTTTGAGTCAAACTCAGTAAAAAGTAATTCGCATCTACTACCGTTCCTAAGGGTTTTATTGCAACTAAGACGATAATGTAAATTTAAGGATCGCTCCTTTGCTTCATATCTTAGTAACTATTCAAATAATAAACTCGATGTTTATACAGTGATTACTTGATGATATAATCTAAATAAATAAAACCCAAACTTTTATCGAACGATTTATTTTTTGAAAACAGCTCTTCTAAGACCCGTTTTACGTCCATCCTTCTATTCTAGGAAATATGAACTAGTAATTTTTATTCAATACAGTAGGTAATTGATGAAAATAGGGTTTTGTTTAAATGTTTCTACTTTTCTTATTTTAAAATCTCTATTATTTAAAACCATTTCATGCTGGTGGATTAATTCAATGTATTATTACGAACTTGTCTATAATGTAGTGATAAATTATTTATTATTTAAAGCCATTTCATATTGGTGGATTAATTCAATAGATTATTACGAACTCATCTATAATGTAGTGAAACTAAGTTTGGCATAAGCCGATTTACACAAAGCAAGAAGTGGCGCACTCAAGTTACAAGCTTGTTTTCCGAAAGTTATTCGACACGAAAATTTTCGGAAATGGGAAACTGAGGGCTCAAAAACTATGCGCTTCCAAATTGTACTTGTACAATTTTGTTGTAAATTGTACTTAGAACGGCATTTGCTTTATCTAAACAGATCTCCCTCCACGTGGGTCAAGTGCTAACGAGCTTAGCATCTGATAGCGGACAGTTCAGCCGACAGCTCTTACAAAACTTAGTGGACATCCTGACTGCGACCGTAGACTATCTCATCAAGAAGACCAGGGGAGCCGCTCGTACCGCCTTCAAAGATAAATACGGCGAAGTGGTAAGTCTTACAGTAAAGTTACTTGTTATATTTAGATTAACTAATTTCGATAGGTAAGCAGAGACGGATTTGCACTTTCTGGATCCATATCTGTTTTGATTCATTATCTTTCTTCACATTCTTACACGCTCGTCGGTTTAAGATACTCTTGACCTTTTTTTTTGAAAGATATTTTTTCAGCGATCGGTCAAACTTTCAAAGATACGACCCACTGAACTGATTGGTCCAATCGACTAATACCGACAGTATAGTATGGGTTAGATCGACGCTCATTGATTTGTAATATAATTAGTAAAGTTAAAAAAAAAAAACAACAAACTCCACGAAACGACGAACTCCATAAAGTTAGTATTTCATTTCACGGGCAGGTTTACGGTTGTATAACAAACTTTCAAATAAAATAAACGTGATTAAACAAAAACTTTATAAAAAGGCCTACCACAAAAATGGATTAAAACATGATAAAACATCTTGAAAAAAACTTGTTGCTCTAACTCGTAAAAAATATACATACTACATATTTTATAAAAGGATAATTAAAAATAATAACCAGCGTTTCTTGCCTTTATTTCCTGGCTTGGTTGCGGAGGAACAGACAGTAGGTAAAATTGACGTTTCAAAGCTGCGATCAACCATAATACTATGTAGATAAAGGGTCAGAAACTAAAACAAGTCGCTCAAGTGGCCACGTTTGCACACTAAGTGTGTGCATTAATATTTCTTACAACGAAATGTAGAAAAACATACCTAGTTTATATCACTAACATCATTTTATTATAAACCTGAGCACTCAAACATTCAGTCCTTCAAACATTCATTCAATTACCTTTGCAAATTTGTAAGCAATACATTTAAAATGTCGTTTTAAAATGTTGTCGTCGTTGTCGTTCTAAAATGAAACTCAAATTATATACAAGAAGTTTTGGAACATACTAATTTGAATGAAGACCACAAAGGTGCTTGTGCTCCTTTTTTTTCTGGCTGTTTGCATTTGCTGTTGGAGAAATGCGTGTCGTTGTATAGAATTTTTTTTAAATTACAAGTAAAGTTTGTCATTCAATCCGACCTATCTTTTCGTTGGAGAAATGTTTGATGCTTTTATAGTTTATGAACTTGAGTAATGATAATTATTTTGATAAATATTCAATATTGTACGGAAGCCTCGGTGCGCTAGTCAGACTCACACTTGTCCTCTTTTTTCATTCATTGTTATAGTGCTTAGGATAAGTTTACCGATGTATTTGCTTAGGAAAGTAATAATAAAATATAGATATGGATTTTATTTCATCATTAAACTTAATATAAAATTCAGGAAATGTTCTTCACTCCATAACGAAGCAGGATAAAACAGCCTGCTGAGTTTCGATCTCCGGTACGGCGGCACTACCAAACTAGCTTAATCAGCCTTTCAGTTAACAACCTAGCCTCTTTACTAAACTTATGCGGCGTATTGACGTCCAGCCGGAATGTCATTGCGATGGTTGCCAATGTTTAGCCATATTGTAAACATTTTATTAACACGTCGAGAACTAGAAACGAGCGAATAGTATCTCTTCTCTATCCGAATCGCTGAAAACTTCTTCCCATAAGTGTCCTCGACTAATCCAGAGGAATGGAAGAATTAATAAGAAATAAATAATTTATTCGCGAATCGTACACATATTTTTTATTACAAGTTTTACGAACAGTGAAAATATATTTCCTTTGATTTTCGATTCATGGTGACACCAAAATTATAACTTACATACTCGATGCCAGTACATAGACCTTATAGAAAAACTAGCCGATGCCCGCAGTTTTACTCGCGTAGGGTAATTGATAGGTGCATCAAAAATCATTGCATGCTTTGTACCCTTAAGGGTTTTTTTTAATACCCTAATACGTATGTATGTCTTTTGTATTTTAAGTATCCAAACTAAGTTATCAGCGTTAAACATTTCTTATATAAACTTAACTCACCACCCCTTAGGGGGTACTTAAACGGGGTACCTTTTGAGGGGTAGTTTGGAAAAATACATGTATTTGTCTGTTATCATTTGTGCTGAATAATATTTATACCAAGTTTCAAGCGAATTAGACCGTTCGTTAAAAAGTTCCTGTACAAACTTGAACTCTCACATCCCCTTTGAGGAAATAATTATATTAATCTTTTATAATTTCTATTGAAGAATATTTATACGAAGTTTAGGTTTGTAAGTTCAAAGAATAGGATTTTTCATACAATGGTTTTCAGCCCTTTTACCCCCTTAGATATAGATAGATAGATAACACTTTATTGTACACCACATAATAAGTTTCTTACAAATAACACAGAAAATTACAATCTAATCGCGGAAGTACAATGGGCGGTCTTATCGCTTAAAACGATCTCTTTCAGACAACCTTTGTATGGACAGGAATTGACATGCACGATAAAGGACGGTGGTGTATAGACAATAAAAACAAACAAAGTGACGTTATATTAGATAAAAAATATATACATACATTATTACATATACAATTTGATAGAAATTCATCAGCTTTGAGATATGGACAGATAGTAACTGTGCAATAGCTTTTTGAAGATAGGAAGAGATTTGGCAGTTCTGATATTTAGGGGTAGAGCATTCCATAGGCGGATAGCTTGTACAGTAAAATAATTATTATAGAAGTTAGAAGTGTGCACAGGAGTTATAAGTTGCAAGGTCTCAGAGGAGCGCATTAAACGAGAGTTGGATATATGAAGATATTCAAAGCGCTCCTTGAGATATGGAGGGGAAGAAGGGTTAAATAAAATACTGTACAAGAGTGAGAGAAGGTGAGTATTCCTGCGTTGGCGGATTGACAACCACTTGAGCTTAGTGCGGAATTCGGAGACGTGGTCATATTTACGTAATCCGTATATAAACCTAATACTAAAGTTTTGAAGGCGCTCAAGCTTGTCAAGTTGTTTCTCAGTAAGGTCAGAATAGCAGGCATCGGCATAATCGAGAATAGGGAGTAGCAGGGATTGTGCCAGCGTAACTTTGGTGCATGTCGGAAGAAAATTCCTGAGCCTCCTAAGTGAGGTAGCTGATGCGAACATCTTTCGACTCAACTCGGCCAGATGAGGTCCCCATGACAAATTCTCATCCACTAGCACACCCAAGTTCTTCACAGTGTTACTTAGAGATAAAGAGACGCCATCGAAAACAATTGATGGAAGAACCGACCAATCAATTTTAGTGACCATCCTGGAGCTGCCTACAACAATAGCTTGTGTTTTCTTTGAATTTACTTTGAGACCGTAAGATTTACTCCACTTAAGAATCCTTGCCAAGTCATTATTGATGATTGCTATACCTTCATTCGAGTTATCAACTGGAACCTGTGTATAAATCTGTAGGTCATCTGCATAAAGGTGGTAGGAAGAAGAGAGCGTATCAGAGATTGTATTTATTAAAGTAGCAAAAAGAAGTGGAGATAGCACGCCGCCCTGAGGTACACCAGCAGTCAGATCACACCACGATGACAAGTTTTCATCAATACGGATACACTGCCGGCGTCCAAACAGATAACTGTGAAACCAGCCAATAGCCGTCGGAGATATGTTTAGAGAGAGTAGAACGGCCAGAAGAATGTCAAAGTCAACATTGTTGAAAGCGTTGCTGAAATCTAGCAATAACAGCACAGTCACAAGCCCATTGTCCATACCCAGACGGATGTCATCGGTAATTTTGGCGAAACCCGGATTGGAGAGGATTCATGAGCAGTTACTAGAAAGAAATGTGCTCAACTGAGTATGTACTAGGAGTTCAAGAACTTTAGAGAGGAATGGAAGGATGGATATGGGGCGGAAGTCGGAGAACGAGGAAGGATTGACCTTTTTGGGTAAAGGAATTATCTGGGCATTCTTCCATATAGAAGGAAAAGTCTCAGTGGAAATAGAGAAGTTCAGGATGTGGGTAAGGACGTATAAGATCTCGTCAAGTATAGGCATAAGCATATTGCGACTAATACTGTCACTGCCAACCGGAGTAGAATTCTACTTAGGAGTAGAATTTTCCAAATTACGTTCTTAGTGCGCCTTTACTCTATAAGATAAATATGCCCTCCAAGTTTCATACATCTAGAACTTGGTCTAGAACTGGTTTAGGCTGTGGGATGATCAACAAGTCAGAAAAGCAAAAAGATATAAAAATTGTACACAGAGGGTGTACAAGGTACACACCCTCTTAGGGGTGAAGTTTCTAAGTGCGGGGTACATCATAAAAGGAATATACGCTCCAAGTATCATGCTTCTAGGACTTATGGCTTAGGCTGTCCATTGATCGATCGGTCAGTAACGGAACAGTTTTATACATTTAGAATAAGTAAATTGAACCATGATGAGTGGCCACGGCTGAAGCAGCACAGTTGAAACGTCGGGACAATGTATTCTATGAAAACTTACCTATCGTTAATGTGTTGGTAAACTCGGGCCGTAATACGGCGCTATTGGCTCCTGGCCTTTTACCAAAACGTCTCCGGTTAAGTTATTCTATGTTTGCAAGTATTTCTTAATAGAAGTTGCCTCAGAATAATAGGTGGTCGAACGGGCTTCAACAATAGGACCCAGCAACTAACCTTAAATATCATTGTTTAATAAAAAAACACAGATTTCATTTTACCGATCCATGTTATATAAGACGCCTTTGTGCATGCAATCCAATTACAGAAATTGTTCTTTGACTTTGTCTGGCTTGCCTTTTAAGGGGAATATAATATTCTTGTTTGTTTTGTTTGTAATACAAGTCGTTGCTAGCTTTTAATAAACTATTATCATATCTATCTATTAATAAAGCCTTTCAAGAACTGCGCTCTTCTTTACTAGTTTATAGAAAATATTAAACTTGTGGACTTCAAAACTTTGCCACCATCGCTGATTAGAGAACTTTTTCTCGTTATGAGTTATCATTTGCTGAAAATATTTGTAGCTGGTCTGGGTGTTATGGTGCCACGGTACTCGTAGATCTGGTCGAGATACAATAACAAATCGATTGAGTCTGAAATCTCAGTAGTCTTTATGGTAATGTTTAAACAGAAACGGTGTAGCAAACATCATGTCATGGCAAGAATAAAAAAATCAAAAGCATGTGTCATCGGTTAGTGGCCCAATAAGCGGCGATGGCCTTGCAACCTGTCACGTGGAATGCTAATAGTTGCAAAACGCGGGCATATGTCAAATATCTCTAAATAAAGTCTGACTGCCCCCGTCCTGGTAACCTCTTCGATTTGATTTGAGTATACATCTGAGGATGTCCGTCTTGGTGAATACAGCATTTGTTATTTTCTAACAGATGTTGTGCCTGGAACGTCACATGGCTTCCCGGGGCTGCGAGCTGCTAAAGACGGCTCCGTGGCCGAGCCGGGCGGCATGCCCGCCGCGCGAGCTTGTGGCCAGCATCTCGCCCGCGCCAGCCGAACGCAAAGTGGGCCTGCTGAACCTCGGCAACACTTGCTACATGAACAGTGTCATGCAAGCACTGCTCGTCACGCGCCGGTGAGTACATTATAATTTCATAATTATTAACTTATGTGTCTCGATACAGTTATATAATGTTTTATTTCAGAAATCGTTTTATATATTACTTCTAGGATGGTCGACATACGATTTATCTAAAGAACTCACTTGTGGGCGCTGCAACAGCTGTTTGAATGTAAAATGGTGTACTAAATCATAAATTAACTTTCCAATTTATCCAATTTCACAAAACATGCCTGCCTGCCTAAGGATGATTTGTCATAAATAATGTTTTCCACCCCTCAGTTTCATAAGGTTCCCATTGTTCCTCTGTTCCACCTTACTCGAAACATACCTACAGTCTATCAAAATTAAATCGCTTTAATAATCATTCTACTCGGCTTATTAACCTTTTGTCGTTTTGCCAAACAATCATGAGGCAAAATGCCTTCCAAATTAATAAAATTATATATGCCCATATGTGCAGAGTCGTTGATTGGATTCACGGGATGTACAAAAGATTTTACATTTCAAAAGATGCGCTTCAGGGTGGCGTACGCGGTTCTATAGAAAACTGACGCATACATTTTCAACCGTTTTTACGCCAACTTTAAATTTTTTGTTTGATCTTTCATTTAAACTTTACATACACCTCTGTCATAATAAATGCTGCAGTGACCGAATAACTTTTTTTACGTAAAAAAATTAAACATATTCTTGGAGTATGCGTTTTATTGTTTTAGGTATAGACATTTCAAATCAAATGTGATTTGTCCAAGTCATTTGATTGCGTAAACTACACCATAAGGGGCTTGGGGTCTAGACATTCTCACTTCCTATTTAAGTGACAGAGTACAAAGAGTTGACGTGAATGGAGAACGCTGAGTCGCGGAGGAACAGGCAGTAGATAAAACCGAGGTTTCAAAGTGATCCTTGTGATTTTAATGAATAAATTGATTTTGAGGTCGGTCCGGTCTAGACGTAAAACCGCGTTCGCTCTAATTAAGGGCGGGCGGACATGCTGTGTAGGCATGTCCCGGTTAGGTTGCCTCATAATTCTTAAAGTTATAATCCGGCAAACAAATATTCATGGTCAGTTCCATGAAGGAAACCTATTGGAAACACGTTTTTACAGGATTCGTTTTATTCGTATTTCAACAGTGACATCAAGCTAATTGTATGCTTACTTATTCATTTATGTATCCAGACCCGGAATAGATATTTGCAGATAATAAAAACATTAGTGTGGGAATCTTACCCGTGTTTTTCCGTAGCTGACAACTTGCCTGCCAATTCATCAAAGTCGACTCAATCACCTCTCTCGTTTTATATCGTTTTTTAATAATTGTATTAATCATTTAATGATAATTGCAGTATTTATTTATTTTAAAATTGCGTAAATACAATGCAGTGCTACGAGCACTCGAGGGTAGCGGAATGTTTTCAATGTTTTCTCGATGATTGCATAAAACTGAAAGCAAACAAATAAAAAAATATTTTTATGTAGACTCTTAGCTTCATTAAATTTATTAATATACACTGTCAAAAGAACTCCGTCTGAAAAAGGTGCCTTGAGCTCAGCATCGTCGGGTAACGTTTTTCCACGAAGTTCTTTTCAAATGGGGAACGGGTAATAATTCCGTGTAGGGTGGTGGGTGGTTAATTTCTTCGACAGGACAGATTTTTACAAATATAATTGACTCGACTCAGACGACCCACTGTTTCTAATGAAATCTAAAGTTCACTGATTCTAAGGTTCGTTCATTTTCAATGTAATTTCTAAAATCACAGAAAGGACTCGTCTACTGAATCAACAAATTAAAGTAGATCTACCGCGCGCTATTCGTAGTATCAATACTGAGCGTTTAGCAAACAGTACCTTTCGTTATGTTTGTATTATCAGGGCCCTTATTCTCTATGACCATATAAACTCGTAACGCGGACGCGTTCAAGTCGTGGAATCCGCATGAAATAGTACTCTTTATGCCTGAAGTGCCTACGTTCTCGTTTTGAACTGTAAACATAAGTGTCAATATACGCGTTACGAGCGCGTTTTTGTTTCTTTCATAGTTTTGTTGTGTTAATTGATAGAGGTTGGTTCTACGAGAATTCAACAAGTGACACAGGTTTTTAAATAGAATGTAAATTATATTTTATGTGTTTCCATTGTTCGTCTGTAAATTGCTTTAGCGAGGTTTATGTGAACGGACAACTGCAAAAATGTTTAATCTGTGGTACGGATAGTCAACGTCATGTGTACATTTCGTTCATAAACTATACTGTCCGTATCTTAAATATATTAGATAAGACTGGAATTCATATCAGGTTCAATACTTGTAAAATTAAACGAAAGTATTATTATATAAGGTTTGGCAATCCTTTATTGCAGATAAATCAACTTGAGATGACGTTATGAAACAAATAATTGAAATCTATAAAAAACGCTCATTTTCCGATTCGAACAGATGTAAAATTTAAGAACGAATCGTGTGAAATCGAAAAATAGAAAACAATGGCCATATACAACCTATCGTGTACAACCTAATACAATTTTTCAATTCCTTGTCCTGGCGCGTTTGGTTCCTCGTTTAAGTTTTGAGCACGTTATGATTCCACGCGTCTAAGGGCCTAGTACTCACTTTAAAATATGATGCACTACTCTCTGCAAGCGGATTTGCCTGTTTAGTACCCGGATAAAAAATAGCTAAATAACGAATATGTTGTCACGAACAAGACCTGGTCATAATATCATAGTTACGGATATCCTTAGCAGCAACTATCTAAACATCGAAACTTACGCATTTGTAATATTACTATAATAGTTATAAATACCTAACTAGTAGCAAGAATTTATAGTGTTACTTAATACTGAGGGTTGTAATGTCTGTATTTTCTGAACTACAAAACCGATGACCTTGAAATATTAACGGGACAATTTTTATAATACCATTCTAAATAAATAAGTGAAATCGGACTAAAAGCCGTGTTGACCTAGTGGGCGATACCCCAAGTTCTGATCCGGAGGTCGTGGGTTCGAACCCGGTCGTGCACCAATGGTTTTTTCCACTCGAAAAATGTATGTGCGCATTAACACGTGCTCAAAACGGTGAAGGAAAACATCGTGAGGAAATGTGCCAAAATAAGCGGCGATGGGCTTGCAACCTGTCACGTGGAATGCTAACTTGCAAAACGCGGGCATGTACCAAATTTAATGTTTGGACGTGTCTCTGACTATCAACCAATTATTCGTAAAGAATTAATACCTCCTAAAGCAAGATGCTTGCGATCAGTTTTCTTTTTGTCGGTGTCTGTACTGTTTAGAATACACTGTGACTTAGATTTTTGGATTGGGTAGAACGGAGCATATGTTTTGTGTTGAACGGGTAAAAATAATATTGGGTAGAAAAATTGTGGGTTGAACGGGGAAGCACTCTGTTTTTCGTTTCTCGCAAAACTGAATTACATTTTAAGCTGAAAATAATAATTAATGCAATCACCCGCGGTCTATAAAAACAGTAAAAAACAGGATACTATCAATTTGAAAATATGTTCCAGCCACAAACACGATCGGTATTCAGTCTTGCGAACTAACGTTTGAAATTGATACGTGATAACGTCGGTGACGTGAGTATTAAACGCTATGTAGAGTGGGTTGGTACTAATTGAGTTATTTCTGCGGGGATGCGATGTACGGTGATATAGTCTATTCCAGCCTTTGATGGTATCAATGTTTTGGAGGTGACTTCATGAAAACCCAACCTGTTTTTTCTCCATTTCACTGGGCGGAAGTGTTTTTTTTTTGTCAGAAAAGTTAGCTTTACTTCCTTTTGCTTCGCGATCATTCCATCTCGACAAATACCTACGCACTTTACCTAATAAGTCTAGTAGAAATCTGAACAATATTGGGCGTACATAAAATAAATATGAAGACATGCTCGTCAGCACTACAGATTTCTTATACTGAAATTTGTGTGTTTATTGCCTGAGCTTTTTGAATTTATTTAACGGTCCTTAAATAACTGTTTCTCAAATCTGAACCTCCAACAACACGAATTCACCGTCCTTTCATCTACATATACATGCGACTACCTATGTAACATCAATGATATTATAAAACCACAAATGAAATGTGTATAAACTGCAAGCTAGCTTCAAAATAAAATAAAAGCACTGAAATGAAATATTTGCGTATTAAAAAAGTTTATGATGGTCAAAGGGAAATTCGTTGTGGCTGTTTTATTCCGTATCATACTAGGGTGCGATATTGCATTCTGAAATAGGAATCAAATAATATATCTGTGCGAAATATGGAAGGGTGGGTAAAGTTTAATTCCCGATCTTAATAATTGCGTTGTGATGTGGAGGATTACTCAATACTCAATACATTAATTGCTTTCACATGGTAGGTACATAGTTGGTGTTTATAGGTAATTAATAATAATAATAATAATGCTGGACATTTTTCACACAGCGTCATCTAGCCCCAAACTAAGCAGAGCTTGTATTATGAGAACTACATGACTGATATACTACTTATATATATTTTTTTTGTAAATAAATACATATTGTACATAGAAAACACCCAGACCCGAAACAAATATTTGCAGATGATACAAACATTTGTCTCGCAGCGGGAATCGAACCCGCAACCTTCTGAGTCTCAGGCGGGCCTTCGCCCACTACGCCACAGAGGTCGTCAAACCTATGGTAATAATACATGAACCCTGTCTAAGGGTATAGCAACAACAAACAAAAACTAGTAGATAGTAGATACGATATAAATAATGTAGGCAAAGTATCAAGGTATCTAACGTTTAAAATAATTAAGTAGGTTTAGTAATTTAGTTGTTTAGTGAAAAGCGAATCTTTTTGTAATTCAGTGATTTGTTTTGGGAGTTTGTAATAGATTTTAATTTTACTTATTTACAGCAGATTCTTAAAAACTAGAAATAGGTACGTTACCTACGAATAGCATTACTATTGTAGGCAAGTATACCTTATAATAGGTAGGTAATTATAAATGTATGTTTGGTCAGTAATTAATAGGTTCTTAAGCAATAACTAGGTAGGTAGGAAGTTTGAGAAAAAAAATGAATCAAAGGTTTGTGAATAACGCTCACACTCGTGTGACATCCCCTGTGTCGTGAGTGGCTAGTCTCCTCCGGGGGATATGATATCGATTGGGAGTTTACAAATTTGATTTATGTAGTTAAAACTAACTCTTAAGTTGAAAAATATTTATAATTTTATATCATTATATTATTTAAGTGGCACCCGTCTAGTTAGCAAAGAGTCTCGTGCTAAGCGGGGGTATGTCTGGTACCTACTAAGGTAGGTAGGTAGGCAGACAGATACCTACTTGACCCTTTAGTAGAACATTATAGCGATAGCTTTGGATACAATGATAGGTAAATACAAAAAGACGGGCAAACTTATGTTTAAAAGTGAGATTATTTCTAGTCTAGTAGGTACTTATTAAGTATTAACAACAACATACGTGGGTAGTATTAAAACTTAATATTTATAGGTATGAAGTATTCATAGATCGTTTAGAAAGGAGAGTGCTTACCGTTGAGGAGCGAATAATATCAAAGTGTGCGTGCAAATAATTTGATGCGATGTGAGTGTGTGCCTGTTGACATTATGTATGGGCCGTCGCTGTACAATTGTAGGTGTAATGTTGGTTGTATAATTTTGTTTCTAACTGGCCTAAGTGCGTATCTTCGAGCAAGATCATTAAGTTTCGTGTACAAGTTGAGATATTTTCGGACAAATTTACATATTTATCTTTAGATTTATATAATGGGGTTTGGAACTATCTCTCTTTTTATGTTTAATATAATACGCACACATTTATTTTGTAAAATAAGCAGGTATTGCACGTCTATACTATTCCTCCATTGTGCTATGCTTCGAGAAAGATGAGAGTACACATATGCGTAATAAGCCGATAATGTGCTTCTCAGATCAGTTGTCTTTTAATTCGCACAACGCATCGGGTTAAGGTAGGTATAGTGACAGTTGGACAATCTGGTTCCTGTTTGGCCTACATACGCAAAATAGTTGTTGTATGTATGTATTTGCAATTTTCTTTGGCTCACGTTTTTTTTGTACCGTTAATGTTTAGTTCTAAGTTTTGTGTGTCCATTTTTACAATTCCATTGGTCCGTTCTTATAAAATCCTCCACATACAATTTATAATATTATCGCTTTTTTTTGTAATCGGTCTGTTTTAGTAATTTTCCTAATTGTTTGAAATTGTTTGAAGTGTTTTTGTGAATTCTCAGAAGGCTAACACGATATTTTTAATCCGCGAGTCCAGCTATGAATTGTTTCTCGTGTCGGCGTACTTATAGTTTGAGTAAAATTACATTCTGACATCGCATGTAATAGAGTGTTTCTTTTTCTATTATTTTTAAGAATGTTTACATTAAAGTCGTCGGCGTTCCCCCAATTATTACATTGTTTTTACTGTTTTTTTTTTTAGATATGCCCTCTAAAATTAATCTTAGCTGTTTATAGAAAACATCGGTCTCCCTTCCATTCCAATACAAGCTCACTATTAAAAAGTCAAGTTTAGGTATTTCTAGGGCACAAACTTCTATCACGACGTTTTTGCATCTTTGATCTTCGTGTGTCAGTATGCAGACTCCTCTTCTATTGAATTTCTTTCGAAAAAATTATGTAATTTGGTAGTCGTCTATTTGTACCAGGTTCAAGTTCTCCTCGGTAAACATAGATTCTGTTATGTATATGATTTGGTATTTCTCTGATTAATGTTCTAAGAATGCTTGAAGTAGGTGACGTTTATTAAATAGGCTTTGCATGTTGTGATAAAGTACTTTTGATTTACTCTTAGTTCCAAAGGAATGCCGGACAGTGTTATTGAACTGCCCACTTGTAGGTGTTTTCATGGAAGTTGAAGTTGATGGCCGTTTCGGGTTGCGATTTTCTTTTTAATCTTGAGGGCTCATAGTGCGTATTAGGTGTTTTCATGGTCGAAGTTGAAGTTGATGGCCGTTTCGGGTTGCGATTTTCTTTTTGATCTTGAGGGCTCATAGTGCGTATCTGTCTGCTTGGTCATGTCTGGTTATTTTTGTCATGTAGATTTCTTCTTTCTTGTAGGGCTGTCTTATCTAAGTATTCTGAGACATATAATCCCGTTTTTTATAATGTATGTATTTAGTCATCCTCTTGCTTATTAGTTCTACTTGGACCGGTCGCCGGCTTCCTGTTCTTCCCATTCTAAATATTCCCTCATATAGCCAGTTAGATCGATGTTCATTTTGTCCATAAACAGGTGCAGTATCCGTTTATCAATATCATATTCCCGTTCATTTGGATATTCGGTTAGCCCATAAAGTGCTACTTTCTTGTCTTCGTCTTTATATATTTTTCAAGAAGAGTTCTGTAGGCTTCGTATGGTTTTTTGCAGTTCTTTAAGTCTCTGATTCTAATTTTTCTAGTTTCATAGACCTTTCCTTCTACTGTTATCTTGATTTCAGAGAGAATAGTTTTTTGTTGTTGTTCTAGATTTGTTTCTAGGGTAGTTTCCTAATGAGCCACAGTTCATTGTACTGACTTATGTTAAGTGTTTTACAGACAATTGTTTTAATTTTGTGTAAAACACCATTCACTATATATGTATTTATACACAGTTAAATCAAATCCTTCTTCTTTAAAATGGCATTAATTATTAGAAGATTATTGTGAAATAGATTAGATCGGTAACAATGCGTCGTGTTCTCTAAAAACTCTAAAAAAATATCTATAAAATATCCTGTAATAAAAACAGTACAATATTTTCCATCCCTCACTTGACGGCTCATCAATTAAGTAATACTCAATTAATGAGTCAGACATGTGGCGGGAATTTGATCCAATTTCCATTAACTATACAAGTATCTGATGCGGTTAAAATGTTTCGATATATTTTGTTTAAATAGTCTCGTTCTTATAAATTTTGAAACAATCAATTTGAACATTATTTTCACAAATAACGGGGTATAAACCATTGTAATTTTGAATATTACTGTTACTGCACAGTTGCATGCACCATGATCATATGTGGAACTGAAGTGTTTTCGGATGCGTGTTACCTATTGCCAGGTTAATTAATTTATAAAAGTATGCAGTTTGTTGAAATGAGGGTGTCCCGGAAAACGTATACCAAGCCCAAACGGGGGCTTTCAAACCATGAAAATGAGCATCTGTGTGGGTACAGTTCTAAAGATTTTTTATTTTTAGATTTTCATACAAAAACTTTTGTGAAAAAAAATTGACAACCCTAAATTTTGTCCTACCTACATTGACAGGTAGCTCCTACGTACTCAAGGGATGTTTGAGGTTAGGGTTTTAGGGATGTGCTAAGAGCAGGTAGGATAGAAACTTTGATATAAACTTTGATATAAACTTTTATAGTCACCCCAGTATAGCTTATTAGCTGAGCTTATTAAAAAGCTGAACTGATCTTTTTATGCGAGGCAAAGCGCTTTGTGTCGCAAGCGAGATTGTGCCATGACGTCTTGACTATCGTAAATTAATTTCACCCCAGAAATGCTGGCCGGCAATCTCTTTGTAAGTTGCTGCAATGGAGCGACTTCTCAGATTTTAGTGTTGCGAATCATTTGCATCGCATGTTTATATAAATATTATATGTGTAGTGCGTTTTCAGACAGTGCAATATCTTTGTTGTAACGCAAATGCATTTGTGCTCGCGCCTACGCCGTAGCATCGTAGCAAGATCATGTAGTAAAATACAATCAACATTTTTGTCCATCACGTTGTGCCGAACCCTACGCAACGTGGGAAACGTTGCGTAGGGTTCGGCTTTTTTTTCTTCTGCTTTTATCTAAAGCTATCTATTCTGCTTTTAAAAAAAAACGGGATAGATTATAAATTACTGTATTTTTAATGGTTCAGATATGCAGATACCTACCTAAAAAATATTATAGCAATACTAGCTTCTGCCCACGGCTTCGTCCGCGTGGTAGGATAGGATTATGAAAGTATAAGATAAGATAAGATAAAGTTTGCATGTATTTTATGTCTAGGAAGTCTTCCGAGATAAAACCAAAGAAACTTTATTACACATATAAAGGCAATCGCAGAATTTAAAGCTCGTCAAATATGCAAACATGCTCTCGCGTTCATCATAGCGAATGAAGATATTTTAAAAATACAGCTGAAATATAGAAGACCTTCAAACGTAAGAGGAAATTATGTTTACTTTGAAACGGCAGACGAGAAAGCGAGGTTCTTTTTTTTTTCGTTTTTATAAATTGGATTTTGTTGCAAGTAATGCATTCCGAGTAAAACTTAATATATATTTTATTCAGAGTTTGTTTGAATCATATTCCAGAGTCTGGCGATGATCACAAAGGATTAACGGGATTTAATAATTAGTTTTCCCGACGTTTCGACTGTATTGCAAAAGCCGTGGTCGTGGTAATCGCGAAAGTTTGAAAAGTATTTACCATGATCGGATTAACTGGAAACGTGTGTTATTTTTTGTGTGAAAATAAAACCTTACACGAGCACTGTAACAACAAAAATGAAAGTGAATCTATTTGAGTTTGTTTACTCAAAAGTCTAAAATTATAATTATTCTGAAATACATTCACAAAGTAATTAAAAAATATATGATCTCAATATCCGGAAGTAATCGTTGGGGAAAATACCAAAAACGTGTGATATTTGCTTATGTTTGCCAGCGCGCTATCTTAAAACCTATGCTGCTATTAGCTTAAACTCAATGAACTTGCGTTCGAAAATTGTACTGTACTTTTTTATTTTCTGAATCGGCAACTTTCTGCCTCTTAAGAAGCATTGTAATCTGAGCTTCTTATCGTGACAACAGTTACAGTATTACACGACGTATGGAGCACGGGTTGCTCACGCGTTTTACGTTGAGCAAAATATCTCGTCGTTACACGATGTAAAGCTCAGATTTTTTGTTTTTTTATGCTTCTTTTGCAAATATTATCCTAGATTTTTATAATTGCAATTAAAATTGTTATGGCACTTCTGCAAACCTTTTATTTGAAAGCCTTGTTATTCATAATTTATTTTGTTTTGCGAATGTTCTTATTCTTATATATATGCCTTATTTAAGCGACTTCGAAGAAAAAAAAACAGATTTCGGAGCTTTGTTTTTAAAATTTGTGAGGCCCCATTTTTTTATTTTGCTATTTTTTAATGAAGCTTTGTTTTATTTATTTTAATTTTAATTTTGCAACAATGCATGTTTATCTATTGCCGAATTTACAACAGGGTAATGTTTGGGAAAGCTGTCTTGTTTAAGAAATCGCTAAAGCTAGCACAATTGCGAATTTGTTGAGAATGAAGGATCGTATGAAATATTCAAGTTCAAATAATATAGCCAAATCGGCATTGGCCATGACACCCTGTTTCCCTTTTACCATGGCAAAAAGGAATATAAGTGCGTGGGGAATTGAGGCGAGCCAATTTCTCAGCTGTTTTGCCCCCGAACAACAAGAGGGGAGTTTTAAGTTCGAGCTCAATTAGTACGGCTGTCTGGGTCCGTCGCCACCATCCGGAATGGATACTGTGATTTCAAAGCTGAGAGTTAATCTTTGCGAAAGTAGGGTTCTGGCTTCTGATGTTTGTAATATAAGTTTAGAAAATATCTATCACCTTTAAAGGTTAGTATTTCTGTATTTTTGTCGTAATTGTTAATTGTTTACGCAAATAAACTTAATTAAACAATAAAGACAAACCTACAAAAATACGAAGCTTACTAATACTATAAATGCGAAAGTTTCAATGTTAATTAGTCGTTTGTAACTTAATATCTCGGTAAACCGTTTTGTATTAAATTCGGAACAGTATAGTTCATAACTTTTAATTGGATTCTTTGTATTTGGGCACTACGCGGTCGAAGTCGTAAACAGAGGAGGCTAGTATATGACTAAGTTCGTACCTCACATACGTTATCGAGGGATTATTTACGGTGTGTACGGACGGAGAAACAGATAATGTGACGAAATTATAAGGGTTCGGTTCTCGCCATTAATTGGCTTTTCATCCTAAAGATTGGTAGACTTTATTTAAGGACTCTTTCTTAAAATATAGGTATTTATATTTTTATTGTAATCATAAAATAAGAAAAGAAACATATTTTGAGGCCTTAGGCAATGTCGTATCTATTTCAAATATCGTTCGCGAAATGTTTGTGATTAACATACGCGATCGCAATGTCATGTGGTGCGACAGGGTCGATCGCTATTTGTATAGAAATGTTTAGCGAAAATTACACTTTTGACAAGCGCCATCGTGTGATTTGGAAACTCTAGCGAAGCCAAAATTAAATTCCTATCGTTTAAATAAACAGTGTTTAGACCTAAGCTGTTGGCGTTCCATTCAATAAATAAATAAACAAGCGAAATTTGGCGTTCGAAGACGAAAGAAAGACTAAAGACACATCGTGACTTCATATAAAGTGCAAGTTGGATGCAGCTTGAGAGTAGAAACGTTAACCTGTATAAAGGTCGTTTTAAACTTGTGAACGAGCACCAAGACTGGCATAATGAAAACGCGGCTTGTACGCAGTTTTAGCGAACACAAAAAAAAAACAAATACACCGTCCCACTTGCCTAGCTTAAGCGGGTTAAACGCAGTTTTTATTTTGCGAACTGATAAACAATCCTAGCTTATAACATAGTATGTGTGGGTCTATACGTTGAATCGAAACGAAGTAAGGCACTTCGGCTAAGCCTTATGCTAAGTTATAAATACGTTAAAAACCTGTCGTATGAAATGTTAATTTTGTAAGTATGAAAACCTTTCGGTACGATTACCTTTTTGAAATGTTATAAACTCAGCTTAAACCCTTTGTTCTGTTATCGGTTTCGAAAGAGAAAACAAATTCCTTGTACGTAGCTGCATACACAGCAAAACGGCTATGGGAATGAGAGAACGGTACCTACGAATTTAGCAATAACTTAGTATTTTAAAGTTGAAAATAATACAATTTCTCGGCGATCTACCCTCTTCCTCGTTCTTTTATTTTTGATTTGTTAGTCACTCCACTCGCAATTACCGGAAAATATTGTGTTCCGATATTCCGACGGAAACATTGCTAAATATCGCGTTTTTAGTGAGAATTACATTCTTTGCCCGTGGAAATGAGTCAGTCTTTATTGAAATTTCGTGTGCAGGGCCGGCCCGTCCCTAGGGCGAACGGAGCGGCCGCTCTAGGCGCCAAGGGCCAGGGGGCGCCGGAGGCGCCCCATTACCCTTGGCGAAAGATCCTGGGTGCCCGCGACGCCCTTTGCGCCAAAGGCGCCTCCGTTTCGGATGCACTTCTGCTTACTTGAGCTCCCGGGACACCACCGCTTTAATTTTTTTTTCAAAGAAAAATTAACTGTACCTAAAAGGCGTTCCCCTTTTTGATATTTGATTTGATTTTTCTTTACCACTGAGTTGCTGTACGTGACTCTCAGAGTACAGGCGCTGTCGGCGCCGATCTAGGACGCCTAGGCGCCCTCTAAGACATGTTCATTTGGTTTCTTGAAAGGAATATAACTGCTAAATGCCTCTTTTGATATTTATTTTCCTTTAAAAACTGAGGCGCCGCCGTGCTTTAGTCACAGCGGGCACGTTTTTACAAATCTCAGTGGTAGATAAAATAAACAGAAAATAAATTTCGCTATGATAGTTTTATAATTTAATTTTTTTATATTTCTTAATCACTGGATTGCGTAATCCTAATTCACAGGTAAACTGGAAGCGTCGTCATGAGACGACGGTTATTGTTAGGTATTGTTTTTAGACTGTCAAGAGATAAAAATAAAATGAAATATATCTTCGTCCTTTCGATAGCTTATTTTAAGTCTCATCTTATTTTACCACTGAGGTGCGGCTCCTCAATAAAATAGAAATATAACGGTAAAAACAAAATCGCTGGAAAATTAGAAATCTAGGTGGTCTAATCTATGCTGGAAATAATTATTGCAATAACCGACGAGTATAACTATTTTTTGACATAAGTGATTAGTTTACGTGAATGCTTTTTAACTTACAAGTTTATGAAGGAAAAGGACGAACGGGCCTATTTTTAGATGAAATCGTAGAAAAATACATGATTGACATGAATGATTGTAGAGGTCAAGGTTACGACAATGTCGCGAATATGATTAGACAACAAAAAGGAGTGCAGTCTTATAATTGAAAAATTTCCTCGAGTTTTTTTTAATTTTTTAAGTTATAGTTGCTATAAGTACCTAGTCTCAATCTAGTTGTAGCTGATGCAGCCAATACTACACAATTTAACTTTAAAAAAGGTTTGTGAGACAAGACGCGAAAGTAGAGTCAATAGCTTGAAAGCGGTCCGATACCAGTACCTATGCTGATATAAAAAGTGCCTTGAAAGAAGAATATGAACAATCAAATGACCCTTGACGAGTTCGGAAGCTAAAATACTTGCAGCCAATTTGAAGAAGTTTGAGTTTTTGTTGTCGCTATTCATTTGGTACGACGTTTTATTCCATATTAATCTGGTTAGCAAGTCTATGCAATCTGAAAGCGTTAACCTGTCAGAAACTACAAATTTGATGCAAAAATTATTAATTTTTTTAGAAAATTCTAAAGACATGCTGCCACGGGCTCTTATTATAGCTAAAGAGATCGCTGAAGAAGCTGATATTAATCCGGCATTTGAAATCACTTGCACAAGGAAAAATAATGTTCTTTTGAAAGTGAAGATGACGCGCCAATGAATCCAGAGATATTATTTAAAATCAATATATTTCTTCCAATGTTAGACACCGCCATAAACTCAACAAAAACACGGTTCCAGCAACTTTCATCAATTATGTCATTAATTAACTTGGATTTTCCTTTATGATTTAAATAAAACCGAAAAAAATTTGAAGGAATCGTTCCTAAAACTGGAGAAAACACTTGATTGAATTGTGATATTTCAAGATTAGAGCTGTCACGGGAATTTATCTGTTTAAAACCTTTTTTAGATAGTGGTAAACCAAAAGCAGTCCTTCAGACCTTAGCATTAAATCATTAATAGCTGTCTGATTTAGCATTACTGTCAATTGAAAATTATTTAGCTCAAGCATTATCATGTGAGGTTATTATAAAAAAAAATTGAAAATGCAAAAGTGCGTAAGCAGAGATTTAATTAAAACGTTGTAGTTTTAATATTCTATTTTCACTTTTTTATTTGATTGTTTTACAAGTATAATGGCATTATTTTATTTGTATTGCTTTATTATTCAATTTTAATTATCTTTGTTCCGATAATTTTATTGTTAATTACTTATTAGGTTATAGCAAGATTTTTTAACAATTTAATTTTTATTAATAAAGTACCTACGTAACTACCTGTACACATATTAATGATAATTATTGATCACTTAATGTACTTACATTCATTAAGATATTTTAGGCTTAGTTTTATTAAAATAGTCAGAGTTGATCTCCTTCAATATGTAATTCTTGTGATAAATAAAAGTTCCTACTTAATTACCTCAAAACGGTGAAGGAAAACATCGTGAGGAAACCGGCATGCCCTAGAACCAAAAATTCGAAGGCATGTGCCCATAGTTAGTGTTCCAATAAGCGGCGATGGGCTTGCAACCTGTCACGTGGAATGCTTACTACTTGCAAAACGCGGGCATGTATCAAATGTAATGTTTGGACATGCCTCTGACTACCCCCTACTTGGTGTCCTCAAAGATCTACTAACTGAGTATGTATCTGAGGATGTCCACCATGGGGAATACAGTCGTGAGCGTGTTTCGTTTTTTTTTATATTTGACTTGTTTAATTTTCTATCAAAAACTATAGAAATTTAAACAAGTCAAACTCCTAGGTATACGTATACAGGGGGGAGTGCAGTACGTGATTTTTAAAATTAGTTGACGGTGTAGGGGACGCCAAAATTTGATCTCGCTCCAACCTAAATCTAGCCTCGGGCCGGCACTCGTGTGTGCACGTGTGTGTATCTTTCGAATCTATCTGCAGAAGGCTTGTCCCGCAGATAGATTCGAGTTGATAGATTTTTTGCATACCGAATAGTATTTACACTCTAAACTTTAACTATGTTGTATGACCCATAGGTGGTCTTATCCATAAACACATATCTCTACTATACCAGAGATACTATACTATACATTGGTTGGACTGGATGAATATGAAAGTTACAATGGGGGTATATGCACGGTGTTATGCCAAATTGAAGATAACTTTTTCGCCCTCAGATTCAGCACCCACGTAATGATGCATATGAGCAATCACCCGTACTGGTCGGTAGCGGCCATGCTCTTCGGCAAGCTGGTGCACTCCGTCTGCACGAAGCTGGATTCGCAAGAGTTCTTCGAGACGATGAAGCCTCCTTTCTTTACTTTCGCCCAGCAGCATGACAGCTCCGAGTTTTTGGGGTGAGTAAACTATAGGCGACAAAAAGTCTTCTTCGTATTTAGGTATTTTAGAACTATTAGTTTAACTGAGTTTCAGCTTATTTTCCGCGCGCAGTGGAACTTCAATATCACTAAATAATGAGGATTAGAAGGCATGTGCCATCAGTTAATGCGGATCACTAATTACGCCGAACGTGTGTTTATCTCTATAGAATTTTGGACGTGCCTCCAAATATTACATAATTGTTAAACTCACAGATCTATGTACCGAGGATGACATTCATATGGATTAGTCGTAAGCGTATTTGATATGTTTTTGTGTTTGCATCTATTCCGCATCGTCATCCTTTGGAATCCATGAGTTAGTTTTTTTTATTCGGGAACCACGTGGGCGAAACTATGGCCAGAAACAAACATCACATTATTTACATATTACGCTTGGTTAGAAAGCTATGCATAATTAGGCTCAGATTTGAATCAATAATTGTTGCGATGTTGGCTTCAATAATTCGGTGTAGTCAAATTACTCACTAATTGGTAGGCAATCAAATACGGATGGTTCAGAATAGGGGGTAGACTTGTAATCCGAAACTTTGCCTTTGAAATTCAACACTACGCAAATTACGGCTAGTTCCGTAATTTTCGTTTGTTATTGTTCTCCCCTCTGTTAAACAGAGCAAACTATTGGCACTTATGTGTGTTAATGAGAGTCCGAAATTTTAGTAGCACTTTTTATTAATAAATGATAGGTACCATCGTGTTAATGAGAGTCCGAAATTTTAGTAGCACTTTTTATTAATAAATGATAGGTACCATCCGATTTTTATCTTTCCACTTCTATTTCGTGTGAAATTAAAAATATGTTACAACTCCACACCTAATTGTGAAATTTAGAATAGGGACCCAATTTTATATTGAGATTATATTGTGTTCTGATAGCATTTGCTATAAATTCTTTTTGTTCAAACATTAAGATATTTTTTTAAAATATATTTAGCAATTATTGTTGATCCAATTTTACCAACACAAAATACATTTAAATTTAAAATTTAAAGTTATTTGTTTAGAAAAAAGAGCTCGCCTATTCAACGCAATAATGTTTAGTATTTTCACACATTTATAAAAAAACATGGTCCACTGGTAAGTCGTTTGCGATAAGAGTTGTTTATTTGTTTATGTGTTACCATTTTCTCAGAAACGGATTGAAATGCAGTTTCTTTGCAACCATTTTGTATGTCTTCTGAATATGGTTCTTAGATATTTAATATCGCCACAAGTCACTAGTGGGCGTGCAATAGACAGATGTCAGATGGAAACTACGTCGGAGGTTTTTATATTTTACAAAAATTACCATATTGCAGTTATTTTCGTGTCTGCTACGGCAATCGATTCATACTTTAGCTTAAATCTGATAATTCTTTCCAGATATCTCTTTGAGTTGTTGCAATCGTTTGAGCACGTGCCTGATGAGAATTTCGACTATAGTAAGCCACCGGTTTTGTCTACCGCTAACCGCTGGAGGGCTGCAACTCAGTCTTATACATCTTCATCTAGGTAAGACTATCCACTATTTCCGTTTGCTTAAGATACACTTAACACCTAACGCTTGATTTACGTACAGATCTGGTTCTGATCCGGAAGCCCAGCAGTCTTGATATTATGTTAGAGCCGCGTGACTATGGGTGGCGTATTAAAAGAAAATACTCATCACATCGCTAACACTGGTCGTGTCGTTTTTTGTTTTAGGGCAAACGCGGCTCACCACCACTCAATTGGCAACCCTATGAAATTTGTTTGCTGTCTTATAGGCAAATTCTCCTAGAAAAGTTGAAAATTCTCCTGGTGTCTATAAATCACCAGCATCTTTACCCTATAAACAGAAACGCAGCGATACGAGCACTACTGTTTTGCGGCATTTACTGTAAAACTATTAGTTAGTGCGTTATATTGACTAAGACTGACTTTTTGAAATGTTTTCATAGGAATCTGTCATCATAATCAATGGATAGACTTGATCATCCGTTTTTTTTGTTGACACAACTTGTGAGAGTCCCGAAGTTGCCTTATTCCTCCCAAGTTATCCTTGGAACACCATAAAAACAATTTACGTTGGTAGTATGTATTAAATTAGTTTCACACGCCAAAGTTAGAGCTCTGCCTGCCCTACTCCTCCTCTACGGACACAACTTTAGCTAATATGTAGCCTTATATTTCCTGAATCGGGACTTCAAATCAAAAATAATTAAGAAAATCCTTAAACACATATTAAATGATAACTCAAAATAGAAAAAATAATACTCTATAAAAGTAATACATACTCATTTATTTTTATTGATGATAAAAAAACATGTTTTTACAAAAAATTATATCTCAATGCATTTAAAACTGAGGGAGTAATCGTGGTGTCACAGACGAACGTGACGAAGCTAAGGGTTCCGTTTTAGCCATTTTGCTTTCGAACCCTAAAGCTTCAGATCAACGGCCTAATTGACAGGCGTGAAGCAAATCGTTTGACGAGATAAACGCTACGCCTTGAAGCACGCTGTATTTTCACATTACTTCAAAATTGAAATAACTTTCCAGTTCATTGGAGCTGACATGACTGACAGATTCCTTTGAGGCATTTTTCGCACAAACGTATTTCCTCATTTCCTCCGTGGGCACTATGACACTAGATCAATTCAGCTTTAACATGGTAGGTCACGTCATTTTTCATGAAAATGCTTATTTGCACCGCGCAGAGAGGAAACGAGGGAATACTAATGTGTTTATTTTCTCGTAGGTCGGTCACAAATGCAAGTTGTAAAAATATTTTAAATATTAGTATCCCCTGCGTTTCCTTTCAATATCTATTATAATTATTGCAGCGACAACGAGGCGGCTGGCTCTGAAGGGACACGACGGGAAACCTCGCCTCGCCCCGGGGGCAGTGGAGGTAATGTACCTATTTTCTTTAGCTACAAACCGCTAATTAGAATTGGGCGGCATTGAACACAGCTCAGAGCGGGAACAAGTCTTGATTATAATTTGAATTTTACGGCATGACCTAAAGTAGCTTTCACTTGAAATATGGTTATTTAAAATGGAATCGTTGCGCGACTCGCCAACTGACTGCCGAATTTTGAAGCGCTACTTAACACTTAAGAACGGTTAGAAAACAACAGCTTTATACTTTTTATTAAGTGCCATCCCATCCCTGTGCAGCGTTTGAGTACTCGGCTTTTTGCTCGGCTGAGCTTTATTGAGCCGTGGCTCAAAAAAGTACGAGAGACGTGACATTTTAAGGGTCTGTTCCTTCAGGTATAATGGTTGCAGTAATAAAAGATTTTCTGAAATTCACCACTTAGAGGGCGTAGCGGGAAGTTAAATAAAATAATAAATAATGCTGGACATTTTTCACACAGCATCATCTAGCCCCAGAGTACGTAGAGCTTGTGTTATGGGAACTAAACGACTGATTTACTACTTATATATATATTTTTGTAAATACATACATATAAAACACCCAGACCCTAGACAAATATTCGCAGATACAAACATTTGTCAGATGAATTTTCTATCGAAAAAGCACAACGTGGTAAAAGTCTCGGGCCTTCCGCTATGTGGTTTTCACATAGGAACAGTTCCATGAAGATATTTCTTTTTTATATCACGCGTCTTAAACTTAGTCAAATACAGACCGTTTTCAAACAAAAAAAACATTTGATAATTTTTAAGAACCTGATCACATGTATGATTATGGATGATATGTGTCAAGTTTCTTGATGTCTGGTTTGTAGATACCCTACGTCTCTGCGCCGTATAAAAGGACAGGTATAATAAGCGCCTTGTACATGCTAATTTACGTCTATAGTTGGAGATCATACGAAAAATATGTTTGACATTGAGTCGTTTACACAGTTGATTTATTAGATTTTATCCGAAAACAGACGACTTTTTATCACCATATTATTTTATGGAAATAGCTACATTTCCAAAGTCGTAGAAGAAAAGCTGTTACCGAGTTATTATTTCAGTAGAATGCCTATAAAATGCATATTGTATATTAATTGGAATTTCAAACGGTGGCTTATGAGTACAAGTCAACAATGAGATCTGCAGAAGTATTAAAAGTGTGTCGAAGATACTAACGCCCTCCTCCATGTGATGGTTGATTAAATACAACTAATTTAACTAATGTGGCTAACTCTCCTCAGGTTCGGGCTCATCTACGAAGCGCAGCGCTGGGTCCGACGCGGATAATTCCGGGCCGAGAAAACGCGCACGCATCGACCTGACCGCTCTACGGCGGGACTGCTACATAGACAGCATGTTCGGGGGCGTGCTACTGACGCGGGTGGAGTGCGTCAAGTGCCATACCACGTCGCTCTCGCGCGACGTGTTCCGCGACCTGCAGCTGGCGTTCCCCGAGAAGCCGGCCTCGGGCCAGCACACGGTGCAGAGCCTGCTGGACTACTACTGCTCGAAGGAGCGCCTCACCGGCGACAACCGCTATATGTGCCGCGACTGTGGCATGCTGTGTGACGCCGAGCGGAGCGTGCTCATCGAGAACATGCCCAACTATCTTATACTGGTTCTGAAGAACTTCAAGTAAGTAGACGATTTTATTTAATTTTTTTGGCTCACGTGCCATGAAGTTAGAGTGACGTGATCTTCAGTTCACCTTAACTTGGTAACGTAACATGAATTGCGAGTGCACGGGTCGGGCTCTGTACGTGCGCCTTACGTTCCAGGTTCGAGCCGAAGCTGCAGGTGCAGTCGAAGTTGATCCACCGCATGTACTACAACCACAGCATCACGTTGCCGGTGGTCCGCGCGCAGAGCACGCACGCCTCGTACGCGCTGTACGCGGCCGTCGTACACTCCGGCTCCACGCTCGACTCGGGCCACTACTACACCATCGCCAAGGTACACGCCCAGGCGCTCCTCCCCTTACTACCCCGAACTACCGCGTCTACAAAAATAATAAATGTGTATTTATTTTATGTTACCTACATACAATAAATACGCATTTATTATTTTTCTATCAATATATCTAAGCCGTAATAACTGACGGCTATGGTCTCGTTCCCTTGGTGATTTGGCTATTGAAATTAAGAGGTTACTACTGCCTCGACAGGCACAGTAGATTCTCTGTTGTGTCTGTACAGCTTAAACAGTCAGCAGTCTGTTATATGATATGGTGTGGTATGTGCAGGATAACGGCGCCTGGCACGAATACAATGACGTGGACGTGACCTGCGCCACCGAGTCGCAAATCAACGAGCTGGAGAAATCCAGCACCCCGTATCTGCTGTTCTACCGGCGCGACGACGTGGAGGAAGTCACGCCGCCCGCTCTGGAGGACCTGCCGTGCAAAGTGAAGCAGCACGTGCTCGCTCATAACAAACACTATCTCGACTCACTGCGACCCTGACATATGAGACAAACTCCTCGCGTTCAGTATTACCCAAAGAAACGTTAACTGAACTCCATCTGAGAAGTGGGAAATAATTGAAAAAGACAATTTTAAAGCATGCAACGGACTAGTCAACAAACAATTGGTGATACTGCTTTTACTCTAGCATAGTAGTGAAACTTAAGTTGGCACCGTATGAAACCTGCAATGTTGCCGTTGAAACAGACAATTTTAAAGCTAGATGATTAGTGATTCTTCTTTTCTATAGGATCGTAGTGAAACCCACCACAGCTGGATAGGGCTGTCGAATGCAGTATTTCAAGTAGTCATTGAGTGAACGCATGTTTTGTGGCAGGTGATGCCCTCATAAAATTAAGCTGCTATAAGATCATTACATTTAATTCAATTTTAAATATGAATGTCTCCACAGAAATGGTATTTATTCAATATTATAATAATATTAATCAATATCAATATTAACTATATAAATTCTATATAGTCTATATATTGGCGTTATACATGTAATGGAATTAATGGAATTAATGTAATTAATATAATAATCGATGTATTGGATCTCTCCGTCGTAATTCACTGGTCTCGTTAAGTATCTGGTCTGTGCTATTTTATTTGTTTTGATTGAGATCAGTATTTACTATTAACATTATTACAATAAAGTACTATCTGCTTCAGTAAGATTGATTGAAGCATGATTCTATTTGATGAATAATAATATAAGTCATTCTTAAATCTAATGTTGAGTAGAAACATGTATAATATTACCTGTTGCATAAAATATAATTTTATGTCAAAGTTTTTTCATACAATATCTATAACAAAAACTTGAAACTTGATATTTTTACTGAAATTAAAATTGTGTTTTGAAGAATTTGTATATTAAAATGTATACTATGAATTATTATTTACCGATATATTCTTGTGTGAAATCATCTGCAGGTCAGATTTACTTATTTTACAAATAGATAAAATTTAAATTAAGATTTTATCAATCCATAAAATATTATTGTTTTCTTATGTTATTATTTGTTTCTGGAAAAAGATCCATCCAATCCATTGGACCTGAATTGATCCCTGTTTTTAGTATATTCACTAATTAATAAACGAATCTATCACATACAGTCCTGTATAATCCCAAACAAGGATTCCCCTACCACTACTCTCAAGGTGGTAGGGGAAGGAATAATCATGTTTGCATATCATGCGTTTGTCTCTCATTGAATCGTCATATTTGTTGTGTTGTTTGTCACAGTCGAATGCGGCATCAAATCACAAATTTAATTTTTAATTTGTTTTTATAATTATTTTCGTTATGTAAATATAATCATTACTAAATTACTAATCATTAAGTAATAATACCTATTTAAAAATAGTTGTGGTAAAATAAAATTACTTAATCATTTGATGTTCTATATTGATAAAATAATATAAGACCGTGATTAAAGGTTGTATAATTCATCAACATTTTTGAAAAAAAAAAGTTTAAATATTTAGTGGTTTATCTTTTAAAAATCAATGGTAGCATAATTATTCTAGTAATAAACTAGTTTGAGTGCTTATCTATTTGATTATGTGCGGATTCAACCAAACTAGTATAAGTCTTACATCCTACATATAAAATTACTCACTTATTACTCTAGAGGTATTTTTTTTTGTTCAACTATATATAACTCTGGCAGTCTAGTTTGTCAGTTTCAGAAAGATTTTTTCACTACTTAGCTTCTAGGCCCATATTCCAAAACGAAGCTCAAACTAAATCTAAATCAAGTATTGATATTTTACAGGAAATGTGTCAAAAAATCTACACCTAGATGAGTCTAGATTGGGTTTGCGTTTCGTTCTGGAATACAAGACCCAGACAGTGAACCTAGCATGCTAACTGCCACAGATTTAAATTTTGATATCTTTCGAAATGCTTTAATTTATGAGAATTTAATCTTGGTGTATGATGAATTGAAATAATTGATAATTGGTACTTTTAATTAACTACCGAGTTGACAGGTTTGATTGTAATTAAATCATTGACTAATCAAACTTGATTAATCAAAACTTGTTACAAAGTTACAAAGTTTACAAAGTTTTGGCATATGACTGAAGCATTTACCTTCTAGTTTAGCTATATACAGCCTGACAAACACTTTAAATAATGGTTTATTGGTATACTTTGAATAGTAGTTGCTTCCTAGAACCCTTCACAGTTGTATTATATAGAATGCATAAAATGTAAGATTCTATTTATGGTTTTAATGAATAAATCAGAAAATTACGTTAAACTTTTATTTTCCGGGATGTTTAGTCAAGGTTATTCTTCCATAACCTTGACTAAAGATAACACATGCTAAATACAAGCATGCTTTTCTGTATTGTATTATACACATGCTAGTTAATAGCGTTTGCTCGGAAACCAGCATGATTTTGAGTTACCCAGTAGCATGTGTATACCTTATGAACTGTCAACTTGGATATCAGTCGCTTTGAAACGATGCTTAGAACTTATATGCACTTGTTTCATACTTCCAGGACTCGAGGTTAAAAAGTCAGAGAGCGGGGACAACTTCAAAGCCCGAATATTTCGATAGGTGCATCGTATATAAAATATTTTTAGATATCTATTCTACGAACAGAGGACACGGGATTTTTTAACACGGGGAAGTGCGATAAGGAAAAAAACAAAAACCACTAAAAGAGTGCCTGTTTTTTTTTATAAAAAAAACCGTACGGGCTATTAAAATTTTCCAATTTAGAGAAGGCGAAACCAAATAGAGACATTTGGTTTCGCCTACCCTAAAATTGGTTACCCAAAAGAAGGTATAGCAGCAGAACGGGTTGTCAAGTTACCATAGGAAAAAAAACTGCTTGCAAAGTAATATTAAACATCGCTTTATCGCATATGTAAGTACATTAATCTATAATCCTATTAGTCGTCCCCCTAAGTTGTTCAGTTTCTCTGTGGCGGCTCGAGTTATCTTGCTGAAAATCTTTCCGGGCACCTGGAAAATATAATTATTTAGGGCAAGGTTTCGGTAGTAGAGAGGGTCTCTCAGTTCCTAGCTTTGTAAGTCATAATAAGGTGTCATGACAGGGAATATCTCACCTCCAACACGGTGTTAACGAGGTTGGAAACACTCGAGGCGCCGCCCACTACGGCCTGCCCTGTGCTATAAAATTTGTCTCCAGTGTTGCCGTATTTCTCCGATTCGCTTATTGTGTCCACGATCGGCTTAGGCTGAGGATCAAAAAATATTATGCATATAATCTATCGGCTAATTACTTAGTTGGTCAGGCAATCACGGATATTCTAAAGAAGGAGGGACAACGTGCCGGCGAAATCGTTATGGAAAACTGATTTTTCTAATCTAACTAGGTATTATACCTATTATCACTATCAACTACAGCAACAGAGAAATTTGTTTTTTGATCAGTATCGTATGAGTTAATGTAATGATGTAAAATAAAATCTCATTGTGTTCTATTCTAATTAAAAAAAAAAAAAATGATTGGCCTTTGTCGAAATGATTATACGATGGTTATTTCCTCTATGGAAATGTTGTTCGGAAATCTTTTGAATCAAGTTTTCTTTAATGGACGATAATTTGAGACACTGAAACGTAGGGGTTTTTTCTTCTTTCTCGCTTTGCCTTGTCAATTGAAGTCTTCGGTCGGCATTATGCGCTCTCATAGGACGCGCTTTATAGTAGTTTTATTCGCTAGATTATGCCGATATTCCTTACTTGAAACAATCCAGCGACAATGCTCTGAATGTTCTCCTTTAAGGAAAGCGCCTTGCTACCAAACCCCTCTGTCTCATGCACTGCGCTCTCGATTTTAGTCACCGGGTCCAAGAATGGACCGCCGATGTAGCTAGCCTGCGGGGAAAGAAATATTTTCATTATGCCTGCAGCCATCTAGACAGCTAGCTACTAAGTTACACGCACAACTTATCAGCTGTCTGTCTGGCTTAGTGTCGAGCATTACTAAATCACGTCACATACACACTCTCGAATGCACAAACTTACTAGAGATGCTAATGCATCTCAAATGTCGCGCTAAACGTACATAGCTCAGGAAGTCGCGCGGCTCCAGCCGCGCGGTACAGTGAGGTATCGCGTTACGTACACTCTGGCGAGGATTGGCCTCAGGAAACCACGCGGCCCAGTGAGGCCTCGCGGCTCAGGCCCTAGTAAGCTCGTAAATGTCCTTTAACCTAGGCATAACTACTTACTTAGGTACAATAATATTCAATGAGGAACGAGTAGATATTAGTTACCTACCCTGTAAGTAGGTAAAAAATCTAGGGCTCAGTGAGGTGTGTAAAGTACATAATATGCACCTAGATTGGTAGATTTTGTGCCTTAGAACTTGGATTAAGGTTGTTGTTCTAGATCATTATTATCCTAGAAAATATAGCGTAACAGCGGTCACGACCATATTACGGTGGGTACGCAATGCAATCTGACCTTCGAGTCCAGTGTGTTTCCCAGTAAGCTAGAAGCCGCCTGCAGCTTGTATGAGATGAAGTTCCCTCCAACAGACTGGTCTGGTTCCCCTCCCGGATGATTCTCTGGTTCGATACGCTTAGCGAACGCTGTGTCGTGGGCTATAGACTGACTATTGATGATCTCGGGAGACTGGGGCTGGTCGTAGACCGGCAGGTCGATGTGGATGGGGTCGTCGACGGGGAAGGAAAAGCTCCCGCTGATGAAAACGGCGATGAGGACTGTCTTATAAGCCATTCTGAAAAAAAAAATGCATAGGAAAACATACCGCAGTCCGCAGTCGGGTAATAAGATACGTGGACATTATGACGACGTGGGAAGGCTCTCCATCCGATGGAACGACGAGGCGAGATTGTGGGAAGTGGATAGTTGAAGGGTAGCCCCAGATCGTTGTTTAATTGCACTATTTAGGGGAGGCCTATTTATACCTACTCTTACAGTATGTTAAAGATGATAATGAGGGATTAAGTAGGCGTAAAAAAACGAATTGGTGTAGAGTTTAGGGTGCAACATTATTTTAGAAGTGAAAAGTAGTAAGGTACTTTTCTATGTACCTACAGTATGCTAAGCCAGCAAGATACTGATGGGTTGCTCATGATGAGGATCAAAGATTTTGAACACGCAGCATGAGGATTTAATGAAATGTTCAACATAAAGTCTCATTTTAATTTAGAGGTAGTTACACCTTGCTATCTGATGTTTCGACTGACATTTTTTGATATTGACATGCTTTTGAAATTGAATCAGTTTTATATGAATTTTTTAAAGAAATTTTGTTAATCAACTATGGATATGCCCGATATAAACAAATGCTTCGGAATGTTTCCACCAAAATACGCATGTTTTCTCATATCAGTGTTCGGGCTTGGAACCGGAGGAATCGGACTAGCAGGGATTGTTCTGTTCGGGCTGGTGGAAGACAGCATAGTTGCTCACTTCATCAAATCTCATGAAACAGACCCTACGCTAAAAAAAGTGTGTCTCATGACTATAGGTCTTGTTTCGCTTTTGCTCTTAGTTGCAAATGCTCTGCTGTTCCTTGGCTCTACGACGGCATCTGCAGGAAGCGTGACTGCTGCGAAATGGGTTCTATTTGTCATGTGCCTACTTTTACTTCTAGGAGCTGTCGGTGCGCCTATGTCTTGCTTCTTTCTACCGAAAACATGTATCATTAAGAAGATTTCAGCCGTTACAATGGTTCTGGGATACCTGATTATAGCGATCTTCGTCCAGATTTGGTTGTACTTTATGGTGGTGGCGTATAATTATGAGATGCAACTATAAATAATTCAAATTTACTTGCTTGTTCTTGATACTACCTTCTCATACTGTACTGATCTAAATATATTTGATGAAAAAGAGCAAGCATGGACGATACCTATACATTAGGAGCAAGTTAAAACTAAAAGTGTGTGAGTTTGAAAATAAGTTTTACACTTACACCTACGTATTCAAATTGGTCCGTATAAAATAAAAACAATCACTAATAAAAATTTGACAAAATTTTGCTCTACCGGGTTTTGGTTGGTTTGGTTTTAATAATTAAAAAAAATATATGATTTTTATAAATTTCCTATATAGTTTTAGATATAGTTATTAATTGAAATTGGTTAGAATTTGCAAACCCTATCTGTTTGGTTACTACAAAATCTATAATTTTTTTTAACCATCAGAAGCTTTTGAACCAGCTAGAATAAAAAAAATATATAAAATAATATGATATAAGTACTTACTAAATAGTACATAAATTACATAAATTTGTATTTTGAATAAGATGATCTTAAGTTATTCTTCTTAAGTATTGCAACATTCACAAGTAGGTTGGTGTACATTTAACTTAGCTACCTAAATATTTTTTGTGTAGGTTCTCGCACTACCTATTACTATCAATATTCTGAAATAAGTAATGGGTGTACCTACATAGGTATTATCATAATAATTATATAAAATACGACAATTCGCTTACCTGTGGGAGGATATTTCTGGCGCGGTAGTTTGCGATGCGCGCGTGGCTGTTACTGCATGTTACGTCGGAGCAGTCACTTTCACAACTTACGTCATAGCTCATAGGCCTTGGCACTTGAATGTGTTGCATGGAGCTAGCCTTTTACAACTCGACCTACAACCTCGAAGGCTAGAACGTTGCCGAACCGAGAGGACGCATCGCACTGCCTTCAACGTCGATTCCGTCAACACTTACTGTTTGGTATCATGTATCAACATACGAATCGACATGCTGGACGAAGGCCTCCCCTAAAGATTGTCATGACAAAATATTTTAGGTCACCTCCATCCACCGACTTCGCTCAACATCGGTACTTACATCGATTGGGTGGGGATTTCTTACATAGCGTTATCGTTCGGTTCGTGGCCACCAATAAAACTAGTGGTTATTTCCTTTAAGCTATGGCCACTAATCCAGAACCTTTTTTACCCAGCGAGCGGTTGTCTGTCGATTCTGCGACCTAAATGACTTGCTCATTCTAAGAGCTATATAGGTGATATTCTTGGATACCTATTATAGGTCTACCAACCTACCAATACAAAAGCTGGTGTGGTGGTACGAGTATCCGGCTGCACAAGGGTTAAAGTAGATGTATCTATTTAATTTATGGATCAAAATGGTGTTAGAAATAGCGCAATCGCTTTGCTCGCTCGTAATCTGTCCCCACTTTATTTACCCTGGCTAAGCCCATGGACTTACTTACCTCCAAAGTACCTGCCTATCAATTTGGTACCTATTTAATTAGAAGCCCTGAACCAGCTTCTATGGGAACTCACACGACCTATTGACCTCATATAGGTATTGTTTTCCACGGTAGTTACCTGTATAAGTATGTACTGATCTATCGAGGATTTTTTTCTATTGAGTCATTGTCTAATGTTCTTGCATTAAGTAAAAATGGTTAACTAATAATAGATTAAGTAGGAGGTACCTACTTTTAGCAGGTATTAACAATGAAATTGCCCAGCTAAAATATACCTACCTATTATATATTTGGGTTGTAATGCCTGCCTACCTATTCCAGTATCCTTAGATACTTTAGAACTATAATACTTATATTGGTAGAAATAAGAAGTTATTTGACATGATTGCAGCGCACAAAAAGCCCACTTCAAACTGCTTTTAGACTTAAAAACTTTTTGTAATTGGTATTTAGACGATTTTCAGTGTCACAGTGTAATTGAGTGAAACTAATGACACGAGATTTTGACAAGTGCATTATTCTATAGATAAATAAAATGCAAAACCTTTAATACTATGATTTTTTTAAACCGTGGCTGTTTAAAACAATATGGGCGCTTACCATTTTGGACTACTTCATGCTGTAAGGATGTTATCAAGTCCTCACAGCTTGTTGACTTCGGAGACACACTCAACAAATCAAAACTCAAAGCGAAGCCTTTACAGTTGTTCCTAGCAAAGCAGTGCACCAGAAAATTGCGTATATTGACCAGTTTGACATCGTGGACCCAAGTCCGCTTCAACGACAACTGTCCACGTCTCCATCGAGACTTGCAGATGCCCAGTTTCGATGCATACAGAAAGGAAGAGTACAGAGATGTAAGAAAGACAGACTGGGGTTCCGGAGACGGTAAGCCTGGGTTCACATACGTTGTCGGCTTCTTTGGGCTGCTCTGCGGTACGTACGCGGTGAAGTCGGAGGTGGTACATTTGGTATCATACATGGCTGCGGCAGCTGACGTACTCGCTTTGGCATCTATAGAAGTCGAACTGGGGAAAATAGCCCCGGGGGCTTGCGTGTCCTATAAATGGCGAGGGAAGCCGCTATTTATCAAACATAGAACTCAAGTAGATATCGATAACGAAGATTCTACTCCTATGGCTGCGTTGCGCGATCCCCAGACACCTGAGCAACGCACGCTGAAACCGGAATGGCTGATCGTTATTGGGATTTGCACCCACCTAGGCTGCGTTCCGATACCCAATTCTGGGGACTGGCCTGGTGGGTTCTACTGTCCATGCCACGGTAGTCATTATGACAACGTAGGCCGAGCACGCAAGGGACCGGCGCCTTTAAATTTAGAAGTCCCTCCTTATGTATTTGTTAGCGATACCCTTGTTCTCGTAGGTTGACCTTCAAGAATGATTATTGAAATTAATTTTAGAAGATACTTATTTATTATTAAATCCATATTATTCAATTAACAGGCTTATTAATTTTGTGTCTATACCTACACATAGTTATTCTCTAATTTGAGCAATGTAGAATAAGTAGGTACCTACTTAGGTCCATGCTGCAAGAATACACGAAAAAGCTAAAGAATTCAGACGGAATCCCAGACTGTACCTCTACCTATAATTATATGCTCTTTCCTTTGTAATCCTTATTGTAATATATTAATGTGAAAATGTTGTTGTTCTATACATTAATGGTAAAGCCGGTTCTACTAAAATCGCCATAATACATTTTTTTTGATAAAATTATGTCGAATAGGTCCCCCCGAAGAGTGCCATGACGAACTTGTCAGCAGAGGACTTCGATGTTGACGGCTGATAGTGATATGTTTCAAGATGGCTATTGCCTAGTTATATTTTACTCAATAACCTTATCGGGATGCGTGTGCTATACTTAATCTGTTAAGGAGTTCACTCGTTTTTTATCCAGTCCATCATCATCAGATAATTTTACAAGGGATAGATTAAATTTTTGACCAATTTATACTGCTGACCCTAGATGTAATTAAGACGGAATAAAACAATCATCAAAATCGTTCAACCATTGGCGAAGATAGGTGTGGGCGTGTAGCCGGCTGCGATGCAAAAGGTGCGGGTTTCATTCCCGCTGCAGCATTTATAACATTTATAGGTAAATGTTGGCAATACAAATCATAGAACGGGTACATAAGGTTACGAATATATCGCGTTGCAGCGCATTCTAATTACGCTGATGCGCGTCTTTTAAAACGCGCAAAGAATTGTGCGTTTTAAACACAGGCCGCGCGCCGTTGTCAATTAGGTTAACATAAATAACTGATTGAATAGTGACTATAACATCTTCTTTCTTAAGGTATTTTACTAAACAACTTAATCAACGATTTTAATTTTAGATTATGTAATTCAGACCTCATTATGTAATTACCTACTTAATTACCTAAATTAACATAATACCTAATGGGACGATGACTTTGTAAAAAGTATATCTAATTCTACTTATATAATACATAGAAAACATCCAGACCTGAGACAAATATTTGCAGATCATACAAACTTTTTTTTTTGAATCGAACTCGCAACTTTCTGCAATGGGTAAAAGAATCTTTATCTTTATCTTTAGTGAAGCTAGGTAACTTTTTTCTATAGCCTTTCGGGAGAGCACTATCTGTGAATTTTAACAATTACTGACTACGTAAAACTTTAGCAATAAAAGATTCAAGATATCGCTGCTCTAGCACTTTCTGAAGCGGGATGGAAATCTTTGGTCAGATCTAACTTTACTGTCACTCATTATGAACGTTAGCGTCACTGTCAACTCTTTATATTCTGTGCAGAGTTGCAATCTTCCCGACTTGCGGGTGTTATCTAGAGGTGTGATAGCCGAAGGCAATTTTAGCCTCCGGAGTATAAGCGGATATTTTATTGAATCACCGGAGATTCTCCGTATAGTCAAAATACTCAAATCAATATCTATGAGAGAAAAAAAATACGTGATTTATGAAATAAGATAGATATTAACACTTTATTTTTCACCACATTATGTTGCTATCAAATTCAAACAGAGCAAAGTAATCGCGGGAGTACAATGGGCGGTCGCTAGTAGCGATATCTTCTATACAACCTTTGGATGGACAGGAATTGATACATTGACTATGATAAAAAAATAACATTCAGTTACAGACACACAATACACAGATCAGTAGAATAGTTACTTATACCGTGACGTGCGCGGCTAGCTAAATTGCGATACGCTAGCGCCACACACTGTTGAAAAGAAACGAGGGACATTAAGTATTGCATGGTTGAATTTATTTTGAATATTTTCTTAAATATATTGATTTTTAATGTTATTTCTTCACTATACCATATTACTACTATCATTTACATAAAAGAAGTAATAATTCCAGGAAAATGATTGTTTTTATATGAAAGGCATTAATTTAGAGAGCGGACTAAAAATAGAGGAACTTTTAGAACTTTGCCCTTTTCACAAAATCTTTCATATTTTCAATATTTTAACCTTCAATTTATGAGTCTTAAGGACAAAGCTAAAAAAATAGGCAATGTCACATAGAATTTATCATGCCACGTTCAAACATTTCTATTATCTGTCAAAATTGAGCGTGCAAAGTCACATCAAAATATTTGTCGTTTTGCATACAAAAAAGGTGATAAAAGCGTCACTTTTTATGGTTAATATATTGACCTACTTTTTTTTAATAGAGTTTTAAAATTATACTCACTTTAAACTTCTCTCTAAGAATGCGTACCTTTATTTTTTTTTGAGCTGAAATGAAGTCAAAAGTGGTTTTGACTGCGTAGCTGTAATATGATGAAACTTACTACCAAATTATTTCAGATCTAACTTATTGCCGAGATGAGAACCCTGACGGTAATATTTTGGTGGGAAAAGTCGTAAACTCGTAAACAGTGCTGTAGAAAAAGTCATTTGACACTGCCCACCATCGTATTTATAATAATCAAAGAGAGCTTTTGTGTTTAATGTATAATATCTATGGTATATTTGTTACAAACTAACAGTAGTTATAATAACGTGCTAAGTGTGAGTGAGTGATTTATTTTTCTGGAATTGAAATAGACTCGCCATGTAGACAAGAAACTGCCTTGACTGGCTGCTTGCTGTCTATGAGTGACTGATGTTTTGTTTTTCTTTCTGTGGCTTGACTGGACTGTCTGAGCCTATAAACATACCAAAACGTAGTGAATATTTCCTCTATGAACGCACAAACTGTGTGAGCATTTAGATTAATTTACGAATTTGAAAGTGTATCCGCAAGTTGATTTATTGATAATATCAAGTTATCATGGGTCGAACGAACAACCCATTTCTTTGGGGAATAATATTCGCTTCGGCGACTTGGAGTATCTCCTTGTACCTGTATTGGCTTCTCAACATGAGCAGTAAGTGATCATTTCAATCCATGTTCCATAAATTTGCCGTGAAATAACTACAATCTCATTGATGTCTCACCATCCATAGGTTGCCTGTATTGATTCAGGTCTAAGCGATAAGACCGGCTGGTGCAATTTTAGTTACTGAAGTTTTTATTTTTATGTCGTAGGCACCTTGTGGTATGTACAATATACAATTTTCATTAATTTATTTACTCACCTCTTCAAAAAACTATTTAAATGGAAAATCTCATCACATTACTTAATGATTAGAAGTGATCATGGTCTAGCTAGTTCAAAATGGGGTGGAAGTGGACCGTTTAAATGGTATTGCACTCACATATGAGGACATATTACGGTGTCCACAAGCACAGCTTAAAATCAGGACATACAGAATCATAAAGAAGACACATTTCAGTAGCAACTGACAAACTCAGTTGCTAAGAATCATATATAGAACAATTACAAATCTATTGCAGCACTTGAAGGCAAGGAATTATTGCATGTCAGTCCAAAAGGAAATAAATACAATTACTTGTGGAAGTACCACAAGAAGCAGGGAGAGTACCAGCAGCAGATGAGACTCAATGAAAAGATTGGCAAACAGATGAGTGTGAAGATATCCACGGGCCCCGATAAAAGCTTAGGTAAATGATTCCTGTCAATGCTTTGCAAAAGGAGTGTAGTGTGATATCTGTGCTAATAATAAAGCTGAAGAGTTTGTTTGTTTTTTGTTTGAACCAACGTAAACATGTGGAGAGGGTGTTTGCATTGGTCAGAGACAAATTGCATAGGCTTGCATTGGTTTGTCATCAATCCGGATGACTGTTGGTTTTTGGAGCAGATCAGAGGAAGTTTGCAGCAAGCATTTGCCGATGTTTGTCTAGCATCTAGTTTGTATTAGTCAGTTTTTTGCAAGCAGCCACTGGACAGAGACGTTTGTGAAATGTGAAAAAAATTAAAAACCGACGTAATTTGATAAAATGAATGCATACGCCAGCAAAATTATTGTTTAGTGAAAATAACAATAATTAATACTAATGTGATAAAAATAAATTACACTTTGAAACAAAAGGTGATTGAAGTATTTCTTTTTTAAATTAAACATTTAGGTCTGGGTGGCCATTTTGTAATAAGAACTTTTTATGTGTGTAATTTTTTAATTTAGCGTTCCTCTTAACAAGCCCATGAGTTGGTTTATGCATTGTTATTGTCTAGATCTGTATGCCGAAAGGCTTCCTCCAAATTCTTCCACTTGTCTTGGACTTGTATGAATCTCGTCCATGTTCTACCTGCTGTCTTGATAGTATCTCATAGTCAGTAGTCAAAGTTACTTTTAATTAATCAGCGGCAACAGCAATATTCTATGGAATTGACAGTTTGTTCATTGTTGCTTTGTTTTGTAGTCTGCCATGGTTTTCCGGATTACATCATTAGGATGCCTGAAGTCATTTATTGATATAGCTTGTATGACCTTGATATAGCTTGTATCAGTGGTTTATTGAGTCATAAGAGGTGTAGATGGTTGCATTACTTGTAAATATTTGATCCAGACTCGGAACAAATATCTGCAGGACATGTAAACATTTGTCCCAAAATGGATAGATCGGCTGACTGCATTCCCACTGTGTCACAAATGTTTGCATGTTGTAATGCTATGAAAAATCCTACCATCACAAAAGCGGCTAAAACACTATGTTCTTCAATACCTACTTTAGTTAAACTTGTCTACTGAACAGACTCATAAGTATGGTATTCAAACTCATTGAATCTATAAAAATAAATAGGATAGCCAATAGTCAATAAGACTCCCTGTGTTGTGGGTGGGTATCAGCAACTACTAGTACTTCTGGTACCACAACACTCACAGCCGGAAAAAATAATTGCAGAATATGCAAACACTTATACTCATAGTTATTTAAAATATTATGTATCTTCCACAGAAGGTCAGTTTGGCCTAATTCATAATGCAGAAGAAGTAAGAATCCGTGATAAGGGATACAACAAGCACGCTTTCAATACTCTCATTTCTCAAAGAATTGGAAACCACAGGAACTTGCCTGATACTCGAAACCAACTGTAAGTCCTTTTAAGCTACACAAAAATTCTAAAAAGTATTTTTAAGTCTTCTTGTCGTACCTTCTACTAGCTTATATTATCTATGTAGTTAAAATTTTTTATCAGTGGAGACCTCTAAATGGCCTCATAGCTGCTAGTTTAGTCATTAATTTTGATTTTAAGTGCCGATGGGTGCCTAAGGTTGTGATTGTGTATAATTTTTTTTTTATTAAATAAATAAAAACGAATCAAACACAATCACAACCTTATTCACTATGATGGACAACCTCAGAAACATACTCAGTGCGTGGATCTTTGCAAATTGGGGGTAGTCAGAAGCATGTCCAAACATTATATTTGGTTCATGCCCTCGTTTCGCAAGTAGTTATCAAATAAAATCAAAATATATTTTGATTTTGATTTGATTGAGTGGAAAAATCCATCGGGGCTTGAAGATGCTCGAACCTACGACCTCCGGAAGTCGAGGTACCGCCCACTATACCACACTGCCTATAGATCAAATCTAGATGATGACTATAATTTTGCCACTGGATAGTACTGCAATGTAAATGAAAGTGTGTTACCCCACCAGCACAATAAACAAATCATATATAGCCTGCAATCTCACATATTTTTATTTCTGAGTAACTCAAGGCATCGGAACATTTGTTTTGAATATTTCATTACTTTGCACCCAACTTACCATAAAACTTTATTTTCAGATGCCACGGGAAAGTCTACCCGCCAAAGCTGCCCAAGACTTCCATCATAATATGTTTCTACAACGAGCACTTCGAGACTCTCATGAGGTCGGTCCACTCTATCCTAGAACGGACAGACCAACAGCACCTTAAAGAAATCATCCTCATAGACGATTACAGTGATATTGAGAATCTACATGCTAACGTGCGCAAAGCTGTCAATGATTTAAACAATAAACTACGCATGGAAGATGAAATGCTTGAGACAAATAATATAGAAGGTGATAACATGGTGGATTACATAAACGATGACAATAATTTAAACAATAATTTAGAAAAGAAAACGACGAATAAGAATTTAGATAAGTTCTATAAGTATGGAATGAATATAAGGCTGTTAAGGACTACGAAGCGAGAAGGCCTGATTAGGGCCAGGATTTATGGCGCTGACAACAGTGTGGGGAGTGTAAGTACAAGCAATGTGTGTCTGTCTATTGTGAACTGTTTGCTGGATATTTGTAAGGGAACTCTACCGGTTGAAGATGATGATGACGTCGGTGGGTGAAGGTGACTGATGACCGTTCGTAATGGCACTCTTTGCAAATAATATATCCATGTTCGTCAGTTACTTAAATAAATAATGCTGGACATTTTCACACAACATCATCTACATGACTGATATACTACTTTATATTTTTTTTTGTAAATACTTATTATAGATAGAAAACATCCAGACCCGAGGCAAATATTTGCAAATGCAAACATTTGTCCCGCGACGGAATCGAACCCGCAACCTTCTCATAAATTGGCATTGTATGTATGCAAAGACAAACGCAAGAAAGTAGTAAATATGAATGTGTAGTAATAGAGAAATTTCTTAAATTCGTTTACAGAATACCAATTACTTACAATTAACTTGCATCCTACCTTAAAGTTTAAGCCTAGCTTACCTGTATAATACAGTAGATTACAAGAACTACAGAAAAAACGGGACTCTTCAGTACAGGATTACTTAAACTCAACAAAAGAGATCCCAACCTATTTATGTTAAGTAACTTGTATTTTTATTTTTATCATATTTTTTTATATAACCAGCTTACTGCCACTACGACTTGCTAATCCCGATCTTGCTAATGTACGTGATGAATGTTTCCAGGTGCTAGTGTTCCTGGACTCGCACATAGAAGTGAACACGGACTGGCTTCCGCCGCTGCTGGCGCGGTTGTCGGCGGGAGTGGACGGTGTTCACGTGCGGTACTCCTCGCGCGTCGTCATGCCCGTCATCGACGTCATCAACTCGGACACATTCCAGTACACCGCCAGCCCGCTCGTGATAGGCGGCTTCAACTGGGGGCTGCATTTCAAGTGGGACAACCTGCCAAAAGGAATGCTTAAGTGTAAGCAGCTTACTTCTAACTCTATGCAGTGTTAAAGCAAAAAAACTTTTATATAAATGAAATGTTGTTCGTTGCTTAGAGCAAAACTTGAGAACGGCTAGACTAATTTGGAATGTCCGTAGTAGTCCGAGAAAGGTTTTTATGTAAAAAAATTGCCCGGAACATGTAAAAAAGGTTGTTCCTTTCTGTTGGATCTGTTCCTACGTCTTCAGAGATCCTGTAGTGATGGGCTCGTGCCAGACCAACACTTTCTCCCATACAAACTGTTCTTGGTTGTCGAATTGACGTTTCGTATCTGGACAGAACAACGTATGTCGCTATAAACACCCAAGTGAAATATACATAATCCTGACACAACACTAAAATGTATTTTGTCGTGGGCATCAGGGACTACTACAGGGAGTACCGTGCCATCACAACACCCAGACCAGATAGATGCCCATCTGCAGAAGATGCGAACATTTATCCCACAGATCAGATGTGATGCCAGACGGAGATGACGAAACTATAAAGGATTCTATTGCTTATATATTTATGATTATATATATTTGGTTACAGCCGATGTAGACTACACGAAGCCCATACGGTCGCCGACCATGGCCGGGGGCCTATTCGCGATATACCGCGACTACTTCAACTACATCGGCAAATATGACCCGGGCATGAATGTGTGGGGAGGCGAGAACTTAGAAATCTCTTTCAGGGTGAGTTTCCATTTCTCTTATGTCGTAGCATACCCCGGACACTCGATAAAATGTATCAAACGAATGCGTCGTAATCACAGCATGCATAGGTTTGTGTATGAGAATGGTGCCTTTGTATGTGTGTGTGAATTACAACTGCAATGTTGGCACCATTTAATTTTACTTATTACCAGAGCAATAATCCGGCAATCATGGAAAGAAAAAGTGGTGAGTTGTCTATAAAGGTTCTCTCCCTACAAACTGTTCTTGGTTGTCGAATTGATGTTTCGTATCTGAGTTTGTCGGGTCAGCTAGTATATCTTACTGCTGAGCTGATGTGGCTCGCCTCACTATATCAGCTAGAATAGTAGGTTAAATAATTTTGGTCCTGTGTGAAACTCTGATTTTCATCCCCTCTATGAGAAAAATAAATAAGAGATGCTTTTAGTAGTGACGAATAATATTTAAATAACCAAATTACAAAAATTACTAAAATGTTAATTTGTGTGAATTAATATAAAATTGTCTTGTATATTTTGATAAAAAGAAATAAAAAAACGAATACGAAGTTCCAGCGGTTTTTTTTAAATTAAGTTAACCAATGCCACTTCGACAGGCGCGCTTTTTTAATAACCAGCCAAGACTTTATCAATTTGCAATTGCGTTTAAACTTTTTAATTAAATAATGTTACAAAATTCAAAAGTCATATCGTCACTATCATTAAGTGTGCCAGAATGACCCATTTTACTCGCACTTATCGAGGAATTCGCCTCTTTTCGAATAGAAGGGATGAAAATAAATAAAAATTGTAGATCTGGATGTGCGGCGGTTCCTTGGAACTGATCCCGTGCAGTCGTGTCGGCCACGTGTTCCGCAAGCGCAGACCCTACGGCATCGACCCGAAGGAGGACCACATGCTGCGCAACTCGATGCGCATGGCGCGCGTCTGGATGGACGATTATGTGGTGAGTGCTAACTTCTTACCCGTGGATTTTTACGAATACGGTGTAAGAGCTGACTTGTTACCCGCGGATTCTTACGAATACGGGGTGAGAGCTGAGTTCTTACCCGCGGATTCTTACGAATACGGAGTGAGAGCCGACTTCTTACCCGCTGATTCTTACGAATACGGGATGAGAGCTGAGTTCTTACCCGCGGATTCTTACGAATACGGAGTGAGAGCCGACTTCTTACCCGCTGATTCTTACGAATACGGGATGAGAGCTGAGTTCTTACCCGCGGATTCTTACGAATACGGAGTGAGAGCCGACTTCTTACCCGCTGATTCTTACGAATACGGGGTGAGTGCCGACTTGTTACCCGCAAATTACCTCTATTTCTGATTCTTACAAATACGGGGTGAGAGCTGACTTCTTACCCGCTGATTCTTACAAATACGGGGTGAGGGCTGACTTCTTACCCGCTGATTCTTACAAATACGGGGTGAGAGCTGACTTTTTATACGCTGATTCTTACGAATACGGGGTGAGAGCTGACTTCTTACCCGCTGATTCTTACGAATACGGAGTGAGAGCCGACTTCTTACCCGCTGATTCTTACGAATACGGGGTGAGTGCCGACTTGTTACCCGCAAATTACCTCTATTTCTGATTCTTACAAATACGGGGTGAGAGCTGACTTCTTACCCGCTGATTCTTACAAATACGGGGTGAGGGCTGACTTCTTACCCGCTGATTCTTACAAATACGGGGTGAGAGCTGACTTTTTATACGCTGATTCTTACGAATACGGGGTGAGAGCTGACTTCTTACCCGCTGATTCTTACAAATACGGGGTGAGAGCTGACTTCTTACCTGCTGATTCTTACAAATACGGGGTGAGAGCTGACTTCTTACCTGCTGATTCTTACAAATACGGGGTGAGGGCTGACTTCTTACCCGCTGATTCTTACAAATACGGGGTGAGAGCTGACTTCTTACCCGCTGATTCTTACAAATACGGGCTGAGAGCTGACTTCTTACCCGCTGATTCTTACAAATACGGGGTGAGAGCTGACTTCTTACCCGCTGATTCTTACAAATACGGGCTGAGAGCTGACTTCTTACCCGCTGATTCTTACAAAAACGGACTGAGAGCTGACTTCTTACCCGCTGATTCTTACGAATACGGGGTGAGGGCTGACTTCTTACCCGCTGATTCTTACAAATACGGGGTGAGAGCTGACTTCTTACCCGCTGATTCTTACAAATACGGGACGAGAGCTGACTTCTTACCCACTGATTCTTACAAATACGGGGTGAGGGCTGACTTCTTACCTGCTGATTCTTACAAATACGGGGTGAGAGCTGACTTCTTACCCGCGAATTCTTACAAATACGGGGTAAGAGCTGACGACTAACCCGCGGATTCTTACGAATACGGGGTAAGAGCTGACTTCTTACCCGCGGATTCTTACGAATACGGAGTGAGAGCTGACTTCTTACCCGCTGATTCTTACAAATACGGGACGAGAGCTGACTTCTTACCCGCTGATTCTTACAAATACGGGGTGAGGGCTGACTTCTTACCCGCTGATTCTTACAAATACGGGGTGAGAGCTGACTTTTTATACGCTGATTCTTACGAATACGGGGTGAGAGCTGACTTCTTACCCGCTGATTCTTACAAATACGGGGTGAGAGCTGACTTTTTATACGCTGATTCTTACGAATACGGGGTGAGAGCTGACTTCTTACCCGCTGATTCTTACAAATACGGGGTGAGAGCCGATTTCTTACCCGCTGATTCTTACGAATACGGGGTGAGTCCCGACTTGTTACCCGCAAATTACCTCTATTTCTGATTCTTACAAATACGGGGTGAGAGCTGACTTCTTACCTGCTGATTCTTACAAATACGGGATGAGGGCTGACTTCTTACCCGCTGATTCTTACAAATACGGGGTGAGAGCTGACTTCTTACCCGCTGATTCTTACAAATACGGGGTGAGAGCTGACTTCTTACCCGCTGATTCTTACGAATACGGGGTGAGTCCCGACTTGTTACCCGCAAATTACCTTTATTTCTGAATCTTACAAATACGGGGTGAGAGCTAACTTCTTACCCGCTGATTCTTACAAATACGGGGTGAGAGCTGACTTCTTACCCGCTGATTCTTACAAATACGGGACGAGAGCTGACTTCTTACCCACTGATTCTTACAAATACGGGGTGAGGGCTGACTTCTTACCCGCTGATTCTTACAAATACGGGGTGAGAGCTGACTTCTTACCCGCTGATTCTTACAAATACGGGGTGAGAGCTGACTTCTTACCCGCTGATTCTTACGAATACGGGGTGAGAGCTGACTTCTTACCCGCTGATTCTTACAAATACGGGACGAGAGCTGACTACTTACCCACTGATTCTTACAAATACGGGGTGAGGGCTGACTTCTTACCCGCTGATTCTTACAAATACGGGGTGAGAGCTGACTTCTTACCCGCTGATTCTTACAAATACGGGGTGAGAGCTGACTTCTTACCCGCTGATTCTTACAAATACGGGGTGAGAGCTGACTTCTTACCCGCGAATTCTTACAAATACGGGGTAAGAGCTGACGACTAACCCGCGGATTCTTACGAATACGGGGTAAGAGCTGACTTCTTACCCGCGGATTCTTACGAATACGGAGTGAGAGCCGACTTCTTACCCGCTGATTCTTACGAATACGGGGTGAGTCCCGACTTGGTACCCGCAAATTACCTCTATTTCAATTTTGTCAAATTATTTTTTATTACACATCTTGTCAAATTATTTAATCTGGTTCCAGGATAAAGTGATATCGCAAAACCCGTCTGCGGCGCACGTTTCCATCGGCGATATAACCGAACGTCTGGAACTACGTGAAAAACTCCACTGCAAGCCGTTCAAATGGTACCTCGCCAATGTATACCCGGAACTAGAAGCGGCCGCGGATACGGCAGCTAACAGAAAGATGGCGGCGCTGAATGACGGAGTTAGGAACAAATTCCAGCCTTGGCATTCCAGGTATTTATTATCTACTATAAAAGGAAAGGAAAGCTGTTTATCCTACCCTTACCTCCGCGATATCCCACGCTTCCCGGGTTCCAGAATTTGTACCGAGTGTGAGTGTTGTACGTCCACGGTATCAGTAGTCCCTGATACCCATTGCACAGGGAATTCTAGTGTGGGGCCAGGCCTATGTAAATCTGTTGGCTGTTTATCCTACCCCATACTTGGTGTCTTCAAGAATCAGCGTACTGAGTATGGATCTGATAAAAGATTGAATGTATAAATGAAAATACTTTATTGTATACCTTATGAAATAAACTAAATACACAATAAAATGTTCAAATGAAAGGTAAAATTAATATTATTGCTTAAAATCTCTTCCAAACAACATTTGAAAGTGGAGGACTTTGTGTTTAGAGTGGTCAGAGGACAAAATCATCTCCTATTTTTCCATAATTAATTAAAAAAAAACACAGAAACATTCTTTATTTCTTACCAAAAGTATAGATATGATGAATTTTTATATCTTACATTATAAATGATTGGTTACTCTTAGAAACTATTATCCCCTATTTTACTCCCTTCTAGTTTTATTTTCGGGACAAAAAGTAGCCTATGCCCTTCTCCAAGGTCACATCTATATATAAAAATCATCAAAATTGGTCCAGCGGTTTAGGCGTGAAAACGTTACAGACAGACAGACTCTCATTATAATATGACTAGCTTCGCCCGCGTAGTGCCCGGATAAAAAGAGCCTATGAGTTATTCTGATGTATTCTGATGATTTTTATGAAACTTTACAGTAATATAGCTTATATAACTGTAAAGTTTCATAAAAATCCATTCAGTAGTTTTTGCGTGAAAGAGTAACAAACATACATCCTCACAAACTTTCACGCAGTTTAAGATCGCTTGGCAATATCTGACTCATTTGAAGTGGTCTGACTTTGACAATATGCCTTTTATAATAGTAGTAGGATATGATTATGGATAATGTACATTATGTGGATTAGAGTCATGTCTGGTGTGTGTGTGATTCCGGCCTTGTTTTCAGGAAACGCAACTACACGGACTCCTTTCAAATTCGGCTAAAGAACACCACACTCTGCATCCAGAGCGCGAAAGACGTGAAAGCTAAAGGCAGCTTACTCGTGCTCGCTGGCTGCATCAGGACTCTTAACCAGGTAATCTGACACTACAACCCCCTAGGACTATAAACGTGGAAAGGCCACTTGATTTTGGTTAATATCATTGATGGAAATGGGTGTTCTTTGTATCAGCTGTTTTTCGGTAAAAATACAATGAACCAGATAGGATCGGAATGATGTCTAACATCTTGTTCGTGGATTTATTGCCTGTCCTGCGTCAGCAAAAATAAAGCAGCTGATTTAATGGTGTCACAAACAAAAAAATATCCTGTGGATATAGGATTGGAATTATGATCCTTTCGGGATTGTTTATATATTCTAGGACACCTGTATATGTTTAGGGCAAGGAGTTGTTTTTTTGTCTGATTCCGCGGAAAATTCTTTGATATTTTCCAACTCCACACGTTACTAACTCAACATCTTTTGAATACGGGAATTGTGCTTCTGGTTTGGCCTGAAATAGCTGTAAAATATATTTCGGTTGCGTTTCAGATTTGGTTTGAAACGGCCCGCAACGAGCTGGTCCTAGGCCGCATACTCTGCCTAGACGCGTTCAACAACATATCGCCGATATTGGGCAAGTGCCACGAAATAGGCGGCTCACAAGAATGGAAGCACAAGGGCGTTGTAAGTAGATGATAGAAAATACTTAATAGAACATCATATTTAAAAACAGTTCAGTTGCTCTGTGTTTCGTAGTGACTGATAGAGAGTCAGAGGTCGTTGTGACCTCGCTATAAAGGCTTACCTAATATGGATAATAGAGCCCCTTTATGTTCAGATTATCCACAAAGAGTTGTACAACTCAAAAGTTACTTGATCGCTTTTTTTGCAAACCACGGAAAAAATTAACTATAGGTACCAATACAAAATCGCTTATATTAGAATAATACATAACAGAATACGATGCGGAATTGTCTCCTGCGTTAGTCTGACACTGTGTTGCAGGAAAGCAGTTCCTTCCCCAGATGTTCTAGTAGAATTTGTGCGATATGAAATACGACTACAGTTCGTTGATTTAACTCAGTAAATGCATTATTTTATAAGATTGAATTAAATAAAACGCACATTTAGAAATAAGGTATACTATGTTTTAGTATTTAAGTTACTAATTTAATTCTGTAAATTATATTTTTAATATAATAATGAAATTACAGAATTAAATCTAAACTTAAATACTAAAACATAATACTTTATTCCTAAATGTGCGTCTTTGTTACTTTCTAACACTTAGAAAGGGCAGAGCTAGATTTAGCGGCTTGCTATGTTAGCGAACTGTTATGAAACAGACAGTTTATAGGTAACTGTTAGGTTGAAATTATTTTTTGGTTTTCCAGGCGGGTAGTCCAATCTACAACACTGCAGCGGGCATGTGTCTTGGCGTCGACCGCTCCTACAGGGGAGAGCAAGTCATAATGGTGATATGCGACAACCAGCCAAACAACCAATGGGATTTTCTCAGGTCTTAAACTGTAGCTGATTAAATATATGCTTAAGTAATCTCTGAACGTTATAAGGTAGAATGCAAATTCGTCATAACTGCGATTTGTTTAACATAAAGTTTCATTATGGATAACCTTACAGATTTGGTGTGGTACAGTTTCTTGTTAGATAACATAGATGTTTCACTTCGGTTAACCGTATAGTTTCGTGGTTGATAACCGTACAATTTTATTTTGGTTAACCGGACAGTTTCGTGGTGGATAACTGAACTGCTTCTCTGTGGTTAACCATACAGTTCTGTTATGGATAACCGTACAGTTTCGTGGTGGATGCCATTTAGTTAAGAATAATCAGTAACGATTTGTGGCAGCTAAACGTACAATTTTCTGGTATAACAAAAATGCAGTTTGTTTATGTATAACCTAGCGTGTATGATCGCCTTGGCAACAATTTTTATTCGAATAGAACCGAAGCGTCGGAAAGTTTTTACAGTACTTTCATATAAAATACCTAGATTTGCGATCATAACAACAGGAGTTATACTACTATATGTAATTATACTATCCGTTTACATTATTCACACTATATTAAGAGTAAAAATGATATCAAACTACTACGTTTCAAGTGCGTTTCGGTTATCTTCGTATATCTTCGGTATGCGTAAAGATTTTATCGGATTTTTCCATTTCCGACGACGGACTAAGATTGCCGAGGCGCATTTTAGTCGCAGTAGGTACTATAACATATTTTATACCTAAGAATTTCTCATTAACCGATCTCTATTTGAATCTTATGTTTTTGCCATAATCATTTTGTATTACTACTTAAAGCTCGAATGATTTTAATATATACTCTAATGCCTGTTTACCAACACCTAAGCTTACAAAGAATGACAGTTATTGATACTGTCACGGTATACGGGGTGTAATGAGACTGGTCCCGAAAACTGAAGGCACCAAATAAAAATACCTAAATCGCCCGTAGATGAAAAAAAAATCGTTTTCTTGTAAAGTATGTACAAGTGATGACTGCTTTTGTATGTCCTGCTTCTCGAAGTATCGTTTTTGCTAGTTCTGGAAATGCTGGGAGCTATGAAAAAGTTCATTTTGACTTCGAGCCAACCCTAAAATAACTGAAATATCGTAGTTGATTCAGAAATCGGAATTTTCGAAACATAAGGAACGAAGATGTCTAGATACTTTCCATTTATTTTGGTGTGAATCGATGGGGAATCGCTGTTCGAACGATCAGTACGACGTTAAATACGCCATAAGTTATATAATACGCGAGTAGTTCTGTTACACCCTGTATACCCGTTAAAGTCAACTTAGGTCAATTGAGTGTGCAATCAAAGGACTTATATCGTCCCTAGTTAAGCCCTATTAACATACTTTAATTAGTTTTTAAATAAATTATATAAATGTTAAATTTTTTTACCAAGCGAAGCTTTATTTTGTATAGTTTTGTCATTGATGTAGACATCGCGATGCGGTCCGTAGAACAAATTATAATACAATCTCTCTTTAGATAAACTCAGCGCCATCTCTTGGATTTACTGGTTAATGTCAAAATTAACGAGGAGTCTGCGGACTTATTCGATAATTCAAAGCGATTACGATTGAACTTAACATTTACTTTATTGGAGTATTTTGACAACTGCCGATTTCTTCAAATAAGTCCGTACTGAGTTAGTAGTTGCAAAGTTAAATCCCATAAGCATTATAAGTTGAGTTACACTTTACAATATAGCACTGCTGGAAGCCTTATCCCGGATTAATTTATTTTTCTAGTTTTTTTTTTGTACAGAATAATGGTACGTTACTATTGTAATTGGAATCCGGGGTTAACAGTTTTCCATTGTTAATATTTATAGTTTTTTTTATTGTAATTTATGATACTGGACGTTATTCTCTTACGACTGTTATTTGGGACCGGGAATCCAGGGTTAGTTAATGAAGTTCTTGCAAACACCACACAAAGGCTAACATACATAGTTCTGCCCCCACATTACGATTCCCTGTGTCGTGTCTACCAGGAACTACTAGTGCCGTGGTAACATAACACCCAGACCCGGAACCAGTATCTGCGGAATAGACTTTTGTCCTGCAACGGGAATCGAACCGGCACATCATGCTTCGGCGAAGTTGTCACTTTACCGTAGCATCCCCGTGTAGCACGCATACCGTAGCATCATGAGTTTACCGTCCTAAAAGTTTACGCGTTCCTAAAATCTGTTGTAGTTTATGAAAATATTGTTTATGTTCTACTATTTAAAATGTAAATGTAATAATTTGGAGATCTGCGGTAATTTTAATGTACTCCTAAGTGAAAATGATATAAAATTATGTATATGTCACTCGCTTTTGTACGCGAGCAAATCTGATTGAAGAAGCTAGTATGGATAAAATTTAAATAACTTCCAAAACAAACACACATCGGTATCTGTCCTGCATTGAACTTCTACATGCTGTTGATGATAATGATGATTTCATGTCCTGGTTGTCTTTTTGTACGATTATATTATAAGCACCTCTAGCGGTCGTGACGAAGGCCAAATATATATTATGTCGGATCGCCGACCTCATTATCGTCTGATATCCCTGCCATGGGTATCAGGCAAAATCAATAGCAACGCGCAGTCATATATTACAGGCATATCTTACTATCTTTGTAATATTGATATTAATATATTATTTTTATCTAGATCTTTCACATGAAAATCAAAAATATTGGTTTGAAAGTTATGTTCTTCGCTAAGTTTTAGGGTTTTAGCTTTAAATCCTGTCCAATTTGATTTAATTTATACGATTATTGTGAATACCTTTATGAACTGATTGTAACATTCCATTTTATTGTTAGTTTTATATGTCAATCGAGCGTTTTCATACCAACAATGTGTGAACTTTGCGATAACAATATCGGCCCTCTAATTGCACTAGCAAAATGGTTATGGGAACGAGATAATAGCACTAATTTTCCCAAATAATGCTAAACTTATATAACTTGACACGGGAATTTATTAGGTCGATAAATGTCCATTTCAGGTAGTAAAGAAATATGGACCTTTGTCATTTTGTTAGTATATAATTATTCTGTTTTAAAAACGTTTGAAAACGTCGCCTGTATGCATTTCATACAGTGCCATCTCTTGAGTAACATTTCAGTATTTGGCCGTTAGCAATAACCGAAACTTTTAAAACTTGAAACTTTCCTATGTTTATTCCCATAGTCATTATGCTTGCATAATTAGGGGGCTGGATAAGATCGACTTCGATTTTGCAAAGTGCCTGCAGCTCGTGTTCTAGATGATATCTATTCTGTCTAGGTACTTTTTTTTAGGGTTTCGAAACCCTAGTTTCGTCATGTCCGTTTGTCCGTCCTCGTGTCACACCCCGATACCTCTCTCAGTTTATGGATGTGTAATTTATTTTGATATACGTATTTTCGGGTAAAAATATACACAAAATAATTTAACCTTTTCGATTATTCCCTGTTATATTTTTGTCAAAAGACTTGTCATTAAACATTACTTCAAAAATCACCATGAAGTTTAAGCTTGAATTTAAACAAAATTATACTGCTCTTTTAGTAATAATAAAACTAATGATCCCTGAATGTACTATTTGTATTTTTATCGAGCTAAACTCGGAATATTATGTTGTAAACAACTATAATGTTTGGACGTGTCTCTGACTTACCTTTGCTTGGTATCCTCACAGATCTGAGTAATGACATCCTAGGATGTCCATCACGGGGATTACAATCGTGAGTTTGTTTGTTATTGTTTAATAATATATATGAGTAGTTTTATTATTGTGGTATTCACAAAATACATATTCAAATATGACGCACTTTGTTTAATAATATTTATGTTCGTATCTACCTACTCTATATTAAGAAAATGCTCTCCTAAATTATCTCTAATCCACGAGGGAATATGGCGTTAACATAATATATTCCCATGAATTTGTATAGGAACAGAAAGACTACAAATTTGTCTCGTCATTTGTAACTAATTTTAGGTATTAAATTATGTATAAAGACAATATGTATCTTGTCTTTCTATACCTATCTATTATGACTTGTATACATTCTAAATGTTCTGTGGAATAAAAGTGAAACGAACCCATTGTCGTTTAATTTAATTATTAACTAGCCCCTGCTCATGGCTTCTCCTGGGTAGTACTAGATGTAAAGTAGCCTATGTGTTATTGCGTCACGAGCTATAGGTATCGGGTAATTTCACGCGAATCGTCCAAATTTCCAAATTCGTCCATTTACCAAAAATTCAAACACCAGTAATGTTCACACTAATATTTGCCTTTTGATCATATATAGTTCTTCATGGCACAAATGTGTGGAATAAATATCAGTTAACTGTTAGCAGATAAGTCGTGTCCGCATCTCGGAATTGTTTCATGTCGATCATTGGCATCACTTGTTGAAATGAAATTATTAGGAAAGTAGTGCGGTAGGTGACTATTAGATTGTTTCAAAATACTATGAATAATGTACTCGGACGTTAACGTAATTCGTACGCTACCAACCATAAGACAATAGTGAAAGGCTCATGTGCCTGCAGGGAGTATTTAATTAAAGTCTAAGTACCTGATAGGGCAGTCTCAAGGCCCGCGGCGTTGTGGACGACGATCAGATACTGCAGTTCCTACTCGCTAATATGTACACATGTTGATCACCTTGTGACCTACCGACTAGGGAATGGTTATATGAAATAAAACAATGGTTTGATATGTTATTCAACATTTATTATTCATTAACATTGTTTTTAAAATACCGCATAAAAAGAAGGCGTCTTGCCTTAGTCTTTTAAATTGTTATACAGAGTTGGTTTCATTTTAGAGAACGGAAATGAAGAAAACATACAATTATACGTTAATAAAATGGTATAGGTATACACTTTCCATTACAATTATAATAATAAGGACTAGAACATCAAAATTACCATAATCTTAAATAATTAACGAACAACAATTTAAACACTAAACATAAACGGACTCTAAGTTAGACAAGTAAAATGTTTATTATGATAATAATTACATAGAAGTTGAGATGCTTGTACACTGAAATACAATGATTTACGTCAAGAGATTTTTAATACAATGAAATAACAAGTCAATATGTTTAAGTACCTACCTACCCTATCTTTCACATTTCTTTAACCTTTTACTGCGTGCCAGCCAGTGCCATTTACACTGATAAACCTTTTAATATGTTGTTTTTGATTTAACAAGTTCCGAAGAACTACTTACATAGTTTATACAAATTTTACTTTTTTAAATAAGTATCAAAGAAACAAAATTAAATAGTATCAATCGTCTGAGACAACTTTAATATAGGCCGAAACAGCTAGAGAATTAGATTAATTATTATTAAAAGTACATTGATAATTACATATTGTCTTTTACACGAATTTTACATTGACTGCTTTCAAGCCATTAAACGTCTTTAGTTTAGCTTACTCGCGGTCCAAGCTAGCACCTCCATAAGAGTAGCAAATTTTGAGGAGCTTGTACGTAAACACAAACTCGATATTCAGTTCGGACCCTACACTAGGATTCCCTGTATCGTCGGTATTATTTTTGCATCAAAGTTAGGTGCAATTATGAAAATAGCAAATGATTTTTGTTGTTAACTATAGTGGCTTCTTTCCACATGAGATGGTAAGACCGCGAATCGGGAATCGTGAGAAGTCAAGCTCCAGCAGTCAAGTACGAGAATCGACACTGGCAATTTTAAACCATGCTTAAGAAACTTGGTCCCACCGCTTAGCATAGGGGTCTTCCCGAAAGCTTAATATGTCAGCGCTGGATTAGTCATAAACCGCATGCAGTTACGATATAAGCGTGACGAAGCCTACAAAGACCCCTTTCATACACTCCTTTAAAGTTAGGTACCTACATACTACAAAATATTTGAAAAGTAGGTACATTAATGTTTCTTTAAGTTAAACTCAAATCAAGAAAAATTGTGATATGAATTTAGTTACGGTTGATAAAGTTATACAATGTTTCATAGTTTAAAAAGAAAAGGGTTTTAAAAAGAACTTGCAAATGGGTCGACAACATACAGAATGAGTAAGGAAACATCAACGAGACACATAAACACAGTTACTTCAATTACCTAAGTATTTTACGAACTTAGACTAAATATGTTATTTATTCTAACACAGATAATAATTTAATACGATTGGCTACAAAGTTGCGGGGATAGAATGCGACTCGCAATGTCAGATTTTCTAAAACCATAAATTATATTGATATTTTTTTTTAGAGCTGATGAATATGAGATATCTGGCGTTGCTAAAAAAATATACAGCTAAGATTTTGCCAGTTATAAGATTTTGTTCTATTTTTTTGCCATTATGTATTTCGTAAACGTTTTGTAGGATTTCAAGAAAGGTACTTATCTTAGATGGTTTAACACCACATGCCACTAAAGAGCTCTTTATACGAGATAGAAAATTAGTTAAGTTAAATTTTGTAAAAAAAAACATGTTTATAAATTTTCCTTGCTGCCTTGACAAAGTGAGCCGCACCGAAGCATAGAAGACCGATAGATAGAGAGATAGAGAGGAAAGAAGTTCTACTGAACTAGAACAGTATACTAACTGATTTACAGTGTTTGCTATACCTATGTATTTCGTTGTGTTCAAAACCATGCGCTTATAAACTAATAAATAAACTAATTATACAATAAATCACTTAACTATTGACCCATGCTTTAAATTATTTCAACTTGAGTAAATGTACTTAAAAACACCTACGTTTCCTTAACTTACGTGTTTTCTATAGAAGTGTTCAAAAATGTGAATTAATATTAAAACTGCTATGGTATTGGCTGTAGGGTTATTTATAGTTATGGATGTTTATAGTTATTGATGATATAGGAAGTATAGGTAAACTCAATAGTTTCGGAATATTTCGGTTCCTTACCCATAGTAGGTACCTTGTTATTAAATTTTGACCCATAAGATATTTGAAAGGTATTCGGCAATTATGTCCAATGCAATGCATGATGTAAGATTATAATTTCATATAAAGTATTCTAGGCAGGTCAGTGTGGTTGTAAAGAGACTGAGAGACAATCAATATGACACATTTTCTTCACCATTCGTAAAAAAATCAATAAAACTGAAAAAGTAAGAGTTGTGAGGGTGTTTTACAACTTTTTAAACGTAATTAGTCACTGTTTCATAGTTCTAATGCATAGGAAACACATGGCTAGGACATTTTATTAGAAAATATTTTTTTTACAGGATGATCTAAGCAGACTAGTATAAAAGGCAAGGTAAAATGAATAGCCTGTCCGAATCACCCCGATGATTACCATGTTCGGGATTATTCGGTGGTTGGGTCATTTAACACAAGATTTTTGAATATGCTGCTTTGATGACCCTGTATAATTTATAAGTACTAAAACAGAAAAGTAAATTTGCAACAAAATACTAACAAGAAATAAATATTTATCACTGTACTGAAAAAAGCAAAACTTATCTAAGTTAGCTTAATTAACCTATCCTTAACCTAATGAGTTTATAACCCATGCCCATTATTTGGGTCTTCTAATACTCGGTAATACTTATGTACAGTCCTTAACGACTATTTACTATTTACAATTTACAAGTAACCGTATATAATTATAATATTCCTAAAAGTGTCATCCGATGCAATGGCTACTTCTGAACCATGTCAAAGTGGTGACTGAGCCTGTCACACTTAGGATATTATAAATAATTCGGCTTTTATTTACATTAGCCATGACGATATAAATATAGTTCTTTACCTTTAGGCATCCCCGACATTCTATTGAAGCGGGCGATCTTATGTACATCTTAAAACTAGTGTCAATCCACCCTACACAAACCTAACAGGCCTGCAACTTGCATATGCTTATGGTGTGTGTGTAATTTTACAGATAATGTTGTGTACGGAATTGAATACTTATCTAGCCAAAAATTCTCTGCAATCTTAATTTTTAATTATTTTTTGTATTACGAAGAGTTCCGAGCCAAAATATTGGCTTTTCGCATTGGGTCTCATCAAATTGGTGCGCTTCGTGGAATACGTGAACTAGAGGCAGCTAGTAGGATGGAACGCGCGTCTTTGCGTTGGTGAAAGTCATAAAATTTTGGTCTGGTTGTCTCGAACGTAAAAATAACTTCAGTAACCTAAATATTGCTATCATTTTTATACGTCAAGGAAACTGACCCTGAAGGCAGTATAGGGTGGAATACTGACAGATAAAGATCTATATTCATGCCATGCCTATTCTTACTTACACATAGGTATTATCTAATGCAAATTAAAGAGCAAAATATTTATTAAAGGCGGGGTGGGCCGAAATGTGTTATCTTTCATCACGTCCTGTGATGTAATACAATATGAAATAACCAACGTGATAGTATAAAAATATATTGGTAACAACATATATTTTTAAACTAGTATGTCATATTGAAGTGTTCATCGTTAAGTTTTTTGAATAGAGTTTTATATTAGAAACCTCGAATAGGAGATTTCTTTACGCGTAAAGATGTAACCGGCATGTAAAGAACAAGCCTAATTAAATCTTATTTGTTATGAAACGAGGGTCACTAGGGGACAATTACTGTTTACGTCAAAATATGCATATTGAAACCTGATTCCACCCCAAATTAAATGCAATTAGGCGAGGCGCAAAGTTAACTATGTCGGATCTCGTGCGCAATGCTACATTTTGTATAAGTATAATTACTTTTGTGAGTTGACTGCCACATAATCCCAAATGAGAAACATATGTAATCATACCATACAAAGGTTTCCAAAGACGCATGTATCCTACACGACGTCCAACACAAGCCTACTCAAAAAGTCAAACATAACTTTAAAACTGCATTCATGTCCCCGCAGCTTAAAGTATTTGACTCTGAAAATGAGACTTATGCACGAAGTCCAGCTTAAAATACAGAGCCAATTTCCAAGGTATTTGTTATGACCAGAAGTTGCTACAAATCACCAATATAACGTGTTATCTTCTAGGTTAATCAAGACCGGAGATGTAGACCCTTGGTTTAGGTCTAGATCTCGGTAGATACCTACTTAGTTACTTTAGCAATAGCTCTTCTAGCCGAACTGGATAGTGAAATTTCTGGCGCACTATCTAACAGAATACCTTAGATTTAGCCCACAATGCCTCTCCACACCAAACAGATTAGCGCTACTCTGTAAATGAGTTATAGGGATATGTTCAGTCACAATGCAAAGTAGTTATTGCGGCATTAAAATTTCGATACAAAAAATTCGGAATAAAAAAATAAAGGTATAATTTACATAAACAATATTCTTATTGATTGGTATCCTGATAAAACTTTTAGTTAACAGAAAAATACTAAAACGGAATTGCTAAAGTAAGTAAGGTATCTAGTGAACCACGGGTTGTAGTTGATTTACGAACTTCTTGTAACGATATTCTGGCTGCACATACTGTCAGTTATACCGCCAATCTGTGTGGTGAGGCGATAGGTTATAATCTATTATGGACCGTTCACTGACTCTTTCACGGTTAAATTTAGAATAGTTTAATTTATCCATGAAAGGTTTTGTGTTCAACCCGAGAACGCAGGAATAGAAGGACTGCATCACTATGAGCTGAGGCGTTGGTAATAAAATCTGACGTGTGTTGCCTATCAAGTCCACCTGTCCCTACCTTCCATCTTAATGTAGACCTCCAACTTAACACGCATATTGGAGGCCTATCGTAACCTAACTGATTATTTTCATGACCCGTAGCCATTAAGTTTTATTCATCTTTTAGGAAGAAAAAAATTATGTGTTGTTATCAGATGCTTATTTAAATTTATGAAATTATAAATCTATTTTACAATGCATATACAATGCATGCAGAAGTGCAACGTAATACGTAAAATTTGGCGCGAACCATCCCTAGAATTGTCGATTATTCACTGAAAAAAAATACTTTCATTGATGACTTATCAGCTACGGATCACCAAACGAATCTTACGCTAACATTTAACTATTTTTTTACACTACTTTCATGTTATTGCTTGAGTGAGAAAACAACGTAGGTATTCAAATGTACAACTTAAAATTAACTTAAACTTAACCGATATGATCGGGTTAAATTTAACTAACCTAAACTAACTACGTCGTGTTTGAAAGCTTGGTTGTAATGCAACAAATCAAAGAATAAAAACAAGTACTTACCTTCTATGTAAAATCATATTTAAAAGTTAAATATATATATGTAATTGTAATTATATATATATATATATATATATATATAATAACATAATTAAATAATTTACGAAAACCCTGAAAAAAATGTTCAGTAAAAATTATTTGTAATAGAAATTAATTCAAACAATCAATAATACATAAATTTTCTTAGCATTACAACCAAGCCTACAAAGGCTGCCTCTAAAAGGAATCACATTTGGGAGTAAGATCATGAAGACTGGCAATACTGTCAGTGCAGCATACAGAAACCCCATTTTAAAACCAAATATGGAAATAACCAATGTGGTCTTAGGACTTAATGGTTTCACGATAATTTCCTTCACCGCCTAAGAGCCCAATAGTAATAGCACACCATACATTTTTCGGGTTGAAAAGTCCATGGTAGCACGGCGGGATTCGAAACTATGTCTTTCGAGAAGAGGGGGTCACTAATCTGCACTATCAGTGCTGCCCAAGATGTACTTATAGTGATTAGCTGAGTAATATATCTTATAGTATAATTAATTTAGCAAAAACCTCCCTGAGTGAGCAATACTAGTTATAAAATTTTCTAGTAAATTTCGTAATTATTAATGATAGAAACTGTGTCCCCAGAGGAATTGGTCCAGACATTTATCGGCAACTAATTAAGTTTTAATAGTAATTGTTTAGTCTAGTTTATTTAAATCTATCAGGTGGTTTAAAAACTCAGGTATATGGTACCTGAGTTTTTAAACCGGCCATTAACCGGCCATTTCTGCCATTAAAACGATGCTATATTGCTGTTTGATATATTCAGCTGTTTAAAGTTCTCAATCTATTTATAAAAATAATCGAAACTGTGCTTATATCTAGCAGATGTTTGGGTTTACTTTGAAGAAAACTATGCTGTTGGTTGTAAATTTTTAACAAGTTGCTAAAATTTGAGGTTGAGTTGGATTTATCTTTTGCTGAAAGTTCCAATGGATTCCAAATGGATGTTTGTTTTTACTTGTTTTTTTTCTTTGTAACATTAGAAATCAAAATATGTGTTGGGTATTTTGTCTGTTGCAAAATTCAATGCCACAGATATTGTATCAACAATGTACAGATGTGAGATATCATAAATGGACTGAAGAGTGACATTCCTCAAGGGACACAGCGCGAATGAAATTTAGGGTTCCCCCACACAGCTGCGTTATAGTCACAATGCGTTTTGCGTCATACTAGGCAGTATGACGCAAAACGCATTGCATACTTATAGCTCGTCGTTACCATCGCAGCAGTGTGTAAGATCAATGCACTTAAACAGATATCGCAAAATGCGTTGCGTTATTATAGACCGTTATAACGTAGCTGTGTGGTGGAGACCTAAATAATAGTCTCAATCTCACTCCCAATTCTGATTCTACAACGAAAAGCATGTAGTATTTAAACCTAATTTGTCAAAAACTAAAGTTTTTAAGTTAAAAATTTGCATTTTATCGTGCTCAAGAACTTTTGTTTCTGACTCTTAATTTAACTTAGATGCAACCCCATACACACCTCTAAATACGAAGAACTTAAACCTAGGAAAGGATAGTTTAATTTACAGAATGGCGTTATAAAAATATTATTATTTACTTAAAAATATTTTAAAGCATATTTATTTGATTTTGTCTTTTTTATTTTTTTTGTATTTTTTTAGCCATGTGTTCTATTTTAATGTTTTATTAAATGGAGCATAAATAACAAAAAAACATATATGAACGCACACTATTATAGACGGTTACGAAACCGAACTCACGACACCTCATTTTGCAGTCGGTACCTAACTATTTACAGACGCCACACGAGGGCTTTTAATTACATTACGAGTGGAATAGTGAAGAAAGACTGCATATTAGTCTCGATACAACAAAGTGCAGCGATGCGAAATTACAACAACTGACCGACTAGATACAAGAAGATTCACTAGCAGCTTTTATACTTAATGTGTACCCTCAAAATTACTGTTAGTGACTACACAGCCAAAGAGTGCACATTTTGAGTGAGGGCGCCAAAAGCTGCTTAACAAACTTGAAGTTGCTTTTGTCATTACTTAAATGTCATAATATGAGTACTAGTAATAATTTAGAGTGCAAAGGTGTACTTGAACAATTTAGTTGCTTGCAGTTTTTCAGTCGGTTTGACAGCGGGAGCGCTATGTAAATAACTATTTTATTGTGAAAATGAAGGGTCCAAATTCTTAAATTACGAGTTTTACATCGAATAGATTAGTAGCTAGTCTTAACAACAACACCAATAGGATGCGATCACAAGGGAACTACTCGATAACTTGATTAAACACTTACATACAGACAGATCGAATGAACCCTACGAAAAGGTCAATAGGGTCCTTAAATAATGGTTACGTCAACTATGATATTATATTATTATACTGAAGTTAAAACATCCATGTACCCTTACCTAAGTTGAATTACATACCTATCCACAAGGCTATACCGCAATGCTAATAGTTACAATACATTAATTCGGGCGCGTTAACCCTGTGGTGGCTCGTTCTCCTACGGAAATATAAACTTAGCCAACATTATCACCCGTCGCATCGGTCCGCAGTTCGCGGACCAAGACCAAACCACTTTACTAAAAACATCCTTAAAATTACCTCCATTGTGTCTACATTTCCGGAGGCGGTCTAACCTCACCTTAAACATTAAGTGCTCGAAGAAAACAAGAAGCACAGGGGGCTGCTACGCCCTGGAGTTGTTTACCCTCCGAAGTATACGATATCTTAAATACTAAAATACATATATAAGGTTTGATAAAAAAATATAGGATCATCATTAGGAATTAGGAGTAGATTTAATTAAAAGCCCGTGAGTCGGTCACACGGTGTGATTGTTGATATCACCAAAAGCACGCGAGCGGTCAATCACGGGCGGACCACTGCTTGCACATGCAATGTGAAACAACCGCCCGTGAAGGCGAGGTGGTGAACGAGCGACGTGACGGGGCGACTTGATGTTCTATCGCGTATTAAAATAGTACCGAAAAGATTGCCATAGTGGCGGTGATAGTGCAAGATCTGGGGAGCGCTAGACGAAAGGAGATGGGAAGGGGATGATACACGAGACCGCTTGTGTCCTGAAGTCCTGAAGACTGGAGATGAAGACTGGACGGACACGCTGCGGCCGAAAATACAATACTGAAATACATTTCTGAAAGGCGTTCGCAAACTGGTAGATACCACAGCCGATCAGAAACCTACCTCAAGAGTGCCGAAAGCCCAAATGCGGGTCAATCGACGCAGTTACTTACCCATCTAAGACGGTAGCAGTCCGACCCGGGAGCATCGCCAAAATACAAGAGAGACGTGCGGGCGCGGGGCCGGCAAAGCAGCACGTTTCCTATAGCGTGCGTTATCCTAACCTAATTACATACATACTGATATTTAATACTGAAATGTCGTATAGAGTGCAGTCTAGAATCGCTCGCGGTCCGAGAAAGCGGCTTATGATATTATTTAGATGAAGAAGCTCGTGGTTTTGCGCGTGAGACTGCCTTTGACTCTAGCGGTGGAGCGGCGGCTGGTAGCCGTAGCTCATGCGATCCAGAAATCGGTGCAGGTCGTGGAAGCGCGGGCGGTGCTCGGGCTCGCGCCGCCAACACTCGTGCATGAGGTCGTACAGTTCGCGGCGGCAGCGCGGAGGAGCGGGCGGAGCGCACGGCACGCGAGCCCCGCGCCCGCCGCAACGCCACTCGCCGGCGTTCACGACCACCTACGTACGAAAATCAACATCACAATACTACCACCTGCTAACGATACCCAAAACTCTCTAAGTATATCTTCAGACGGAAACCACAGTTTCCGCAACTACTTGCGTAGATCCAGTGACAGATAGCTATCTGTCAACAAACAAAAACGAAGAGTGGGGTACTGGGGTGAGGCTGCGCTCTAGTCAGATTCATCCTAAAACTGGCTAAAGTAACTTAAGCGACTGCAACTGTAGTTCGTTCACACGAACTACGAGTTTTTATACAAATTCATACAAATGCACGATTGTTGTGTGATTGTAGTTTTGTCCGTCCGAAGATACTAAGATAAAGGAATCGAAGTCCTACCTGATCGTCGTTCATCTCATCAAAAGGCTTAACCGAGCAGTAGGTCAGTATTTCCCAAACAGTCACTCCGTACGACCAAACGTCGCCAGCCGGTGAAAACATTCCCTAAAACAAATAACGTTATAGTTAAAACGTAGAATTGAAGTTAGAAAAGTTGATGCGAGATGACACGGCTTTAGATGAATGAATGCTTCTGTCTACATATTTTAGGGATCAAGAGCTCTACTCAGTGAACACGTAATTCAATTAACAGTCCAATGAACTAGAAACTAAACAGACGTCTCGTTTAAATATTCATTCGTTTTATCAAAACTGTCAAACTCAGTCTGTTTATTTTACGATAAATATGATTTTTAATCATCTAGATAAAAGCGTTAACAACGAAACAATTTATTTAAAAATAAACGTTTATTTTCTACCGGCTCGTAAATCAATAGTTTTGTGGCGCTTTATGTTTTCTATAAAACTCACCATCAGAAGGCTTTCCCAAGCCATCCAACGCAACGGAATCTGCGTGCCGTCTGGCATTATGTGATAATCACCCTTGAACTCCTCGCAAAACATTGCGTAATCCGACACTTTTACGACGAGATCCTCAGTCACTGTCACATTCCTAAGAAAAAAAAGTTATTAATTTAAAAATCACCATTAATATCGTATGCTCAGCAGTGTTGAGACTGTTAAGAGACTGGCAGTATTAAAAGAACCCACACCGCACACATTTACTCACGAATTTATACATTAATCTTTGTATTTCCTTTATTTTTTCTGTTCACTAATGTTTTTTTAGATACTAAATATTTTTTATGATAAAATTATTCGATGATAGGTATCTAATTAAAAAAAAGTACGTGTGTTAATAAATTGGGCGTTAGGTTGTTTACGCTTTTTTTTTAGTCTCATGGGTCTATTTGTAATCTGTTCTGCATACTTTGTTCTTAATATTTTGAAATTCTACTTTACGCTACGTTGGTACTACGAATGCAAATCAGCACTGAGTTCTGGTTGTGTAGTGACTTGTGTAGAGTCCCCAACTTACAATCTTATGGCGAAAAATGTATATGCGCAAAATGCTAATGCTCTCAAATGGTGAAAGAAAATATCGTGAATAAACCAGTATACCCTGAAAGAGCTTTTCCAAGTCGCAGTGAATCACGTAACTGGTTCTTTTACCATTGGTCACCAAGCCCATTAGGGCTTTCATATCAATACCTAGTAAAATCAATGACCTTGCGCTTGGTGACAAAGGAAAAAACGGTGATACGACGACGAAGAAGACGGCAGTTGATATACTTAGCCAGTTTTGGCCAAGCTACCACCATAAGTACGTTTCAGCATCATTAACACGGTAAAGTGCACAAAACTCTTTGCAACTGACTAAACTATATGAAGGATATTTACCGGGCTGCTAAATCGCGGTGTACTAATTCGAATGATTCCAGATACTTCATGCCGGCTGCTATCTGGCAGCATATGTGAATCAAACTCGAATAGCTGAAATAAAAATAATTGCTTAGTTCTGTTGCAATGTTAATCATCACTGTATTGTTCACGGGCAGTGTTAGTTCCCATGAATTGTATGAAATCACGAAAGCTACTTTTTCTGCAGCATAAGGCATTTTTAGACACAAGTTCAAGTCAAAATCATTATGATAGGTTTCTAGTCTTGTCTTCATATTTATATCAGCATTTCCAAGATCCAGAGTTAATAATCATGTCAGTCCAATATGAAGCTTAGATAATACGAACTGAGTTCGACTTCGGATATCGTTTGGGCACTGCATCCACATCCAATCCGAATCCGAGAAAATACGACGTCACACGTGCTTTCGGCTCCAAAATATCTTTGGAAAACGGATCTCGACCTAACCTTACAAATAGTACGGTATGTATTTTGACGGATTTTGTGTAGCACGATCTACAAGTTGGATATAGTTACTTGAGTTTCTTCTCTCGGCGTAATATGGTTGTGAGACAAGCGGCTTCCCCGCGGTCCAAAGCTGCGCAGGGGGGTTCCAGCAGGCTTAAACCTAGCACCCTGGCTAGTTGAGGGTGCTTCAAACCTGCTCCCCATGTAGCTTCGCGGGCGAAAGCCGCTCTGAAACAAACATATACTTTAGTAAGGTACCTGAAAATAAACATTTATGGGTCTCATACGAAGGTATGAGATGGAAGGAATCTTATTAATGTGGTGAAAGGTTCTGACAGAGGATTCTGCCATTTAAAAAAAAAAATTACATTTCAGGATTACTACGCCGTAGGCTCACGTAGCCACTGCTACGTGAGCCTACGGCAAACATTGATTTATTCAAGGAAAATGAAAAAAAACATGAATATTTTTACTTGATATCGTTATGGCACCCGCGCCTCAGTGTTTTGACAACAACAAGGCGGCGGCGGCCGCTCCCGGGTGTCTCCTCGTCGCTCAGCTCTTCGATGCCGTCTGTTTCGCATATTTGGAGCTGTGGTAAACAAAACAAGAGTATTTGATTTGGCAATGGGCAGGCCATACCTTTCTTCCGAAGCTGTTGTCAGTTCTGAGAGCCGTATTCCCATTGCATTTAATTATTTACAAGATATAAAATGGAAGTTTTCATTTTTATTTCACCGCACGTGAGAACTTCTTCGAAAATAGTTCTTAAGCACGTAATATAGTGAAGGAGGGTAGAGAATTCCCCGTGTATTTTACAAAAGCCTACTTTGGCCCAGTTTCTAAGCTTGTGGAGCGTGGAAAATGGCTTTGCGCCTAGTGGATTTGCAGACTTATCTGACTTTTACTATGTACGTACATTATGCGCTTGAGTCGCAGCTGGATCTACTCAAACATACTTGTTTTATGAGCTAATGGTCAACTCTAGTGTCGGAGTTTTTTGGCCGCCAGAAAGCCTGTATAATCTACATCTTAACGTACCCTCCAACGCACGTAACCACAGTTCTAAATGCCACTGCGGTCGCCCATCCAAATGTAACCTTGCGGAAAGTTGCTTATACTACGACTAGCCAAGCTACGTGCGCTTTGAATGAAGGTACACAATGTTTCACATTCTTTTAATAATCTAGTTTTGTGGAAGAGAACCTTTGAAAAACAGGTAAGTATAGCTGTATCATAAGGTTACACACTGCTTTACATAAGTTAATATTATCTAGGTCACAGAGTGTTGGAAATAGTTTTTCTTCTATAAGGTAAGTTATGCGGTGGCTGCGAGATAAAGGAAGCATGTTTGTGATTCAGATCGCATATATTCGCATCCACCAGGTAGAACGCGGGAGTCCATGATTGTTTTCAAACTTTCGCGAAAATATTGATCTAGCAAAGTTACACAAAGTTGCACTTTGTGTATGAAAACGCGAAAGACTGAACTTTTTCAAGGTAAAACAATTTGAGGGATCATGATAAAAATTTATAAAAAGGTTTTTCTAGTAGGTGTTTGCTATTTGTCGTAGTAACGAGGAAAATTATGTAATTTATATTTTTAATTAAATGTCTTTCATTTGTTATGCAGGGAATAATTACGGTATATTCCATAAAAAAAATTAAATCTTTATCCAAACATCATACAAATTACTTGGGAATACGTAGGTTTATAAAAAAAATGACATACAAAATCAAACACGAGTGTATTCCCCCTGATGGAAATCTTTAGATAAACACTCGGTGCGGAGATCCTTGATGAATACCAAGTAGGGTAGGCAGAGGCACGTCCAAACATTAAATTTGATACGCGCCCACATTTATTCAGCATTAAAATGTACATAGGTATATTATTTTTAGTAAAATATCACACTTTTACAAACAAACAATTCAAAAGATAAAACAAACAATATGCAAGGTGTAAAAGAGAAGACCAATGCTTTTGCACAGCCATCAAAAGTGTTTTCACTGCATCAAAACTCAAAGATTCCAAGTTACTTTTTGTATCCTCTGGTATGTTTGACTCGCTCTAGTCAGTTTATGACGTAGGCTTGTTAACGGGGGGCCGTTTCGGCAGGTTGTACAACAAACTTATCTATACCAACTTACCGACCATTCTGTTTGTTCTAAACTAACATTGTCCAATTTCTTACTTGGCTCTTAACCCCTTCAAGTCTGTATCTAGGTAAATTTTTAAATCTCAATAAGAAACTATACAAGAGCATTCTCTGCGAACCCAGCAGCTAATGGAATTAAAGTGTTGTTTGTTCAGGTGTCCCGAGCCGGCGGTTGCGCCATTGTCAACAACCAATTGGACTATGCAGTGCTGCCATATTGCAGAGTGCGGACTGAGAGGCAGCCGGTAATTTTCCATTAAAAGTGTTCCCTAATTCGTCCCAGGATACTAGACAACAGAGTGCTAGACCCACCACCAAGGTCGTCAGCTCTGTGAGCGGCTGTGATGCAAGAGTTGCGAGTTAAAAACAGGGAACTCTAGTGTGGTGTCAGGAATATGCATACGTCTGTTGACTGTTATTATTATTATTAACATGGTGAGAAAAAAATGTGATGATTGAATGTAAAACAACAAAACCGATTATCATTCAATCTTTGCAATCGGTTTGTGCAATTTAGGGCTCGATGATGCTGCGTGAAAATGTCCAGCATTATTTATTATTATTATTAAGAAATGATTTAACATAGGTTTTATTGCCACTCGTTAATTAAGGGCTCTGAAATATGTGATGGATTGCAAGTTGAAAAGATAAAAATATTTATCCACATAATAAAATAATACTATAAAATTAAAGAGAAATCTATTGGCGATGAATAAAGGTAGAGGCTTAGGATGGGATACTCCCAGCTGTTATCAGATTATCTGTCGGATTTAATCAAAGAAATACGAGTATCTCCCGGTAAGTTATAATCGTATTCTATTCACCGGGTAGCCACCGTCGTCTCACTAATGGGGTCCGTATCTGTTGGTCATCAATATGTCTAGGTAGACAGATAGCCTAGATCGCGATACGACTAGGTCTCGATGGGACCAGTTAGCCTGACGTCTGCATATCGAAACGATTAGAAAGACTAAACCACAAACCAACTGGATCTGTATTGGACTAAATCGCGATTTGAATTATTATCTGGTGCATTTTAAATATGAGTATATACCTACCTACCTGAGTATACCACTTAATACTTGAGTCATACATGTAGGCTTGTCAACTAAAGGGCTGTATGATTTTATTAATTTTACAGTGACCGCATTTCAAATGCTAAAATTTCTGCCAAGGTGACTGCAAACTTATAGCAAAGTAAAGTAAAATATTTTTATTAGAGATTAATGTTACAGATTGTAAATGTATCTATATACTCCTGAACTAATAAAAGCTGTATTTCAGGAGCCAGTGGCTTCTTTCATCAAAAGTTCTAAGTAGTATTCGAACTCACAGTAAATTAAGGACTACATAAAAAAAAACAGAACAAAACCATAAGAACAACCTCTCAATAATGTGTGTATTTTTAAGTTGTATGACAATTTATAAAACTTTAGGTAATTATATTATTTGGTGTGCAATAAAGTATATTATATCTTCTATCTGTAAATATGTATACAATAATTACACTATCTGTTCTATCTGTACTATCTGTTCTCTTTTCATCAAGTTTGGATAATTTGGCCATCACCAGTATTATTAACTGTGTTTTAACGCAGACTCTGTTTATGGTAATCATTGAAGCCGGAATTGTAGGTAAACGAGAACGGAACCTTTATATTATTGAAGCCAAGTTTTTCCGTGGCGACAGAAAAAACAACTAAAGTTGCTCCGAGATTCTAATCCAATGAGGATCTCTATAATTTTTTTATAACAGGTAAATTTCGAACACAACGCCTTTCATTAATTTTGAAGGTAGGATTTTTTAGTGATCAAGATAGCTCCTAAAAACATTCACTGTAGAGCCATATAGAAAGTGGTATGTCGTCTAAAACACAGCTCTCCAACATGCTTTGTTGTTTGTCTTTAGTTGTATTTCATAAAAAAAATGTGTTGGTAAACTTTTATTTGCAAAAAATTTGACATCATCCTATTTAACCTACTTCAAAAAAAAAGAGTTTAATAATAATAATAACAAATATAATCCCGCAGGGCGCGCTAGTGGCGAGCCCCATTACTCCCTGGGGTCGACATACCCCTGACCCTCGGCTTGCCTTAGCCGGCCGGTCGGGGGTGGAGGTAAAGAGCAGAACCTATGCTCCTAGGGTGGTAGGCATAAAGCACGGGAGTAGAGTTGAGTGAAACTGCAGCACACCTCTCGACACCCTTAAGCCGTTCACACCAACTTTGCCCCTACGCTGCCTATTGTTGGCGGCACTTATGGGCCTCGTTTAGTGGACGGAAAATCATAACCTGCCTATGATTTGATTACAACTTTAGTACAGGTGTTTCTTCCTACGTAGCCCAGCAACCATTCCATAAGCATACTATGAGGAGTATTCCTGCAATAGCCCAGTTTATCACCCAATATAGTTAGATAATAGTTTTATCAGTCGCCATCCACAAAATACCGTTTTTTATATAATGTACAAAAGGCCTCTTAGTGTTAGCTTCGGCTCCTGTAAAGGCCCCCCTGGCATAAGGTTGAGTTTTTAATTAAATAAAGAGAGATAATACTAATATTAATGCTGGATTTTTTTCATACAGCATATGAAAATGTGTGTTATGGGAACTACATGACTGATTTACTACTTATGTATATACATTTGTAAATACATAGTACATTTTATACAAAAAAGATTTCCAGACCCGAGACAAATATTTGCATATCATATATAAATCTAAACATTTGTCCGGTGAGGCGGGAATCGAACCCGCAACCTGCGTCTCAGGCGAGCATTCGCTGCACCACGGAAGTCGTCGACTTTACTTTCTTTAACTTTACTTTTACGTATTATAATAAGCTACTTTGTTTTAACCTTTGAATTAACCCGCCTGTTTTTTTTAAATTTAAGTGTTATGTAAATTGAATGTTTTCTTATGAAATAACCCACACTTTGTTTTCAAATCAGTCCACATTATTTTAATGAGCTTGATTTATATTAATTTTGTATTAACAGAAAGTATAATAATACAACTTGGGAAAAAATACAGCAGAAAGAGTCTAGCCATCTAAAGACCGTTTCAAGTAATCCAACGATATCTCTACTGATCCAGTTCACACTAGATAAAAGCATTTCCAAAATACGGGCTGCATCGCTACATTGAAATGCAATTATAATGCGTTAACCCAGATAACAGCTCTCTGATCACGCGGCGCTTCGAGTAGTTGCCAAAATAATTTTGCATACGCGAACGGCCCCGTTTCCCCACGGACTCAGAGTCTAAACCACCAAACAAGAGAAGTAGGTAAGTAAAATTATGTCGAGAATTCCATATTCGTAAATATGGAATTAGTATTTCCATCACATTACGGTCAAAGCATACCTATCGCACTAGTAGGCATAACAGGAGTTCCATTACTTATCCAGCAGTAACAGAGGTGCCTTGTAGATGCATTGCGGGTTTATTCTCAGTGTCCTGCAATTTAACATTAGCGGCTACCTCGGCTCGATGATATTTATTGCTGCGGCAACTATTTTTTGCGCTCGTTGGTATCCGGGTTAATATCACATTCATAATGTTTATTGAGCGCATATTGTGCATTGTGTAATGGACTTGCAAAAACAGCTAAGGATGATAACCTGCCTTACTGTTTTATGAGAATACTGTGAGCATAATCTTTGGACTTTAGGATAATATAAAAACAGCTATTGAATTAATGAATAAAAATATTACTGATAAAAACGTTGAGATATCTGAACGTAAACACCGTTACAAACGATTTATAGATAGCTTAACTGATCAAGATCACTACCATATGGAAGCGCCCCAAAAATACTGCCTGTAATGCCATGCTGTATGGAATGCTAATCCATTGAGCCAAAGAAATAAGAACCAGTTCTGGCATCACGGATCGTATTGAACAGACGACGCCTTAAAATAAATTGAAAACGCTCGTCCACGGACCCAGAGTCACAACCACAAATGGCTCAAATTAGTAAGCTCTGGAAATATTGTGTATTTGCTCATAATACGTAAAAAATTACACATTATTCCTTTGTAATTCAAAACTTTGTCACACGAGTATTTTGTCTGTACTCGTTTGTGACTTGGCATACATTTATAATAATCCTACAAACCAACGTACTCACATCCAGTTTTATTAGCCGTTATCTGCGAATCTTTACACTTTCCACTCGCTGTGCAAACGAATTTTTTTAATAGCTCACCATTAGCATAAAAGCACTCTATCTCCCCCTCTGCTTTTTTCTTTTCCATTACAAGTTATTATTATGATGATTTATCGATTTAATATTAATTTAATAAAATAATGCTTTGCGGTCTTTACATTACAAAACGAATGCAAAGTGATTGCCAATCTTAAATATTTTAGAAATCTGATACTTAAAATACCCTATTCTCTATAATTACATACCCTCAGACCTATTCTCAGTCAGTATGCAGATCCGTGATAAGATACTAAGTGGGGGAAAGCCAGAGACATAAAGTACTTTTATATGTATGGAAAGTTAAATATCAAAATGTTATAATATATATTATATGAAAGGCATAAAAGTTCACTAAAGCTCATCAAGAAAATCTAAATCATACAAAAATAGGTTTTATAAAATAAAATAGTGCAAGACTCACCGGCCCATCTGTGAAACAGATTCATCCGATACACTAACAAGATTATAGACTACCCTCCTCGTGCAGTATACGGGCCGTTGTCGTTATGGAGGTAATTTTGAATTTAATCTAAGTTACTGTTCCGTCCACATATTGAGTGGGATGGTCGTGGCCATTAGATATTATAAAAATATGAAAAATAAACGCCCCAGGCTATTAGGGCTATCGAGGTGAGGGGGTTGGGCGGAGGGTGGGGCAGCGGGTGTGAGCAGATTGCATTTTCTTGCTATGGCCAGTAATCAATTTTTATGGGTATTTTTGTAGACTTACATAGGAGGGGTCAGCCACAAGACAAGAACCCTTTTTGAGAAAGCAGGCTACCACGCTGTAATTGCATCGGGGTAATTGATACTTCATGAACGAAAAAATCCAAAGTTGCATGGAAAAGATCACCCTTACGGATGAGGCCAGTTTTTAAGATATGATGCGAATTGATTCTTAAATTCTGGAATTGCATATACTTTAGTGAACATAGAAAGGCCTGTGTGAATACGCGTAGTGGCGGTGGCGGTGGCGGTCGCGATAAGCCTTGCGGGAAAAGGTTGTCAAAGTTCACGTCAGTGGACCTATACAAATGTTACTGATTGCCACCGCCATCGTTTCGCCACAGTGATACTATGAAAGGACCAATCCATTTTTGATTGGTTAACCTGGTTAGTGTTTCAAAGCTTTCGGATTATGATGCGGCGAGGTAGAGCAGTTGTTGGGCGGAACCAACAAAAGCAAGAATGTGGTGCTAAAGAAAATATTGCCCGAGAGAGCTGAAGCTTGGCTCGCCGACGGGGCAGGTTGGCCCCGCCGACGTAACGCTGATGTGTTGAAGAGAAGTGGTCAAGATGTATGGCTGAATTAACATAATATCAATGGGGCGGTTATCTTTGGCTATAGTAGGAACCAAAATACGTTATAGTTAATATTTAGCTAGAAATTATTTGTGTGGCTTTATCTTAATAATGCATCTTGCCTGATAGAATCGCCAGTTTTTTAGTCATGATATAGTTTAGTTGATTAATAAGTAGATCGATTTTTAGACTAATATTATTTTGCGTGAGCAAACTTTGATGTCGGAGTTGTTACGAAACACCCGATTGTGATATCTGAGATCTACTGTCGAAGCATGGAAGCGATTGGTTATAAATGACACTACTGGTCACCCATCCAGATGGTGACCTTGCGGAAAGTGGCTTAATGGGCTAATCTCTAAAGAACAATTACGCTACATCATTGTTATTCTTGCAAACATTGAATAGTACCTGCTCGTTCTGAGTTTGAGTCTTTTGTTTTCGGCCTTAGCAAATTCAGTTTCGAGATTGTAGTGCATCGGTACCGTTCCCCAGTATTTTAGTCGAATTCAGCGTGGATTAGCCCGTTATCAGAAACCAAGCCTCACTGATTAGTCTAGGTGAGTGACACCGACTAATCGTGTCAGAGAGCCGAAGCCAGCCAATTATCTAGTTTGCATAGCACCCTAACTCGACCTAATAAGCCTGTCTGTGGAAATTTGGTTCACACATCATTCGACTATATCTTGGTTCTACTAACTTGTTGTGAAAATGATACCTTAATCTCATCTGCACTTCTTTTTTTCGTTTTTATCTCTCGTTTCTTTCTCAGCATTATTTGTTTATTTATATACCTACTTGTACATAGTTGTATGAATAAATGTTTATTTTTTCTGGGACACCCGTATAAAATGCAAAAATATTAATTAGCGCTCCCACCGCTAAAATGGGGATCATGCGCGAAGGGTTTACGGTAAGAAACCCCCTTTTTCAATGCGTTCAACATAAATCAATGGAGCTGTTATATATATTATCTCAACATCTTATCCCATGATATTATCTCATGAATCCTATTACAAATTCATCTGATCTATCGTAATATTAATAGCTAATGTTTGTCTGGGGTTGAATGTTTTCTATGTATGTATTTACAACAAAAAAAATATAACTAGTATAACAGTCATGCAGTTCCCATAATACAAGCTCTGCTTAGTTTTGGGGCTAGATGATGCTGTGTGAAAAATGTCCAGCATTATTTATTTATTGAGGCAGGAGTTAGTTAAATCCTGGAGTTATTGAATTTAGGGTTATTATTAGTAACCCCACCGAGATTTCCCCACTATGGAATTCACACTGCTATACCGTGAAAAGCGCGTTCAACAAAACTAAGAATCGCTAAAATATTCCTGACTCCACACTAAGATTCCTTGTATCGTGGGTATCAGGAACTACGAGTACCATTTTATCATAACACCCAGCCGTGGGCGAAATATCTGTAGAACACGCAAATATTTGATCCGTACCGGGGGAACGAACCAGCAAATCTAGCGTCTCAGCCGGCTACTCGCCCACTGCGCCACCGAGGTCGTCAAATTTAGTCGATAATTATCTGCCAGGCAACTAATATGATAGAACTAACAGTGGATGGTTAAGAAAGAACTGGTCACATGACAAAGAAGAAGATAAATATCTCCTCGAACCGCTTTTAGCTTCAAGTGAATACTATTCACTTGAACAACAGTCAACATCTCATATTATAAGATCATGTTATCAGCACTGATATGTTGGCCAATGGATACTTAGGTATTCCTCCACGCTATTTGTAATTAGGTGAACCCACAGATCTTGGATATTCCGATAGAGTTAATACACAGACTATGCATTAACCTATCTCGGATCAATGTCAGGTATTCAGACCTATAATGGTATGCATTGTCTTACATGGTACAAGTATGTATCGTAGATGCAGTGCCAATTGATTAGACTGGTTTCAGAATCTACGTGCGGAGTATGCATCTGAGGATGTCAATTATGTAGATAACGGTCGTGAGCGTGTTGTTTGTTTCAGAATTGTAAGTATCAGTATCAGTCAGTTGTCAGTATATGGATCAGTTGAGCTATCTATAGATCGTTTGCAACGGGGTTTATATAGTCAAGCTGTATCATCTGTATTTTTTGTATACGATTTTTAAGAAACAACGAAAAAGGAGAAGTCGTGTTTTAAACTCATAAAGTCAGAGGGCATGTCTGGATAAACCCACAAAACAAAGGAGATTGACAAAAGCAAAAGCAGGCCTATAAGGAATGGGTGAAATGGTGATGATGATGATGGGTAACGAATTTGTTACGTACCAGAAAGTAATCCTACTAATATAGTATACAAAAAAAAGAAAAAAAATGATAATTGAATGTTTGTTGCTAACAAACATCGTAACGGTTGAACCGATTAGGATGAAATCTAGAACAGATATAATGGTCTAAAATACACAGGCTTTTAACGCGGACAACATGCGGACGAAACAATGATCAAAATCTAGTAAACGTCACTTATAATCATAGATTTTATGACTTAATTCTAAAGAACGTAATCTAACACGAGTGTCTCGTGAGACTAATTTACGAGTCAACTATCTCTGAGCTTCGATAATCGGATTCAATAAGAATTAGTAGGTACTAGTCGAGAACTTTTGCAATTAACTAACACAGGATATCCGCAAGATTAGTTGAAACAAAGAGGGCTGATTTGGCGTTCAAACAGGGGGAAGCTTTACAGGTGGTCGCTCACGGCCCGACTAGAAACTTCACTTAAGGGGCTCATTAACTAGGTTAGGAAATTGAAAATAGCACTAAGAAAGATGGAGAGAAGTCTATTATTCAGATTACTCGATATTTTGAAAATATTAGGTTGGGGAAAAAGTCTTTTCGCATTATTGTATGTATGAACTTGTAATAAAATCTCTTTGGCTATACTATTTGTATCTGGCTGGTTTTGGTATCATTAAAAGTTTAAATTTTAAAGAAGATAATTCCAAATTCAAATTAGGAAAATGTGTGATTTTTATTTGTTTTTCGTACTGTTAAGATGAGTGAATCTAATGAAGAAATTCGATACATTTTAAAATTTTACTACAAAAAAGGTAAAAATGCAACGCAAGCCGCGAAAAAAATTTGCGATGTTTATGGACCTAGTGCAGTGTCTGTGAGAGTAGCACAAATTTGGTTTAAGCGTTTTCAATCCGGAAATTTTGATGTCAAAGATGCACGTCGCTCTGGTCGCCCTATTACGGATAAAATGGATGCCATTTTTGAAAAAGTGGAGCAAGATCGGCATATCAGTAGTTACGACGTAGCTGAAGAACTGGGAATTGACCACAAAACAGTTTTGGCGCATTTGAAAAAAACTGGGTACACAAAAAAGCTCGATATTTGGGTACCTCACGAGCTCACTGAAAGAAACCTAATGAACCGTGTTCTCATTTGTGATTCTTTATTACGACGTAATGAAACCGAACCATTTTTGAAGAAATTTTTGACCATTTTTGACCTCACACATCTTTAGCCACTCAGCAAAAATTAAGAGAGTTTGGCTGGGATGTGTTAATGCATCCGCCGTATAGTCCTGACCTTGCACCTTCAGATTTCCACCTGTTTCGGTCTCTTCAGAATTCTTTAGGCAGTGTCAGGTTAACATCACGAGAGGACTGCCAAAACCACTTGTCGCGGTATTTTGAACAGAAGCCCTAAAGTTTTTATAGCAATGGGATCATGTCCCTGCCTACAAAATGGCAAAAAGTTATCGAACAAAATGGTACCTACATACTTTAGTTAAATGTAAATAAACTATATTAAAAAATGTTTTGAATTTTCTTAAAAAATGCGAAGAAACTTTTTCCCCAACCTATTAGTTAGGAGACAGAAAAGCTTAAATATATAAGCGATAAGACTGACCATTGTGCCATGCCGACCATGGAAGAAGGTCCCAACAATGAGATGTTTGAAAAATATTGCGAAGACTATAATTATGATTATGCTTAAATAAAATAGATTATTAAATAGATTATGATAATAAGATTATGAGCCGGTTAAGGGGTCTTTTCAAGGGATGGCGACATCGGGCAAAAGAACCCATAAGTGTACTCGAAAGAATAAAAGTAGAAAACCTGCAAGGAAAAGAAGTGAAAGATGAGTATAAAAGAAAATTGAGTGAAAGGTTTGTTAGGTTTGATGATATTTGTGAGAGGGAAGAATTGTGGCAATCTTTTAAAGAAGAGGTAGTGAGTGTGGCTTCTGAAGTATGTGGTGTAAGTAAAAGGAACAAAAGGATTAAGAAGAAGAATGTTTGGTGGGATAAAGATGTACAAAAGGTCGTATGTGAGAAGAAGAAAGGATGGTTAGATTGGTTAGCAGTTAGAGCTAACGAAAGAATGGATAAGGCTACAAATGAGGATGTGAATGAAGCTAGGAATGAATATAAGAGATTGAAAGAGGTCGTGAAAGAAGTGGTTAAAAGAAAGAAACATGAACAAAAAGATGAGCTTGACAGAAGATTGTCTCAGGATTTCCGGACGAACATTAAGTTTTTCTGGAAGTCAGTTCGCTCGGCTAGAGGGAAAAAACAAACCTCAGAGCTGAACTCGATCAGAGACCAGAATGGAAGTATAGTGAATGGAGAAGAAAGTATATTAAGAAGATGGAAAGAGTATTTTGAAAGTTTGTTTGAAAGAGAGGAGACTCAAGCGTCTTCTTCTGTTATGAATGAAATCGAAGATGAAAGTAGTATTAGTATGGATGAAATTGTGAAAGCTTTGAGAAGTATGAAATCAGGGAAGGCTGCTGGGTATGACAGGATAACGGTCGAGATGCTGAAGGCCGGACATGGCTTAGTAGCAAGTCAGCTATATCGCCTTTTCAATATGTGCTGGAACACCGGCCAAGCACCAAGTGACTGGTGCAAGGCTGTCATCGTACCGCTTTACAAAGGAAAAGGTTCAAAGCTAGACTGTAAAAACTACAGAGGCATTAGCCTACTCAGCATCGTCGGCAAATTATATGCGAAAGTGTTGATTGAAAGAGTTATGAAAGAAACCGATGAGAAAATATGGGATGCACAAGCGGGATTTCGGAAGGGTATGGGATGTACGGATCAGGTCTTTTCCTTGCGATGCATAGCCGAAAAGTTTTTGGCCAAGGGTCAAAAGGTCTATTGCGCTTTCGTGGATTTGGAAAAGGCCTATGACAAAGTGATGAGGAATGAACTATGGTCGGTGCTGTCAGTGTATGGAGTAGACAGCAAACTAATTCGAGCTCTGAAATCTTTCTATGCGGATTCCAGTGCTTGCGTAAGGATAAACGGGGCATACACTGAATGGTTTAGCATCCAAAAGGGTGTTAGACAGGGATGTGTAGCGTCACCGTGGCTGTTTAATCTATTCATGGATAGTTGTTTGAAAGATTTGAAAGATAGTGAATGTGGATTAAGAATGAATGAGTTACTCGTCAAATGTTTTCTCTACGCCGATGATCAAGTTATACTTGCGTCATCGGTAGATGAGTTACAAGAGATGGTAACAATTATGCATGATGCGTTTGAAAGAAAAGGGATGAAAGTTAATGTAAGTAAGACGAAAGTAATGGTTTTTGATAAAGACGAATGCATGAATGCATGTGATATTATGATCGGCGGAGAGAGAGTGGAACAAGTGAGAGAGTTTGTATATCTGGGTACTTTGTTTACTAGGGATGGGAAGCATGACGAAGATGTTGAAAGGAGAGTAAATGCTGGAAATCGAGTGAATGGGGCACTTCACTCCTTCATGAGCAGCCGGAATTTATCTGAAACTGCACGACTAGCCGTGCATAAAGGAGTGTTAGTGCCGACACTAATGTATGGAAGTGAAAGTTGGGTATGGCAGAAGAAACATCAAAGTCGAGTAAATGCAGTGGAGATGAGAGCTTTGAGAAGTATGTGTGGTGTAAATTTGAGCGATAGAGTGAGAAACAGTGTGTTAAGAGAGCAGTGTGGAGTGAATGAAGATGTAGTAACGAGAGTTGAGAAAGGTATGTTGAGATGGTTTGGGCATATAGAAAGGATGGATGAAAGAAGATTAACAAAACAAATATACAAGGCGAGCGTGAATGGGAAGGTTGGAAGAGGAAGGCCTCGGCGAACGTACTCTGACCAAATTGAAGACGTTCTAGAGAATGGCCAGGTCAGAAGTACACTTAATCGCCGAGCTTGTATGAAGAATTTGATGAGGATGAACGAAGCGAAAGAAGTATGCCAGGATCGTAGCAAGTGGAAATCCTTGGTCTCTGCCTACCCCTCCGGGAAACAGGCGTGACTATATGTATGTATGTATGTATGCTTAAATAAAAAATGTAACTATACAAAATTAAACTTTTAAAAAATAAAATAAATAATCATAACCAGCCGACAATGACCACAGACTAACTAGGGAATGCTAACGATAAGGACTTCACTTCACTTCTTGATTATGGCTTTTGTATGCTTACCGTACTGCTACCATAGATGTTATAAAACTATACTTGCTAGTTCCAACTTCAACTTTTTAATTATAGCTTCTGTTACTCGTTGTCACAATAATAATTCTGCCAGTGTCCGTTTGATCCATGCGTTTTTCATAAACAATAGGGAGGTTATGGAGACATGAACAGTTAGAACAGCAATTGCAGAATTAAACCTATTTAAGAAATAACAACTACGTATCAAGCGTTCAGGAATTTTCCGTTAGTGTCTTTTTCTGAGATTAAAATAAGTCTATCGTTTCATTACGTAGGTAAATAGCTTGATGTGGTGTGGTCTAAACGTGAGGTAAGCCCTATTTCACGTGTTTGTGTTCTCTAATGAAAATACAGCAGTGGCATCCGCTTTGTTTGGGGAACATTCCAGCCGCAACGGTGGCGCCAGATCACATTCCGATCACGCTGAGAATCTTGCGTAGATTGTTTGGGCCACTTTCAGATAAATCAGTTTCTTATTTTGAACTTGGATCTCTGAGCCAAGCTGAATAATTTTTTACCGCGTAACTAGTTTAAGAGCATTCGCTGGTCTTTTAGAGATCGCAGGTACTACAAAATACCATCTTTTTTATGTAATGTGAAGAGGAAAAAAGATGAATATACACAGTAATTAAAAAAAACCTTTGAATGTAGTTTAACCCAAGTTTTAAATATAAAATAAATCACCATGAAATCCTATCTCCAATAATTAAAGTACTTGCACTCTATGTAGCATAGACTTGGGGCGCTATATCTTCTCGGTACAGAGGAAAACGTGTTTAACGAATCGTACTAACTGTCTTTGTTACTATTATTAATTCTGTGGTATCAATGACGTATCTCAACATGCGCATCCCATGCGTATTTTTTTTATTCCTCTAAACATAAATAGGTTTTTGTTTTCCGCGGAGTTTTAACATTAGCAACATCATTTATAGGAATAAACACCTTTAGGAGTTGAAACCATAGATAAAACCTGATGATGAAACTTCGCAAATCCGATTATGCTAAGAGGAAAAAAAAATACGTCATTAAGATTGAAAGATGCTTTGAGAGAAGTTGGGCAGAAAAATATTATGAAATATTCGTTTTCCAAATTATTGTCGAGTTAGATATAAAAATGGATGATCTGATAAAGAACATAAAAAAGAAGCTCTCGGTAGATAACCTTGTTGAAATGATGAAAGACGGTAAGTTGCCTGCATAGTTGAGTAAATATTATACCTTCCTACCGAATCCTAAAATGGTACCTTCCTATCGAAGGTACCATTCTATACTAAAACATAAGTTCATGTTCTCTGCACACTCTTTAAGGATGTTTCTTAATGCACCCCTTCACACCAAATTACAAAAACTAGAACTTACGATTTAGGCTCTGCATTGATTTCTCAGTCAATCAATTAATCAGAACTGGTTCTTTATATAGTTTTGTATATATATACCTAATTTTATAAATAGGTAAAGTTTGTAAGTGTGTGTAATCTAAAACTCTTCTCATTTGATTTTTATAATTATTTCACCAATATTTAGAACGGAGACCAATTTTGCAATGTAAGTCGACGAAAAAAACGGTGAATAGATTGTCATGGAACTACCCTAGATTATCCTTGAATATCTTTAGTAGATATTCTGTTTTTAAAACGCCTCTCTGCAAGTGTCTGAATAACAGAACGCTGCCGGTAAGAACTACTTATCATCGACTACTTTTTAAATGGTTACCATTTGGACGAAGACGGGCAGTAAATAGCAAGTCATTTCAGAAACTCGTTTTGATTTTTGTGTTATCGCTTGCAGCTAAAGTCATTGACAATAATCGTATCAAAGAAGAGGATGTTCGTAAGACTTTGGAGAAAATCGACCCGAACAACTTGATCGATGTCGATGAATTGGCTGCCAAGCTGAATGAGATCACGGAACAGTCGAAAGCAGCTGCAGAGGAGAAAAAACAGTCTAGTACCCTGGTGGAGAAGGCCAAAGCCAGCTTCGGGGTCCTCAGCAAATCAGTAGAGAAGGAGAAAGAGCCGTATGAAGAGATCCAGGATAACTTCACAGGTTTTCTTGATTGAATCACTGTTTTTGTTTATAACTCAAGAACGAAACGAATTTACTTTATTCCTTGATTTGAAATTTATTAAAGTATGTTCTTTTGTTTAGTTATTCAGAGGCAATGTTTTAATTATAAAATAATAATTAAGTAGTATTGCAACCTAAAACCAATTATTTCTTAATGTTTGAATTTATGTTTTAATTAATGTGTGTAGCTACAGTTATTTTTTAAATTAATATTGCGTAATTCCTACGTTTTTGAGGCATTTTTGTTCAGTTCTCCTTATAAGTAGGCTAAGTACCTATTTGTCCCAACATCCTATTTCTGTATCATAGATTAGGTAAACAGTTTGGTTTTTTCTTGTTGTGCCAAATAAATGTTTATCATTTCATTATTCCCAAGTCTTCATTTAGCCGGGTGGCCAGTAGTGGCATTAAGCGCTAAGCGCTTCTATGCTTTAGAGAGCACGTTTTATGTTGTCTGCTAATCTTAGCTGTTACAATTGGCTACTACGAATATAAAATTGACAGAGTTCAGAAATGCTGTTTAAAAACACATCGAAATCCTTAAATATAAAACATGTGATGTTCGCTGTAAATGTTTCTAGAAGTAAATTAGCTACGTTGCTTTCTCGTTCTCTGAAATAAATACAGTCAACAGTGACACATTTCGTAGCAGGTGCTACGCCGTAGCTCTTTTGCATTACCATAACCAGAATACGAGTATAATGCTTGTTGCAAAGATTAAATCAAAGTTAGGCGTTTCCGACCGGATGCGGTGGCGCATCTGCAAGGAACACCAACTTCTGTCAATTGCGCCGCTAGCATATGGGTGTTTGAGAGAGCCGGTTGAAAAGAGATTAAATTTCACAAAAATCCGTAGAAGCTGTTTATTATTTAAAAAAAGTATACGCTACTACTTACATTTCCGTGTGGTCCTTCGCCTAGAAAAGTCATAGGCTTCATGCGCCCCCGCGGGAAGTCGAGCAGGGGCGCCACGCCGTTTGGGGGCTCGGCTTCTGGTAGTTTGATGGATGTGAAGAGTCCTGGGGAGGGGCGTTCGCGACGTGCGATCCGTTCTTCTGGGTACGACTGAAAAGAGGAGCTCATGAGGACCAACGTAACTAGTTAAGGTCACAGTACCCTATATACGTAATTATTTAGATGAACATCAAAAATTCACGTAACAGCTAACCTCAAATCTAAAAAAAAAACTAACCTCGATCCGAGTCGGATCTGCTTTGAGAGGATTTTAGAGGAAGTTGTGCGAAGTTGTGTCTAGCGAAACTAATATTTAGGATGGGACCACTAGTTGTGCATACCGGTTGCTCCGTGAGGAACTCGCTCTTTTTATTACGGCATTCGAAATTAGTGTCTATTCCCACATGTTCTGTTGAGTAGTTCTGTCGGCAGAACTAGAACATGTACAGTCTTACCTATCGAATAGAGTCCTAAGGGTTAATGTAGCCGATGAGAGGGTACTTAGCCCTTTATTGTTTCTAGTATATTTTAACAAACTTCCTTTTTCATAGAAAATGTATGTGATATTGTATGGTATTATCTTTTATTTTTAAAGTTGATAGATATGATAGCTTATTACAACGGTATAAACTTAGCGTACCAACGAGCCTACCAATCAGACCTTTAGCCCGCCGGCGCTGGTTCGCCAATGTATCACCCGGTTCACATAACTAAAGTCCAACTAACGATACACCAAATTATTGTATAAAGATACGCTTGAAACTTCGTGTGACACGAGGGTACAATACAGATAGACTTTAATTTTGCCGATTTTTGGACCTTACAATGGTCACTAATGAAAAACTATGGAAAGACATCGCTGTTCATTATTAAATAATTCATACCACTAATTAATTTGACAAACTACCTTTACATTGTAAGATACTACTAAATATAGCGCCAGCATAATTGCACACGGGCTCATATTTTGCATACAAGTGTAGCAAAGTTGGCGCATTGCCCAACCTGGCCAAACAGGACTTAAATTAAAATCAATAATTCTTCATTTTCGCTAAAGCCGAAATAGCCTGCTATGCAAAATACGGTTAAAGAATGCCAATCAGGCATCAAGCAGATTATAAGCTGGCAAGCGCAAGTCTCCGATGAGCCACTGTTTGCAAATAGGGATGACAGCGATGAACTTTCACTTCGTAAGATTAAACAATGACGTGGTTGTACTCAACAGGCACATGAGACTTATAATCCGTTGTCTTAGGGTCGGCAACGCGCATGTGATATCTTCGGTGTCACAGACGTCTATTGGTAACCACTTACCAACAGATGGACCGTATGCTTGTAAGCCACTTTAGTTGTATATTTTATGTAGCCGGTCTGGTATTTTGGAAGCCTTGACATTATTTTCAAACAACTCTTATTTATGTATCCGCTTGACGTAATTTTCATCCGTCACGCAAGGAGCCCGTAGTTATGACCCTATCAACTGGAGCGATTGATCGCACAACCCATGCATGACTAGCCCATTTGACTTTCCGCGTCTTAGTGTATTCTACTTGCACCTGAGAAACTACTATCTTCACTGTACTCCATCAACCTGTCCTAGTCCTGTCCTGTCCACTGCGGGGCATAGGCCCTGCGGGACATAGGCCTTCCCAGAGTGTTATGAACTATCTTGGACCTACGACTTCCCCCAATCTTTAAATGTCATCGGCCTATCGGGTTTGGGGGTAGCATAGTCCGGTTGGTGGTCGTAATTCAAGAATTTTCTTCCTCAGCGGTTATCACTTTTGCGAGCTATGATGGTATGACCTGGTTAATGCTTATTTCAGTTTGCTAACTCTATATTATAGCTATATTATATCGGTGACTTTGGTTATTTTAGGTTTTTCTATAGAGCTTCCTCAATATGTTGTCCGATTCGGTCCGATCCGATTCAGTTTACTTAGTCCGGCAATTCGGTTTGTTAGATTAAAATGACGATATCTACGTGTTGATTATACCCTTGTTATCCTCAAAGATCTACGCACTACGGAACGTATTATGAGAAATACAGTCGTGCGCTTGTTTATTGATGGATGAATAAGTATTGCGTTCTCAATCCAGCATTATTTGCTATTGTGAGCCAGTAAATAACTTGGCCGGCTTAATTGCCATTCCCTCCGTCTGAGACTGTTGTAATTTATACCGCGCGATGAAATATTGCGCGATGAATTCGACGTGCAAGTGTTAACTGATAGTGCAGTAATTGTGCCGAATAATGTAGTGTTTGATAATTTGAACGCAATTACAGATGACCTTATTACCCGTAGGGCCTGATCTAACAATTAAGAAAATAAGAATAATTTTAGTGTGATAATTTGAACGCAATTACAGATGACCTTATTACTCGTAGGGCCTGATCTAGCAATTTAGCCGCTCCGAGCAAAATAATTTTGCCGCCCTTTACAATGAGTCCTTATAATTTTATAAGTAATAAGCGTGCTACTCCATAGATGGTGCAATTTTTTTAAGGACATAAAAGGTTATCATTTCGACCCTAAATGTAATATTTGTTGGAATTCTATAATATTCACATAGTATATTAGTATTCAACGAGTATATTAAATTTTATGAGTGTATATAGGTATGTTTGTCCAAGAATTTTTCAGAAACTAATGATCGGGTTGGATTAATTATTTTTATCGGTTTTTAACTTATAGAACAGTGACCATTTTACCAAAATCGGTTCATTAGTTTGAAAGACAAAGACCAAAATGTTACATGAAATCGGTATTACTTTATGAAAATACATTTATTAAAAAATAATAATAATAACAAAATTATTTATTTGGTTTATTTGGTCTAAGATACTATTTACCAATTAAGTTATGAAACTACTCAATACACCATTTAATGTAGGTAGTGACTATGTTAGTAGACAAAGCAATTATTTCCCAACCGGCAAACAAGTTTCCTGTGTAAGGATTTCCTGTGTTGTGGAAACCGATAGAAAACTGCAAAAGCTAGTGTGATATGAACATTAATATTTCAATATAAAATGCATCGTCTTTCCTTTGACCATATTAGAGCATAGTAGTAAGTAAATTACTGTCATTCCAGCTCTGCATTAAAATATATAAAAATATTTTATTTCAAATAAATCTTGGGCTCAGGTTGAAGCGAAACTAGAATTGAATCCTATAAGCCTTTGATCTCCGAAACCACAGTAAAACGTTTACAAAATACCATCGGGAGTCTCCCTTATAATATCGTACTCATTTATCATTTCGCAAACGGTCGCATAATACCACTAATGAGTAAAATCCAAGCATACCTTGGGCATTGCCATTAATATTACAACCCCCCAATCTCCCCTTAACTGTTGTGTAGCTGTCTGTATAGTTGGGGCTCTTGTTATTGGTTCTAACTATGTTCGAAGTTTACTAACCGCAGCAACTATCATTTGCTAAGGTTTTCTATAATGTAAACCTAAACTTGTTGACGATTATTATCTTCGCAAGCACTCAAAGAGGGTATTCAGAGGCATGACAAACATTTTATTAAGACCGTTTTTGCAAGCAGTTAGCATTCCACATAACTGTTCTGTTGCAAGTCCATCGCCGCTTTGGAACACTTAACTTATCCGGTCATGCGCCATGCCTTAAAATGTTTGGTTCTAGTGCATGCCGATTTTGAGCTAGTGTTAAAACGCATATAATTTTTCGAGTGTAAGAATTAATTTGTCCACGATCAGTTTCGAACCGGACCTGGTCCGCTCGCTAAGTTGGGATACCGCACGCTATTCTAACATGGCTCCTAAGTTTATTAATTTTATTAATAATCACGGTTAAAATAAACCCAAAGCTTCTTGAAATCAAAAAGCAAGCTTAAAATAATAAAAGCTACACATCAAGAGAAGATTCCGATAACCGTTGAAAGACCGATCGCTTAATCAGATCATGTCGAGTATTAAAACAACGCGAATCGCCTTACTTGCCCTTTTCCATCGTCCCCTTAGATCCTTACCTACTCGCATCTACAGTTTATGAGAAAAGGGAACAAGCCAATGGGTATGCAAAGCAATCCATTATTTAATTCAAGCGAGGCGAGGCTCCCTCTGGGGAGATAGGAGGTTGTCACTTCACGTGACATACTCTCGCGCTTGGGTACTTACAGCGTAGTGTTGCGGCTATCATACCGTGTGTTCTATGTAATGGAGTGCCACCCGTAGAAAATGGGTGGCAGAAAAATATTGCGAAGCGAAAACGCGAGACTAACGATGGTGCAGGTGATGGCTCTTGACTAGGCGGTGTAGTTTTAAACGAAAACGTTTTAAATTGACTGAAAAAAAGGCCGGTGAAAATACTAAGACATTTTATTGTCCAACTCGTTCCTTGAATTGGACATGCATGATTACTATGTGTGTTGTGGAATATATTAGTAAACAGAAATAAAAAATAACTACCTTTGTCAATAACAAATAATAAAAGAATTTGAATGAAAAAAACTTTCAAAAAATCTACAAGGTTTGTGACAAAAAAATCTTTTAGATGTTTCTTTATGGCATTCTTGACTCAAGTTATAAGTACGCCGAGCTGAGCCAAACCCAAACTTTGCGTTTTCTTGTAACAAAACTTGGCCGCATTATCGTCGAAAGCAGAAACCCAATGTTCAGTAATGTAAAACCAGTAAAATATCTTATTTACGCACTTCATTGTATGTGTACCTATATTGACACTTACGATATCGATGACCTCGGTGGCGAGGCGGGCGAGTAGCCGGCTGATACGCTAGACGTGCGGGTTCGATTTCCGCTGCAGGATAACTGTTTGCATGTTCTGCAGATATTTGTCTCGGTTTGGGTATTTTCTATGTACAATATGACGCATGTATTTACAAAAAAAAACAAATATATAAAATAGTATCAGTTAATTAGTTGTCAAAATAGAAGATCTACTTAGTTTGGGATGCTGATGCTGTTATTACTTAGTATCTTAGTTTTATGCTGTGTGAAAAATGTCCAGCATTATTATTATTATTAACAAGGAAGCATCGATTTTCAAGAAAAGCGGCCTAATGTTTTGTCTTGCCGGTCGGACTTTGTACAATACCTACATTCTAGAAGATCTTAGTACTGGCTACGGGCTCATCATTCAAGATCACTCACATTAGCAATGTTTAAAATAAAACGTTCTAGATGTGTCAAAGCATGCTAGTGTGTTAAGGTACCGAAGCTGCCTCAATTAATTCATTAAATTATAATTGAAAATTCATTTAAACAATTATAATAAAAATATAGACCTGTTCAATAACACCCCAAACTATGCGTATTCCACTCTTTTACCTCGACACATTATCTAGATATCGAAAATGCGTGACACGCGGACGGGCAGACGGATGGAATATAAGCAAACTGCATGCTTTTCGTTTTTGCCATTTGTTTTAGCAATCCTAAATAGCAGACAAGGCAGTATAGACGAGGCTTTACAGAGGAATGTACTCGTGGGAACAGCATAATAATCACCCGCGGGGGCGAGAAAAGTTTCCAATTAAATAGTTCACAACAAGTCCGCCAGTTCTTGCTACTGAATATTTTATAGCACAAGTGAATAAGATGAGTATAAGTTATTACCAGCGTGTCGTTGTGGATGTGTGCTATAAAATGTTTTACTTTTTTCTCCGAAGCCGATTAACTGATGATGATGTGGTAGCTTGCAATTGTCTTGTATAACTTAAAGGTGGCCTTGCGTTGGACGATGAGATACGAGTCGGGTATTTTGAAATATTTTAAAAATTACTTGTTGAGAATATGTTATCCCTATGAGAAATAATACTTACGGAGTCCAGTTCATTTTATTTCAATTAGGTACGTAAACTAAATATAAATTCCTCTAATTATTATTGAACTTCTTCATTCGGTACGGATTAACGAATTAATAAATGCATGAAAACGGTCTTGTACAGTAACACAAAATTCTTGTTAGAACTAAAAGTACAATGGGCGGTCTTATTGCTTAAAAGCGATAACCACCTTGGGATGGAGCGAAACCTATGTTATGATAATGCTTTCATTACTATGTATGATAAGCTGAATTAAGCTCAATAATCTAGGAAGGTTCTCCCGACGCGACCTCGTGTTGCTATCGCCAAGGCACACCGCATGCTTCACTACACTGTCATTAAATATTAAGCACCGCTCTGAGTCTCAGGTGCTCTCCAGCAAAATTCATTAATTAAGATCGCAGGGAAAAACCTTAAACAAGGTGTGTACTTTTACTAATTAGCTTAGTTACCTCATTCGCCCGCGGTGTTCCACTTCACCGAAGCACGCTCTGTTGTGTACACGCTATCCTAACAAATACATTCTTACCCTCGTATTCTTAGACATATCTCCGAATATTCCTCCACTCGACTCAAGGCGCTTCGAGGTTTCTGCTAAAACTTCCTAATGATTCGACGATTTGAACTCGTTGATTCAAATCAAATACGTATCAACAAACTATGCAAGAAAAATATGCAAATCTATGTCTTAACTGAAGGGGTATCACAAGAAATTGATATCATGAGGGCATATAACCTCAAATGTTTCTGCATCCATAATATACTTACTTCTGTGATGGTAATTCGCTCTGTCATCATAAATAATTTATGAAATCTTTGAAACTGTTTTCAAACGTCATCATCAACTATAGTAAAAAGTAGAAGCGATGCATCTTTGACGAATGCTTAAGGTACATCATGAGATGTTAGTTAAATTATTTCATTCAGTCGAGAAAATCTGTAGAGGAGAATTCGAGTGAAGGCCAATTTGTTGACTAAAAATACCATTACAGTGAGGTTGAGTCGAGAAAAACTCAAGGTGACGTTATAGAATACGGGGGTTAGTCTCGTGGAATTAATTTTTGTATCAAAATATGGAAAAGTTTTAATAACAAAGGCGATTTACCTCACATCGCGATGTTAGTACAAGAGCCCCGAAATAGCCTTAGTATTTTATCGTGCGGCAAGAGAAAAGATTTGGACAACAAAAGGCGCAACCCTAAAGGTAATCCTTGAGTGGGCAGCGAGCATGCGTCGTTTGGGCAAACTCCCGGTGTCATTATAAAATACGGGCGCGCTTTGAGAAATGGCGGGCGGGGGCTGAAACACCTGGGCCCGTATCACGTCTCTGCCTCCACTCACTAGGTACCTACACAGCTATTTCGTCTTTTTACCGTTACTTTGCGAAGTCACTTGAGTTATAGAATGCGCTGAAGTGAATAGAACACGGTGTGTATACAAAATTACTATTTGCACGTGCCTCGGAGCTAAACTTTAATTGAATAACTTTGTAAGTGTTTCGATTGTCACCATTTACCTATGAGAGTGCTTGAACTGAAGCATATAGACAAGTTTCAATGTGCTGAAAACTTCCTGAATTTAAAATCTATGTTACAAAATTTCATCTTCATTAATTGAAATCTGTGGTGCACGTACGAGTAGGTCAGCTTTATTAAATTATTTTATCCTAAATTATTTTCTTACCTACATTAAATATGACCTACCCTCTTCGTGTTATAAAATCATTTCGTAATGAAAGTCATTCTACTCATAATTATGACATAATGTATGCAAATAAAATTACTCAGCCGTCTGCATATCTTATTACACGCGTAACTTTACCCGGCCCTTGTTCAGGCTGGTTCAATTTGAAAACCTTTATAAACCCCGCAGCAGCTTTTTAAGATTATTTTAGTTTATCATACATGTAAATATGATCTTGTATCACTTGGTCACGATTTTACTTATAAAACTATTTTGGGTTCACCAATTTAAACGGACGGTCAAGTCTAACCACTGATTTAGGCCACAAAAAAAAAATAGGGCGCTATATTCATACTGTTAAATCAAATCTCTCATTAATTTATATTTGTCTTTTCAGGATTTTATTGTCAAACTATAGTTATATGTGCAACAAACAAAATTGAATCACCATACAGGTTGGAAATCCTGAATGTTTAAATCAACTCAAGTACCTTTGTTTTGGTACCCAAATCGATAAATATTCTAAATTAAAAGGCTAATGCTATGTTCTTTTCTTGAAGTAACCTATGTGTGTGTTCTATTAAAATAATGTCGGTACCAGTTCAATACCTGAAGTTTGTATTAACATACGTATATTCTAGGTAACAGTTAAAATTTGTCGCAAGCGGAATTAAGGAAGTAGACTACCGAAGTTTACTGATTGGAAATACACTCCACAAAAGTTTGTATTGCTTTCGCATTAAAAGAAGTAATAAAGGATAAGCTGGAAGAAAATTGATCGAGAGAAGGTACTGCATTGTTCATTGTCATGCCTCTCTCGTGCTCGGGCTTTTCGTTTGAAATTTGGTGTGGTAAAAATGGCAGTTTTGTATCTCTTCTCAAATGAAAGTACTTTGTTCATTTACCTTTTCATCTAGCTAAGCTGAGCAGTTATGAAAGCCAATGTAAAATCAAAAGTAGATCAATCCTACTTATCCTATCATTCTTCCTAACTTATGATATTAACCTACTTATTACTATTGAAATAAAGGACAAACGGCTGAGCCAATATTGTTGTGAAATATGTAGTTCGTTAGTAAAACAGGCTACTTTTTATTGATCCTTAGATCACACACGCAATGACTAACAGAGATAGTCGTGTTCTGTCGATCGAATGTTTAAGTCCCGTATTTGTTGACTCAATTGTGGTATCTATGTTAGATTTTTTTAATAAGAGTCCCAGAAGTTAGGCGACACTTTCATTGCAATGAATAGAACGGAGTATACCCACCAACTTCAAGTTTGTAATAAGTTTTATGTAGAGTTTCGACCCAACCGGCTAATTATAAATCAGAGAGCGACAAATGTACTTTTGATCTCTTGCTATAAATTTGTCTCTCTCGAGTATGGTAAAAGTCTACGATATTCTACATTTCCATCCATTTTAATGATATCCTATCCTAGTCCATGCAATACAAAATAAAGGACTCGTGAACGTATGCTTTTTTATCTTTTCGAGTCGCAGCATGGAGAACGGAGTAATATGTTTCGATTACTGTTCCCTGTGCCAATGCTTCGCAATTATTGATAAACGCTCATCCGCGTCCTCTTCCCATTCGCCCACCTTTGTTATCATCTTTTTTCCTTTTTACTTTATTGACGTGCCTTTAATTGCCTTATATATGCTCTAACATGACAAAGGAGAAGTTAATTAAGGCTCTGAAAAATGTTCGAGCATTTTTCTTTCCGCAGAGGGAGACAGTTTCATCCAAATTTGGTGTTGATTTAAGTCGACCGGATTATTCGTCTGTTATTTTGTAATTTATTTTTCGCAAGTAGGAGTTGGTTAAAAGTTTCAAGACTTGAAAATTGATGTAGGTCTAATTGTCTAGAAAGATAAAGTAGTAAGTACATGCGATGTACTACTTAGGTACATTCTCTCTTATGAACATGTTTATCAGTTTGCAAACCAACACCCAAGCGTAGCCCTGGGCTACTTTACCTCACTTTAGTTTTAAACATTGTACCAGGAATAGCTGGAATAGCTGGAATAGCTTTGAGCTCATATTATATATTATATACGAGGTGGTTCCGGGCCAGTGCGTCTACTCAAACTAATTGTAAATATTTGGTGAAACCTACTGACTACAAACATTCGCCAAATGTTGGTTTTGGGACATGCTGGCGAAACTAATACTAATGAAAATCAATGAAAATTGTTTCAAGTGATTATTTAAGTTTTATCGGCGACGTGTTTTCTGGTTATTTGCCTTCGAAACAGCGGTTTTAATCGATTTATGTAAATTTAAGGGTAAGTTTTAATTAATGAGATAAATTACCACAAGTTACCAAGGATCGCTGCAATAGACGATGGATTATGAAACGGCGCAACCGATTTTAAGCAGTTTTGTGTTTTTTGTATTAGTTAAGAAAGCTTCTTATATAGTTTTAAACATCACACGTCTTAACTTATAAGTTTTTGTTATGTATTTATTCTATTTGTATTATTTGCAGTGGCACAAGGTATATCTTCTATGCTCCACTTAGATGCAATGTGCTAAATGAGTATAGTTTAATAGCGACGACTCGAAGGCTTTGAATACCAGGCCATTACCCAGTGAGGGTACCTCACTGGGTAATAAAAGCAAGTTAATTTCGAGTATTATATCAATTATACCTGTTAAAATAATAATAACTTATGCAAGATACAATAGTGAAAGCGATACAGGCATAAATCACGGGAGTAGCTTAAGCTTACACATAGACTACCTTTTATGGTATCTCTTCGGGATCATTATTTACAACAACAAAATAATCATCAAAAACGGTTAACAATTAACGAAGATATGAACATAAAAAATACCACCGACTTGAGGAGCTTCTCCTTTATTAAGTCGGTTAGAAATAAAACAAATTTTCAGAGTACCTAAAGCGTTTGTAATCTTTTGAATAACTAGATCGGGATACAAATGTTGTTATGCAATGTTCGATTCATTATAATCGCTGTACAAACAGACGTGCGCTTTGCGGTGTAATGTAGTCTTTTGAATATGAATATAGCATGCAAGGTTTACGCACGCAGGAGATTAATCCAACAGGTAAATCGTGCATGAGCACGTTTCCGGCATTTACAGTATGATCTATTTGATATTTTAATTTTATTTTTATATTTTAACGACACACACTCACACTCACATGATACGCTCAGAGAGATAGAGGGATAGAATCGGACACGAGTTCAAAAACACAAGTTAGCCTAGAAAATTTGACTTGAGTAACTCATTTGACTTGAGGTAGACTCAAATTTAATACCAATCAAGTAAAATAGGCAAATGTCCTCTAGAAACTCATAATAAAAGACTTAAACATTACACAAACAGTCTTAAACCGTTGCGTTCTTATTACAACATAAATATATGATTACATTTATACAGTCTGTTTCAACAGACATCTGTAATTTGTACCACATTTATGCAATAAATTTCATTTAATCACAACGCAATTCCATAGAAATAAATACTTGTGCAAAACTATCGAAAACCACTTAAATGAACCTCACTGAACTTGCTGAGATATCTCGAAATTTGTCCAGAACTTTCAGCTGAATAATGAAAAGATCATTAGTTGCTTTTCGTCAGCTTAGCTGGGAATTCTGTGTTAAAAAATATTTAATGACTTTGAATTTTTGATAGGAGCCTTTGATACGATTTTATAGGGAAGAGGTGCGGGTTCGATTCCATATTTCTTTACATGTTCTGTAGATATTTGTTCCGGGTCTGGGTGTTGAGATACCAAGGTATTTGTAGTTCCATATACCATATATGAACATATACCTCATATTAGAATTCTAGTGTGGGGTCAGGACTATATTATACATATTTATCAATTGGGTGTTTATGCATTATTATGTCAGTATTATTAAATATACTAGCTTCTACAGTTCACAGCTTGTGTGGTAACTGGATGAAAAGAAGCCTTCTACATAAGAAAATACATGTGTAATCTGTTATTATTCTAAAGTTCATTCAAATTCAAATCGGATCAGCCGGTAGGAAGAAAATCAGTGAGTATAAGTATTAATAAAATACTGACCTAGCATTGATAAGGTTCTCGCGGCTTACAAGTTTACAACCCGAAATGTTCGCGCAAACTAGAGCGGTAGCGTTGGCTGTGGCGATCAGTATACTGACACATGATTGCGGGTTCGATTCCCGCCGCGGGACATATGTTTTAGAGATCTACAAATATTTGTCTCTAGGTCTGGGTGTTTTCTATGTATAAAATTTATGTAATTACAAAAAAATATGTATATAAGTAGTATATCAGTCATGTAGTTCCCATAATACAAGGTTCTTGAGTTGAAACCTGCAAACTCCTGCAACTCTGAAACCAAAAAATTTCGTGGTTTCAGCAAGATGGGGCCACTTGCCATTTCTCAAATGACTCAATGGAAGTTGTTAACGAATTATTCCCTAATAAAGTCATTTCGCGAAGGGGTAACATCAACTAGCCTCCCAGAAGCCCCGACCTTAGCCCGCTTGACTATTTTGCATGGGGATACCTTAAAAGTAAGGTTTATCAAAATAATCCGACGAATCTAACCCAGTTGAAGCAAAACATCAGGTCAGAAATGGCAGCAATATCGATAGCTATGTGTCAACGTGTTATCGCCAATCTTCGTTCCCGTTTAGAAGAGTGCCAGCAACGTAACGGTCATCATTTGGATAACATCATCTTTTCCAAATAATTCTCCAATTCATATGGTAATAATAAACAATAAACTTTTTTATTGCATACAAATAACTTTTGTTTTATTGAACCTACAAATACCCGATACCCTTTCTGGACACCTTGTACAAGCCTTGCTTACTTTGAGGCTACGTGATGTCTGAAAATGTCCAGAACTATTATTATTATATTACGGCATAGGAGTAATTTGAAGTTTTGTTTCTATTGAACTTTTAATGTCTTGCCAGCAAAATAACAATCTTCCACGCAAATTGATATATAACCCTAAATATTGCAAAAAAGCCAAAAAATGACGAGGCCATCCAGGGTAATTTATTTGATTAATTTCAAAAACATCGCTGCAGAATTTCAATGTAATGTCCGGCGTGTTCGGTTCGGTATTAACCGAACATATATGGCGAACCATAGAAAAATATGTATACAGGTCTTGCATGCGTTTCGTTTGTTTTTTTGCCAGAATCCATGACTGCAAAGGCTAGCATTCAAAACGAATGAATGGAAAAAAAATCGTCCTGAAAATATTGGAACGTATGCGATAAAGCTTAGTATGCCGTCATAGAGCCGGAATCGAATAAACTAATTGGATAATCGGATCAGAAAAATGAGTGTATGTAGCCGCTCTAAAGTCGTATCACAAAACGATGTAATAAGTTCTAATCTTAGCAGAGTCATTGAAATTAGCACTCACTGGCCTGACAAGCGATGACAGTACGAATAACCAACGACAAATGACAAACTTGACGTGCCCTACATCCGAGCCCGCCAATTTAGCCGCTGTCGCCGGAGCCCGATGCAGCTTATCCGTTGAAGGATCGCTACAAATTGTTTACAACAACTAATATTGCCAGTCAATGAACTAAATAAACGTATTTTTAGTTTGTTTTAAGGGGAAAACTATCTAGGTAATAACTTCTCCTACGTGGGATCTTATTGTCGAGCAACTAATGGACTGATAGGGGTGCAGGGGCGACTCCGCGTGTCTCTATGACCAGCATGGGACAACAGTGGATGGGACGAGCATGGTGGGCTCGAGGAGGAACACCATGGAAGGGCCGAGTGGTGTTTGTTGCTCCGAGTGGTGTGGACTGGCGCGTCCTAATGATCTTCAAGCTTCAAGACTTCCCCATCTTGCCCCACTTCGGCGGCGGTTTTAGTGGGTTCGAGTCCCACATACCCCTTTTCGCCACCACCGTGACGGAAGGGAAATGCGTGGGCATGTCCCCCCTCATAAAAAAAGGACTTAAAAAAACCGAAGAGTATGTATCAAAACCAATAACTGTTGGAAGCTTAAGGTTCATTTATTTCAATGGCAAACATTGAATCCGAATCGGTACGAGTTGAGCTATGCATTTTATAGTGTGACTGAAAGCCTCTTAGTACACAAACGTATGCAATCACCGGTGTTTTCAACATCCGACCGGGGACAGATTATAGTTTTCGCTAAGCTCGCGTTCCTGTTTTTTCGCTTGCATTTTTGCCAGTCGTAGTATTACGTGATATTGCCTTAGAGTGTACATTTATGAAAATTATATTTATATTAGATGTGAATTTGTTTTTTTTACGACCTATTCAGAGTCTATAAAATGATTTGTTGAAACCAACAAATATATATTCAAAACAGGTACAATGGAAAAATTGCATACTACATCTGACTCACTGCATTTCACTGTATCGGTATTTTTTTAGTAGGCTTTAATCCGCCTTTAAACTACTAGGTATAGGTATTGTTTTGCAAGTTTTCAACTTTGATCCCGTTTTATTTGAATTGTGGAAAATAGGGCGAAAACATTTATGTTTCTAAAAAAATGCTTGAAAAAGAGTGCTAGCCAGTGTTTGCTGTTTTTAGGGTTCCATATCAATTTGCGTGGATGACATTTTTGTTTTATTTGTACGGTTATTGAAGGTCTATAGGGAAAAAGTAAGTACCTTTGTCTATTTTGAAACGAGCGTCATAGTTACATAATGGCAGGTGGTTGAAATAATGAAATGTTCTAAGCTACTATAGGTTACGGTGGGTCTCAAACCCGTATTCCAGAATAAATTAAAATTGTAAGTTTTTGACAGCTTATGTAGAACATTTCGTTAAACTGTCAAGTCTAAATTCAGTTTATGATTCGTTCTAGAATACGAGCCTATCGCAAAAAGTTATGATCTTAACTTTTTTTAATCTCTGCTAAGTACACTGCTCAGATACATAAATAAGTATCTACATATATAATCATTCAATCTTACTCCAAAAATGTACTTTGTAAACTTTGCTACCAAGTTACCAGTGATTGTTCCCCCCCCTGCCAAGGTTAAAAGAAATGCAAGAAGAATTAATCGTGGTTGCCTTTTAAACTTTTGTTATGCTGGGCCAGCTGTCGCGGATAGCCACAGTCTTTACAACGTTGTACCCAATAACCCAGTTGATCTAAACTAATAGGTTAGTTTTGGTATTTGCTAGTTTATAAGTGACTGTTTGTCAGACTGGATGTGGAGCGATTGCTCGACCCTAATTGTTTGTGCTGGGCATTAGAGGTGAGGTATCAACAAGTCATCTATCAGGCTATGTTGTTATTAGTGTTGGAAATCGACTTCATTCGCAACTGATATAGGATTCGAAGCAATTTTGTATTAAAAAAAATACAAAATCCCTCTCACGCGCCTAGTCCGGTCCCACTGCTGGGAGTTCCTTCTCTCAATAAGCGAGTGTAATTTGAGTCTGAACAGGTGGATTAATTAAAGAGTTCCTAGCTGTTTTGTGAATATTCAATTAATATTAACGGCACGGACAATGACTCTCATTAAGAATTAACGTTCAATTGGTATGTTTTACGCACCGCGCGCGACTGTGGGCCTCTTGGGAAATCAGCGCCCGGGAGCAGAGAGGGCTCTTTCAGAAAACTGGTATCCGGCGCTGGCTTAACGATATCTTCAAATGAATGACACAGCAACATCACCTACTATAGCAGTACAAATGGGGCAAGTGGTCGTTTGCAAATAGTCTCGCTGCAGATGGCTGATGTTTCGTGAGTAGTAGGTTAATTAATAAGATCGTTTATTTTTTTCAGCTCTGTATATTTTTCCAGCAATTGGACCTTATCAGGATTAGTGAATTTCATCAAAATCGTCCGAGTCGTTCTGATTTTCTAGGGAACTTATGTACAAAACCAGGTATCGGGGTAATCGCTTGCAGACAAAAACAGTATACACGTACAAAACAGGCACTGAAAACCAGCTTTTCACGTGAATATGGTCATCGTATAAGAACAAGCGGGTCTGCAAACACTTTTTACTGAAATATCGAGGGATTTTGTACAGTGATGTTTCTACCGGGAATGAGATTTAATCTATACTTAATATTATTATAGATGGACCATCTCAGTCTTTTTAAGAGCCTTACTCGAGATTTATTTTATTTTCTGAATACAACTTTTTTAGTACTTAGGTGTCTCTTACTGACATTTAATATAAATCTGTTGCTTCTCAAGTTTTTGTCTGAGTTTAGTACACATATTTCAGACAGCATATTTTTACTATAACACCGTAACGACTGAATCAAATCAGATCAAATGAACTAGGTGCGTCATTGAATGTTGCTATTTTATACAGTTTAAGTTTTTACGCGAGCATCATCTCAGTAGATTGCTAGTAGATACTTTAATTTAGCTTCAATGCTCACAACACAACCAGTTGAATATACTCAAACCTGAAGACAGCGTTAATATTGACTCGACATCTGGCTTGTGCTCAGATAGACTTCACTTATGAAAGAAAGCCAAGTAAAAGCCAAGGCCAAGCATACTCCCGCAAAAACCTTCTGGTAAACAAAAGCGTGCTTACAATAGCTTGGTGGGACAAACGTATCTCGATATTATTTACCCATGTCACCTGTATGCAGACGGACAAATGGTATCTGCAGAATAGCATCTAACAGTTTACGGTACTTCCGGTACACTTCTCCATCAAACGCAGATTTATGTCAAAACAAAAAAACAAAAAAGAACTTTACTGTATACCCCATGTTGTACATACTCAGATTCATACTCAGTGCGCAGATCATTGAGGAGCCGGAGGCAGTCAGAGGCACGTTCAACAGTAATTTGGTTGGTTTGCACAATTTGGTTTTGCAAGTAGTTAGTATTCCAAGTGACAGGTTACAATACGATCGGAGCTATTCGATTTATTGATATTGTAAACAAATCTAAAGATGCCCCATCAAGAACACGGGCGTACTTCACATTAACAAGGAAAATCTTTTATTTACCTTTGTCCAATAATTATAAGTTTTCTTACTTAATTCATTTATCTATAGAGGGGTAGTCTTGTTATTATAGTAGTGGGATATTCAAGGTGGCTGTCTTTCAAGCTATAGATAATTAAACACGAAGTGCACTTTGTCCACTAAATATGCTTTGGGGATAAATCTTACAAGAAGAACCAATTTGAAGTAGACTAATTTCTACCTACTGCCTTTATGGGCAGCTTGGATGATTTAGACGTAATTTAGACGTAAAACTACATCTACACACACTACACACTAATTACTTCAAAGTCAAAGTCAATAGGTTTTTATTAATTGAAATCACAAGGATCATATAGAAACGTCATCTTAAAAACTAGGTGAATTTTAAAGTGAATTTACGCCGATTCCTCGCACGCGACCAAGCTGATGACAATGTGCCTACTTACTTAATTATAACTAACTCTTACCCCAACAACCCAATACTTTATTTATAAAAACGACGTACCTAATCTGTTATTAGCTTTATAGTTCAAATAAATGTCTTTTCCTAGATTAAACAAATAAACAACAAGTAGTTTATTAAGAGTCGTGATCGCGTTTGCAAGAGTTAAAAAAAAAAACAAATATTGAGCTGATTATTCAGAGACAGAAACATGTATCGCTTAATAAGGTGAGTGTGCATGCACTGGAAATGGGCCAGGTAGACCTAGACGTACTCGGACCAAATCGGAGATACTCTGGAGAAAAGCCAGGTTGTCAAGAGGGATCATTCGCGGTAGTACCTACGCACCAATGAACGGTACCTATTTGGCACTACTGCGAGTGAACCAAACTGTTGCTATTCGCACCAACGAACTTGCCGTGCCGTATCGCGTACCAACATAGTATTTTAAGAATTTAATCAATCATTTCAGGACTCAAAATATCTAAACCTTTAATCGACGAGCATTAGTGGAGAATGTGATAAAAGTGAATGAAGCAGAATAGGTTATGTGTAGACAGTGAAAATCCGTGGACTCTGCCTACCGCTCCGGGAAAGAAGATTGTATTTATGTAAGTAATATTAACTTTATTACGATAAAAAAGTTTATCAGGATTTAAATCATTTTTCAATAATACTTAAGAAAAATAAGTCAGTTGACATGTAGGTAATTGTCAGCTTAACAATTACCTACATGTCAACTAAGATTCGATTTTAGCTAGCTACGAGTAGTTTGGTAATTCTCGTAATACTGTGAGTATATTGATGTTGACAAGGACGTACGCACATGAATGTACTGCTTTTTGATTCCAGCATATTTAATGAACCTGCCAGTACTTTGCTACGGTCATTTGAACGTGTCACTACTTAATGACGCTGTTTGGGGCATCCTTTGTCATGAACCAACAACACTGGACACTATATAGAGAGTAATTTACATAGAACTTGTAGATTGTGTGTATACTGGGCTTTGGACAAACTTTGCTAACAAGGACCATGCAAAATAGTACGTGAACTTTGAGAGATACGAGCAGGAATTATTTGCAACAACTTTAGCTGGATAATAAAATTGAGCACAGATACACGTATCGGTTACTTTGTATTTTTTTGGGAAAGTTGTGAACTTGAGTGATGGAAAGCCTTGTTATAAACAATTTTGTATTCCGACGGTATAATAATATCGACCAAATTTAGCATATTTAATGAAAAATATGTACTGTATCCATTTATGAGAAAAATTATATACAAATTATATATATATAAAATTATAGTCAGGACTATTCCTGACCCTACACTAGGATTCTCTGTATCTTGGGTAACAGGAACTACGAGTACCATGGTACCACAACACCCAGATTCGGAATATATATCTGCAGAACATGCAAACATTTATCCCGCAGCGGGAATCGAACCCGCGCCATTGCGTCTCAGCCGGCTCCTAACCCACCGCGCACTCGAGGTCGACCAATGCCTATAGAATTTGGTACTCTCGAACAAAATCAACGTTACCGAAAAAAAAACGCTCAAAATTACAACGTTGTTAAAAGTACAAACTGTTTTGGAATAGTTTCTAAACTATTCCAAAACAGTGGTATCAAATATTTACACACCGACCCCGATTGTCATAATAGAATTCCTAGCTACGTGAACAGACATCCCTGAATAATTAATGCACCTGCATCGAGTCGAGACGGGACCGATGTGAGACTTGCTAACCTCATCACTATGCAACTAATGCTTTAGTTGAGCTAGATCTATCGTATTAACCTGGATTGAGGTGCGACCATTTGTGAAATTCCTACATACATTACTTCTCCGTAACCGTAACAGATACGCATAACTTAGGGCCCGGTCAGACTGATGCAGTAGCGGTGGCGGTAAAGATCAAAGGGAAATAGTTGTCAATTAGTTGTCATGGTTCAGGTGAATGTATGGATAGGTAGCGCCAGCGCTATGCGCAACTGCTTCTGTTTGACGAGCCTTTGTTCGAGCCCTTAGTCAAAAGCCTGGTCGGTATTTGTCACGCAGACAAACGACCACCGCAGTGGCTACCGTGACATTTCACGGAGATGTTGGTCAAAATGTCACATGTATTTACACCATTAAATAAGTCCTTCGAGAACAGCACTGAGGTTGTTGCATAATTCATGCACTTTGCATGATTATTGATTAGCGATCACGGCAGAGTAGTGACGTGTACTAAACTCATTGCTATGTAACTGGACCCTATTTAGTTAGATTTACTAATACACTTGACTAAGATATTTCCTTCATCATAATCAAAAGCCTGTAAAAGTCCACAACTGGACATAAGCGTCAAAAAGTGTAATGGCGAGTGTAAGGTAGGAATCTGAGATTAAGCACTTTAAGATGTTATCGGTCATCTTAAAGGTGACGGCTTCCTATGGGTTTTATGATGTTTATGTAATTATTGTGTTTTTATTTTTTTATAATTATGGCAAGATTTTTTTCTGCTATTTCATTTTGCAAACTCTCTCTTAGATATCATTTTCTGCTAACTTTGTTGAGCGACAAAGTAATACAATACAATACAATAAACCGGGAAAGGCTGATCATTTTTTGACAGAAATGAATTGCCTGCATCAAACATTTATCACATAATGAACCAAACTCTAAGTTGAACACTAAAAAAAATGTCAAAGACCTATAGGTAGACATACTAGACATACTCCCTAAGTATGTATCATGTCCTTCATGGGAAATACAATTGTGAGCGTTTCTTTTTTGTTTAAGCTGAGTCTTTTTTAGGATTATGTTAATTTTGTAGTCTCTTGATAATAAAGAAAAAAAAGAATTACTTAAGCCCCCACAGGTTAAATGACACACTTTTAGAGCATGATCAGTGAAATACAAATTTTAGCCTGGGTTAAATACGAATCAAATAATTTTGGCAAAATCAGTTAATGGACAACTCTACCTCTGGTTCTGCTATATCGAATAGCCTGTGTTCATTAGCCGGCTTAACCGTAAACGCTTGGTAATTATCAAACGCTGGATATCATAAACTGTAATATTGATATTTTGATTGGACCCTAATTATTGGAACAGACGGCTTATTATAAGCGAAACTATGTACGTACATTATGCGTGATATTAATAAGTTCGTCGTTTATGTGGTATTATTTAAACGAAGCTAATATTCATGAAAACTTATCAGCTCATGTTTTCCCTAAATGTGTTTGAAGTAGGTATGTATATATGTAAAAAGTATGCATTAATTGTTTTCACTTGACACGCTACACCATATATTTGCACGCCCAGGATGACTGGTAGAGAAGAGAATGCTTTAGCATTAAGTCGAAAAGTCGAGATAGTTTGTCGTATCTGTGGATTAAAGTCCTATTTTTAGCAGTGGTTGACAAACGGTTGATATTTCCCTCGGTTCTAGCACTGGATTTCGGATTTGACGATTTTGGTGAAACTAATAGGATAGGATTTTTTTAAATATAGATTACGATCAAGCTAAGTTCCTTAGGTCCGAGAGCCGTTAAAATACCCAATACGGTAGGAATCTTAAAAAGGTTGGTACGAGGAGTGCTTGGCCAGCCGGCCGAGAACCCTGTTCTAAGTTGGCACTGTGTTAAGGGTGTGGCCTACCCACTTCCTGAGCAAAGCTCGGACTTCTACTAGCGATGGTAATCAATGCAAAATTTCAATCCATCGCAGGCCCTCAGAGACCTTGATGTCCTGAAAATGTTCCTTTATAACAAACTACCTAACTCTTACTAACTCCCAGTGTCTTGGGGACGCTTCTGTCTTATAGGGATCGGGTTTAGTTCGTGAGTTCTAATCTAAACTATAGTTCGCTTGCAACGGTAATAACTTAGCTGTTTCTATTTTATATATGTGAGTTTATTAAGATGGTATTTTAGACTAATTTCTAAATGTCTTTGAGGGAAAAAGCGACCAACATCGCTATTGTGATAGCTAAACGGAGTGGTTATTTCCTCGATGATAACTTTTATCGTGTACAAAACGATTAGTCATTTTATTGGTGGAATTAAGGCCCAGCCATGCAGTGGCTGATACAATAACGGTGGCTATCAGTACGTTTACGCAAACTTTGACAACCATTTTCATTTAATCGCTATCGCCAGCGACACCGCTTCAGTTTGGCCGGGAACATTTATATATTAACTTTAAAATTTCCTAAAAAACAGTCACCGCGGTGCTTTTTGCAATAACTTTCAAGATCTTTGGTGATAATTCTTACCATCTTAAATTTTGACAACATAGACTCAAATAAAAATAGCCGAATTTCCAGCAAGTTTAGTATGAGCCCCAAGACAACTGTTTTGTTTACGGTAAAGACAAAATATCCTCAGCAGGACAATAGAACATCGTAATAATATCCTAAAATAACTTCTGTTTTCTCTTCTGGCGACGAACCCGTTGTCTTGGATAATCACTGCTCATGCTATTAGTGCAGAAGTCGTGGAACAAAAGTTGTAAACACTCTGGCACACTTAGTAGAGAAAGAAAGAAAAAAAAGGAAAAATATTTCGACTTATTAAAGTTATAAGTTGCAAGGCGTCCAATAAAAAAGGCAAATCTTTAAAATTGGTAGTTGTTTATTATCACACCATGATGCTGCCAAAAGAGGTCCGTGCTTAGTATAAATGCCACCTAAAGTAAAACTATAGTCAGCTTCTATTAAAGTACGGATTACTTTAATAGAAGCTGGCTGGATACTACGGATTCCAGATAACGCACGGACACGGCACGACATACCCTAAAAAAGTTGCGAAGTAGTGTGTTTAAGTAGGAAAATATGTCTGTTTAAAACTTTAACTAAGTAGGTACTTACATGGTGTATAATATCGGTGGCCGCATAGTAGGTCTCATGGGGATCCGGGCGCTTCATCATGTACGGGCGCGGAAACCCCGGATCTTCACAAATTTCTGTTGGAAAAAGCAAAATATAATTTTAGGTATTCGATTTTCATCGGAAATCTTTTCAATAGTAGCAAGGTTGAGGCAATAAGCTGCCTCAACCTTGTAAAGTTATCATTGAAAATCCATTGAACTAATTTTCGGTAGAAGTTTCTATCGAATTCTACTCGGTTGATCCATGGTTCTAAAACACAAAGTTATCAATTTAGAGGGATGGGAGGGGAAACAAAAATGTTTCCTGAATGTGAGCTTTATGTACTGGGCTGTGCGCGAAAAGTCATTATTTTATTTCATATTTTAATTGTTCTTGTTTTGTTATTAAAACACGTATGTAAACCAAATTATGTCCTATACGATTTAAAGGGAAAATTGGACACGGATTGATAGGTGTACAGACATGACGAAACTATATTCCTTTTCATCATTTAGCTTCGGAACCCTAAAAAATGTCAACACTTTTCGAAGTTCTAACACATTTTCTTGTGATTTCCTTGTTCGTCGTATCAACGTTTTTTTCATGGCCACCTACGTTAGGTCAGTGATGTAAGGCTGTAAGGCACTGTATGTGTTTAAAAAACTTACAGGTTACATAATATTTCACTACCTAGCTACATACTTAACTACATAGTGTATTAAAGTAATTACCTACGATATCTGTTTGAGGCAGTAATAAATATTTCATTAATTGTACGTCCCAGAAAATTTATCTAATACTTAAAGTATTCGCGTTACATTGACGTGTAAAATACGTCGTACCTATGTAACCCATCAACACATAACACCCTTCCAAATAATTAGATTGAGATGACCTGAAGACGGTACGTTCTGTAAATAACAGGGTACGATCCCTTTAGTCGGGTCAATACTGACCGAAAACCTGTTCACTATTTTCTCTGACGCCTTAACATCGGCCGGGGGCCATTATCCTACGCTCACGGGCATCATCTTTTCAATATGGCCCTGAACAATAGCCGCCTTCCCTTCCGGACGTCCGGCCGCCGTAACGAGCACGCCCCTATCTCACCGTTTTCTTTTTAAAAACTTATTCAGGCGAAGCGCACAGAGATGGTATTTGCATTAATAATAGTAACAATGTTAAGGCTAATCGTGGCAAGTTTGTTCGTTCGTTTGTTAGTGGACAATTCTGGTTTCGGAGGTTTTGGCCGGCAATAAGGGCTCAATTCTAAATGCCACTACCTACCGTTCACCTATGTGTTTTTTGGTGTGCAATAAAGTATTTTCTATTCTATTCTATTCTATTCTATCCAAATAGTGTTCTGACGCAAACTACGCCAGTGAAAGCTTCTTAAGCGGCCGGTGAAATGCAGGTGGTTTTAGCTAATATAACCTCATTATACCACTTTCAAGCGATAAAAATAGTCAAGCTCCATTCTGGTGGTCTCGCTATAAAATATTCCGCGATAGTGGGTCAACTCCCATTTAACCCTCGACTCGCCTGGTAGCAAAAAGTTTAATAGTATGCCTAGTGGGTCTGTAAAACCCGGATTTTGAAAACGTTGTTTCGTATACATGTTCGTATGCGATTATTAAACTAATTTATTTTGTAATGAAAATAAGGATAATAGAAATAACAAAACATATTTATAAATAAAATATTTTTGACTTATGTTCAGATTCAACTAGGGTTATTTTTAAAACCTTAGTTGGTAAATTTCCTGTGATAAGTCCCATCAAATCCCCTAATTTTATTATGTTACAGCGCGTAATATACCCCACGGTTCTACCATGTTAGTGCACTCTGTACTAAAATAGCAGGCAAAGGACTCAACGCCCAACTAAGCTGAGAGCCAGATACGCAAATAATTCAAAAGTCGAAATACAACGGCCTTCTGCCGGGACGGGTCTGACAGACCCTACCAGAATGGCAGAGGGTTAAAAAGATTATTTTTCCGGAATTATTGCGAAAAAGTATAGGTATTTTATTCGAAGAGGGTAGTTAAGGAAATCATTAGGCCGTATCGTGGTCGAGTATTCGTTAGGACGTAGCCAGCAGAAAAGGGGGGAAAAGTAACAATCCCACTGCAAGAGCACTTTGAATGCTAACGAGTGCAGCCGAGTGCCGGTCGAGTGCAGCGGTCGAGCTAACTAGCACTAGTAGAAAATACACCTCGAACCACAAACTGTTTTCATATGAAATTATTTGTTCCTATACAGGGTGTGCAGAATTTTGTATACTAACCAAAAAAGTTATTCAACACTAAATTAAGGTAACAACTTTATGTTATCGCTAAGGGTAGGCTCAAAGACAAAAAATACTGATTAGGGGAGTTACAAATAATATAAAATAACATTCTTGAAGAAAAAAAAATCTGGTTTACTTGATCACTTTTACGGGCAGAATTAACTCTTTTAAGATAAGTACATATACTGAGACAACCTGTAGTTGGCTGTTCTGACCTAATTTAAATCTGAAGGTACGTTACTAACAAGCTGGTAACAGTCACAGATAATTCCATGTTTAGGACTCCGTAGGCTACCCTCGCAAAGGAAAACTACTAACATTATTGTTCTTGCTTAGTTTTCTGTCTGACTGTACACAATAAATTAATACCTACATAGAAATATTAATACAAGATAGAGCCATTTTTTTTAGGGGTTTTCAATTTACGTATGAAAGTCAGAATAGACTAATAGTGTTACTACAAATAAGTTTAATTAAATATGTGTATAGTATATTTTAACATTATCAGGCACCATACAAAATGAATATTAGTAATATACTATTCCTAAAATGTTAGTATTACTGCAAAGAGCTTTCCCATGGGACGGAACCATTTACGCGCGAGTCTAACACACGCTTTGCCGATTATTGGTGATGCTAATTTTATTTCGTACAGTAGCGAAATACCGACGAATTTACATGTTCGTGTTGATAACTTTTGCATTATTCTAAATATTAATATAAATAAATAAAAAATGCTGGTAATTTTTCACACAAGCATGATCTAGCCCCAAACTAACCTTGACTTTTAAACTACTTAACTTTTTTAATGTTTTTTTGTAAATAAATACATACTATACATAGAAAATACCCAGACATATATTTGCAGATCATACAAACATCTGTCCCGAAGCGCAACTATATTTGTAGTATAAGCTAGTAAGTTTAAAACTGTAGGCGGCCAGCGTTGGTTTCAATTATTTTATGCATGAGAGAGGTAACGTTCGAGACTGAGTTTTTCTATAGCCTAGTAGTAGCACAGCCTTTAGTTTCAAACCAATCATGGACCATTTTTATTACGGGTCGCTACCATTGCTTGCTATTCGAGGGAGGCATAAAGTAATATAATGTCATGAGGGCGAAGAGGAGAATAAGACGCTATATGTGAGTTTATCTAGAACTATCTATAACCTACCTATTATCTAGTATTACATTAGAAGCAGGAATGTTAATGAACCAGAGCAATGAGCTCTTTATCTGTGTTTTCAATTATAAGTAATAGTGTAAGATCGGACGTCCATTGATGGAAATACAGTCGAAATCGTATATGTTATTGTTCTGTTTAATATAAATTTTTGGTGACATTGCATACTCATTAAAACAATCATTATTATTTGACAATCCTGTTCTGGGAAAGGCTGAGAGCCAGATAAGCAAATAATTTAAAAGACGAAATACAACGGCCTTCTGCCGGGACGGTTTGTTTAGTCCCCTTTACAAAAAAATTAAAGAATCATGAGGTGTGGTTATTATTCTGCAAATCCCTACCTATGTCTCTGCATTAGTAGGTATCTGTATTGTCGACTATCTGTATTGTTCGCATTGCTTAGCTTCGAGTTAGTGTCTTGCTCGATTTATGCAAGCACGGCTGTCAATTCACACCTATTTATTCACAAGCGTTTTGGTACTCGTTCCCCCCGCCTTGAACTCGACATAAACAACATAACTTTGCTTACCTAGTAATAGGTAAGTAAAGTAGGCAAAGCTCATGGTTTGCGGTGACGGCCTGACGTAAGTAACCTAATTTAAATTATATCGAGGTAATTGTAGCGCGCCTGTTAAGAGGCTACAATCGCTGATTTGGTGATGTTAGTGGAGTGGATTGCAGTTTCTATATTAGCTAAGACCTAATTTGGGCGAATAAAACCTGCACACAATCTTTAACGTCTTGAAATAATAAGCATGATTCGATGAAAAATTAAAAAAAAAACTTTTTTTTTAGTTACTTTATATTATATTAAGTTGATCTTTTCTGTGATATATAGATCAAGTTTGTTGAAAAAAAAATAATTTAAACGAAACTAAGAGTCATTTATTTGATTATATGCTCACGTCCATGAATCGTATAAAGTGACAGTGACATAAAATAAATGTCAGAGCATGTACGCTCTTAATATCTCTACTTCATTAACTATAATATGTAGGTTCGTGTTAAGATGCTATTAAATTACCCACCTTGTAATTTGTGTGCATGGCATATACTTAATATAAGCATAATTATATTTACACCAAAGTAAGAAAGGCCTAGAGTAATAATTAGCAAGCGATTTTTCGCTATACTATGAACATTATGATTATTATACATTCTGACATCCCAGTGGGGTGTAGGGCGAGTCACAATCTGCGACGCAAGAGGTGAGGTTCGATTGAGCTATTTATTTGGTGGGCAAATGTTAGCATGTTCTTCAGATATTAGTTCGCGTCTGGGTGTTGGCACTAGTAGTTCCTGATACCCGCGATACAGGAAAAACATGTATGTTTGTTTATATACTAACGGTATTCCAACGGGAAGTTATTATAACTTTAAGTATTGTTTTTAGATAATTATCTTGTTTTAGATATATCAAACAATTTGCTAACAGGTTTTCCATCGCAAACTGTACACAAGAATACGAAACAATACAAATTAAGGATGGTTATAACGTCAGGGATAACCCAACCCTAATTGTAAACAATACCAGCGTTCACAAATGAACAAACTACAAAACTCGGAATTTTTTGCCCCCAAACAAAGGTCCAACCCTCTGCGGTTTAAGCTCAAATGGGTTTAATATTGATGTTGCGCTAAATACGTTTTTTTTTCTTTGAGGGGTACAATTATTTGAGTACAAAGTACAATTATTTGAGTTGTGTAATACCTGGAGGGCATTCGGCTCAAACGTCTAAGCTAATAATTGAGTCTAATTTTTTCCCCGAACACGTAGTAGGGTATTCGAAACAAAAATTAAATTAAAATTTCGCTTTACGCAAAGCGGTTTTATAAAGTTTTAAGCATTTTGTCTGTATCATATTAATCGTTGCAAGTATTTGAAAAAATAAAGATCATTGATCTGGGTGTTGTATTACGGTACTCGTAGTTCCTGATACCCACGACACAGGAAATCATAGTGTGGAGTTAGGACTATGTAGTTGCCTGTTGTAAAAAAAAACTATAAATGAGCCGCTCAGACGTACTAAAGAAAGAAGTGCTCACACACAAAAAAAAAACAACACGCTCACGACCGTATTCCTCATAATTATAAGGAACGTCAAAGTCAACTCAGTGCGTTTATTTGTGATGAAATAGATGTCAGAGGCACATCAAAACTTAATACTTGGTACATGTCCACGTTTTATGAGACAGTTTCTATGTCCATCGCTGCATATTGGAACACCATCTAACCAATGGCACATGCCTTTGAAATTTGGTTCTATGGCATGCAGTTCCTTCACCTTAAAGTAAGATATAAACATGTTTATCTTCGCATCCCATTGAACTGACGTCTAAAAAAAACAAGTAAAATATCTAAAAAAATCACACAGTATGCCCCCTCCCGATTAAGTGCTCCCATATAAGTAGGAAATAATAAGGCTTCTCAATAACCCCCTCTAACTTTTAACTCTGTTTCCTACAATCATAACACAAAATATCTGGTAGATAAATTCTATGGTGTTCCTATATCTTGTGTTGGTAGAAATTGATAGAAAAAAAAATAGTTTGATAATTCTCCAAATATGATTTCGGAAATATATGAGGCCTGACACTTTGACATAAGTATTTTATTGTCCATAGGCGATATAGGTTGACGTAATTGTAAAGACCGTAAATGGCGCAGTATTAGGACCATAAACATGCCACTGAAAAGTGTAATGCTCAGCCGTGGATTGAAACGAGCTGAAAATGATGATGATGTAACTTTGAAGACATACCCTCGAAGGAGTTATACCTACTACTTACCGTTATATTCGTTCTGGTCGTGAATCTCACGTTTGTCTCGCCGGCCAAGTGTCTCCCTCCAGATGTTATAGGGTTCCCTGTAGTCTTCATCCACCACAGCAGGCCTGGTAACAAACAAACTTGTGTAAAGTTTTAAATTAAAGTGAAACTAAATATTTTTATATATTTTTTCTAAAAACTGATGTCATTTTGATGAATAAGCTATATTACTGTGAATTTTCAGTATTATTCGTTCAATAGTTTTTGTGTGAAACAAACATCCGTCAAAGTCAAAGTCAATACTTTTTTATTCATTAAAATCACAAGGATCATATAGAAGCGCCAACTTAAATCCATCCTCAAAAACTTTGGCTTTTATAGTAAGTAGACTGCGCGATTGATCTTACAACTGATCGCAAAAGTTTTGATAATTAGGTTGTAGTATTTATTGTCTTCGAACAGACAATAGGTACTACAACTCTTTTGTTTACATTAAGGTTTGTTTTATCAATCAAGGATTTTACCTTAGTAATATCATGGACGAAAAATGGTAATATTAGATACTCCCTTAGGGTGATATTTAAAAATATTTAAAAATTTATTTACTCTGAGTTTTGAGCGAATCTAACCAAGGAATACAATTTTCCGTACAAAGTTTAGAACTTAATTGCACAACTTCAAAGGATAGTTAAAATAAAATATAAAATATTTTTTTATATTTCAGGTTACGGGTTTCATTATTTACTCTAATGTTTATTTATACTGATTTTTGAGTGAAACGAGTCAGAATAAAAAACGTACATACAAACTTTAGAACTCTCTTTCACACCTTAGGGTTCTTAATTTGTATGTTTTTTTTTATAATATAGTTTTGAATATATAGTTTTGAATAAAAAATGCGTGTTTAATTATTTATTTTAAAGTTTCTTTGTACCGAGTTTTGAGCGAATTTAACCAAGGAATCCAGTTTTTTATAGCAACTTTACTACCTTGTTTGCTCCCCTTTGGGACTGATTTTAGAAAATTTGATTTAACCTATATGGTTATATCATAACTTAAACTCTACATTCCAAATTTCATCAAAACCGGTAGTTACGAAGATATTTGGTAACAAAAATTCACACACAGATTTTCGCATTTATTATATTATAGTAGGAAGGAATAGGAGAGGATAGGATTTTGGACACATTCAAATTTAAAGTATCTATTTATAGTTAAATAATATTTTATGGATGATAAGAGACGAAGATCGGGCTCAGTGGCGCGTATTGTGTGATGTCTATGTCCAGCAGTGGACTGATGATGATGATAATTAATATTTAAAAGTCAATAAACCAATTTTACAGGGTACCCCAGAATTTGTATATATTCCCAAAAGAAGATTCTAACCATGATAATAAACAAATTTTGCTAATATATAAAATTATATTTAACTGCGCTAAGTCTGATACCAAGTGAACTAGATGTTTGATATCGGTTTATATTACATTGTACAACATTATAAAAGATTTTAGTAACTAAGTGTTCTTTGGTGTTCAATAAAGTATCTTCTATTTGTCTATATTACTGCATTTTTTACCAAAATATGCAGAGTTTCACCACCATTTAGGATTTGTAGACCAAAGAAGAGTTTAAGTTTTTTCATGTACATGGTTTTGAACCAAAAAAGTTGCAAAGCATCTTTGAACTCCTTGAATGACAAAGATTTTTGAGTATCTCGTTTGCGTAGGTCGTTTTCATATCCTTATAGGTATGGTTCAACAATTTCAATCCATTCCGGCTATTTTGTTCACTGGATTTTTGCTGTCTTTACTAAAATATATTAGAATTTTAATCTATTAAGTTTCGACATTTGCTTGTGTGAAAATAAATATATTTAACGGGTATTTTACTTTTTTATCCTGTAAAATTACTCGTAAAATATAAGTTATCCTTTATATTGTGTTTAACTTCACTTATAGGATAGTATATACATTTTTGGCACTGTAAATTAATGGTATGAGCCGCGCAAGCATTCTGAAAGTATCAACAAATTTTCTAGCAATTTAAAAAATACTACTTATCTATTTTGAAACAATAATATTAGGACTTCTCTGAGATAAAACTTGCAGAGCAAAGAAAAAAACAAGGTTATTATCACGGAGGGAAACCCCTTCTTCTCAGAAATACGTAGTTGAAATTAATATCAATTATTTAAGTCTGCTGTTCCTTAGAGCTGTAAAAAAACTCAACTCAACACAATGTCTAACTCAACACAAAGCGGCCATTATATGCTTTATATTTTGACACTCGCACGTAAATCAAAAGCAGGACATTTTGTACTATTTGATTGAATGTAAAAAAAAAAACGCAAGAATTAGATACAAATTCATAGTAAGAATATAAAATTCTATGCATATATAAAATTCTATCCAACTTCTGTGAAATTAATTTGTCGCTGGAAAAAGCCCCAAGAATGTCAGGATGATCGGACTTGAACCACCTTTATCCACCGTCATCCTCGTCCATTAGATTTTTCCCAATGAATCCCTGGACAGCAACATCGTAAAGAAAGCGTTTTAACCGTGGTGGCGTACCTTACAGGTACTCAGAATCACTAAAACGGCGTTCGCTGAAAGTTATACAGGTTTACGCCTCGCACTCGAAACGACCTAACAATGAAGTGGAGGCCATGTGTGTTGACATTTCAAATGCCATGTATGACTCATAAACACACTATACAAACGACATCCCAGACGCGTTAGTTGCGCCAACTTCTGACGCAGCTAACATGCTCTACCGGTCCATATATGGGCTGGTTCAATAAACTGTATCTTAGCAAGTAAGAGAGGACGATGGAACAAAAAAAGAAAAGACATTTAAAAAAAAACTCAGACTTCAGCTTATACTAGACCTGGACGGCTCTCCAACAGCGTTTTTCCAACTGAGAAACAAAAACATGCAAACGTGGAGGTCGAAATAGCACCAGGGCATCTGAAAGCGGGTGGAACACGCTGCACTGAAAGTCCTTCAGAAGCTATTTAATACCATCATCCTCGGGGTAAAATAACGTAGATGAAATAAAGTGAGTGTTACAATTGACAAGTTAATGTAAATAGGCGGGCCATATACTCGCAGAACCAATAACCGATTGAGAAAAAAGGTCCTCGAATAGTGATCTCCTAGAGGTTGCGGGTGGTTGGAGATAACCGAAGATCGTTCGTCATGGCACTCTTTGGGGAAGGCCTATGCCCTTCTGGACTTCTGTAGGTTGTCGAATGTAGGTTATTCTATTTACGAACTATACCAATTCCAAATTTCATACAAATCAATACAGACGTTAAGAAGATCATAAGCCATAAACATTTTAACGTCCATACTTCTTCATTTATAATGTACGAGTACAAGGATAGAAAGTATGAGGCATAAATATTATATAATGTTGCCAGAATTTTGGACTAAGTATTTATGAGTAAAATGGAACCGTATCACTCTTGTGATGTTTGGTATCGATTGTTTATTCACGAGGTTTCTTGAAACCACAAAAATTCAATTACGCTTTTTCTCGACTCCCAGTTATTTGTACGTACTTGATACGCCTGCTGATAAACAATTCATGAGTAAATGCATTTTACGGGGAAAGTGCTCGTAAGCTGAAAATGTACTTTTGAATATTTTGTTTACACGATGGTTGGGTATGTTTCATTTTGAATAACGTAACATTACGAGATGATTTTAACTGACATCAAAAGCTTTCGCAATTTGATATGTATTATTTTTACTCGCGACACAATGAGCCTTGCTTTTAGGGAAAGGAGTCGTTTGGGCGTCTGTTATCATTTATTTTAAAAGTTGATTAACCGATTGAAATGTTTCAAGTTTTATAGCTAGATGTCACTAAGGAGAACTTCAACAGACGATGGTCTGAGAAACAGCCTAATCTATTGCCACCCAGTTTTTTGTAATCGTCTTGAATTACTTCAAGAATAGTACTAAGAGAACAACAATGCGTGATCAAAATTATGCAGGGGGTTTTAAAATGCTGTAAAAAATAACTTATTGTGATTGATGCGTGAGGCAGTCAACCGACCGCGGCTTACGTTCTTACGCTATTCCTCGCTATTGCCTTGTGGAGAGGCATTTTATAGAGGCACTAAAAACGAGTTAATTTTTACAAAATAAATAACGATTGTTATTATTATCGATTGCAGCGTCCCCTAGTGACTTATATCTTTGATCAAATACAGATCGATAAAAAAAACAGCAATACAATCCGATGAGCTGTTTTGGAGACGGTAAAAGGTAAACAAACAATTTCTTACGGCAGGCGCAAATACGGGCTCCTGTCACCACGAGTAAAAAAACTGTGGTATACTTTACCTCGCTCGCTAAACGAACGAGTCACTTGTCTCATTCGTTTAGCGAGCTTTCCTCTTTTTCATTTACCATTGTACTGTTTCTCCAATTTTAACCGGATAAAATGAAAAAAAGCCGTTTGAAAAAACAAATGAAACAATGTTTTTCGAATAAAAGAAATAATAAAGATTTTGTGACAGTTCATAATTATCTTTTAACGTAACCTCCAACATTGTGTGTCCCGCGACTTTCCTTGTGTTTCTTGATCTGATTTGAATTTACTAAGTAAAATTAATGTCCTATAAATAAAAAAACGATTTACCCTTCATTTTCTTATACTTCAGGCAGATTTTAGCTTCAGGGAAAAAGCTGGGCTAGTTCCCTGATATCATCTACTTATAAGTAGATGATACCAAGTGTATCAACTATAAAATGATACTTTACACTTACATAGAATACATAGTAGTTATAGACATTGGTCAAAAATAAAAGCACTCGTCTATGTGCTGTGAATTTATATGTTACGAAATAATATTGCTTTTCTGTCGGATATACAAAAAAATTAATACCTTATCACGTGACATAAATAAAAGAACAGCGAGCGAACTTAAACGGGCGGTTGGGTTTCAAAAGACTTGTAGAAATAAACCTATACATTTGGCATAAAACAAGAAGAAAATTCTTGTAACTGAAGAAGGAGAGATCATACCATACTATATTTGGCTTATCTCTACGAGAAGCCATATAAAAAACCTAAAAGACAATTTTGACACGTATAGAAAAAATATGGTACATATATTTTATGACAAATACGCACATGAAGAAGTACCATAACTTACCTTGGAGCATAATCCTAAGAGATTTAGAAAGTAAACTCACCGTATCATGTGGATCGGTGGACAGCTGGCGAGACCCAGAGCCAGCCGCGGCGTCCTTCTGTTGTTCCGAGAATTGGAGTTACTTCTCAAGGAAGGGCAGAAAGGTTTCTTCAGCATCGCTGGGATCCTCCTTCGTGTCTTCTTAGCGAATATGACGGCAGTGATCGCCAAAAATGCCCCACCTCCAAATAGCGCAGAACATGCTACTCCGACTGAGACTTTGGTCGTCGAGTTCCGTTTCTTGCGTGATGATGGTGGCAGGTCAGAGCGATAGTATTCCTCCAGGAACTCGGTGGATGCGTTTATGATCGTTGGTGCTGTTGAATAATAAGATTTGTGTGATTTTTTAGGTATACGAATGATGCGTTGTGGCATGTTGAAAAGATGCACTTTTCGCTGCTGGAAAATGTTTGCATGTTCTGAGGTATAGATTTAATGGCGTAGCACTTTTTTTCTCAGCCGGCCTGAGAAAAAAAGTGCATGTTTGCACATATTTCCGGGTATGTGTATTGTGTTAACATGGTACTCATCATTTTTGATCCCTATGACACAAGGAATCTAGGTGTATGGTCAGGGCTATGCATGTGATTGTAGGTTGTTTATTTATTGATAGAGCGAGCGAAGAGAGTGAAATTGCAAAGTCAAGTTAGACTAGTTGGCAGTGTAAGTATGCTTGTACGTATGTATACTCGACGATATCTTTCGATTGGTTAATCAAATTATCATGAAGTTTTAATGGTTTAGAGATTTGTAACTCAAATACTTTTTTATTGTCGTGAGGGTTTTAAATAGGTGGGACAGTTTCTGAGATATGGGGAAAAAATGGTTACTAAATGTATGTGCATCCGATGAGCCGCCGATGATATTTGAAACGTCGTTAGAGGTTGACCTATTTATTTAAGTTCCTACTATATAGTTCATACAGAACATCGCGGGGACTCTGTTTGAGCGAACTACTAGTTAAATATTAAGGAAGTAAAATGTATATTTCGGTGAGCCGTTTAAAGTTCTTGTAAATGAAAATATTCAAGTGGACTTAAGAATCAATTAACGTTCTCGATATAAAGTTTCTGAAATGAATAAAATTAAACCATTTACAAAAAGTTACGTAAGTTAATTTTCAATCAAGTCTCGCATCAGTTATTTACACGGATGGGTAGACAGGTTGACGTGTTTGTTGCACGGTCTGGCGGGCCCGAAACTATATTAATACTGTCGCTATCGGATTATTGAACACCTGTCAGTAAGCTGGCAGGTTATGGCCCCAGCCGTTGACTTACTTTTGAATAGGAATAAGAACTGCAAAAACATAATATGAGTAAAAAGTCGAATGGTAAATACGCTAAACAATTTTCTCTGTGATAGATCGGTTACATGATAAAATTGCGTTGTTTCGTTTATGAATCGATAAACGAAACAACGCATTATTGCTACAATTTTAGTAAAATTTGCACTTTGATAATTCTATTTATAAAATGTATTTATTTTAGAATATGATTACGACTATACCACGTACTTTACTATTCTCCTGCTCGACGGTCGCGGACGGTGCTCATGAGGAAGGACCTCTAAACGGTCAACGAAACGTCAGCAGGAGAATAGTAAAGTACGTGGTATACTCGTAATTATATTCTAAAATGATACTAAACCACGATAATATTAATTATATGTATTTATCTCAATTAATGATTAAAATTCTGTAATAATAACACATTTTGTTTTATTTGCAAATAAGTGCCTATTATTTCCGATTTAATGTACCGAAGTCATGCGAGGAAGGAACGTCAGTATCTCATCGCCCGCTATAATGAAGAATGACAAAGATTTAAGTACACTTGACAGCACTTAAATAGGAGTGCAAATTTCAAAGAGGAAAAAACAAGCTAGACTATACAGAAAGATATTTAAAACTTTGTGACTGAACTAAAAGGCCAAATTGTCTTAGAGTCCAGTCAAACTGACGCGATGGTGATGGCGATGGCAGTGGCAATCAAAAGGAAATGGTTGTCATGTGGTTTCCAAAATTCGTTAGAATGTATTGATCGCCACCGCTAGTGCCACTGCCACCACTTCAGTTTGACCGGACCTTAATCCTTTTCATCTGAATCGCTAACAAACATCCATACAAACGGTCTTGTTGTTATAGCAGGATTTAATTAATAATGTAGTTTCAATATCATGAGGTAGTGAAAGCAGACAATAAAGGGGAATAAATAGGTGTCGACTACAGGACTATTGTGGGACACAATAGAACTTAGACGCCTTCCCTTTACTGACTCGCTTTCAGTCCGACCGAGGCGGTTTGCTCTGTGCTATGATATGATTGCTGATACTACAATGGCATCACCTTTTATTTATTCTACTAATGTAAGTTTCATTTAAAAGTAAATAAATTTCTTCTTGATGAAATAGAAAAATAATAGATACTCAGACAGAATATTAAATTTAACCCATTACCCAGTTCTGTTCAATTAGTGTAAATTTTTAGCGGGAATATATCTACTGCTGTCATATTTATTTGACTAGTGTTGCCGCAAATATCTTGTTTCTCCATTCTCGCGCGATATTATTGCTTAATTACCAGTATAGTTAGAAATTAGCGCAGAACTGAATCTTGGCAGCTACACACTATTGTACTGGCATGCAGCCATTCTCACCTGCCTCCGTTTAACTTTAGACCCAGTTTCAGGGTGGCTTATATTCTAATTCTAGATATTTATTATCGCACATTCGTGCTTTAATGAGTTGCCGTGTTTTACAATGCCCTCACTTTGGACTTATCGATTTATTTAATACTTAGTTGGTGTCTCGTCGAGTCTTAATTATAATACATCAAATCGTCGTCAGTTTTCCTTGTCGGTTGGACTTCGGAACCCTTATTTTTTCACCACGTTCGTTTTTTCATTCTAAGGTAGAGGTAATCGGCTCTGGTAACACTTCTTTCATACTATTAATGCTGTCAAGCTGCACGTATTTTAATAAATTGGAAGATTTGAAAATGTTTTTAGAGAGAGAGTATGATTGTCTTCAATAAGTGTGATAGATGTTAGTTTTGGCTTTGATTAAAAACCTGAAATATGTAGTCAAACATTATTCGTAAGAAGTCCGAACATGTGTGTGTGTTAAGTTCGTTGTTTTTTAAAAAATAAAAAAGTCAAGTTAAAACAACAGTATGGAAGAATATTGCGGTCCGAATGGTGTGATCAGCTAAGCCGAGGCGAGTTTGTAAGGTCGGTGACCTGTCAAAGGTGAAGTTTCAAACGTTGTTTTACCAAACGCGGTCTTTCGCTATATAACATTTTTCCACTTACGTTGATTAACATTTATGGAGTAAATTACCTGACGTTTTTTATAAGGTTAAAGTACCTACCAGACTTGAATAAACCTAGACTGATTAGAACCTGCATTGATTGATAGGATTCAGAACAAAGTTTTTGTGTGTTGTTCAAAAACTTCTCTCTCTCGGGCGTCTCTAAAAATAATAATAACAAAATAATTTTGAAAATTCACAAAAGGGTGCGTCAATTGGCATGTAGCCACAAACATGTATTGAGCATAATTATTATTAGATTTACAGAAATCAATAAACGATGTAACTTTTTTTAAGACAAAATGTGTGATTAAACGAAATGAGTCTTGTGATTGAGTCGGATGATGGTCCAAGGACGAAAATTAACGGTAACTCCCATTTGTGCTATAGAACTAATAATACCTGATAATTTCCATTAGTTCTATAGAACTGTTATCATATTTTCAACGGATAAGTGAAACAGTTGCGTTTGGACTTATGTAAACAGTTAATGTGAGTGGTTGAGCTAAAATAGTTTGTTCATTCACTATTATAAACTACAGGATCATCAGTAATGATAGCTTTCCTCGATTTTACACTTGCTAAAGTATTGATTTACGTTTTTTATGTTATAAATACCTATGTATAGAAGAAATTTCGCAGAAGAGTAGCACTACAACACATTCCTGTTTCTTCGTATAAAGTGCCTACGCTATCCCGAATTTAGTTTTCCGTAAAAAGACACCTATTACGATACTCGTACGGATTCCTTATTGGACCGGATTAGGAATAAATGATGAGTCGACTCTTCGCCCGCGGCCTATTAGATGTATCTTGAACAGTGTGCGCCGGATAAACCGGGCGCTAATACATTAAAAATGAAATTTTACCCTACAGATATCAAAGTATTAAAAACTACTATGCGAAATGTAGACGTGCTAAATAATGTTTATTAATGTTTAAGAAGCTCTGACTACTGTCTACTTGGTATCCTTGCAGATCTGCGTACTGAGTTTAAGTCTGAGGATCACCAATGCATTTTCAAAGGAAAATAGAAAAGATTAGAAGAAGTCTATGACAAAAGGCACATAGACAACAAACGGAGGAAGCTGGTTTCGAAGTACTCGTAATAAGAATAGGTAATTTTATTAATTAATAATTTAAACCAGTAATTTTGCGATACTCAAAAATGTTTTTCAATTAGCGAATTATCTCATGTCTACGGAAAAGGCGTAATCCGCGCGGGCGGCGGCGTTCGAATACAATCAGTGAGCAAAGTAATCCAGATCAAAGATTTTCTTCAATTACAAGATCTTTATAGCGGCGGCGATTTATCACTTAAGAGGCGGTGCCCTCAAAAGAGCTGTGGATTAATTAGGGAACGATAAAATTTAGCCGCAGGCTTGCGGGTTGCTCGGAACAGATAAGGGGGACCGATGAGGAGTAATGTTAGCCTGGCTGGCCAGTGCTCTGAAGAGATCCGCTTTCTATTCGATCCAATAATTTATCAATTGTCACATATGATCATAGCCCGTTATATTTACTCGAAGAAATAATTTATTTGCACATAACATCTGATTCGACAAACTGTTTTGGAATCCTGAGTGTGGATTCGAGGGGTGTTTATCCTACAAATTGAAAGTTGGTTCGGACTGGAATGGATTCCAAACAAATAATCTGCCGCGCATGTTGATTTATTTATTTTGAAAACTGGGCCATGAAGCCTTGATTTGGATGTGTTAGTGGTATTACTTAGATATAAACGGGACTGTAATGAATGAACCTGCTTGTTTACTGGTTCTGATAATATTACACTTACTTGTTTTAAAAGTGACTTCGCTGATCATAATCCATTCGTGCTGGAAGTATAGTTTGACCATGATATGTTTCGCGGTGCGGTTCTCGAGGTCTAGGTGGACCATGCGAGCGTGCTCCGAGACCCTATCCTGTTTAGGCTCGTAAGCTAAGCATTCCTCTTGCCAACGTTCGCCTTCTAGAGAGAAGTAAACCTCTACTTCTTTGAAAAGCTGTAAAATAAATTAGTTTGAATAGGAGCTTCAGTTAAAAATGAAAACTTAAACGAGTGAGTTAAACAGGGTGTTTAATTACCTGGACATCCTTAGTAAACATGTTGTTGGTATGAATGTCAATGTGGTGAAAAAGTCTAGTATCTGTAAAGTTGAAGGTGAGTTTCACACCTTCATCTGTGAGAACGGTCTTATTCCAGCCAATCCAATGGCTCCCTGCAAAAACATGGGCAATTAAATCATCGACTCAGGCTTTTAGATAAACATTTAACATTTGTCAAAAAACTTACCACTTGTATCTAAAATATCTAGCAATTCAAAATCATTAGGGCCATATAACGAGTCTGTGATTTGGCCCAGACCATCTATAGATATCCAGTTTGCAGTCATGATGCCATCGTAGGTAAGGTCGATGAAGCGGGCACCGCCTGTCATGGCCTGCATTTCGCAGCCTCTAGGAGCCGAGTACGCCACTATTGCCTCTGAAGAAATTATTTACAATAAATAAGACCGTCAATAGATGAAAATAATCAATCGCTTGGCGCAACTGCACTTTTAAGAGTAAGCAATCGCAAGGATGCAATGCGCTTTGCAAACACGTCTACGCGTATTTCGGTGAATTAACTCGACACCATAATAAGCTACCCACTATATGCCCCCCGATGAAGGAGAGTACACCTGCGCGAGGTGTCCAGTTAATTCAACCGAGTTGTTTTCAAAAACGTACGTTTCCATCTGCATCCGAATAGTTCGACGCGCATGCACGCTGTCCGTGGATGAGCCGCGTACGGAAAAAAACGAACTTTCGACGCTATGAAAGGCGCTTCTAATGTGGACTTCCTTGGAGTATACGTGTTCACATTTCCGGGTATGAGCTGAAAAGAAACCGAAATTTCAGCATCTTTTCATGTCTTTAGAAAAGGTGTCAAGTGGTAACCTCGAATCCCGTTAGCATCACAGTGTTCAAGAACCATGAAAAACCCTAAGGCAGCTTTCTCGAAGCGCAAACATAATATATTCAGTATTCAGTGTCAGTCATTCATTCATTGAAGAAAGCAATGAATTCAGGCGAGTGACTAAAGAAACCGAGGTACCTGCGTCAACAAGACCTCATATATTCATTCATTCATTGAAGAAAGCAATGAATTCAGGCCAGTGACTAAAGAAACCGAGGTACCTGCGTCAACAAGACCTCATATATTCATTCATTCATTGAAGAAAGCAATGAATTCAGGCGAGTGACTAAAGAAACCGAGGTACCTGCGTCAACAAGACCTCATATATTCATTCATTCATTGAAGAAAGCAATGAATTCAGGCCAGTGACTAAAGAAACCGAGGTACCTGCGTCAACAAGACCTCATATATTCATTCATTCATTGAAGAAAGCAATGAATTCAGGCGAGTGACTAAAGAAACCGAGGTACCTGCGTCAACAAGACCTCATATATTCATTCATTCATTGAAGAAAGCAATGAATTCAGGCCAGTGACTAAAGAAACCGAGGTACCTGCGTCAACAAGACCTCATATATTCATTCATTCATTGAAGAAAGCAATGAATTCAGGCGAGTGACTAAAGAAACCGAGGTACCTGCGTCAACAAGACCTCATATATTCATTCATTCATTGAAGAAAGCAATGAATTCAGGCCAGTGACTAAAGAAACCGAAGTACTGCGTCAAAAAGAGCTCATATATGCGTTTGACGTAAGAGTTTTTTGTTAGCATATTATTATTTATCCCCGAAACGACTCATAGAACTCTTATGCAGTTTTTGCAATAGATTTGTATGCCTTCAGTGATAGTTTTTAAATATATTAACTTGTTATCCATAGCCATCATATTAATATTTATGATGCGATTTTGTATTAGAAAACGTGCCGTCATTGTCACGTGTCTTTTGATACTTACTAGGGTAGTATTGGGCACCACGTTTATTTAAGTTGCAAAAAGAAAACTCGCTTTAGTTTGTAATCACCTTTGTTAGGAAACGATGTGATTAAGGTCCCGCAACTGCCATTACGTCTAGACGGTGAAACGAACAGCATGTTAGTACTCAAACTTCAAACTTCCGAAGTATCATCATAAATGAACAACAGATGGGAAGAGACTGGTTAAGAATTACAAACGGTTTTCTATATTTTTGAAACTGCGTATGTTTACCTTGCGTGCTGATAAGCTGCAAGCATGTCATTGTTTTTTGGATTAAAAAGATATACTAGCGTTTCTGGCTAGGCGAACGTTGTTTCCGATTTTTCAGTTAGCTTTAAACATATTTTGATATAAACAACTCGCATACAAAAACATTTAATTTAAGCTTGCTACATGGTCGGCGTTTTTGTTGGATAGGTAGGCTTTTGATAAAATTTCAGTAAACTTTCGCTTTAGTAAATTTTCCAGCTTAATTTCCAAATGATACTCAATATCAGTCTCGATTCTCTTTACACTCTGGATGTTGTTAAGAAAGTTTAGAAATTCAAAATTTGTGTTTATTCTTTCATTAAATTTTCGAGTTATGTAATTTTTACATACCTACAAACCTTATTTTTGCGATCATTTTATCCGTTGATGCTTATATTTTTTTGTGTTTTAGTATTCTGTCCAATCAAACTTGATTTTGTTTTAAGAATGGGTTACACCAGTAATGTATCATAACACGTCCCAAAGGGGCTAATTACGTGTAACTTGAGAATGTTGCCTTAGAAACCTTACTTAGTAACTTCACCGTATTAAGGGAAAAGTTCATCCGTTCTGATTTGTGCCAAATTGTTAAGTGAATTAAGTTATTCACAGCTACGTTAATATATATATATATATATATATATAGTATAGAGTGGTTACACCCGCTACGTTTGCAAAGTTCGAGTATAGAGTGATTACAACCCATCAAGTTCATTTGGGATAATTAATGAATTACATGTACACAGCGCTTACTACTGAATTATGTTTCTTGTTATTTGCCTATTAAACTGTTTCCAGTAAATTAATTTCACAATTATAGATGGTTTTCAACATTTAGAATGAAATGTAGAACTTTGAAAGCTCTTTATAACGCACTAGGTTTTATCACTGTAGATGTCGAGGAATACTGTGAAAACATTTGGATAACAATTTCAATATTCAATATTAATTTGTGTCTGATTTCCTATCTCTCATATAATTTGAATTTGAAATAAATTAATGTATTCGAAGGTCCTTTTAAATTTGTCTTTGATTTTTTGACCCTTGGTTCAATCTCCATACCATACATTTTTGCCCATCATCATTTTTGAAAGATTTTACTTAAAATGAAAAAAATAACGTCAAACGAAATTAATATTTCTCCGGAATAAGTTAGCTGAAGTTTTATCATAACTGAGTTTAAAACTTTTTTCTCAGTTTCGTGGGATCGCAGTGTGATCATCGCACGAAAAATTGTTAGTAAATTGTGAAATTTATATTATTAGGATTAATATAGTATTTTCATCCTATAACTGTTAGAGTACATTTTAGCTTTTCATAGATATATTAGTTGATGGAAAGAATGGAAAGAAGGTCGTTTCTCTTTTTTTCTGTGACTTTTTATGTACGAACCGTTTTTTTGATTTTAGATAAAGAGAGAACGGCAACTTACTCAACATATTTTTATAAAGCTCCGTACGAATCAGAACTATAGTTTGATAGAAATCACACATAAGCATTCTTCAAGAACAGTTAACTGACATAAAGATACTCACTTGACTTTCATTAAAATCCTTGTATCTAACCCAGCGGCCAAGGGCATCCCTCCAATACTCAATGGAATAGCTCTCAACGAACTCGACACCGACTGCGTTCGCGAACCGGCCCTGTGTCTCCGTCGCAGTTATAAGGTATTCTCCTTGCAAGTCCACCTGGAGGAACTCGCGACTCTTTGGAGTGATCAACCCATTGGGGCACCATGCCCCGCCACGTATCTCAGTGCGGATCCTGAGGACAAACCAAACGCACCTGTAATCGAATACTAAAACAATGCTCTGCTTAATAACTTTGCGCATGTAACAAACACTAGAAAGTAGTAAATAATCGCGTAGTAAAACCGAAATTACCTACTTTAAATAACAGAAGAATAACAATTTCTTATGGAAAATGTATACATTTAGTAACTACTTAAGTATTATAATTAGGCGTTTTCGTTTACCTAACCTTAAAGTTAGTATTTATTATAACTTAATACTTTTTAATTGTGGCAGATTGTAAGTGTGACCGTGTACAAACCATAGAAAAGAGGAGACTCTTTTAATACAGGTTTAGTTAAACTTAACAAAAGATATCCCAGTGAGATTACACGTTTGATTTTTGGTTTATTTACGCCTTATTTTACTCAGTAGGTACCTTTCTTTCGTAAACATTCATAACTAAGCAAAAAAAGAGACTATGTGGAGTCTTGTGACCATGTGGAAAGTTCTAAGGGTTCTTTTAAAAACTATAGCTGCCATGATCATCTTAACATCATCTGCATACAGCTGTATATGCGTTATCTGTTGTTTTTGTTATGTACTCTTCAGATAAATAAATGTTTTATAGTTATTTTTTTTTTATTTAAAAAAATATATGCTTGATAATTGTTGAGTGTTACAATGCTGAACACGAAAACACCATCCACTACTTGTAGGACACGAAATTTAATAAATGTCAGGTGAAACTCTCGTTAAACATTCATTGAAACAAATCCAATTTAGGAAAAACGGGAAAGGAGGAGATACACCATTTGATATTAAAGAAACGATGCTCATTTTTATCCACGCCATAAGATATCGTGCTCTTTGCTCCATCCTTACTAGAACTCCAACAAATGCTCTAAGACCTGAGCAGGGCTAGTGAGAAAATTTACTTATATACAAGTAGCTCAAAGTATTGTTTGTTAGTTCAGCGAAGATTGCAATTTTGGCTCGAGTTTATAAATACTCGCTTAAGGCACGTTTGCGCATAAGCAAATAAAATTAGCGTCTCAGCAAATAGACTAAAACGTTTCTGTGTTTCGTTTGTCAACAGAAGTTGGTACTCAGCCTGGCGGCTATTCCATTTGAATATCTACAGTGCGATCTCATCGGCTCGGCAGTGGCGTGGCGGCGCGTGATCGCTACTCCTAGAGCAATGCGCGCTAAGCGCTGAATTAACGTAGTATTTGCTAAATCGCCTCTGACCCTATGTAAAGTGGCGCGGTTGATAAGGCTTCGGCACATCCGACCGTACTAACATCTTGTTATCTTCGGGAGTTGGGCTCCAAAGGCTTTTATAGGATCACGTTCAGAATTCATATGAAAATTTAATTTTCTGTTAGTGAATTTCACAAACTGGAGACGAGTTTCGCGCTATTGTCTTGCGCCGGCTTATGCGGGCTCTGTGCCCGAATGTGAGACCTTCTGTTAATTGTTTGAGCTAAGTATGAGCGTTTGCGGTCGGGGGATTCACAATTATTATTATTGTTACAACTTGGCCGTATCATAGCGCTTCATTGTTGTATAACAATGGCCGGTTAAAGACGCTTATCAATTAGAAGCTATTTGTCGGGAATTTGTCTTTGTGTGGAGATATTTGTTTACAATATCGACAGGAATAACTTACGTGTAACACCTATCCCTTTGTTAAGAAATGTTCTCTTATATGGTTTCATCCATCTGTGTCTCATTCGCATGAGAGCGTCTGTAGGATCTTTCGAATGAATTTGCCAAATGGTTATTGAGTGGTGATTGTAATTTGCCAAATGGTTATTGAGTGGTGATTGTAATTTGCCAAATGGTTATTGAGTGGTTAGGTTATTCGATTCGAGTAAACATTTTGTCATTGTTATTTCTAGCGATATGATACACTATCATTGTAACTCATAGTTCACATTGGAGGGAATATAATATTTCCCTATACAAATCTATTTACTTCCCGGATCACAAAGGGAAATGGCGCTTTTGCGCCATTTGAGTAGTCAAAACACCTCTCTCACAGACTTTTATTTTGGAGTTAAAATACAACGTTGAAAGCGTACTGCTGTATCAGTGTGAAACCTGGAAAACCACTAAGCAAATCTCGCACCATATTCAGGTCCTTATTAACCGATGTTTAAGGTGAACTATGTTATTTTTATGACCGTACGTGGAGCTGTGGAGAATGTGCAACGAAATATATGTATATCTATAGATTTGCTTACGCAAATGGAGCTGAATTGGCCACATACTGAAACACAGAACCAATTAGCTAAACAAACAGGTTTTGGACTGAAACCCACAAGGAAAACGCAAGCGTGGTCATCCAAAACAAACTTGGTGGCTTTCAGTCAGCGTAGAAGCGCAAAGCATCCGTCTGACCTGAAGCGAAGTCAAAAGAAAGGACGGGAGTAATATAGTGACGATGCATTCATCGTCACTTCATCAAGTCCATGGACTTATGATTCAAGAAGAAGATTAAAATTTCCTTACGATAAAGTTATACAGTATATTTTTTAACTAGCCTCTGCCTATGCTTATAAAAAGCAATCTTTGTAAAGTTTTAAGTCACGATCTATACCTGTTTTATTCATCTAAATCTGTTTAGTCGTTACGTAGATTATTAGCAACAAAAACATCTGAACTTTCACAAATATTTGTATTAGTATAATATATTATGACGACCTCTGTAGCGCAGTGGGCGAAGGCCCGCCTGAGATGTAGAAGTTTTCGGGTTCGATTCCTGCTGCGGGACAAATGTTTGTAATGTTTGTCTCGGATCTGGGTGTTTTCTATGTATAAATATGTATGTATTTACAAAAAAAAAGTATATAAGTAGTATATCAGTCATGTAGTTCCCATAATACAAGCTCTGCTTAGTTTGGGGCTAGATGATGCTGTGTGAAAAATGTCCAGCATTATTTATTTATTTATTTATATTTATTATGTTAGTAGAATAGAATGCCTACCTACTGTAAAATGTACCGTGTCCATCCGCACAAAACGAAGCTTAGTCACCATAATGGCAGTAATAATAAAGACTGCACTACATACACTATATATATATATATATATATATATAGCTTGACTACTAAAGTTTATCTTCACAAATCTGAAGTATCTTGCGGATTTATATTCAACATTGTAGGTTATGCAAGCCCATGTCTGCAGAGCAATAAATTTCCAAGTTTCTAAGTCGTTCCAGCTGATGCTCGAGCAAGTTGAACTATTAGCACGCTTTAAGTCACTTTTGGGTACAGGATATTACTATTAAAACTACTACTATATTACTATCAAAATCAAAGATTTACTTTCGAATAATTAATGTATCCATTAGTCATTACAAACAAGTAGTCATTATATTATACATAATTGTTTTTTTTGGAAAAACCATCTTCTCCTTGCTCCTGGCATTTTCAAAACATTAGACTACCTTAGGATCATTTCCTACAAAAATGTATACAAATTCTCTGATCGATGACTCGCTTCCGAACTTTTGTAACTTTAGTTGCGCCGGCAAGAGATTTTGGTGGCACAATATCTCATGGAAAAAACCAAGAAGGATGTCACTATCTTCAGCATAGACGAATACAACGTAATGAGGAGGATTTGGACTTACCTTGAACTGAGGGGCGAGACACTTTGGTCGTAGTTCGAGCTGGAAGAGAGAGACTCGTTTGATATGAGCCCGCTCTGCATTCCAAGTGGGACGCTGCATGATCCCACGTCCGCTGTTGACAAAGAGATATTCATTACGTTAACTTCATTTTCAAAAATCTAAATACAGTCGGAACCAGGCTTTTAATTGAGAATACGTTATATAAAACAACATTTTTTTTGGACGATTTCCTGTCTTTTCAGGATGTTGTTGTCGTCTATAATGAAGAGTAGAAGCGTGCCTACTACAACCGCTTTTACACCGTTGTATACTAGACCTTATAGGCAACTGGTTCTATAAAAAGTTTCTAAAATTAGTTACGAAATATACAACCAATTCATTGCTAGTTGAATAACAGTGATAATAAGTGGTATTTTTAATTTATAAAATGATGTTCAACCACTATAGTGTAAACTATAGTCACTATAGCAGATCGTGTGTAAAGGCTCGGTCTTACCGACGTCTGGCTACATTTACGTGAACTTTGAAAACCACTGGTTGGTCAAACTATTTCCCATTGAACACCGACATATGAGCGCTTCGATGTGTTCCTGTTTTGATTGACTTCATCGACATGCTTGTGACAGACGTGTGAAGGAACTGCTTGTAAAGTTCGTGCGAATGGAACTACGCGTTTTCATACGAATTCGTGACTGACCACTTTTGTGTGTCACAGGTAGCGTTTGCGCTTCAGAAAGGTCCATGTAAACAAGCCCTTATAGTAGTACTCACTCACATTAAAATGTGGTGAAAAATGCTCGGTGCATTTTCCTAAAAAAAACAACATACAAATGTTTCGTATTGAAAGCACAAAACGAACTATTGCAATACGAGTATTAAACAATACATCACTTATGTCATACATATGATAAAACGATATCAATTTCTTTTGTTTTCGAAAACAGGTGTCGCGCTATTGTTATTTTGATATTGAAGTTGCTTTTGTCCAATCTTTGCCCGCGTAAAACGCGGGTAAAGATTGGTAAAAGTAACCTATGTGTTATTTTAGGTTAAGAATTTCCATGCGGCCTCATTACGTTTTTCTCAACATAAACCTTCGGAGTAAGTTTTTTGAATTCTGTGACATATTTGTTATTGCAAAGTATGCAAAGTGCATACGAAATTTTAAAATTGAGTTGTAATAAAATAATCTCCAGTTCAAAACGAAATTTGATGATTATATTTATTTTTGTTTAAAGTTACATATAGAATGAGATTTTTTTTCAGGGTTAATTTGGTGAAGTCTTAAAACCGTGCAAGTTATCAAAAAGAGATGTAAGAGTTACGCGCTTGATTCTGAAAAAAATATTTCTGAATTCAACATTTATTTTTACTTATACAAAAAAAGTAAGTTTTCGTAATTTTTTACATTATTTATTTCATTGTTTGATAATAAATAAATAAATGTAAGATGACTTTTTGTCTAAACTAGTTGCAACACTATCAATATTGAACATTTATAAAATCAGTAATATGAATTTAGCGAAGGATATATGGTATATCTCTGGTGGAAACGCACAGGCACCCTAATGCGATTATTGTGCCGATTGTACATCCCTGCAAATAATTCATATTATTTAACCTATACCTACGTGGATATGATTCTATTTTATAAGTACTAGTTTATCAAGATTGAAAAGTTGGTTTCTTCAGACCAAAGAGCGCAGTTCAAAAAATCTCAATCTCGTGCGATATGGTACTCCCACCTACAAAATCGCATTCACCTGGCGTCATATTGATCGTGCAGATTTTGCAACGCGTCCTTTCATATGACTTATAAATTATGTTTTTCAAGTATTCTTATTACGGAAAGCTGTTATAATTATCATATATCATATCAAACAATTTTTTTTTTTTTAACAAAAATTTACTTTTTCTGATAGACTAAAAAGAAATTTCATATTTTTTTAATGCAGACCTTATTTTTAAACTAGATTTTTTAGTCAATAATAATGTTTCATCAGTTTTCATCTTAATTCATTCATGAGAATATTCTTAATATTTTTATGTTTTATGCAAGTTCAAATATATAAAATATCAAGCCACAGGATGATCGGATCCCAATGCTCTGGGAAAACAAATCATTTATTTTAGCTCTGTGATTATAGTGATGAGTCATATCGTTAAATTCGTTTCATTAAAACTGCAGCCGCAGCCCTGTGTTTACGTTGAACGGACGAAATGTTTTTGAAACAAACATTGCTTTTTTTGCACAATATTCCTGTTTTTAGGGATCCGAAAACAAATGGCAAAAACGGATCCTTACAGTTTCATCATATAGTCTGCTTGTCCATATTTCCTACTACTATTATAAATGTGAATGTTTGTGAAGATGGATAGATGTTTGTTACTTTTTCACGCAGAAACTACTGAACGAATTTTGGTGAAACTCTACAGTAATATAGCTTCAGAATAACACATATACTATTTTTTAACGGCTACCACGCGAATTTCTAAACTCAGAGCAGAAAGAACAAAATAAAATACAAGAGTTCATTTTCTCTTGCACCTGTTCAATAATGTTTCACGCTTGGAAACATTATTGATCTCCAAAAATCACTGAGATTTTCTCAATTATTTTTGATAAGAAGCCCCTTTCATCCATGAAATCTAACGCTTTAAAGTAGATAAATTTGTATCCTTCCGCTATTTTTTAACCTAGTGTATAAAACAAAATTAAACAGGTACTTAACGAAAAAAAATCTACGGATTTCCAAAGATACCTCAGAAGATATGGCACCCTAACATAGCGTTTCCCGACACGTTTTGGACACCATCTAAAATGTTTGTTTGATTACATAGACAGGAGGGGAGAAAAACAAATAAGCCGCTGTAGCAGACCCCGTCAGCTGTAACAGTATTAGCCGCCCCAGGTCCGACTAATATAACTCTAGCCTAAAGCAGAACTGATTTTACACGTAAATATTTTATTAGCGGTTTTGATCTCTAGGGTTAGCCGCAACGTAGTTATTGGCTAAATTGAGACGTTAATTAATTAACTTTTTTGGCTTTAACGACTCAAATGCCTACATATTTTTTATTGGGAATATGAGTTATAGTTACGTAAAAAGCTTTTGTAACTAGTCAATGATATTCTAAAGATAGTAACTGGAGTTCGTGCTAACTAACTTACTCTCCATAAGAACACACGCAAATGATTAGTTTGAATCTAACATGGAATGCCGCTGTCGTTCGGGATAACTGTAACCTTAGAAAATAATAACATATCGTAAGTTAAATAGACGATGGAAGGGTGCCTATTGTTTTACCAGGAGGTACCCCACATTTTTATTTAGTAGCGCAATATGTATGAGATTTGTACCCTGCTCCAGCTATGCGGTCCCGTTGCGGTACCCACCGAAATTTATATACCACTGAGCGTGCAGTCTCTTTACCGAGTCACCCCTTGTGAAACATTGCCCGCGAGGTATTTTAGTAAAATACGCGCTCTACTGCGGCCCGAATTCCCGAAAACTCCTCGCTACGCGCACACACGCCGGCTTGTATAGAAAACGACTGCGAAATAACAAACTTTATGTTACGTTCTCGACGCACGAACCCACCGAGACCGGCCCCGCTCAAATATTAAGTTTCCTTAGAATTTTAAATTAGGCGCATTAGGCGCGGCGTCTTGGTGGAATTAAATATTAATAATGCTATCCGATTGAACTTGGCAGGAAGCTGAAAACAATTAATTTTTAATAGTTATTCGCCCTTGCGACTAGCAATTAATGTAATGAGGTAGCAAGTTTAGCTCACCCACGGGATTCTAAAGTAGAGTTAATTTCCTACAGGATTTACTAAGCATTATTTAATTTAATAAAAACGTTATTTCCAGACGATTGCTTTTTTCTCCGCGTATTTTTCTTGAAACACCGAAGCCGGACTAATTCCCAGTTCTTGATCAACTATATGATTTTTAATTAAAACTTGTTCGAAGGATAAATGGCTTATAATAACTTTGTTTGAAATTTGTTCCAATTCCAAAGTAGTTATACCGGTAACTGAAGCTGTAGCGTACATTTTTATGTGAGGGAGACCTCAGCAATAAGCTGTATTTTTCCGGTTCATAACTATAACGAACTACGTGTCTGACAAAAATGGTGTTTGTTTATCTCATGGTGAATAGAAACAAAAAAAAGAGAAATTTCTTCAAAAGCTTATTCTCCAAACCACTATTAGCATGAGGTATGATAGTTACTGATATTGGTATTGTAGTTATGGTATTTCACTTTCCGATCTGTCTCTATTCAATCCATCATCGACGTCGTCATTGACAGCTCGTAATAACTCTCAGCGTTGTTTTGGCAAACAGAACTGAAAGCCTACTAGGTGGCCATGGCTTTACTCAATACAGTAATCTCGAAAGCAAAAAGGACTAAAAGTGATCTATTTTTTCCTCCTTTCCAGGCGTAATATTTTCAGCATCTGTGTCTGCTCTGCCTCAGTTTTCAGAAGAAGTGTTATACATTTTAGAAGATAGCTAAAATCCAGATCATTACCAGACGGAAACGTCCGAATATGAAACATCGATAGATATATAGATACATTTATTCATATTAAAAGGTTAATAGTATTTGTATAATGTTGTAACCACGTAAAGTTTGTGTTGTTATTCACATTAGCTAGATTGGCAATTTTTATTAGCTAATTACATTAGGTATGTACATTTATCTAAGCCTACCTAAACAGGTACGTTAGATATATATAAATGACATATTTTATTTACAAACAGATAATAGCAGTGGGTATGTATTTCCTTTTATCCTTTCTTTTGTAGGCATTTCGCAAGGTATTTGGCAATTTCACTTTTGGGTATCAATTTTTAATTAATTAGTCAGATTAAATAGTATGCATTTGAGCACCAAGGTAGGTAGGCAATGTGCGAGATACTCTGGTAATGCTGATCGAAGAATCGGTAATTGTGTGTCTGTGTATTGGTACCTACCTTCCTATGCATAATAATATTTGTTTATTGTTATTCCTGGCTATTAGGAGACTTTTTTGCTCGTGACTCACGTAATGAGCTCGTGGTATATGCGTTAGCCGTACCTAATAGGTTGTTTGTTTGTATTTTGTTTGGCAAAGGCAATATATTTTTTTATGCATAAATAATTGTTTGACTTAGATAGGTTTTAATTTCGATGAGTCACGAGGTGGTGCTCCAAAAGACGATCGAAATAAACGTCTAAGGTATGAAATTTTGTAAAACTCATCTTTTTTTTAAGCTGTCATAGATGTACCATTTGTATATTTGTTTATGGTTTCTTTTATTTTTTTTTCTAATATTATGGTGGCAGCTCGTTTAGCAAGGTTGGTATAGTGATTTCCAATGATTTGCAATGTTCGTCTCCCATAAAAGTTATTGACCTTAGATATTGAAAGTTTTTTTTTTTTACACAGCATCGTCTAACCCCAAACTAAGCAGAGCTTTTATGTTCTACCAAAAGGGCTAAGATAAGTTTATCTTGTACAGACAATATATTGGTGTATTTAAAAACGTTAAGTATTACATTTATGCAAATATCACAACATTGTTCTTTTATTTTGTGTGGCACAATCAGTTTATCCTTCATAGTTCATCCTTTCTATATAGGTTTTAAGAGTTCGTCCATAACTTGTAATGCCATACGAGATACTGGATTTAGCTAATGCGATGTTTTGACATGGTTTGGATGATTTTGTATGGTATTTTTGGTTTTAGAATATAAAATTTAGCTAGAATGGCTTGCAGTTTGTCACAAACTAGTTGCACATGGTTGTTCCATCCAAACCGGTTATCGACAATAAGGCCCAGTATGTGTGATGCGTTACTTGCGATGGCATTGTGCAGACAGCTATGACTATAGGCTATTATTTTAAATCAGGTTTTTTGATAGCTTGAATGATTAATTATTTTAGTTTTGCTCGCATTAAGGACGAGACAAGTTCGAGTTACATATATAATCCGATCGATGGGAGTGGGAGATGGGCTTATGTAATATCTTATAGTTGTTGGTATAAGTAGAGTCATTGTCATCTGTTAGCTCCATCACTTAGTTGAAAAAAAAAGTAAGCATGTACAGTCAGCAACCTGTCTTAAATGGAAATGCGGCCTTAATTTGTTCATGTGTAATTTATCATTGTCCCAAGGATTCCGCAGATTAGGTGCACATCGCTTTCACACGATTGTTTGTCTGACAAATGTAAGGTTCCAACCAACTGTGGCACACGTAATGACTACGTACTTGTACTTGATTTTTGTCAAAGTGAAGAACAGATCACCTTCATAAAAACGGGCAGATACTCCCAAAATATCATCATAGAGTACTGCTTTTAAAGCTTACACCGTCATGTCGCAATCAATCTTCGTAACTTTATTCTGAACAATACCGTATTCATATAACAAAATATTTATATACTTTTCGTGCTATTTGTGATTTGTGTGTCGTCTAAAGACGTGCAAACTTTTGTTTCAGATTTTGTTAACTCTTAGTTTACAAAATCTGTCGAGTAAAAATCTATGTTTTTGCGGCGTTGAGTTTTTTTTTGTATGCGGAGTTTTTATAGTTTGACACTAGGTTTCCCAATACTATATTTATACTGTTTCTTTTTTATTTTTACCAAATAAATAGTTGTCGAAATGAATACAGTATGTTGGAATTTACAACTGCCTGAACTGGCTTATTGACGAAAGCTTTTTACCCCGAGCTTTTAGACATTAACGTTTTATTTTAATCATACGTCCATAAACATACAGTTAGAGTACCTATTCAATGTCTTTCTATATACTGATGATATCTGTTGTATTAATATCATAACTCGTTTCTGAAAGAACTCGTCCGGAAAAGTATTCAAATATTAATCTATTTCTGCTTCCAATCAGTAAATGCTTGTTGGATACAGGTGCCGGTGAAATAACAGGCACATGTGACTTTTATATAGTATAAAATATATATATATATATACTATATATACTATAGTATATATATATATACTATAGTAGTAAAACTGTGTTACTATGTCCAAAGCTTGCTGGGCGAACTTAGGCTTACGAGTAAGGTCGCCCATTAACGAGCAAGGTATAGAAGTTGATTGTTTCAAATAACTATTCACCTCACGCCGACTTTCAAATCTCTGAATGTAAAACCCATTCTGACACCTTCTAGGCACATTAATCGAATAAGCGATGGCTGAATCTCTGGGGCCAGCAGCAAGTCATCAATACAAGGAAATTACAAATTTGTAATCGTATGAGCAGGTTAAGTGCCAATCACTAGCCCGGATGTTTCATTTATCTCAAAACGTACTGCGACAGAATTAATAAACGCTCTCTCAAGACATGATCCTATTTGTAATAGGAGTATATCTCATAGAAAATGGTATTGTTCCGAGAAGTGTTTTGTATTATGCAAATATTTGTTTCGGGTCTGGGTGATTTCATGTCTATACATATACATACGATTTCATGTCTATATCTTTAAGATGCTGTGTCAAAAATGCCCAGCATTATTATTATTTTTTAAAGGGTATGCAAGAGACCCAGGAAAAAAAATCTACGCTAAAATCATCAAAAAACTAAGTTCACGACTGATCTATTGAAGATGCTGACTAGGGGGGTAGTCAGAGGCACGTCCTAACACTACGTCCACACATGCCCACGTTTTGCATAGTAATTAGTATTCCATGTACTCAAGCTCGTGCGCCGTTTTATTGGAACATTAACCAATTACCTTCGAACTTTTAATTATATAGCTTTCTGGTTTCCTCAAATTGTAAATTAATTTCACGATTTAAATGTTTACACTAAGTATTTTATGATCGGAAATGAGGGTACAGCACACTTGCCGTGTTAAATGCAAGTTATATAGGTTACTAGGTCCTACTTCCTATGTCTGGCTTCGCCCGTGTGATACTCGGATAAATTAAGGTAGTCGATGAAAAGTAGCTCTAACCGTAGGTAGCGTTCGTAGGAAACGCATTCGGAAAAACGTTTTTTCGTTCACTTTCATTGCAAAATTTGTCTCTACGCTTTTTTATTAATACAGCCCATGTATTTTTATTTTATTTGCTTTTATAGTCAATGTTTTATATAAACTCTGTGGTTTGAATTAAACAATTGATTTTATGTCCACCTTGAATTCTAAATATTTGTGAAATATAAGTTATCAGATAAGTAATTTTGAATATTACCTCCTACATCCAAACTTTACCTCTTTATAATATTAGTGTAGATATGTATAATCTTCGGATTTGATATACAACTAAAGTGACAAACAAGCAAACAAGCCCACCTGTTGGTAAGTGGTTACCTATAGACACTTGCTCGTTGCCGACCCTGACACATAACGGGTGATGTGCCTGTTATTTCAATGGCACCCATACACCCCTTCAAACTGGAACATAGCATTACTTGGCGGCAGGAATAGTACTTGGTGGTAGGACTTTTTCAAACGAGCTTTTTCTCAAGGACCTTTGAACTCACTTCGGATCGCAAGAATAAAAAAATGTTTTTTTCCATGGTCTATTGCTGCGCTACCTAGTGACTGTAGAGATTAAACCTACCTAAGAAACATACCTACTTGAAGTCTCTCCTTCTTTGTGTTGATGGTTCAATTTTTTAAAATTTTTGTTACCAAGATTTGGCCTGCTTCTACATATTATAATTATATAAATGTGTAACGGAATTCTGCTTCTATGGGTTTGTATCATTATTTATTGCATAATAAACTCAGGGTACTGTGAAAATATGGTCCTTACGAAATCTACTTGTTGCAGATGTCTTTTGCAAAAATCGAATGAGCGACGTTTGCAATTTTGAATCTAGGGAGCCGTAAGCCTGTTGAAAAAATATAAAAATATAGTGATATTTTGTTCTTAAGCGGCATGCAATAACCTCAAAAATGTTGCAAACTAATTGTATAGTTCGTTTGTAGACAAATAGACCGCTTGTGGCAATAATTACTATCGGTATGCGTCCAATGGAGGATGCTAATGGCCTCCTAGTATTATGTAGTAATGCATTTTAGATTTATGGTTATTAATGACCGTTGCTCGTGAAATACGAATCTACCTACGTGCTGTATCTGGGTTTTGTGTAACCATGTTACTCGTAGTAATTATTAAATAATAATTTAGATAGCCTTATACCCACTATTTATTTCCTTTCTAGTAAGCAGACAAGCCAATTTAACTCGTTCTCGAATGACTATTACGTTTGCTCACAAGATCATAATTATTCTGTTTCGGAAATACGGCTATCATCATTATATAAAACTAGCTTCTGCCCATGGCTTCGCCCGCGTGGTACCTGGATAAAAAGTAACCTATGTGTTATTCTGATGTATAATCAATATTACTGTAAAGTTTCATCAAAATCATTTCAGTAGTTTTTGCGCGAAAGAGTAACAAACATCCAACATCCAGTTTTAGTAGGAAGGATAGGACAGGATATACAATTGAACCTTAGAACCTATTATAAGTATTTCTGTTGATATTACATGCACTCCATTAAGAGCAGCCGGAAAGTGTCTAATACGGCACGACTAGCTGTGCATAAAAGATTGTTACTGCCGACATTTATGTATGAAAGTTGGGTATGGCAGAAGAAGCATGAAAGTCGAATAAATGCAGTGAAGATGAGAGCTTTAAGAAGTATGTATATTGTAACTTTGCGAGTTAGAGTGAGGAACAGCGTGTAAAAAGAGCAACGTGTTTTAAGATGGTTAAGTAATGTAGAAAAGATGATTAACAAAACCAAGTGTATAAGGCGAGCGTGAACGGAATAGTTGGAAGGGGAAGGCCTCGGTGAACGGCTCCTGACCAAATTGGAGACGTTCTGGATAAAAGTCAAGTCAAGAGTACCCAAATCCGATAAGCTTGTATGAAAAATATGATGAAGACTTCATCCAGTGAAAGAGGTATGCCAGGAGCCGTGGACTCTGCCTACCCCTACGGGAAAAAGGCTTGACTTTACGAATGTACGTGCACTCACAAAGTTGCTATTACGGGACTGTACTAAAAGCATCCTGGTTTACTAACTCGACGTTGTCATTATATCGGCACGTACTCGCAGAAATGAGCTTCAAAGTTGCTCTTCAAGAACATCTGAGTACACTATCTCATAACAAAATTGTTTGACAAAACCTCAGTTGCAGAGGAAGTTTATTTAACGTATTTAAACCGACAATCTCAGCAATACACTTCACAATAACAAATCAATTCTGATATTATAAGCCGGATTTGTTTGAAGCTCTGTGGCGCAGTGGGTGAATGCCCGCCTGAGACGCAGAAATGTTTGTTTATAAATGTTTGTATGATCTATTATACAACTACATATTTGATTCGGATCTGGATGTTTTTCAATGTATAATAGGTATGTATTAAAAAAAAAATATTTAAGTGGTATACCAGGCAAGTAGTTCATTTAAAACAAGCTCTGCTTAGTTTGATTCCAGATGTTGCTGTGTGAAAATGTCCAGCATTATTTATTTATTGAATTAACATTGATCACGCGATATAAGGCAAACCTTTTAGAATTGTAATAGTTACAAAAATCCCTCCAAATTACATACATATTAGAAATACTATTTCTAGGCTCAGAAAAGATGTGTGTAACACAGTCATGCTATTTCATTAATAACAATGACACTTCCTATTATTCGATCCTATGTCACTCTCTAGCCTAAGTTAGTTTTGATTGTTTTTTTAAATCGGAAATCGTTTATATTCCGGCATTGAGCTGCCGTTTTACATTTTTGACATTTTGTTAATTCTATGTCACTCTCGTGATCAAGACGATGACGAATCCATCGAGCCGTTTAGGCTAAAGAATTTTGGGTTCGTTGGAAATCGAATATGGTGGTTAGTAGCCGCCATTTTAGATTTCTTGACACTTTATATATCCGTGTTGGCCTAGTGGGTGATACCCCGACTTCTGATCCGGAGGTCGTGGGTTCGAACCCGGTCGTGCACCAATGGATTTTTCCACTCGAAAAATGTATGTGCGCATTAACACGTGCTCAAAACGGTGAAAACATCGTGAGGAAACCGGCATGCCCTAGAACCAAAAATTCGAAGGCATGTGTCAAAAGTTAGTGTTCCAATAAGCGGCGATGGGCTTGCAACCTGTCACGTGGAATGCCTACGACTTGCAAAACGCGGGCATGTACCAAATGTAATATTTGGATGTGCCTCTGACTACCCCCTACTTGGTATCCTCAAAAGATCTACTCACTGAGTATGTATCTGAGGATGTCCATCATGGGGAAGACAGTCGTGAGCGTGTTTGTTTTGTTTTATTTTGTTATATATCATATGTTAGCCCCGTGATCAAGTCGAATCCAATGACACCATAATATATAATTATCAAAATCCATCATGCCGCCTAGGCTACAGCGAGAGCCAAAAGAACAGACATACTCGTACATACATACATACATCCGAAAAACATTACCCTCCTTATGGGCAGTCGGGTAAAAATTATATACATCTGCAATGTTGTATGTTAAATTGATCTCATTGTAAACAAGCAGGCGCTGAAAAGCGATGTGCATTTTGAACGCAAACAGGATAAGTCTGTCTGGTGCATCGTCCTACATATTTTAGGTGCCGTAAGGTTCTTGCATATGTACAATATCGACAAGGCGCATATTTGATGCCGAGATACGTTTCGGCAAGAAATAAATGACAAAATATACACCCACCGAATTACCGTACTTCAATGTTTCCGTGCGCTTTTGAGCCAAAAAAATTACCCCCCTGTTGAGGTCCCTGCTGCTGGGAAAATCAAATGAAGAACAATACTAGATTATCTTTTGACAAATTCCTTCAATGGTTTTACACAAGTAGGCGCAGTACTGGCGTCGGGATCGTGCAATAACTTTTGAAACATACTGGTTGACCAAAAGCTTGAACTCAGGCTTACATGTTTATCTCAAGACGTGTGACATGTCGCAACATCGTGTTCCGTGTGCAAACTGTCGAGTTACGAGAACAGATTATCACACAAGAATGTGTTCTAAGCCGGAGTCTTGAGCGGTTGGGAGTTTAAGGTGTGAAACAAACAGTAGCTTCGCTGCTTGTGCACTGGATGTACGAATTATTACGAAACCAACTTGAGCTGAGCTACGGGATAGGGCGAATCATATATCGTCCAAATAAGCAGCATTAAATGGTGTTATAAGTTTTATTAACTAGTTCATTACCAGTAGACTAGTGGAATGCCCACAACATCGTTCGTATGGAGAGTTTTAATACAAAGAACTTTTAACTTTTAAGAACTTACGCGTCAAGAGACATTAAATAGCTCATACAATCTAAACAAATCAGTCTAAAGTTTTGAAAACGTGCGTTATTTTTAGAATTATGAAATCTTGAGTAATTTTTCAACAAGATCTGTCAAGGATAGGTTCATTTTGGTGAGTTAGAGTTCGCTAAGAAAATATGTACCTAAATGTCAATGAGAAAATGAAGATTGTGTGGAAAACACCCAACGCGGATGAAGTCGCACTAGAACATTATAAAGATCTACACAAATCCAGCCGCATTTAAACAGCCCGCGTTTCGTTTGATGTTTTATATGTATATGATACAAATTTAGCAACTGCACTTAGCTTTCAACAACAGAGCATGTGCCAAGTTTTTATCCTTAAGCAGATAATATGACAATAGTGCCAAAATATGTAAAATCAAACCGCATTCAGGTAACATCACAATGAAAACATGATATGGTATCTAGCATGACGTGTGTTGTCCTATGTAAGCACATAATGTGGTCGGCACGTCTCGCTTCGCTGTTTCAAACATTAGGTAGAAATTAATGATGTGGCTCGAAGTGTTACTCTGACAGACAAGCAGAGGTTCGTTACCCTAACTTAGACGCGATTTGGTAGCATAATGCCGCTCTATTTTGAAATTATGCGACCTATTTGAGATTAACCTCTTAAATAGAGGTTCAAAAACCATATTCACGACTGTAATTAATATGATGGGATTCCTCAAATCTATATTCAGCAAGCATAACTCAGTACACATGTCTAACATTATATTTGGCACCATGCCCACGTTTACCATGCCACGTGACAGGTTGCAGTCCATCGCCTCTATTTTATAGCAGTAACCGATGGCACATGCCTTCCAATTTTTGGTTCAAGAGGACTCTAGTCAGTTTCTGAAAACTGTGAAAGAATACCCTTTCTACATAGCATTCAACTTTGTATTTTGGGAGTCCCTGTGAATAGCCATTGCTGTGAAACATTATCATAGTACAAGCTAGTAGTTTGTTTAGTAGATTTCGTGATGTTCTTTCTGTGGTTGTATTTTTCTTTCTTTCTTACTTGTGTCACCTTTAAGTTGGTGTTTTGACCGGTTGTGGTATGGTGTCTCTGAAAAGTGATACCAATAGCGAAAGAAACACACTATGCCCCCAATAACATACTACCAACACATACTCTATTGTTGTTTTAAAATTAAAAGCTAATAGCTTTTGTTATAAGGCACATTATACGTAGCTGCTTGGACCAGAGCGCAAAACTTCCAGTGTTTTGGGATGATGAATTTTTAAAACGACCCAAAGTTATGAAGGAAGGGCACCGCCCGAGTGTGATGAATATGAAATGTTGGGTTATATCGTTACTTACATTGAATTTGAAATGAGTTGAAATACCCAAGTCAAGAATTAATTAGGAAGCATTAATTAAGCACTTCGCGAAAAAGTAATCAATGATTGAGATGGATTGCTAAAGTAAGAACGCGAAGCTGAAAAAGCTGAACCTTAGTTATATATGAAGCGAACGATTGGTTTCATTTGGATACACCATAATGGTTTTTAAGTAGGATGATTATAAAAATTATTTGAGTCGAAATTAGCACCATTTTAAGCGCGAATACGACTCACATTTGGCCGGTATTTTGTCTTCAACCGAACCGTTGTTCAAGGTACCTATTAAAAATAGGTAATAGTGTATGAAAAATTAAATTAAGAGGAAAACTTTATGATTTTCCTCTTCGCTTCAGCCAAACATTTTTACGTGAATTAAAAGTAAATAATTCAATGGAAATTAGCGTATTGTTTTATTCTATCATTGTTCTCAACTTTTCGAAGACTTTCTTTTTGTAAGTAAATAATTCGTTGTGAATTATAAGAAAATGGTTGGCTTCATAAGTTGGTGTTTGCTTTTATAGACTGCCGAGAATTAAAGGATTTAATCTTTTCTTTGTGCCTTTTTCTAAAACAAACCTTTGTGGGAATTCTATTTTGTCAGGGCTCAATACAAAAATCTTTCAAAAACAAGCACATTCATCCACTATACAGTTTCCATTAGATTAAAAAAATACTTTGATTAGGTAGATTATATTCATATTGAATTTGAACTTTTTTGAATTAGAAAGCAGTTTTATTAATAAGTACTATTCCCCAATAAACTCACGTTTACTTGAGGTGGGTATTATTGAATTAGGTCTTGATCTTATTATCAAAATTTAATTAAAGTTTTGCAAGCAAGTTGTGATGCCCTATTACTACGGGAACACTAGGATATATTAAGCATTCGTTTTTATTTTTTTATATATAAATGAAAACCGTTTTGGGCATCCTAATAATTAACTAATAATAAAATAAACAGTATACCCAGGGAAGACGGTAATTTTAATTGAAGGTAAAATTTTAATTAACAATGGATACTTTGTCTGGGTATTTGATCGCGTAAAGCAATTTGAATTTTGGTAACTGTAATCAAACGTCTATAATTGTAATACACGGGTTTGTTTGGAAATTTTAAACAAAATAATACTTTTATGTTACTACGAAGTTTAGGGTCAATTGACAGCCTTATGTGTTTTTACTGAAATATATTATTCATTAAACATATTGTCAATGTTTATTTTCAAGTAAACACTTGAAATTGTTTATAACATTCTTAAAAAAACAAGAATTTCACACAAAAAAAGAATTTTAGTAATTAAATTAAATTTTGGTTAAAAATTTCAGTAATGCGTCTTCAGCCCCAGCTGAAGACGAAAATACGCATTACTGAAATTTTGTTTCGCAAAATCTGTTTGGTTTTGGCAGAAGGAAAAACAAATTGTAATATAATATTTCATCATAATATTACCAAGGATCGGAATATTTCCATAACACGTTTTTAATTAACTTTATAGATAATAACATGCCTTTGTTACCTCTAAAATACAAAACCATCTAATATTTACTAAATTTAGGTGCTCAATATTCTTTATAAAGTATCAGGTTGTCTATATTTTAGAAAAGTTATCGTTAGAGAGAGAAACAGCGTTTTCTCGCATTTTGTCAGTGCAGTGTCGTAAGCGCCGTGGTCTTGCGTATGCTGATATAAGTTTTATTTCAATAAGTTTATATATGAATTTACCCCTCTATAATCTCAAAGTTTTTTTTACAACACAATATGTAAAAAAACTTTATTCGAGCAATAATATTTGTGTTTTATACAAGTACAGCTACTTTTTGATGTCATAATTCGGTACCTATGTAGTCAAATTTCAAGAAGCCCTAGAATAAAAGTCGACTCTTATTATATGTTGAATAACCCCTTTGCTGCAGAATACAATATTTTGTTACATCCTGTCCAAGCGCGTATGGATCGGAACACTTTGGCCCATAATTTACCCCTCTATAATCTCAAAGTTTTTTTTACAACACAATATGTAAAAAAACTTTATTCGAGCAATAATATTTGTGTTTTATACAAGTACAGCTACTTTTTGATGTCATAATTCGGTACCTATGTAGACTAATTTCAAGAAGCCCTAGAATAAAAGTCGACTCTTATTATATGTTGAATAACCCCTTTGCTGCAGAATACAATATTTTGTTACATCCTGTCCAAGCGTGTATGGATCGGAACACTCTGGCCCATAATTTACCCCTCTATAATCTCAAAGTTTTTTTTACAACACAATATGTAAAAAAACTTTATTCGAGCAATAATATTTGTGTTTTATACAAGTACAGCTACTTTTTGATGTCATAATTCGGTACCTATGTAGACTAATTTCAAGAAGCCCTAGAATAAAAGTCGACTCTTATTATATGTTGAATAACCCCTTTGCTGCAGAATACAATATTTTGTTACATCCTGTCCAAGCGTGTATGGATCGGAACACTCTGGCCCATAATTTACCCCTCTATAATCTCAAAGTTTTTTTTACAACACAATATGTAAAAAAACTTTATTCGAGCAATAATATTTGTGTTTTATACAAGTACAGCTACTTTTTGATGTCATAATTCGGTACCTATGTAATCTAATTTCAAGAAGCCCTAGAATAAAAGTCGACTCTTATTATATGTTGAATAACCCCTTTGCTGCAGAATACAATATTTTGTAACATCCTGTCCAAGCGCGTATGGATCGGAACACTTTGGCCCATAATTTACCCCTCTATAATCTCAAAGTTTTTTTTACAACACAATATGTAAAAAAAACTTTGTTCGAGCAATAATATTTGTGTTTTATAAATGCTTGTGTATCTTTTCCTTTTACTTAATTCACATTCAAACTTTTAACATACATTCAGATTTTCCGCTTTTTATTAGCATATAGGAATAAGAATCCGTATTTTACTCCATATATTTGTGATCTTTCGGGTTTTATGAAGTATATAAACTGTCTGAATTATTTCGTACCTTCTTCATATCATTGTTTAGTAAAGTGAAACATTACAGTTAATCATTTGGATGAAGGATGTTTACGAAAGCGGCCAAATGCGTATCGGGCCGGGCGCAGTGAATGGTTCCGTAGTTGCCCATTACTTAGAAGGCGTTTTGGTTTTACACAACTAACAACTTCATTTTACATAACAATGAAAATTCAAAGGAATTTCTACGAATTTTTGCTTTTCACTTCCCCAAGTACATTTTATAAGTTGGTCGACTATTAGTCGTTAGTTGTAAAGTCTACAGCTGTGGTAGTTTTTCTTTTAATTTCGTTATTATATACTACTACCGTGAATTTTTTTACATATAAAAAAACAACCGTTTGGCTGGCAGAGGGGGTGGGGACACTTTCTAATAAAAATACAAACTTAAAATTGTCCAAACGGATACCTGAATCGAATAATGGTTTTCACAAAACCGCAATATTTTTGAATCCCTATCATACCCCTCACTATGAGATAGACGAGATAAAAAAAACACCCACTTTACTTTTAGGGTAGGTACCCTAAAAATGTTTTTTTTTTCACTTCTGTCTGGGTGTTTTCTATTTATAATATGTATGTATTTACAAAAAGTATATTAGTAGTATATCAGTCATGTAGTTCCTGTTTGAAAAATGTACAGCATTATTTATTTATTATTATTTACTTATATATATGCCCATGCTAAATTACAGCTTTCTAGTACTAAGAGTCTCTGAGCTAAGCCAGTCAGATAGAAAGCCAGACAGACGGACGGATATGGTGAAACTTGTTGAACCCTAAAAATACCCTTTTCACTTCACCTACTCGGTTATTTTTTCTGGCTTGTTTGGATAAAACTAAATTTTAATGCATTTTGCTCCCTAGGGCAGAAAAGTGATTTGAATTTCGAACATGGATTCATGTTTGAAAGCGACAAAGGATTTATTCGAAAACGCCCGCTAAAAAGTTCGTGATATTTTAAACGCGGCGAAAAAATATCTTGCTTTACCACTCACTAGTAACTCTCTTGGCAGTTTTGCTCCAAAATAAATATATTCTTTTGCATAGCTACACCGTCAATCTAAGTACTTTGTGTTTGACTCATATGAGATTTCTCGCTCATCATGACTTTAATATTTTGGATTTAATGTTACGTACAGGCAAAATAAGGTGAATAGAAACAAAATCAAATGTGATATTCCTTCAATAGATTTCCGCAAAAACAACCAAATTAGAATATGGACCTTTCTACTGGTTCAGTACAATAATAATATTGCTGGTTTTGAAGAGGGAATTTTATTACTCAAAGAATAATACTTTCTCTTTTACCTCTTTTCACTCCCATTTTACGGTATTTTGTCTTCTTGCAGCTCAATCAGCACAATTTAACTTTATTTTGGTTTGTACCACAAAGAATTAAGTAGCTTAACTTTACTTTTCGTTCGAGTCAAACCTAATATTGAAAATTTCACGGTTTTTAATTCTCGGCAGAAAGTTTCTCCAAACATTAATAAGTAGCACCCACTTTGCTCATTACGGTCAATATTTTAGACTTAAATCGTTGAATCAAATTCGGTTAATTTAACGTAGTGGTAGCATTCTGCTTATACATCCTGTATGATGAATGGCTTTCACGAACTTTTAAATTTTTTTTTCATACTTATCCTTTTTTTGTATATTGATGACGTGTGACATAGTAGGTGTTACACCGACTTCCAATCCGGTTTTCGTGAGTTCGAACCGGCCGTGCACTAATGGATTTTATACCCGAAAAAAACGTGCTCAAAACTATGGGAAATAACATAGCGAGGAAACCGGCTTGCCCAAGAACCAAAAATTGGAAGGCATGCGCCATCAGATAGTGTTAATGTTTGAACGTGTCTCTGATTACTTACTTGGTACGCTCAAAAATCTACTCTCAGTATTTATCTGAGGACATCCTCAGATAAATATGTGAATACATATTAATGGTAAATAGCATCTTAAGAAGTTGTAATATTTCATAATAAATACTATTTGTTTTCCGAAAAAAAGAAGAAGATGGACATGCATCGTACAGTCGTGAGCTTGTTTTTAATGATAGACAATGTTGCGGGTTCGATTCCCGTTGCGGGACAAATGTTTGCATCTGCAAATATTTGTCTCGGGTCTGGGTGTTTTCTACCTATAATAAGTATGTATTTACAAAAAAAATGTATACAAGTAGTATATCAGTCATGTAGTTCCCATAACACAAGCTCTGCTTACTTTGGGGCTAGATGATGTTGTGTGAAAATGTCCAGCAATATTTATTATTTATTTATTTATGGCAGAGCTTGTTTTTAAACGATAACACCCGCATTGTACTTTTGCTTATATTCAGGTTTTGTTTATTTTTTTATTATAATCTTGTACATTACAAGTATTTTCATTCATTCAGCTATCATTCACTATCTGAACTGGAAGGAATTTTGGCAAACAGCATTTTCATACGACAGTTAATTACGTATTTTGTTTCATAAACCTGGCAACCAATACAAAAATGTTGTATCTGACATTTGTAATCTGCACACCTTGCAAATTTTTATCGGAGAAGGAATTGTTCCGAGACCAAATGGTTAGATGATTGAACTGAAGTGAAAATCTGATTCGAATTTCATACAATTGTTAAAAATGTTTTTTTTAATTGCTACTAAACTCTTTAGTACAAAAAATCATGTTATTCATTAAACTTTAAAAACACCCCTTGTTGTATTTAATACATGTTGTAGCCTCCTAGTGAAGTGTGGCATTAAAACCTATCAAGGCACCTTTGTTGAAGTCAAACAAAACAAATAACAGTAAATTTTAATAAAACAAACGGAATATCAGCAAATATAATTTATAAACAAATTGAGACAAATTTGATACGAAAAGTTTCAGAATTCAATGCGCATATTTCGCGCATGCTATGAATTCATACATTTTCATGTCGTCCAAGTGAGAATTCTGTACGTAATGAAGTTGTGGTTTTGCCAAAAAGCAGAACCTGTGGAAAGAGACGTGAAACCAAAAACAACGATAAATTGTTCCAGCCCGAAGCTGTTCAATATCAAGCTTTGAACGTTTTACACCCAAGTTGTAAGTACTCTAGCTATCTAGCAACTACTAGTCGACTCGACTTTCGATCTAAAGGAACTCCACACTAGGATTCCCTGTTCCATGATTCTCTTCATGTAGGTATCAGGAACTACGAATACCGTAGACCCGGAACAAATACCTGCAGAACATGAAAACATTTGTCCCGCAGTGGGAATCAAACCCGCACCTCTTGTGTCACAGCTGGCTACTAGCCCGCCGCGCCACCGATGTCGCTGAATAACTAGAGTTTATTTCGCGAACTTAAACCAAAAACACGAAAAGGTAAACGCAATAATATAGAAATGAAACCATTTGTACAGGGACGATATAATGCTGCGTACCTACTGAACGGGGTTTCTTGTAATACAATACGTGTATAAAGTACCAACTATAGCAGGATTAAACGAATAGGTACTACTTATAAAGTTAATAGGTTTCGGCCAAACGAAGAATCAAGAGTAATATAGGTAATTATAATTATTTTTTTGCGTTTGTTTTTTTTGTATGAACACGCTAATTTCTGGAACTGCCAGTTGGATATCAAATAGTATTTATGCATTTTATAGCCCTATTCACGAGGAAAGTTATAAGCTATTCAACATTACGCTACAACCCTTAAGAGCAGAGAAAAAGTAGTAATAAAGTCACCCCGTGCTGGCGATGCGTCGCGTTGGATCTGTCGGGGGCCTAGGGCGGCCGTGGCACATCTAGTAATTTTGTATTGCTAAGAATAACCCTTTGAATTGTTGTCTTTGTATTGCGTTCGTTTATTTGTTCGTTCATAGCTAGTAGCCAACTACGGTATTGTAGTTTCTCGAAGGCTTCAGAAGAATTACTTATTGCGACAGATTTAAGTAGAGTATAAAAGAGATGGCGATATTACGACATTTATGCAATGTATAGCGTTTTACAAAACAAACAAACACGCTCACGACTGTATTCCCCATGGTGGACATCCTCAGATACATACTCAGTGAGTAGATCTTTGAGGATACCAAGTAGGGGGTAGTCAGAGGCACGTCCAAACATTACATTTGGTACATGCCCGCGTTTTGCAAGTAGTAAGCATGGGGCTTAGTATGGAGTAAAAAGGCCAAAACGTTGTTTTAGAGTCCGTTGCACGTAATTATAAAGTAAACCCTCGGCCATTAGCATTCGTAAAATCTGTTAGACTCCTCTCCATAAAGATTCACAGGGTCAATTATAACTTCTTCGTGGTGAATTGCAGTCAGAAAACATGTCGACCTTCACGGGGGAAGATCTGCGGCCTAAGGGAATCGTCTACCAACGTCGCCGGAGTCGGTTACCAAACCCAATCGCATCCTCGTTGTAGTCATAACGTGCTTGTTAAAAAATATTTATTTTATTTTATTGTATGTATATATAAATAAAGGTTTAATTTATCCTATCGGCCCTGTATGTGTATGTGTACTTTACTATATTGCCTGAAAACAATGAATTATGAAAATATTACAGTATAGTATGCAGTATTTTTTACTTCTGCGAGTTTCATCGTTTTTCATTTGTTATACAAACACATGTAATTTTTCCAATAAAGGTTTTTTTTTTTTTTTTTAAATGTCTCTTATCTTAATTTAAGGTGGTCTTGAAGATATTGCTTCAATGCGTTCATTGTATGTTTAATTAGACTATAGGTACGAGTATAATTAAGAATTTTCTATTATTCACGTTAAACTCGAGTAACCTTCAAATCAAATAATTGAACCTCTGCGAATGTGGGTACAAAATATTGCAAAATAATGCAAATATATCGCAGAACCTAAGAAAACAACGTTACAAAACTATGAACATGATGAATTATATCATGCCCTACTACAGTTTATCTTTTGGTTGTGCTACTATTCAACTGACCGACGACCACAATCTATGCAAATTTACGTACGGTGACGCCACGTACACTATCACATTCGGCAGGGGGTGACATACTAAATATATTTTGAATTATTTCCTCAGTCACTGTTTTTAGGATTCCGTTCATTGCGGTCTCAAAGGAAACCTGTTGTTGCAACTTTGACCGTCTGAAGGTTTATAACTTCTAAACAAAATAAGGAAGGGATATGAAAACGAAAAAATATTCAAGAACTTTGCCAAGAGACCAAAAACTGTATTTTATTTAAAAAAAACACTGGAAAACGTAGCGCCTTTATTTTATTTATACATTTTTGCAATTCTTCTTCACCACCTTGAACTTATCCTATGCTGTTTCAACTGTCACATGTTTTTTTAAATCTGTTTTATACTATCAGCCTTCAACTCAGTATCACTCATTTTATTCACACAATCCACCCACGTTATTTAAACTCTCTGAAGAAAAAGCAATACGATTATTTAATTATTCTCAAAAAAATATCCTAATTCTTGGTCCGTTCTGTATCTTCCTTTGTCATTGCATCCAAGGAATAAGGAGTAAGCAATAACTTCTTCATCAACAAAATGGACTGACGTAAGGAGGGACACTGAATTCAACTCTAGATAGTTTTGAGTCTTTCAGCAAAATGTTTCTATTCTTGTATTTTTCTTATTGTTTTTTATTTTTCACCCATCAAGATTTTTAGATGTCTTCGTTCTGACGGATGGAGGGGTTTCAAGCAGAGGGGTCTTTGGCTTTCTGAGACTGCGTCGAAACCACGACCTTCCCGCTTGGAAGGCGGGTGCGGATGAGTTTGATACTTTTGGGATTTCAAACCGGACTGATCTATGTATCATCAACATTATCCATCGAACAACTTTACCCAATCAGATAGACTTCTGGGTACTGGCCTCGCTCATTTTTTTTTTAATATACCATATTCCTTCGTTAGTCTTATCCATCCATTAACACCAACAATCGACATAATTGTTTATCTTTGTATTGGTGGTGGTACCTACTAATCAATTTATCAAAACGATTAATCTCAAAATGTGTCACCTACAGGCAGCTCCGAATAACGCATAACCAGATCAGCTAAACTCCGACTTAAGCGGAGGTCCATTCAATAGTATTTTGGACCGGAAATTGACTACTCGATTTATAGCTTTGTAAACTTCCCATACGTATACCGATAGAAGTTTATATAAAGCTCAGCAGTCCGGGCAACTAAATACACCGTCACTCACTTTACTTCTTTATCTTATTATATAAAAGATTTTCTAAGTACCTGGTCTTTAAAAATCTTTTTGGGATATCACGTCATAGCCTCTCTCAGATACTGCTATGATGAACGAATTTAGGCAACCTCCATCTACCAAACACAGCCTCAAAGCAAATCAAATCGGGTACTTAAACTTAGAACTCATTTCGCCGCATGTCACAAGGGGTTAGAAGCTTTACTACATCTCGATTTGACTAGATAGTATCTAGTCAAATCGAGATGTATGCCTAGATCGCTTATGACTAAATCTCGATATGACTACATCGCGTTTGAACTACATTGCGTTTGGACTAGATCTTTAATAAAAAAAATTGACTTTAGAAATAGTATTGCAATTATAGTCGATGCAATAGACGATGCAATGTTTAAAGGTAATCATAAAGTTTTTAGTTACAATTTATTATGACTTCTAAAAGGTTCTTAGGTATTTTTTAACGCTGTACTAAGGGGCACTAAAATAGAGAGTTAAATAAACATATTAATTAACTTCTTTCAGTTTCAAATTGATCATTTGTGCAGTTCTTTTATAAAGTGGTTTATAAATGATCCGAAAAAAATTTTCTCCTGCTTAGGATATCCGTAACGGTAGATCTAGATAAACAGATATGCTACTTTTTATAAGGTTACCACGCGGGCGAAGCTGGGGCAGAGCTTTTAATAAAAAAACCACTTTGCATAATTTATTGTTTAGATAAAAACAGTCTTGACGTTCAAGAAATGTAATTTACGTCCCTCTCTTCTCTGCCTTGTTAACTTTGACGAGTGATCGCAATTACCGTTTTTAATAATTTCTTATTAAAATGTTGCGCTTATTATGATTTGCTTTTGTCTATTTAATTACCAGACCGAAACCTACGCTTCTGTTTTAGGGTTCCGAAGTGAAATGACGAAAACCTTTATAGTTGGCGAATTCCTTCTACCCCATTATACATACATTCATACTTAGTGTGGGTAACAGAAACCGAGCTACAATTTTTTACGTTTAATTTTTTTTAATGCTTAATAAAGTCTGTAACTTGTACATTTTTAGTGACTAATAAATATTATCTGATCTTATCTTAGTTTTGTCATGTCCGTCCGTCGTTCGTGTTCCATACACCGATTTATCTCTCAGTTTAAATCGTATCTAGATAAAAGGTATGCATGAACGCCTACGGCTTCGTACGTGTATAAAGTGTTCTATACAAAGTTCAAGAACCTGCTGCACCTGTTAGGGGTTGAATAGCCCCTGGTAGTTTAAGTCAAACAACTCATGAAAACTATTTAAATGAGTCCAATCATGACTTTTATTGTAACCCATGAGGAAATTATAGTTTTCTCTTTTGACTATCTTCCTACTCCATGATTAGATCCTGCTAGTAACGAAAAAAAGTGCCCTAACACGACTGTATTGTTTTTTTGTACAGAAAAATCACAACGTTACTTCACACACAGAGACCCCCCCACCCCTATCCAGTCCATCACCGCCTATTGGAACTCTAATGGCACATGCCTTCAAAATGTTGGTTCCATTATTATAGATTCCCTTCTAACTTTTTAACTTTAAGTCATACAAATATGAAACAAAGTAGAACCAAACATCGCTTATCTTCTTTGCTTAGCAGCGTAATTATTTATTTGCTAAACGTGAGGGTAGAAATAGGCCGTTGTAAATCGGGATAATGTACAACATTTATTATTCAGTAAAAATGCTCAGCGACAATTATTCAAGTAGTTTCATGTAGTACCGCATACCTCGAGTGTAAGCGGGATAAAGAATAACACACTCACGTAAGAGAGCGCGAGAGAGAGCCTCTTGCGGAAACGATTTGTCAATGTCTTCACCAATTTCCTCTCGTAACTAGTTTTTTCTTTGCGCCACGTAAATTTAATTTCAGGTCTTTGTTGTAACGATTTGGAGCGATTGTATCCGACTGAAGTGGTTATTCTTTGTCGTATTTACTCGAGTGACGAAAATAACAAATTTTGGAAAAAAATTATATCTCCGATGTTTTAACTTTCCGTATTGCAGCGCCACCTAGCGTTTATTTTTTTGTGGTTATAATAAACGATTCCAAAAACCACATAACAATTATTTGGTAAAGCCACATTCCGTCATATATTGGCTCTCCTAGTGACTTGTAAAAAAACTCATCACTAAACTATTGAAGCCATACAAGACGATTGCCAGAAACAGCATTAAAATCAAAAAAGGCCAGTTTAGATAAATGGTAAATATTTTACTTCACAACAATAAACAACTTCTTGTGTTGCGGTTTTAAACTGCTGTCCTGTCAGTGGTATATTCTAAGGTCATCCTTGTCTTGATTGGCTCTTAAAAGCCTAATATTAATAGAGTTTCTTCACTGACGGATTATGACAAATTAAATATTCTTATGTTCCTTTTCTCAATCCACATATTTCAGCTTTCCAGAACCAAGGTCTACCAAATTACATGAGTCATTTGTTTTCTTATGAATACTTTTTTTCTTATGAAATTATAACCGGCCGAACTCTGTTCTATGTGAACCCGGAAGTGGGCCATGACACCTTGAACCATTATTTCACGCCACTTGCTTCGTAATTCTGTTTGCATCAAAACTATCGCACACAATATGTACTAAAAGTGTGTGATAAAAACAATATAATGTAGAGTCTTGTGAAATTCCACGAAAACTGATTTACAAACAGCGTTCTGAAAACACGTAGGCTGCTACGTGTTTCGCGTAGCAAAATTCGTAGTAGATACAGCGTAGATGTTGCAAATATTTCATTTTTTTATTCTATTGAATAAGAACTCATAAACTTTAACGATTATGACTACATAGCTGTATATAAAAAAAAAACGCTAAATCCAGTCGGTCTTCAATTCTCGTTTTCATAACTTTCGAACTGCCTACATAATAAAACAGAGAATAAATAATAGTAGATGTGGGTCACGAATTCCAACAATTTCACAATGGCTTGATGCCAAGACTACATAAAACAATTGGTTTTAATAATATTGTAAGAAACAAACACAGGCTCACGACATGATAAACATCTGTAGAATGCAGATCCGAGAAAATACAAAGTAAGGGGTAATCATGGGCAAAGTCCAATCATTATATTTGGTATACGCCCGTTTCAACTAGTCAACAGCATTCCACGTGACAGGTTGCAAGTGCGACGTTATTGGAACATTAACCGATTACATAATTTACGGCGGTTACTATTATTTTTGAAATAAATTCATAGATTGGATTAGTTAAAATAATACTTTTTAGACATTGCATGGTTATAAAAGCTTTAATAGTTATTTACCCACTTTAATAGTTTAGCTTAATAAGTAATAGCTTAATTTTAATCGTTTTAATAATTGTCTCGTTACGTTGAAAATTTAGAGGTCCTTCCTCATGAGCACCATCCGCGACCACGAAAGTGGTAAATATTATACTAATTTGTTATAATTATTAATTAGGTGGCAGTATTATTCAATTATTTGTTTTATTACGGTCTGTGGCATTTCGTGTGCTATAACGTTTCATGCCTGACAAGCACAGAGGGTCTCGTACTCATAAAAACGGAATGTCAACTTTTATAGCCCCTAATTGATAGTAAATGTTGTCTTAAACAGAAAAATCTATTCTTTATATTTAACTTTCCAATACCATTTATCTCAGCTAACAAAGAAGACATCATTTCTCGTCCGATAATCTAACTTTCCCTGACAAATCTGTTTGAAAGCCCGTTAAAAGCCATAAAAATTAAAGCACGAAAAATGAGAAATAGCTTTTCACGATGGCCCATCTATCTAATAAACCTAATATTGGTTCGATACGCGCTCAAGAAGCGTGAAATGACGGCCCACTTGAAGCTCCGCGGGGTGGGGGGGGGACGCGGAGGCGCAATCACCACTAGAACTTGACCTTCGTTGTTTTTATTTTACTTATGAAGAAATCACAATGCCTATTCATAGAGTTTTTTCGTAGCTCTTCTTTAACTGGTCGAAAAGTTCGCAATACCCCATTTTGCATAAGGAACTGATCAACTTTTATTAGGTGTATTTTAATCGCAACAAAGTTTTTTTTTATTCGTATGTATTATTGACCGATATCAAGAAACCGTTCGGAGCAGGTTTTGGCAAAAGCATATGGCCGCCTGCCAATAAGTCGGATATGAGTGACCACTTTTTCGCAGTAGATCTTCTCGGATCTCAAAATTGGGAAAGTATCGTATTTCCGCACTGGCTCAGCGCATTCCATCGATGGCCGGACAGTTACTCTCTCAAATTACTCCCGACCGTTCCCGGGGGCAAACAATTTAAATATCTTCACGTACCCGAAAGGGATGGTTCCATTCCTCGAGGTCCCTCGCTAAACTATTCGCCTTAAAACGGATGGCAAGGCAAACGACGACGCCTCGACATGTCTCGAACATACTTGACGTACGAACTATCCAAGGCTTTGCTCACACTTTGAGTCAGGTATCGATTTCTAGTGGTTATTAGTGACCAAGACAAAAACTCCACTTTAGGTGGTAATGTTATTTTAACATATAAAAGTGCTGTAAAGGTCATGTTACATTTCTTCTATAGCCTGCAATTGCTTAATAATTTTTACTTACTATAGATGACCAAACCTACAGCAATTGAATTTTCGACTTTTGTGCCGTCTTTTGCGTATTCATAGATTTATGAAATATAATAGTAAAGCAGATAAAAAGCTGTACAATGATTTTAAGGGTTCCGCAGCCCAATAACGAAAATGGAACCATATGCTTGAATTATCCGTGTTCAAAATTCGTGTGAATCTCTTTTTTCATGGTAGAAACATCATAGTATCGCAGAGTCTTGTCTTGCTCTTTTACCGATGTTTTATAATGTGTATGTGTATTTATGTATATTTTTAAGATTTTAAGATTTATTTATTTTGCACCTTAAAGAAAAACAACAATTTACAATAAGATAGTACACTGTTAAAAGTAGGCTTAAGATAGTTTTAGTAACAAGTTTAAGTGATACAGCTAATAGCCTAAGCTAGGATAGTAAGTATCCTGTGTGATAGGTATTAGCGCCCACCCTCAAGCGATATAACGAAACATATAAGCCAAAGTTAAATATAGACAGCTTTTTATAATTTGAAGTTTTTTGAAGTTTATAATGAGTAAATTAAAAAATATTATAACTATTTGGTAGGTTATTAAAGTACCTACTATTTTTAGTTTGTAGAATTTAATAGTGTGATTGTGAAACGTCGTTGTTGATTGTATGTGTCGAGGGTTCTTCCGATAACAGGTTTTCTAAAGGTCTGGGTACCAGAGCATAATCAGAGTATAAAATATGTATGTTGAGAGTGTTTGTTTGTTTATTTATGTGGGTTTCAGCAATCTCATAATGAGTTTGGGAATCAGAAGAGACCACCACAACATCAAAATATGTATATTATGAAGTAAATCATCTGTAGGTATGTATCTTAACATATTTATCAAAGATAATATGTATGGTTAAGTTATTATTATTTTATAATTATTTTATGTACATCACGGCCAATCTCACAATCTCTTATTGTCCTCTCCAACCAAAGGTTGTCTGGAAAAAATTGTTTCTAAGCGATAAGACCGCCCATTGTACTTTCTTTAGAATAAGATTTTGTTATTTGTTTAAGGTATAAAGTATTTTCATTCATTCATGATGAATTGATGTCATGACACCCATGCGCTTATGTGTTTCTGGCGTAAGCTTCGCAGTGTGGTGCTCTAGAGCACATAATGTTAATTCGTACGCGTGACTGACGTTTGCGTTGACGTGATCTGAATAAATCACCTGGAAGTTTTCCTAGCCATTTTTTATTTAAATTCATATTATTGCAGACTTCAAAGTAGCTAAAGTTATGCAATTACCTGTAACTTTTAAATCTTGCGTCATGGAAGTGGCAATCGGTAAGAGTTTTAGTATATTTTAGGCAACTTAAGGATCCTAATGTAGCATGTCTTGACACCTCTTGGGCCAGTAATTTAAAATTCAGTCGATGCTAAGGACATTAATTCAGTAGGCACAAACATCTCGAAAAAGATTTTAATTGTTAACTAGATCGGTATATAAAGCACACGTTTATGCGTTTGGGGTAAGATATTGTTTGTTTATTTGTCTGTTCCTTTGAAACGGCTTATTGTATTATAATCCGATTTTTAGCAATCAATTGTGCGACTTCACGTAAATTGATGGTTCTTAAATTGTTTTTTCGCCACAAATCACTAGGTGGTGCTGAAATACGTGATGGATTACTCGGGGTTTTAAAACTTCGTAATTCGTCCGTGTAACAAAGGTACAAAAACTAAGTAAAAAAAAAGTCGCTTTTGAACGTACAACCATCACCTAGTCACGAGAAACCTGCAAAACCTTGTGGTTCTTTTATCTTTTATAACCTCATTATATTTTCTCACACCATGATTGATTAAAGCTCTTATACTTACTATGATCGAAGGTGCGCGGGTCAACCGTGGTGGTAGAGACCGGTGTAGTAAACTCCTCTTCATCTTCATACGGGTCGGTCGTTGTGGTTGATGTTGTTGTTGTAGTAGTGGTTGTACGCTTGCGATTCTTCCGGCGGCGCGGGGGCGGAGCGGTGATGACAGGCGCTTTTGTGCTCTTTCGGGCTTGGGCTATGGTTGTGCTCTCGCCGTTGCCCGAATTGCCAGAGCTGGGCTCGGCTATGGCCAACGCCACTAGTGACACGGCCGTCAGTCGTATCACCAGTGGCACTAAGCGCCGCATGTTGCCTGTGAACAAATAATATTATTGAGTATGGGAAGTACATGAGATACACCCTCGTATTCTAAGACGTTTCAAGATATACTTGACTCGACTCCACCTTACTTTTGTGTTTTGGTATTTTTAGTCAACAACTACCAACCCTAGAAAAGTTCAACTAAAAATACCTAACATGAAAATGTTTTTCATGTCTGGTATAACAGGAAACCTCAAGGCGGCCTGATATCTTGGAGTGGAGGAATATTGGAGAAATTTCTAAGATAACGAGGGTTATATTGGAGTGCGGTAAAGACCAACTAGGGACGTTAAAAAAATCGCGTCTATTTCTGCAGCATTGATTTGTGAAAATTTTCGCTCAGCCCGGCAGCTGTTTGAAACTGCAGTATATTCTTGGTCGTGATAGGTTCATCCAGGCCGAGTTTAATTTTACCCAAATTAATGATACGTATGTATTACTACTTAATCCACACTCTATTAACAGATGAAGAGGCAATTCGTCGATCTCATTACTGAGTGAAGGTTTGTGTCACATCGACAGTGTTCAGTTAAGGCTCGTATCGGTTGTTTCTGTTGAGCGCTATTTGTCAGAGGTGATTTGGGTTCTTTGAGCTAGGCTTTTTATATACCACAAAATTACTTCAAGCCGTCGTCGGCATTAGTCGCCTCACACTCGTTAACCCATCCTAAAACCCATCTAAGTATAACTCTGTTTCTTACGCCCAGAGTGTTAAGTTGATAAAGATTTCTAAAAATATACATTTTCTACTAAAAGTTTCAAAGCCCAACCGGGATAAGCATGGTTGTATTCAGAGATAATGATTACCGGAACAAGTTCTAATATTAACATTTGGGTATGTGGGATGTATGCGTTTTCAGCCGGAAAATTGGGAAATTAGACCGAATTTGAGGCTAAACCAACACGGCAACAGAATATGCCCAGCAAAATTCAGTTTCAAATTTAATGAAAGCAATCAATAGCAATATATGAATATAGCTCTTGATTGGTAATTTCGAGTTTATTTAAGGTCCAATAATTGCAGCCAATAACGTCGGATATTAGGGTGGTGTTTCAGGACATAGGTTTTAGCAAAGGCCAGAAATAGAGTGGTACATGAGTGCACTTTAACTTATTGACAAGCGTTATCTTGTTTTCCCCCTTCAGGGGGTTAATTTAGGGGGATTTCTAGACGATTTTTTTGGATTTCAGAGGTGATTTGTGGAATAATCCCAATTTCATACACAAATATACCACTGCCAAATTGCCTTTTAAAATAACATAATAAGCTATTCTTAACCGAAACTGAAACGTATTTTATTTGAAGGTAAGGAACTAAACTTTCATGCAAAGTTCGTGATCAGAAAGGTTCGCTTAAAAAAACTTTCTAAAATCTATTGAAACACTTTTGAAGTCCTTAAGTTGTATTGGTATTTTACGACGAGAAGTAAAAAGAGAAACGAAGTGTCCTCTGTTTTTCACTATCAAAACATCCCGTAAAACTTTGAGAGAGCTTTTTTGCCATTTAACAAGAGGGTTGTTCAATACTTGACTTCCAAGAAAACAGTTAGAAGATAAGTATTAAGTAGTCTTGCATAAGATAAACTTATCTTGTACAAGATAAGTTTCAGTGACATTTTTTGAACTGAAAGCGGTCCACTCGACAACAAATATCAAATAATACCATGAAATATAATTGGTCCATCTACCCGCAACCAACATACGTAACTCCATTAAAAGATTATAATTCCGTAGGATTTTTTTTCTTTACTAAAAGAAAAAAAAAATTTAATGTTTTATCAATCATATTTTACAGTTGATACACAAAATTATAAAATCCCTTTATTATGTCCTTATAACTGACATAGTTCTAGATAACAAATAGCACATGGGCTATTTTTATGTTGGTACCACGTAGACAAAGGCTAGTTTATATTATACAATAATTAAATCAGTTGAGCCATCTAGATCGTGACATCGTTAGGGTTGCGAGAAATTGGTGGGTAGAGGTTGTGCAGATGCATTATGAGGGAGGACTATGACCAGCAGTGGAAATTTAACAGGCTGTTAATGATCACGATACCAAGAAAAGTACTAGGAACATGTCAACAAAGATGTCAAAAAAGACCATGAGAAATTGGTACGGTATAGTTCCTTTGGAACCGAGCGCCTTAAACAGCATCTGTCAACGCACTAATACCGTCGTTTTACGTTGCTTAATGGTCGCCGGGTCAGAGAGGGCCACTGTAAATTCTTTATGGCATTCAATTCACCTAGCCCGCGCCAAATGGAGTTTCGCTGTAAGAAGGCGTCACTGAAAATGTGGGTCTACTAAAATTTCACCTAAAATATTACGTAAAACACCCTGTATAGTTATAAAGGATGTTTTAAGACAACTCCCTAAAATATAAACGAGACGTTCAAAACGTGATTCTCAAGCAATAAATTGGCATTGACATTAACGAAATTAAAATAAACGTTTTTAAAATATAGTAATTTTCTATAATTAAAAAAGTCTGAATGATTCATATAAATTAATCATTCAGAAATCGAAATATTAATAATTTTGGCTGTAGGTATCATAGTTTATTCTAAGTATTATGATTCTATGCCTTTCCAGGACAATAAGTAAAGTAAAATGCTAAAGTATACAAAATATTTATATAATTCGGAAAAAAGAGATTTTGTTTTTACCAAGGGCATATGTAACTCGTTTTTGGAAGTAGTCTTATTACACCCAATATAATAACGTTCAATACGAGATTAGGGTGTGTTCACTCGATCGCAAATGAAATATTATTTTCAGGGCAAGACTGGATATCCGCAATGTTGCCTCTATGAGAATTTTCAAAACAAAACATAAATATTTTATTAACTCTATTTTTCGCAATCACGTAAAATAAAACAGACTGACGGATGAGAACGGCATAAGTTTAGAAATAGGGTCCCGTTGGCACCCTTTAAGTACGGAACCTTGAAAAGTGGATTAGATGTGAACATAATGTTTGCATTTTTTCAAGACTAGAGCAATGATAACGACATGTCATATTTTTGATTTTTGTGCATTTGTAGAAAGTACGAGTACCTATGCTTGCCTAGGTAATTAGAAAAAGAAGCTACTAATGGTCTGGTCAAACTGACGCGGTAGCGGTCGATGGTTGTCAATGTTTGTATTCATGTAAACTTTGACAACCAGTTCCCTTTAATCGCGAACGTGCCAGTTTGACCGAGCCCTAAGGATTTAATTAGCACTTACGAATTCAATAGCATCATCGAATTAGGTAGGTCATGTACCTACTTTACTACTTTTTTGTTTCGTCTTCTTTTATGGTAGCATATATGTTATTACATTAAAAGTGGAAACGTTCAGCCACTACGGAGAGAGAATACTAATCATCCCAATAGCTGGCACAGCGGATTGCTGCTCGTGACATTTGAAATGCAGCAAAATAAAATAAAAAACTAAGTTGTTCATCATCATCGTAAATAGGCTGAAGAAGTCCACTGCTGGTAATAGTCTCTGCCAAAGAGTTGCTAAGATCTTACGATGTTAGGCTGCTCCATCTGCTGACTTTCTGCAAGCTTCAAGATGTTATCAGTCCATCGGGTGAGAGTAGTTATTCCGCTGCCCTGTTCATGGTTAAAGTTCATGAAAATTTCTTCTCAAGCGGTGTTCAGTTCTGCGAGCTATATGACCCGCTTCAATATATGCAGAGAAGCATGTTTGAGATAAATCAGCATTAAAAAATGGCATTAATGTATCCGAAACCCTTCTTGTTGTAAAGGATGATCTGAAAACGGTGACCGCGCTGGTTTGTCGTCCTTTAATTTACAAAAGCGCTTTCACGTTGTGCCGCTTGTTCGGACTTGGGCATTGACGGAGGTCCAAGTTTTTATCAAAAGATTTGGCCGTGTATTTTTGGCAACATAAAAGTTTCTCGCTATGGATAGGTACATAAACCTTTTTCTATACTGTGGCCGACGGGTAATCTCTGACAAGTAGTTTTAAAAGCGCCTTCTCTAAGATTAGAGCGTGGCTGGCCCATTGTACTGCATCCCGTTGATCGAGCATCGTCGGTACGATAAATTAATTTTCTCTCTAGGAAATTGATTTTCATTCTAGTGCAAGTAAATCGCTAGTTTTTCTTCCAATATCAACAGTAGACCAACTTCCAGCTTTAGCATAAGCTGGCTTGAAAAATGAATTAAGTATGCCAGGAAAAACGTACAAGACTCAAGATCAGCACACTAGGTTGGAGAAATAACAGAACCTGAAAAATGAAACCCTGCTCGAAAGTAGTCAATCAGCTTCCGCTGATTGAAAATGGGGACTATGTATGTTTTTTTGTTTAAGTATGTTCATCGATTATTCCGGTAACATGGTCACACTCAAATGTTTGTTCTTTACTATGGAAATCGGTTGACATGTGCACCAACTGGGGCATTATAAAATGTATAAGAAATTGTTTTTTTTTTCCTAAATTGGGTGAAATCGTTAAAATGTTTTCTTTGCCGGTTACTCTGTAGTATATTTAAACAACGAAATACTTTTCTAGACGATGTGATTCCATGTAAATATTATGTAAATCGAATCAGTTTGTCAAAAATCTTAAAAAACTATTAGCGTATTTTTCGATGCTGTTTGTGGGTAAAATTCATATTTGCTGGGCTCGTACAATTATATTTTTCATTAAAACATAATTGTGGGTTAATCCTCTTATTTTTTTAATTCAATTTTTTTGGTACGAGCGGCATTGAATTACCTACCTGCCGAAAATACATTTTGCGTGGCGGTTCGTTTTAATTAAAAAAGTTTCAGTTGATTGCTTTACTACCCTGATAGGTAAACGGAGCTCCTGCCCATCAAACGCCAGTTCAGCATGTGTTGATCAAAATAACACCTCATAATGGACAGTGCCAAGGAGTAGAACTCATTACCGGCATCAGTATTTACAAAGTAATACAGTTAAGAATATTTCAAGTTTGTATAAGTCAATTCAGATTTTTACCCACAGTGCAAAAAGCCCGTTTATGATGCATTTGATGGAGAAGCATTTCATTATTCCCCAGTAATTGGACAGCAAGGAATAAATGGGGACCTACAAAGGACTTTCCTATTTTCAGAGGAAAATAATAGCTGAATGGAACTTTTGAACCAATGCTTCAAAAGCATGAGTAATTAGTAAGAGGTTGTTTCTTTGTCAGCTTTTTCACTTCGTCCAATGAAATCGTTTTAAAAGACGGGATGCTACAATAGATGGAATGTGAAATAGCTTAATCCTTAATAAAAAAATTATCACTATTGAGAGCTGCAGTTCTATTGAAAATTTTCAGAGGGTTATCAACTTTTGAATAAATTAGTTTTTGCCATTTGCTCCAATGAGGTTTTTACGACGATTAAATTATTATCGCCTAATAAGCCCCAGATCAGCACACATTAAAAAGTAAATCACACTCGTAAATAGCTTACAACATCCGAGCTGACAAAGAGTGAGAAATATTATATATACCTTATTTTTATTTAATTTCTAAAAACAATTACTTTTTTAATGATAATTTGACAACGAATTACCCGATTCCTAGATATGAAACTTAACAAAGGAACTCTTACGTCAAACGTATATACGAGCTTCGTATTAGTTAAGGTTAATTTCGTAGGCTTTAGTTGCCATGGTAGCCAACAGGTCCCGTAAGCCTGCTCTAAGGGTGGTATTTGCAAACTTATCCTTCCGTGCTACAACACCCTTTTGCTCAATTTATGACGTCGCCGTGCATTTGAATAAGTTTACCATAAAAATATAGGCGTTCTGCGGCCAGAAACTTTGGTAATAAAATGCAAATGGTGACATTGGTGTCGCTTCTAGATTACGAGTCTAGTAGGTCTAGACTGGAATTTAAATAATACTGCTCAGGTAAACTCCGTCGGCCTATACCGAATTTTAATTAAGGACGTAGAACTGCTATGTTTTCTTTTTAATTCCTGTGCTTTGAATGGCTTTTCATTCATTAAATTCGTTCTGAGTAATTATATATGTGGGGTCAGGGCTATGTATGTGACTGTTAGGTATAAATTATTTATGTTTATCTCTGTTATTTAGAATTTTGTAGCCACATTATAGATTAGTTTAGGTTTAGCATTATTTCCTACCCTACCCCTCCCTACAAGTAGTAGTGATTTGAAAAAATAAGGAAGAAAGATAATTTAAACTAGATACCTAGATTATGATAAACCTAGCATGCGTTTTTGTCAGGTTCATGAAAATGGTTATTTCGCTTATTTATTTTTTAGTCACATTAGATCCACACAAAATAAGTAAAACAATGTTACCCATATCTATGGGTTAGAGCAATTTAAACATAAAAATAAATGGTTTAAACGGGGGTTCAGATAGAAACCCCGTTTAAAACCCCCGTTTGCTTTTATATAGATTTGTAAAAGCAATGATTTTGTTTTTACAAATTACGTAACAAAGCGATACCTAACAAATTGAATGATCTTGTAAAATTTTATAAAAAAAACGCATTTTAAAATTCAAAGTAATTTCACACCTTTGCCTTGAAATGACAGGACAACCAATCCTTGCTTACAAAGTGACGTTTAGGAGCCTAGTCAAGTGCTGATAGTGGCAGGTAATGATTGTCAAGTGTCTGTCAAAGTTCTTTGAAAGTATTGATCGCCACCGCCACTGCGACATATTTACCGGGCCTTTACTCCAGACTAACATAATTACTGAACAATACTTCCTTTTCCTGTTCGATTGCTAATGACAAGCTTGATTGAATACGAATGAGAAGCGAACAATATTTTAGCATCATGTCGATAGTAAATTGAAGGAATAAGTACAATTTACGTTCCTTTATCAAAGTGAGAAAGTATGTTATTTTGTTGTAGGTAATACAGTATCAGTATATTATTTACAAGTATTTCTGATAGAATCATTACTTCTAAGCAATAAAAATATATGGTAATTGCTTGTCAATGATGAAAACCCATCAATCAGATTAACATTTTGAAAACTGTTTGTAATACAGAAGAATTGATTAAAATTATGGAAGGACATGAATACATGCGTAAAGGTACATTGAAATAAAAAAAAGGATAAGGATGACTCGATAAGAGATATATCTACATTAATATTACCATGTTGTATTGGGCTTTCTATAATGATTTATTTTTGTCATTGACTAAAACAATTGACATTTTTAACATCTATATTTAGAGGTGGCGGATTATTCCAACAATTGGAGGTCGCATACCTAAAACTACCTCTACATAAATATAAGCACGCTAAAAATGATTGTAATTTAGACCCTAATTTTTTTTTGGTGTGTAAGTGAAATAAAAATTATCTTATCTTATCTTATCTTACCTCTAAAACTCGCAGATCTATGATGTTGAGTAGACAATTGAGTGAAGCATTGCCAGCTTGCACAATTTTTTTGACTAGTGTGTTTCTTTTAGGATGTTACAAAAATACTTTATATTATCTCTGACACCGTATCTACTAGGCACAAGAAACTTTGAAAGTTGCCCCCAACCCCTCAAAACATAACAGACAAAGAAGTGATATGCAACTTTTAAAACTAGAAATGGTATGATTTTGTTTGCAGAAAAGAGTGTTGCTGGACATGCGGAAGCTTTCAATTGAAAGAACAAAACTCCACGCAAACGTAGCTCTAAAATACGTAGGTAATAACTTTTTTTGTTGGCTTAAAGAAAATTCGTTGTCAGTCGTATGACCGGTGTCGTACCTAAAGTCATGTTCAGTTAGTTGTTAATAGGAGGTGAGGATTAAAAGATGTAATTTTTTAAAATCCAAAGTCTCTTTACTATTTGTACGGATGAATTAAAGTGCATCACTAATAAACTAGTATAAGATACAAAGGTAGGTAATAAACTAAGAATACCACCTTTCAGTACTGTTCATTTTTCATAATGTCTATGACATTTAAGCTAAGCTTAGCAATATCCAAAACCTCTTAAACTTGCTAGATTATCAACCAGAGCAGGATCCTTTTTGGTACTGATTCATTGTTATTTTATAATTTATTAAAATTATATTAATACAAACCAAACCCACAATGAAAAAAAAAACATGTCCTATATTTTACCACAAAAACACGAGCTCGATTAGCAAGTATTTTTAGTACATGAGCTTTTGTAATCAACCACCAAAATAGGCCGATGGGTATAGAAAAAAAAAACCTTACGTTACCTAAGACAATGAGATAACTCACAGTTCGTTACTCCATCTTGTCAACAATGCTCACCGCCACACTATAGATATAATTAAACATTGTGCCCTTATAAATGTACATTTCATTGCTAATGTCTATTGAATTTACAAGCGTGCTGCCTTCGATTGGTAAAGACCTCCCCCAACGTCCTCTACTCGATGCTGTCTGTTTCAGGTTGTCCCTGCTGTTGTTTTTTAATCCATTCTCCCATCGAATTTTATTTATTTTATTTTCTTTCAAGTGCGCTATATTTTTGGTCCGTCCAACTCAATTCGTGATATTTCACCTTTTCGGTGACAGTTTGGTGTATTTACTTACATTACCAAACCGACACTTTAAGTATCTTTTAATTCCAGGTAATTGATTATTCTTTAAAGTTCGATGTCTTATATTTAAGTCTTTTTAACAGTACAACTATATTAAACTTAGCAATGATTGAACTATTTGTTTTAATTTTTCTCCGCTTGGGTTTTCTTACGAACATATATATTGGTTATGTGAGGACCAAAAACGCTGTTATCTTAGCGATCCACATTGTAACAAAATGTTAAAGAAATAATAACCAGTGACATCGGCATTGCTAATGAGTCAATGAAAACTTCATTGACTCATGAGCAATCGTTTTTCCAGAGTAAAGAACGTCCATTAAAGTATTCGTAATTCAGAACACCTTTTTAATAAGTTTTGAGACGGTTTGATTATTCAAACGAGTCGAATGGGCTAAGTCAATTTGACGCTAAATATTCAAACATGAGATCATCATAAAAGGAAACTGTGAGCACATAAATCGTTCCTCTACCATTCATTACGAAGTATCTACAGGATGTTAAAGTTATTAGTGCTGTGGTTATTAGCATACCGGGGGGAGGCCAGCATTTGCCTGCCGTATCGAATTTTCATTTCTAAATATATTCCAGTGCTGGAAAATGGAGCATTTCAAACGAAATGGATGCATTTGGCGATTTGAAATAATAAATATTTCATCGGAATAATGGTATTTGATGTTTTTAGAATTCCTTTCGTCTCAATAAATAAATATATATTTAATAATTCTTTATGTATGATGGCTCTGAAATGGGACCGATGAGGAAAAAAACAGTATGACAAAGGGACTCAGTGTGGCTCGTGGAGGCACCTTTCATGTACGTGTCACACATGTATTCAAACTTATTATTCTAGGACATGTCGGTTTCCTAACGATGTTTTCCTCTACCGTTTAAGAGCATTACGCACATACATTTTTCGCGTGGAAAACTCATTGATGTAAGACGGAACTTGGACTAGGACGTTAGGAACTAAACACGGGGATTCTGGCTATATTATTCGGGGTATTACCAATAGCATGCTGCAGATGCATCAGTTACGACCTGATAGAAATGACCGGCATGCCATGAAGGCTTTCATTCGGGTTCTATTCAATTAGTCTCCTCGAGACTGCTTGGCTGGGATGTGAGTGGCACCCACCTATATACCTACATATACTAACATAGTTTTTTAAAGTCATACTCACAAAAATGAACCTTTCTAATTTAATAGACGTTTTTGTAATAATCATTTTATTATAGCTGTATCTTTGGTCAATGTCCATATTATATTTAAAAAAAAATGTCTGTAACATTCGCCATTCAGATCCCATCTGCAATATTAACGGCATCTATTTGATATGGCGCTCTGCTATCAATCATTTTCGTGTATCGATCGATTGGTATACGCTCCTGACCGTCCAACCGATTGTTTTTGCAACAAGCTATATCTTAGTAAACAGCGGATGTTATATTTGGTGCGAATAATATATTTGATTAGACATTGTCGTTTTTGTAGCATAATAAATTATTTTGTATGTAATATTATAATAATATTTGTCGAACAGTACAATAAATCAGGCAAAAATATAGTGACATAACGAGTACCAAACATAAAAAAAAACAAATACGCTCACTACTTTACCATGATGCATATTTATATCCTCTGATGCATATTTAGTGTGTAGATGTTTGATAATGCTAGTTTTAGTAGTTGTTTATAGATGTATTAACAACTTTTTTGCTAAATTTCAAAACTCCTGCCGTATTTTACATTGAATACTGCAGCAGCATCCCTAGTGACTTGTACTTACTGCATATTATATAATGTTGTCCTTAAAAGGATAAAAAAATTGAGCTAGGGCTCTGTACGCTATATTCCTTACAGAATAAGATATTAGAACATCAAAGTGCTATTTGCATTGAGAGGGATTAGTCGGAGATCGCTCTCCAGGGTGACCATGAATTTATGTTCCACACTCAGAGTATCATTTGAATGGACTATGAATGGCTAAACTAGTAAGTTTAAGAAAATACATGTAATTTTATACAAAAAAAAACAACCTACGTCCAACGTATTTTTCATCGACTTGTGACAGCATTACTTATCTAAGAACCATTCTTGAAGTCATGCAATTAGATTGCAAAGAACCGATTTATTCAATTATTTAAATTGAATAAATCGTAGATAAATTATGGTAAAAAACACATAACCTCTTTTGACAAACACATATAAGAGGGTCCTTACGTCGAGGGTCAAATAGGTAGTGAAATAGTGACAGACAACGCAGAGGCTAAGCTTCATGCCCTAAAAACTTGAAATGTAAACGGTGTGAAGAGGTGTACTACGAAATTTAATTTCACAATACAAATTTCAAGAGGTTTTATTGAGGAGTCAAAGTCGTCAAAAAAAAAAAAAAAAAATTTTTTTACATAAAACTTTCTGACGAACGATGCCGTGGTCGCTTCTCTATTTTCTTTACACACTCTCTTTTGATCTAATATATAAGCTAAATCGATAATAATTACAAGAGTTTTGATTATTTTCAGGTGTACTTATTTGTTGCTATTATTCGAGCCAGGCGACGAAAAATGTGTCGGCTGTGTACAGTCGCTGTCATAAACTAAGCTTTTCTTTAGCGCAAAATTAACTGAACAAGCAAACTATAAAAAAAATAGGGACAAAACTGCGGACAATAATCGATTACCTATGTTATTAAAAGTCGATAGATGCCTTCTATTTTATACAACTTAAGTGGCAAACTAGCATACGTCCCAAATTTGGTAAGCGGTTACCGTGACCCATGGACACTTGCAACACCAGAGGTATCACTCGCGCGTTGCCGTGTGGTGTTGCCATAGTCTCACGTGCCTGTAATTTCACCGGCTCCCATACCTTTCAATCCAGAATACAGCAATGCGAGCATTACTGCTTGGTTGCAAAAATACGTGTGATGTAAGTACTTCCCAGGACGAGCTTAACTTCCACTAATATCATTAATATCTCCTAATGAGTGCCATGACGTACGTTTACTAGAATAGATTACGTATGAAATATGTGTTTTTCTTAATTTAATTCTGTGATGTGGAAAAAATCCTAGCTTAAGGCATAACACAGAGGTAGTAGAATGATTATTTAAATTATATTCCTCGCGTCTAAATACATGTTTATACTTAGTTAAAGCGAGTAGTCAATTTATCGACTGTCACAGGTTTTTATGGCAAGGTACGTTCATGCATCGATACTCTACTCTACACGATTAAGTACTTAAGTTTATTTTTTTAAAGTGAGTTTATGTATAAGACTTAACCTTGTAAAACTATTTTGCAAATAAATACTTTATTATTATTAATTGTAAAACTCTAGTTACCGTTCTCTCGCTGGATGTACCCACGTTCCATCTCTGCGGGGAGGTAATTAAGTGAGAGGAAACTTCAAAAGACCTTACTGAGGGTATAACAAGGAATGTGAATAAGGAAAACAGATATTTTCTTACCCAAAGTTAATTAAAAATACTTATTATTTTCAATAATTATAAAGACCAATTAGCTCTAATCTTTTAACAATTACTTTTGATAAAATAAAATATATTTTTATATTGGCGATGGGCTTGAAACCTGTCACGTGGAATGCTAACTACTTGAAAAAACGCGGGCATGAGTCAAATGTTAGCTCGAGACGTACCTCTAACTACCCCCTTCTTAGTATCCTTAAAGATCTACTCATTGAGTATGTTTATCATAGGGAATACAGCCGTGATCGTATTTGTTTTTTTTATGTTACCCTTACAGAACATTGAATAATGTAAATGGATAATAAATACTACATGTTGTTCATACTGCCAATTTTTAACAAAACAGGCTATTTTTATTCCCATAATTTTGTCGCGTACAAAATCTAATTGAGTTTACTTCTCAATGTTACATTTCCCCTTAATAAATCGAGTAGATCAGTAAATATCAAAAATACGACGAAACTTATAGAGTGTAACGGGAAATGTCCTCAAATAAATCAATGTGTTTGACACGTGAGGGCGTTCAGAGACGTGTGGCAATCTTTGTATAAGTTGTCGTAAGGAAAATTTATATGAAATACGTTTAAGTTGGTTTTGCTTATATCATTTCATTAGCTTACTCAAGTCTTCTGGGTTTTATAAGGCGACAGAATATTCAGTTTGAAACCCAATCTGAATATGCATTGCATTTGTGGAGTTTTAGCTTTGATGCTGACATACTCTGATTTAGCGGTACTCTGATTTCTCAATTGGTACTTTTGACGTATTTTAATACATCAGGGACGATAACTTCGTAAGATTGCGGGATGGAGCTGACTTCTACTGACTGTTGATGATGATGATAACGACGACTTTTACGAAATTTTAAAACTACAGGCAAATGCTTCATACAAGTTTTACCGTCAAAAAGATAACATCAGCCAGGCCAAGTAAATTGTAGACAATGGAACCAAACATTTCTAAAAAGTGTATTTCCAATAAAATGATCAAATCCAGTTATCCTACTTGTAGGTACTTATTGTTTACAAAAGTGAATGTAAGTGTTAGGAAGCTCCGTGAGCCATGCCTATCTAGATTCACTTTTAAGAAAAGTTAAGTATGTAAGTACATATAGTCAGTTTCACGCTTGTACTAGCAATATCAGATTAGAGCAGACTCTGCTCGGTATTTTAATCAATAAACTGTTTAAAAGTGTCTAAAACCTACCTTATTATTCACAATCAGTTAGTACCCCGAGAACAAAGGCGTCATGAACGCAAGCTGTTACAAGCTAGGCGTAGATTCGTCACGCACACAGTGTAATCAAACGAGGTAGCGCACTAATGACTTAAAAATGGCATGGAACATGGTGTTCTTTTAAAGGCTCTTTTAAAAGTTCCGACATTGAATAGAGCCCACAATGTATATATATTAAATATAAAAATGTTGATAGGAAATGATATCACCAATTTACATTGTACCCAAATGGTGCAAACGGGACTATTGCTAAGCCTACGTCATCGTCCATCTCCTGGTCAGTCTCAGGACTATCTTTGTAGCCAGTTGTTTTTTTAATAAATACCTAGATGAATGTTGTCATAGCAAAAAATGTAACTAAAAAAAGTGTAAACTCATAAGTCGTAACTCAAAAATTTTACATCATGATATTAACTACACTAACCATAGCTTCTTCCCATGGCTTCGCCTGCGTTGTACCCGAATTAATAGTAACCTATGTGTTATTCTAGGATACGATATATTCCTATTCCAAATTTCATATTTGGCAACATTATTAGCAACAAAGATCGAAACATCTAAAGACACTTGATAATTATAATATTAGTAAGATAGTATAATATTATATCAGGTAGGAAAGATATATACACAGTTAAGAACATTAACAATTCAGTTAGTGTAAGTTTTATTTTAAGTACCTATTTATTACCCACGTAGTCTCTTATTTGTAAAAAAAACATAATTTCCCTTTTTATTAATGCCCGTCTGTACTAAGCTTAGGAAAACACTTAATCTATCTTAAGATTCCGGTTAGGTACGGGAACGTATCATCTTCAAACACAAGCATACAAGTTCTTTTTGATTCTGAATTTCTGATGCTCTCAGTAAGTTTACCTTAAAAAGGACCGACCCTTTGTGTAATTAAGATCCCTAGCGTCAACTTAGCTGTGATGTGGGTTCAAAAGCAATGCAACCCAACCTGTATCTAAGTACACACAGCAGGTAAATCAACAAACACCATATTCTTAGTAGTGATTGAAATGTAGAGGGCAGCCACATATATTATATCAGACGACAAATCCATGTGTTGTTTCAGGAAAACAATTATAGTGTTGAAGAAAAACATCGAGGAGGAACTGACATGCTTCAGAACCAAAAGTTCGAAGGCACGTTTCATCAGTAGTGATCTAAAAAGTAGCAACAGGCTTAAAAAATGTCGCGCAAAAATTTACCAAAAGTGACAACTTGACATATCCTTCCTTTGTGAATTGTAGTCGTGAGCGTGTTGTTAATTGTTCTTAAAGATTAGATTGATTTCAGCCTATATTGCCGACGCTACTATCTAATGAAAAATAAACGATAGGTATTTTAAACAGTAATGTATACTCGTAAAATACATGAATACTTTGACGTATTATTAACAAATTATCGCATCCTAATTTAAAATTCTTTATGTACCTGACATCTTAACAACCACATTAACTGAACGACTCTTGTGCAGACAACAAAGTTAAATTAACTCTACTGTCTGTTTGGAGCAAAAGGCAATGTAGAGCTCACCGTTTGTTACTTTAAAAGCTTGAGTTTCTCGTAACTTTTGCAAGTATCCCAATTGCACGGCATCAATCGAACTCGAATCTCATAAGAATTACCTTGGAAATTGAAAAGAGATTCGACATTCAATGTCGGGGCACGGTGAACTGATTTATGTGTGGCGGGAGAACGCGACGCCACATGACGTATCACATCACACGTCCTCGAAGCGATTACCTATTTGATCAAATAGAAAACTCCCTGTGATAACCGACAATCTGTGCTCGGTGATCATTCAATAAACCCACAGCGTACCCTCGATAATGCAGTATATAATATTATGTCGTACCCCGGCCAATGTTATTTATTTTCTTGAAAGGATATAAGAGCTTATTCACGACTTATTAGTTAAGAAGCGTACTCATCTGCTTCACAAATTATGCTCGATTGACTGAACGTACGATTGACGTAACGCCTTACGATTTAAATCGACGTGGTGGAACAACCGAAGTAGGATCTCCAGTTGCGATTGTAAACTTGAAAGGAAAATCGAGATAGATGCTTATCGAGCGCGCAGTGAATGCATTCGTAGGACACAAAAGCGGAAGGTTTTCCCTATTTTCCTTGAGTCTCCCCGTTTTTGTCGGGCATTCGCATTCACATGGGACGGGAGAGGTACACGATTTTTAACTTAACTCACAGGTGAGCTCCATGCTAATGCAATATTGGAGCTTTTGGCGGATCGCTCCCGCTCATAAATTATCCTGCACTCAAATTCATTAATTAAGTCCGAGTGCACATTTTGTACTTAGTCTGTTTAAAATATAGATGCAAATAAAACTTAAGCTTGCTCGCAGTACTTTGTCAATGTTTTTGTTTTTCTAAAGCTTGTATAGTTTCGTGTTTTTTACATCTAAAATCACATCATCATCATTTGATGTACATAATTATGTACATTAAATGAAAACCAGAATCCTATTAAGATCTGTCTGTCTTCGTACCATAAACAAGTTTGGTAACTACCCTAAAAATATACGACGCACGAGACGTACCGTTGTTCTCGTAAATGTCGTGAAGATGGAATTTAAAAGATTTGTAAGTCATTGTAATAACGTGTACATCATTTTGTCAGAATAGAAGACTTTTTTACATATAATATTTAGTTGCTGGATTATCTAGGTATGTGCTTTGTTAATATTTCAAGTATTGATCCTCATAGGCGGGAGCTCGATTTTTTCTTTCTTGGTAATATTTTCCATTTACTTTTAGAGGACTAACGGGCAAACAAACTATTAATTTTATTTATAACAATTGCAAACTTCACGACTTCGTTCTGGTTCTACTGCTGTTGTTATAAAAGTAGTAGAACCAGAACTGTATTCATAGAATTGAGCTGTAATGAACACTTTAGCTCTGATAACTTTTTATCGGGCAGCGCTATACAGAAAATAAACGGAAAGTTTCGCTAAACTGTTGTGCAATTAAGTTCGGCTGCGGCTGTAAACTGTTTCATCTGCTCATTCGCAGAGATATTGTGCTGTTTTATTCCTTTCATCACGAACTTAGGTGATATTTATAATGTTTACTGCAGGAAACTTTACTAATTTCGTCAGTTCATACAGTTTGGGATTTTTATAGTGGCATCTTTTTACCCGCAACGTCGGAGCCCGTATAATGTGAGTTTGGGGTCAGAGTTTTTTTTTTGTTTGTTTGTTTCTGTTTACTTTTTTCTCTAAACCCAACTAAAACAAAGCGATTACTTAATCCATTGTCACCATCATCATCAGCATTCTTCGTCTACAGACGGTTTTATGTACATATACATAAATACTTGTATGTATTATCTAGTTTGATTTTTTGTGGAAGTGTCCGTATTGAGTCAATGTGACACATACAGGCTTAAAAGTCGTAGTGTACGGATAAAAGACCATACCCGGGTAAATACATCATGTTTTGTTTTTTTAGATTCCTGCTATTTATTACTTACCTACGTATCGATAACAAAATATGAACCTAACAATAAATATAATTAATTAATTAATCATAAACCTTTAGAAATCCATAGTTGGACATAAGCCTCTCCTTGGCGTGCCCTTAATCGATTGTTATCCAGTGTTCTGCAATCGATTCTTATGACTTAACGGATGTTATTTGTTTTTTTTTGATCACCATAAGTCATTTAAGGGTGCTGAAAAAGATCATGTAATGTAAAAAAATGTTTGTATGATTTCAATAAAGGACCCTAGATATGCCACTATTAGGTTTTAAAGCCACATGGTGTCACTAAGGTTCGCTGACCACGTAATGGCACAGAAGTCGTGGGTTCATATATTCTGTTAAATACAGGTAAGCTAAGTGTGTGTTCATACAAGTTTAATATATTATTATAATAGTAACATCTTTACATAAAACAAAAAAGAAAAACGCTAACGGCTTTTGTCGCCATGGTGGACATACTCAACTTACGCATTTCATAGATCTTTAATGATAGAAGTACCAAGTTTGGTGTGGCACACCCAAAGATTACATTTGGCACATGCCCGTCTTTTGCAAGGAGTTAGCGTTAAACGTGCTTCCTTTACTATTTTTAGCACGTGTTAAGCGCACGTAAATGGAAAAACCCAAAGGATCCAATATTTTTTTATTTTTATTTTGCTGTGTTTGAGTTGATTTGAGGTTACCTTATAACTCCTAGCATTTCTAGAAGTATTTACCTCTGCGAGGCGCATTGAATCCTCCCACCACACTGGTTCTTTCACCATCAATGCATGTGTCACATCTTTGCAAACTTTTGGTTCGAGGACATGCCGGTTCCCTCACGATATTTCCTTCACCATTTTGAAAGCACCAGCATTTTGCACAAATATTTTTCGCGTAGAAAAATCCATTTTTGCACGCAGGGATTCAAAATTCGGGACTTAAGCCACTTACTGGCTTAAGTGGTTTCTGTAACACCACTAGTATTTTATTATATGATAAAAATATCACATAACACTCAAGTAACAAGGTATAAACACATCATATAAACAACTAGAACCATGTGAAATTATATCCAACCTCAGCACCCCCCTATTGTCATCAGCACCGATGACAATAGGGGCGCGTCATACTCCTATCAATATAATGAGGCACATCTTAGCCGTGCATCCCAAAACCCTTTTGTCAAATTCATTTAATTAAGGTAATTGTACGTTTTAATGAACTTAACGCATAATGAAGCTTTGTTTCAGCAACTAAGCTGCGGCAAGCCATCCTATTGTGATGAAGGAAATTGCACGCTCGACTAAGCTAAGCTGTTTGTTTTATATAGAGCCCAACGAAACAGCATGGTTTTACAGGGATACAGTGCATTTTAATTATCTCATGTATTATAATTCAGGGAACTACTAGGTTGCTTAGATACCGCCACGTTAAGGTGATTACTACACCCCGATTAATAAAATTACAAACGAACTTTGAACCTCATTCAAAGTTTATAACACCATACACAAGACCGTGTCACTCGTGACATCCGCGTTAACAGAAGAGTTGACCCGTAGTATCATGACGGGTCTAACTCAATGGTACTACAGGTAATGAACGGGTTATCAACGTTCCATTACCACGAGTAGTATCATCGTTCTGAGGATTGAATCAATTTGTCATAGCAATAGATGAATTTAGAGAAATTGACTTTTTCTAATTCAAAGTGAAGTGGTTGTTAAATGTATTGATTATCAGCCACCGCATCACTTTGAGTGGACCCCTTAGAGAAGAATTCATATAAGCAGACTGCTCATGAATACGCCTTAAGCAGCATCACATAAAGATGATACTACGGTTAGTTTTCTTTTAAATTAGTTTAGCACAATAAACTTTCCTAAGTTAAGCGTCGTGAAAGTGAACCAATCATTCCTGTTGCCGTTTGGTTCGCGTCTTATTGAATTATTGTTCATCGGTACGTGACCGAGCGTGGTCGTGTTCGGGTCATACAATGTTTGTTCGATTCCACGTACTTGTGCGGTAAACTTAAATCGATTCTTGAATTATCCTTGTCGCACGTCGCTTACTAGAGCCGCGCCCGTGCGTGTTCAGCTTTCTAAACCATGCATGATTAATTACTTATCTCCTGAGAAGTGAAGAAAAATAACACTTTTTGTTCAAGTTAAAAAAAACTAAATAATTTTCCTTCGCGCGACGTGAATATCTGTAGAACAAGCATTCGAAAGATAAACAGAAAATAAATTACCTTATGATACTTACTTATTTAATGTTACGATGCTCGTCCCATTCAGGAATGAGACACAATAAAGTATAAAGGGTTCTTTTCCAGGCACGTCGGTTCAAAAAAATTGAGGTAATGGAACGTGAATAACAATTTAGCTCTCAGGAGGCAGAATCGGTAGGCGTTGGGGGGTAGATTGATGGTATCCGTTTGTAGCATCTGTCGTTTAAGTGAACATCGATTATAGTACACCTTGGCATTCTTTGTCTGGTAAGCAATGTTTGCTTCGAGTCATCAGTCAAGGGTGTGCTAGGGGATTAATTTTGCAAAATAAACAAATGATACGCTGGCTGGTATTCCTCTCGAGGGACCCAAAAGGGTCCGATGTCTCTCTCAATGAAAAAGTACCCCGGTTCCTGGTATCGAGAGACACCCCATTTTTATAATATTGCAAGAGGTTTTGTGAATTGATAAATGAAGTATGACTTTGAAGATGAGTGTTGATGAAAAGGAAAATAAGTGTTTTTAAAAATTAATGAACGTTTTTCTTTATAAAAAGACAAGTAAAAGAGTAAAATTTCAGCGCGATAAATAGACGATGTTTTGTACCGCCTTCAAAACAGGAGATTTTCAATTCATATGCTATGTAAAGTACATAGCATATGAATTGAAAATCTCCTTGAAATTCTCAGTTTACAGCACATTATCATTATGAATTGCACGTTATATAGTAATAATAATAAACACACAACTGACACACATAGTCCTGACCCAATATACTAGGATTCCCTATGTCGTGGGATCAGTAACTATGAATGCCACAAGACCCAGATCAAATATCTGCAGAACATACAAACATTATGTCCCATTATGTCGTTTAACATACCTACCTACTTATGAACGTACCAAAGTAGGATATTAGTATAAAATAATGTATACGTTTAGTATGCAGGGCACTGAGACATGGCTCCTTTTCAGGGAAATCTCGTAGCAGTTGATGGACGAAACCAACGTCCAAAGGGCTGGCGCTTACCTCGGTCTGAAAATTAGCATTGCTATTCAACCAGGTAATGCCGTCAGCTTAATGGGTATTCTGCCTGCTGTCGGTGTCTTTAACTCAGTTTTATACCTATAGTCCTATATTACAGATAGAAAACATTATTCTGTTCCTAATTTGATATTATGTACATATATAGTTTAATTATTTTATTCAATTGAATTATTCTGTTGCATGAATAAATTTGAATTTATAATGAGTTCTGTATTACTGTAGGTGTATTTCTGTATACCATACAGAAATACACCTACAGAAATACAGAAATCAATAACATAGTAGTCATATCGGGCAGGGCTCTCCGAGTCGTGCCAACCGCACAATAACGACAAGCCGTCTAACTACAACCTTAACTTGCAAGATTTACAGTTCTCTGGGAATTAATTCCTGCCAGTATTAAAATTCCCGTTGTTGCTTATTTTGTTGTATATCTCATTATAACAGTCAAAAGGCCTTCCACAAGGAGTACCAGAGAGGGCGATTTTGATCTACCTCTAACCACCGAAGTTGTCATCGTTCCAACTTTTGGGCCTCCTTATATTGCTTTGTCTGGTTCGTGGTCGCCATTTGAGAACCCAGCGATTGTCGGTACTGCAAGCCGGTTGTTTGTAACCCATTAAACCCATTAGTAAAAGTAGCCATAACTTTAATTATGGCTATGTTAATGCGAAAATTTCAACATGTTCTAAGGTCAGTGCCCTTGAACGGCAGAAATAAAAAACAGGCTGAAACTGAACTCCGAAAAGGAGCACCAGAAAATATGGGAACAAAGATCGGAATGCAATTTTTACTAAAAATGAAACGCGACGACCTGAGGATGACGGTGGGCATAATCACGGGACACTGTGATCTAAACCACCATCTCCTTAAGACTGGGGCCACAGACAGTGGACTCTGTCGAGGTTGTCTCCAGGCTGAAGAGACTGTGGAGCATGTGGTGATACACTGCACCACCACAAATAAAGTCAGGTAGAAGACGGAACTGCAAGAACTCATCAGAACATGTTCTCCGTCATCATTAACTGACAGGAGGTTAGGGATACTGAAACACTGCTGTCTGTCTGTCTGGTTTGCTGTCATCAAACCAGAGTCCAGTAGTTGGGCTGGTTGGGTTCAGGTTAGAAGGGGGATAATGCACAATACATTCCAATGCGGGAGGTGAGTGCAGACCTTAGTTTAGAATAGAATTAGAATTAGAAGGCCAGTGCCTGAAAATCTCTATCACTAAAACTAAATTACAAGTTAGTCCAGTCACACTCTACTTATTTAGTTTTAGTGATAAAGCTTTTTAATTGGCGTAAGGGTAATATTTTAACAAACATTTGCATCTTCTTGTTTTGGGAATATTTAAGTATATTATTACGACTATAAAATACGACCGTTTAGCGTGGTTGCTCATGAGGAAGGACCTCTAAACGGACAACGAAACGTAACCAAGAGAAAAGTACGTGGTATAATCATATTCTGCCTATTGTAAGTGTATAATTGTGTGTGTACAATAAAGAATAAAGAATGTCATAAAACTTTGAAAGTTTTTGATGTACACAAAGAGTGGTATAATCAGTATACCCCTCGGAAACAGGCGTAAATTCATTTGTGTGTGTAAAATTGTTATTTATTGGCTCTTGTTGCTCAGTTCAAAGAAAATCGTTTAAAAATACAAAGATTAAAAAATAAAGGAGAATCTTGCTAAGGTTTTTATAAATATACTTGCTAGGATGTTGTGAGTGGCATATCTATTTACATTCCACGACCGAGCGTAAGGAGATTATATTATAGTAGGTACTACAGTATATCACCGTTCTGTGTACTAACCACATTGTAATCTTAACTTACGGCTGTTTGACTGATAATACGAAAACAATAGATACCTATTAGTTCCATTTGAATGACAGTCGGTGTGTGTCGATTTAGCTTCAAGATTTGCCGTGACATTTTTAAATCAATATGTGCCACGTTAGCCTAGCGGGAGGTATCTAACATCCGATCCGAAGGTTGTGGATTCAAACTCAGTTATGTACCAACAGAATTTTTCAGTTGAAACCCCCGTAAAAATGTAATTGAGAGAACCTACTAAAATATCTATATGTAAAAGGATGTTTATATGTGACCTTATCTCCGAAAGAGCTTATGCGATTGGAATACGGTATCTTGCAATTGATATGTATGCCTTCAAGGATGGTTTTTATTTATCCAGGCGTTGACAAGGCTTAAAAATATTTAAAGTTGTGTCCCCTCATCCTATCTTCCTAACCTTAAAAGTACGAAACGATTTTACCTAAGCTTTTGATAGAAACTGCTCACAATTAGTTCGATAGATAATATAGCCTTAACTTATCATTGGAATGATAAGTTTAGGCTATATAAGGTAATTTCATGACCCTAAGTTAGCGTTTCTTGGCACATCTTGAGAAGTTTATTAAACTTAGAATTGCAGACAAAGCCTTGGTGCAAAACAATACGTTGATCTCAGGAATAACAACCCGTTTCCAAATTAATTAAAGTTAAGGGATCTCGTCTCGTGAGTCATTTATTACTGAGGTTACAATTTAGGATAGAAATAAGTGTTTCAGCAGAGCCATTGCCAAGTGACAGGTTATACTGTTGTATAGTTAGGATACGTTCTTAAACTTAAAAATGAATGGCGTCGATTCTCTTGTACAACAATTTAAATGAATTTTATCCATCGCTCTCGATTACTAACAGTAACAAAAGAAAGAGATAGGAACAATTTAAGTGCAGTCAAATTAGTCAGATTTTTAGTTTAGTCGTGGTTTCAAAACATGCTGACTATAAATACGAAGAAGAGCGACTGTAAACGAATTTAACAGAATACAATTTTTAACATCCTTTTCCTGCGTGCACTTTATGAGCGACAGTTTAAATAAATTACGAAGTTTTAAAATCTTTTTATAATCAAGAAAATACCTTCATTTGGTCATAATCTAACATGATGGTAAGTGGTGATATGGTCAACAGTGGAACATTAAGGTCTTATATTCTAGACCTTAATGGTCCATCGTTGGCCATATCACCACTTTACATTAAGTTAGATTATAAAAATTTACCTTGAAGAGACCCAGATTGGAGAGACAGATTATGGTAGTGTGTTCCATTTCTTCACCGTTCTCTTTATAAATTTGACAGAATATAAACAATTATTTATATAAAAAACTGGTATTTTTAATTAACGTATTATCTTTTACGTTTTTAACTAAAGTAATTAGCTGGGTATAGTTTTTTATCAAAATAAACTAACTATACTAAAACCAAAACAAGCAAATTTAAAAACAGGGGCAGTACGAACACACCTTCAAAAATCTTGCAATTACAATGCTACGTATTTTTATGAAATATGGCGGCACGCGACATTTTGTTGTAACTGAATCCTCCTGAAATCGTTTATAATTTTCCCCATTCGGGCTCCACCATTGCTCTCATGGTACCCGGATAAAAAGTAGCATACGTTATGTTCTAGGGAGTATTTATTAGTTTCATCCAAATTGATATTTAAGAAACTATTTATAATACCACATAGCTAGAAACTGCTAACTGAGTTTCTATTTCCGGTACGAACTTCTAAATACGGTTTATTCCACCATTGCTGATAGACAAATAAGACAAACAAAATCAAAGGCAAATGTAATATCCTTCGGACGTGACTTTCCAGTTTCCTGTTTAATTGCAATTCTGAAGACAATCGTGGGTACTCAAACTGTGCTCCAATTAAAAGTCAAATCAAACTGCATTATATAGCTGCTATAAAGTAGCCTGCTGTTAACTAAACGTTTCTCACAGCTAGTGCAGAAGCTCTAGATTTATTCGTACAAATACAATAATACAATACAAATGTTTATTTCAGTAACTTAATCTACGTATACATAATGTGAGTTTAAGATCCCCTTTTAAGTATGTAGATACCTGTGGTAGGAGATCTCGCTCTTCCGTGACAGTATTTCTTCGAGACTAAGTTCTAAATTTTATTTTGACTCTAGATACTATTAACTATTGTAACAAAGGATTTGTGTACGCTATCTATGTCGAATGTGTGCTTGCGTATGAGTGTCACAAATGTAAATTAGAGGTAACAAAGTTGTGTGTGTGTGTGTGTGAGAGAGAGAGAGTGGGCTAGGGTGTGATCGTATGTTTAGAGAGTATTATGAGTATATGATGTATGTATGTGTTAAGAAACTATTTCTAAAAGTGTCTCAGTTTCCTCGTAGCTTAGCGTCAGAAACCATTCCGTTAAGGTTTTTTTACATTTAAAGTAGTTGAGTAGATATATATCCTTAGTCTTATTGATAGTCTTATTTGTCGCGAAGCAAATTTGGTACGAACAATTGATTTAAACGTTACTCTATCCTTCCTTCTTAAACCAATGACCGCTTGGAATATCTACTTTATAATGCAGTTAAGATTGAAGCATCAGACGCGTTATAATAGTTGCGTAAATGTTATTTATCTTTCCTATGCAACCTTTATATACCAATGAAACGCACTAAATGTCATTTGTCGGAAAATAAAATGGTCGTAAATGACACTGTCACTTTGTTAACAAGTGAGGTTATAGTAGAAAACTATTTTTCTATTTTTTTTAAATTATAGGTAGGTAATATTTTGAGCTGTAAGAAAGTAGTTAGAAAGGCATTAGAACCGCCTGTTGTTATTGGTATTCATAACTACTTACACAACGCCCAGACCGGACCTCTTGCGTCTCAGCTACACACCCGCTGTGCCATGGTAGTCTTCGACGAGGTGGTGGTGGTGGTGGTGATCTCAGTGGCGAACGTGAGCTTTGATATCCACTTGTCAACCATTTCCCAACACTTGACAAGCATTTCCCAATACTTGACAAGTATTTCCCAATACTTGACAATTATTTCCAAACACTTGGCAGTTTGACTCCCCCCCTTCTTTGAACGAGCTATATCCTTCGTAGCTATTTCCAAGTAGCTATAGGTACTACCTAATAGCGTATACCGGTTTATTGGCCATTCCGGAGCGGTACTACCCAATGCGTTAAAATAATAATAAAGTAGGTTAATGAATGCGTTAATTTTGACAGATATGAGCCTGGTATCGGCACAAAAGTATTTACCATTTGTTGTAACATAATAGGGGTGTACACAGGATGGAATTAACCGAATTTAATTTGAGTTTTATAGGAATAAGCGAAAGATAAAATAAATGAGTTTTGTGATAGCAATTGTAGCTCTGTTACTACCTACTAGGATGCCACTATTATTCAAACGAGCAGCGTAATTATGACTATAATACTTTGGGTTTTTATTAATCGATCTGCACAAAAAAATTCAATGGTTTGAACGATTTCTAACGAACTACAACTATCTACAGAAGTAATTTTTTTTATTGCTTATTTAATCACCGAACAGAGTGGAACCCGTCTTCTTCTTTCACGTATAACAGCGCCCATAGTGACGTGTAGCATTAAAATCTACCTAAATAAGTCTATGTTCATGAAGTTATATAACATCGGTTTTGCCATTTCGCATTGCGGCTAGTAACCCCGCCACAAGTCATTGTGGCGATAAATCTATCTAAGCACCACCCTTGGTTTTTATTTAACCACCCATGCAGTCATATGCATGGTCCTAACCCCACACAAGGATTCCCTGTATCGTGGGTATCAGGATCTATGAGTACCCTGGTCACCCCCCCTGATACCTCATGTATCACATGAGGGCCGGCGGTTCTCAAATGGAAATTATATATGATTGCAAAACACCACTTTAGAATCGGTTAAGGAATAAAAGGTAAAGATGCAAACTATATTTTACCACAAAAACATCCTTGCGTTGCGGGTAAAAACACCAGTGCCGAGACAAACACGATGACGGGTAAAAAAGGGTTTCAGAAAGTATGACGAATCACAAGGCCTTACGTAGGGTGACCATCAAATATAATTATCTATAATCCAACGAACAATTAGGAAAAGCCGGATTGACTCCCACAAGAAATCGAGTAACAAAGATCTCATATTATTGCTAGATTTGACCAAATTTTTAACTTATACCAAATAACGCTGAAAAATATTGCTGTAGAAGTAAATGGATTTTGTTTCCTTATGATAAAAAAGAAGCACAAAAGAGCGCATATACAAAAAAATATTATGACATGGTTTTTTATACACCATCATCATACGAAAATGGTAAAACCGAAATAAATACAAAAAGGAAATATATCTGGCATTAACGAGGAAACAGTACTGGATACGGAATCTCTCCATGTGAGATGCGTTTTGGAGAATTCATCACAATAATAATTATGTAGGTACATCTATTACTTATAATATTACCTAATATTTTACTGGCAACTGATCGAGTTACCAAAATAAACCGGTGGCCACACACAAGAAACTAAAATAAATTTATTATGTGTTCGTTTTTTTTAATCACGACCCTTCAGATGAGATTGTTGCCAAATAAAGGAATAGTATTTGGCCATACCTGATGGTAAATAATAATATGGCCGACGAAGCTTGAAGGTCTAAAAGATACCTATTCACTATTACCTTAACGAGACCCATATTGTATTTTTATTAGTCACTTATAAAGGGAACAGAATCGTTTAGTGCAAATGGGTGGTCGTATACTGACAAGATACGGATGGTATATAAAGACAATCGTAAGGAAACACACGGTGCGCTTGCTTGTCCTTAGGTGAAAAGGAGATAGTGGGATCAGATCATCTAGCTCCTAGGCACGTACGAATCAAGACCCGTAAATATGACTTTCGAGGGTTTTTCGCCATGCAACCGAAACAAACTGTACAATATAATAAAGAAGGTCCGGAGTAATTATCTACCGCGCGGAGTGCGAACACGATTCTGACATAAGGGGAAGTGAACGGGGCTAATTATATATTTTTTCGTATTTGCTAAATCTCCTATCCCTACTTTCTCTGTTCCGACTAATTCTGACCTACGCTTACTTCTGACAAATATTAATAAACTGTAAAGTATGGTTATAGTTTTGTAAGCATAAAGTACAAAAAAAATGCAGGGATGTGACAAGTGTGTTGTGCATGAAAAGTGTACGGAGCACTGAATTTTTTCACCACACTGGTGGACAAAATAACTATCTACGGTATATCATGCATACCTCATAATTATTATAATACTGTGCCTCAACTATGCAAAGATTCAGTATTCTTTAGATATGAATTTGTTCTTTTATATTAAAGGTAAAGCAAAAACACACACAGAATTCTCTTCAAGTCAAGAAGAAAATTCCATGAATTCATTTTATACAGCGCTCTAAAACATCTAACTCACACGTGAAAAAGATAATATTATTTCTGCGGAGATGCTTTAAAATGCTCATTTTGTTCAATTTAGAAAAATGCGGGTGTTACAAACTGTATAGGGAGGACATTATGTATTACGTTTTAACTATTCCAAGAAAATGCTTTGTTTCGTCTCTGTTTAGTTTCCATTGGAGTGTGATAAACCCAATTTCTATATAGGTGTTTGAAAGTTTGTTAAGAACAGTAAAAAAAGAAAAAAGGCTTATTACGTCATTTCCACAGAACAATATTACAGGATTTATACTCGTACATGGCAGAAAGAGAACACAGAATAATGTACAAAGAATATATGCTGCCTTAGCAGGAATTTATAAACCTTTTTTTCTTTAAGTACCGTTTCTATCGATGTGAAAATCCAAAATAATCAATTTTACCACTCCTAAAAACCTGTGATGTTCACGGATTTTTTTCAAGTGCCTCGTAGACTAAAGTCTGATCTGTTTTAGATATAAGAAAATACCCTTAGGATCATAACGCTCGATTTTTAAAGTACTAATATTAGCATTTAAAAACCTCAATCTATTATTAAAAACATTGCATTAAGGTTGTCGCGTGAAGTAAGATGGGGACAATCAGCCCTATACCAGGGCTTCAAAATGTAAACACTGTCCTAGTTGTTTAAACATCGAGATCACGGCCACAGGCACGGACGAACATAAAACCAGCTATCTCAATGTTTATCTGTGTCCTTCAAAAGGTCCCTGCTAGCGCGATCAAATAAAAAAGCGGGTGCTGAACAACATTTTTACTTAACACAGTATCTCAAGTTAACAGTAAGTACATTTAATAATAGAAAACTGACTTACCTATGTAACTGTTAAAACTATGGTAAAGTTAGCATGTACGAACCGACAAAACAGGTGTCGGAATTTTTAAGATGTCGTTTTAAAGTAAGTTGGACTTGTTTGTGAGGTGTCCTACAAAGCACATTATTTTCGCACGACACTTGATATGATACTATCTCTTGTTATGTAGATATATATACTTACTCCTATTTACAATTAGGCAGCGCATCAAATTATACCTATGTCACGCATAAGAATTGTCACTCAGGGTGGCAATGCAGTCAGCATTTTAGGGGGCTTCCGCCTGATAGTGATCAGGATCAATTGCGCTGTACATTGGAACGGTCATTGTAAAGACTCCTAAATAAATGAAAAAAAAAAAATTAATGACTCAACTGTTCCATCTGTATATCATTTAACAAGTAGGCAGGCACATTCCTAAGTAGCTGAATTGTTATTTCTGTAAATAAATGATTCTGTCTTACTGTTTCTTATTAGTAAACTGTGTCGCGGGAACCATCAACTCGACAATGTTTTTCCCTAAAAAGGGCAGGTGCTAAAATGTTTAATTATTGTGATGTTCCTGCGGAAATGGGTATTAAAGATTTAAGCAGTGAAGGTTTTTAGATTAAAATAGGTAATAAGCATTTTGTAAATGGATAATTTGGTGTGGTATAACTTTTCATTGTATTTTCACGCGAGATTGCGGTCAAACGCTCTTTAAAATTTTATTATGAGACCTTATTGTTATTATATTTCCGTCATCGTTTGCAGCGCCCCCTGTGTGAAAGATCTAATCCAAACGCAATTTAGTCCTAATGCCATTCATATCGAGATTTAGTCATAAAGCGATCTAGTATTTAGCATGAGCCCAAGACAACGACTACGAAACAAAAGACAAAAATATTTAGGTCCACTATTTCGTCAAATAAAATATAGAAACAAAGTACTTTTTGCCTTTTTGTCGGTTGACAAAACCGTTGTATTTTGTCTTCATGCTAAGTCAAATCTAGTCTATCTAGTCAAATCGAGATGTAGTTATAAAGCTTCTAATCCGTAAGAACCTTCAGTAAATTCGTACAAAAAGAAAATCGTAACAGCATTTCAATCCATCGACGTCAACATCAACAGCATGTAGAAGTACTGCTCACATAGGCCTTTCCAAAGGGTGATGGAGCAGCCGTTATGGTCGTCCCTGATAGATACCAGGAACGACGTGTAATAGCTAGAAATAATTATAGGCTATTTCCATCCATTATAAAAAATATTTTGAAACCAGAACTCACTACTCGTATAATGTGTTATATACACATATTTGCTACTTATACGAGTAATTAATGAGTACAGAAGTTCCGGCGTACGCCCGCGGCTTACACAAACCCGTAATGTAGATACGTTCGTTACGGCATTTATTATTTCTATGACAAGACCCAATTAGGTTTTCCTTTAAGCCGTTATATTGGATAAGGGTAGAGTATTCGTGATCGAACTACTTTCTATACTTTCACTCTAAATACACTGTTTATACACACGAGAGCTAACACGGATGTTTAAAGAAAAAATATAAATATCACATTAAGTATAAAAAATATATTAAAAAAATATAATACTTATCTTGTATTATTTTGGTCTTATATAAAAAAAAAGCGTGAAGGTATACCACTCATATGCAACTAGGAGATAGATATGGCTAATGAAGGAGATCAAATTTACGATATGTTTGCCGCCCAGCATTTTGTTCAATCATTCAATAAACCGCTATCATCTTCACTTCAATTTCTTGGTACATATTTACAAGTATCCACATATCTTTGTCTTTATTCACATAGCATCAGTGATAGTGGAAGATCTATAAAGTGATGGAATACCACTAATATTAATAAAAATATGCAAAGACCGTAGCAGTTCCGCTAAACTTTATATTTCAGAAATAGATCACTGATGTTTTTTTTTCGAGAATCGGAAAAAAGCGTTAATTGTGCCTGTTTTGATTGCCCTAAGTCGGGGACAAAAACAGATTATAAATTATAGACCTATATCCATTTTTATCACATTCAGTGAAGTATTTGAAAAACTAATTGTCGAATATTTATCATGGCATCATTCACAACTGCGGTTATATAATATTTTAATAAACGTATTCCAGAAGACGTAAAAAAGCTTTAGACAAAGTTGATCACTCCTTGTTATTAAGTAAACTTTCACCAGCTATTCCAAGTTAAACGTTAACTTGGAATAGCTGGTGTACTTTAAAAATCATTCTCTTCTTACTTAAAAAGACCATCCTATAGTAGTTGTCGGTGGATATACTTCTCAATCTTTCATAGCATCTGGAGATCCAACAAGACTCTTTTTTAGGTTCTACGCTTTTTAATGTCTTTATAAATGATATAACAGAATGTTTTCAACATACTTATTTCTATCTAAGTCTTCAGCTTAATCAAAATCAAATTATAATCATAAAGATCACATAGGTATCTATAATATTATCTCTCCTATGATGAAAATTTTGCGAGTCGTATTGCAAGACTCAAACACTACAACACTACCCAGCCGCACAAAGATAAAATGATCTTACCTTTTCATACAAACTTTTTTAATTTTTAAGTTGACTGAACGACTAATGAATAGCTGATTTATCAATGGCCCCTCTTTAATTGGCTAGAGTTAAAGCCTATAATCTTTTCTTTGTGCCCTTTTCTCATACAATCCTAGGTAAAAAATCTATCTTGACAAGACTCCGCAATCAAAACAATAATCTTTCAAAAACTAATCAATTAGACATTACACGTAGGTGTGTACAAATTTTATAAACAATTAATGCAAAACATTGTGCAGGTAGATCTTATTTTTAGAACCGAGAGAAAGAAGTTTAGCTTCCAACTAGAGTTTATTAGTATTATCATTCTCTAATGAATTTATTTTTCCTTTAGGTAGGCAGATTCAATTTCATTTATATTTAATTTATTTAGTTTTTTATCAACTAAATAGTTTATTATCGAAGATGTTTGAAGATATCAAGTAGGGTAGGCTATGTAGGTTGAAACGTTACTTGGCAATTCTGACTAAAACTCAGACCAAATCATAGGCAATTCATGACTTGCCGTCCACAAAACGAGCCCGGCACCTATTAGTGCCGCTAATGTTAGGCAGCGTGGATAGCTTAAGGATGTCGATTGACGAAGTTTCAATTATAGCTACGTAATAAATTATAAATAATATAATTATTTATTATAAATTACAATATATAAACTGTATGGAACACCAATTGCTATTAAGATGTGGCATCTTAAATTAATTTCGAGCGTTTCGTTTCCTCCCTGTATCTGATTCTGTAATAGCCACATCAGCGTTTCAAGCAACTTTACGAGATTTTTCAGCTTTTAGCTGAACGAATTACGAACGAAATTAAATTATTGCGTTCGCGAAGTAACTCACAGGTAAGCAAAAATAAAATGCCTGCATTCCCTCCCCCATCTCTCGACAATTTATACCAATCCCAAGTTTAGGATAGCCGTGTTTGTCTAATAAGCTATACTTTCCGATCCGTCTAATAAGCTGTACTTCCGGTTCGGATCCGGTCGTACACTAATTATTTTTTCAATTTATAATCGGTTAACACGTGCTCAAAACACTTAAGGAAAATATCTTGAGAAAACCGAACTCAAGAACCGAAAATTCGAAGGCATGTGTCATAGGTTAGTGTTGCGATAAGCGGCAATGAGATTGCAACCTGTCACGTGAAATGCTAACTACTATGCAAAACGCAGACATGTGCCAAATATAATGTTTTGACGTGTCTCTGACTACCCCCTACTGGCTTTCCTCATAAAGCTGTGCATAGTATGGATCTTACGATGTCTATAATGTGGGTAATAGTCGTGAGCGTGTTTGTTCGTTCATTCGTAAGTTAAGGAACAATACCAGGTACGAGTTTTTGTGAGCAAGAACTAACGACCAATAGAGGATAGAAATGGATGTTGCAAAACAGAAAACGAATTAAAATTTACGAGGGGTTGAAAAACGTGTTTAATTTTTTATTGAATTGAGCTTGAACGTTCGACTTTTGCCGGTCGGATGAGCGGAACTGTTTCCGGGCGGGCCAAATCCTATAAATACACTCAAAAAGCCACAAAGGTACGCAATAACGTAATGTTACCTTACGGTAAACCGAAAACAATTCATTTCTGGGAGTCACCCCCTCCCTCCCGTCACGTAGCCTCCCCTCTACCCCTGGAGGAGCCGCGAAATGCTAGCCGATCCGTAAAAAGCAATTCTGCCCGCGCCGTTTGCCTTTTTCACCGTAAATTTAATGTGAACCAATGTTGTAGTTATTCTGACTTCCTTTAAAATAATCGGTCATAAAAACTAAGCCAGAAATGTTGTCGATTTTTAATACATCAGTTGTATTGGAGGAGTCATTTGATAGCTACCTACAATAACTTAATTAAATACTTACGCTATGCAGCTATTCCGGTTAATATACTTAGGAGCTTGACATGGTACCATTCAGTTTTAGCCATCATGTATACTTAAATTAATACAAATAACCTAATATCTAATCTCGAGTTTTTAATTTCCGTTGATCCTATTAGTATGGACAATTAATTACAAGGCAAGTACGGTGACGGACAGTTGAGCTGATGATGATACTAGTGGACAGCAATAAGAGACCGGTCAGACTGACGCGGTGGCGGTGCTGGTGGTGAAGATCAAAGGAAAATGGTTGTCAAAGTTCGTGTTTATCGCCTTTTACTCCTCATCGGATAATATTTCCTGTTGACTGAGTCGTTGAATATTTTGATCAGCTTGTGGCTTCATTTGAAAATTTAATAAAAAAAATCTGATACAAATATTTTCCAGTATAAAACAAAACGTGTACGTATTATGTTAATGAAGTGAACGATTTGCATGCCAAAATGAGTACTTATTTGTATAGATTTTTACGCTCCTTACTCTGTATCAAACAGGAGAGTGAACACGGAAAGAAATAATTTAAACACAAACAGAAAATGGTGGAGAATTTTTCGAGAATATTATTTTATTTGCTATCTGTCGGATTAAATGTTGCGATCAAAAACCGTAGAGCAGGCGATGTTTTATTTTCCTTTGTGATATGAAAACCACTTATCATTTACTTTTTCAGCGATTTCTGATTTTGTACTATACAGTTATGTCTTCAGTCGATCGATTATAGTCAACTTCTGTTGTAATCTTTTATGTTAATTTGGCTGAATATAGCGAAGTTATACTTCAAACTGAATTATTTATACAAATTTAATAAAAAGCAAGTCAGCCACGAAGCCGCCACAAACATCCATATGTACACATTAATATAATTCTTTATAACCCAAATGAAAAAGATTTTTCTACTAAATTGAAGGATTGAGCATCAAATTATATAGGGCTTGCCATTGGTTGTGTTATGCTAACACAAGCAAATGCAAAACTCTGGGCTTATTTTTCTTTAATTTCCGCGAGGGATGCGGTAAAAAATATTCTAATAAATAGGATAGGAAATAAAGTTTCTTTGGATAGACTGAGCAGACAAATGGAACAATATGCCAGTCATGTAAAAAAACATTTGGGCCTAACTTCTATGCATGCTTTTCTTCGCTTTTCTTTGCTTATGATAATAATATTCATGAAAACGGTCAAGAGCGTTTCGGGACACGCTCAGTGTGGTTCCCCACAAGCTATTATTTACTACCTGTATAACACAACTAACAACTTCACACAGTAATTTTCAATGGAATTTTTTAAAGGTTATTTTTACTTCTCCAAGTACTTTTTATAAATTGGTCGATTATTACCATAGTTTTCCTTTTAACTTCATTATATTATATACTACTCAGGATGGACGGATATGGCGAAACTATAAGGGTTCCTTGTTGACTACGGCACCCTAAAAAGCTTCTTCATGTAGGAGATAAATTTTAAATGCCAGTATCATTAGTTTGAATTATATTACTAGTAAATTAAAAAAATATTTTCTGTCATAAAAAAAAACATTTATTGGTGTAAATCATTGTTTTTTTTTTAATATTTAGGTAGAAGTTACTTGGTCACCGATTATGTCTATAGTTTTATACAATAATTTTGTTTGTAGTGAGAACAAGTTTATTACTTCGTTCACTTAATAAACTTATAGTTGCAGTATTTATTTTATAAGACGACTTTGAGACTTGGAATTTGTAACTTTTTAAACAGTATGCAACGCCACGTTCGGTTCTAGAGAGTGTTTCGCAGACTCCCCTATTGAACATCGTTTATAATGAACTAAAAAGTTAAAAGTTGAAGTAAAAGTGTTACAAAAATATTTACTTGAGCAGCGTAAAAAACATCTTGAAAATAAAGGAGACATAGTGCCGCGCTAAAGGAGATCCAACACTGAAGAAATTATGCCACGCCATGTTCGAAAGGACTCAAATGTTTAGACAGTAACTAAGTATAATATTACCTAACACAGGAATGAGATTCGAGTCAAACATTATTTTAGATAATATTTTTTGATAGAGACGGATATTGCAAATAACTATTAAACTAATAATAATGAAAGTTGCATTGCCATTCAGCGTGGCAATGCGGCCAGTATTTTGGGAACGCTTCCGCCTGGTAGTGATCTGGATCAGTTGAGCTATCTATAGATCGTTTGCAACGGTCTTTAGATAGCTAGTTGTTTCATCTGTATTTTTTGTATATACCTAATTGTACATAGTTGTATGAATAAAAATATCACATGCAATTTGATTATAAGCATAATAATGAATGTCATTATATTAGCATTAGTTTTTAAAACTAATGCTAATATAAGAACAGAAACAGAAACCAGATTTACTGCATGTTTCACCATCATGTAGCACTTGAAGAAGCTTGTTTCTAAATCAGAACCAATATTTTAAAAACGTACATAGTATTTACTTGGTACTCACGCTATCATCTCAATATTTTTATACAAAAGAAAAAATCACAGTGACTTGCTCTAAGAGCAGGAAAGAATTCGTCTCATTGATTTCCCTCTATGGCGATAAGGATGGCATTGTGGTTACGCTCTCGTCATCTGTCAGATTTCACAACATAGGTAGGTATGCCGTCGAAAACGTGTATAAATTAATATAATGTATTTCCGAGCTAAAGAAAATACGAAGTAAACTAACCTGCTACCACAATACATGACCAGAATTATTAATGTCTGTTTCGATTCGACTGCTCGCACGTCTCGGCTGGCGAGTGGACAATTGGACATCGCCGCTGTCACTGGCATTTGTCAGTTATTTCCGGGATCGTTCTCCAATATAGGAAACAAATATGTCTCGGTGATTGTAAACTTCCGCGGTTGCAATATTGCCGATTGAAGACGCTTACTGCGGTTTTATATAACCGCAAACGCGTAAACCAGGTAACTACGTCCGAAATTAGGACGAATGACCACGTTACTAGGACGGCATCGCGTGAGGGCTGCGTCTCCGTAGATACGGATAGGGGATATAAAATAATTTTATTGCTCCGTGTAGTGGCCAATAGTAACCATTTATGCGCTCGTTCTTTTAGCTACCCAAATGGATTAGGCGAAACAGTTTTAATTAAACAGAGCCGTAAATATTTATACAAAAGCAAAATAATAACATTTGCGAAAGCATAAGACTAATAAAACTGGTGCAACTGTGGCTGAAGATAAAACACCTTCGTCTACCAACGGGGTATATAGTTTTCTTTATTTTGTCACAAAGACGAGGGATTTGTTTGTAGCACGTCGAGGATATTGCAACTCGACAATGTTGTTTTCGATTTTCTGGTCGGTTGCTACAATACACGCGGAGTCTACGTTTAGCTATTTTCTGGAAAGAATACAATCATTTGAAGCGAAATCGACGATAGAAAATTTTTAAAGAATCTAACGGTGAATCCATTTTCAGACTTTTAAACATCTATAGAATATTGAACCGTGCCTGTATTATTACTTAAGAGGGAATTAAATTAAACACAATCAAAATTCATTTCAGCTATTTATAGATCGTTTGCAACGGTCTCTAGATACGTAGCTAGCTGTTTCATCTGTATTTTTTGTATATACCTACTTGTACATAGTTGTATGTATAAATTTACATAGTTAAACAAAAATGTAATAAACAATCAAAATGTATGGAGTGCATCTAGAATAGGTATAGTTGCAATTACCACTCCTTACCGACTATAAAAGAGGAGGATATTCTGACATTGTCGGATTAATTTTGATTTGTTCCGTGTTCGCCCCGCAGAGTTTTGCCCCACATGTAAAATTCCACGTTCGCCCCACATTATATTCCTTGTCTGCCCCGAAAATATTGTTTTCTTTATTTTAATAATTTTGTTCCACGTTTGCCCCATTTTGTATTCCTGTTTTGCCTCACATTTTTTTGTAATACACTTTAGTACAGTCAGAATATAAAATGCTTGAAGCATTGAAACATTTTAATGGTAAACTACGCAAATAATACTTTGTTATGGTATTTTTTAAACTTGCTTTACAACTCAGCAGGTAAAAAATGCAATGGGTAAATGGGATTTCTTTGGGTATATTTACAATAACAAATAATCCAGCCAAAGGCTGTCATCCTAAGTTAAATAGAACATTTACAGGAAAACTAAACATTATCCGGTTTTTAAAAACTATTCAAAAGTATGCTGAACTCTCTCTGAGCCGATTCCGAGGGCAAGGAAAACCAAGACAGCCTAATTTTATTCAGATGGATAAAGTTATTAACGACTCTATAACATTAATGTAAAATGGCTCTAATCCATTGGGTCATTGCTTAGAAAAAATATGCCCCTTTGTTTATTAAACCAGCTACTTACTCATAAAAATCTATATGATCGTATATATATTTGTATTAGTTTTGCTAGTTTTTTTCTCGGTCATTTTTAATTATTTAACAAATGTATCTTGTAAGTTGCCTTACTGTAATATCAATATTTAATTAACATTATTGATTTAAATATTCAAAGAGTTTAATAGTTTAGATTTTTAGAACTTTTATTTGGGTACTAATAATAAACTTGTCCGTGATTTTGATTGTGGTTATGAGACTGTTTGATTTAATCATACTACTTTATAATAATTATCATTGATATGAAGATATTTTATGAAAAACTATATTTATATTTTAGGTTTACCTTGGCGCATCATAACCGTTGATTATTTAAAATTTTATCTAATTAATAACTTCTGCGATTTATGATTAAGTTACAGTATAATTAAGTACATACATGTTTTTACAAACATTGATCAATTGGTTTTATTTGTCAACTGTACTTTGCCTCTGTAATGTGTACCTTTTGTAATGTGGGGCGAAACCGGAAATATTTTTGACACGGGGCGAAAGCAGAATTTTTTGGAATGTGGGGCAAACAAGTGGGGCGAATGTGGAACAAATCTTAATTTTCTGTACATGTTCACTGGTCTTGTCTATTACCATTAAAAAAGTAATAGGTATTTAAAAAACCATTCTATACAAAAATAAAACCAACCATACAGTTATAAAAAAGAAATAACATACTCGCTCAAAGAATACCGCACTTTTCCCCTGGAGTAACACGTATCAGATTACATGTATATTTAAACACATCGTGTAGGGTACTCGTGCTACGCTAGGCTTGCAGGCTAGAGTCATAGGTATAAAATCTTAATAAATTCAACTGGATGAAGCATTGAATTTTTTTAATAGATTGCTAAATTTAAACGGCATGATTTTAGATTTTTTACATTTGTATATTTTGCACGTCGTATTCAATAAAAACATATGTAACGAAGGTTAGAATACGAAGATTTTTCGTTGTTACAGGACAAATATCAGTTTTAGTCACGCTTGACACGGAAAAGATGTCTTTTATTTTATGCCTTATCAAAGATTTGACGCCGTTATCGTAATTTGTTTTGACTATTCCTAAGGATAAAATAAAGCTTGTTATTGAAAGCGTGGTCTTACAGAATGTCTTAATGAATACATCTAATTCTATTATATCCGAGATCTTCTACTGATGTTATGGTGTCAGAAATTAACGTGGTTTCGTAGGTATTATTTAAGAATCGATTATACCACATAAGAAAGGACCTATAAACGATCAGCGTAACGTTAGTAAAATAATAGTAAAGTACGTGGTATTATATTATTCCTAATATTACTGATATTGTTGTAATATTAATGGAGACTCAATTGTGTCTGGTCATTGCAACGAGACTAAAGTACTGTCTGGAACTAAGAGATGGACTATTAAAGATTTTTTGTACCTACAATCATTTAACTGATAAGTATGGGTCATAAGGTCATCATTATTATTTCAACCCTTATTTGGACTGCTTTACTCTAAGTGGCTATGACCGGATATCATTAATTAAAATTAAGGAAAATAATATCATTAATTTCCTCAATTTTTACAATTTTTCTGAAGTTGTAAACATAAAGTTGAATACTTCTTTACAAGCTTTCAATTAGTGTTAATTATAAAAAATATTTTGTCTTAAAAATACTCAATCTAGAACATCATTTAGCATGAATCGAGCAAAATTAATATATTGAATCAATATGGCAATTGGCGCATGGCGGAATTAATCTGTCTATCTGTATCTATCTGTACCTGTTATGTGTGTTGCCGACTATCAAAGAGAATGAAGATATGTTTCAAGATATTATGATAACAAATTTAATATTATACATATAAAGTAAAACGGGAATTTTCCTTCTGTTCAACCGTTCTTGGATTGTAACGAATACTGTATTTTTATAAGTTTTGAATGTTTACTGTAACATATTATTATTTTCCTTCTTTGACCCTCTTAATAAAATCGTGGTATTATCAGGTAGTCATGTAAGAATCAAGTTGTGAGTTTGCACAAAAAAAAACAAAAAAGCTTTTAAATTATTTTCTTATAAATCATTAGTCATAAACTCCCCTTTTGGATACTTTATATAAAATACTTTATTAGTAAGCCCATACACACTAAAAGAAAGACACTGTCCAAATTTAAAGTTTCTAAGACCAGCCGTTTGGCTCTGCGTATTATACATATACATCGTGTTTCTTTATACCCCTATTAGTCCAAAGGTGATTTATTCCGACCAAGCATGTGAAATAATTTGACGTGTGCAATGGTTGAATACATCAAATTTTAATTTCTCATACTTTTGTATGGGAGATTAAAATTTGACACATACATAGTAAAATTATTATTATCCTAGAAATTTGCAAGAACTCTAAGTGTTTGTTTACTATTTGCGTAGTGTCATATGATTCTACCTATCTTTCTTTATATCAACGATTTCTTGCAAATACTCACGTAGGATGAAAGATACTGTTACAAATCCTTACTCATTCATAATTTATAGCCCTTCTTTGAGCTATTTTAGACGGCGTATTTCACCTCAAAATGTTTACTACATGAGACGAAAGAGCAAAATTAACTTATCTCTACTGTAAAACCATTTTAAATTCTTAGCAACATGAGACAAATAGCAGAACTTTTCGATCCTATACTATAAAACTATTTTTAATTTTTAAGCACTAACTGAAAACGTATGTTTTTCTAATTGAAGGTAATTGATTGAATTTTTATTTGATAGTTTTGTGATAGTTTGCTTAAAAAACTTTACTTTGTGCTACAGCTGTAAAGAAACTAAAATAGGGCTGCCTCATGTTGTGTCTGGGTACATTTTGGAAAAAATTTTTAGGCATTTCATAAAGGAAAAACTTCGTACATTCTAAAATCGTTGAACAAACGATGTTCGCCATTACGTGTGGAAGACCCCTCTTTCGGGACACCATGTATTGATCATGCGTCTACCCTAAAGCGTTACAAAAATACATTACGGTTTAAGCTTTGCGTCGATCTCTCAGTCAATAAAAATATAAGAGAACAAAATTATTTTCATAGTTATTAGAAATGTTTGAGCAGTGTTTCTAATTTATTTATGTATACTCATTTCATTTCATTTACTCATTGTGTATGTCATTTTAATATATACTCTGATCATTTCATACTGCCACAGAAAACATATTACTTAATCGAACACAGAGGTTACAAATATACAGAATTGTAAATAATCCCAACATAATTTGCTCTCGACAGTACACGTGTTATACTCGACTGTAGATACGTAGTAAAATAGAGCAGTAATTATTGTTTATACGGCTATAACTACAGAGACAAGATGGAGTTTACTGTAAATTATTATTGCAAGTGTTATGGATACGCTCTGTTGAAACACGATGGCATGAGAATCAACATTCGTATCTTCTATCTTATACATGTATATATATATCAAACTATTCCGTCCTAACTGATCGATCAACGCACAGCGTAAATCATAAGTCCTAGGTATATTCCCGTTAGTAATAATTGACTAAGAAGGAAAAATGTACCCGTATGGGGGTGAAAAGGGCTGAAAAACTTTGTACGTAAAATCGTGTTCCTTGAACTTACAAACTTGAAACTTCGCATAAATCTTCTTCAATCCAAATGATAAAAGACTAATATAATTATTTTTATAAACGTATAACGTAAACGTATAAAATATATAACGCTCGGTGGGATATGCTGTAAACTTAGTTTGGATACTTAAAATACCAAAGAACTAAACAAGTATCAGTGTATTCAAGAAAGCCTTTAAGGGTATAAAGCATGCAATGATTTTTGATGCACCTATCAATTACCTACCCTACGCGAGTAAAACCGCGGGTATCGGCTAGTTTCATATATGACGCATTTCACATACACAAATTTTGTGTCCAGCACCAAATTGAGTTTGCTGCCCAAGGCTTTTAATATATATCTGTCCCTCAAAGGGTTTTATTTCAGTGACGGAGGTAAGTGCTACTTGCGTGAGCCAGAGTTGTCAAATAGAAGGAACAACATGGATTTAGAAAAAATAAAACAATAAATATGGCCGTCTTTAACTTACTTGAGAAAATTGGATAACTTGGATATGACTATGTCATTTTACGTAGACCAAACGTTTACTCGTTATATTAGAAAAATATTGTGTAAGGGGCAATTTGAATGACCTCATTGAGTCTTCTTTATGCAACGGACTACAAATTACTAATATTCATAGCCTGCATACTAAATCGCTAACACAACAGAATGATCGCTCAAAATTAAGAGAAGTATAATCCGCAGTACTGCAAGGTAGTGTATTTTTTAAATGTACCGACTTTTATTTTTAATTTATATAAATGACCTACCCCTTCCGCTATATCATATCCGATGGTACTATTTGCTGACGACTGTACACATGAAAAACTATGAATACTCTCTCTCTCTCTTTATTCTTAGTATTTGAACATATATATGTACAAGAATCACATTATAGTCATACAAAAATTACACATTTTTATATAGGAGACACAATTTTCATATTTTTTTAAATAACGGTTTTTCTCATGTCGAAAATTGGACATTATAATTCTTTCAATTATAAACTGGCTGATCCATTAATTAAATGGATGTTAAAAAAGAAGGAAACTTTCACAAATAAATTTTGAGGATTATGGTTTGATCAAAAATTAACATTTACAGATTAATAATTTTTTTGTACGTTTTATATTTATTAATGAAGGTAGAAGTCAAACTTCTGTTCTTAGTGCGTATCACGCATATTATGTGTCGTTCACATTAAGGCATGTTCTAATGTTCTTGGACAACTCAAGACACAGAGAACACATATTGGCGGTGCAAAAATGTTGTGTTAGACCATCTGCAATATTAGAACTTGCTAAAAATGTTATCCTTACTATGTACGTATATTTTTGAAGTAGCCGTGTATGTTAGGACAAATAAAACATATTTTGATGTTCCGATATCACAAAGAAACAAAAATTAAATTATACACTATAAAGACGGCCTTACTCTCAAAGAGTGTTTATGGGATGGCGCCCAGAATTTATAATAAGTTACCAGCCGATTTACTGAACACTGAAGGTCTGTTTCAAACGTAAATTATTTGATTTTCTTGTTGGCAAGTCTTATAAAAAGTCTTAAGTCTTATAGAATACCAAACTAATTTAGGACTGCATACACGACTCTGTTTCCTGAACCCTAGGTGCGTTTCTTAATATTTCACATACCTACTTATACATAATGTCACTCTTTGTTGTGTATAGGAATAATAATTATTTGTATAACATTATTTGTTACGTGCTAATTTTGATTGTACACCATACTATGGTAAAATACAGTGTACATTCTTATAACATATACCTGTAATCCCATTACCTGTGTTTCGAAAATCGATATATTATGCATTATAAACTTTAGGTAAATCAGGTTACATTATCTTTTTTATCTAATAAATCGTCACTATGTATTTTATTGACTAAACACCACCGCCATTTATCGCTCGAATTAATTTCTGTCCATCCAAAGGTTGTCTGGAAGAGATCACTATAAGTGAAAAGACCACCAATTGTACTACCGATTAGTTTTAAATTTGAATTTGTAAGGAATATAATGTTGTACAATAAAGTGTTATCGATCCATCTATATATTTAATATGCAGGTAATTTTGTACTGAATAATCGACAATATAGATCGAAATTTATGCTCTGTTGCCTACTCTGCGTCACGCAAGTGGGAGACCAAAATAGCATGAACATTTTGTTACCGTTTTATGTATTGTTAAACGTATGAACACAAAACAATATTAAAAATAATCAAACCGGGCGAGGATCTCTGGATATCCTAAAACTAGACAATTTTATTATGAAACGGACTTCCATTTTATTTCATTCGATCTCTCCTAATTATGTACTAATTTATTATATAGTTAAACAATAAATGTTCACGGAACCCTCAGTGTGCGAGAAGCAGCGGCACTTGGCAAGTAAATTTTAATCCGAATATTTTATTGAGATTCCATTCAAATCCGCGTTGAATATTAATTATTTTAGGTATATGGAAAAGCGTACCGATGCCATTTATTTTATATCAATGTGGACCATTGATAACAAAAACGAGCCTTGTTTGCCTAGTGATATTTGAACAGACGTGAATCAATGCAGGTTTTGCACTTAAAAAGAGACGTGCTCAAACCCTAAAGAAAAGCCTAATAAGGAAGCCGGCATGATTTAGCATTTTGGGGTCGATTCCGTCTGGTAGTGATCTAGATCAGTAGACCTATCTACAGATCGTTTGCAACGGGTTTTAGATTGCTAGCTGTTTCATATGTAATTTGTATATGAGTATATACCTACTTGTACATCGTGGTAAAGATACTTAGCACACACAATATTTGCAAGGAACGCAGTCAATCTCTCAACTCTCAAACTACGATTCCCTGTGTTGGGCTAAGCTGGTTATACGTGCGTCCACGTGAACATAAAGTCATCAAGCGCTGTTTATTCATAGTAAAACAAAGTTCTCAGCTGTAATTATATAAAACCCGGCGGTGAGATGACTGACGTGTGGGACGAGGGTGTACATTAATCATTGCCAAGGAGCCTTATCTCGTGTACACCCGACTATAGGGATAGGTCAGATGGTTTAAATAGTCGGATTCAAAAGGTAAAATTTCCATTATTTTGGCCACTAATATTATAGTACTATACTAGTTTTAGTAAACAACAAAAGTGACAAACAAACAAACGGCCCACCTGTTGGTAATCGGTTACCGTAACATAAGGATGCTCGAAACACCAGAGGTATCGATTTTGACTAAACCTAAGGATAAGAAAAACTTTTGCATTGTTCAGTATGTCTCTGTATAAACATTATATGCTCTGGAGATGTGGTCCTTATCTAACAGTGGTTGGGTGTAAATGATGATGATGATTTCTAAATACGGAGCTCAAGACTAAGAGTAAGCTAAGAAGTAGTTTTAGTAGTAGAGCTCCTCGTGATATAGCTCGTTCGGGGATGTACTATCACCATACCTATTTCCGCTGCCAAGGAGTATTGAATTTGCCGTGTTCCGGTTTGAAATGTATGGGCGCCAGTAAAGTTACAGGCACATGAGGCTTTTCACCATTATGCCTCTGGGTCGGCAGCCTCTGATGTTAGTAAACACTTGAACGCCCCTTGAGAGGGGCGAATAAAAGCAAGTGGCTATCACAATAGGCCTGTGACGGCAGCCACAAATAGGAAATAAAAAATAATACACCGCTTACCAACAGGTATGATTGATTGTTATTTTATTCGTTTTCTATTAATAAAAAAATGAATTGTCTGCACGTATTAAAATACATATTCAGTCATAACTCTTGTGTACGTTTTTTCCGACTTTCCGGCGTAACAGCATAATTTAGCGTCCCTAGTGGGACATCCAGCAATATAAGTTGTACGTTCTGTCAAACACGAAGCGGTACTGTCGTCTTGCCTAAGTAGCAGGTTTATTTACGTTACTTAACGTGTTTTGAGTTTATGATTCGCCGAGTACACTCGACGAATGAACTTCTTTACCACGTTCTTGGCACTAATGAAGGTTTCACATTCGATAGATACCTTTGATTTTTTATACATTATTACTGATATGCCTCACATGCGTTGAATAAAAGTTATCACTTTTCAAGCACTGGGCGTGGAAAAGTCATTATTTGATATTTCTCGTTTTTTCAACAAAAACAAAACTACACCAAATATCTCGATACGCTTTAAATCGAGGAATACCGCTGTGTGACAGTCAGACGGACATATTGAAACCATAAGGATTTATATTTTGTTCTGAAGCCCGTGCTTCAGAACCTTAAAAACGCTAGGTTTTAAATGTATTGTATTTTTTTTGCGGATTTGAAGCTTGGAATCGTGTTTAAAAAAAAACACGGTAACGTCCCATGCAAACTTCCCCTCCTTAAATTGTAAAATCCAAAAACCCTGAAACACGTCATTATTTATTTATGCTCAGTAGCTGTAATAAAAACTTCAAAGAACAAAGACTTTCATACAAAGTTACCCACTCCGCCATTACCACCCTTAAAGTTGAAATTTACAAAAATACTTTCTTAGAGGATGTTGTCGTTTTAAAATAGACCTATGCTTCAAATTTCACCTTCTAGTAGTTTTGGCTGTGCGTTGATAGATTAGTCAGTCGGTCAGGACAAACTATTTTATAAGTATAAATAAAATATTTAATAGTATCAGATGTTGACAGGTAGTCAAAACGATCTTTCAAATACCAAAATAACAATGGAACTCCAAAAAAAGAAAAAAACTGACGTGACACTTATTGCGAGGGCTTAACGATAACGCCGCGGTTGTCGTTAAATCAAGGGGTATCATGAATATGCAAACATGGTATTCGTGTTTAACGCAGAATGTCGATTTGCTGCCGTGGATAAAAGATTCGTAGGCAGTTTTTACTAAACCTGTTGGTGTGTTAACGTTTTTATATTTTATAATAGGTTAGTGGACATGAGAACTAGCTAAGAAACTGTAAGTCTAATTATCTCTGCCTGAATATCTTGAATGCTAATCAAAGTGAACGCTGGTTTATAGATGCAAATATCTACGAAACTATAGTTCTATCGAACTACGATACCTAATTAATTTGCACAATCGTCTCTCATCACATCGAACGTCGGGCTAGCTGGAGCATGCTTCGTAAACAGCTGCCATTGTTACGTGATGGGAATGACTTCATAAACAACTAACACAATATCTAACTATCTTCATCAAAACCAATACCAACTTGAAGTAAATAAACTTTTAAGTTTTAATATATAACAGTTATGTAAAACACTTTATCAGCTTGATTAAAGTTGCCTGCCTCTATCCTTTGTTTAGTATTAAAAAAGGTTAAGTCTAGAGCTATCGACCTCCTAAGGTTAGTGAATGAATAATAGGGTTACCATTTAGCTGAATGTATCCTTAAGATAAGATACAGTCCATTCCATCCAAAGGTTGTCTGGTAGAGATCGATATTTAGCGATAAGACCGTCCATTGTACAAAATTATCAAAGTTTTTAGTAAGCGGTAACCACAACTCTCACACCAGACAAAAAGTCTTTAGTGGCTGTAATACGAGAAACTGTATTTTTCTGTTGTTATTAAAAACACTTTTCCATAGAAAAGCTTTACTATTTCTAATGTTCAGTAGGCACGCCGTATTTTTAAACAATAACCTTTTACCTTTATTTTCCCCAAATCAGTCTTCACTCGTGCTTGCATCCAAAGTTACAGTGCTAATATCGTGTGTCTAGTGCGTAACAGAATAGCTTGCAATTATGCTTCAGGCGATTGCATTGCTATCTTTGACATCATGCCATATGCATAATCCTGTCATTTTCAACTCAACTATACATAGTACAATATTATAAATAACTCAATCTTATTACATAAACTGTGCCAAAATCAGCTTGCTGAATTTGCAACTTAAATAAAAGTTTCGAAAGCGGAAAATCTATGTCAACAACGTAGAACTTATTCGGAACTTTTAAAATATTAAAAGTTCAGAATAAGTTCTACGTTGTACATATATTTAAGTGTACCAGGTATAACTTTTAACTACTTTAGTAACTTGATAGGAAATATCTACCTATCACCAAAATGTTTATTTGAACTATCTAAATGCTGAGCTATATACATTATACATTATGTAATAAAAATACTTCCAAAAACGTAAACAGGACTTCAACCGTGAGTTTTGAACTAATCTTAAGTATATTTCAGGGTTTAATTGAGGTCAATGTTAACATATCAACTCTTAGCTTTTACAGGACCCTAGAAAACAGCCATAGATTGAACATCTTTCGGTATAAAGCAATTTTGTTTTCACTTAGTGTCTATATTATAGCGGTACTTATATTTTCAGTTTCCAGTAGTCCTTATATTATTACACTGCTAATTATTCTATGTATTATTTATTACCCGCGACAACAAGAGCCCGAATATGCATTTTTCATACGAGGTTGTTTGTCTGTTACCATTTATATCCAAACTGCTTATCGTGAAATGCGGTTTTATTGCAATATAATTATATCTCTACAACGATGGTTCTAAGATTGATGTTATTGTTACAAGTCACTAGACAGCGCTTCAATCAATCATGGAAAACATCAAATTAAGGAATTTGAAAAAAAAAAAGAATATTAATTATTCAGCTTACTTGAGAAAGTGTTATAATTAGTAATAATGTTCACAATAACAAAGTTTTGTGTAATGGAGTCGCTACGCCTACGATGCTTGTATGCTCAAATTACGCTATCGAGATGAAACAACGACGGGGCAGTTGTAAACTTTACTAACACGTCTTGTGAGGATATTGCAACATTGTTGGCATAGCACGAGAGATCGTAGTGGATGAACATTCGTAATAAAATTAGCCCTGAGGGCCTCTTAATTTCACAACCTGATATTTAACAAATTTTACATATTAAGTTATTTTTGAAGATATAGTTAGTTAGCGATAAGACCGCCCATGGTATCTTTAATTTAATTAAGTTATTGTTTATTTGATTTTTATATAGTGTAAAATAAAGTATTTTTAATTCACGTTGATATCAGCGTCAGATTCATCTGGGTTTTCATGGCTTGCGGGATACAAGTATTCTGAATAATTATGAGAGGTTCTGAAATTGGTTTACCTTGCATTTACTCCATAGACACAAACAAGTAGGCAGCAGTAATTCAGTTACATACCTGAAACAAATAAAATTACAATTTATAAAATAGGTTTCTAGTTCATGTCTAATACATATATCAATAGTTATCATTACCACCTATCCATGTAATTTAGATACCTTTTTTTCCATTTCGATTTTGTGTGATTTGCAGAGAGAATTGTTTTTTTTAATAATGTATGTGTTTTATCAATAATAGTTTTATTCAATCGCAAAATTATGCAAAATCATAACAAACTTTTTGTTATTGAAAATAGTTCGTTTTACAAAATAGTATTTTTTAAACTAAAAAGCGCAAAAAAGCTTTAATATAAAATGGTAGGCGAGGAGGCATCCATTTAATTTACATTTTGTGGTAGCCCACTTACCTACTAATTATGTATTCTGTGCTTTTGTTGCGGTGTTTTAATGTTACAGAAACACGATTACAAAATGCATTGGATTACTGAAATTTAACCCTAAGAAACGTAAAAAAAAACTATAAATATGATACAATTTTGCATATCTTTGTTCCGGTTTAGAGGGTCACAAATAAAAAATATAATGTTTTTCTATATGCAGAGTCTCTTTTCCGATATTTTAATATTATTCATGCTCATTACAAGTGTCTGATTTGAATATAAATCTGATCTCGAGCTGATATATCATGTCTAGGCAGAATCTGCTATTTAATATTCCTATATAAGACTGTATCAAAAAAGCTTTTCTATCATCCTAAACTATGAGAGAAATAATGTATAAGAGTTGTTTCCCTGTAATCCAAATCCCATACTAGATATGTGATAACCTATAACATCTTTACCGACTTAAGAAAACAAGATAAAGGTAAAAGGCAATGGTACGACAGTACCAGCAAAAGATCTTCCATTACAGACCCTCGGCGCCAAAAGGTTCGACCCTCGAGCACTGTCTAATAATTAAAATATACAGAGAACAATGATACGTTTCGCTTTGCACAATGTTTATTGACGGCCTACAGAACCCTTTGTGTTCCAATTTGCAAAGGGCCCGCCTAGAACATACTGTGAGCGGAGGGAAAGGTATACAAACACAGGGGAAGCTCAAGTGCTCAAGTGTGTCAGGGGAAGCTCGTACTAGCAACCGAACTTACAAAAACCGCGTGAAACATGACCTCAACACACTCTCATTTCCTAAATAGCAATATCATGAGTACAGTAAACAAAAGAATAATGCGGAATAGCAGTTTGCGCAGCAAACATTACGGCATATTATTGCCCAATAAATCGTAATAAAGAAAACCCAAAATGACCGCAACTCTCTAATATAGGTGACGCTACACAACAATAATCCCGTACGGAATAGTTGCTGGTTTGTTCAAATTTCATCTCCCGCGCGATGAGAGTTACAGCAGTATTATGGCAAAAGTTTTCAAAATTGGGGCAACTAGTCACAAATCTGGGAGAGTGTAGCCGCGAGCGAGTGCTAGTTTCTGATTTATTTTGTGAAAGTTTAGCCTTCCGTTTCTGAGGCACTTCCCGCAGACCATCAATTTCTGTAGTTTGATTTGGAGTGTTCGTAGACGTCTACGAAAATATTTAATAGGCGTAGCAGTGAGAGCTACGAGTACTGGTTATTTATAGATTGTAGTTTATTTTACTTTGCTAAATCAACTTGCTGTTAGTAGCAGTGCGAGCTCTTGTAATTTATGGATCGTAGACCTTATTTAACTATTGTGTCAATAACACTTATTTGGAGCTTTATAAGCTAAATGCTATTTAGTATAATTTACCTACGAGTAAGTTTTTTTTTAGTATGTTCTCTATTCATTCTCAACCAGACTTTAATTTTAAACCTAATACTACTAAGGTGCATAATGAACATAATACCCTATCCTAAAAGCTTATAAAGTCTAATAACGGCTGGACCGATTTGTATAAATAAAATAAATAATGCTGGTCATTTTTACACAGCATCATTTAGCCCCAAAGTAAGCTTGTATTATGGGAACTACATGACTGGTATACTACTGATTTTTTTTTTGTAAATAAATACATATTATAATTTTTAAACACCCGATACAAATACTTGTAAATCATACAAACATATGTCGCGGCGGGAATCGAACCTGCAACCTTCTGCGTCTCATGCGGGCCTTCGCCCACTGCGCCACAGAGGTCGTCGTTAAGTTCGTGATCTAGACTAACACAAATTTTGGTTACTTTTGATTCGTATGTCATTTGGGCAAAGCCGTGAGCAGTGTCTAGTAACCTATATTATGTATAATTTTAAATGAAAAATAATTCGACTAGCATTCGATGGGCGGCGCATCACCCTAATTTTTTAATATACGACATCTAGTATAAGTTATTAACAGGGATCGATATTTATGTACACGCAAATAATGCTGAAACAAAACGCTATTTTTGCGTGGCCTGCAGTCGGTTTTTAAATGCGTTCGTGAGTGAAAGTGATACGTCGCAAAAGCGCGACACTTTGCATTCCGTAAGATCCAGTGCCAAGGGGTTACGTGTTCAAATCCCGAGTGTAGACAAATATTTGCATAGGTGGGTGACCCGAGTATTTCTTAGGGTGTGTACATACGTTGTGTTGACACTGAACTGTTTTGAGGGGGCTGTTTCTTGTGATACGTTCGTGTGAAAGTGCAAACAGCCCGAGTGTGACACACGGACGTACAAACAGATAGATGGACGTGACGAAACTATGCAAGGTTCCGTTTTCACCGTTTGGCTGCGAATCCCTTAAAATATCATTTTATATTATAGTGATATCGCCCGCAAATCTAATCTGCACAATCGAGAGTAGTGAAATATAATTTGATCAAAAAATTACCTCGGTAGAGTGCACGCGCCATAGTCGTAAAGGTGTCTGCTCCGACTGCCCTCCCCTCTACCACCACGCTGTGAGTGACCTTATATTGCACGGTTGGGGTGGGCCGAAGCTTGCATTTCAAAGACCGGCATTTTGGATATTGCCTATTTTGCGTTTTTGCTATTGTTGTTGGCTACTCTAACAACAGGATTCTAAAATTGAATATTTACGTTTTCGCTCGTTTCTGTGAGCGAGTGGCCAACTCCGGTGTCAATATTTATAATTAAAACAACAAACACGTTCACTACAGTATTTCCCATAATAGACATCCTCACTTACTCAGTGCATAGATCTTTGAGTATACCAAGTAGAGGGTAGCCAAAGGCACTCCCGATCATTAAATTTGGCGCAGCCCCCATTTTGCAAATTGTTAGCATTTCTACGTGACTGGTTTCAAGCCGATGGAACACTCACTTGGTTTTTATAATAAAACCTATACTTATAAAATCGTCTGTCCTGACTGACTGACTGATCTATCAACGCACAGTTCTTTTTAGTTAGAAAGTTTGTGTGGGAGTATCGGTTTTTTTAAACTTGAAAATAGTATTGTAGCTTCTTAGAAATATAAAGGTGTTTCAGGGTTTTTGGATTTACAAATTTTAAGGGGTGGGGGGCCATTGGAGGTTTTGTAAGTATTAATGGATGACTCCACACGTGCGAAGCCGCTGGCAACAGCTAGTATTTAATTTAAGCGATATGGCAGATAGTCACCGATTTTTCTAAAGTGTTTATTTTATGCGTCCTCTGTGACCAAAATTTTTACATTTATGATATCTATGACCCGTGCCGCCTACCCACTCATATTGAAATCACCCGTTAATATTTGACACACGTTTTACTGTAATCTAGCCTACTGACATTGAGAAATACGTTTAAACATCTTATAACGAAACATTTATATAGCATGTATCTTATTTTTATTTTCCACGTAAATGGTACTCTGTATGACAAAGCAACAAAATTCAACTTTTTGTCGATGGGTACTTAATATAAAAAAACATAGTCATCTTTTTGTCATCACTCATTCAAAAATCAGTGTCCTGGGGAAAAGAGAGTGGTTCGTTATATTATTTTTAAATCTTTGCTGAAAATTCTTAATTTTTTTACCGTGGCAAAAGTCAATGAGATTTGTTTAAATCTGTTATGGTTTATTTCAAGCAGTTGCTAATATTGTTATATGGTTAATAAGTCTTATTATTATTTACAGTCTTATTATAATATATAAAATCGATAGATAATACGCGTATTCAAAACGAATTGTACTATTAATTCAAACTTCTTAACTAACTATATTTCAGCACAGAGCAATTCAATTTAAACTAATCCACTTTAAACAACAGATCGAATCCTATAAACGGCAAAGTTTGAGCTCTAACTAGCGCGAATAGCAGTAATGCATAAACTGGGCGTGATTCATTGGATTTCCCAAATGGGAGTTTAAAAAAAGTAAAACGAAGGTAGGTAATTAACAGGCGAGTCAGTCAACTAAGCCCGGCATTGTCACGAAACAAGATAAAATAAAACAGTGGTTACTGGTAGAGACAAACTTATTCTGCCTACAAGAATTTTTTGCACACGACAAGAATTTTAGGTCGTATTAGGGATTTTGAATCAACCAACATTTTGTTTTTCACTGACAGCTGCATGTCACATAGATTTGACGCAGGAAAAAATCAATATAAATCCTTTGATACTTGTAATAGTCACAAGATATTCATTCATCTTGCGTATAGGGCACGCATTGTTGATTTGTTATAATGGTGCCTCTTTCTTATTGCATGCATTATGGCATGCAATAAGAAAGACGCAAGTAAGTGAAAGATTTGTGGAAAAAGCAAATGCAACCTTTGCAAGCCAGAAACTGAGAATTTTGGCGAAGTACACATAGATATCCGGGGTCACAAAACCTATCAACAGCACTGGTCAGCGACATTGTTCGTGACCAAACCGCCACGAAAGTTTGTGGACAATATTACAATAAAAACGAGTCCCTGAAATGGTCTAACATAAATCATAAGTTAGCATAGCAATTCATGTTTGGGAAATAAATAAATAAAAACGGCGAGGTTGAAAGGAGCACGGGCTTCATTTGAATTTCATGAAGGTGTATTAAAACAATCACAAAGTAAGAAATCTTCAGGAAATACCCTTTTTTGAGGAACTTCCCTCGTATCGCCACTTTTATACCACCTAAGGTGAGTATGCTCACGAAGCTATTGGCTATCAATCCCACTTTACGACTTCGATTTTTCGAATGGACTAATTGAAAAGAGATAGAGCCTGGTAACACTGATTTAGCACTATGCGCGTTATTTATACGATTTTGTAGACGACATTTTGTAATATTGTGTAATTAGTACAGTGTGGTTAGTGTAAAGTGTCGTATAAGTGTAATTAACTTTAGTTTAGACCTCGTGCAACGATTGTTTTAGCCGCAATATCTTATTAAGTTACGTTAAAATGACTTACGTAACTTTAAGCAAGCTACGGCAACTTTAAGTTTTTGTTCTGTGTATTTAATTATTTTATAATATGAGTTTTCTTGAAAATAATAGACTAGGTTTTATTTTTGGTGGCGAATGCGAGGGTATAAAATTACTGTGAGTTTCGCTCTTATTTGGTTGATTGATTTTATTTACACAAAGCTTATATCTCAATGACGATTGGTGTTACAAGGTAAGTGACAGCTTTTCAAAATTGTCGCCGAGTTTGTTTAGCTTCTATGAATGTTTCAATTGATTTATATTTCACAGGTATATTTTTGCATATTATTTCCCTCAGACTAAAGAAACCGAAACGTGATTTCAATTTTTCCCAACATTCATCATGACTGGAGGGGAAGAAGCAATTTGAGCCACTTGACGCGAATTTGACGAGGAGTGCTTTCACGTGTCGGTTAAACTGTTGGCTCTCTGAATAACCCGTCATTTGCGTTTGATGAGCCCCAATTCAAGTTATTGAAGACGTTCGGCTTGTCTTCGGTGGGTATTCCCCGTTTGGATTTCCTTCCATGAACTGTATTTCCTTCCATGAACAGTTACGGGAACAAACTCGACCTAGCTTGATGAAGGATCGCGAATTTATTTCATTCGCTCCGCATTGTTGCTGCTCGAATTGTAAATTTTAATTAAAACTATTGCTTTGCATGTAGCTAAGAACAAATGCTAAATAAGCAAAGTTAATGGCAGTAGAATAAAGTTGTATAGTTGAAGTTCCCGCGTGGTGAACAATAAATGAACAATGTACAAGTTTCCAATTGTTGGCGTACTTAGTCATAGTACAGCTAGAGATAATAATCCTCAGTGAGCTTGGCCATTCATATTTCTGTTGCAAAGGATTTTAAGGTTTTACGTACGATTTAGCTTGATGCGTCTGAAAAGAGTCTCTGAAAGCCTGCTTCGCTGAATTCAAGCCTCAGACTGTATTATGTTTGTTTAAGAAATACAAAGAAACAACTCACACGACCACCCAGTCCGTAATAGACAAGGATTACGTTATCAATAAGATGGTCATTATATCCTGAAAAACACAGGTTTTACGTTCAGTTCATGTATGGAGTAAAAATGTAAGGTTCTCTTATACTACATACTCGTAGTTGTCGTATTATGTAGTTGTATATCTGCATCTAGGCGCGCTGTGCCAATGTTGATTTATTGGAGTTTCCACTGCATCAGACTGATTCCGCTAGCTGACAATTGGCTTTGCTGGACAATGTTGGGAATCCATCGATAAAAATGTATTTAGCAAACATACCTACCCCAAGAGTAATTAAAAAGCTACCCAAGGGCTGCTTGAGTGGCAGCTGAACAGGGTAATTAATATGAAATTTTGAAAAAAATAACTTTTTGTTTAAGGGATAAGGTTGAAAGGGATGACGCTTTTATGTGTTGTGGGTGTGTATGTAGAATAGAAAAATCTCTCAATTTTATACATTTTCTTAAAGTTCAGCTAAATTGTTACAAAGCGTGTTAAAGATATAGAAAACGTTGTCGTGAAAGTGAGATAGACGAGTTAATAAAGTCTTGAATAACTTAGGCAATAGAAGTTTACTCGGAATACCGTTCAGCTCAACGATATAAGAGTCTAAATTCGTATGAACAGCCATTCCATGCTGAGTGCCTGTCGAACCTCTGTCATTTTAATCATGCTTCCGATCTTTCAAAATAATGTTATTGAAATATGTTCAATTTCCTACGTTTTGTAGGACTTTGTAATTTCTGCGTGCTATCGTTGAATTAACGGTATAAGACGAGTTGGCCATCAACCCTACCTATCGCGTACGAGCTAAAGTCATACATGGGGTGAAAGAGGATACAAAATAACCATAGAGAAACCCTAATGAAGCAATGGCGGCTGCGCCCCGGTAGAACTAGTGTTTTTAATATATCTTATGCACTCTTTCACACTATGTGTGTTTCGTCCTTATATCCAATGAGATGCGGTAATTCTTTGTAGTCGAGGGTAATTTAGCAAAATAATTATTGTTTAGTGTCTATCCAATGCCATCAAATAAAAGATGTAAGATTCAATGCCTGAGATAAAGTACACGGACAGAACGAAAACAAAAAAAATAAAAGTATTTTGGATTGCCTCAGCCATTAATACGCTCTTAATATCTTGTGAAGCACCGCATATGCAGATTTGCGTTCGTTTTAAGTTATTTCTTGTCCTTTTTCCCATTATATTTGATAAATTCTGGTATTCGATAGGTGGGTTTGACAACTGTGCCCAACCGTCTGTAAATTAAGTATATTTCTGAAATCATTTCTACTACTCGTATTTAATAAGCAATATGCCATAAAAGGGACTATTATGTCCGGGAAGAAATTAAATTCAAATACACCTTGCTTTGGAAAATTTATTTGCCGTTTGATCAATATTCATCTCAAAATTCTTAATGCATGCTTCGCTGGTTCCGTATTTAATTTTGCCGTCACGATGACTATTTTTAACACTTCATCATATTTCAAAATGCTGGGGTGGAAAAATATAAGTATTTAGCCAATCAGGCCTTTGAAATGCAGTTGGATTAATAAAGCTGACGTATTTTGTGCTTTCAACATACTGTGATGAGATTTCACATAGTTTTACTTCTATGTGAAATCTCATCATTTACGTTATTTTTTTATGCTAGTGTAACTGTATGGTATTTATTTAAATAAATGACATTCAATGACAAAAACCGTTTTCCTCATGTGCTTACGTTATTTCGCCACTCGGGATGATACTCTTTCGAATAAAAAATAAAAGTAAAATAGCCCACACAAAAAGGTTTCGTCGTGATTCCTTAGATTATGGTGTTTTTGAGTTTTACAGTATGTGTTTACTATATTTTTTATCGATTTTTTAAATTATTTATCTCCATAACTGCTTATCGGATTGTAATGCCGTTTTATTACAATCGATTTTTATGTGTTCAAGGATAGTTCTTAGACAAGTTTTATCGCCATGAGTCATGGATGGAATTATGGAAAAACACGTCGGGAACTATTAAAAACTTACTTGTTTATCTAATCATACGTCGTGCTTGATTTAATAACAAATAAAAATGTGTTACGGAATATTTTTTTTTTGTGGCTTACCCAGCTTTTCAACTGTTCAAATAGGGCGTATAAAAGTATCGAGAACTAAAGTGTTATACGCTCCTCGTATATATGAAAAACAAACAATAGGAACGCCCACGACTCGATCGTGGACTCGATCTGCGGAGGTTTTTCATGCAAAGTACTAGCCCCCGCTGTATCAGTCAGGATTACAACAGAAACTTGTAGCTATTCAAAAGCTTACTAAAATGTGTATGTTTTATTGTGAAGTTTTTTAAAGTGATGTGTTCCTTAAATACTGAAAATTACATGAAAAGCGTCATTATATTTTTTTAAGGCTACATGGCTTACTTTTTCACAGTCGTCAACTCTAACAATCGAGTAACAAATTGGGTTTTACAGGGGGGTAAAAGCAGACAATCCTTCCAAACAGTGTCTTGACAGAATATGTTCTGTTTACGTTATTTTGAGTTGATTGAGAATTATGAACTGATGAAGAACTGAAAAGATGTAAAGTTTCAAAATTCCTTTCTTAGTGTATACTAAGACTTCTTCTAGTGTGTACACACTATAACACATCCTACTGAAGTTTTGAAAAAAAATGCATTTTCACATGGTTCACATGATAGGTATGACTGGTATTATTTTCAAACTCTTTCGTAAAAACTCTAAACTGCAATATAATAATTTGTACCTTCAGTAGCAAAACTCCAGCACACATTTCGAGCTTCGATCGATGGACTATTCACAGAAATTAACGACTGTTGCATTTCTATTCTTTATGGACGCAAGTTACGAAGCGAACCAATTTTCCTCCATTGTCGGCATGCAATCATTTACGTTATTTTTTTATGTTAGTGTAACTGTATGGTATTTATTTAGGCGTTTTCCAGCACAATATTGCAGAGTTGCGATAAGCACGGCTTTGATATTTTACTAGCGACTGAATAAACCTACGACTTGTTCAACGTATTCTTATTCATAATTGTTATCATTGTAGAAGCCCACTGCTGGACAAATGCATCCCCTAACGAGTGCTATATCAAATGGTTTTAAGTGAACTCCATCTACTCAATGGTTATCAGTTCTACGAGTTATTTAACCTACAATTTCAACTTTTTTATTCAAAAAGCTACGTCAGAGACTTTAGTTCTACTACGGATTTTTTCGTTTCGGATAAAAATCAATAAAATTATAACAAAAAATAACTCCCCCAAAACTTTTCATGAGCAATTACTGAATTCTAATATTGCTCATACTTTGAGGCAATAAAAATGCCTCCCGTCAAATCTGCGCCGCGATTATTCATTCCAAATGCCATTCGAGCGCTTGCGACCGGTCTCCCCGTCGACCACATTTACATTGAAAGCAGGGTCGTGATGGCCCTTACCTTACTGACACCACAACTTCTATCAATATTACAAATGAGTTTTGTTGAACTAACATCCGTATTTCAATGCTGAAAGTTACGCAATGGGCTAATGTAGAGTTCCATGAGACTACAACAACAAAATCCGGATACAAACAAAGGGTAGGTGTCCATTTAGGGCTCTGACAGAATGGATACCAAGAGAGAGCAAACGCAGCACTAACACACCTGAATGATAGTAAAAAGGTTTGCGGATAAGACCTGGATGCGATCAGCTCAAACAGCAACACGTAGTTTACAATAGAGAAGGCTTCAGCAATTGCTGAATTAGAAGCTGAAAATGATGATGAAAAGGGGAATAAAAAAACGCAGCTGCCTTACGTAATTTTTGTGCCTGTTTCCCGGTGACACTGTGACGTGACTGTCGGCTGCTAGTTAGCCGAAGCTTACTCGTATGTACGTTGTCACTCCGATAGCTATGTCGGGTGCTGTGGCCTTGTCTTTTTAACGAATTGTAAGTCCACGAGGGCTATGTTTCTGTAGATGGTAGAGTAAGAAAAGCATAAAACGTGTGCGGTCTGGTTTTCTATAGTGAAATATTCACTATATGGATGGAATTTCACTTTCTTTTCTTTTATGTACTCCATCTTACCAGCTAGTGCCGGTAACATGTTGGCGGCTACCAGTTTTTTGCATAAAAGATCCATAATACGTTTCGCCCGATTCACCCTGCCTAATACGTAATCGCGCCATGCAAATTAAGCAGGCCCATTGAATTATAGGCAATCTGTATTATCGAGTTTCGATTTATTAACGGTTTTATATACTCACCTTGGTAACTGCTTTGTTGAAAATAAATTATTCACGCAATAAATCAGAAAAAGTTAAGAAGTGTTTTGTCCGTCTCTGTATGTACAATAAAGAATAAGGTACCTTTATAACGATTTATGAGTAATAAATTTCATATTTATGAAGAATTGAGTAATTATATGTTATACGGTGGTACTGATATCAGCACTGACACAACCAGTCACAAACTGGTTCGCAGCGCACCAGCGTCAAAATTCGTGCTGTTTGAAACTTATGATGACATATGCAAAACTCTTCTTTTGTTCCGCAAAAATTACATATTGAAATTAAGTTAAGAACCATTGCTCATCCACGTTTTACTTTGCCCAAGAATATACGTTACCAATGACAAAACTCCAATATATAGAAACGGAAACGTCACGTTATCACGGAAAAACCGAAATTAATCACAACGTTGAATAATATTAAGGTAGCTTGTTGTTCCAGCCTGCATGATTTCATCAAAAATCAAACGGTAAAATAATTCAGTGGGATTTGCATTCCACATCGCGTGTTTTCAAACGTTGAACTGGGGAACCGTCACGTCATGTCAAACGTACAGTCAAGCTATCACGGTGAAAATGGCAGCGCACGGAACGGAACGGAACAATATTTTAGAGCTATCTTTGCTAAGTATTCATGACATTGGCCATAAAAAAACGTGAAAGGTGAGTAGGCTTGTAATACCCTCAAGTAAGTTGATTTTTATCAAAAGGTAAGACAGGCCATTTTTTTAAATATTTTTTGTACGCATGCTGAAAACGGCGAAGTTATTAAACATCAGGCAATAACAATGCCCTAGAACCATCCAATCAAAAAAAAAAAAAACATGCTAAAAAACTCTTAAAAATGTGGGCATGACCCAAACATAATTTGTTGCGTTTTATTTTATTTTATTCAGTCGTGTTGACCTAATGGAGGTAGGAGGTACCCTGACTTCCGATCTGGAGTGGGTCGAACCCGGTCGTACAATAATAGATTTTCCACCTTAAAATCGTATGTGCGCATTAACACGTGCCCTAGAATCAAAAATTCGAAGGCATGTGCCATGGGTTAGTTGTTCCGATAAGTGGCGGGCTTGTAAACTGTCACATGGTATACTAACTACCTACGATATGCGTTTTGGACGTATGCCAAAATATATAATGTTTGGACGTGTCTGCCCCTACATGGTACCCCCTACATACCCCTTTACAGATCTGCGTTCTGTGTATAGATCTGAGGATATCAATCATGGGGGTAATAATTATGAGAATGCTTGTTTTTGTATATTTTATTTATTTCGTGCCTAATATACGTTTCCATTTTCATTTTCAAGTACTTATATTTCTTCATTCCAACTTGACTCGAGGCGCCCGAATATTTCCAATTTGGTATTTTTAGTTGTACATTTTGAGATTCCTTATAAAACTCAAACTCGAATCATGCTTATTGTATGATTCGAGTTGACTCGGTTATCAAAAATTATCTACACTATTATTATAAAGAGACAAAGTTTAGGTGTAGGAGGTAGTCCCCGAATCTACTGATACGATTACAAAAAATATTTTACCAATATTTAGAGTGGACCTTCAAGGTTCAATATATTGAAAGGACTCACTCTAAATATTGTTATATTGTTATTAATAAAACCTATGTCCACAAAGGCTGTATATTTATCGCTTTAAAATAAAAGGGCTTTTCGCGAAGACCAATTTTGCAACGTAAGTTTACAAAAAACAATCGAGCGAATGAGTTTCTTACGAACGCTGCCTTAATGGTAAGGTATAGTTTTTATCGGCTACTATTTATCCTGGTACCACTCCGGCGAAGTCGTTGGCCGTATAGTAATTATTAACAATGGAAGAAAATTATTGATGTACAAATGTATTTATACCGAGGCGGTAGTATTTTAGAAATTCGACATCGTATCAAGCTTGAAGATATTTCTACGTCCAGCAGGAAAATGCGCTCCCTGTTATTTCAGTAGAAATAAAAAAAAAGTTAAATAAGCCGCAGGTCTCTTTTACGCAATATGCAATGAAAAACCCCAGATTATCATAAACATGGCTAGTATAATATCGTATATTGTATTTATTGTGTATTTCCTAATTTGCATTTTAATACTGACGAAATGACATGCAACAATCACCGCGCACAGTATTTCATGATAAATTTCGTATAAATATGGCATTAATGAATTTTCATAGGTATTACATGAATGACATGCAATTTTATACACGCCATACCATAGTAGGTATACCACATAATTTTCAATATGTAACCGATAAGTTTATAACAGTGCTTAGTATAGCGGGGAATAAAAAATAGGTGATTTTTTTAAGATTATTTTGTCCGATCATAAGAAATATCGGTAAGATTTGGGGTGTAATCTTCGCATTAATTTACATCATATCCTACTAATTATTGCAGATACGAAAGTTAGATGTAACATACATCACAGCACAGGAACTCCGCAACGGCTAAGCCATTTTGGATGACATTGGAAATAGGTATAGTTCATGGCCTAGAATAAGACACAAACTACTTATTTCCGGTTACTATCCGGGGATATCAATTAAAACATTCAATCATGTTATTAGTTAAAATGAGTTTTTTTCATTTGTAACAGGTTTTAACGCAACAAATCACTAGTCCTGACCCCACAATGAATTCCCTGTGTCGTGCGTACCAGGAACTATGAATACCGTATCCCTACACCCAGACCCGGAACAAATATCTACAAACATGGAAACATTTGTCAAGCAGCGAGAATCGAACCCAACTCTTGAATTGCGCAGCCGGCTACTCACTCACAGCGCCACCGAGGTCATCGGTATTCTGGTGCACTTTACTAATTACTAAACAAATTTGATTTCCTCATTCAATATCCGATAGCTTTTAGATGCTCCACAGGTGATTCGTGACAATATCCGTATAATTACAGGTATACTAATTACTAAAGAAATTTGATTTCCTCATTCAATATCCGATAGCTTTTAGATGCTCCACAGGTGATTCGTGACAATATCCGTATAATTACAGGATGTTTTCGCGAAGCGGAAATGACGTGCCAAATTGACAGTAATCCGACGGAGACAATGTTCCGCTCACAACGCAATTTCCGGGGCTCGGATCAAGAGCTCAGCTTCACGTCCTAACGTTTACGAATGGCTAATAGAAACCAATTTTACATTCCTACAAATTTTAAACCTTCTTGATGGAGTATGGTTATCGGGCTAGTGCATTGAGTATTCTATTGTACATGTACAATTCCTATCTAGGTACATTAAAACGCTGACATGTCCTATTTTCTGTGCAAATAAATCAAACCCTACGAAATATGATTAGCCATTTGCAATAAGCGGCTTCGATTCCTGCTACGGCATAAATGTATGCATTTTCTACAGATATCTGTTCCGTGTCTGGGTGTCTAAAAAACTCTGGTAATTTTTCACACAGCTTTCCTACTAATCCTACTAATTATTTTATCTAGCCCCAAACTAAGCAGAGCTTGTATTATGGGAACTCATGAATGATATACTACTTATATACTTTTTTTATAAATACATACATATTATACATAGAAAACACCCAGACCAAAGACAAATATTTGCAGATCATGCAAACATATGTTCCGCGGTGGGAATCGAACCCACAACCTTCTGCGTCTCAGGTGAGCCTGACCACTGAGCCACAGAGGTCGTCATTATTATTTTTATATTTATTATGTGTGTTCACATAGGTGCTCAATAATCAAAGGTAAACTTTAAAACCTCTGCAAATCTTTACAGTCCACAGCCCCTTAAGATTCTCATCTAAATAAAACCCCAGGATTTTTTGCTGACTAAATTACGGTCTGATCTTATTTATTTATTGAAAGCATTTTCATTGACGTAGCCAGCAAAGGTAGTGCAATCACTTCGCAGATGCACCCTGCATCTGCGCCCTCTGCTTTTACGAGTCAATTACGGTCCACTTACAGTTTCCCATAACGCAATAAGATACTTACTTTTATCTGACGCAATATCCCTTTGACGAGATTTTATAGAGTACCTTGACTCCTATTCTATCCTACTACCTATATTAGGGTTAGGTTAGTTCGTGATCTAGAATAACACATTAGCTTCTTTTTATATGGGTACCGCGCAGGCAAAGCCGTGGGCATATGCTAGAATACAAATATTGGATTTTAGGATACTATTCAAACGAAAATTTAGTTTTTAATAAGATATTGAGACGAGGAAGCAGAATGTTTCTAACTAACATCAAGAGTTATTTCAAAGTGTCAGAGGTGAGTCGAGGTCGAGGAAAAAACGCTGCCGATGAAGTGTATTTGAGAAAACATCCGTTATTTTATTAATTTGATTCCATCCTTATTGCATGGGTCCATGGGTAATGTAACAGCTTGATGGTCTCATTGATTAGACCCATAATAGAGCCAAAGGTAATGACTCATAATTTACCCAAGCTCTGAGGCTATTTTATGATATTAGTTATGATATTTATAAGGATTTTGTAAATCGAAGGCATTAAAAAACAAATAAATTTATTAAAAAAAAAAAAAACTCCCGATGTGACGAAATCCCTAACAAAACGAAACAAGAAAACCCACGTTTTTAATTCCACTGTGAAAATATCAAGCAGCGGATTCAGAGGTACATCCACACATTGTACTCGCAGGTATTTGGCACATGCTCACGCTTTGCATACTATTAAGCATTCCACGTGACAGTTGCGAGCCCATCGCTTTTAGGAACACTAAATATTTATTTAATTATTTATTGCACAAAGAAGTAAGAGTGTACACAAGAAGGGCTTAATGCTAAAATTATTTTTTAACCTTCATCACCTCAAATGTATTCGAACTATGGAACATCCTACTTCTTACTCTTAATAGGGCTAGCTAGGACAGGTCGGTTTCCTCACGATTATTTTGAGTGATAATAACGTAAATTAAAGGTGGTACACTAAATCCTCCATGTCATTCCCGGATATAAGCTCCTTCTTTAATGTACCTACATAAATCCGAATTAAAAGCGAAAAGGGGCCTGAATAAATAATGTTTGCTCGTTTTTCAGTGGTCTTAAGCCCATGGTTTTCTTTATACGGCCCATGTTTTTATTTGCCTATTTAAAGAACTCGTAATTATGAGTAAGCACACTTCGAGAATTCACAGGCTTTTAAAACCCGTGACGCAAGGAGTTTGTATTATATGAGTTCGGGTGAATAGCAGATTGTTCAACAAAGGACTAAACCGAGCCATTTCATGCGAGATGTTTAGCCTTTCGAGCGACAGTGAGGGAGACTATACAATAGAGTATGAATGAGTTTTAGTCCCGAGTTAAACATTCTGCTTTTCATTTGATTACCAGAATATAAAATAACTATTAATAACAGTTAAAAATCTACAGCCTTCGCAGAGATATCACCTTCTTTAATTTTTTTTTTTGTTGTTAAATGTACTGCCGCATTGATCCAACGATCGCCAAGAAGAAGAAATAACAAAGAAACGCTAGTGCAGCTGAGTATAGATCGCTTTATATCCATTTTCAAAAATAAAATTATTTCAAAACTAGAACATAGAAAAGCGGATTCTCTAAAAATAATCACAATTAGTTTTGAAGTCTATTGATAATAACGGTTAATTAAAAAAAAAACTTTACTCTGCTTATCTCAGAAACATATTAAATAGGTATTACCGCCATAAGTACTATCGGGCGCAGCAATAGACAGTGGAAATGAAATGGCTAGCCGAAAATCATAAAGTTATTTGCAATCGATTCGTATGACTTCAAAGTTTTTAGATAATTGTCTAGTTTAATGCTAACCCACAAAATTGAGTTTGTTTGGGGCAAACTTTCCAGATGGAAAATAGAGTTATAACTTTTTTTGAGAGATTAACATCATTACCATAGGTTTCTTAAAAACTTTAACGAGCAGTTTTTATTCTCATAAAAATACACCGCGTTTTTTTTAAAGCAAAACCTTGTAGCTTCCAAGGAAAGGAACTTTCCTCGAGGGTTCTAATATCTGGCCACACTCTGTATACAAAATAAACAGGTGAAGTAAGAGCCATTTAAAGACCAGCTCATGGCTAGCGAGTGTTTTAAAGATTACTACAGGCGAAAAAGTCCCCAAAATCCTAGTTGCATTGCCACGCCGAATGACAATGCGTTGATCCAGCTAAGAGCAGCTCTCTGGAATCACATTGTGTTTAAATTGAATTTCAAAATTGATGACACCTGTTCTCATTTCAACTCTTTTAAAAGTATGAACTTATTACCATTTTTATTTCAAAACTTTGTTAAACGGTCGCACGGAACTTCCACTGTGGTACTTAGGGAGGCCAGAGTTGGTTTTTCGAATAACATTACAGAAGGTTCTGTACGGATGCTCATAATTATGGAAACGCTAACATATAAGATACCTTGAAAGGTTGTCTGGAAGAGATCTCTTCTAAGCGAAAATACCTCCCATTGTACTTTAAGTTTTTTGTTTTAGTTTTGATATCTGTTTTTCTTATGGTGTACAATAATGTATTTTCATTCATTCATTCATACCTTTTCTATACAGTAACATTATTCACTGAACGACCTTCACCTTCGATCGCCATTTCAGTACGACAGGACGAAACTGGACTTTATATCTAGCTCCGTGAGCCTATATTTTACACGACGCAAGATAACTGTTTCGTGTTGAAAAACGGGAATTTTCAAGTACCCTACTATCGGTGAAGGCAGCTACTAAGTTTCCACTCATGCACTTTGAGTGCACGACGCGACGCGGAGGGAGTGCTGTTGCGATCACTTACTCTGATGAAGACTCTCGGAATGAGTCGAAACTTCTCCGAAGTCGGTGATTTTACGGATAGTACGGTATGTGGAAATTCCCATTTTACAATATGCATGATCAAATTCACGTGTTTTTGGTATCAATCCAGTTATTTATGAAAGGTTCTAGGTTTTATCGTCTCACGTCAAAAATAGTTAGAACGTATTTTTCGTCCACCTGGCACATACCACAATTATAAATTTATCAAGTGGATACGCACTTGAAAAATATATAATAGGGGCGCATTAACACGTGCTCAAAACAGTGAAAGAAAACATCGTAAGGTATCCCTAGATCCAAAAATTCGAAGGCATGTGCCATCAGTGAGTATTTAAATTTTGTTTAAACTGTCACGTGCAGTGCTAACTTGCAAAAACGTGGGCATGTACCAAATATAATGTGTAGACGTGCTTCTGACTACTTCTTGGTATTCTCATGGTGAACACAGTCGTGAGCATGTTTGTATGTTTTCCTATTGGTGTTTTTTTTTTTAATTTAACGTTTTTATTATATCATATCCTTATAGGATTAAAGTAGGGTATGTAAAATAAAAATTAAAAATCTCTATCCTTACAATGGTGGGTCTATATAAAAAAATGTACCTCATAACCTAGTGATTACAAATTCTAGTCGTCGCTGGATTACGTTTGAATAGCTGCCTGAAGTTCAAACGTCCAATATATCTGTCCCATTGTGAGACCTGTGAATAGACCATTCACTGCAATTTTTAATATCAGTACACTGGCGTGGAAAATTCTTTGGTACCGGGAAAATAATAAAAAGGTAAACGCGATAAAGACCCGTTTAACTAATAATTATGTTATCTAATCGCGAAAGTTTGAAAGTACTCTTTGGCGCAGTGGGCGAAGGCCCCACTGAGACATAGAAGATTACGGGTTAGATTCCCGCCGCTGGACAAGTGTTTGTATGATCTGATAATATTTGTCTCGGGTTTGGGTGTTTTCTATGAATATTATATATGTTTATATTTACAATATATATAAGTAGTATAACAGTCTTGCAGTTCCCATAACAGCTTACTTTGTTTACTTTGGGGCTAGATAATGTGTGAATAAATGTCCAGCATTATTTATATATTCTTTTTAATCGTGTCTGACTAACATCTGGTATCATCTGAAACATCTGGTAATATTATAAACGAAAACAAATCAATTGAATTATCAATTTGTAAGCATCGCCCTAATGGAATACACTGCGATATTATCCGTCTGCTTATTTTAGCTAAATATTCTGCTTGAGGAGACGAAGTGTGCCAATCGCTTTGGTTTGTTTGTCAGAAATCAAAATCTTTTTGATGTCTCAGAAATCGCGCATATTACACGTAACTGTTCGGATAGATCTGATATCGACGCGCTGAACGTAATGTCATAATCTATTATATCAACGCTTAACACATTAACATTTGATAGAAACTACCAACGAAAATTAGTTCGAAGGATTTGAAATTATAACTTCCGGAGTAATAATCTGTTAGAACAGAGAGTCGAAGACGTCGTTTTAAGCACGTTATGTTATGGTCCCAAAGTTGATTTATTAATCCGGAAGTTATAATTTCAAATCCTTCGAGCTAATTTTCGTTGGTAGTTTCTATAAAATTTTGGGAGTCAACTCTTGCTACTTTGTAGCATTATATTTCCTTGACAATGGCCTACAGTCAAAAAACTGTTGAGAAAACCGCAAAGTATTTTTAAGATGCTTTTATGATAAACTGTGCGTTTGTCTTCATGATTGTACATTTATTTATTTGGGTATGAATGGGAAGACTAGCAATAGGTACCTTATTCTGCCGATGTATAGCCATAAGAACGAAACATTCGGTGCCACTTTCACTAAAAGATTTTGTACATACCTGTACGCAGGGTATCTTTGAGAATGATTTTCAAGTTTTCTACGGGTATCGCGTTTTCCATAACCTGTGACTTGTAACTTTAATATAATAGAGTAGTTTGTTATTTTATTTAAATTAATGAATTAATGAATATTTATTTCGAATACGTTGGTTAATAATGGCACTTTGAATGAATTGTATTATTTAGGTAGATATTCCATCTAAGACTTGTTAATCTTATTATTTAATTATGTAGGTAGATAGGTAATGTAAAAATAGGTAGATTGCTAGTAGAAAAACAGAAAAAAAACGCGACTTTATTCCAATGGTGGATACTAATCCTAAACTAGGTTCAAACCTGCTTATATGTCGAAGTGTATAGAAAAAAGTCGACAGTAAAGGTATTCAGCCTATAATGATGTTTTATTAAGTTTGTGTGTAGATTAATAGTTGTTTCCTAATCATCATGCATTTATTATTTATTTATTTAATTTTTTGCCCAATTCGTATATGACCGAGACATAAATTATGGATCGATCATTAGTTTGTCCTTGACTTTTTTTGAGATGCAGACATATTAATTATTTTTACAAATCGAATGTCATGATGTTAGAACATATAAAAACTGTCGCTAGGAGATGTGTGAAACTAAGTTTAATAGATATATAGATTATTAAACGACGCATACAGATACACCACCGATAAATAAAAAGACAAAAAAAACAGTAGAGTACAAAATAAAAGGTTGTAAATAGGCATACGCGTTTGTATTTACGTGGGTCCTGCAGTGGTATTAGACAAAAAGTCCCCTTAGGTAGACTATAAAGTCAAGAGTATGATAAGATTCAATTAAGTTACTACTTTAGCGTAGTAAAATTAAAAAGTGTTCTAAAACTTGCTATAGAAAATATAGCAAAACTATACACCCTTATTCTGATGTGAAAACCTTTGTGAATCAAAACATTATTCAATCAATCTACCCCGAAAGGGTATCGGAGCGAAATCACGCAGATAAGCGGAATCGAGGGGCTGGGATGTGATCCCTAGTTTCTTAAAATCGCATGTATTATTTTAAAGGAGATTCCCTTATGAAATTCACATCCGTCTTTTTCAGCGTCCGGCCAAAACTATGAAATTAGGCAAATAAATTTGCATGCCCACGATTTTAATACCTATGATAGATACCCCCAGATCTTTACTTAGGATGCAGATCCGTAATGATACCAAGTACTAGTCAGAGGAACGCATTAATATTATGTGCCATATGCACATACTATTATTCACATAGTATATTAGTAGTAATAGCCGTGTTGGCCTAGTGGGCGTTACCCCGACTTCTGTTCCGAAGGTCGTGAACCAATAGATTTTTCCACTCGAAATATGTATCTCACATTCTCAAAACGGCGAAGAAAAACATCGTGTGGAAACCGGCATGCCATAGAACCAAAAATTCGAAGGCATGCCAACAGTTAGTGTTCCAATAAGCGGCGATGGGCTTGCAACCTGTCCCGTGGTATCCATTTCTGAAAATATACGAAGTATGCCGAGGCTTATATACACATACTATGTATGTATGCGTGTTGTAGTTGTAGTATATATATTATTATTATATAGTATTGTAACTTGATAAACTCGGTGCGATGGGCATGGCCAAGTCACGCATCACCTAACTTGCCGAGGCTTGAAGAGTTCTGTTTTATGTATCACTTTGTTTTATTAAATAAATTTTGATTCTGGTCGAGTATATCATTTGGTTCTATATCCATTTAATAGTTAGCTGGTTCCTGCCTTTAACTTCAAGACCGGTCTTCTGATATCTCATTTGGTAACCCTACTTCGGAACCGCATTCACGTGTGGTCGCACCTTAACACGGTGTCACGTACGCGATAACGCGGGTAATAGAATTGGTTTTATCGCGTTTTTGTGATTGATATTCCTTGGTTCTTTGGTTCTACGCTAGTGGAACCACCTCTTTGGTAAGAAGGCTGGATTTATATTATAAAGAACTAGCTTTTGGCCACGGCTTTAATCGCATAGTACCCGGAATAAAGGTTCAAATTAGGTTCGTAAAACATTTTACCAACCGTTTATGAAAGAAACCAATATATGAACAAAAATAAAATACAATATTGTTCACTTTTCTAAAAACTAACATGCAGTGTCCAACGCAGAACATCAAAGGAAGAAGACGTGTTTTTCGAAAACAGAGTTAAAACTTTTGTTTTCGAAAATGACGTTGATCCACGGGGGGAAGGTGGTACTAGGGTGCAGAGGGAGGATGAGATCAAAGTGGACGAGAGGCTTTGTCAGTTAAATAGATACGGTACTTAGGCACCCCACTTTATGTTATCTTATAATTAGGGTGAAGATAAGATCCAGATTAGCAGAAAAACAAAAACGAAGTCATAGCGGTAAGGCTGCCCATTGTACTCTCGCGATTAGCTTGTGATTGTCTAAATCAGGGTTCCGAATTCGAATAGTGAAGTCATAGAACATGTCTCTAAAACTACTTTGGGGTTCCCTTAACCTTTTTTTGATTTGATGCCTCCATCTCCTCTTCACATGTATTTGAACCTTGTGTCCCAGAGGTATGAACTATGAGGTATGAACAAGTTAAACAAACATTGTCATGAAGTTTTTGGAAATCGTTTTGTGTGACTTCAAGGAAGATTTTAATGCAAAGCTTAAAGGCTCGGTCAAACTGACGCGGTGACGGTGGTGGACAAAGGGAAAATGAAGTTAAGTAGTTGTCAAAATTTGCGTCACCATATTGATCGTTACCGTTACCGTCTCGCCGTGACCGCGCCAGTTTGTGAGGGCCCTTAATAAAAACATGGGCTTTAAAATTGTGAAAGAATTTAATTGCCTTTGCAGTATGCAAACTCTAGATACCTTCCATATTTGAATGCGTACGAAAACAAATCTAGCTCAAATTGACTGTGTGATCGATTCCGATACGGTCGAGCGAGTCAGGTAGCTTTTCAACATGAAAGTTTGCTATACCAGAAACGTAGCACGAAAGAATTTATATCGCGTTTAAAAATGGCTGGTTTATTTTTAATAGCTCGGAAATTGGAACAGTTATACTTTACTAATATGATTATTCAAAATTACCTACATAAGAGTGTAAAACTGCTTTGTCGGCAAACTGGGATGGCTTAAATAGTGTTTCCAGCTGAGCTGACAACCATTATTACCTAGCAGAACCCTTAAACCTCTTTAAGTTTTTTCACGTAATATGGGACTTTTCCTAGGGGTTTTATTTTATTTTTTAAGTCCTAAAACCTATCATTTTGCTAACTAGTAAGTTTCAACAAATTAACTCGAGCCGTTTTCGATATCCTAGTAGAACCCTTAAACCTCTTTAAGTTTTTTCACGTTATATGGTACTTTTCCTAGGGGTTTTATTTAATTTCTTAGTCCAAAACCTCCCATTTTGTAATCGAGTAAGTTTCAACAAATTCACTTGAGCCGTTTTTGATATCCTGTGTGAATAAACAACCAAGCTTATGTAAGATACTCGTGTAATTAATAAGAGGATAGTCACAAGGAGGGTTAGGTTCTCCTAATAGAAATAATGGTAGATTACTGGCTATTGTGGCAAGGGCCACGACTTTTGATACAAAGGTCATGGATTTAATCCAGTTGTTTTTGCACTCGAACAATTTATATGAGAAATAATATTGAGCTTCGTACGTTGTATGGAAACCGGCATGCCTCCCATCAACTTGGTCCAGATCACTGATGCAAACTGGTTACACGACAAAGATTCAAAGTTATTTGTAATTTTTACAAGGGTACACTTTTTTCAACTCCAGCGCGACGCTACAAATTGGTATGTGTTCAAGGGACGTTGTTTGTTTTTTTTTGTTATCTAGTTTGTTTGTTTGTTAAAATTCATCTCCGAAACGGCTCCAACGATTATAAATTAGCCCATGATAACAGTTTGTATCACAAGTAATCAGTTATTTTTTTTATTGTGTTTGAATTTTTTTAAATCAATATTGATTTACCACTAAATTTGTTTTCAGGAAATTATGGACATAATCTTTGAGGCTCATAAGCTACTTTCTGATTATTTATATATGCAGAAATAACTATTCTATATTTTTTTTCTTAATTTTTATTTTAATTAGTGATTATGTATAACCGCTATGCGGCTATAAAACCGAGCAGGCGTGAGTCTGCATTAATCTGGCGACAATTGAATTTTAAATTGGAAAATGACCTCAAAAAAGGAAATTCCGGTTTCGGAATCCCGAAGAATTATGCATTAAATTATGCAAAAATGATGCATTCACCACCGGATCTAAAATAAAATGGGAAACCGGTGGATGGAAGTCACCCACGATGGTTCGACATGGCGCCATTTTGTTGTGTACTAGTATGTTCAGTAGTGTATTTCTAGAGGATATCGATGATACAATGAAAATAAAACTTGCTACCTAGTTCCTTGTAAATATAAACGAATTCAGCCTTGGCTTTACAAAAGACCGTGAGAGGATAAACGCCAAACTGAACAGTAAGCAAGCATGGTAGTACACTAAATCTTAAGGAAATAGTCACCACATCAAAACCAATCAGATGCCACCGCACCTGAAAATGTACTCCCTTAGTAAGCCGCTGCTTTAATATATTTAAGTGCAAAAACGAAACGCAAGAGCGTAGTTTGGGGACTGGTTAATCCTGCAAATCCTTTAATGGACGTTCGGAAATGTCTAAAAGGTGTAACAGCTTACTTTGAGCTTAGCAATACATAAACACAATTCAATAATTAATCATGTAATAGTTTACACGATTCAGACTAATATCCAAAGATACAAAATTTCATCATGCACAGAATTTAGATCAATTTTGTTATTTAAGATTACGAACTATGAACGTAATTCAAACAATGCCCATTGTACTTTTAGTTATGTAAAGTTCTTGTTATTTTTGTAATTTACTTGTGGTGTACAGTAAAGTATTTACAATCATTCATTAATTCTAAATTTCATCTAAATCAGTTCAGAATATTGGCAACAAAGGCCTTTTTGAGTTTAAAAAGTTTACATTAAAAGATACTATGTAAGAATATAACCATCTGCTAAAGACATAATGCTCCTTTCCATTTGCGCAGTTGGTTAAAAAGAGGTCATTCCATTTGGGCAGACAGTAAAGTCGCCGCTGTATGAATTTTAAACTGTTTGCATACAGATGGACCGGGCCCACTGCTATCGGAATGTGATTTAGGCAGAGCCAAGCCTGAATCTATGATGATGTTAGTGCATAGAGGTAGGAATGGATATTGGAGGTAGACGAACCTAGTTTTCGAATAAAATGATTTTTATTCAATTGAGTACCTATTATGTTAGCTTTTGTAATGTAAAGGCAAAGTACAGTTATCGAATGCATTATGGTCCCAATACCGACATGGTCCATCTTCAAAAATATCAACTCTTTTGTCTAAAGAGCTTCTAAAATTTAACTTAGGTGAAAACGGTTTTTCGTAAACGGTATTAGCATTTTTTTTTTTTAAGATTATTTTCTTCAAATGCTTTGACAACCTACAGCGTTTTCAGCGGGTTGCGGTCAGTTGATATAAATTCAATTTAGTTACCACTCTTAAAAAATAGTGTTATTTTTTTTGAGTCCTATCTCAACTAAAACTTTTCGCAAACAATTTTGACAAAACGTGTCATGAGCCTTTTATTAGCATAAAATAGTCAGTGCCTTATGTCATCACTGGCAGCTGATTTTCTTTTTGAGGTAAGAGATTGATGGCAAAAGTGAAATTCTTTATACCCACATGTTCTGCAGATATTTGTTCCGGGTCTGGGTTTTGTGCTACCACGATACTTAGTTCCTGAGACCTACGATACAGCGAATCCTATTGTGGGGTCAGGACTATGTATGTTTCTGTTGGGCGTTTATTCATTTGTTTACATCAAACTATGTACGTGAGTATAAAATGTTTACTTTTAAAAGATCACAACAAGCGAAGAATCTAAAAGTGACCATATCGCTAACGTATTCGGCAACACGCGCGCGCTTATCTTCAGTCCACACTCGGGTATAATAACTGCAGTGTTGTCTGTGTCACAGCCCCCGCATCGTAATATTGTTTATTCCAAAGGATCATCTTTAGATGTGCAAAGTCAAAGTCAAAACGTTTTTATTCATTGAAATAACTAACATAGGCTTTAAGGCACTTCTAACCGAATTGTAATGTTGTTTTTTACCTGAATAAATTATTATTATTATTATTATTATTATTATTATTATTATTATTATTATTATTATTATTATTATTATTATTATTATTATTATTATTATTATTAAATAGAATAGAATTGTGAATTGTGTCTATCGAGATAAAGTAAAAAAATTATGTAGATGCGACTGATATTTAAAACTTGCATTGATAACTACTAGCTACTACCCATGGCTTTACCTGCGTAGTACTCGGTTGCAAGTAGCCATTTTGTTATTATAGATCACAATTATATATATTTTCGTGAATAGTAATATAATAAAGAATTAAAATATGGCAAAAAACAGTAATGACAAAAATGTAATATTAATAAATAAAAAGACCAAACGACCGTGGAACGTTTAATAGAAGGAAGTTAGTACAATGAATGATTTCTATCAAATTCGGAGTTTAAACTGACTTTTAATGAGCTTAAGTAATCTAGCTGTAAAATTTAAACGCGAACTTCAGTATTGGGATGAATAGGAAATGTGCAGATTCGTTTGAAATCACAAATCGTAGATAGATGTTCAGAGACCTATAGAGCAAAGTATTTAAGGTTTTAAAAGGTTATAAAAGGTTTTGGATAAAAATTGTCATATAATTTAGGCTTTAAACAGAAAACCTATATCCCTAAGTGTAATTACAATGTGGGTCTCTTTAAGGTAAGAGTGAATAGGTATCATCTAAAGTCTATATTCTAGACCTACATGCGCCATCGTCGCCACCAGGTAAGATTATGATATGGTCAAATAAAGGTCTAAATTAAATTGATAAAAATATGTACCCAGCAATATTTGATTTGAATACTTTGTCAATATATTTCAAAACTCTCCGGGATATCGGCCGTAGGATATGTCTAATATCTTGGCATCGTGTTCAATCACTATTTATGTATTTCTTGGTTCTGTTTTACCATCATTTTACAGTAAGTACCTTTATTGCCTTTCCTTACAATCGTTAGGAACGCAGCCAGAAAATTAAATTTATTATCCCGCTTCGTACTAGCCAGAAGATTGAGATTGCAACAGGCTGGCATAGAATGAAGTTAAGCTGAACAAATTATTGACGGTAGGTTTTTTAGTTTAACTTTTTTGCTACTGGCATTACTGACGTGGTACCTAGAATGTTACCTTATTTATGTGTTATACCAACAGGAACTTAAAAACGTGACTTCGTAGTCGCAGCTGTTTTCATTTGAGGAATTTGACAGTAGATTCAATATATAGGGCGCAGGCCCGCCTGAGACGCAGAAGGTTGCGGGTTCGATTCCCGCCGCGGTACAAATGTCTGTATAATTTACAGATATTTGTCTCTGGTCTAAGTTTTTTCTATGTTTAATATGTATGTATTTATAAAAAAAAATGTAGTTTATCAGTCATGCAGTTCCCATAACGCAAGCTCTGCTTAATTTGGGGCTAGATGATGCTGTGTGAAAAATGACCAGCATTAATATTATTATTATACGGAGTTTGAGAGGATAGGAATAAAATCATATTAACAATCTCCACCTAGGGCTTTAAGCCTTTCCTCCAGTTCCTGGCATATCTGCTACGGCGGCGGTGCTACGCGCGTAGTTGTTACGAATCGTAATACAATATCGCAGATTCTCATTAATTGTACACATTGAAAACCACCACCTAATGACACCGCGTGGATTATTGAGTAACGTAAATAAAATAAAATAGGGAGGTCACGTCTCTACCACGGAGTTAATCTCAGGAGACAGGAAACTACCAAGGATTGGATTCCTAAATGAAAAACAACGACGCAGAAAATACTAGAATAAGGTCAGGAGTATCGGACTGTTGGATAATTATTAAATATTTATGATAATAACCGTTCTAAAGGTTCCAGGCATCAAGTATGAATAATTTAGTTACACAAAATATAAAAATAACATACAAATATTTAACTGAAATAGTGCTTGACCCATTTTACTCTTATTAGGTTAGTGACTGGAAATTTTTATAGGCATTCGAAATATTTTCTGCCTTTTTACTAGCTTGCTTTGGTTGAACTTTTTAATAATGTTTCACATTTTCCTAAAATGCATCATAGTATCTTGTAGTTGGGTCCCACTGATTGCATATTTAGTGTACCAAACGACACATTTACGTCAACAAAGTTACACGGAAAATTGCACGATATTTTTTGGTTCAGTTGGTAAAGTTAATGCATTTTTAATGATAATGAATTGGCGGATTTCTATCTCAAATTTATGTGTTCACTGTAGGGCTCACTCGATCGATACTTATAATATTATGCCTTTAAACTATTATTTATTTTATACTAGCTTCCGCCCACAAAAAGTAGCCTTTGTGTTATTCTGATGTTTAAGCTATATTACTGTAAAGTTTCATCAAAATCCGTTTAGTAGTTTTTGCGTGAAAGAGAAACAAACATCCATCCTCACAAACTTTTGCGTTTTTAATATAAATAGGATAGGATTTAGACAACCTATGTGGCGTAGTGAGCGAATGCTCACCTGAGACGCAAAAGGTTGCGATGGGTTCGATTCCCGCCACGGGAATGCCACGGGTTGTCTCGGGTCTGGGTTTTTTCTATGTATAATATGGATATTATCATTAAAAAAGTATGTAAGTAGTATATCAGTCATGTTGTTCCCATAATACAAGCTCTGCTTAGTTTGGGGCTAGATGATGCTGTGTGAAAATACTTCTGTATTTGGGGATAGAGGTTGTTTGGTTGTTCGTGTGGGTGCTTGTTTGTCCATGCAAAAAATGTATGTCCGGCATGCCCAAAAACCATAAAATGTAAGGCATGTGCCATCAGTTATTGTTCTAATAAGCTGCGATCAATTTGCAATCTGAAACGTGGAATACTAAATTGTATCAAAATTAGTATTCCACGTTTCAGAATACTAATTTTTCCGTAAAAATCAGCATGTGTCAAATGTAATGTTTGGACCTGCCTCTGACTACTGACTGTAGATATTTGAGGATACCAAGTAGGGGGTCTACTTGGTATCCTCAAATATCTACTTAAAAAATATCAAATTGCAACACGACAATCTAAGTCCATTGTTACGTAGTTTTTAGCAATTGCAAAAAAACATTGCGTCTTTTTGTGTCAGTTATATTCAGGGGCAATTTTACTGCCGACGAACTAAGATAATGGATGCTACTTCATACTCTCATTTATGAGATACAATTTAAGTTACTTACTGCCTTTTAAAAGAAAAGTAAGAGGGGCAACTTTATTACGAATAGAGTCTACCTAAATAAGTATCTAAAAAGTACTATTTTGTTTAGTTTTAACTAAGGCACTCTAACAAAATGAAGAGTTATGAAGTGGCATTTATGAAAGGTCCAAATACAATTAAACGAAGAACGTACTGTGTAATGCATTTATGAATGAAAATACTATGTTTATACTTTATTGTACATCACAAGAAAAAAACAAAAATAACAGTAACTTTTCATAACTATAAGAAAAATGTGCGGTGTTTACGCTCCGAAGCGTAATTATTAGTACTTAAGTATGTAAGTACTAATAATTAGTACTTACATACTTAGAAAATAATTTTAAATAATTTTATTGACATTTTAAAGCCCTCTACGAGTTTTCCATCACTTATAATGACTTATAATGACATTTGGCGTTAATACCGATCTTAAAGTTTTCTTTGAAGACGATGATCATCTATTATTTAGTTCCTCTTTGACTTGTAGTGATATAATCTTAAAACTGTCCTAAAACACATACAAATCGATTGCAAAGATTATAATTTATATAAAACCGCATTATAATCTGATAATTCGTTACGGAGATAAAATTAAAGTGAAGTACATTTATTTATACAACTACAAAGTAGGTATATACAATAAAAACAGATGAAACAGCTAGCTATCTAAAGACTGTTGCCAACGATCTATAGATAGCTCAACTGATCCAGATCACTACCAGACGTAAGCGTCCCAAAGTACTGGCCGCATTGCCACGCTAAATGGCAATGCTACCCAGATAGAAGCCAGATCTCTAGTCATGCGTCGCTTCGACCAAGTCACCCTGAAAAAAAATTGAAAATTTTAAGGTGGGGAATCGGTGCGATGGGCTCCAATTCCCCACCTTAAAATTAAATGGTAAAATACAGCAAATAAACCATCTATTATTTTTTAAAGCTCTGTGTGTGATATATATGGCCTGGTTCAATTCAGATAAAGGCACCTAAGTAAACAGTGAGTAGGTTCGAAAATTCATTCAGCTGTTCGTCTATTTTCACACTTCCCTCCTAAAACATACACGGCATGTTGTAGCATGCGGTAAAAATCGCAAACGTTTCCAACACGTCACAAGCGCTGTAAACGTGTTAGTTTGGGAGCGGCGAGAATTTTAAACGTTCGAACTGTGACTAGACTGAGCACCGGGGTTAATTTTATTCCGTCATGGGAAAAAATGGGAACGCGTCTGTCTAGATATATAAAATCGCTGCGTGACTTTATGACTGACAGTATCTAAACGCATATCCTAAATTGTAAATCCTCAATCGTTCTCCGTGTTCCCCTAACATTCAGGAAGGGGCAAACGGAGAATGGATTTTCTACTCCTTTATTCTTCCTTCTAGGAGACGAGATCGAACTAAAAGTTTGAGTTAATCAACTTTAGATTTTTCTTAATTTGGATAGTTTAAATATAAAATTTAGAGCTCATACAGATACAGATGTTCATGCTTCAGATGAACCGGTGATAGTGGCCTATGAGCAGTTGCATTTAGTGATCCTTTCAATTAATCGTAACTCGCTGATGACCTCGGTGAGTACCCGGCTGCGACTAAAGAGGTGCGAGTTTGATTCCCGCTGCGGAACAATATTTTTATATACCTATCGTTCTGCTGCGAACAGATCTTTGTTCCTGGTCTAGGTGTTGTGTTACCTGATACCCAGGGAATCTTAGTATGGGGTCAGGACTATATATGTTGAGCATTTATTTATTTTTATTATTTTAGTTTTATACTAGACAATTGAAAACCATCTAATAAGAACTTTACCTATTAAAATCATCACTAGCAAGCCCGACGGAACTCTGAGAGGATATAGCAACGATGTAAAGCGCGTACCCAAAAGGTAAATGGGTCATAAAAAGGCATATCAATATTGACCGAGGGGCGTACGTACATCATTCCCGCTTTACCCGCCATATCTCTATGAACACGTTCACATATAAAGCAGGTCGACGCCGAAGCTCTTGCTTTTTATAAGCACGATGAGTTTATAGTAATAAGTTATTGAAGTGCAGAGACTAATTAGTACCCTGCACCTAATTACAGTCCATTTGTAGCGTGGGGTTAAGTGAGATGAAAAACTCACATGGGGTTAAGTGAGTTTTTCATCTCACTTAACCCCACGCTACAAATGAATAATTATTTGTGGTCGAATAGAACATAACGGTTTTCATATCAGCCAGTTATGAGCTTTATAAGACGCAGATAGTCTGTTTTGAGTGTGAGCGCGACCTGTACTGGGACCACTAATTTATGTATCGAATTTTTATTTTTAACCCTTTTTCGAAATCTGATTTTTGGGTAAGCGCTGGATGAATGGTTCGTATGTTGCAAATGATTTGAGCAATATTTTTTGGTCAAAAATGATTGGTATTTAGGCTGTGATAAAAAATACACAGTTTGTTTTATAAAACTGTGTGAGTATCTATACCATTCTCATTGTATCATCTATGATGATAAAGAACATGGTGAATTTATACTAAATTATGATTGCTTCAAAACATATTTTCTTGCATATTGAAGAATGGTCTTTTTTTTAATTAGTTTTTTTGTTTTTGAGTAAAGTTATGACAACGGTTTCAAACCTGTCTATCTATCGGTCATGCTTTCAATAGATAAGACGGTTTTTGTTAAATAAAAAAGCTCTGCTTAGTTTAGGGCTAGATGATGCTGTGTGAAAAATGTCCAGCATAGTTACATTAAAAACAACTTTTTTATGTAACATAAAAATCGAATGCAAAAAAACCTTATTGCAATGTTATGTCATATAATTGGAATAATAACTATTCGGGTTCCTGTCTTCGTGGGTCGAAAGAAATATAACATTTTATGTATTATATGTATTATTATTTTATGTATTATACATTTGGTTTTTTGTGCCCCTACGCCATGCAGACCGATATTTGCAAAACATAACTTGCTCACTGGCCAATTAATTTTTAAAACTATTGTAAGTACATTTTCCCAAGACAAGAAACTTCTAACAATTAGTGCAAGTATATTTTGGAGCAGCTGAGGTGAAGCGAAACTTTAAAGAGGTTTTAATGTACTTCTTACATTTTTTTAGAGTTTCTGGAGAGAACTTTTTGCTTTCCTGATTGTTACTGCTTGTGTTTAACGTAGCCAGTTATTTTTATTTTCTATTTTTGTACTTTACTTTCTTTCTTGCTATGTCAGTCGGCTTTTGTCTTGATAAAAACTTATTATATATATCGTACTACTCTGAATTTCAACTAGGTTTTCATCCGCTCTATTATAGAAAAAAAATTCACTCTATATTGAGTGTTTTTTTTTTTCTAAATATATTTAATAAATATAGTATATAAAAACCAATATCTTGCAGTCTTTCCACAAGAAAACCCCACTTTTCTATCGGATAGGCTGTTTTGAATATAAATAGTAATAGACAAACTTTATATGTTTTAAACAATATTTTAACGACAAATGCATATATGGTCTCTCTACATCATGAGAATAAACAGTCAATTGACAGTCTCGATCTAATTAAACTTGTAAAATTAAAATTGTATTGTACTGTACACTATGGATCTCGTGTCTGAAAATAAAGAATATTATTATTATTATATTATTATTATTATTATAAACATCAAAAACAAGTTGACCATCCTTGCTTAAGATAAAAATGAAAGGGGACTGAAAGTAGATTGCCGCAATTTGTCGAGAGCTAGTTATGAAATAATTACCAGAATTTGGCCTCAAGTAAGAAAATAATTCATGTTAATACCCACCAAACCCTGCAAACACTACCTTTAACAGTAAAACAGTGTTAAATTGCTTTCATTGAATAAATGTCAGGCCATCCGAATTAGGATGTTTTATTAAGAGCAGTCCGGGCTCTAGTAAAGGTGTCGACTCATAAAATAGATTGAAATGCTCCGTCGATCAAGAACGCGCTAGGAGGATCTTGACGCAGCGGTGCGGTGGTGCGCCGCTCAAACGATAAATCAACCAAGCAAAAGACCGGGAAAGTCGTTTATTTGTTTCAAAACTATATTCAAACAGTTTGCTGCGCTTCCAATACTTTAATAAAATCTTGCTGGAATTGAAATTTCACATCTTGTCGCACCGGTCTCCGCGGTAAGCAAATAGGAGAAAGGGAACTTTCTAGGTTCCTACTCTTAATTAGGTAGAAATTACACAAAGGTTATCTACCGGAAAAAAATGCAAAAAAGCATTTTCTATCTATCTATTCTCGTAGAATACAAGTATTGGGTCAGGATTATGTATGTATTTGTTGGATGTTTATTTTTTTATTCATTATTTGAAATATAAATTTACCTATAACATGCTTCTAAAGGTTGCTTGTTGAGTTGAGTGAAAACGCCGGTGCGTTTCTGTGATCTCCACAAGTGATTTTGCAATGGATCATGCTGGGGCAGGCCGATGTCGAGCCAAATCTTTAAAATGTTTTCTGTTACCTTTATTTGAAAATATTTTTAGATAATCAAACAGAAATCAGAAAACAAACAATACCAAAACGTGGCCTCGAATAGCGCTTCGTGGAACTTCATTTTGTTTTGTTTTTTTATATTATTTTAGTTGTCATTTTGAATACCAAATGATAATAAATTCAGGAATCCGTTAAGGAGTCCATAAGGGCTGAGATAGTCTGGTGAGTTTGACTGAAAGTCGCCGATCATGACGTCATGTCAGATATTCACTCAAGATAGAGAACACGAATAGCGTTATTTGCCAGTTATTGATAGCAAATACGGGCAGTGATGATCGTTTGACTGGTCGAACGTTTGTCATCGAGTGATCCCATACCTAATCGGGGGTCTGGGTGGCAATCGGATAAGTCATTTTGGAGATAAATGGTAGCAGAAAAAATACAACCCCATACCTTAAACTAATAATATATGACCTCCTTGCGTAGCGGGTAAAAATGCTCACGTTTTTATTGTAACGTTTTAGGCATAAAATGGTTTAAAAAAAGGCATTTAATTAATTTCTTACCTTTCTGTCTGCCGGAGTCTGGTTTGACCCCTTGTTCTTTTGCCCATTCGAAATTCTTAATTTATCGCGGATAAAATTTATGGAGATTAAATTTTACTTTGTGGCGTAATGGTTACTCGTGTTAAAAAAATTTACAATGTCTCTTTTAACAGACAATCTACGGGATATAACAATCTGTCATAATCCCCATAGTTCAAAAACTGCCCTACGGATTACGCTCATATTTAAACTTAAAAATTATATTATTTATTACTTAAAAGTTTTATCAAGCTTTAATAAAAGGTTTGGCAGTTATTGTTGGACTTACCAACATACATTCATAGATACATATAAACGTCGGATTGCCACTCAATGAACGAAATTTTTCTTTATTTATAAGTCTCCCACACCTCTCCTTGGGCAATTATGGTGGACAGGTATGGTCACCATAAAACCATGATTCCAAGAATGCATCTCCCATTTCCCATTAATCAACAGCATCATCACTGCTTGCTAAGCAAGAGAGAGGAGTGGGAGAGGAGAGGGAGAGGAGTGTGAGAGGAGGGGGAGAGGAGGGGGAGTTGGGCACATAAAGGTGAAGTGGGAGGGGGTGAAGGGGAAGGCACACTCACTCTGACCACTACCTATGCCACACTTATCCTTCATGGTGGGCAGGTGTCAACCACCTCCCACCACCCCCTAATGACCTATTCTACCATACCCTAATTACATAAACAGCAACCCCCTAATTACATCCCACCGGAAGGTACAACTATCTCAGAATATCTCGTTATTCAAATGTGAATTGTACTGACATCTTTGGTAATGTAGATGGACAGGTGAATGGTCCACCTTTCACCTTACCCCACCATTATTCTCCCATTTCTCTTTAATCCCCACCATTATCAATGCTTGCAATTGGGGGCCAGGAGGGGTGTTGGGTGCATAGGATGAAGTGGGAGGAGGCACACACACTCTGACAACCTCCCACTACCACCCCATCCATTATGGTGGCCAGGTGTCAAGCACCTCCCAACACCCCCTAATTACCCATTCCACCGGAATATTAAAACAACCTACTTAAGTTCATCTCATGATTAAAGATCCAACCAACATGAGTGTCTTTCTCCTTTGGTAAAGTAGATGGACAGGTGTATAGTCACCTTTCACCTTACCACCCATACATCTCCCAATCTGAATCCCTACCATTATATCCTGGGGGGTGGAGGGGGGGGGGTCGTGATGGGGCTGAAGACACATGACCTGCATTCCCCCCTCCCCACGATGCACCACCCACTCCCTCCCAATCCATCATGGCGGACAGGTGTCAAGCACCTCCCACCACCCCCTAATTATGCAAATATTTCACCACCTAACTACTAATAATAGGTACTGAAAACCGTATTCACCCATGGTTATTTAGTTTTTTAAAATGGTTTTTTAACAGTCATTCATACCTTATCAACAGATTTCTATGAAAAAAAAAGCAACCGTCAACATCATCAAAAATGTAGCTTTGATTTTGTTTGTTCGTTTGTATGAGTTTGTGATTTGTCAATTGCTCAAACGAGTTCTTAGACTGAAGGCCTCTGAGATAGGTTAACGACTGAAATAGCCAAGACATTCATCTAAACGTGCCCTACGAAACACGGAAGCGTAGTTTTTAATGAGTTTAAAAACTGCCTCATCATCATGAAACTGCCTGATGATGATGATGAAAAACTGCCTGAGTTTGATATGTTTTGTTTCTGGTACCATTTATCTACGAAATTCTTTCTTGTATGTCACAAGTCGATTACAAGAAGCGCTAGGATGGTTCTTAAGATATATGTTAACACCAAAAATAGGGGGCGCTGTAATCGATGATAGTAATACACAAAGTTGGTTTAAAATTTTATAAAAAATAATTATGAATACTTTGATATGAGTTATACCCCACGATCTCTCCTATACAGGTGATTTTTCCGCGAGGAATGGTAAGGGTGAAATTTAAAATGTCCTTACTACAGCTAAAAGAAAATGCAAATTAAATAAAATTTAAAAAAATGAGTTTTTTTTTTAGTTTTTGAGAAAACATTCTCCAAAAATGCTCATCTCAACCTAATAAGTTAAAATCTCAAGGAGTTTTAAACAAATTAACCTCTCTTTCTGCTTTCAGATTTGTATTTTTGTAATCAAATCAAACCGTACCTTTTATTTCGTAAATATAATATTGGGACGTTGTATATTTTTATATTATCTTTGAAATATAGGGTTTCTTTGAGTAAAATGGAGAAAAATACTTGTGTTGACGATAAGATTAAAACATTTTTTTATTATTTGGTCCACGGGCTGCGGGCGTGGGATGTAGTGGACTTTTGAATCCAAATTCCAGAATACTAACATGAATTAAGAGCACGAATATGCTTTATCTTGTTTTTTGCAATCTATTCTTGTAAACCAATTGTTAAGCGTTCCAAGTGTTTAAGAACTAGAAAAAAAAAATGAAATTTATATTTATCAAATGGTAACTCCTACTTTTTCACACAAAAAAATGAAGTTGGACAAGAAAAGAATTCAATTGCGTGTATTATTATTTAAAACAATATTCTAGTATGATTTGTTTTTAATAATCTTTTCTCTGTAATTTTTTTAGCCAATAAGTGCTTTTCGTCATAACATTACAAGTGTTACTTCTGACGGCTATGAAATAAAATTACGCTTTTCCATGACATAAATCCTAATGATACAGGATACCTTGTTGCTTTTTATTTTTAAAAAGGCAAAAATAGTTACTTAATTCGGGGAACGGAGATTTTTTTTATGAATGTACTATGTTTTTTTTAAATCAGATAGTTTTTTTAGTTTTTGCTATTTCTGAAACTAATAACAAATTTAAGAGCAATTATATTTTTTAGCTTTGCTCTTGAATAACTACTGGCGCATTCATTTATACTGATCGAAATTCTGGCAGTAGGTACTCGGAAAAGCGAAATTTTGTTTGTTATCAATGAAAAAATCAAACTCCGCAAAAATTATGAAATATATATTTATCTTATTTGATTATTCTGTAACTGTGTTATATTATTTTTTTATTATGCAATTTAATATTGAAAAGTTGGATTTAAAAGTTGGCTTAACGAGTTCTATCATTATGAGTAAACATCTTTTTTTTTCCTTAAATAATTTCTGATTTTCGATTTGCGGTAAAGAGTCTTACGAAATTGTATCAATATCTCATTTTCTCGATTTGAATTGCTGATTCTAAAGTTGGAGATTGCGCTAATTGAATTTAGATTTGACTTTATCAAGGGGGAATATAATCTGTTCTAGTAAAATATTTAAATATTATAAAATAATATATTACTCCTGAACTCCATTAAGAATAAAAGTTTCCTAAATTCTAAAAAAAAACTGCTCATTGCTAACCATTTCGAGTCAATACCTAAAAATAATTTGGGTAAAAATGTGATGTTTCGCCATCTACGCATAACGCTGGAATGCTAAAAATGTCTAACGGGCCTTTTCAATTCACCACAGCTCCAGACTCACCACAAAAATCATGACCACTTGTCATCATTGAGACTTTAAAACAATTTGGGTAAATTTGTGCTGTTTCCCCCATCCCCGAAAAAACGCTGGAATGCTAAAAATGTCTAACGGACCTTTTCAATTCAGCACAGCTCCCGGCTCACCACAAAAATCATGATCACTTGTCATCATTGAGACTTTAAAACAATTTTGGGTAAATTTGTGCTGTTTCGCCAATCTCCGAAAAAACGCTGGAATGCTAAAAATTTCTAACGGACCTTTTCAATTCACCACAGCTCCAGACTCACCACAAAAATCATGATCACTTGTCATCATTGATACTTTAAAACAATTTTGGGTAAAATTGTGCTGTTTCGCCCATAACCGAAAAAACGCTGGAATGCTTAAAATGTCTAACGGACCTTTTCAATTCAGCACAGCTCCCGGCTCACCACAAAAATCATGATCACTTGTCATCATTGAGACTTTAAAACAATTTTGGGTAAAATTGTGCTGATTCGCCCATCTCCGAAAAAACGCTGGAATGCTAAAAATGTCTAACGCATCTTTTCAATTCACCACAGCTCCAGGCTCACTACAAAAATCATGATCACTTGTCATCATTGAGACTTTAAAACAATTTTGGGTAAAATTGTACTGTTTCGCCCATCTCCGAAAAAACGCTGGAATCCTGAAAATAAAAAAAAACTTACCTTTTTAATTCACCACAGCTCCAGGTTCACAACAAAAATCATGATCACTTGTCATCATTGTTCATCATGCCCCCGCACAAAACTGTTAGAGTACTTAGTGGGAATTGCTTCCACTGCGCGTCACTAGTTGTCCAGGACCAGAGAACCGGAGGTCGAGGGAACCACGTCTGCCGGCTTCAGGCGTGGATCTGAGCTCGAACCGGGAGAGCACCCCCTTTTATAGGCATGCGGGTGGATTGTGGGTAGTAAGGGGGCAAAAACGCGCACGCGTCCAGCACCCTGTTGCTTCATTGTGAGGGGAACGTATCGTTATTTTTTTTCTTAAATATCGATAAAACTATTTGTGTAATTTATGTAATCAAAATATCATCATAATTGGTTTAGTTGCCTTGCACAGACTCCTGCACGTTGACAAATTACAAGAAGCTTCTACTGTACTACAAAAAAAACAGCGATATAACATTCATGTATAATAACGTGATTTAACTTAAGTATCCGAGAATTCGGTGTACCACAAGTACTGTTATCAATTACTAAGTTACTAAATTATCCTATCCTATATTCATCAGAAATATCAGATCATGTTGCCAAAATTAAAATGTTTACGTAGATGTGCGGGATTACCAAACGCGTTCAAAGTTATAACACCTACGTACGAGGAAGCCTGAGATAATAATAATAATACTGGACATTTTTCATACAGCATCATCTAGCCCCAAAGTAAGCAGAGGTTGTGTTATGGGAACTACATGACTGATATACTACTTATATATATTTTTTTTGTAAATACTTTCATAACATACATAGAAAACACCCAGACCCGAGACAAATATTTGCAGATTTAAACATTTTTCCCGCAGCGGGAATCGAATCCGCAACCTTCTGCGTCTCAGGCGGGCCTTCGTCCACTGCGTCACAGAGGTCGTATAGATGGTGTGAGCACGTCAGGTGGAAGCCATCTGACTTCGTCAGCAATCAGGCATTAGCAATTTCCATCCCTGATACATATCAGGGATCTTGATCCAAGAAAAGGAAAAACAGTAGGTTTGTTGACACCATCACCATGTGAGATGTTCATATAAAATTTATGTGATCTCGAATGAGTTAACCAATGTAGCATTTACATTATGTTAAAATATATAACTAACTTTAGTACCGGGCGAAGCAGTAAGCTATAAATAATATTATTTTTATCGACAATCGAGTACGCACCTCACTAGACCCATTACCCCACACCCTTGCATCCTGTAAAACCCCCACCCAACCGTCGTTTAAACACTGACTTATCAAAAAACTTATGTTTAAGTAAGATACCATTACAAGTTTTGCCACAGAGGAAGGGGAGACGAGAATCCGGATTGTAAACGGGTTAAGCGATTTAAGCATCTCACTTCAGAAATATCGAACTAATTTGAATTTAGTTTTCGGATAACCGAGATAATGCTGATTAAATAAACGTCCAAAGACGTTTTGGACATGATAATTTAGTAAAAATAATTCTGGTAATTATTCTCAGAGCATCATCTAGCCCCAAACTAAGCAGAGCTTCGGGAATTTCCTACTGATATTATACAACTAATATAATTCTTTTTTTTAATTCATTCTTATTATACATAGAAAATACCCAGATACGAGACAAATATCTGCAACCATTTGTCCCGCGGTAGGCTTCGAACCTGCAACATTCTGCGTATCAGGGAGCTCTAGGTTGTCAATATACTAGTGACTCGAAGTTACCTCTAATTTTCCGAAAGTAATCATTGTAAAGCCGTCGAACCAATTTTTGTTGGCAGTTCCCAGCAAATGCTACTCGCCTAAACTGCTATAAATATTCAATTGAAAAAAATCCCCCGCGTTACATGCACCTACTGGGGACGTGGGGTTGGAATTAGTACACTTTTATTTTATTTTCTCATTTTTGTTGTTGGCAAATACGTAGGTACATGAGTAGACTACGTTTTATCTCGATACGCTTGGAACTGAGGGAAAAATAGGAGTGAAACAAATAGGAGTGAAAAAACATACAGAAAGATAGACAGACGGGCATGACGAAACTATACAAGTTCTGTTATCGCCATTAGACTTCAGAACCAAAATAATCATGTTAGAATATTAATATTCCGTACATTTTGTTCGGAACCCTTTTGTTCGAAATCATTACTTAATGCAAATTATTGAGATAGATCTCGGTGGGGAGTGGGGTTCGAAGTCTCTTTTGTTAGAATTATCGTTTTTATTTTGAGATTCGCTGGCTTTAAAATCTCGAAGCAAAGAAATCAGAACACAAAGGGATTTTATTAATTCAAATGCAAAAAAGTCTTCGATTCAGGAGCTGAATACCCGTGTAATTGTCTAAGTTGTCGTAGACAAGTTGGTAACTAGTTCATTTTAACAATATTTTAAAATCCCTGACTCGTATTTTAGTGGGGTAGTCTGATGCTATTGATATTTTTAAGCACGATGATAGCCATATCTGTGAAAATTTAATAACTCAATGAATTTGCTACTCAATAAAATATAGAAATCTAAATCACGATATTTTTTTGATCCAACTCAAATTTTTATTTTTCTATATAAATAAATAATGCTCGTAATTTATCACACAGCATCATCTAGCCCAAAACGTTGTTATTATTAATATTAAGTGCAGTGGGCGAAGGTCCGCCTGAGACGCAGAAGGTTGCGTGTTCGATTCCCGCCGCAGCACAAATGTTTGTATGATCTGCAAATATTTGTCTCGGGTTTGGGTGTTTTCTATGTACAATATGAATGTATTTACAAAGTGTAGTTCCCCCTAACGCAATCTCTGCTTACTTTGGATCTAGATGATGCTGTGTGTAAAATTGTCCAGCATTATTTAATTTCACCGGCATCCATACCCTTCAATCCGAAACCCTGCAATGTGAGCAGAAATAGGTATGGTGGCAGTTCTTCATCGGACCAGCTTTTCACAACGAACTATACTACTACTACTACCAAGGATGTCTTTAAAGATGGTTCTTTGATAAGTTCGAGTCGGAGGTTATATGTAGAAATTTGTTATTACCGACGTGTTTTGTTTTTTGTTAACTTAGTTGGTGCGTCTGTTATCTAAGGCATTTTGGCTCATTTTTGACACCCAAAATTATCATAAAAATAATAAATGCAAAATGTTAATTGCTAATATTATTGTGAGAGCATTTAGGTCGGTACTAGAAAAATAAATAGGAAAATAAACATATTGGCGTTCCTGCTATGCTCGTACTGTGTTCCCAGAAACGCTTACAGTGCGGCTTTCTTTTGGCCACAGATTACGTCCAGTGGTACCCGTATTAAAAGGAGCCTAGTCTGTATGGTATTTTAATTCATGACTAGATATTATACCTTTCTATTGCAAATTTCATTTAAATCGGTCCATAAAAATCAAAAAATTTAAATCGGACTCATGAGATAATCCAAACACCTTAGTAGAAAGGTACTTTCTCATTTATAATATTAGAATACTATTACTTTCCTTGGATATTTGCTATATAAAAGTTACACGAATTCACTCGTTGTCTAAAATACGAGTCGATCTCTTCGACTTTCTGAAAACGTTGACATGAGTAGCATATAAATATTTCATTGCTGAGCGTCTACGAGGCGCTCTGTATCCATATCCATATCAATAACTAAAAACTGAAAAGAGGGTTATTTGCCCCTGAAGAGGGATCAATTAGTTATGACATATGTCAAAAAAAATGTTTATAGTGCACAGTGACAGTTAACCCTAGAACCCTACATGGGGTGCTGGGGCACCCCAGGGCAGTTTTTTTTTTAATTCATTCTGTTTGTGTTATATCCACAGGTTTGAGTGTCCGTGTATCTGAGTTTAGTGCCATCCGCTATTTAATGATAAGGCTAGATTAGACAGTCTCTTTGTGTGGACGTGTCTACGAGTGACGTGGGTACCGAGGTACCCCAGTGTAGGAACAAGTTATTTTTTCATGTATTATAGTAATTTTATCAATTTATATAATGTACAGTAGGTATATAAATATTTATAAATATATATAATGTATTAGTTTTATTTTTTAATAAGTTAAACATTAATATATTTAAAAACAACTCTTTTTTTCAGTAGTGACATAATTTATTGTGTTTTTTATCGTTTTAGATGGCAGACAGTCAGATATTGAATGATGAGGAAATTTATTCTATACGACCATGAATCCGGCGGAGATGAGGATGTGTCAAATTAAAGATGATTAACAGCAGATTCTGATAATGAACCTGATGGTCTCATATCATTTTGAGGGACGCTTCCAGAAGCCGATTTTGAGGAGAGATATAAAAAAGCCTATTACAGCGATCCTATGGTTTATTGAAGTTTCATTCCTGTACTACCTGTACCCAGGGACGCTGCGGCATTCCAGAAATAACAATAGAAAAAGCAAGACGATAAGTGCAAAATACCAATTTGGTTGGAGCACCAGGAGAAAATTTATCAAAATAATTAATATAAAATTGTTTTTTTATAACTGATTTGTTATCTCAAATTCCTACTATTACATAATAAAAAAAATGTTTCAGTAATTGGTTTTTATTTAAATAACTAAAGGTATTTTAGTATGGGGTACCCCAGCACCCCTGTGTAGGAATAACAAGTACGCCAGATAGTGGAGGGTTCTAGGGTTAATGTTTGGCCCTAGATAAGTAAGTATCTTGTAAGTTTTGTATGTCAGTATCGATATAATTTCAGTGGAACACTCGTTAGCAATTTAAGACCTCTAATTTTATTTATAGTGAATTTGTAACTAAAATATTTTCTTCAATGTATTATAGCATATAATTATTGAAATACTTAGGTACGTGGGTTCCTAAGTATTTCAATAATTATATGCTTAGATAGTAGATAGTATCAATGGTTAGATAGTATCTACTTCTAATTATTATGAACCATTACAAATTAGTTAGATCCATTAGACAGTTAACAATCACAATAATAATAATGCTAGGTAATACACTGCCGATTAATTATCGAAATAGGCAGACAATTTCACTCAATGTAACTAGTAATTATATTAATACACTAGCATCTGCTTATGACTTCACTCACGTGGCTATTTACTGGATAAAAAGTAGCCAGGTCACGAACTAAACCTGTCCAAATTTCATCCAAATCGATCCAGCCGTCAAAAAGATTATTAGAAACAAACATTATCAATTATTTTAAGATAGAATAAGATAAGAAAAATTGAAAATCCAAGAAATCTCTTGGTATTTTTGTTATAGTCTTATTTGAGATATGATAAATAGATAGCCATAAAATATATTCATACCATCACAAGTTAGAAAGTATATAAACTCTAAGGTTGGCTTAAGAACTAAGATAGTGTAAAGAAATCACAATTTAAGATTAGTATTCTATTGATTTTGTATTTTTATTATCGGATATCTATTAGGTACTTGAAAATGTATCTTTAAGTTTATTGTTTTAGATTTTAAGCGCTTGGATTGCTTATGACTTTCAGTATGGCAATATTCAGTCTATGGTCGATGACGCGCACAGCGCCGGGGGTGGTTGTTCTGTGGCACCGGTCGGAATAATTATTGAGAAATAGGTTAAGATATGCTGATGAATAATAATTATCAAACCTACGTATACATTGTAATGTCTAGATTGATTATGGAATAAACGCTGAGTTTGGGTTTTAGTTTTCAATAGTTTTTATAGGATAGGATAGGATTTTTGGGTTTTAGGATAGGAAAAAAGTAGGGATGCTCGGTGATGATGTATTGGCCTTTAGTTCAGCATTAATTAGCAAGTAACATCCAAATGTGAAAAAAAAAAAAAAAAATGTAGCAAGGCCCGCAAAAATTGCCGGTGGTTAAATTTAACAGCCAATAGACACATGTATGCATAGTTTGACCTCACACTAGAATTCCCTGTGGGTATGAGGAGCTACGTGCTAGGTACCTCATCATCCAGACTGGGACAAATATCTAACCTGCATAACATGCAAACATTGATCCAGCAGCGGGAATCGAACCTGTTTATTACGGTGTTATTACAGCTAATTCCCAAAGTTTTTGTTAATTTTGCCGTTCGTAGCTTATTTAATATCTCATCATGAACACCGCCCACGACCGCATTCGCCGGTGACCCGGCAAATGAATAATTACTGCCTAGGGATTCACTTACGAGGTACACAGATAAAAAGTATACGATGAAAAGGAACTCTTTCCGTTCAGCGTTCGTTTGAAACGCCGAAAAACGGTCCAGCAAATGGACCGTTTTTCGGCAACTTACGTTGCAAAATTGGTCTTCAAAATCCCTTTTATTTTAATGGATAATAATAGCAATAAATAATAGCATCCGATTTAAAAAATCTAACACGTATATTTAGAATGGACCTTCAAGGTAGGTTAGGATAGACTATATTATTATCCCGTTTAACTGTTATCTCTACACTATAGCGTAGAGTAAAACAATATCTAGCCATTATAGTTTTAATTCTGTGATGACAAAAGGTTGTCAAAGTTCGCGTCGGGATGGATCACTTCATGGGGGTGCCATGTCAGTCAACCTTCTCGTGTGCCTGTAGGCTCTTGTCGCTTGTCGATCAGCCGGATCCAAGTGAACGGAAGCTTACGGGACGGTGCGCCTCGTTTAAGCCCGATAATAACTTCTCATACGTGGGATCTTATTGTCGAGCAACTAATGGACTGACAGGGGGGGGGCCCTCCGCGTGTCCCTATGGGGCACTGTGGATGGGCCAAGCATGGTGGGCTCGTGGAGGAGCACCATGGGAGGGCCGGGGCGGTGTATGCTGCTCCGGTGGGCTTGCGCGTCCCAATGATCTTCAAGGCTATGCCGGCAGGTATACCCATACCGGACAGGCTTGGAGGGAGGGATCAGCGCAAGTGGATGGGGCGCCCTTTTTAGGGCGCGGATGAGGGCTCGGCGTGGCCCTTTATGGGCCCGTCGGGCGCGCGGGGAGTGTGCCCTTTTCAGGGCGCACTGTGGAGGGAGGGCTGGGGCGGCATTTGCTGCTCTGGTCGGCTTGCGTGCCCCAATGATCTTCAAGGCTATACCGGCAGGGCTACCCATACCGGGCAGGCTTGGAGGGAGGGATCAGCGTAAGTGGAGGGGGCGCCCTTTTCAGGGCGCGGATGAGGGCCCGGCGAGGCCCTTTTCAGGGCCCGTTGGGCGGACGGAGTGTGCCCTTTTCAGGGCGCACTGTGGCGGGAGGGCTGGGGCGGCATTCGCTGCTCTGGTCGGCTTGCGTGTCCCAATGATCTTCAAGGCTATACCGGCAGGTCTACCCATACCGGGCAGGCTTGGAGGGAGGGATCAGCGTAAGTGGAGGGGGCGCCCTTTTCAGGGCGCGGATGAGGGCTTGCGTGTCTCAATGATCTTCAAGGCTATACCGGCAGGGCTACCCATACCGGGCAGGCTTGGAGGGAGGGACAGCGTAAGTTGGAGGGGGCGCCCTTTTCAGGGCGCGGATGAGGGCTTGCGTGTCCCAATGATCTTCAAGGCTATACCGGCAGGGCTACCCATACCGGGCAGGCTTGGAGGGAGGGACAGCGTAAGTTGGAGGGGGCGCCCTTTTCAGGGCGCGTTTGTGGGGTCACTGGCGGAGATCGGGGGACTCCGCCGGCTTGCACGGCCCCACACATGGCCGGGGCCCGGCTGGTTTCCGGGCCACCCGTCGGGGTGAGATGGTGAATGCTAACGCGACCCCATCTTGCCCCACTATGGCGGGGGACTTAACCGGGGGGGTTTTAGTGGGTTCGAGTCCCACATACCCCCTTCCGTCATCCCCATGGCGGAAGGGAAATGCATGGGCATTTCCCCCCCTCAAAAAAAAAAAAAAAAAGGGTGGATCACTTCATACCAATGCTACTGCCGGTATCTGACCGCCACCGCCAACGCCACCACCACAGCTACCACCACACCCACCGCCAATTTGCGAGCATATAAATTACTGTTAGATAGATAGATATATAGAAAATGATTTATTGCACAAGATAAAACAAGTACATAGGCGAAGTTAATGCTAATTAGAATTTTCTTCCAGCTAACCTTTGTGTAATGAAGAGTGGAGCGGTAGTGGCTGATTACCAAAATAAGATAAAAAAATATTAAATAAAATAATTAGCTACTTAAAATAGAAGTAAATTACATACATAAAACTAAAAATAATTAATACTTAAATATATACCTACTGTTGCTAATGAACTACCAGAATTATCCTAACGATTGTTCTTTGCTAACTTTTTAAACCGCAACGATTTATTCTCCTGCATCCTAATCCTATTAAAACAAAAATAAAATGGGATAGAGAAACAAATTTCAAAGTCGGTCTCGGCATTGCATAGTCCCAACGGCGAACTTTTATAATAATTTAAAAATTTTCCGAACAAACAAGCTGCTTTACAGCGATGAGTATCTTCACTGAGCGGACGTGCGCGGATGGCTGCCTTTCGTAAACGCCTCTTGATTTTTATTTTTACTCTTGAGGCTAGAAGCACGTAATTATTTATTTACTATCAAACAATTTTTTTCTTCAAATAATTTTTTCTACTTTTATTAATGTAGAATTGTAGAGCCCAGAACTCTTAACTATACTTCAATAACTCTCACGGTTTCTGAATTCGCCATGGAGACACACAAGTGGGATTTCGAAAGTGGGATTTCTGTACGGATCAGGTATTTTGTCTACGATGCATACCCGAAAAGATTTTGGGCAATGGTAAAAAGGCCTATTGCGCATTTCTTGGATTTTTTTTTTTTTTTAGTAGCCCGTAGGGATCCCACTGCTGGGCAAGGGCCTCTCCCAAACATTTGGGAGGAATTGCCATAATCGCCACGCTTGGCAGGCGGGTTGGCGATCGCAGTAAGATGTCAAACGGTTCAGAGACGCTGCTGCCCGTCTTCTTCTTCTTCTTCTTCTTCTCTTGGATTTAGAAAAGGCATATAGCAAAGTGATGAGGAATGAACTACGGTAGGTACTTTCAATGTATGGGGTAGACAGCAACTTAATTCGATCTCTAAAATCTATCTATGAGGGTTCCAGTGCTTGCGTATAAACTAGTGCATGTAGGTTGTTGGAGGCGACTCATGAACCTTAAACAATCGCATACTAACGATACTATTAATTGACGTTTTACTTCTGATGATACCGCTATTATAAAAACTAGATTTATCCGCTGGATGTAAGTAGAACCCAGTAGAACCCCTGCATCGTACGGTATCGGAAAAGTTCCTAAATACCTACCTGCTCGTACACTACTTACTTAACAAACTGACCCCTCATATGATGTGGTGAAAGATTTATGATATTTAGAGGTGTTCAAGAACTATGCAATCGAAGGCATATGCCATTGGCTAGTTCAATGAGCGGCGATGTACTTGCAACCTAACAATGCGAACTTCCATGCAAAATACGGGCATGTGCCTAATAAAATGTTTGGACGAGATTACCACCTGCTTTGCTATCTCACAGATATGATTCATACTCACTATCATATAGATATGTGAATCTTCATCAACGGGAGTCAGTAGTGAAAGAGTTTGATTTAAAAAAAAAATATTAACTTAAACACATTATGCTATGTGCAGTGATAACAGTTACACACTTGATTTTATTTTTATTTATTTATTATTATACTTATTTTCACGAATCATCGTGATTTACGATGATTCGTGATTATGTTATGGTAGTGTTTTTCAATTACCGCTCATGGTTTTAAACATTATTTTCATTAAACCTGGATATCTACCATGATTTGTGAGTTTGAATGTTGCCCGATATTTCAGCATAGATGTCGAATTTATTGTCATAACGGCAAAAGGGTTAGAATTTTGCCCCTATCATTAAACGCATCCCGTAAAAGTGATCGGCAATGGAGGAAGTCACCCGATACAATAAGATAACCCCAAATTACACGGACGGTCAAAGACAAGATATTGCCTTCGTCCTACGTCATGCAAACCGCGTAAAACCAAACATCACGAATAAGGAGTTGGTCGCATTCACAGATTTACGCCGAGATTCAGACATTATTATTCTTAAGGATCTGCCTTAAAAATAATCAGGTAATAAAGGGAATATAGTGGGGAACGGTAATCATGAATGCCACTGATTACGAAGATTAAATCAATAACTTGTTAAATTATGTCAACACATACAAACCGGCCATTTATAGCCCGACAGCTCGAAAATATCGTAGTACACAGAAGCTAATAAAGGAGTTGCCATAGGAGAGGAAGTAATGAAGTATTGTTTACGCCCCAGAAACATAGAGACTTGGCGTCTCTATGTTCTGTATGGTCAACCCAAAGTGCATAAGCAGAGTGCTCTGCTCCTACCCATAGCTATGCTTAGTTTGGGGCTAGATGACGTTGTTGTGTAAAAATGTCCAGCATTATTTATTCATAGTAACTCAAATTGACTCACCTAATTTGGCGAAACATGTAGCAAAAGTACTTCAACCTACAGTGGAATTGAAAGCATCCTTTTTAAAAGACTTACTTCACTTTATACAGATACTGAAACAAACAAAGATGTAGGACCATTGGGTGATGGTTAGCTTTGATGTGAATCGCTCCTCAAAAATGTGGTCATAGCCCAAGGTGATCGCGCATTCTACCTATATGATGCGAATAACTTACATGACGAGCTGGCTCACGTCCAGCCTGTCCTTTGAAAGAATGGATATATGTAGACTCCAAACATTAACTTCTCGACAAAGGCCAAAGGCCCACATTTGCATGGTTGAACGTAAAAAAGCGTTTTTGCCGTACATCAAAGGAGTGACGGAAAAAATAGTGAAAATCCTATCACTAAAAACCATTTTCAGACCTTTAAAAAATCACACACTATCTGCGAAAAACCAGGATTGTATAAAATTGACTGTAGTTTATCAGGTGAAGGAGCACATCAAGGCGGTTAAAATATTGACACACAAAAATCAGCTATTACAGAATATCTGTTGAATTCCGGCGTACGCAGAAGGTTGCGGGTTCGATTCCCGCCGTGGGACAAATGTTTGCATCTACAAATATTTATCTCGGGATCTGGATATTTTCTATGTATAATATGTATGTATTTACAAAAACAAGTAGTATATCAGTCACGTAGTTCCCATAACACAAGCTCTGCTTACTTTGCGACTAGATGATGCTGTGTGAAAAAATTCCAGCATTTATTTTAATTTATTTATTATTATTATTATTTACCTCTGGATTGAGCTGCATAATCCACAAGAAATCACAACAGAAAGCCACAACATACCAAGATTGATTCAAAAAGCAAATTGAGATTATAAAACACAGGAATTTCAATAAAGAAGATGGTTTTCAATTATCTGGAGTCTGGAATCCTGTGGTGAGATTATGTAAGAATCGAAGAAACATGCTACCAGCTCCACGTCAGGCTACTGTTAGTGTTGTGTGTCGAGACCTAAATGTACTCGAATATGAATATGACAGTGAAACCCGTGGTAGCAGTATTTATCGCAATTAAATAAGTATGCCACTAATATTAAAAACTTGCAAAGTCAAAATATCGGGATGAAACTAACAAAACATGGTAAATATCCCGTTTTTAGTAAAATATGCTTGAGCTTTCGTCAATATACGTGTTATGTTCTCCAAACATTCCATAGCTCGCTGAGATTATAATATTAGGACGATACGATAAATGTGTCGAAGATTCCCTGATTGAAGTATACTTGTCAAACCTGGTATAATATGTTTTTACGCAAAATTAAACGCCTAAATTAAATAAACAGTGCGAACAAATATTTTGTAACAAAATATGGAGCAAAATCCATGTTTTGTTCAATTCTAAAATTGATATAAATTTTCACCTATCTAACCATCAAAAATATTCCAAGCAGACTTTGATTTCCTGTCGAGACTAGATAAAAATATCATAATATTAAATCTCAAGATGGGTTTTCCCTGTAAGAAAAACATCAGTTGAATGTTTTTCCTGATTTAAATCACTTTTGCGGCATAGGTAAGCTAAGTGAACTTAATGTTAGGTAACATTAGCTTCCAGCTAATTTTTATTTTTTCGGAAAACAGTTTGAGGTAGTTCAAATTTCACGTTTTCACGAACGTGCTTCCTTTAGAAACACGTATGGTGTGCTAGTCACTCTTTTTTATAAAACGCTAGGTAGACGCTGACGCCCAAAGATCGAATTCCTGTCCAAATTCCTATCCCTAGCTACTAAAGTTCGTTTTATTTCTGCACGATTTGCCACTGATTAGGTGTGAGCACAACCCCTGCCGATCGAATTCCGGAGAGACAAAAAAAGAAAAGTCAAGATATTTAACGCCTCGCGATGCTTCGCAGCAGTGTCGTGTTTTTTTATTAGACTAGATTTTATGTTGCGCTCAATTAAATTTGTTCTTCAAAAAATTTGGGCGGTATAATAGGATTGGCGTCTTGTAAATGGATCGTTGTCCAGTTTCATGAGTCCCCTTATATTTCTTATTACTAGTTACTAAATCGCCGAGTTGTTTGTAACCTGTCGTTAATTCCTAAAATCCTCACAACTTTTTATATCTTCCAACACAGAGGGATGGATGACCATCTCCAGTGCAAATGACCACGAACTGAACATCATTAGTAGACCAGATTCATTAGTGCAAATGACCACGAACTGAACATCATTAGTAGACCAGATTCATCAGTGCAAATGACCACGAACTGAACATCATTAGCAGACCAGATTCATCAGTGCAAATGACCACGAACTGAACATCATTAGTAGACCAGATTCATCAGTGCAACTGACCACGAACTGAACATCATTAGTAGAACAGATTCACCAGTGCAAATGACCACGAACTGAACATCATTAGTAGACCAGATTCACTAGTGCAAGTGACCACGAACTGAACATCATTAGTATACCAGATTCATCAGTGCAAATGACCACGAACTGAACATCATTAGTAGAACAGATCATCAGTGCAAATGACCACGAACTGAACATCATTAGTATGTACTTCTATGTAAAATTATGATGTACGGTTTAGCTTAGTTACATTGTTCTTCCTGGACTTTTTGTCAATTTTAATACTGCGATAATAACGTTTTTATGTGAAACTGTAAATGTTTTAAATGTGTGACTCGATAAATTCTTAACACATTTTCACTGAAGAATCTCTTAAATTATAATTGAGTATTAAAGTTTATTATTCTTAAATTGTCAACTCCTTCTTTTTCTGTTCTTTTAAGATTCTGTGTATACTAAATTAAAAGTAGCAAAGCACGGATACCCATCTTCTTTGCGGTAAATAAGGTCACATGTGGCTTCGGTTTAGGGGCGGATGTGTCGCTCTAGAAATATATTGACATCCTGAGAACTGTATCAGACTTCTTGTCAATCACATTCCTGGAATTTCCGTTCAAATGGACGAAAAAAAGAAATAACCTGACATTATGTATGGCATAATGTACAATTACTTGTAAAACTAAAGTATGAAGTGTTTTTTTTTTAATTATACTTTTAAATTGAAATAACAAACAAAATCAAAACAAACACGCTCACGACTATCTTTCCCATGGTGGACATCCTCAGATACATACTCAGTGAGTAGATCTTCGAGTATACCAAGTAGGGGGTAGTCAGAGGCACGTCCAAACATTTCATTTGATACATGCCCGCGTTTTGCAAGTAAGCATTCCACGGGACAAGTTGCAAGCCCATCGCCGCTTATTGGAACACTAACTATTGGCACATGCCTTCGAATTTTTGTTCTAGGGCATGCTGGTTTCCTCACGATGTTTTCCTTCACCGTTTCGAGCACGTGTTAATGCGTACATCAATTTTTCGATTTAAAAAATCCATTGGTGCACGATTTCGGTTCTACCTTTTTGATACTTCTTTTTATTAATTATTATGCAGGGTAGGTTTCTTGATTTATTTATTCTCGGTTTTGTCATGAGTCAGAAATTTTAATATTTTTTTGGTTTTCGAGCCTGAAATAATGTAAAACCTATTAATGTAAATACTGGTGAAAATAATTCTCGTAACAAATCTAGAATAAACCTTAAAAAAAACATTCTAGTTAACATTATGTAAACAAGTACTTGTTTATATGTAGAAAATAAAATAAAATTACAAAAATGGTAAAACAAACACTCCGACCCTGCCAGGATTCGAACCTGGAATCTTCTGATCCGTAGTCAGACGCGTTATCCATTGCGCCACAGGGCCTCTGCATGAACAATCGAATTTATGCTACACATCAGCATCACTTCGCTATCTAATCGTATTATTTTATTTCGAGTAGCTATGCTCTTTCAATGAATATTGCTGAATTTGATAAGTCGTAACAAACTTTTAGATTCATGTAGGTAGGTATAAAATGAATACTATTTTAAAACAATTTATTTATAATTATAAACCTTGTATTCGTAATAATTATACGTTTTCGTTTAGACATTTTATGATCCAGGATAAAAATAATCTGGTTTGTAAACCTAACCTAACCTACTAACCAAAATAGCGCAGCTCGTCTGCCGACAAGATGAGTCGACACGGTACAATTTAAACCGCAGGTAAATTAGGTCAGATTGGTGCAAGATCGAAGCGGATGGACAAGTGAAAAGTGGCCTATGCCGAGTAGTGGGATGAGACTGGCTGTAGATATTATAATTATGACTTCTTGCTAAAATCTATAAAGGTGCCAAGCGCTCTTTAGGATAAAATTCACGATCGGAGTTTTTGTTTAACTGTAGGTTAAGTAGGTAGGTAGGTACCTACTTTTTATATATTTAGGGTCTTCGAATCTCGAAATTTCAATAAAATGATTGCCCTCAGCTGTAAGCAACATGTTTTCGGCTAGATATGAGATTATACGGGAGATTAAAGTGTCCGTCACTCTATCGATTCAATGGCATTTATTATGCGGAACGACATTACACATTACACATTTGTACTTATTAAGGGGCCGTAGCTCGAGGGGACGTTTTTTTGTTTGTTTTTGCAACAAGTGATATGTGGAATGGTGAATATTATTTTTTGAGTGAAATTGTTGGGTTCCCAAATGAGGACGTAAGAATCGCAGTTGTTTGTATTTATTTACAAACACTACTCAGGACTGACTCAGCACAGAATAATTTATATTATATACTTCTACAAATTAATATCATAGAGATTGACAAGGTAAGCGCAATAAGCGCTTCACATTCATTTTTTATACACTTAAAAAACATTAAATAACATTTTCTGTTTGCTTTCATTTAAAATAAACATTTTGATCTGTTATTATTATACAACTACGATGGCTAATTGGCGTACCTCTCTATTATGCAGCTGACTTGATCCGATCATAATAAAACCAGTTGCTTTCATTCGATAAAACAGCGCACTCAAGCCGCAATATTTCAATTTGTACAGCAATATTAGTTGAATAAATTGAATAAATTTATAGCAAAGAAAACTGAAGCTTCAGGGTTTAAGAAAATGCGCACGAAGGAATAGCTCCTTAGTTGTGTTATTATAAATAATTAGATAGCCAATCATATCAGAACAAGGGGTTGATATTCAGATATTTAGTTTGTTATGTTTTTAAGTAATTTAAATAATGGATTATTAGAACATAGATTTACCAAGGCCCGTGCGAAATGGCTGAGTGGGGGTGGCCGTTGCGATTAAATTTGACAAAGGGAAATATTTTTTTGTGACACTTATCTACAAAATGCTACTGCAGTATCTGATCATCACCGCCAGAACAACTGATTGTACAAATTTTGGATATGTGTTTATCACAGATAAAGCAATCATTTTTGTTTTCTAAAATATTCTAAATCTGAATATTCTATTCTGTTTTCTGAATCTTAATAGGTATGTCGTACCTATATTGATCGATGCTGAATGAAAAGTTTACGATTCCGATTTTGTGGTGACGATAAAATCAGTTATTTAAAATAATAGGTACAATAAAAATCTATGATTTCTTGGGTTGAAATCTCGAGCCATTATACATACTTAGTTTCAATTCAGATAATAGATAGATAGAAGATAGAAAATACTTTATAAATATTTCAGCTTAAATAAATAGTACAAACTTTAACATTGTTTTACAATGGGCGGTCTTATCGCTAATTAGCGATCTCTACCAACGCGATAACAATTATTTATGTAACTATTGCCGTAGTCAGCCACTATTATGGTGACTTGTTTTAAAATTATTTTTGTGAACTTATCCTACCTTCCCTACCTAACCTTACCTTGTAACTCATTTACCTATGCATGCTACGCACATGTATCTATATAGATACTCTTAGAAATATACATATAAATTACTATTTAATTTAATTACTACACAAAATAGCAGATAAGTACTACAAACTTTGATAGTATTGTACAATGGGCGGTGTTATCGATAATTAGCGATCTCTGCCAGACAACGTTTGGATGGAACGGACTGTACGAAAGATTAGAAGGGATTTAAATAGTGTACAAAATACTATAAATTTACGATATTATACACAATATACCTACACACGTACCGTAAACTATTGTATAATACACATTATATATTAGTACCTGCATTGTGACCAATTACGTGGCGTAATAAAAACATGTGCTTTCGCAACGTGACTAAAGAAAGTGTTTCATAAAACTCTTACGAAACTTACACGAAGCCGGGTTGAATGATCGATACTATAGTTGTATGAAGAAATTTCTAAGTTTAATACAGATTACGTTCGGAAAGCATTTGCGGATTTTATATCACAAATAGCGGTGCCAAGGCTACACTCGGACCCCTAACCCACGCCTTCGCATCGCCCGCTCGCGCTTTTACTTCTTTTGCTTGGCTCCTAAGGATGATGTTAAATAGCCTACCTTTCTCAAGAATTGCAAAAAAACTGTTATTAGTTCCAGATATTATCCAGATTAGCACGATATTTATGTTTGAAAAAAAAAGAAGTCGAGACGACCTCTGTGGCGCAGTGGTTTTTGTATGTATAATGTGTATGGATATTTTTTGTATCGATCTACTTTGCCCTTCGAAGGACGAGGTTGGGTCCCATAGAAAGACACTTGCAAGCATATAATGAGTATATGATTATATATTGCTGCAAGTAAATAATACTTCTTGGAAAATCGAGCCCATTATTGAACTACGTACTTAAATAAAAATTACAATTTTCGTTTCTTTTATTACACAGATGTTTTTTTTTCAGATCCAGATCCAGACAACGTTTGTATGGAACGGACTGTACGAAAGATTAGAAGGGGTTTAAATAGTGTACGAAATACTATAAATATACGATATTATACACAATATACCGCGTGTTATTTAATGTTATGTTGATAAACCACCAACTTTTAAGTGTATCAATCCAAGTTTTTTTTTCCATACAAATTTTAGAACTATATTGCATTCCCCTAGTTTTGAAAAAATAAAAACTACATTTTTTATTATTTATATTAAAGTTTATTTGTACCGAGTTATGAGCGAATCTAACCAAGAAATAAAAATTTCCATAGACATTTTACTACTGTTTAACACCTTTAGGGGTTGATTTTCGAAAATTAGAGCCTATGTGTTATTCCAGAACCTCAACTATCTATATTACAAATTTCATCAAAACCGGTTTAATAGCTTCGGAGATACGTGGTACAGACATTCACACATACTTTCGCATTTATTATATTAGTAGGATACAGGAGCGACTCGAGGACAAGTAGTTTTATTTGACCAAGGATTTACTGATGATGGTCAAAAGGCAATTCATTCCATAAGCGGACACAGCAGGAGTTATGTACAGATATCAAATGTTGTCATTTCGAAGAGATACTTTCCTAAATAATAATATCATAATTATTATTTGACGACCTCTGTGGCGCAGTGGGGGAAGGCCCGCCTGAGACGCAGTAGGTTGCGGGTTCGATTCCCGTTGCGGGACAAATGTTTGCATCTGCAAATATTGGTCTCGGGTCTGGGTGTTTTCTATCTATAATAAGCATGTATTTACAAAAAAAATGTATATAAGTAAAGTAGTATATCAGTCATGTAGTTCCCATAACACAAGCTCTGCTTACTTTGGGGCTAGATGATGTTGTGTGAAAATGTCCAGCAATAATTATTATAATTAATTATTATTATTATGATTGGGTTTATGTGATAAAACTGACAAGCAATCGCTACGATGTATTGAGACAATCAGACTTCTTCAGATCTTCTAAACTGTTGACGGATCACTTTATCAAAATAAATACCTATTTCAAAAGAAAAGACGTCGTTTCCATGGAGTATTTTTTGGCTGAGTTATGGAAGGTCTAAAGACGTGGGCTTTAAGTAAACATTAAAGATATCGTTCTGTTTTTTTTAAATAGATAATAAGGAAATCATCACTGCACGCGGCCGAAATACTCGTAGAGTTGCCTTTGGCATACAATGAGCCTATTAAAATTGATGTTCTAAAATGCAATGACATCTAAAATCTGCTGCTATTTATTGATTCAAAATACCTTGGTTTTTACAGCATACTCAATTCAGAAAAACTAGCCGGTATATAAGTGACAGTGAAGATGATTATGAAGATGCGTAACTGAGTTAAAGTACAATATAGTTAAAAAAGAGGGACACCACTAAAACTACGTAATTTGAACTAGTTTTATAACTGTATATAGTATAATAATAAAGACTTGACTGGAATAATCTAAGACAGTGAAGTTAATGGTTTTTGATAGTGAAGTTTTTTTTTATGTGATAGTAGGTAACTAAGATGGAACTACGTTTTAATAACAATTTGTGAAGAGGTATAGTGACTCGTTAATATTAAGAGTAATATAACATTTAATTTGATAAATGCGCAGTTTTGTTTTAATTGTTTTTATTCCTGTTTAGTACAAAGTTGATGAGTACTTAAGACTAATTCCTAAACCAGAACGTGTTTTATATTTTATCCAAAAGTAATAAAAGCCTTAGTTCAAAATTCTTTCAGGGTGACTGGTCGAAGCGACGCGTGGCAAGAGAGCTGGCTCTTATCTGGGTCAACGCATTAACATTGCCAGTCAGCGTGGCTATGCGGCCAGTATTTTGGGAATGCTTCCGCCTGGTAGTGATCTGGATCAGTTGAGCTATCTATAGATCGTTTGCAACGTTCTTTAGATAGCTAGCTGTTTCACCTGTATTTTCTGTATATACCTATTTGTACATAGTTGTATAAATAAATATTATAATTTATTCATCAATAAATAAATGTATTTTACCTTAGTACAATAAGTAGATGACTACAATAAATTAGTTTCAGTCAGTGTCTACCACGATTCGCAAAAAAAAAACGAACTCTAAATGCTCGTCCTTTAAAAACTGTTTTTGGAAATATCATGTAAATACCAAACGCCACAGTATTTATTCGCAGGTGTACGGCAATAGCGTTTGTTGCGGCGCGATCAGCCCCTTTTTATCCGAGTTCAATTATTGAAATGCCCCCGCTCGGTGCATTGCTTAATGTTTCATTTTGCAATAAAAACGGGTGAATGCAGCTGCGAAAGATTAGTTATGCTAAGGTTTATATTGTGTTTACTTTCGCTGCCCAGAATATTAGTTTATAGGAGAATATAATAACTCTGTGTCGCTGTGACCCCGCAACACAGGTGCAATAGAGTCTAGTGCGGGGAACAGAACTCATCAATGTACCTACATAAAAGTAATTTTATTACATTATATATTGCATATTACATCACTGTACCTACCAGACCATTGTTTTAGATTTAATATTTTTTTTCGTATTTTTCCTACCTACTAATGTGAGTCTTAATAACCTATATTTAGCTTCAATCTTTCATTTTTCGAGACAATTTGAACGTATAGTTATGGACCAACCATGTGGAAAAGGAAAAAAAATATCTGTGTAATAAAAACAAATGTAAAATTGTATTTTTTATATAGGTAAGTAGCTCAATAATGGGCTCGATTTTCGAAGAAGTATTATTTACTTGTAGCACAATATACATATAATAACATATACACACTCTATTCTTGTCTTTCCATGGGACCCATCCTCGTCCTTCGAAGGGCAAAGTAGATCGAATCAAAAAATATTTATACATATTATACATACAAAACACCCAGAACCCGAGACAAATATTTGCAGATACAAACATTGGTTCGCGGTAGGAATCGAACCCGCAAACTTCTACGTCTCAGGCGAGCCTTCACCCATCACTGCGCCACAGAGGTTGTCTCTATATAATAAAGCTGAAGAGTTGTTTTATGTTTGAACGTGCTAAAATCTCGAATTACCTATTTTTTTCGGCAATTTTTACATTTTATAGCTCAATTCTTGAGAAAGTTTATAGGCTATTTAACACCATCGATAGGAGCTTAGGAAAAGAAGTAAAAGCGCGAGCGGGCGATGCGAATGCGTGAGTTAGGGGTCGGAGAGTAGCCTTGGCATACCTAGTATTGATATAAAATCCGCAAATGCTTTCCGAACGTAATCTGTATTAAACATACATATTTCCTCATACTTCATTCAACTTGGCTTTATGAAAGTTTCGTAAGAGTTTTATGAAACACGTTTTTTAGTCACGTTGCAAAAGCACAAGTTTTATTATTAACGTCACGTTATTGGCCACAATCCAGGTCATTGCTGGTGAACTGCGAAGTCTCTCAAAGAACTTATTTTATCCCTGGTCGTTCCCAACTGTATATAAACACGGAAAATAAATAATATAAAAGTCGTTAGCCAACCAGTCATGGATTTTTCCACTTGAAGCATTAATGTACACATGAACACGTACTCAAAACGGAGAAGGAAAACAGCGAGAGTAAACCAGCAAGTCTAAGGTTCCCAGTTAAAGTTCCACTATTTGTCGACGAGCTTGCATTTCCATCATTGATTGTAACGCCCTCTAGTGACTTTTCTAAGAACCATCCTAAAAAATATACGAGCACTAATAGATTGCAAAAAATAGAAATCTTCAAATTCAAGTTTAGAATCAGCAACCTAGAAAATAACAGAATCAAATGAATTTCAAACGGCTGATCAGAATTTCTTGAATCATAGTTAGAACTCTAGACTCTTGAACACCTTTCAAACAAAAAGGAACATAATAAAAATCGGTTAATCCGTTTGGGAGCTACGATGCCAGTCACATTAAACTTATAAATACTCCCCTCTGTTTGCGTCGGGGGATTAAAATGCGGGCATGAGCTTAATGTAATGTTTGGACGTGCAAGAAGATACGACTTAGTATTTTCAAAGATCTATTCAATAAATATAAATATTTAAATATTTCTATTCTATTTCTATTTCTATCTACTCACAGCGTCTGTATCTGAGGATGCCCATCATAAGGTAAACAGTTGTGAGCGTGTTTGTTTCTTTTTGTTGTATTGTAACTACTGCAGTGAATCATATAATCGAGTAAGACCAAAAACAAAACACCAACTTTTTGATGGTCTCATTTATAAATGTGGTAAGAGGCCAGATGTCTTGACTCTTGTCCCTTGGGAGAAGAGTGGGCCTATAATTATAAAACGTCACAAGCGTAGAGCCGTAGATAGTATCTACTAAATACTATCCTAAAAAATTGTGATACACCTTACTTATTTGAATCTTTTGAGGTTGAGAATCTGGGTTTGAGGGCACCGGAGCCTTTCCGTATTTAACATTCTTTCAGGGCGTAATTAGTGGTTGAAGTGACTCGAGAGTAAGCTTTCAGATTCAGAGAGAGTTTGCCATCCAGAGTGCAATGCTTATTCATTAATTTATAAGCAAACCCAAAAACAGATACAAAGGTTTTTCTACAGGTGTTCCCGAAGTTAGAGGACATCACAACATGCGCAGTATATAGCCATAATATGACAAAAACCGTCTGTGTCGCTCGTTTTAAAATACCTGGTTAATGAGCTTATAAAAAAGTGATCTACTATTAAAAAATATGAGATGTATACCACGAAATAATGAGCAAAAATCAAATAGGAATCAAAATTAGTTTCTGATTTAAGGCATGGTCAAACTTACGAGGTGGCAGTGACGGCGATCGATACATGCATGCGAACTTTGTCAACCATTTTCCTTCGCCACCGGCATCGCCACCACCACAATACTCAGACCCGGGGTGAAACACACACCCCAGGAACATCTTGTGTCGCAGCTGGTTACTCACACGCCGCGTCTTCGAAGTTGTCATTAGGTACTCGATTTTATTTTTATCATGAATTAAAAAATATAAAAAGAAATTCACTATCCACTTGTCTCCATCATCAGACCCTCGTTACCAAGCCCACTCTATTGGACTCGTCAAAACGAATTACATGAGCCAAAACACGAGGGGGTTACTAGAAGCCACTGAATTTTTATTATAATTACCTACATATACATACAAAGTTTCATTTCAATACGACATTTAGAAGTAGGTTAAAATTTACTTCCAAGTCCAAGTGTTGGCCTAGTGGGCGATACCCCGACTTCTGATCCGGATATTGTGGGTTCGAACCCGGTCGTGTACCAATAGATTTTTCCACTCGAAAAAAATATGTGCGCATTAACACGTGCTCAAAACCAACAGTTTGTGTTCCAATAAGCGGCGATGGGCTTGCAACCTGTCACGTTGAATGATAACTTGCAAAACGCGGGCATGTACCAAATGTAATATTTGGACGTGCCTCTGACTACCCCCTACTTGGTCCATAATCTATTCACTAAGTATGTATCTGAAGATGTTTACCATGGGGAAGACATTCGTGTTTGTTTTTGTTAGTTTACCAAGATTTAATGACATTGTTTTCTTAGTTACAAGTGAAGCTTTAAGCGTGTTAAATATTAAGGCTTTTATAAAACAAGATGGCGCGGCAATACTCAGGCTGTTAGTAAGATGAATACAGTTAAAATCACTATTATACTCATCCTCATTTGTTCGCCGTAGGAACTTTACAGTACTTGGTTTTGTCAATTTAGAGTAACTATACGCAAATAATTTGGTCAATTATTTAAATCCATTAACATCCATTTAAACAGACAAGACACAATTATTTCAGAATAAAATAAATAAATAATACTGGACATTTTTCACACAGCATCATCTAGCCCCAAAGTAAGCAGAGCTTTTTTTGTAAATACATACATTAAACATAGAAAACACCCAGATCCCGAGACAAATATGCAGATGCTAACATTTTTCCCGCGGCGGGACTCGAACCCGCAACCTTCTGCGTCTTAGGCGAATGGGTTTGGGTTATTGAAAACTTTATCATTTTCACTCCTACGATTGTGTAGTATAGTTGTATCATAATGTTTAAGCCTTTTATTAAAGCAAGATATCTTCTTTTTACTTAATAGTATATTGATAAGTGAGCTGAATACTTTTGGAATACACCTTGTACTGGGGGTTTCAAACAACAAAGCAGTATAAGGTAAAAAATATTTCAAAGGGTTTTATTTTTCATGCGGGAGGGAGGCTTAAAGTCTTAGCTATGAAGTATGACCGAACCTAGCAACATTTGGAAACTATATAAAAATGTCAATCAACACTAAGTTTTTGTTCTATAATAATGTAATTGCTGCCCGAATTTTGGGTAAACCATTTGGCAGTGATCTAGATCTGGTGCATTTTTTTTACGGTATTTCTGTTTAAAGAAGTTTATTAAATACTCATTAACTCATGGTTCACTTATAATAAGCTTAAGAACGAATAAATATAACTAATTAATTACTTATTTTAATTAGGAACTTTATAAATATTATTTTACGGCACAAAAAGAACACAATTTATTTTTCTTATAAATCGTATTCTATTTCACTCAAGATCAAACTCGTAACTACGTAATAGTCCCTCCTCGTTGGAATCCCTCCTGATAATATAATAGATGCGAAAGTATCGACGTTTAGTACTGATAATCTTCAAAGGTCGCTCCTCGCCATAAGCCGACAACAGAAGATACACCATGTCAATGAATCTGGTAATAGATATAAGATATTTAAAGTATCTTGGTTACGCTAAGGACTTTTCCATAGCGTCTCTCAACAATCTGGTACTGCTGCAACATATCAACTGTCATATCTCTTACTGGTATTTTATTGTGGCCTTCGAAGCACATAACCGCTCATCATCGGATGCCAAACTGTGTCGGTGGATTTAAGGGTGTTTTTTATGTAAACTTTTTAGTTCACTTGTTTGTAATGATACCAATCAATACACATTCTTAGGGTCTGGTTGAACCGACGCGGTGGTATTGGCGATCGAAAATAAATGGTTGTCAAAGTTCGCGTGAATGCGAATGTACTGATCGCTCACGCCACTGCGACAACGTAAAAAATATAAAAAAAAAATGAATTTCACACCAATAACGATTTTTTGCATAGAAAGCTATTTGCCAGTACCTGATAACCTGCTTCAGTCCAACTAACACATGTTTGGACGCGCCTCTAACTAAACCCTGCTTTGTATCCTCAAAGATCTACGCACTGAGTAGGTATGTATCTGAGGATATCCCTCGTGGGGAATATAGTGTTTTTTAAATTTTAATTTTCACCTAACACACCTTGAGTTCCTGGATACATTGGTATTCAAATAGCCACATTTTTTCAGGACAATATAGCGCTCTATATACCTAGAGAAGCTTAAAGTGCGTCATTCAGTAGAGTTTACTTAAGAGCCACCAGCGCAAACCGGCTAATAGTTGCCGGTTGATAAATTTGCTATCGAGATGCGGCCTTCCCTCACAAAATGTCACACAAGCTATCGGAGCGTATGACAAAATTGAGTTAGTCACTATCAGCGAGCTGGAAAACACAGTACCTACATCGTTTTAATTGAATTGACGTCCCGAGGCCTCAATTTAGTATAGCGTAACCTCATTATGAAACCATGTCAGCCTCTAAATAAATATTAACATTTATGAGAGGAAAAATATTTAATACAATACCTAGGTTAGTTATGAAGTTATAGAGTCCATGCGAGTCACGATAGAATGTCTAACACGACCAATGTATGCGAAAACGCTTAATTTCAACGCCATTTTTATGGTCGCTTCCTGCCCGCTTAGCATGAGTACTCAAGACAACGTTTTGTCTACAAAAGTGAAGACATAAACTATTTCTGTCACCTATTCTGTAATACAAAAGAGACGGACAAAATATTTTTTGTCTTATCGGCGGTAGACAAAACCGTTGCAAGACAACGGTTTTGTCTTCATGCTAAGCAGGCTGGTTTTCTTTCACGTCGCGAGCTAACACGTAATAAGAAAAATAATGGAGAATATATAACATTTAAAAATGATTGGAACATGAGGTTAGAATTTAAAAAAACGTCATAAAAAGATCTTAAATTTTCCACAAAAAAAATTGTGTTTCTTCCGTAAAAAATCACGAATATCATTTCCAAAACTGCACTGTACTAGAATAATCCCTATTGTTCAAAAAGCTTGCGCTGTTCTTATTGTTGTGTGTAACACACAAGTAATTAACACTTATACAGAACACCCTAAATATTAACTTGTTTTCCAAAAAGTTGAACATCAAGGTGCATTCATCGGGGATAAGAGAGTGATATGCGACGGGCCGTCATGTCGAGCTAACGATCCAGCCGCGAATCGGTCACCCGGGAAATCACAAATGCATGCCTGTTACCAGAGCCATCGCGAACCTACCTATGTCACACCCTACAAGGAATAACTGACTCAGTTCATGCAGACAAGTCACATGATGTCAAAAACAAAATAACATTTTAAAATAAAATACTTGTCGTGTATTCCATCACTCATTTCAACATCACGTATAAATGATTACAAAAGATGTATTGGTCGGTTACACCGTTTCACATTCCATAGTCTATTTCTGCGACTAGGGTTCGCATCAGGGTTCGCTCTATAGCATTTATGGTGATAAATGCTATCTAAGAAACACCCTTGGAATTATAGAATATGATTGTAAAATCCGCTTGTCTCGGTGATAAGGGTAACAGATGAACAAACGACCTCATACCCCAAACGCATATAAGGGCTTTTTGCACCGCGGGGGTGAAATGTGAACTCACATTTATATAGAGGAAAACCCATTGATTAAAACGTGTTTTTATGTCTGAGTTTTACCCACGACCAGTATCGGTAATCAGGATACCTACAGCCCAATAGGCCAAACATGACACATAAAACGCAAACACAAAATACAAAATCATTTATTTCATAACCAAGTTACTCAAGTAGGTTGATGAAGTTCAGACACAAGTTTAAAAAAACAAGTTTATTTTAATAAAACTTCAAAATCCTAGACTTATTTCAACTTCATTTCTTGAAGTAACACAAATCGACCGCCAAAATTCAATCGGGTGAGCTGTTTCGGAGATAAATATTTACGGGGTCCTTCTACGTAAAATCTGTCTCCGGCAATAATAGATATAAAAACTATAGTTACATCGACCCGACCAAAAAAAACCAGTCTATGCTCAAATCGAACGAACGAAGTACGAATCGATAACATAGAAAATAGTTTGTATAAACGAACATGACTATGGGAATCATTCGAGATATGATTCCCATAGTTAAGGTGTGTAATAATATGGTGGTAGAAATATGTGAAATAGTTTCAGCTGTTTCCCATAGGCTAGACCAGTGAAAATGCAAAATACATATGGAAAGTACAATCGACTACGACGATTTAGAATTTAACTTGCCAGTTATCGTAGGATTTTGGTTACATACTAGTGACTGACTTTATATCCGAGAATTGTGGCGTTGAATCCCGTCGTGCAATAATATTTTTCTCAACGCCAAACTTAATGTTATTTGCTGGAATATCATAGATAATTCTTTATTGTACACCACATAGTATGTTACTTACAAATAACACAGCAAATTACAAGCTAATCTCTGGCGTACAATGGGTGGTCTTATCGCTTATAGCGATCTCTTCCAGACAACCTTTGGACGGACAGGAATTTACGTGAACGATAAAGGAGGAAACTTGTCATATTAAGATAACCGGAAATTTTGAACCAATAATTCGTTGTATTCTCTTTTCAGTGCCATTTTCGTCTCATTGCTATATTTCGTCTTGATATCTCAGGAAGGCAACGCGTGAGTGATACCTTTAGTATTACAAGCGTCCATAGGCTATGATAACCGCTTACCACCAGGTGGGCCATTCGTCTGATTGCCTCTTCAGTACTATTAAAAAAACCTGTTTTATTTAAGGTACCTCAACCAGTACAAAACGAAAAAAAAAGATACAGTAAAAAAACACAGTAGGTACAGTAAGATACAGAAAAAAAGATACAAAAAAGATACAGTAAATAACGTGTTAATTGACTTTACTTTATATATTATATTTATCTATACTATATTTTATAAAACTAGTCAATATAAAATTCTAACCTAAGCTAGATTATAATATTACTAGAATACAAACAGTCACGCCTGTTTCCACGAGGGATAGGCAGAGGCCACGGATTTCCACTTGCTACGATCCGATCCTCTGGCTTCATTTCCTCTTATCACATTCTTCATGAATGTGTGTTCTTGACCTGACCTTTCTCCATATCTCCATTTATTTATTGTCAATATGATAGTGACTACTCTAAATAAGAAAATAACTCAACCTGATCCTACTACTGACCTAACGCAGGATGACCCAGAAACAATCGGTGGCATAACGTAGATGAAGTTGCAGTACTTCTGGAACTGAGCTAATTTTGTTTCGTTATAATTATACCGCTTTAATATATCTGGTGAGGATATACTGCAACGCAGACGGAACAGATTAAAACTTGTCAGTTACCTCGATGGTATGGAGGACGAGTAGCCGGCTGCGATGCAAGAGGTGCAGGTTCGATTTCCGATGCGGGACAAATGTTTGCATGTTCTGCAAATATTTGTTCCGCGGCTGTTTGCTGTAGTACCACGGTACACGTTGTTCCTGATACCAGGAAAGAGGGAGTCCTAGTGTGGGTTCAAGACTGTGTATATATCTGCTTATCATAAATTAATGTATTTATTTAGTTAGCAAAACACTAGAGACTTCGACACTAGAGTTGGCCACAAGCTCAAACAAAAGAACGAACACGATTTTTTTTTTAAACCCAATCTATCCTTCTTCTTCAATCCATTATACGAACTGTGTTTGTCAGTGGGCTGAGACCCGTCTGAGACGCACAAGGTTGCGGGTTACTTAAGAGAAAAAAAAACTATTCTTATCGTTCTGTATACAATAAAATAAAAAATCCTAGATCAAAGTTCATCGCGCGCCAGACATGTCAGTAGTTATGTTTTATTTTCATATGAGAATATTGATATACACAATACATATTTGGGGGCGTCAGAAAACACACACAAAAGGACACAATTTTGATCAACCGTTCGATTTTAATAAAAAAATATTGAACACAGACACACATCAAAGTGATTTTAGTTATATCTAGTATAGTATTCATATACCTGTGGTTGTATGTTATGGTTTCAGTTATGGCGCTGATAACAAAACGTTCTTTGTTTGACAGTGATTACGTTCTGCCAACCGTCGCTCGCTCTGCTGGCGTACGAATTGCTGAGAGCCATATTACACTATAGATATATCTTGAGCGACTATTAGCTCTTGTCACCGCCATCGCATCCTTTTGACCAAGCCTTAATTGATTTTATCGATACAATATAAAGTATAATTTGCTTGTTCAATTAAAAAAGAAAAATATAAGAATTTATAATATCCCAATAATGGCACGTATACATTTTTGGGATATTATAAACTCTTGTTATTATCCTAGAGATAAAAAAAAAACATTGTGGCATCGGTAGTTAATCCGTTAACCACGGATTCACAAGCGTCCTAATATCTACATTTTATCAAATAGTCACTTGTATTTTATTGATGAAGCTGATATAGCATTTCAACAACTAGTCGAAACACTAGGTCGGGAGCTTCTTCTCCCCAAACAAAATCAGTATGACTGAAGCCGTGCCCTCTAATCACATGATGCACTGCAACATTTGGTAACAGGGGCAGCAATCTGAAGACATTAGCATTGGTAGACAACCAGTCGTCATATGAACTGATTAAAACTACTTGTACAGTAACATTAGTAAGATTATATCCAGGTGGTACCTTATCTCCGTATTTCTTCAAATTGATCGGGGTTCCGAAATCATACCTTCGAAAATAACCACTGTTCACCAGCTGTATATAGTGCATAATCGTTTTCATTGACGCTCCAGCGGGCAAGTGACTCAAGACATTCCCAAGAACATTTTTATTACCAATTTTCTTACCTCCGTTTGCAATCAGCAGAAACGGATTGAGGCAGAGCGCGCCGTCCACGTCGCCTTGGCAAAATTTTTCTATAATTTGACGCGGAAAAGCCTCGATTGGCATAAACTCATTTACTCCGAGAAAATTAAGAGAACTTCCAGCATTTTCCCCGCTGAATTCCGCTAACAGTTTTAGTGGACCCTTGATTTGATACATAAATGAGAGAGGCGCTAATAAAGTTGCCGATTTCAAAACTCGATTATAATGAGGCAGCGAGGATAGTAGCACGAGAAGTGCCGTGGATCCCATAGAAAACCCAACAAAATCGATTTCTGAATCACTTTCAGATTTATCCTTGACATAATCGATGACTGCCGGAAGGTCAATCGTTCCAATTTCATGAAAGGAAAAATCCCAAAACTCACTAGAGTGTTCAGAGTGTGTTACGTGGAATCTCGAATATTTGTTACCGCGCGCGTTCATCAGCCACACATCGTAGCCCGCGTCCCTAAGCAAATAGGGGAGTGCTTTTCCTGGTCCCAGGAATAGCCAATCATCAGAGCTGCCCATTATGCCGTGATGGAGGATTACAACATTGGTGCTTGCGGTTCTGAAATTATCTAGAGCAGGTAATATTCTGTGCAATCTCAGCATGTATCCGTCACGTGTCTGAACTGTGTGGGCCTCTGCTTGGTATCCATGGTAAAGGATTAGTTGAACGGTTGACATGTTATTTTGAGACTCTGCAATGCCGACTACTTGATGAACTTGAACTTTGTTTTTTTTTGTAGTGTTAGTTTTATCGTAGATAGTTTCGTCAATGAATTTGTGAAGAGCCTTCTTGAATTTTCTCCGTTTTGTTTCAATTTCTCCCAGTTCGAAAAAACTATATAACTTATCCTTTATCTTAACCAAAGATTTTACAAAGTCAATGAGAGGTTTTAGCTCGGTTTTTATTTGCTTCCCTTGAATTTCTACGCAACCCCACAAACAAAGATATACTAAAAGAAGTTTTATGAACATTCTACACATGTCAGCATTCAACACTACTGACTTAATAACTGTCCTTATGGAATGTTTGAACTGTAATCATGGAGAAAAGTAGTTACAATAGGACTGTTCTATGCGTACGTAGTGTATCCAAATATTATTGTGAAAAGCACTTTGATAGATCTATTGTTCAGACTGACCTAAACTATAAAATAGTGGAAGTACCTAGGTTGCTTGCAGTAAGATTAAATAACATTGTTCAAACGCACAATTTTACTATTTACAAGTGATTCTGTCCAAATACACAGTGAAACACAAATCGTTTTGGGCACCTGTGTATTTTTTATATCAGTTTCATATTTGGTAAAGTGATAGTTATTTAAGAAATAAAAACAGTCTTTAATTCTTTAATTAAGTTGATAAAAAGTACAATATGAAATTCCACCCCTTTTTTTTCATCCTCAGATGTGGCATTTTTTCATGAAATCTATATGGGATAATCTATATAAATCTATCTACCCTTGAAGTACTCTACCCATTAACAAAAGAATTATTAAAATCGCTTTACAATAATTGGCGAAGACATCGTGTAACATAGACACAAAATGAGAACTTCCTCCTTTTTTGGAAACGGTTGAAAAACTCGTAAAATAATACAGCCACTTTTATAAGTATACAGGTTATCCCGGTTCATGTATACTGGCGCGAAAGATGATGATTATTTTAATCATCATACATTATTAAATATATGATTGATTATTCATATAAAGTTTTCTGAAAATAAAGTTGTTTGACATGTCTATGATAAAATAAACAAGATGTTTGACAGCACCCAAATCAGCAGAATTATAACAGCTCATTTTAACCAATGAAAATAGCCGCATACCGTAAAGTTAAGAGACTCAGCTGGGTGACAGCGATCACAGCTTATGTAAATGCAAATGTTTGGTGTAGCATTAATTTTATCTGACTAAAAATGACCCTATGCCTAAAGATGCACGAATCTCATGGTACATATGCCAGACAGGTTTTGATAATATGGCGCACAGCATCGATGTTTTTGTTGTTCGCTGCGGCGAACCATTACGGAATTGGTCATTGAGTTAGACACGACCACGCTTGAATTCTGCAAACTAGCTATAAATAGTTGTCTTGCATGGTGCTTTATTATCAAAGCAGTTTAAAGCAAAATTCTCTATACAACAACAAAAGAACCATCAAAGTTGGTTAGCAATTTGACGAAGATATTATATTACAAAGATAAAAAAAACATTTTTTCGAATCTTGGAAGGAACAAAAACTAGAAAAACTTTATAAACACTTTAATGTCAGTAAACATGATATATTTTATGATAAAATTTATTATATACAAATTATTTTCTATTTTGGCTACATACAGTCCGTTATAAAAACGATTTCCTTTTCGAGTATTATCGGTACCTACATCGTTTGCAAAGGCCTATTTTTTGACTTCATTCGTCTTCATTATGTTCCAAGATAAGCCATTTTCTAAATACTCTAAAATTTTATTGTACACTAATATAGTTGCTTCGTTACCCCACAAAAAATCTGTATGAGACACATTTCTGTCACGTATAATATAATGATCGATAGGATTTTGAATAAAGAAATAAAGTTTCAGGACGTCGGGTACCGTTGCTAGCCAGTCTTCGCTGGAGCTGAACAAAGCCATCGGCAGCGATATCAGATTCAATTTGAATTCAGAGGATTCATTATTAAATTTATGAAATTTTCCACTCTTAGCCAGTTGAATGTAATGTAAAACAGTGTTGATCGATCCGCCCGCTGGAACGTGGTAGAGCAGTCGAGCGATAAAACTCGCATCCCACTTCCTTTCTTGAGGAACACCACTCAGAAACAGTAATGGGTTACTGCAAAAGTTATTCGGACCTTTACAATACTTATTAGCGAGCCAGTTTGGTACTTTCCTGGAAGGAAGGAATTCCCCTTCGCCCATCGTTTTGATTATATCCTCGGAAACTGAAGTCATAACCTTCAGCGGGCCATCGATATGACTCATATATGCTAGTGGTGCGAGCAGAACACCCACTCTTAAATATTTGTTGTAATGTGGAAAAGTAGACAATAACACCAAAAGTGCGGTGGCGCCCATCGAGTGACCAACGAAGTCTATAGATTGGTTCGTTTTTTTTGTCACCCTGATATAATCGATAACAGCTGGAAGATCGTACTGTCCCATTTCTTGAAAGCTAAAATTCCAGTATTCGGGAAAATCCACAGTCATCGTAGCATGCCCTCGAGAATAATAGTTGCCTCTTGCGTTGGCGATCCACACGTCATAGCCTGCGTCCGCCAAAATGTATGGCAAAGATTTTGTAGTTCCAAGCAGTATCCAGTCACTTGAGCTTCCTAGTAGACCGTGGTGGAGTAGAATAGTTCGGCCGCGTAGGAAACGGCTGCCTGGGATCCGGTGCAGGGTCAAGAAATATCCATCCTTCGTTACAACGACATGCGATTCCATATGGCGGCCGTGCCAGAGAGCTAGCTGGGGTGTCGCCAACTGCACCACTGACTCTGATTTTAGATTGACAAACGAAGGATTATCATTTTCAACTTCACCACTCTCCCACTTGTTCTTTACAAAATATTCACTGAAATCTTTGCTCGCTTTTACGTTCTGTCGTTGGGCGTCTAATCGTAACATCTTCTTTGGTTTTTTTTTGCCAAATAAAAAGTCTTTCACTGTTTTTCCGATATCCGTTAAATTCTGTTTGAGGTAAGCGAATAAACTTTTTACCGTTTTAGAAAAGTCTCTGTTAATATATTCAAACTTATAGGCACAGTTTACATTCTGATAATGTGTCCAAAAAACCAGAAACATTATGTAAACTTTCATGTTTGGTGTACCTGTGGCAATTGTCCGCCTTCAACTGGCTGCATGACGTAATTTTCGGAGTTCAAGAAGACAAACTGTACCTCATAATTATAAATGTTTACAAATGAAACAATAGATCGATCATACTTAATGATGACACATTCTATGAATTCGTTTCCAAACACTGTAGGGCAATAGAAACATTATCTGTAAACAAAATCCTACAGTGCTTGACTGTAATTTTCTGATACAAAAGCCTACCACTTTAGTAACCTCACGTCTTTTAACATCGATAATTCTTGAGAAGGTTGACCAGACGACACAGGTCTATCGATGTTGTCGATGTAGGTGGATAAAAATAATCATGTGCCCAAGATAAGATCGTTTGTCATGGCACTCCCTATATATAGCAATGGACTTCTAGAGGCTGTGGATGAGGATAGCTATACGACTGGTTTATAACATCTTATTATCAAATAATGTAACACTCCGCAACTTCGTCTATGTTGAGTTTTTCCCAATCAAAGTTCACATTCCCGCTGTGAACTTTGAATTCACAGCTTCGCTGCTCTATAGGTGGGATTCAGAAAAATACTTTCTTAGTTCACCCCTAAGCATCAAAAGCCCCTAAGAATCTAACGTAATTTCACGTCTGTAGAATGTACGGCTTTGGCTATGATTATCTAACCTTGTGGTTGAAGTCTCTAGAACGTGTTTGGCTGAGATTATAAAAAAAAACAACCTAATGGCAAACGCACAAACGGGCTCCTCACGTTGCAGGTACAAGTATCACTACTACAAACAAATCTGGAAACGTTGTCCATGTCATATTATAAAAAAAACTAGTTTATTTCCATTTCAAAACAATTTCAAATTATAACATTACAATAAGCTAACATATTCGGATCGCTTCCGTCTGGTATCTGAAACAGTTGACCTATCCATAGATCGTTTACAGCGGTCTTTAAATAGAAAGCTATACCTACGAGTTCTTGTATATAGTTGTATGAATAAATGTATTATTAGACAGAAAAAGTTACACCGTGTTTGGCAATAACACCGAGCACGGTGCGAAGCCATCGAATCTACATTCGGTAAAACTTTATTACCTAACTACGTAAACAATTTAAGTCTAATGCAATATTCAGAACACTCCGACGAGTCGGGAGTCCGTCTCCCTACAGCGGCGAACCTGCGCCCTTATGAAAAATTCACCTTCAGGAATCCTATGGTTTCTCATACTGTTGGCAATAACATTGCTTATATCACTATTTGCTAGGTGACGGCTCTTTTGCTCGTTTTAATTTGCTCTGTAGTGTTTTTATCTTGACCGTTGGAACTTAATGATTTGAATTGTAATTGCCTCAGATAATGCTTGATGATGTAGCCCAAATAACCATTTTCAGCGATGTATTGATTGATGGCCAATTTCATTGGATTCACGTTTTAATTTAACTTTTTACACGAAAATACATTTTATGGAAAAATCGTTGGTTGAATTACTAACTAACTGTCTGACTGACAATCAATAAGAGCCTAAGCTGTTTCCTTAGTGCATACCTTAAGAAAGGGTTTCTAGAAATTCCGAAAGTGCCGTGGAAAGATGAAGTTTATATGGAAAGAACTCAAAGCGAACTATTTTAGTCATAATTATAAATAGAATCAACAAAAAATGAAAAGCTTAATATTCTCTAAAATTCTCGTATCAACAATACAGTCTAGCAAAAGCGACACGCAAATATAAGAATCACTTATCATTCACTACAACGAGTGCACGTTCAATCAAACACAGCATTTGTAGTTAGAACACGCAAAACTCACGCATATAAAATCATCCCGAAAAGTGCGAGAGTATATATACGTAGGTACAAGTAGAGGTATGAATCTGATGGAGTAACCCAACATTGAGCTCATGCAAAATGCAGCGACGGGCGCAACGACCCCCTGCCTCCCCGTTTATAAATGATTCTGGCTCAATTTTGCCAAAGCCGGCCCGGGCTGTATTATTGTTTGACTTGTGGACATACCCTACTAGCCGGTATTTTTCCTAACCTTCCCTTGATACCTTGCTTATGGAATAGCTTTAAACTTTTTCTCGACTGGCGATAATTTTGTTGGTTTTACCTGATCTAGATAAGATTTCTGATTATGGATATTTTTTATTGGACGTCAGTAAGGTAAAAATTTATGATATGCCTAAGAATCATGGTGTTTTTTTTTATTTATTCTTTCTTATTTGATAGGATACGCTACCAAAATTTTGTCGTTGATCTGTTTAATCGGTGGTGCCATCAATGTACCAATATACCTACCTAGTGGAATTGTAAGTTATTTTTGGTCAATTCATGAGAAAGGTAAAGCGCTAGCTTGTGTTTTCCTGGTAAGCTCCACAGATCACATATTCTATAATAAAATACCTTTTTATTCAATAAAAAGTCTAAAGTTATATCCGTCAGATCGACGCTAGCCAGATATTTTCACGTTGAAAACAAAGAACTTCGTATAGCCAATCCACCTGCCAATAATCTTGATTGAATCTGAAATGGAGGTAGGAAAAAAATAATAAAAATTGACGAGATCGAAGCACAGCTTATAATTTATACATCGGCGGGATTAGAAGACCACGGCACCCGTTCAAAATCTATTTATTCGCGCTACAAAGAGCCCGTATATGCATTTGGGGTAAAAGGTTGTCTGTTTGACTTCAAGTGTATGTAAAATAGGTTTTACTTACTGTCACAAGTCAGGGGACGCTGCAATAAACGATGGATGTGAAACTTACACGTAGTTTTTACCCTACTGCCCAAAATGTAGGTATGTATTAATGTATGTCGTATGTATGTTATTATGTATGTATGTCTGATTTGGCTCTCGCTGTAGCCTAAACGGCTTGATGGATTTGGATAAATGAGGTGTTATTGGATTCTTCATGACCAAGGGACTAACCTATGATATATAAGTGTACATAAGTTTAAAATGGCTGCTACAAACCGCCATATTCAATTTCCGACGAACCAAATTGCTTGTAGACTTGATGGATTTTGATAATTGACGTGTTATCGAAGTCGACTTGATCAAGAGAGTTATACATTAATATCAAGATTATAAAACCACGCTTATAAAAATCCAGTCGGGTTTCATTGTTTTAAAACTGATTACGTGCATGACTTCAAGAAAGGTTCTTAGATAGGTTTTAACGCAACACGTCACTAAGAAGCGCTGAAAAACGTGATGAAAAATACGTATTGCGGGTTTTTGTAGAAGTTTGTTTAATTCATTTCATGATGGTGGCTAACATCGACTTTACCCGAAAGTTGACTACCACCGCCACAGCCAACGCACCAATTTACATGGGCCTTCGGTCACAACTTGGGAAACCTTGATAGAAAAATGGATAATATCAGACTATGTGTTTTGTTGACCTGCCTAGGGTTTGTTGTATATTTTATTATCAAAAAAAATATTCGTAGCTTTAAAAATATCATGCTAATACCATAAGGCATTAAATGTATGTAAAAAACCGACTACAGAGTTATCTGAACAAATAAAATGTGCTGGGTTTAAAAACGGGGGCTGCGGCATTCATTTCACCGAAATGAACGGTTTAAAGGGCAGCTCCTTTGAAAATCCGCACTACTTCAATCTAGTCTATGAAATTTTACGTTGCGAACGCGCGCAATACCCACGTTCTCTACACGTGTTAAATACGCCATGTGAACAGGCTATAAAAAAAAAAATACTATCCCCTACCTACGGGTTTGCCCACATGTTTGCCTAATTTCATACACATAGGTCCATGCGTTACGGATATTAAAGCAACAAATATCTAAACATCCAAACTCTGACATTTATAATTTATATTTTTATTTGTAGGTACGTTATATTTTTTTTTCTTTAACAGACGTACTAAAACAAAGTATTACGCGTTTACCATATCAGGTTATTAGTTATTTTATTGGTGTTTTACTATTTTACTCCGAAACGATGAAACGGCATATAAGATTAGAGTACAGTTTCTTGCGATTGATTTGTATGTCTTCAAGAAAGTTTCTTAGATAGGTTTTATCGCCACAAGTAGGGAGCGCTGCAATAGATGATGGAAACACACGTTTATTTTTTATTTTCTAAAAAAAAGAAAATGTTATAACATCTATTTGCTTAAAGACGTCACTCACGTTTCCTCTAAAGTAGCACAGGTATTCAGTTTTCAAACCGAGTCGCAATATTAAAGTAGCCTTGAGCCGGGGAATATTTTCTCTCGATAGCAACGTCTATTCCGCGGTTGAGTTTCAAACGGCTTCTTATTCGCACAGGAAAGTCCTCTGTGGCGTAGTATGCGAAGGCCCGCCTGAGACGCAGAAGGTTGCGGGTTCGATTCCCGCCGCGTGTAAAATGTTTGTATATGCAAATATTTGTGTCGAGATCTGGATGTTTTCTATGTACTTATATTAAACAAGTATTTGCAAAAAAAACATGTGTATAAGTAGTTAACAGTCATATAGTTTCCATAACACAAGCCCTGCTTACTTTGGGGCTAGATGATGCTGTGAATTTAATTATAAATAATGTTGGACTACTTACTATGCTGCCAATAATTAAATTAATCACTCTCATAAAAAATATTACTATAACTATCAGATCATGTTATCTAATATTTGGACAAAAGCCTCTTCCCATTTTCGTCAGTCACTTCGATTTTGGACAACCGTAGGCCAGTCCGTCTCATAGGCGTGCAGTTTATGCCACTTCTCCGTGGTTATACGACTGAAAATGAGAATCATCATTCATTTTATGACGGTAATTGGGGCACAGGGTTATCTTTTTAATAACACCCAACTGACGCTAACATAGTCCTGACCTCACACTAGGATTCCCGTGGGTAAACTATGAGTACCGTGGCACCCACCACAACTTCCGGACCCAAAACAAACATCTGCAGAACATGCAAACATTTGTCTCGCAGTTATCTTGAATAAACAAGACATTGTTTTCTGATAATTCTTATTGTTTGTTTTCCTGTTGTTGTGTCCAATATTTAAAAGTAAAAATGCCCCAAACCGTTTTATTTATTCATTTATATCAACCTATTAATTCCCAATACCACCTCTTTATTTAAAGGGATCGGCAGATAACACAGATTTCCACTCGCTACGATCCTGGCTTATTCGCTTCATTCATCCTCATCAAATTCATACAAGCTCGGCGGTGCAGTGTGCTTCTGACTTGGCCTATCTCTTAGAATATCTCCCATTTTGTCAGAGTACGTTCGCCAAGGCCTTCCCCTTTCAATTATTCCATTTACACTCGCTTTCTATTCTCGTTTTTAAATCTTCGTTCATCCATCGTTTCTATATGCCCAAACCATCTCAACATACCTTTCTCAACTGTCGTTACTAGTTCCTCATTCACTCCACACGCTTTTCCTCAATGTATCGCTCAAATATTATAAATAATAATATTACAATATCCTACTTCCTACTACTATTATAAATGCGAAAGTTTTTGAGGATGGATGTTTGTTACTCTTTCACGCATAAACTACTCAACGGATTTAGATGAAAATTTACATGATATGAAGCTTTGATTTTTGTAAATAATCATGAATATTTGTTCCAAAAGGCATGTGACAAAAATCCTAGGCAATGTAGAGACCCGAATAGGCTTATTGTAAATGACGCCTCAAAATCAGCTAAACATCAAAAAAGCTGCCTGACTAATGTGTATAAAGATTTATAATAAGATTTAAAATGAATTTAAATTACTTAATGATTATTTATTTAAGAAGAAATTGTTTAATTGGCTAACTGATCGATTTTTTTATGACATTAATGAATTTATTAACTTTAAGCTTAAGACACAATTACAAACTAATTGCATGCTATAAAATAGTGAAACATGAGCACATATTATTAGTACATTACCATCTTGTACACCATGTTTTATGCAATAAATATATTCATTCATTCAGTAATATAGCTTATACATCAGAATAACCCATAGGTATATCGCATTGTGAATGATGTAAGGCCTTACTTATAAATATTTTTAAATAGTTGAATAACTAAGTACATTAATCTTTAATTAGTAAAAATGAATATTAAAAGGGGGAATTATAATTGGATCTACAGGAGACACTTTAATTAGCTAGTAAATTATGCACGACTTTATTAGAAGCCCGTGATATTTGGCGCGCCATTATTAATATTTTTAAATATTTATGATGCTTTCAAATGAGGCGAGGGGTGACCTTATAATCAATTTCTACCATATTCTGTTTGTACTTTCAATACGTGGAGCCCGTTTACGCTTTTTCCGTAAGAGCTTATTATGTTTATTTATAATTGTTAAATCAACAACATATATGATACGAGTATATAATATATTCGATTTGATTCATGTACTATATAATTGTTTATATGATGCCTACATTTTTTATCGAGTTAATGCTCCAACTCGATAAAAAATGTACATAGTATTGTAAAAAGATTATTAAAGGCTTTGTCTTCTTGCATTTCTTTCCTGGCTTGCTCGCGGTGGAACAGACAGTAGATAAAACCGACGACGTTTCAAAGTGATCCTTGTGATTTTAATGAATAAATGAATTTTAACTTGGACTTTGACTATGCGTTTTCTAAGGAACTTCTTCCTACGAATACTCAGGTGATGGAATGATCCTACTGAGGTTTTCCCAAGTGACTACAGTACGTTCTTCTACAAAATCGTTTTATATGACTTCAAGAGTGGTTCTTAGATAAGTATTTTTAACATTATGTTACTACGCTGCGTCAGGACTAGAATGTCCAACCGCCCATTAGACAAATGTTACAGTGGAGTTTTTTGTTTTATATTTTTAATAAAAGAAGTGATATCCGTACTTATATTGCAAAATAATAGATAATACCCATAAAAACACCGTTGTATTAAATTTTAAACTTTTGTAATCATTACTTAGATTTTTATGTGACAATATTGAGCTCGTGAAATCAGAGATTGGACATAATGCCACGGAGATACGAGTAGTAGACCATTATAATAATGAATGAGACACCCCATTTACATATGCGTCATTCGCGCACGAAAATTGACTATTTAGTACTTATCTAGGCGTATTCTAAAATATAGCATTTAATCTGTGACGAAATATATATGAATATTACGCCTAAGTCAACACTCGTACGCGAGTGACATAATGAAAACGTCGTATCACATCTCGGTCACTCGATATGTTTATGAAACATTCGCGAATCGACAGGAGGAGGTCAGGGGCTTTTTTTAACGTAGGTACGTAGGTAATATTATGCATTCTGTGTCACAATCCTATGGATGACCTATGGTGTTTATGCGTTCTTAACTTATATGGCTACTTTTTGGTCTGCACCTGTCAATTCGGCACCTGTCTGCGTCTTAACTTGGATAAGTAGACAAATTGTTTTTTGAGCTTCAACCTTAATTCGTTAGTAGTTCTATGATCCCCATTTCAATCAGATCAGCTCATTAGATTTATGAAGAAATTTAATTTTACAACCTCTATCCTCTCCTTCGTAGGAAGTCTTTTGTCGACAGAAATGTGTAAAGCGAAGCTTTTCAAAGCTATCGGTGTGAATCAAGGCATAACTAATTTAATTAAGTTTAGAGCAAAAATGCTTTTTGAATCAGTCTGTATTTTATCTATGGCATTCTGTCTTTAGTATAAAAATCCGATAATCAATTTTAATTTATGGATGTATGGATATTGCAAAAAAACACGCTCCTAACTGTGATCCCATGATCGACCTCCTCTATATTCTGCCTCGACGGTAGCATACAAAAAATAAGGCGTACTTAAAACATTATATTCGGCACTTGCCAACATTTTGCAAAGTAGGTAGTTAACATTTCACGCGACGATTGCAAGCCTATAGCCACTTATTGGAACACTAACCAATGACATATGCTTGCGATGTTTTTTGTACCATTTTGGATTCTTATTAATACAGGCCCCATTTTTTTGAATGAAAAATTCTATTGGTACACGTTGTTGTTCGAACCCATGACCAGATCAGAAGTCAGGGCACAAACGACTAGGCCAACACGGCTCTTTTGAAATTTCGACTATATTTTTTTTAAATCATGCTTAGATTAAATTCGAAATATAATAAAGATCAATGTAAAATTAAATTGAAAGAATCCTTTACCTAGTTTATTGCGTTTGTGATACCTACCAACTACCGAATATATATCCAATATATATTTGATATGTAGGTAGGTATTCTCAGTCATGTAGTTCCCAATTGTTGGGTTGACTCGCGTGGGATAGGTAATTGATAGGTGCATCAAAATAACATACCTTGTTCTCTTAAGGGCTTTTTTTGAATATCCTGATACGTTTTCAGTTATTTTGGACAAAACTGTTATAAAGTTGCCCTTTTCACCCCCTTAGAGGTAGAATTTTCCAAATTCTTTCTTCCTTTTGTCATGCATCCCTACATCACAAAAGTAATATACCCTCCATGTTTCATGCTTCTAGGACTTATGGCTTAAGCTGTTCGTTTATTCACCTCTTGGACTTTGACACCCCATACATCCTTTTTGAGAGGTATTTTGAGGAAATTATTATTTAAGACTTTTATCTTGTCTAGTCTTGAAACATAAATATTCTTCAATCCAAATGGATTGAAGAATATTTATGTTTCAAGACTAAGTTCAAGGAATACGATTTTTCATACAAAGATTTTCAGCACTTTAAACCCCTTTAGGGGTAAAATTTTCCAATTCCTTTCTTATTGCACCCCTACACCATAAGAGGAATATACCCTTCAAGTTTCATGCTTCTAGGACTTATGGTTTCCACCAATCAGTAACGGAACAGTTTTATGTATCTAAGTTAGGTTTTATCGGCGCAAGCTACTAGGGAGCGCTGCGATCGATGATGGAAATATACAAAAATCGGAGTTTAAAATTGCAGAAAAATATTTGGTATGCATGATAACTGAATAATTAATAAATATGCGCGTCAGACAAGTACAACGAGAGACCATTGAAACTGACACTCTTTAAAACGTATTTAAATTCGAATTTATTATGTACGATTCCGATAGTAAATATAACCACAAAACAGTGGTAACTAAATCAGTAATTACGTGGTTAGTTTAGTGAAAAATAGTGAATAGAATGTTCGTGTTTTTTTTTAATACTGATGCAGTACGGGATTCGTTCTTAGCAACTTGTATTTTAACTAAGTCTCTATAATATTGTTGAAGGAGTTTCAAGGTTTTGTTTTGTCTATGCTCTACATTTTGTTGTAATTGTTAATTATGTTTAGACTATGCTTTTCGAAGAAAGTATATAAGTAGTAGGTATATCAGTCATGTAGTTCACATAATACAAGCAATGCTTAGTTTGGGGTTAGATGATGCTTTATTTTTTTTTATTCGATTCGGTTTAGTCGCTACGAAAATTCTCTGCTCAAACATTCAAACATATATAGTTATTATTTAAAGTAATATAGATACTTTAAAATTTACAATATTACCTATTATGAATGCCTATATTTTCTGTTATTTTGTAGTTTTCAGTTCGAGTTAGAGTTGTTCTAGTAACCTATCCTAGAATCTGAATTTATTATTATAACTGAAACCATCGTATTTTATCGCGCACGACGCGTTTTATTTACAGGTGATTCAGGTACCACGGTTCAGCCAGAGGGTTCATTATCACCGTGCGTATTACAGTGATAATGAACCCGAAACTCGGCTCGTACGAGCATGTTCTACGATTTTAGAAAACTTAGAAGCTAAGGCTTTTTATGTCTGATTGGCTTCGTAAAATTGAATGTTTGATGAAAAAGTACCCTTCACGCAGTACGTTTAGTATTATTGATAAGATTGTAGTTAATAACAGGTGACTATATATTGGATGAGCCTGATTGTCGATGTGAGCTGATGGTGGCCCGGAATATACGCTGAAGCAGTGGTGTACAAAATCTATGACCTTTAATAGGTTCAGTTAAGCAACATATTAAAACCATTAACGTGTTTTTCGTCACGTTATACAGCGCCTTCTAGTGCTGTTAATTCTTGAAGCCATACAAAATGGGGTTAGAGCGATTTGTCAACTCGAGAAATTAATAAATCATAGATTAATTTGATATTTTCATACAACGGAATCCGGTTCGTACCCTCCTTCAAGAAGCTTGCCATTTGAAATGAAAAAGAATTAAACTATTAACTATTTTGCTTTCATAGTGCTAGCAAGTAGTTGAATGCACAAAACGATTGCAAAAATCGGATAAGCCGTTTCAGAGATCGTTAGTATAGAAAAAAAACAAATAGAACAAAATAGAACAAAGAAACAGCCTAAAACAATACGCATAACGCAAACCATAATCATACTTAGGAATCCAAGACTATCAAACTACGAATTGACATTCACAAACAACTGGATCTGAACGATGCTGTCATCTCTCAATATTATTTCCACAGACTACTATTATAAATATCCTGTCAAAAGTCAAAATAAACCAAAAATAACTTGTAACAAATTTTACATAAATCAAAGTTTTTACGAGGACATAATATCAGAATTAATCTATTTACAATTAGATATTTAATCTAATCAACAAAGACCATGCCGATATGGAAAAAGATGAAAGGTCTACCTTCAGACAAGGTGGCTGCGAGGGGGCTGATGTACCACGACTGGACCTCATTGACTCCTTGTCAGAGAGAATGCAATACGAGGCTGGGAATGACTATACAGATTGAGCAAGAAGCTTACTTGACTCAACATCCAGAGGTCGGTATCTATCAATCCATCACTAGCTTTGCGCTTCTATCGATAGGCGAGGGCAAGTTAGCGGTATTGTACTGTTAGGGGTCTGTATTTCCATCTATCGCAGTTCTAGAATCGAACTCATCTACTAGTTTACCAGTGATTCGTTATCTATGCTTAACTGGGTTATGCATAGATAACGAATATAATTCTTTATAAAGGGTTCGGGATTGGAAATAATATACGGTAAAAAAAAACAAACACGCTCCCATGGTGGACATACTCAGTGAGTAGATCTTTGAGGATTTCAATTAGAATGTAGTCAGAGGCACGTTCAAACATTACATTTGGTACATGCCCGCGTTTTGCAAGTAGTAAGCATTCCACGTGACAGGTTGCAAGCCCATCGCCGCTTATTAGGACACTAACTGTTGGCACATGCCTTCGAATTTTTGGTTCTAGGGCATGCCGGTTTCCTAAAGATGTTTTCCTTCAACGTTTCGAGCACGTGTAAACATAAATGTTTCGAGGTAAATTCATTGATGCACGACCGGGTTCGAACCCACGACCTCCGGATCAGACGTAAAGGTAATAAATGCTGAAATTACTCGCATAGTTTTGATTAACAAAGCATTTGTGGTTTTCACGCAAACTATTACATGATTTTCCCGCACGTAGACCGCCACCGCCACCAATTTGCGTAGGCGTATATTTCACATTTTGTTGTTGGGTTAACAAAACACGACTGCACGTACATCAAAGTTTTGATTTTTATCGGTGACAAAGACTTACGAAATAACATGTTTTTGTTAGTTTTACTGTTGAGGAAAAAACCTCACTTAACCTAAAAGTTTGGATCTGGATCCTCAGATCCAAACTCACTAAACTATTTCAAAGAAATACACTGTATAGTAGCGACCAGTAAAACACCTATCTATAACCTGCTTTCTACTCATTAGTAATACCAAAACCGATTTTATTACACATAAAAAACATGGATTAATAGAAGTCGTCTATCAAGACAAAGTAATTGATTGATTTTCCCCTGTCTATACTGAAATATATCAGATATGTGTTTAGACCGAGTTGACGGATGACTCCTCGCTTTGTGATAATCCCCGTTTTTGATAGCACTCCTTCGTCGACAGCACGCTTTTTCAGACTTAAGGCACGGTCAAACTGATGCAGGAACGGTGAAGGTGAGGTGGTGCCGATCAAAGGGGGGAAATACACTCATTGACTTATTTAGAGGATAAGAGGACTGAAATATGTACAAAAAGTTCTTAGTAAAAACTGGCCACAACATATACGAGTACCTAAATATTTGATTTGAAAAAAGAATTAGGTACTCCAATAGTTCTTTGTTTCATATGTTTTTTTTGTTTATTTTTTAATTCCGTCTATTGGAATAATTTTGCTAACGTGTGCGTATTCATTTCATAAAATACTGTCTTTTTTAAATTTTTATTCACAAAAACGTTTCGCATTGGTGGTGCTTACTTAAACTTGAACGGAATAATCCTCCTGAAGGGAACATGCCGGATCTTAGCGTAGCTCACGTTTCGAAAGCTGTTACTTTAATTGAAAATGGGCACAGTTACAAAGAATTGGCTCAGACATTTCGAGTTTCCAAATCCGTCAAACGTTCAGAAACTGGAGAGTACACGTGACATGCAGGGCAAGATCGTCAGAGAGTCACTTTAGCGAGAGACGATCGATTTATGGTGAGCAGTATTCTGAGAAATCGCACTTTGACATCTTCTGAAGTTAGATCTACGCTCCAGGATGTTCCACAGAAACAGTGACAGTTAGCACTTACCACAGATCATTGCGTACTTCGGGCTAACTTTGCTCGCTCATACCAAAACTGGAATGATGATGACTGGGGGAAAATATTGTTCACTGACGAGTCTTGGTTTTGTCTTAAGCCAGATAAAAGAAAACTGAGCGACAGAAACGCTCAGTGTAACATTATCGTAAACTCTCTTCCGATAATGTTACACTGAACGCTCAGTCATCTTTCTGGTGGAAGGTCAGTAATGGTATGGGGCGGTATTGGCATAGGGGCACGTACGCAGTTGCACATCGTATAAAATGGATCCCTGACTGCGGCTCTGTACATAAATGAACCGATTGTCATGCCCTATACATCGAAAATATTTTTCAATTAATGCAGGACAATGCACGGCCCCACACTGCAGCGATAGTTTCGAGAGGTCGTTTTGCCGTGGCCAGCACGCTCGCCAGATTTAAACCTCATGTAAAATGTTTGGGATATGCTGGGGAAACAAATAAAACAGCGGGATCTAGCAGCAACAAACACAGGAGATCTCAAAAGGGCACTGGAAGAAGAGTGGAATCGAATACCACAAGATTTCATTGATAACTTAATCAAGAGCATGCCGAGAAGATTGCAGGCAGTTTTACCAGCTAGAGGGGGTAACACCAAATACTGAATGTGCCCAAACACTTTACAAAAATCCCCGTAATGTCATAACACAATTACATTTTCAATATGATGATTGAAGGGTTCATTCTTTAAAACATAATTTTTAAGATTTCTGTTGATTTGTCTTTTGTTTATACTAAAGTAAATTTAACTTTTATTCAAAATGGAAAAATCAATAAAGTGCTTAATCCAATCCTATCCTACTAATATTATAAGTGAAAGTTTGTGAGGTTTGATGAAACTTTACAGTAATTTAGCTAATACATCAGAATTACACACGGGCTATAATTTATACTGATATTTGATTGAAAAAAAAAACAACAAAGTTTTTTTTCTACATAAAAATTCACGGTGATTTCTTTTCTATTTTTAAACGTACGTAGCTGTCAATGAACCAAAAATTCAAACAGACACTGACGTACGTCAGCTGAATGAAAAACCAAAATTTTTGAAAACTGACATTTTCTGACAGCATTTCAGTTTGAATGTGTATTGATATTTTATGTGCTGTGTTATGATGACGTACTAACAAAAAGTATGAGGAATATAGGTTCCTATGTTGTATTGTAGGTAGAGACGATAGATTCGTTTTTCTTTCAATTAGATATAGGAATTATTTGGGTTAGTTTAAAAAATAATTCAAATATTATGTTATTTTTTAATACTACTTGCAATAATGCCGCGAAAGCGTCTGTCTAATCTTTCACATAGCTCTAATGAAGCTTTCACATAGCTCTAATGAAGCTTTCACATAGCTATGAAAATAGCTAAAAATAACGAAACGTCTCAATAAGCCGAGCTGCGAAGGCTTGATCAGGCGGTGCGTGAGGCAACACACAGAGGTGCAGAGACACCAGAACAATCACAAGCATTACGTGGCAGGTGAATTATATGGCGTACCAAAGAGCCACAGAAGCCTTTGAAGCTGCTCCATCTCGCAGACTCGCTATTGCACAGCGACATCAAATATTCACCAGAAACACGTGGGTGTTCGATAAAGCTGCATTTGAGTATGATGAAACTCTTGAACGTCGTTTACAAGGAACACCTGTTGATGGCTGGCCAGGTGTAAAGGCAGGAGACGCTCTTGGCCGCATTTACACTGTGCAAGTTAGCAACTTTGAATTATATTTTTTGCGAATGCTGCTGAATGTAATGAAGGGTCCTATCAACTTCTTGGATTTAAAAACAGTTGACGGCCAAGAACTTGCATCTTTTCGAGAGGTGTGTGAGAAATTGTGGTTATTGGAAGATGACAACCACTGGGATGCCACCATAGAATAGGCCGTCCTGTGTCGCTCACCAGCACGAGTAAGAGAGATATTTGCTATATTGATATTTACTTGTGGTTTATCTAATCCCCTGTAACTATGGAACAAGTACAAAACGGCGTTGTCAGAAGATATCTTGCACATGAATATCAAGTCAACAATGACCTTTTTTTCAATGAAGTATTGGGAATTATCGAGGATAAAATAATAACAAAGAATATACACCACACCACAACGTAGATGAGAGCTGTCAAACGATTTGATCAGAGAGCTCAGCTACGATACCACCATATCACCACGTGAGCGAAACTGAGCCACAAGTGCTACTCGAGCCAAAAGAGATTTACCACAAATTATTATGACGAGTTGAGAGTGGTGAAGGCGGCTTTTTTTTCCTTGATGCCCGGGTGGTACAGGCAAAACTTTTTTGCTTACTTTGCTTTTAGTAAAAATTCGTCTGTGTATACAAGACATACACAGCAATCAAACGTTGATAGGTGGTGTAGCGGTGTTACTGGCAGGGGATTTTAGGCAAATCTTGCCTGTCATCGAGCGAGGCACTGCAGCAAACGAAATTAATGCATGTCTTAAGGCATCATACTTGTATGATGCTCCCATAGGCTGGAATTAAAGGTAGGCATACCCGTATTGTTAATGCGCAACCTGGATGCATCGAGATTATGTAACGATACTAGATTTTTACGATACTAGCCACAATTTTAACCGGAGAAGGGTGACCATGTGCTTTTTGTGCCACGCATTTTAAACTTCTGCAGTTCCCATTAAAAGTTGCATTTTCAATGACGATCAATAAATCGCAAGGTGAAACATTAAATGTAGCATGGATACATTTGGGCACGCCATATTTTTCCTACGGTCCGCTCTACGTAGCTTGATCACGTGTTTCTAACTCGCAAAATCTCATGTTTTTGCTGAATGAAATAAATCGTTTAACATAGTTTACAGGAGTATATTGCACTAAGTAGAAGTAAGACTCAAAATACATCGATAATTACCTATGTACTTAATTGTATTTCTTTAATGTTTTAATTATTTTAATTTGCTGCTACCCTTCCATAGAACCAGTAAAACTGTCATCAACTAATCTAATTCAATAAAATGAGTATCCATACTTAACATTATAAATACGAAAGTAACTCTGTCTGTCTGTCCACCTATCTATATATTATGTTTTTCGGCTAAACCGCTGAGCCCTTTGTGATGAGATATGATATGATATGAAGCCTGGAGAATGTCATACGCTACTTTTATTAACATACCACGCGCGCGAAGCCGCGGTCGGAAGCTAGTATAATCTATTTCTATACTAACATATAAGAGATCACCAAAGATGTTAGTATAGAACATACCACAATCCATTAAACTGTAATAATTAAAAATCGGTTCACAATTTTCTAAGATATCACGTAACAGATACACAATAAAAGAAAACATACATACGAATTGAAAACCTCCTTCTTTTTTGAAGTAGATTGATTGATACGTTTGCAGTCCCAAGTTCCAACAGCTTTCTTTCCTGCAGGTATTCTAGCACTTGCTTACGTTATTTTTCTTACACGGAATGACGCTCTTTCGATTAAAAAAAAAAATTGCCCACAATAAATGTTTCAGCTAGTCGTGATTCCACATGATGATGTTTTTTTAAGTTTTACTGGGCAAAATAGCAGTTCCTTAGAAATAAAACTTTAATGGGACCACTTCAGAATCATTCTCTATATAACAACAAAATAATCATCAAAGTCAGTTCACAATTTTTTAGCGAAGATATCAAGTAACACATTAAAAAATATATATAGCCGAATTGAGACCCTGCTTTTTATTTTAAGTCCGTTAAAAATGCAGATGTTTTGCAGGTAAAAGCGATGCTCGAGTTATTTGTCAGCAAAATGACACAGTCGGGAAAAAGAAAGGACATTTTGAAAGAAGCCGCCGAATATTTCACGAAGTCAGATGAAGAACTGGATAAGGAAATAAGAATTCGGCTTGGAGTACCATCTGTTGGACCGTACACCAAAGTAATAAATCTACATATCTACGTAAAATGTAAATCTTTTTTTTTTAAAGAAAACGATTATTAACCTAGGAGGTAATAGAATCCACCAACTTCCTTTGTTACTATCGAGCGATATCACTTCGCTCAAAGATATTGGAATTTATTTTAATGTTTGTCACATTGCTAGTCAAGTTTTTGTACTATTTGCAGGGAGTTCAGCCCGTTTACAGTTTTGAGGACATAAACCTTGAAAAGGACCTGAAAGCTATAACTCTAAAGCATTATCCAGCTGAGTCCTGGACCATCCCCACTCCATACCTCAGCACTCCTAACACACCATCATCTTCGTTCCTATCTATCGTTACATCTGACACCACTGTTCCAACTCCAGGTAATATTTGTTACTACAATTTACATTTTAAGAGTAACACTGGTCCAGTATTTGGTACAATATTGAACTAAAGTTACTATAATTGTAGTTACATTTTGAACTCCCGCAATAAATAGGAAAAGCTTTTACCGTCCGGAAATTGATCCATGCTGGTATGTTAACGTCAGTTTAATATTACACATGCGAAGAACAAAAGGATGACCGGGTTCCATTCATCGAACATGTAAAACAGACAGGCCTCTTGCAAACCAACACGTCTGTGTGAAGTTCTTTTACAAAACCGTGGACTATGTAAAATAATGGTCTATTTGAATCGATGGTTGATATGAAGGAAAGGGATTTATCTAAATATACTAATATATAATATATAAATATATGATCTTCAGCCACCAAGCGCCCTTAGAAGACTATTGCTAGGTTTTACCTTAAGAGTGCCACGACAACTATCTTGTCTTCCATCTACGTTTTGCCTCAAACTTTAAGATGCCATCAAGACTTCCTACACTGCGTCGTCTGGTTTGTGATAACAATTCGAAAACTTTTTTTCCTATCAGCGGGAATAAGCTGTTTTCGAAAGTACAGTCATTGATATGGTGAGTGAAAATCTGTCATTTTGTTCTATTCCATTCAGAGCCCATAGCGACCCCGGAGCCAACGATATCAGAAGTGTTCTTCGCAATAGTGTCCAATACAGTGGACAAGGCGATCTTCTCCCACGTGGACGATAAGGCACTTCGCTACGACACCGCCTTCGTCGAGTTAACTAAGTGCGTGGAACAGGCCATGGAAATACCCGTCATCGAGATCAGAGAAGACATCGCCGAACTCTTCTACAATGCCTACAAGCTGTTCGAGCTGAACATCATGGAGAAAGAGAGAATTGGTTAGTTTTTCGTCAAGAATCTGGCAGAATTACTAACGTCCTTTGACGTGAGAAGCACAGGTTATGATTGTATCTAAACAGAAGAGCAATAATAAGTAGCTTAATAATGTATTGTGCAAACTAACACGCTATCGAAACGCTAAAAAAAAGAACGTTAAAAAACCGACATACCGGTCGAATTTGATTAAGTCGAATTTAATTTGATGCTCTCGAATCTGAAATTCCAGAGCATTAAATCAAAAATGAAAAAAAATGTTTTTGTTTTCTTTAATTGTTTATAATTTGAGCGTAAAGTTAAGAACTCTAATTAATGCTTCAATTCGTAATAATTGCGATAGGTCAAACCTATCCTTGTCACCGAATGCTAACTACTTTTATAACATGTGTAATATAATTTAAGGACATGCTTTGGTCTATTTTTTTATTTTTAATAGCACGTGAAAATATATTTAAAACGACACCTAATTTCTTAATTTCAGATTATATTTTTTACTTTTTACGCGTATCACCTATGACAATAAAGACATTCTATTCTAATCATTTCTATGGTCGAGGCGTAAATGACACCAGTCTATGTGTGTATATAATTTTTGAGTAGTATTAAAGTTTATAACGTTGCAAAACCATAATGCAAAAAACACGCATATAAAGCCCTTTATTACGTTTTTTTTAGTATGACTAAGTTCATTAATTAGAAGTAGTTGTATCATTATTTTGGTTTAAGTATTTTTATGGTTGCAGCCGCTGAAATGGCGTGGGAGAAGAGAATGAGAAAGAAACTGAAAAGAACTCTACGCCGCCAGAAAAATTTCAAAGGTAGTCTAATACTAATCTACAAAAAATAATTATGTAGTTCAGTTGTAGCGAAACAGTTTTAACCCGTGACGAAAGAAGCACGTACATTCGTGTGTACCTACCTTATGAGATTGTGACAGCATTATCGCTAGAAGTCACCCCCTTCCCCTTCTAAGGGGGGGGCGATAGATATGGAAAAAAAACTCGGAGTTAACAATGCTTAAATTTTTACATAATTTGAAATCCTTCGAAGTGTTTTCCATAATGGCCAATAAAACCAATCTGAGAACCATCCATGGCGTCATTTTGGAATAAAGTCGAGGGTCGTTCTCGTTTTAAAAATACCGCATAATAATCTGAGAGCTGACAACCAAAACGGCCAGGTAATTTTATCATCGATAAAACTCAGGATTCAAATTTCCTGAGGAACGATTATGTGAAAACCGTCGAATGGGAGGCCATTTTTTTTTATTCACGGTGGGGAAAAAAAAGTTAAGGCTGGCCCCTTCCACTAACGGATTGACTCCAAATTGTTTACCACCAAAAACGAACGATTATATATTTAACACAATTTTTCCCCCACACTTCATTACACCTGATTCCACCAGTTGCGGCCTTCACAAAAACAAACACATCGACGGTTTTCACAAAATGGTCCCTCAGGTAAGTTGAATCTTGAGTTTTACCGATGATGAAATTACCTGGCTATTTTGGTCGTCAGCCATAAGAATTTTAGAAAAAAATGGTAACAAACAATCAAACACAAAAAACCTGCAACCTTTCATCCCGCAAGCAAGTACAAGCATGCGTCATAGTTCAAAATTCCATTAAAATATTGCTATAATTTTGACTCTAGCACTTTGCTGAAGCAGACAAAATTGCAGACTGCATATGTTACTCGCGGCATATAGAAGTGTTCAATCCATTAAAATGTTCAATTCACAGGATACGAGACGCCACCGACGCCAAAGAGTGAAATATCCTCACATGAGAGTTATAAGAAGCCTCCACCCCGGCCGTGTATTTGCCATCCACAGTTCAACTATAATCGATATCCCAAGGTAAATATTTCTGCTGACACACTAGGTATATCTTTCAATTCCAAGTTGTTATTAAATTTGAAATCATTTAGTATTTAATAATTAATGATGAGTATTTGATAATTTACAAATCAATCCGTACAACAAGAATTTACAAAAGACCGTGGGCAACCCTTATCCTTAACCCCCGTGGGCACGCGATTCTGATCGAATTTTGAGATTAGGATCAAATTCGTGCAATTGTACTTTTGAATGCAATACTAGCGCACGATTGGGAATCGTATTTGGTGTAATTTTATGGAACTAAATGGAATCGAATAAGCTATATAATCACTTCACTTCACTTCTTGATTATGGCTTTTGTAACTAGGCATTTTTTCACAATTCTGCCAATGTCCGTTTCATGTTAGTATAATAAACTTTTGTAGCTATGTATTGATAGGTACTTTTACCGCGATTTTGACGTTGACAATATTGACATCCGAGATTGGAGTAGAGATGTCCCAGACCCTAACCATAGAAGCCATAAACAAAAGTTGAAGTTAATATGTCCTACGCTAGATTTTCTTTTTAAAAGAACGACACTGGATTAATGAGCTTTGAATTGAGATTGTATTGACTGCAAAGTGTAGTCCTGCTGTTGTATTGTATGGATCTGAGAGTTTAAAAAAATGCATTTCATATCCGTCTTCCAGCTCCACTTTTTTGAAATCTTCTAATATCCTTATTTTTCGACACCCGGTGTTGTCATATTCCATACTCTCAACAGGTAAGTCTTAAAATAAACATGGGCAAATAAAAAGAAGTACATGTTGGGATACCTGCTACAATGTAATACTTCGATATCAAGGAAACTATGTGAAAAGTTTATTTAAAAAAATGCTAGTATGATGAAGTATGAAACTGTAGTCGGTCTTTACTTGTTCTCAGGATCGCTTTGGAATCTATCAGCCGCGGGAGGTTGATTTCAGTGCCAACAATGTCACTGCCACTCCTGCTATTTCCATGGAAAGTCTTGTCGAGGAGACAGGTGATGAGAAGGTGGATACGAAGTCAATTATGAGCAAGAAGTCAGTTGTGTCTGGGAAAAGCGCCGTTAGTGGCAAAACGACTACCTTCAAATCATAAATAAATAAGTTGGCGCGGTGGCGGTCAGTGTGTGGTATTTTGATCGCCACCGGCACTGCCACCATGCCAATACGCGCCGGCCTGGTTTTTTGTATTATTAGTTGTGATTTATAAATTTTAGTTAGTAGAAATCAAAGATGTTCTTAGATTTATATATTTTGCTATGGATAGATATTAGTCTAGCTTAGTTTTAGTTAAAAGTTTGTTTTGTTTTTTTTCCAAAATCGAATTAAATATATCTTAATTTTTGAGAGACCGATAAAAGATTAAAATTTATTTTTCTGCTTAATGCGCAATTAATCTTCTACTAATACCATAAATGCGAGTAATACCGACTGTAAATATTTGGATGAAAGTTCAAAAAAAGTGAGTGGTTCGTGACTAGAATAATCAAATACAAGCATGATTTGCATGAAGACCCAAGACAACCGTCGAGAAGACATACAATATTTTGTCCCTGTCTTTTGTTTGACAGAATAGGCGACAGAAATACAGTTGTAGTTTTTGTCTTCTCTTTCGTATACAATTTTTTTTCTTTGGTACTCATGTCATCGGTTTGGACCAAGCGGAAGCCGTGGGAATAAGTGTTAAAAATATAATTATAAACAGGTTTAATTTTTTTAAAGACATAAAACACCATAGGTCCATTGACAACCTGGCGCGGCAGGTGAGTAACCGATTGCGAGTTCGATTTCCGCTCTTCGGTGAAAAATCTTGAAAGGCAGTCAGGTACTTGAAAGGTACCACCCACTTGGCCGAGAACACTGTTGGGGTTCCAATTCCAGATCAAAGCTCAGTCTTCGTGACAAACAAACATAACGGGTAAAAAGTCACATATATCTGTAAATTCACCGGAACCCATACCCTTCATGTTCTACTTATCATCTCACTGCTCTAAATTCAATCTCGGTTGAAGTATGCTTCTTATATATAAACTACCCGTCGGTCGGGTAGCCACTTTAAAACTAAACTAAGTTGTAGAGAATAATATAATATGAGTCTATTCGAAATTCCGATTTCAGTAGCGGGTGAATGATGAAAAGCTTTGAAAAATATTCCAACGTGTAAAAGGCTTTATTCGACATCTCTTTGTTCACTATTGAAATAAGAAGCCTTCAAAGTTTATTCACGTTAGACAAAGCATTTTATATTCCCTGGATTAGCAATAGGTGCAATGGACTATGGAGAGAGAGCTCAGAATTTCACTAAATAATAAAATTTGGAACGAGGAAAATCACCAATAAGGGGTGACTCGGGTCGTCTACGGGTTTCCCTATTGTCCTATTCCTTTTGGATCATGGTGTCTGAATCATAATAAGATACTGCTAAAAAGAGATCTACTCTAGTTATCTCAGGTAATTAATAAAAACGAATAGTACCTACTTCGAGGTAGAACGACCTCGATTGCACGGCGGGTGAATAGTCGGCTGTGACGCAAAACTTGCTGGTTCAATTCCCGCTGCAGTGAAAATGACGGTATGTGTCGAAAATTAGTTTATGTTTAGGGTGTTGTACGCGGTACTTGTAGTTCCGACTCAGATGATCCTAATTTGGGAGTCAGGTCTATGTCACATACATAAGATGGGTGTTTTTTATATTTATTTCTATGCTCAACTCCAAAAAGTCCTAATTAAGCGTAACGAAATAAATAAAAAAATGCTGGACATTTTCACACAGCATCATCTAGCCCCAAAGTAAGCAGAGCTTACGTTATAGGAATTACATGACTGATATACTACTTATATATTTATATACATATATATTATACTTAGAAAATACCCAGACTTGAAACAAATACATGCAGATCATACATTTGTCCCGTGATGGGAATCGAATCCGCAACCTCCTGTAAGTCCAGCCGGGCCTTTGAACACTGCGTCAATACTGTGGTATGGAGTTATATTTCGGGGTAACTCTACCAATAAAACGAGATTATTTATAGTGTAGAAAAGATTAGAGCCATGTTCGGTCTTGGGCAGGCTGACACTTGTAGGGACGTTTTTAAACAGTGGAAAATTCTAACTTTTCCATAACTATACATTTATAAAGTGGTAATTTTTATGCGAAACAACCTCCATCGTTTTGAGCCGTACCCCACTGGCAGTCGTAGGGAGGGCACTCTATACCATCAACCATGTAAAACGACATTACTGCGATGGAGTGTGTTCGCCATAGTGCCTATTATATATAACCATGTCTCCTTGTTAAAACGTGCCAAGAATAGTTTGAATGTATTTCAAAATTTGCTAACTGAACTACTAAAAGTCAGAGTCAAAGTCGATAGGTTTATATTCATTGAAATCACAAGGATCTTAAAGAAACGTCAACTTCAAAACTACGTGAATTTAATATTTTAAAGTGAATTTACCCCGATTCTACTACTAGAAGACTAAGCTTATTATTCTATTGACGTGTTTCTTAACGATAAATTTTAACAATATAATATATTACAATTATTCATTGATTTAAATTCAATTTATTCATTTATTATTATTAAGTACCATAAGTTTAAAAAATAATAATAGTTTTATCTATTCTCATTTATAACTTATGAATTATTTTTGAAAAATATGTTTATAATGCTCGTTCAAATTAATGTTTAAATTTATTGGTTTAAAGTTACAATTTTACATGCTTTTAAAGTAAACTATAGAGGACACAACATTAATATTTTTATGTCTAGAGGTCGTTACTAAATTAAATACACCTAAGTTAATATTTTGTGTTATTTTAAGCTTTATGTACCAATTTGATTTCATTAGTGTTTTTTTCGCACGGACGGTGCAGAAACGTCAACTTACATTTTTCGCACAGCAGCTTATGCACTCAAACTAATTTTAGCTTGAGTCTATAAGCTGCTGTGCGAAAAATGTTTGGAATTATTATTTTTCAACGCCAATTTATACTGAATATAATTTTCATACCGAAGTGTTAAATAAATTAAAATCACTGTACATTAAACCAGCAGAAAAATTATATGAAAAAAATGCAACTAGCACATTTTTATTAAAAAAATATCTAACAGACCATCAAATCGAGCTCTACCAACAACTGCAAACGCATGTTTGTTACCCACCTGGGTCCTGTCATCAGCTCACGGTACTATCCTCAATCTGCAGCTTTGGATTAATAAATAATAATGGACATTTACACACAGCATCATCTAGCCCCAAACTAAGCAGAGCATATATTATGGGAACTACAAGACTGATATACTACTTTTATAAATACATACATAGAAAACACCCTAAGACAAATATTTGCATATACAAACATTTGTCCCGCGGCGGAATCGAACCCACAATATCTTCTGCGTATCAGGCGGGACCTTTGCCCACTGCGCCACAGAGGTCGATTTGATGACAAATGTATAAGGGCTCTTCACGTCGTGGTTAAAAACTATTCTAAATATTTATAATATCTATTTATTTATATAGTCAGGAGGTGGATATTAGAACTCTTCAGTGGCTACTAGTAAACCCCTCGAGTTTGGGCTCATATGATTCGTTTTGACGAGTTCAATAGATTGCACTTGGTGTCGAGGGTCTGATGATAAAGCCAGAAGGTGGATATTAGAACTCTTTACTTGCTACTAGTAAACGCCTCGAGTTTGGGCTCATATGATTCGTTTTGACAAGTCCAATAGATTGCACTTGGTGTCAAGGGTCTAATGATAAAGCCTGAAGGTGGATAGTAGAACTCTTCACTAGCTACTAGTAAGACCCTCGAGTTTGGGCTCATATGATTCGTTTTTCACGAGTCCAATAGATTGCACTTGGTGTCGAGGGTCTGATAATAAAGCCAGAAGGTGGATATTAGAACTCTTTACTAGTAAACCCTTCGAGTTTGGGCTCATATGATTCGTTTTGACGAGTCCAATAGATTGCACTAGGTGTCGAGGGTCTGATGATAAAGCCAGGAGGCTGATAGTAGAACTCTTCAATGGCTACTAGTAAACACCTCGAGTTTGGGCTCATATGATTCGTTTTGACGAGTCCAATAGATTACACTTGGTGTAGAGGGTCTAATCTAATGATGGAGCCAGGAGGTGGATAGTGGAATTCTTTTCATAATTTTTAGTGCGTCATAAAAGCGTGTATTTGTTGTTTTTTTAACGGCATATTTCATTTTGTTTAAACTTTGAAAACCTTTGACCGCCACCACGTCAGGTTGCCAGGCCTTTACTCCATCTGCCATCATCAAATCCTGGCCAATTCCACTTGAGTATGAAAATTCGGTCTACAATATACACCAACTTTGTTCTACGCCAAATTTCCGCTTCAGGAACTCGAACTATTCATGAGATGCCGATCCTGACATGCTCTATAGCCCTTTGTGTGACGTCATCCTATGCAGTCACCGAGTCTCCTATAACTAAAACCTATACTCAGCATTGTCAGAAAATCACTTTTGTAAGCTTTTAGGTGATTTTTAATTACGTCGGTTTATTTCCAGATTACACAACATAGGTTACTTCAGGTGATTTTTTGGATTACGTCGAGTAATTTATTAATTTCTTACTAGTATCCAAATTAAAACGGAACCTTTTGGGTATTCTTGTTCTCTGAACGAAACGTAGTAACGCTCTTTATTGTATTTCTGGAACCCTTATTAAACGAGTATCAAAATACTAGGCTACATATATATGTAGACCGGCCTCTATTAATTACTATTTGTAACCTAATGTTATCATATTCTTATAATCTGATGTTTATAAGAATATGATATTTAAAACCCATTGTAAAACTAAGTGTAAACTTATGTCACTGTCTGTACCTAGCAAGCCCATCGTAGCATATTGCAACACAGACCACTAAAAACTGTCACCATATAACCAAAACCAAACCATGCAATTATAACAACTTTGCATGTATCCATAAATAATCTTAAATAATTTAAGATACAAATAATTTAAAATTGAAGGAGCCCTTGGCCTCAGAGCTGCTAGTTAATCGTCTTTTTAATCGTTCGTTTGTCACATACTTATTATCTCATATTATTATATGTATGTACATTGTAAACACCGCCGTCTTTTGACTCCATTTTATCCTGTCCTTCCAAAGGTTGCCTGGAGGAGATTGCTTTTAGTGATAAGACTGCGCTTTGTAACTGGTTTGTTCATGAATTTGTTTTTTTTTTTTTGATACACAATAGTTTGTTTATTTATCTATCTATTTTAGCCGGTCACACTGACCCTGGCAAGAAAAACGCATAAAACAACTACTTAAAAATAACAGCCAATAAAGAAAATGCTATGAATAAATAAATAAAAAGTATGTACTTTTTATAGGTATATCTTTTTAATATTTTTATAATCATCAATTTTTTTATTCGAAAAAAAAAACAAAAACGAAGAAAACAAAGCATGTTATATTACTTAAAATCCGTCTCATTCTGTATCAGTTAGCCTAAATTTCTTTTTGATTTTAGATTTGCAAGCATTTTCTGGCTTCTCACCTTCAACTGACAGCAGAACTTTGAATGAGAAAGGCCGGAATGGGTACCCTCCTCCAACATAAAATTTGCTCATAAACTCGACCCTGAAAATAATTTTAATGGTGAGGTGTGGTCTGATTAAACTATTATACACATTGCAATAAAACTACTCCCTCAGAACAATATGACTTATAAATGGCAGCGAAAAAAAAATACTTTTCGTTATTACGACTCTGTCACGTACTTTACTATCATCTTGCTGACTGTTATAATATATCGATGAATTCAAATATATCCTTCTCTTTATTTGCATAACTTTCATTCAGGAAAGTTATGTTATTTCGTCTGTATCTATAACTTAGATAGATTTGAAGTCAACGTAGTTTCGTTCATAACTCGTAAAATTTACAGGTAGAGTCAAGGGCCCTCTCAAGCCAGAACAAATCTCAAAGTGAGTCTTGGCTTAAGCACACTCCAGCTCTCTATAACATGTTTGAAATAAACTCGTCATAATCACCACATGCATAGGTTTGTGAACGTAAACGCTGCCATTGTATGTTTGAGAGTGAATTATATAAGCTATGCTTTCGCGCACTTCATCCTCACCTTTTAGAGACGTCTCCATGAAAACTTTGCTACGCACGGATGACGTATGTCCTCCGTTTAGAGCAAATAAATAATAAATAAATAATGCTGGACATTTTCACATAGCATCATCTAGCCCCAAATTAAGCAGAGCTTGTGTTATGGGAACTACATTACTATACTACTAACATACTTTTTTTTTGTAAATAATAGGTTGGGGAAAAAGTTTCTTCGCATTTTTTAAGAAAATTCAAAACATTTTTTAATATAGTTTATTTACATTTAACTAAAGTATGTAGGTACCATTTTGTTCGATAACTTTTTGCCATTTTGTAGGCAGGGACATGATCCCATTGCTATAAAAACTTTGGGGCTTCTGTTCAAAATACCGCGACAAGTGGTTTTGGCAGTCCTCTCGTGATGTTAACCTGACACTGCCTAAAGAATTCTGAAGAGACCGAAACAGGTGGAAATCTGAAGGTGCAAGGTCAGGACTATACGGCGGATGCATTAACACATCCCAGCCAAACTCTCTTAATTTTTGCTGAGTGGCTAAAGATGTGTGAGGTCTAGCGTTATCATGATGAAAAACCACACCCCTTCTGTTGATTAACTCCGGCCGCTTTCTCTCAACTTCTTGTTTTAATCTCATCAGTTGTTCGCAGTAGAGTTCAGAATCGATGGTCCTGCCTGGTGGTAACAGCTCATAATGAATAATGCCCTTCCAATCCCACCACACACACAGCATCACCTTGTTGCGAGTTAACCCGGGTTTCGCCACAGTCTGTGAAGCCTGACCGGCCTTTGACCACGACCTTTTTCGCACGTTCTTGTCGTACGTGATCCACTTTTCATCACCAGTTATCAGCTTCTTCAAAAATGGTTCGGTTTCATTACGTCGTAATAAAGAATCACAAATGAGAACACGGTTCATTAGGTTTCTTTCAGTGAGCTCGTGAGGTACCCAAATATCGAGCTTTTTTGTGTACCCAGTTTTTTTCAAATGCGCCAAAACTGTTTTGTGGTCAATTCCCAGTTCTTCAGCTACGTCGTAACTACTGATATGCCGATCTTGCTCCACTTTTTCAAAAATGGCATCCATTTTATCCGTAATAGGGCGACCAGAGCGACGTGCATCTTTGACATCAAAATTTCCGGATTGAAAACGCTTAAACCAAATTTGTGCTACTCTCACAGACACTGCACTAGGTCCATAAACATCGCAAATTTTTTTCGCGGCTTGCGTTGCATTTTTACCTTTTTTGTAGTAAAATTTTAAAATGTATCGAATTTCTTCATTAGATTCACTCATCTTAACAGTACGAAAAACAAATAAAAATCACACATTTTCCTAATTTGAATTTGGAATTATCTTCTTTAAAATTTAAACTTTTAATGATACCAAAACCAGCCAGATACAAATAGTATAGCCAAAGAGATTTTATTACAAGTTCATACATACAATAATGCGAAAAGACTTTTTCCCCAACCTAATATATACATAGAAAGCACCCAGACCCGAAATAAATATTCGTAGATACAAACATTTGTCCCGCGGCGGGAATCGAACACGCAACTTTCTGCATCTCAGGCGGGCCTTCGCCCATTGCGCCACAGAGGTTTTTTTCATTTTTCATTTTGTCAGTCACTATATAAATCCGGGTGGGGTGGTGTACGTTCGATCGGTGGGAGGTGGGTGAGTAGCCATTATGTACGTAGTACTATTATGCATTTTGAGTCCCTAGCAAAAATTTTGACACATTCAAAAAAAAGTTCTTGAGTATTCCGTTTGAAATTTGATACGAGCCCAGAGTTTCTGCAAATACAATATGTTTATCGAGAAGTAGGACTCATAATGATATAGTCAAAATAACTTGAAGACTTATAAAGATTTTTGAATACTTGATTAACTAAAAAGTGCAACGTTTGTTTCTAAAACGTTCCTTTTTAACTAGAACAGTAAAAAACAAAACACTGTTTAGCTACATAAACATGTTTGAAAATCTTTTTTTTATTTTTTGGTGACGGCGTGTTTTAGGCCGCCCAAAACTCTACAACGTAGCTTGTTATAGACGGTACCGACATCTTGACGTATCCTCTGAAACACGGAAGCGGTCAGCTTCAAATGACACCTAAGGTGGATCATTTTTAATGAACCAACTTTCATATTTATAGGTTGTCCTAGAATACGTATTGTATACTAACCAGTATTGTACAAATGACCCCACACTAGGGACAAGGGTATCAGAAACAACAAGTACCATGGTACCACAACACTTAAACCCGGATCTGCAGATCATACAAACATTTGTCCTGCAGCGGGTATCGAACGTTATCAGCTGATAAGGAGGTCGTCAACATTACTTAACCTAGTTGATCAGTTATACCGGGCTTACACAAGCGAAGCGAGAGGCGAGGCGAATGACGAATGTTCAACAACTTAGTACTGTCTGTAATGGAATACACGTTGAACAGCACGTTCGTCACTCGTCTCGTCATTCGCGGCTCGCGAGGCGAATGACGAGACGAGTTGATTGTTTTTCTTGTTCACGAATTTATCGATGAGTGTCGAGACGAATGTGATTGCGCATTTGTCTCAATCGCGTATGTTATTATGCTCTGTCTACACGGTCCTTCTTGCCTACGCATACCTGTAGCCTTTTTGCGTACGTAAGATTGGCAACACGGTAGCTCGCAAAAAACTCAAAAGTGCGGCATGTAGGTACTATGAAGATTGGACTGCACAGTTGTTGGTTTGCAAGATTTAAGCTGAGCGTTTGTACGCGCATTCAAGCAGCGCTTCAGTCTTCTCACACCGCGGCTCTCAAAACACACTAAGCTTTGCACAGATTTAGTTTGCGCGAACTTATATGTACGAATACCGTTTAGTCACTGTTCCGTGTTTCGTCTTTTTTTTTATTTTGACTGAGAAATTTCACTGTGCAGATAAAAACGACCTTATGGACGGCACTTTACGAAAGACTAAGCTAAGCTTCGCACAATGGTGATGAAAACAGTCTTACCAGTGCAAGCGCAGTGTATGAAGAAATGCTGACAGTCCTTCCATTACCACCAAAATGAAAAGTGTGAATGTCGCCCAAATAGCGAATACAAAGAAAAGCTTCGGTATGCCCACGAATGAGTGATCTTGCAACGCCAACTTCGAAAGTATCATAGTCCATAACATATCTGACAGTTCTGTAACAACAATGTCCTTTTTGTATAAACGAGATTTCAGCTCGGTAGTGCGAGTTTTAAACATAATGATCATCATCATCAGCCTGTTAAGGGCTGGACGTTGGCCCCCAAAGAATACCATATTAACCCTCCTTCATTCACCGCCTTTCCGCAACCTTTGATCTAGTGAGTTTTGACCATAAATTTAAAATGAAACTTTTAAGTGATTTTAAAAGATACTACGTTAAATTAGTTGAAACAAGTTTATATTTAACGTTACGTTACCCCCGAAAGATTAAGAAAACCCCTAAAATGTATTCTAGGTAGGGGTTGGTTATTGGGTACCTTATTAAACTACTAAATATATTATACTAATTAATACACAGGGTGAATAATGAGACTCACAAGGAAAGTATATTTCCTTTTATAGTTAGACCCTATTGTTAAAAAAAAGAAATAATTTAACAGAATATAAATAACTACATAAATATCAAAAAATCATAATATAGAGAAGCTAACAGTGTGTAAAAGTATTAGGACTTTTAATTACCTACATCTTGAAAATAAATATAATTCATTCATACATTAATTTCTGTTTTTTTAACGATAGGGACACCTCAGCACATATCTTTGAGGCTCTGAAATAAAGCCTCAAGGTCTCAATAATACTATGACATTCTTGATGATATTGCAATAATTTTAACAAGCTGGTTATACTAAAATATATTAATTACCCTCTGTTTCATAATCACTCGCTAACTTAGTAGCTCTGTCCTTTTCTAACACTAGCACACTGCTAAATTTAGCGAGACATTACGAAATTACGAAACATTGATATTTAGTTTAAAGTAGTCACACTGTCTAAAATTTTAAATAAAATCAAAATATTTATAATTTTAGTTACTGTTTAAATTTTTTTATTATCCTCCATATCCAAGGATAGGTGTATTTACAGAGTAGAAGATACTTACTAATGTTTGGTTTTATCTAATTTATGAAGGTGAATATAATGTTACTTATTTAATTATAACTGATTAGGTAAATTAACTTAACGTTGGTGGTAAAACTTAACTAATATACATACTTATCTTTCTAAATGAAATGCAACGAACCAAAATCAAATACTATGGATCTTCGAAAATTATGCATATTATCTGATGAATAATGACGAAATGTTGACTGATTGTTGACGAAATTTAAAAACCCGCAAAGCATGTTCTGTCACATACTGCAGCGCCCCCCTGGGACATGTAACTATAAAGTCTGTTAAATATTTTTACTTAAGGTTAATACCAACAAAACTATTACAAAAAACTGCACGATCGCACCCCTTGCAATCGGAATGACAATCAGATTACCCGTATTACTCTCCTACAATTAGGTTAGGCTATTAGCCTACATTTAGGTTTGGCTATTAGCCTAACCTAATTGTAGGAGACTATTTACCTGATCTAAGTCGAGAATATTGAACCGCGATGCACGGAGCAATTGAAATTTCATGAACATCGGATCAACCATTTGAAAATTATCATTGGACACACTTTATAAAGATATAGAGCGTCGTTAGACGAACTTGACTTGGAGATCTCACTTTCTTTGCTCGCTGTTTCTGAGATTCTGATGCTGAGTTTATAACACGTCCAAAACTTTGGTTGTATCGACAAGATTTCCATACAAAGTCAGTGGACTTGTTGAGGCCCGGCCAAACTGCAGGCGTAAGGTATTGCTATGATACTGATGGCCGCACAGTCACAAGTTCTAGTCAACTTAGCTAGCCGTTGTCAGTCCAGCCTTGGCTTTAGGCGTTTAGAAACGTTTTCATTCAATTGCAAATATAAAAATGAAACATGAAAAGTTGTCTCTTGTGGACACCATCGTATTCATAGGTATCACCCTAGATAATAAGCTACAAAGGGGCCTTCACATTGATAAGTTATCGAAGAGACTTAGTTCTGCGGCATACGCAGTCAAATAGATCCGTCTTTATACAGACGTAGACACAGCTAGACTAGTTTACTTCAGCTACTTCCACAGCATTATGTCGTTCGGAATACTGCTCTGGGGGAGTGCTGCAGATATAAATACCGTTTTTGTGCTGCAGAAGACGGCTGTTCGAGAAAATTAACAATATGGGAACCAGAGAATAATTTCGCCAGAAGTTTAAAGAAATAAATATAATGACATACATACCCTTGTCAATACATCTATGAAAATCTGACAAAAATATTAATTTGTTTAAGAAAAAAAGCAATAATCACAATGTTAATACCAGAAATAAAGATAAACTCGCTGTTGCCACTTGTAGACTCCATAAAGTTAGTAAATCGTTTAAAGGGTCAGGTGTACGCTTTTATAACAAACTCCCAACATATATACAAAAAAGTAAAATTAATAAATTTAAAAACGTAATAAAAGAAATACGGTACTTTAAAATATCTGATTTTAAAGTACGGTTTTTAGATGTTAAAAACTCTTGGAATTGAAAATGCTCCAACTCGATAAAAATGTAGGTACCTATTGTTTTGTAAAAGGATAATTAAAAAGAATAACCAGCCTTGTTATTATTTTCCTTCCTGGCTTAGTCGCGGAGGAATAGGCAGTAGATAAAACCGACGTTCCAAAGTGATCCTCATGATTTTAATGAATAAATGAATTTTGACTTTGATTTTAACGTTATTGCTACCTATTACCAAATATAATGATTGACCTCTGACTACCCTCTACTTGGTATCCTCAAAACTATTATCGCACCGATAATGTTTCTGAAGAAGCCTGGGGAATAATTACATGAATGTATTCCGTGAGTGTTTGTTTAGTTTTTTTGTTTGTTTGTGGTGCATTATTGATCGGTCGAACGAAGATTTTCTACTTTGACAATCCGGCGGCGTCTATAAGTATATTTTTATGTATGTTTGTTTGTTCGACGATAACTGGCGATATTCAATGTTCATAAAATTTGGTAATTCTCCTTTGGAGTATTCATTAATTTAAATCCTTTGACAATTGCGCGTTCTTGGACAAGTCAAATTAACAAAAAATAGGTATCTACATGATATGAAGAAGAAGACATTAATTTATACAATTAGTACAAAACATTAAAAAAAACATGTTACACAATAGGTTACAAAACATTAATAAATTAAAAGTAAATAAATATTTTCAAAAACAAGCTTTTAAACCTGAGTGCAGCAGTGTCATGGTAAAACTTAAAACCAGCTTTCATAATAAAATGCTTACACAAAATTTCGTGTCAGTGCTGTTGACCGTGGAAGAGTTTCTTTATCTGGAGCTAATCCTGGATGTCGATTCAGGCCAAGCTTACAATAAAAATGCATTGTTATCAGAACTGAACCAACATGTAAAAATTCAACACCGTAGGATAAGAGGAAGTGGTTCTAATTCAACTTGCAATATTTGACCTAAATAAAACTAACATACAAACATTGCAAGTTAAACAAAATCTTAAACAAATGTACATTAAATACTGATAAAATGCCATTTACTAACGAGCATGCGCCAGAGAGAGAGCCCACAGCCGTAGATAAGAGGCGGTGTGCGATATAGTGCTGAGCACGAACTCAATGGTGCGCACAGCTTGGTGTATCATCAGATCACCAAAGGAGGACATGTAGATGGACACCTCGGCCATCACAAGCTCCTCCATCTTTTTGTCAGAGTCTCGATGCTGGTAACGCCTGAAGTTACTGATTTTTTTCTGTAATCAATGAATATTAAATTTTTCAAAGTACTGCAAATACTTGTCTAGGGTCTGGGTGTTCTCTATGTATTATAAAGATTGTATTTTCAAAAAAAATATCAGTCACGTAGTTCCTGTAGCACAAGATCTGCTTACTTTGGGGCTAGATGATGTGTGTAAAAATGACCAGCACTATTTAATATAATTTTATTTTAAAGTCTACGATATTGTCACTAACCTTGTAAAAAAGAAACTCTAAGCTAGTCCTGGTACCACGGAACCACGTCTATTACTGCTAAAAAATTACGCTATTTGAGTATGCAGAGAATTAGAGCCCATTTTCAAATTTCAAAAATGTGTCCCGTCGTTTTTATTTTTTTCTGAAAATATTTATTTTAGGCCTAGTAAAGGAATCACGTCTATTACTGCTAAAAAAAATCGCTATTTGAGTATGCAGAGAATTAGAGCCCATTTTCAAATTTCAAAAATGAGTCCCCAGTCGTTTTAATTTTTTCTGAAAATATTTTTAGATGCGGTACATTTTTGTTCAAAACGAATTTTGTTTATGATTGAGCTATACCAATAAAAAGTAAATAGAAAGATAACTCTTAATATGTGTGTGTTTTCACGGCTCCTAAGGGTCGTAGCGGAACCTTCCTCATGAATTGGGCTATCAATTTTTAAAATCCGTTGTTAAAACAAAAAAAACTTTGTAGCTTCATTATAATTAATTCATTAGATTTGTGCTCTATTTAACTACGGAGTTATTTATGTTTCTGCTGTCGAACGTTTTGATATGCTTGACACATGACACTTGACATAGATGGCCACTAGCCAGTATGTAGGTATGGACTTAGCGAGCTGTCATGCATGTTCATAAATATCGTCATAGCAAGCGGAAGCAGTGTAACATTTGTCTATTTTGTGATCAAATCACAAGGAACATTTCTCTTTGAGGTAAAGCAGCCCCTAATCAACCACTTTCTGTTGGCGTTAACGCCTGCGAAAAGATTGAATTGTATGGAAATTATATTAGCTTTTGAGATGTCACGTGTCACGTTTTTTTTGACCCTTTGGCATTAGCGTGAGTTATTTGTCTAGACGCCATGTAAGGCCATCATTCGATGTTTTGATTATATTGGAATATGCCGTGTCACGAATAGAGGAAGTCGATTTTGCAGACCCGAGATCACGGGTGAATCGTTCTATTATAATATAATAGTTGGCCTTTGGTAGTGGCAGTGGTGTAATTATACATTTTCGTTGGACTACGACCCCTTGGTAACCGAAGTTTATTCTGACTGTATAACTACTTAACATGCTTACTAAAGAACTGGTCCAACGGAAACATTGGCGCGGCGGTCAAAAATAATAATTTGTGAATTCATTGTCCAAGTTCGCGTCAATGTAGTGATTGCCACGTTGGCAAGACCGCGCCAGTTTGCGCGGGCCCTAACAAATTGTAAACAGTTGTTTAGTTATACAGTATCTTATTTTCTTATGTTGAATTCAAAATGTAACTAATTAGTAACGTGTTAGGGTCCGGTTAAACTAACGCGGTGGCAGCGGAAATCAAATAGAAATGGTTTTCAAGCGGTTGTCAAAGTTCACGGAATGTATTAATTGCCACCGCAATCGCCATCGCCAACGCCACCGCGTCAGTTTGAACGGGCCCTTACAAAATAATTTACCATTGCCTCGTCCCTTTTCTTCTTGTTATAACAATGGATATAAAACGGTGTTCCGAGCAGCATTATAGGTATACATGACAGGGCGATTATAACCAGTGTCTTCTGAACGGTTTTTTGGTATGGAAACATGTAGGCATCGCATTGTTTTTCCTTGTCCACTGGCTTTGTATTAGCAAACAGGACCATGTCGATGAAGAAGATGAGAATATGAGGCGCACATGCAGCATTTTCCTTTAAATTTTCTAAAATAGCAAAGCATGAGCTTCTGATAAACTCTGACCACGATGTACCTTGACATTTCCTATCCACATTTTGAGCGTTTTGATTACTAAAACATTGTGGTGGTTACTAGTACCACCGTAAGTTTATTAAGATTTTGTTTTTCTCGCAATAGTTCCAATATTGGTATAAGAATCCAAACTGGTAGGAATGCGAATAAAATGTGAAAATTCTTAGCTGTTCCAAATTCAAAAGGTTTATAAAAATACTGCGTTTGAACAGATCGAATTCCATCAACATTTTATTACCACTAAACAGTCCAGGTTGTATTTTCTATTTACATTATTCTTTGATAAAAACAAGGTTACCATTTTTGCACAACTTTTCTTGTTTCACTTTCCCCTATCAGCATCCACTACCTTCTTATAAGTGTCATCCTTCACCACATTCTATCACCCGTAATATGAGTTTCTACCCTCCTGATGACATACCTCCAATTCCTTAATTACTCCTCAACTTTCGGCTTCGTGTGGATCTGATCATCAAGGTCACATTTTTATATAGAATAGAAATAACACAAAAGGGTGTTGTTATTTTAAATACTCATAAATTTAGGCCTATTCTACCTATATAAGTGTCGCATTATAATAAGACTCACATCTAAAGGACCATTTCTTTATAGATATTATAAGAAAAAACTGTATATTTTGCGTCAGTTGACTGCAAAATTTATTTTAATCTGGTAGGCAAATTGAGTTTTTTCTACTGCCTGTTCCTCCACGACCAAGTCAGGAAAGAAAGGCAAGAAAACAAGGCTGGTTATTCTTTTTAATGATTCTTTTACAAAACAACGAGTTGGAGCATTTTCAATCCCAAGAGTTTTTATCATCTACATAATCAAATATCACATAGTATGCCTTTTTATAAAGTTTTTTTTTAAATTACGTTTTTAAATTTATTAATTGACCATTTTTGTATATATCTTGGCAGTTTTTTATCAACCAAAAGTCAAGCTGTTATAACTCCCTCCAATAACCCATCAATAACCATATTATTTCTGTAAAACAATAACACCGCCATTCTTTAACATCTCAGTTGTCTGGAAGAAATCGCTTTCAGAAATCGATAAGTCCACCTATTGTCTATTTTTTTCTTTTTTGTTGTTTTATTATGTTTTTTTTATGTTCGGCTGTAAAATGGTGCTATGCACAGTAAATAGTTTATCTTACTAACTATATGTATGTACCTCGGTACTATGACAACGCCATAGCGTCCTTAATCGCAAAGTCCAGTATGAAATCTTTCTCCGACTTAAATCACAAGACTTGTTGCCTAGAGTAAAATTTTACTTTCGTTTTGGTTTGGCTACTAACGCCATTTTACGGTACTAAGAAGGCGCTACTTGTGCGACTCAGGCTTAATTAACTCTGAGCTAATTTACTACGCAATCGTTTTGTATTTGAGTTAGATAGCAAAAAAACATGCTCACGGTGTAGTTCCGGGAGATAACCAAGTAGAGATGGTAGTCAATGGCACGCTCAAACAATATATTCAGTAGTTTTAAGTCTAGAACTTAAAACTACTGAATATATTGGCATATCGGTTATTAGCAAACCTACATAGGTTGTAACCTACATACTACCTGTAGGTTATAATTGTAACGCTAAGTCGCGCAATTGGACCTTAAAATACTTTAAAACTTACTTTTACGAGCGCTGTACTTAAACCACTTAAAGTAAATCATTATCACCAGCCATAAAAAAAAGCAGCACAGGAACACAATTTCCGGAATAAATTGTAAATAAATTGCGTAGTATGTTTTAAAATGTCTGTAAAATAAAATTTTATGTTTGTAACTCTTTCACGCAAAAACTACTGAACGGATTTTAATGAAGTTTTACAGTAATTTAGCTTATAATTTATCAGAATAACACAAGGCTACTTTTTATCCAAGTGCACGCGAGCGAAGCTAGTTTGTATATTTGTATTGTATATTGTGTTGAGCATATTGAGATTATATTATTGTAGAGACCACTCGGTGGCGCGGCGGGTGAATAGCCAGCTGCGACATAAGAGATGCTGGTTCAATTCCCACTGCGGGACCAATGTTTGCATATTCTGCAGTAATTTGTTCCGATTCTGGGAGTTGTGGTACCACGATACTCGTAGTTCCTGATACCCACGACACAGGGAAGCCTGGTGTGAGGTCAGAACTATGTATGTGTCTGTTGGGTGCATTGTTTATATAATTATTGTGTTTTTAACATAAACAAACATCGTATTCATAGAGGGTGTCCCAAAATATGTATATGAGCCAACGGGATGATCTGCCTATGAAATATAACAAGTGATTTTAACGAAATTATAGGATTTTAATTTGGTTAAAATAACTTGATTTAAAAAAAACGAAAACCTTTGTTGTCCTTCTATCCATCCGGATTTCAAAAAGGCATAAAAGAAAGTTTTTTACTAATTTTGTTGAATGATCTTTTTTCGTGATAGTGTACATAACTCTGGGACTGTTTGTTAGGACTATCAAATTATATAAAAACACTTACACGTAGTTGACAAAACTCAAGATGATACCAAAAATCATATGAACTACACCAATAATGATAGACATTTTCATTTTTATCATATTTTCCATGGTTATCTTATTCATAGCAAGCTGAAACAAAAAAACCTAATATTTCATAAATGTCGGATACCTGTCTAATAACATTATTATTATGTCGATCATCTCTTATAAATAAGACTCTTTCAAATAAAATAATAGATGATTTGGCACCCCCAGTAAAATATTCATTCAGTCATCAAAATAACTAAAGTTGTGGGTGTCCCTCCCCTACTCAATTTTTATCGTGACCTAAAGAGCTCGCATATGCGTTTGCTATAAGAGATTGTGTGAATGTTTTAAGTATTTTATAAAACGATATAAAACTAAACTTCACATATACCGTCCATAGTGGGTCTACTCCATACACATAAGGCTTCGTGATGTTATTACTGGGGCTCATGTCGAAAAACTCGGAATTCATAATTTCTTCATCAGTATAGATGTTCATGTAATAGGAATTAGTTAAAGATGTGGTCTTGCTGAACCAATCGTTGTAGATAAAGCCAGTGTACATGCTGAAAACACCGAGGAGGAGAATCACGTAGCGACCTGAAAACGCATGATGCTGTCAGAATAAGAAAAATAAACTGTTGTTTTTTCAACCAACTTCAAAACAATAGTAGATTATCAATTCGTTTGTTATGATTTTTTTGCCAATTGTGAACGGATTTTATTTATGTAAGGGTGAAAAAATAAGGGACGAAATTTCATATTGGACTTTTTATCAACTTCCCACTATTTGAAGTCGGTTTTTATTTTTGTAAAATCTACTTGTCAATTTCAATTTCCCTTTATTTATGATACATGGGTTACAATAGATGGTATAATAATAATAATAGTGCTCAATGCTGCTTCGAAGTTCGGTAAAAGAGCTACCAGGGTCAAATTCGATTTCATCGGCAGAATTGGCGAGCGTGCTACCCTTCCGAGAGTCGTGCGTTCTGGTCGCTCGCTAAAGCTGCCGAAGGAAATTTTTGTCAATCCGCTTTGCCCCCACTTCAAAAAACCGACGGTTATCTGGCTCACATCACTAAAAAAAACGATATTCTAGAAAATCTCTTTGCGTCTAACTTTGAATTTGAACGACGGAGGCGCCGTGCCACCCACCATTCCGAGGTATATCTATGCCGTAAAATTAAATTACACAACGGTAAGTCCGGGAGGCTTTCTCTGGGTGTTTATAAGTCGAGCGGGCCTGTTGGTATACCGGTGTGGTGCTGAAGCGGTGTGCTCCTGAATTTTCATGCTCTACCAGACAGGTCCCATCTACGTGGAAGACTGCTCATGTCCACACAGTGAAGAAAAATGGCTCAGTAGGTATCTGAGGAGTTGGGTTGGAGTGAAGGGCACAACTTGATCACCGACTGTCAATACGGCTTTCGCCAGTCGCTCAACTGGTAGTGTATCTCACATAGCGTTTGAAGCCAAGCCATCGAGTGTTATGGTGAGGCATTGGCTGTGAGCCTGGACATAGCGAAGGCTTTTGATCGGGTCTGGCACAGGAATCTTTTATCGAATTCACCATCTTACAGCCTGCCCGAGGGAAAAAATAGTTCAGAATCAGAATCAGAATTATTACATACCTAGTTTACAAAGTTTCATTTCCAAATTAATTAACATAGTACGGTTTTTCTTCAGTAGTTCACTCATAGAATTTTTAAATATGTTTGTTATTAATGGCTATAGACAATGAAATTTTGTTATAAATATTTGACATCGTGTTGAACATACTCACACGTGAGTGGAACAAAATAAATGCATTACCTAATGTTCATTGATTGATTTATTCATCAGGACACCAAATACAGGACACACATAAAACCAAATACAAAGGGTATTAGATATAGTGTTCCCGAAATAAGAGGGCATCACAGCATTTACTGTATATAGGTACAAAAAGACAGCTGACTGTGTCGCATAAAATAGCTCGAAAATGAGCTTGAAAAAGTTAGGCTACTTTTTATCCGGATACCACGTGGACGAAGTTGCGGGTGGAGGAAAATTTCGCGAGTGAGAAGCATGGCGGGCACGTAATTAGGAGAAAAGATTGTCAGATTACGATAAAAGTGCTAAATATGAATGTGGATGGAATTAAAATCAGGCCAAAAAAACATGAATATATTTTGTGAAAGATGACATGGGTAAGAAGGAGTAAGTAGGTACTGAGATAACGACTGATAGATGAGAGTGGAAGGAGAAAACATTTTATGCTTGCCCCAGGGTAATGTGGGGCAAAGGTGAAAAGATGATGAAATACCGCGACGCGGTTTTTGCGGTGTTTTTTAAAACTTAACTTTTAACACGGCTTTTGGTTTATCCATTTTCAAAATAACCCCTTCTTATTTTTTAACCATATGTCCTAGGTAGAAGACGGGTAACAAAATTTATAGAGATAAGCGATAGGAAACCCCAACGAAATTAGTTCGACAGATATTTGCTTGTCTACACTAAATTTAGGCAAACACTTAACTTGTATTACTGTCACCTTTTCTTATAGACAAGCATCTAAATGAACACTTTAGATAATTGAGGCAAGGAACTTCTGAACCCAAACGTAGTGTGTCTTGGCACGTCTTGGCCAGTTTACATAAAAAATACGACAAGATACTTATACTCATGAACGTCTGCACTAAGACTTTGCTTACCACCAAATAGTATGTTCCATATTTCGTTAGACGATTTATTTTCCGTAAATTTCTTCTCATTTTTGACCATCCATGCGGCAAAAAGAGTCAAGATAGTAGCATGTCCAACATCTCCGAACATGAGGGCGAACAAAAACGGAAAAGTTATTATTGTGTAAAGTCCTGAAACAAGTTTATAACAACATTTTCAGTATCTTCTAGTTTCGTATGGCGTGAAGATCTCTCGTTAAGACTCCTATCTAAGAACCCAAGTTATACAAACGATATTTTTAATAGATAGCGTCATACAATACACTGCACGAATATCCGAAATACCGCACATTACTGGCTATTCAACCTTTCCACGAATCATCCTTGAGGTCGTCAGATTGTTTGCATGAAACATTTGCAACCGATAAGCTGTTTTGGAGAAAAATCTAAAATAAATAAATACTAAATATACACATACAATAATCCTGAACACATACTAATTCCTGTTTCATGGGTAGCAGGATTCACTAGTATCCAAGTACCGCAATACCCAGATCCGAAAACAAACAAACAAAGAAGTACATAATATTGTTTATAAATAAATATTATCTTTTATAGTAATTTATATTATAATAAGAATGTACAGGTCAAATTCAGTACAATGAAGATATTTGAAAAAAAAATTTGGAGGGTACTCTATGATCGATACTGAATTCAAAATTTTTTTTTTTTTATTTTTGTCCCTCTGTCTGTCTGTCTATCTGTATCTGGAACGCGCATCACGCCGAAACTTATGAATAAATTCAAATTAAACTTGGCATGATTTCAGTTTATACTACGGAGCAAGACATGGGATACTTTTTATCTCGAAATTCAGCACGGTTCCCTTGGGAGAGGGGATGAAAGTTAAAATGTGTACTTGGTTGTAATTCATTACCGCGTAGTCCGATTTTATTCATTATTTTTTTGTTAGAAAGGTACTTAAAATATTGTCGTTAATTCATAGTCCAAACAAAAAACAAACACGCTCACGACTGTCTTCCCAATGGTGGACATCCTCAAATACATACTCAGTGAGTAGATCTTTGAGGATACCAAGTAGGAGATGTTAATTCTTCACGAATTAACGGTCGATAGTCAGAGGCACGTCCAAACATTACATTTGGTAAATGCCCGGGTTTTGCAAGCATTCCACGTGACAGGTTGCAAACACATCGCCGTTTATTTTGGCACATACCTTCGAATTTTTGATTCTAGGGCATGCCGGTTTCCTCACGATGCTTTCCTTCACCGTTTTGAGCACGTGTTAATGTGCACATAAAGTGGAAAAAACCATTGGTGCACGACCGGGTTCGAACCCACGACCTCCGGGTCAAAAGTTGTGGTATCGCCCACTAGGCCAACACGGCATTTAGTCCGATTTCATTTATTATTTTTTGTTAGAAATATTGTCCCGTAAATATTTCATTAGATCAGTATGGCCGTCCAAAATAACTTTAAACCTAGAATGTATAGGAACCTTCGACTATATGTCTCATCTTAAGCTGGCGTAAGATTTGTAGTGCACTTTTTAGTGTACGCTGAGTGTTAGTCCTAATGTCAAAGATTTTTTCACATAAAAATTACAAAATTTAAATTCCATCACTATTTTTGTAGTTCTTAACCGATTTCAAAAATAAAAAAAGGTTCTCAATTCGACTGTATGTTGTTTTTTATCGTATGTGTTTGATACGCGTTATCTTCGATAATTGTAAACAGATTTTAATGATTCTTTATATGAATCTTGGGTTACTGTCTTCTGATAAATACAACCTGGGAGTTTTCAAAGTAAAAAGCTCCTTTGTTGATAAGAATGCTTCACCGCAGTCTACAGCGCTGCTTAATATGAGACAAACTGTGGTCAAATGCAAAAAATAATCGGCAGGGATGGCAATCCCGAACGAAGTCGTGGGTTCAGCTAGTATACTATAAAATTAAATCATGGCAGGACTCGAATCCGACGACCTCCTCTTTGTACGTGGGTGCTATAACAAATTAACCACTACATTCTTGGGATGTTTTGGCTTATAGCCTCCACCTTCAAGTTAAACTTTACTGTTTAGGTAAATAAATAAATAAATAAATAAATAATGCTGGTCATTTTATCACACAACGTCATCTAGCCCTAAACTAAGCATAGCTCGTACTATGGGAACTACATAACTGATATAATACTTATATACTTTTTTTTAAATACATACATATTATACATAGAAAATACCCAGACCCGAGACAAATATTTGCAGATTATACAAACATTTGTCCCGCGGCGGGAATCGAACCCGCAACCTTCTGCGTCTCAGGCAGTCCTTCACCCACTGCGCCACAAAGGTCGTCTTTACAGATAACTGTAAAGCCTCTATTACTAAAGTGATATGGAGTACAATAAATTCACGAAACTAAATTTTTGGGATATTCTAAAATCTAGTGATTATCCTTAAGCGTGGGTTAACACTTTATTATATTAAATTAATTATTATTAGGTATTATATTAGTTTTACAATTAATTACTGTAATTTGCGAGACTGGTGCCATACCTGGATTGAGTTCACCATATTTCGAGTCACCGTATGCATTTATGAGTGTCTGAAAGCCATGTGTGAACTTATTTGTCCGATGATATGTGGGCGGTACTGAGTCCGTGCGAGTTTTCGACATGAAAGAGGGCACATTTGTACCAATCATATTCTGCAAACATTAATACTTATGAACTTGCAATCAACATCTCTCTATCGTAAACTAGGATAGCGAGTTTTTATTCCGGCCTCCAGCAGCTTATGCTACGTGTTTCAAAAAACAAGTTTACTACTATCTATTGTAATGCGCGTACAGCTTAAAGACTCTTTGCTCAGGGGGAGCAAGGTGGCAGGCAGACCAAGATCTCTGGTAATAAACATAACAGAGTAGCAACGTACTAACACGATGCTGCATCAAGCTGAGACAGGGACCTATTTTGACCCCAAGCAACACCTATTTTCTATAGGCTAATTCTTTCCCAGTATTTTCCCATGTTTGTTTCTTGGGTTCAAATAAAAATATTATTTCTTTCTTTCTTTCTTCTTCTACTTGGGGTTTGATATATTGACATAAGCGGGATGATATGTTATATTTTATCCATGGAAAAATAACGATGGCACGAAAGGAAAGTTGTGCGAAAGAAATATAATAGCAATGTAAAATTTTGAAAAATATATTACATACGATCTGACTTCTTAAAATAGTATTGGTTAAAATATTAATTAAAAAAAAAAAAATGGACAAGTGCGATTCTGACTCGCGCACCGATGATGCTTCCGTGCAAGCTTGTATGTTCACCAAAATAATTACCATTACTCAAGTTCATAAACCTGAAATATGAAAGACCTAACATTGCTCTTACGAAAAGATAAGAAGGAAAGACAAACTTTATTTTGTAGTTAAAAAATGTTACAACGATATAGTCACTGTCAATTCTCCAACTGCAAATTTAATAGTAACGATTCAGACTATTTCCATTGTGCGGCCTGTGATGCGGTCTGGCTGCGTTCAATTGCGATATATTTTTTTATTTTTACTTGAATTCATGGACTAATTTTTTATATTATATATATTTTTTTAACGCGAAAGTTTGTGAGGAAGGATGTTTGTTACTCTTTCACGCAAAAACAACTGAACCGATTTTGATGGAACTTTACAGTAATATAGCTTATACATCAGAATAGCACATGGGCTACTTTTTATCCGGGTACCAAACGGGTGAAGCCGTAGGCAGAGGCTAATATTTTATAAATAAATATATTATATATTTTAGATAATCTAATAGTGTTTCATAACTAATTGAAACAATTTCAGTAATCTATCGTCCACTTCCGCCAGTGACGACGTAATCCTTCTTACTGAACTGTAACAAGAGAGCTTACTGAGCAGAACTCCAGCGTATCTTGAACTTTCTGCAAATCCTTATCAGGCACCCAGCACTGACCTATCAGGCAATTCTTTGTTATGTCTAGAGTGAAGAGGTTCATATTATGGTAGATGGCCTTTGCCTTCCGGACCTGTATCATCCATGAGTGCCACTGCCTACCCACAGTGCGGAGTGCTTTGCATCGGTGGTATGTCGACGTATTCAATACCTGCATGAAATTCAGAATAAAACCTTTTATAATTTTTTTATATTAATTTGTTTTTTATTTCATCAAAATTACCCAAAATACGTAAATTTTCATAAACGTATATTATTATGGGTCTTGCGTATATTTTGGGACCCAATAGGCCACTCAAACAAACACGATCACGGCTGTAATCCCCATGATGGGCATCTTCATATTTTACGCAAATCAATAGAATACCGAGTAGAGGTATTTTTTACAAATGGAAAAACCAGTGTTGCTTTACCGGGTACGTACTGACGACCTACGGATAGAAAGTCGAAAACCGGCCAAATAATTTAAAAAAAATATGCACTGTGAGCATAGCTTTTTTTAAACTTAGCTTTTAAGTTATAACTAAAAAGCTAAGTTTTAAATCATTTTGCTATAGTTGAAGATATTTTAACATAGCATTAGCTTGTTCTCGAATCCGCCAAAGTCCTGAGTGAAAGAAAAAAGTTCGTGTATATTGCGCGCTTAAACTTAAGTAATATTAACAACAACGAATAAATAGGTAACATTTAATGACCTCTATACGTGCAAATACTTGCCATGTCATACCTACAGTAATACCTAAGTACTGGTCAGTAAATATTACATCGAGCTTTAGAAAAACCATCGGCTTGTTCATAAAAAAAATAAAAGTTATGGTCGATGTTTATTTTCTGGTGAAATTAGATAATTATAACTTTAGATTGCAAATACACTCAAACACAGAGAATCCGGCTCACTGGCCTTGATATCTTTGAGGTTTTTTTTACGGTCCCAGTTGACTTTCTAAGTAAACGGTGATTCATAAATTAATGAAAATGGTTGGTTATAATATTTTTAACGGATTCATAATAATAATATGTGTAAATTTAAATGCGTCAGAACTTTCTCAGATCTTTGTAAGTACTGTTACCTCCGTAAACGGAATTAAAAGTAAAAACAGTTGCATGAATTACTGGGTAAATATTCAAACAAGTAAATGATTTAGCATTTTGAATGGCATTGCTTAAGGGCACAGTCTATTTATACAAAACATAAAAATTGCGTCAATGTAGCGAGCGCAGAGAGGGGGACCTCTCATCCTAGTAAGCATAATTACAAATTTTGCAAGTCTTGAAAAGGACCGTAGGTTGCTCTAATTTACTAAGTATATTTTATCAATTATTGTATTTAAATAAATATGACAAGTGCGAACAAGAATCGTGTTTTGAGGGTACTTTATAAGTCGAATTTTGATAAATTTCCACGGGTTTTTTTAGTTATAAAAATACGTCTTTTACATTCTGCCGTAAGTAGTTGGCCAAATGCCGCATTCATGAATAAAATGATCAAATAAAAAAAATGTGTTTAATTCTTATACGGAATTCACAATACTAGCAAACCTGCCTGCACTTCTTTTGTATAGATTTCATGCACTCGGTAGTTTTTGAAAACTAAAATAATGTGTTACTTTATTTCTCTTGAAGGGGTATTAATATAAATTTTCTTAACAAATATAGATATAAATTATTACGACTATACCACGTACTTTACTATTCTCCTGCTGACGTTAATAACAAATAATAATAATATAATAGTTCGTAATAATATTCAAAAAGGTTACCAAACCACGATAATACCAACATCGTTGATTATTACGCATTTCTGACCACAAAGATATGAGCTTAACCATGAGACAAAAGGTTGGGAAAGATTAATAGAACGCAAAACTGCTAGCAATATAGGTTCCTACAGTTGAAGGCGTTACTTAAGTCTAACAGGGAAAGAATAGTGAGTTGCCGATAGTCGATAACAGAACTGATCTTATCAATATTTTTTATAAGAGCCGTCATGTGAACAGGACGAAATAAAATTTGAAACAGACTAAAAATATTTTTTTTGTGAAAGGGTGAAAGCTTTTGATGCACGATTTTCTCAATTATTTTTGGAAGGAATGAGAGAATTGAAATTGCTACGATAGTCTAAGTTCAGTGATACCAGACTTTTTTTGGAATGTTTAACATATATATTTAAAAAAAAAATTAACACCTCATATCTGGGGTAAAGTAGGTTACGGTAACCGCTTACCAACAGATGGGCCGTATGCTCAGCGGTCACTAAGGAATTTTACTCTCAGTTTTTGATTATAAACTCGTTATTTTGTAGTTTCTTGAGATCATTGAGATCAATAATTATAAGGATATGGTATTTTTTTTCATTTTCTATCTGTTTTCTGGGTCAAAAATAAGGAAATTTTACTAAATTGTGCCATCATAGTTAAGAAAATGAGATATTTTTAAAAAATTAATCAATACAAACATTTTTAGATGATTATGTGCTGAACAGTTTTGCTATTTTATTCTTTAAATTCTCAATTTAGTGCACGAAAATAACTCGAAATGCTGTTTGGCGCTAGAAAGCTGTATTAAAAGTGAGCAAATTTTGCTAGACTGCAGCCTTAAGAAACCAATAAGTTTTATTTGTTTTAATTTCGGAGGTATTTAGTGGTCGATGGAACACGTTTTATTTAAATGAGCTAGAGTTTTTAGTGTCGGGTTAGTGTCGATGACTGACACGGATTAATTTCTCAAGGCGGCCTTCACATGAATCCTAATATTTAAACAAAAGCCTGCAAAAATATTTTAGTTATCAAAATTTAAATTGGTAATCTACTTTTGTCTCTGACTGTACCTTACTTCGATATAAAATCTAAAGGACAAAAACAAACAACAATAACTATCAAAATGGCGGGGTGCCAATAATTAATTTAACCGTTTGATATATGAGACAATAAAGTATACCTCAAATATATATAATACATAACACACAAACTACACACCAACTGGTATCTTCAAGGATCTGCGTACCTACTGAGTATAAATCGGCAGATGTCTATGATAAAGATAGGTACGATTAATAGCTATACCACAACGAATCATATATCGTCTAATGTAATTTAATATTTTGCATCTCATCCGCTATTTATATTAAAATTCTCATTTGACAGTTGGGCAAGGAAACTCACTAATCGAACTAACCAGCAGTAGTAGCTCACCCAAGCCTAGGTTCTAAAGAAAAAGTCGTGAAAAAACCCACCTGCTCTAAATCAGAAATCCTGTCGTCAATTTTGACCATCATATCCGCTCTCTCTGGCAACGTTTGTGGGCATGGGTACATGTTAACACGGAATCCGCTGAAAACCTTCTGCATACGAGCACTCAACTCTTCTCCTTGACAGATGGCTAAGAACGCCACCTTCCGGATTTCCGTTCCCTGTGGATATCAGAATTCATTATCGTCTGAAAAAATACATACCGGCGCATTGCTGGCTGTTGAATGAGTATATTAAAAAAAAAACAAGAGATTTATAAAGTTGTAAATGATTACTCATTATGGAAAATTTGCTATGATTTGTGAGTTTCAATGTTTTCCTATTCCTGCCAGTTCCTCTCGTGATCATGCTGCATGAAACTATAAACATCTAGACAACTAAACAAGAAACTCTGTGTGTAAACATCTCTGTAAATCTCTTTGGGTTAGCCCAGCGAGGCGGGAAAATAATGATGTTTGAATATAAACTCGCATGAAGCAATCTTGCTCCTTGCAAACCAACATACTGCTAACATCTTTAAATGAGACATGCTTTTTTTAAGCAAGTTTTGCGCGTCTTTTGCTTTGAAAATGTAAGGACTTAGTCATACGTGCTCGTTAGTACTTTTAAAATACACATAAAAGGTATAAATGAATATTAAGTTTTAAAGTCTATAAACCGAACTTACTTCCAGAACTCATACAATATCGAAATATTGGCAAGTTTTTTTCCTAACCACATATATTATACATATATTGTTAACTTTCTTACAGTCCGTTCCATCCAAAGGTTGTCTGGTAGAGATCGCTATTTAGCGATAAGACCGCCCATTGTACAACATTATCAAAGTTTTTTTTAGTAATTAAGCTGATGTGTTTTTTGGTGTGCAATAAAGTATTTTCTATTCTATTCTATTCTATATTATATCATATTTATATTATATTTTTATGGGACCACACCGGAACCACCTCCTACATAGCAAAGAAAAACTACCAACATCATTAAATAATCGGCGTTTTATAACACGCTTCTAAATTATTAGGTTCACTTGTAACTGTTCTACTATCAAACAATGTAATGATATCTTGGAAGTCAATTTTAACCCACTTCTAATCGTCATCTGGAAATTAAACTTTGTATGTATATGTAGTTTGGATAATTAAACTATAATTTGGTTTCTTGGAGCTGTTCTGATGATGGAGCCAGGAGGTGCATACTCTTCAGTGGCTACTAGTAAACCCCTCGCGTTTCTTTTTAAACTACCCATTTTATGTTTATACAACTAAAGTGGCTAACAATCATACGGCCCTTTTTTGGGAACGTATGGACACTTGCAACAACAGAGGTATCACGTATAGCCAACCTTGAGACAAAACGGGTCAAAGTCTCATTTGCCTGTGTCACGTGTCATCACTGTCACGCTTACTACAAACAGGAACACAGCAATGCGAGCATTACTGCTTGACGCTATAAATAGGTATGATGGTAGTACTTCTAAACCGTAAACGAAATTAAATTATCTTACTAAAATGATGATTCATTTTAGTAAGATAATTTAATTTCGTTTACGGTTTAACTCAATAATAACTCAATAATCGAACTGGTCCACGTGATATTGTAATCCTTGAGAAATAAGCGATCTTCATTTCATTTCAGCAAATTTTCCACAAAAATATTCCAGGTTTTTGCCAAAACTACTCATCCGATTAAGATATTTTTATATGACTCCGGTGTCATCTTCGACGTACAAGGTAAAGAAGAAAACCACTATACCATACCATACCATAGAACAATAGAGCTTAATTGGAGAACATTATTTTTGAGAAAACACTGTCAAACAAAAAAATAAAGAAATTTTTAGTTATATTTTTTTCACATTTACCGTATACGGGTCAATGAGTATCTTATCTTGGGTAGCCTGACGGTAATAAATGTTCCCTCGTGAGATCCTCCACAGCATCATCTCGAAGTGGAAGCATCTGGTTCGTCGAACCACAGCAGTCATTACAAATAGACGGCCGCCGGGGCCTATGTCACCCTGTCCCTTTCTGCGGCTGAAACGATCATACTATTAATAGACGACCTCTGTAGCGCAGTCGGCGAAGGCCGACTGAGACGCAGAAGGTTGTGGGTACAATTCCTTCGATAATATTTGTATGATCTGCAAATATTTGTCTCGGGTATAGGTGTTTTCTATGTATAATATGAATGTATAACATGTATAAAAGTGTATATGAGTAATCAGTCATGTAGTTTTTCTTTTCAACTATTCTTCATTTGGGACTAGATGATGCTGTATAAAAACTGTCCAGAATTATTTATTGATTTATTACTAAAATAAACTTCCATATATCTATATAATCAGCCCGCATTCGCCCACTACTTTGTATAAGCCTCATCTCCGGCACGCCACTCTTCCTGGTTCTACGCCAATCGAACCCAATGCATCTATACAAAACTTATTTGTTTGTTCGAAGAACGTTTGTTTGTTCTGGAACTGATTCAAATATATGTATATTTCACATTTTGTTGTGATTAAATGAAGTTTTTAGATCGAAATCTCAATATTTGTAAATCAAGTCGGAAGAAATAGCGCTGCTTGGCTGGTTTATGCGCGTGAGTTGAACTTTTTTTGGGTTTTAGTCGTTGAAAATAAGTAAAAATAATGAACTATAGATATCAGAAACACGTTAGAGGTAGCTTTAATACAAGCCACACACAGTTTTGTACGATGGATAGATAGATAGAAAATTATTATAACTAAAAAGTATTACCTATATATAGTATATAGTGAACATAATGCTAGATAGCATTCTCTTCCAGCTAACCTTTACGTTTTAAGTAAAACAGTCTTACATAAAAAACAAGAAAAGTTATAAATTATATCTTTGAGCTAATATATAGGGAGGGACGTACTTACCTACTTATTTAGAATAAGTAGGTAAGTGGTTTATGTTTTAATTATTATAAAACATAAAAACTATTCCTTAAATTAACACAATTACATATACCTACATAGCCTATCTTACACGTTACAGATAACATTTCTTTTATCTGATAAATATATTTTTTTTAATGATATTATATTTAAAAAAAATATATTAGTCTTGTAGTGTCCATAACACAAGCTGAGCATACTCTCAATAAAGATGACATACAATAAAGCTAAGAGACAGACAACGTACGAAAGAAAGAAAGAAAGAAAAAACATTTATTTACCACAACACAACACAACAGGTAACAAAATAGCTATATTAAAACAAACATTAAAAAACAGATACAAATACAGCATAATGCTGCACCAAACCTAGGGAAAGGTGCAGCGCTGATTTTCTGACAGGGCCTGCATCTTGATGTCACGATCAACGGTGAGCAACTTAAAAACAAAAATAAAAAAAATAAAACATATATAGATAGATATTATTTGCTTGTCTGTGGTCTGTGCAGTCAGAGTCTATATACGAATTTTTATTTAAAATAGTCTGTGGTTTTGTAGCTAGACTGTGCTTTATTGCATAAGGAGCAGGCTAAATCAGAACGTATCTACTCTGCGTCTGTGCTTCTGTTTTTGTTCAGTGTATGGCAGAACTGTGACAAATAAAAGCCATATTCAAGAAGTGAAGTGAAGGATACGTAGTATCTTCTAATCCCATTGCAAAAGGTTGTCAGTTACTTAAACAAGGCATGATTGCTCTTTGAAGAGCTGATCCTTACAAGTTTTTTTGAAGACCTGAACTGTTTTCATAGCACGCACTGGCGGAGGAAGATCATTCCAGCACAGAGAGGCAACGAATCTGAAAGAACCACGGAAAGCCATGGACTTATGCTTCGGTGTCTCAAACACATAGGTGCTTGCTCTGCTTGGGTATCTATTTTGAGCTTGTGTCCAAAAAAACTTATTAAATAGATATTTTGGATACTGTTTATGTATAACCCCAAAGAGAAGTACTGCCAAGTGGAGATTTCTTCGCGCTTCCATTTTGAGAAGTTTGAATTTAGGTAAGGAGTGATATGTGATCGTGGTGGGGCATGAAAACAAAAACGTGCACATGCATTTTGTACACGTTGGATCAGCTTTGTGGTCCTTGTTAGCAGACAAGGGCCATAAACAACATCACAGTAATTAAGTTTAGATAAAATTAAGGACTCACAAAGATTTATTCTAACAGCCTCACTTATAAATTGACGAATTTTATAAAGGAGCCTCAGGCGGTAGAAACAGTTTCGCACACTTTCAGCAACATGTCTTTCGAAATGTAAATGGAGTACCTATGTTAAAAATAATTAGTTAATTAAAAGGTAATATTTAATTTGACTTATTAGAAATAATAATTATACTATTAATCTTTATTAAAAACATCATTTCACTATCTGGAACTCTTCATAAAGATAAAATTTGCCCTAAGCATGATGAATTGCACACATAGCTCAGGAGATAATGGTGACAAATTAATATTATTCTCAAATAAATAAATAAACGTGGAGCAGAAGTGACTATTATTTAATATTTGGCAAGTCTATATACGTAGTACTGTTAGATGGGCATAGAAAATCGTTTTTTTCTGACTAACTGACTGATCTATCAACGCACAGCCAGAACGACTAAGTCTAGAAAGCTACAATATGTTTGTATCTGTATGTTTATTTTATGACGTAAGCATGATCTAAGATATATTTTTTGGAAATTTCCACTTTAAGGGAGGGGGGAATGGGGGGAACTTTGTATGAAAGTATTTGTTCTATAAAGTTAGAAACGTGAAAAAATGAATTACAGCTACTGGGCATGAATAAATAATGATGTGTTTCAGGGTTGTAATCCTACTACTATACAACAAATCACAATGTCACAAATGCGAAAGTTTGTAAGGATGGATGTTTGTTACTCTTTCACGCAAAAACTACTGAACGTATTTTGATAAAACTTTACAGTAATATAGCTTAAACATCAGAATAACAAATAGGCTATTTTTTATCCGGGTACTTCGCGGGCGAAGCCGTGGGCAGAGGCTAGTTTTTATTAAAATAATAATAACATGAAATAAAATCTTTTGATCCTAATATATTTGTTAGGATATGACTTTTAGGATCACGAAGTCACCCCATGACTCCATGAATTAATTTTCGTAGTCAGTTTTTATCGAAAACTAATCTGAACACTTTGTTTCATAATTCTATGATTCAAGATTAAAAAGAAAGAAGGGCTAGTTTGCTATATTGAAGTCGTTTCTTCTGATACTAAAATAAAAATAATTTAAGGAAACCTATATAATTCTGAAGTCTCTGACTAACTGACTGGATTAGTATTTTGTTTATTGTAAATAATTTGACAAAACCAAGTGTACCTAACTGAGAAGAATATGAATAAATGAGTATGACAATATTATGTTAAAATTTCTCTAGTGGTGTCCGGAGAGGAAATAGGGAAATACGTTTTATGGGAAATATACCGGTGGCTTTTCGTCTGAAGGGGACATTTTTTTGAAGTTGCGAAGGGCGGTGAAGTTTTCAGTCTGGCTGGCTTCCATTGCATTTTTTCATCTTTTTCTCTGACTGCAGTCAGAGAAAAAGATGAAAAAATGCTTGCTTTTTAGTGACCATTCAAGAATAAATAAAATATTTCAAAGGAATGCCGGAATTTTATTTAACAGAAGTTGCTAAAGCCTTTCATTTTAACTCAACTTTATTTACATTTTAAGCTTCATATTTTTTGAGACGCCGTAATATGAAATATTATTAATTAAGATGCTTATTTTCGAAGAGAACACACGACAAATCACTGCGATCCTGCCACTTTGAGGCTTTTCAGTCCTAGTATGGGCAACTAAGGTAAACCTAGGTACAATCTCAAACATTAAAGTCATTGGTAAGTTATGTTTCTACCGAAACCACTTTCCATAACACTTTATAGTCTATTGCACCACTACACTTTGTGGCCCACGCCTATATCCACTAAACACGGGTCTAAATCCCCACCATACTTTCGATACTCAGGCAAGTAGCATTGTTATTAAAGAACTCCACTTAAGCTAAGTTCAATTAATCTAATAATCATGAAGGTTAGTTCAAGTAGGTATATTGATTGTATTTTAGTAAAGCTTGGCAACTACGCACAAGACGATAAAATCTAAGCTCCCTAAGATAGACACATGAAATATATATAGATGGAGAGCTGACGACCAAAACGGCCAGGTAATTTTATCATTGATAACACTTAGGATTTAACTTACATGAGGACTCCTTTTGTGAGACCGTCGATCTGGCAGGCCGCAGGTGTTATGGGATAAGGGAAAAAAAATTGGTAATAGTATAATATGCTATGTGTCCAAAACACTCAAAAAAAAATTAGTATAATAGGTTGGGGAAAAAGTTTCTTCGCATTTTTTAAGAAAATTCAAAACATTTTTTAATATAGTTTATTTACATTTAACTAAAGTATGTAGGTACCATTTTGTTCGATAACTTTTTGCCATTTTGTAGGCAGGGACATGATCCCATTGCTATAAAAACTTTGGGGCTTCTGTTCAAAATACCGCGACAAGTGGTTTTGGCAGTCCTCTCGTGATGTTAACCTGACACTGCCTAAAGAATTCTGAAGAGACCGAAACAGGTGGAAATCTGAAGGTGCAAGGTCAGGACTATACGGCGGATGCATTAACACATCCCAGCCAAACTCTCTTAATTTTTGCTGAGTGGCTAAAGATGTGTGAGGTCAAAAATGGTCAAAAATTTCTTCAAAAATGGTTCGGTTTCATTACGTCGTAATAAAGAATCACAAATGAGAACACGGTTCATTAGGTTTCTTTCAGTGAGCTCGTGAGGTACCCAAATATCGAGCTTTTTTGTGTACCCAGTTTTTTTCAAATGCGCCAAAACTGTTTTGTGGTCAATTCCCAGTTCTTCAGCTACGTCGTAACTACTGATATGCCGATCTTGCTCCACTTTTTCAAAAATGGCATCCATTTTATCCGTAATAGGGCGACCAGAGCGACGTGCATCTTTGACATCAAAATTTCCGGATTGAAAACGCTTAAACCAAATTTGTGCTACTCTCACAGACACTGCACTAGGTCCATAAACATCGCAAATTTTTTTCGCGGCTTGCGTTGCATTTTTACCTTTTTTGTAGTAAAATTTTAAAATGTATCGAATTTCTTCATTAGATTCACTCATCTTAACAGTACGAAAAACAAATAAAAATCACACATTTTCCTAATTTGAATTTGGAATTATCTTCTTTAAAATTTAAACTTTTAATGATACCAAAACCAGCTAGATACAAATAGTATAGCCAAAGATATTTTATTACAAGTTCATACATACAATAATGCGAAAAGACTTTTTCCCCAACCTAATATATAAGCGTTTCGTGCAAAAACGCTACGTTGTAAAGTTTTTTTTTTTCCACCACTGTTTTGGTTTTTCCAGCTCCCATATTATTTATTCTTCTATGATGAATAAACTTTTGGCACAAAAAAGACAGGCAATTTTTTTTTTTTATTAATTTAGGTTGGCGACACCTTTCTACCAACCGATTGATTCCAAATTCTTTTGTGGTGTATTTGGAACATAGCCGAACTGTTTGCACCAGAAACCAGAATGATGATAATTTTACCCATTTTTTCCCCACTCCATAATTCCTGGATCCACCAAGTGTGGCCTGCTAGGTCAACGGTTTTCTCAAAAGGGTCCCTCAGGTAAGTGAGTTGAATCCTAAATTTTATCGATGGTAAAATTACCTGGCCGTTTTGATCGACAGCATTTAGACCAAAAGGGTTGCGGGAAGTGAATGGAGGCAGTCCAATACCGTTTGTCATAGACCTCTTCAAGGAAGGCCTTTGGCCAGCAGTGGTCTTCTACGGGCTGTTATTGATAATAATTAATATGTTTTTACTGAATTTCATAAAAAACAACCTGTATAAAAGCGTACATTACATAAAGCTGTATCGAAGATAAAAATATGAAATACTATGCGTCTGATTCATAAAAATGGCTTTATATTCCATGTTAGCGGCAACAGACTATGCACGGTGCTTTGTGGCAGTCGACACAGGGCGATTTAAACAGCTGTGTTCCCCCTTTTATTGTAAAATCTTCTTCGGAAAATAGAGACTTTGGTTTAAAACAACCGCAGAGAAATAGACCTTAATATTTGCCTTTTGAGGCAAATAATAAGAATGACGTCCCTCGTTGTTCAAGTGGGCGGTACGATCTGAAGTTCGTGGGCTCAAATGCCGTCGTGCACTAAAATATACGTTCTTAAAATGGTAAAAGAAAACGTGTGAAAACCCTAGAACCACTAGCATACCTTAAAACCAAAAATTCGAAGGAAAATGCCATGGATTAGTGAATCAATGCGCGAAAATGGGTTTGCTTCCTGTCATGCAACTAACTACTAAGGAAACCTAACATAAGTACTGGATATATAATATATCTGAACGTAAGTCCATCATGGAGCGTTTTAGTTGTATTTTTTTATTTTATTTATTAAAAAGATACAGACAAACCCGGATAGGTGAGCAAGCACCACACTATACAGGGTGTGGACAGAAAAACTCGTAAAAAAATAATTTACTAATTGTAGCCAATAAATTTTATTGTGAATTTTAATGTCTTTGCATGTGTTTCAATGATAGGTATCATCGCCACAAGCCTCTTGGAGACGCTGCAATAGACGATGTAATGAATAATTATCTTGTATGTGTTTAGATATAGGGTAATAGATAGGTTATAGCCACAAATCTAAAGGAGCAATCATGACGAATTACAAGACGGAGTTGTAAATTTGGAAAAAAAAAGTTGTTATTTCCATTGAACAAAACTTTATATCTAAATAGTTTTAGAAGTATCTACTATATAATTCCTTTAAATTACCATTGTCTTCTCACACCCTGTATTGATATAAGAGTATTCGAATTATTAAATGTCTCGCTTACTTAGTAAACTCCCTGTGAATTTCAGCGTCACCTAATATCGGGCCGATGTGACTGAGGACATAGTACATCTCGGTCATCTCAAGATAGTTCTTCATGAGGTTCGATTGGTTTTCCGACATTTCTGTAATATCTTCCTCCCATTTCTCAAATATATTCTGTAATCCACAAAATTAAGTTCAATTAAGCCAAACTGCCATACTCACGGAACGTATGTTATCCTACGATCCTACTTTTGTTGCACATTTGATTCATATACACGAGAATCACGTAAATACATAAACGACAAAAACTTCCAAGTCAAAGTCATCAAAATCACAAAGATCATTCAGATACGTGATCTTAAAACTTACGAGAATTCAAAATTTAAAGACGCATTTTTACTTTAGAGACAAGTCAAGTTTACTATACTTATGTAGCAACTAAGAAGTATGAACAAACTTAACTTATGAGGTAATGTTTATGTAAAACGGTAGTCTCTTCCGCCTTTGAACGCCGATCAGGTAACGTTTCATTAAGTTACGTTTTCATAGACACACCCGATAATAGATGCAGATAAGTCAATAACCCTACCACGTATGAGAATAGCTCGTTTCGTCTACCTACAGCATAACGATGCATGATCAAATTATTATAAGTACCTAACTATAATAACAGTAAGCGGCATATACTTGCACTGATATGTTTCCGCCTATTAGGTATCTGCTGGGCCAAGCCTCCAAACACACATCACTTTTTTACGCACGCAAGACCTAAATGAGTAACAGCTTCGCCCGCATGGTACCCCGATAAAAAGAAACCTATTTGTTAGTTTTGGGTCACGAACTATACCTGATTCAATTTAAAACTTAAACACAATATTTGAACTAATTTTGATATTTAGTATGATGTCAAGCGAATACATATTTTTTACTCAGAATACTCAGTTGATTTCCAGTATGACTCTAAGGATGCTTATCACGTGAATAACGCGAGTCGTGAACGTGTTTGTTTTTCATTCCTACCTCATACATGACCATCTCATTAGGATGCATCGCTTTAGGCTCCTTTTTCGGTTCAGGCATGTATATTTTATCTTTCATCATCTCGGCTTCCATGAAACGAAGCCTTCTCTCCATTTCAGCGCAGCGACATACCTCCGATATGTACCTCCTTTGAAAGGCCTGAACTTCCGGATTCATCTGGTAAGGTAACAAAGTTATTAAATGCGTATAAAATCGACACACCAATGGACTGGAAACTGGCTCGAAGCCCGTCCAACTGTCATTTTTGACAGTTGAATAACTCATGGCTCATCAAACTAGCTGAACCATGTGAAAACAAAATTACCCATGATGAAAATACTATCACTAAAACAAAACCGTGAAGAAAATATGGAATTTTGGAAATTAACGAATAGGCCAAAACCCGTATAAAATCAGTTGATATTTTTAGAGGCTAAAAATCAGTTTGAAACCGTATTCACTAATTTCTTCCCCATGCCACAACCGTTGAACATTGGCAGTTACACAACTAGTCAGGAACAGGTCGCAACCGACTTCAAAGGCATCGTAAAATACAAAGCTGGCAAATCAACATTGGCAAATCATAAGATTGCGTCTTTAAAGCTTCGTGCTGCGGAGAAAATCTCGTTTCAGTAGGTACGGACCGAGTGACGACTAATACCGTGTGGAATTGAACGATGGAGTCGACGTAGCATCGGTTGTGGGGTAGCTGAGCTTTGTAGAACCGCGGCCTTTCTAAAATGAAACTTTTTTAAACTTTATTTTATTACAATATTAACATTTTAACAATGTTGCCAAATTAAACATTATGTTATCCCAAATAATAAAGATAGTTAAAAGTGCATTGTTCCAATAAGTGGCGATGGGCTTTCAACCTGTCACGTGCAATGATTGCTAGTAATTAAAAAAAACGTGGCCATTTGCAAAATATACTGAACGACCTCAGTGACGTGCAATTAGCTGCAAGATTCCCTCTGCGGGACCTATTTTTGCATGTCCTGAAGATACCCAGACCCGGAACCACCGGGTCTGGGTTATGTGGTACCACGGTTCTCGTATTTCCTGATACCCACGACACGGAATACAAGTATGGGGTCAGGACTATGTATGTGATTTGTTTGTTTTTTTTTATTTATAACATTTGGACCTGCTTCGGAGTATCCCATACTTAGTATCATCGCGGATTTTCGAACTGAGTAAGGGTTTGATATGTTTTCGTTATTTTATATGGACAAGTAAATTTCAATTGGGATATATAGTTTGCTAGCACTTAACGCACTACATCATGGCAATTGCGAGCTAATTGCTAGCAAACTTATTTCTCCCAACTTTCCATTTTGTTTCAAATTTCAGCTTAGCTGTTAACAGTTTTTCCAACTTAAATGGATAGTAGGTAAAGTTAAGTGTAGCTTTTAGTTTCATTTTAGGTTCGTGTGATGCAGTTTTCAGAAGAGTTATTACATTACATGAATATTTAGGTTGTAGTCCATAGCTTCGCCCACGCATGACTTGCGTGGTACTCGGATTAAAATATATAAATATAATACGGATGCAAAAATGAGTATCTATAAAGGCCCGGTCAGACTGATGCGGTGACACATTACAACATATCGAATAAAAATCGAATTCACCTAAAGATTTATTATTAAACCTGTAATACGCCCTTCGATCTCCATCTGAAACTAATTGCTATCTAATTTGTGAAAGTGGTGGCCACAAACTTAGGCGCATTATGAAATGTTTTTCTGTTTTCCAACCCTTGAGGTAAATGATAAAGGCGAAGTTGGTATAAAAAACTCAACGAGAGAAGAATAGCGCTGTAGTTTTCAAACAAAAACCCGTATTAATGTTGGACCACCCAGACGCTGGGCGCCAATAAGAAGCATCAGTAAGGACTCAGTTGTTCCCTAGACCCAGTTCAAGCATTTATGGGGTCTGGGAACTACTGAGTACTTACTATAGACTACAAAGTCTGAACCCAAGCCGGATATCATCAAAACATTTACCGCTCAAATGAATGTCCCTTCAAAAGAAATTTTCAGAGCTGATGATACTGGAAATGGCTAAATAATAAAAAATAACTATAAAAAAGTGTTTTGAACAATAAAGGGTTTGTATAGTGAGCCATAGTGCCATTGAGACTTTTTAAGTTGGGGGTTAAAAGTTGACGTACATCCATAAACTGGACGCAGCCCATTTCGCCAAGCTGAGACAATATCTCGAAGGCAGCTTCAGGTTGCAGAAACATATCGCAGTAGGTCATCGGGTCACTTCTGAGCATCGCCCCCATGCCTCTGAAAATTAAGTAGATAGTCATATTGCGGCGTGAACAAGAAACTAATGATAGAAAACATTCTAACGAAGCTTATGATGACTGCGATGGATGGTACTTGAAAATTAACAAATAGTATCCAAATAATATACAAATTATAGTACAAATATATAGCACAAAGTCGAAACGCCGTTTTTGCTTTAGGACCGGCATGGCACGATAAAATACGTTACGATACCCATAAATATGTTTGAACCCCTTTTCTCACGAGACAACGGAACCACCAACCATGAACTTGTATCAAAATCACTATACTTATAAAGCGAGTATGTATGTAATATTAAATTTAGTATTGTCTAAATTTAAAACATCACTTTGCAAACCAATTAACATATTATTTTTGCGACTGTACATTTGCGCCATAAAGTAGATGCAAGAACGATTAATTAAATATCCATTTTGTCTGTAAACTGAGTGGATGGTTGTTGATCGAAACAGCTATTCAACCACGCACATTACAACTCGAATTTAAATTGACCACAAAACCGGGAACGAACCGCAGGTAGCCAGGGCAGTTGACGGTCGCTCTTTCATAAAATATACAGTTAAAAGCGTATAGCAAATCTAGCCAATTTAAATAAAATTTATAACAATTTACTTTGCTATGGAATATGTAATACCGCACACAGAGATTCCAGACAATTTACATTAAGGCCATGGCCGTTGTGTGTCATGTCTTCTAGCAAACTTTTGAGGGAAAGCTGAGAAGAAGCCTAATATTTATAAATACCTAATCAAAGCCTATACTTATAGAAAGCTGCTCAAACTCAGATGAACATTTGAGTTGTGAGTCATAATTATTAATATAGAAATATTTTGCCAAATTTACACTCACCTGTTTAAATTAACGTGAACACGTGTTAGTATTTAAATACTTGCTAAGTATCTCATAAGAGGATTTTCGTTTTGTTTTACTGATACAAATACAAATACAAGATATTTGTTATGCCCGCTCAATAACAAAATTGCACAAAGCAATTTATGCAATGATAAAACAACAAACAGCTTTACTCCTCAAAGCTTGAAAAATATTTATAAAATGTCAATGTGGCGTTTCCATTCAAAAGTTCCTTTCAATAAAATACTTCTACTTCTTTTCAGAGAGTAAGCACCTTCTTACACTAGCATGAAGGTTCAATAATCACTATTTAATTTTGTTTTTTTTTACCGACTTATAGTTTGCTACAATGTAAATTTTCTCTACTAATTACTAATTATTACCAGCGGGAGCGCTACGGATTCCAAAATCTTCAATATCAATTAGAGATTTCATTCCACCCTCTGGTAGATACTCAATACTTAGATGTACTCAATACTTTAATGGTAGATCCATGTCATGACATGGATCTACGTATTGAGTATCTACCAGTATGTCATGACTCATGACACTGGTAGTCAAAGGCATTTCCAAACATTAGTGGATACCGTATGCCGTAATTGGCGGATTATTTCACATATACTCCTTCATAATTTGTTTTTATTGCGCAAGTGTTTTCCTCTCATTTTTACACAGAAATCAGCCACTAACACACCCTTAAGTTTTTTGCAGTTGGACATTAGAAACTTTAGTAAAACTAAAACTTAGAGAACATCTGGAAGAAGCACATACAACATTTAATGCAAAAAAATTTGGTATAGTTTTTAAGCTTACTATTTTTATAACTTATACATCGTTGCTAATTGGCCCTGTTCTTAAAAATATGTATAAGTAATCTGCATAAGTTTTCCAACTTATGTTAGAACGATGAAAATGTTATTACATATTCCCCGGCTATCTTAGTGAGCGTTTCCCTCACGTATAATCATCGACCAATGCGTTTAACCCGACGTTTTCAATTAATGACTCCACAGTTTAATACGGCATCGTATGCCGGCTCGTTTACAATAACTGCTACCCGTCTCTGGAATCATATCCCAACCATTTTCCGTGAAGCTCCTTCAGTTGAAGTGTTCAGGGCTAGAGTCTACAATCACTTCATCGGAGAAGGAAAAGATTGAGCAATTTGCCTTTTGTACTTTTAATATTTGAGCAATTTATTTGTGTATATATATATTATTTTATTTTATTCATGTTATTATGTCCTTAGTATTTAAATATTAAAATAAATTATCTAGGTGTATTTAAACATTTGCATTACATAATTACTACATGTTAATATTTTTGTTTTAATCCTTTCTGCGCACTACCGACACATCTTTTTCCACAATACACAAAGGTTATCTGGAAGAGAATGCTTTTTAGCATTAAGTTCGCCTACGTACTCATATTTTTTTGTGCAATAAAGAATTTTCTATCTATCTACTTTATATATTGAAAATATAAAGTTTTACTCAACGAAGACTCTAACTTATTTCCAATAATTAGTGATAATGCATTCAAAGATATTACGAAATATTCGGTTGACTGAGCCGGTACTAGAACCAGACTTATTAGAAAAAAATACATCTATATTTATATGTTACGTTACTTTTCCTATAAGCTTAGAACTGAATAATAGATTATTATACAATCAAAAAGGTCAATAAAGTCGATCCGTTCCTTGGTAGTAACAAGCAACCTTAATCTAATAAATAGACTCATACATAGTCCTGACCCCATACTAGGTTTCATTGCATTGGTATCAGGAACCTAGAACAAATATCTACAAAACATTTGTCCCGCTGTAGGAATCAAACCAGCAACTTTTGCGTCGCAGCAACACGCCTGTCCCGAGGTCGCGGTTAAACAAACCAAAAGGTTTAAAGAAACACCATAAAAATATCGCAACGTTTTTGTTTTCATCGAAGCAAGTAGGTATCTATATGCAATGTATTGTATCAAGCAGCAAATTAACTTAGACGGAAAACCATCGATTACAGAGCTACCGCGTGTTTCTTCTGTTATTCTTCGAGCCCCCGGAGATATGCAGGCAGCAGAATAATTTACTGTTCCTGAACTTAGTTTTGAGGTAGGCTCGTTGCTCCCACGAGACTGAACTTATTTTCTCCTTATACATTACCTAGTCAATTGAGTGGATGTATTCGTAAATGTAAAACTGTTTCTTTTGTGACGTAAAAGCTGAATAGAGTCAATTAAACTTGCGTATTTCCACATTTGTTCACATAAATTCTGTTTCTTCCAGGTAACCATTATTACCTGGTAGCGATCAGGCTTCCTACTGTATCTTTACGTAATTTTTTTTTGTTGTTATTTCAATGGTATACAGAAAAAAAACTATCTTATACAAATATATCCTATCCTATCCTTCCTACTAATATTATAAACGCAAAAGTTTGTGAGGCTGGCTGTTTGTTACTCTTTCACGCAAAAAATACTGAACGGATATAGCTTAAACATCAGAATAACACATAGGCTACATTTTATCCGGGTACCACGCGGGCGAAGCAGTGGGCAGAAGCTAGTATGTTATAGATGTATGTGTCTAATGGGTGTAAAAAAAATAATGCCTATAGTTTCACCAGGTCATATTATTTTTTTCAACATCTAAAGTTTGCATACGGCCCACCTGTTGGTAAGCGGTTACCGTAACCTATGGACGCCTGTAACACCAGGCGTATTACTCGCACATTGCCGACCCTGAGATATAATGTGTGAAAAGTCTCAAGTGCCTGTATTCACCTTTAAACCGGAACACAGCAATGCGAGAGCATTACTGCTTGGCGGCAGAAATAGTTAAGAAATCAAATATTACAGTAGGTACATATTATCACCACAAATGGCCACTATAGGAACTGTCTGAAAACCGCGGTTGGTTATTAATAAAATTATTATTTGCTCAGAAAATAGGTACGAGTGCTTAAAATATTATAACTGAAAGCCGAGCTTATGTTCCCCGCACGCGTTCCATAAACACCTTGTGTACACAACACATCGAATTCAGCCACCGCACCGCGCTCTGTTTGCTTGTTTGATATCGAGCCGCTTGCTGCAACAACATAGAACTGTTTTGAAGACCGTATGCCAAATGTGGGAGTCGCTCTTCTCCATCATTCCTTTGTCTACAGTGCTACACGAATATTATAAAGAGGTAATGTTTATAAGGAAGTTATCTCTGAAACTACTCATCCTATTTCAATAACTGTTTCGTCAAAATTGACCTTTAAAGTGGACATAGGCTGTATGTTAATACAGCCTATGTCCACTTTTCTTACGGGTCTTACTGGTCTGGGTGTTTTCTATGGATAATATGTATGTATTTACAAAAATGTATATAAGTAGTACCTATATCAGTCATGTAGTTCCCATAATACAAGCTCTGCTTACTTTGGGGCTAGATGATGCTGTGTGAAAAATGTTTAGCTTTATTTATTTATTTGTTATCCCGTTACAATAAAACGGCTTTTCGTGGATACAAAATTTTGCAAAGTAATTTAAATGTCGGGCATTTTTACGAACGCTGCCTTTTAGAAGCTCTTAGTAACGTTAGAACTACACTTTTCATCGACGATTTTTTATCCGAATACTACGCCACACTGCCCACGAAATCGTGGACAGTAGCTAGAACTAATGAAGTTATTAATGTGATATTTAAGCAGTGATTACTTGAAGATATAATCTAAATATAATACATTAAAGACGGAAAAAATATCAGTGACAGTGTTCTCGATTGAGTTTTTTTTAATCGGCTCCTCTTAAACTCGTCTTACGTCCATTCTTTGAATCTAGAGCCTTACTTATGTGATTTTGTAAGATTCTTGTTAAAATTTTGTTTTATTCTTCTAGACAATTTTATTTGTATTTTTTCCCCCTTGCCCGAATCCGTTCCTCTCGCACTGCATGTATTTTTATCATTTTGTTTGAAGAAACATCCTTCTAAATAAGAATGCCAATTGATTTTTGATATCGTAAAAGCAGAAAGATCATAAAGTTTTGTTTAGAATAGAATAATTCGTGACCAGGAATATCTAGTAGACTAGTTTTATTGGTACGAGAGATTGCAGCAAAAGTTCGTTTTTATATGGGTTCATATCTCTGTTCTACTTAATCAAACTTCCATGGTGCTTTGTGTTGACGCACAAAAGTTGTGTTTGTATGGCTGGTAACAGGTAAAATGAATTTTCTGAAATTTTTGCAACGCAGATAGGTTTTCAGTGAGGGCTACGATTTCAATAATACCATTGATAGTTTTTAGTATCTGCTGCTATTAAATATTTTACTGTATCTATATTCGAGTAGGCGTAGAATAGCGAGCTCTCTTCCTTTCTGATAAGTAATAGGAAAATGTCTATCATTTTTTTTTCCTTTACCTCCCTGTGTGGCATGTTTTACTTCGAACAACATCCCAAGGCATATGATAGTAGGACTGATTGTATATCTTTGGATGAATTATTCTCTATTTATAGTTCATAAATGAATGATCTAAAAAAAAAATTTATTTATGGTAATTTGTAATATCTGGGTCAATGCATCAACATTGCCATTCAGTATGACAATGCAGCTAGCAATTTGAGAACGCTTTCGTCTGATAACAATTTTATTTTTGGTATTGGTGATTTGACAATACCAAAAGCATCTGCTCCTAGACAATTTTCAGGGTATCATTCTTTAACCTCTAGAGGGGTGAAAAAATGAATCTAAATTTGTGTAAACATTTTTATTTCTTGGTATTCACAAAAATAATGTATACGGGTTAAAGGATTAAAAACGCCTTAGCGGATGTGATAAAAAAGTATGAACAAAATCTTTCTCTCTAATAAAATCACGGGAGATTTTACTAGACAGAAAGGTTTTGTTCATTATTTTATGACAAATACGTTATTAGTGCAAGCGTTATTGGTCTCCAGTCGCTTGCTAGTAATACTTATTTAAGGAATACAATTTAACAAAAAAAAAGTCTTTAAATGAGTCCACCACGTTAGAGTCTTAAAAAGCCAAATTACAAGTAATGCCTTAACTGACCGGACTTCTCAACACTATTGACCCCATAGGCTTCCCCAAAGTGCCAAGACGATGATCTGCGGCTAAATCCCGTATGCTGTAACATGTCATCTTCCTAACCGGCATCGTACGGTTTGTGGTCAACATTCGAAACCTTTCTTTTCCAGCGTTTATCGGTTCTACGAGCCATATGGCATGTCCGTTGTCACTTCGGCTTGCTAGTTCTAAGATCAATGTCGTCGGCATAGAAGAGCGTTTTGGTAGGAAATCTACCACCCATCGCATCCTACAAGTTCTACATAGCTTTTCCAACAAGGAAATCACTCGGAACAAAAGTCAGTATATTTCTGTATTGCTCACAGTTTAAACATAGTCTCGCCCACTCGGCCCGGCAGATTCACGACTCTCGACTGCCCAGTAGCATCCGCTTTCTCAACGCCTATACACGCTCCAGGTCAGTCTTTATTTTATAAAAGTTACCTCTAAACGCAGCGAATTTTGTTCCTATAACTGTCAAAGCTGTGCGGCACTAACTTAATTAATTTATGTGTTCGACCATTTAGAACTTGTAATATCTCTGACCCCATTTTCTCAAGATAGTTACCGGTAGATAATGTGATGCGTTCGAATTTCGAATGCGTGTTTATTTTTAGCTGTGCCGTTGTACAGACGAGTGCATAACACAATACCTCGTGTCAGACAAAAACCGGGTTTTCGATACTAAAAATATCCCCATATCGAATGGTTGCGAATTCTATTTCGGATTTGTTGCTTTGTTGGTACTCATAAATACGCGCGCGTCTAAAGTATGTCACGCCGATGATAATCTTTGGAACGCGTTGTTTGTTGGCGTCGTAAATATCTTAAAATGAGATGAAGGGATCCATGGATGGATAAAGACAAAACTAAAAGTGAAATTCTTCCAATAATTCCCACTATTTATATATTTTTAATAAATAATAATAATAAACATCGATCAATAAGATCGATGGTCACTAAAATTCATTTTATAGTGGCTGTACCATGGTACCACACCATCCGGAATACCAAATATCTACGAAACATGAAAATATTTGTCCCGCAACGAGAATCGAATATTGTATTGTTATCGGTTATTTCTATCGCTGAATAGGAATTTCACTATTGTTTCTGTCCCTGTTCACCCTGCACTCCTATTTACTTATTTTTACCCGGTTTTTTATGATAATAATTATGTTTCGGGATTTATTTCGTAGTATCGATAGTAACTCTTCTATGTGAACCTCGACGCTTGGAGCCGAAACATCCCAAGAATTTCGCCCAGGTTGGTAGCGATCTCGAGGCTAAGTTGGTATTGCTCCCAAGTACCAAGCGCGAAGTCGCGAGTTCGAGTTTTGGAATACCATAAATGCTTCTAATTGTCCTTAACATACTGCGTTAATACTTTTAAAACCAAATAACCATGTTTATACCTACATTTCAAATGATTTACTGAACAGTTTTCTCTCCAATTTCCAATGCCAAAAAACAGATGATGTTTGATATTTATTTAGTAAACTAAATAAATAGGTACGTAGAATTACGTCAAGACATCGCTTGGCTTCTTGGCTGGTCAGATTAAAGTCTGCTCTCTATTTTCGTATTTATTCTGGCGTTAGTTAACGAGGAATAGTTTTGGCAATAGGATGATCTGTACGTATTGTTTTCCTTTGCGCTTCTTTTCCACGATTTCTTATAATCAATTTTCAGAAATTACTACAATAGGTATGTAATTAAATCCAAAAACGGGTTGTTCTATACATAATTTATGTATTTTTTTGTTCTTCTTTTTTTTTAATTCTTTTATGTTCATTGTTGAAAATAGCAGTAAAAATCAGTAGTTTTCGGTAAAGTTTGATAAATCAGCTGTTTAAGTTATGGTATCCAATGCAAAAGATGTTGTTTGTCTATTATTATCTGCCACACCTGAATAAAGGGTGTTTCAAACAATAATTTTGGAAATACGACTTATGTTTTATAAAAACTTGTTCGCTTTCATGGACAAAGTTACCCCCTTTCCGGTTAGTCGATAATATTCCGTGACACCCTGTAATTTTGCATTGTGTACACCAGAATACAAAAATCACTTAGCCAAGATTATTTAATTTTTAATTATCGGCCTTATAGCTAAGAGCGACTTTGGAGCAAGCAAACTTTGGAACGACTTAATTAAAAAGTATGTGAGAAAAAACCGTGCAATAAAGTCAATTTACAGAAAAAAATAAAAACAATTTCAATAAAATAACATGACATTAATATAATACAAAATATAGTCTAGAATGAAATAATAATATAATAAAAGTATTAAAATGATACTGGTCTTAGAACTTTAATATTAGTATATATTAAACCACTGAATAGTTATTTTTAAAAACAGAATTTTATTTAATTTTCCTAGTCCTGACAAACAATTACATACATCATCGGCAACTTTGAAAGTTAACAGTGAAAAGGAAAATGAAGTTAGAAGGTTTATTTCTTATAAAAAAAATGTATTTTTCATAAAAAATAATAATCATAAAAAAATGTCTAAATTTACAAAACATTTTCATTTTTGGTTTTTATTATTTTTATTATTTTTGGTTATTTGGTTTGGTATTGTTTTAGGATATTATTAAGACTTTACCACATATTTTAACGGACTATATCTTACACCCGTTTACTATATAGGTTTATAGAGGTACCACAATCGACGTTCGTGAAACAGGAATATTTATAGTTAACAATAAGCAAAAAGATTCAAATTTTATGAACATGTTAGTCAGAAAAAACTTATTTTCTAATTATACATATAATAAATAAAGTAGATCTTCAAGTTTAGTTTTTAAAAGTTCTCTTTTAACAAGATTTAACAAGGAAGGTAATACTTTTACTTGCAAATAGTGAATGGTTACCGCGGATCTCGTAATGTAACTCAATATTTGGAACTAAAGACTACAAATTCCATTCCATAATCGCGACTGCTAATCTACTTTTGACGCTGACTGTACTACAACCAATCACATACATTACGTGTAAGTTACAGATGCATAATAGTTATCGAATGAATGAATGAATGAGAATATTTTATTGTACACCATAAACTAAATCATATTCTTAAGAAAGTACCATGGGCGGTCTTGTCGCTTAGAAGCGATCTCTTCCAGACAAAATTTGGATGGAGATAATATTATTATTACTTTTCTACAGCGAATAACATTTTACTTGCTTCTTACTTCCTGAGACGCTACAACCCTTTGTAGGTACCGGCCTCTTCAACAATTTTCCAACTCGCATTCCGAGTCTTAGCGAGTTTCTTCTAATATGTTAGTTTGCTCAGCTTCTTCAGATCCTCTTCCAGTATTATTTTGGTCCCATGTACCAATTCGTAAGCAAATTCGTTTGTACCATTGGGCGAGCTTAGGTCGTTTTGACTTAATCAATCCGGTAATCCTTTACCATGTCGAGTAGTACCTCCGACGATGGCTTTTTCCTTTATCCAGGCTTTAGACTGGTAGCATCGTATTATACGGAGCTCATGGAATTAGTTCTAGAGGGAATTATTGGAAGCATTTCAACACCTCGGAAATTAATTCTATTTCAGAGCCGTATTGACACGTCTCTGACTACACCCTACTTGGTATATCCAAAGATCTACTTACTGAGTACCTACGTATCTGAGGATATTAATCATGGGCAATACAGTCGTAAGAGTGTTTAGTTTTTTTTTGATTTCTATTCCGGTTATTCTACCCAAAAATTGTTTGCATTAGAGTAACAGCATAATTCCGATTCTTAATCGAGTACACTATTTACTCTCAAAATGCACACAAAGTATGGCCACTGCGAACGAATTAATAGAAGCAGCACTATTCAAATATCCTCCGAATACAGACCGCTTTGATCTAGAAATTCCTCCCCTGTGAGTTTATCTATAGCAAATAGTACGTATACAGGCTTTAGCACACTACAGCTGCGGGCCATGCGTCAGATATATTCAATTGAAGGTAGATTGGTAAACATTTGCAAACATGGTGCGTTGTAGCATGTTTGCAAATGATCATCATACTTTCATACTTATAGAAGTTTATATCATACTGATACAACGTCAACGTATTCCTAAATCAAAGTACTACGCCGATATTAAACATAATGTATTTACCAAACTTTTCTGCCACCAAGCTGTTTTAAGGTGCCGGTGAAATTACAGGTATATGAGATTTTTCGGGGGGGGTGGGTCGGCAACGTGCGTGTCTGGATCACCCGTTATGTCTGGTGTTGTAAGCCACAGGTTACAACACCAGACATAACGTATAAAAAAATGCAAAATTAGTTACGTTGCAAAGTATGGCAAATAACGATAATTTTTTTTATGTTCGTTGAATCCTGAAGTGGTATGTTATACAGGTACATATCGATTTCGAAACAAAAATAGTACTGTAACAATGTACTCGTATGTTACGTACTATTATAAGTCTGGGTCAAGATTTTATTTGACGTCACATTGTCTGGCAAGAGATTCGATAAAACGATTTTCATTATAATCGGTTCACTAGATTTTTCTATTTAAGTTTGCACGCCTTTATAGTTCCGTATTTTTATACAGTTACGTGTGTCAAACTTTATTGCCAGTGAAGAAATATTTTCAGTCAACCACACTACAAAAAACTTACGATACGTACAAGGTAATTAAAAAAAAACACGCTTACGACTATTTATCCTAATGGTGGAGATAAAATATATAATAATGCTGGTAATTTTTCACATAGCCCCAAAGTAAGCAGAATTTTTATTATGGTAACTACCTGGTTGGTAATCAATTTTTTGTTTAATTTTTACATATTATATGTATATAGAAAACACGCAGACCCGAGACAAATAATTGCAGACCATAAAAACAGTGGTCCCGAGGCGGGAATCGAACCCGCAACCTTCTGCGTCTCAGGCGTGCCACAGAGGTCGTCCAAAATCCTCAGATCCATCGGTAAGCTGATCAGACAGTCACTAGATCATCTACTGTCTTATACATCTAGTCACAGACTTCATCTACCGTACCTCTGGAAGTGCTTCCACACAATACACAATCTCTAGTTAGTTAGCTAAAATTTTGTTAGCAGATCCGATGTATAGATGTGATATATTCAGAAAACCAAAGGAATAGGTCTACTTAATGAACTCTTAGGGTAGACTGTCACTAGAGACTGCGATCCCAATGCCTCGATCATTCAATTCACCAATAGAGACACCACCCTGATAATACAATTAGGCGAGAATTATGCTGTCCAACGACTACACGTACTCAATCTAGTGGACATTATTAGAATATGCGGATTTAGGACTGGGCAAATTAATAATGTATGTATTCTGTTACTATATCATTGAGTGCAAAATACCATAACAATATTTACAATGGTAATTGTATTTTAACTTATCATGCCGTTATATACACGTTATGTATTATAGTACAATATCTGTATACGGAATAAATTGATGATTGCTAAATTGTACGCATTTAATATTTATGTTCCTGTTGTATGTACTTACTATGTACAACGTAGTTTACCGACGGCCCTGTAATGTACAAATGAGGGCATATCTTGTATGGTCAGCTGACTATTTAAACTGACCGCATTGACAATGGGATAGCCGAGTACATTGTAATATACTGTCCATCAAAATATACAAGGCCTGTTGAGTAAAGTCTTTGACACATAATTATTTTAAAGTTATTTTAATGTAGAAATAATGTGTTAGTGAAGTGTGGATTTTACAATTTGCGTTACTCCTTTATTACCAGAATTTGGATATTGCAAGTTGCTACAAACGTAAGAACGCGATACGCGGCGGCTCTTTGAGTGTTGTTAGAAATGTGTAGGTACTTTAAAATGCGAGGAACGTAAAGATTTCGCAAAACCTCACTATTGAGACGCAAAAACTGTCATATATTGTGAGCGTTTACCGTTTTCCCGAAGCGAACCAAGCTTTATTTTAATCCACTGTGGAAGAAATACTGCTAAAAATGTTTGTGTATCATAAAAGATTTATAGTATGGGTAGATTTTAATATAGACATTCCAGTTAATCCTGTATCTGAGAGACGTATAAATATATTTAAATGTTTTAGATAAAAATATTTCAAGTCTCCAAGTTTTAGATCTCAAGAGGTATAAATATGGTAGTATTCAAAGAGCTTACTTATTTGGGCCTTTTGGGGTAAAAAATCTGGGTCGGTGGAGAACCGTGAACCGGCCTTTCGTCTATTCAAAACTCAGGTCAAATGCATTGCTAATTAGCTCGGCAAGCAGCTAGTATTTTGGGTATGCTTCGTATATCTTGTATTTACCTAAAAAGATGTACAAGTATCTTTGTAAAAAAAAATGTAGTTTCTGATTAACTCTTCCAAACAGTACTTCATTTCCCGTGATGGGCATCCTCTGATATATACTCAGAACGCAGATAATTGAGGGGAACGAAGTAGGGGGTGGTCAGAGGTCCAAATATTATATTAGCACATGCCCGCTTTTTTGCAAGTATTTAGCATTCCACGGGACAGGTCATAAGCCCATCACCGCGCATTGGAACACTAACCGATAACTAGCCTTCAAAATGTTAGTTCTAAGGCATGCCGGTTTCCTAAGGATGATTTCACTTGTTAATGCGGACATTATTTTTCAAGAGGAAAATGCATTATTCACAAAAACCAATGGTGATTCTTTCAGGACCGCACACCAAGCAATACAGGATGAGTCGCGTCGGCCGCACCAGACGCACACGTGTCTACGACTGCAACTACAACAAAGGCGAGAGCTATTACCGCCCCGTCCTCGACCGTTTAGATGGCAAGACCCCGGTGGCTAAGGAACCGGAGCGTGAAAGCGTCCGATCCGAGGTCGAGAATCGAATCAAGAGTGCGCTGGGTGAGGCTGAAATGGCGCAGGACGGGTTTTTCGACTCGAGGGGAGCGCGCGCGCAACGTGGCAGGCCGCTGTCTTCTGCGTTCGAGGATGATGAGCTATCGGAAGATGTAAGTTAACTTTTTTATATTGTCTACATCGTATAAGCTGTAAGCGATTGAGTAGAAAGTCCAACTACAGAATTGCGCAGTTTTTGTTTTGGGGAAATATCTTCCTGGCAACCTAAGTTTAATAGGTAGCTTACTGCTTTTTATGAAGTACGATAGAATGTTGATATTTTAGAATTTGAAGAAGAAAGTATTTAGTAGGTATGTACGTCTTTCAATTTGTTATTTATTATTAATTCTGAACAGTCAGACAGTTTCTAAGTCATGTTTATCTTAATTAATAAAATATTATGTACTTGACAATGCCCCTTTACAGCAGTCAATATTATTTATTATAAGTTGTTATTTTATTTTTTTAACTTCCTCTTTTGTAACCTAATTATGTAAACATTGATAGGTATGAAAGTAAAATACTTGCCTGTTTCTAGCACCCTTCCAGGTCCTAATATGTAATTTTTCGACGTAACCAAGTGTAGGTTCCTATGGTTAAAAATAAATGAGTATGAGTAATAGTATGAAAAAAAAAATTGTATTGTTATTTATATTACTATACTATAATTGTAATTATATATAATCTAAAAGATTAACGGCATAAATGCAATGACATTACTAAACCTATATAGTTCTACTACTTTTCTCTACGACAGATTAGCTTACCCGTTTAGACAGTCATAGTAATTTTATTGGTAAAGACCAATCTTAATTATTTTTTACATGAAAAAGTATATACCTACTAACATTTTGTTTTAATTCAAATACATTATTACATATAATTGCAATACATCCAAACTCGTAGATCGCTCTACTAGCAACGTATGAGTTTATTTTTGAAAAATTGCGTAGGAAACGCGTCCTCTACGTTCTCAGGAAACAACCTAAGATTGTAGGTATCGAAAGCCGTGACATGCACGAAACTCGATGTCTAAGGCCCGGAGTTTACTAACACAATAATGAGTGGTTAGGTTCTAACTAGATATACTATTTACATAGTACCTTCGGAAATACTAGCAAATTAATTTTCAATCTTTTCATTATTGTTCGACGAGCAATTAAATGAAACTGTTATTACAATTTCATACCTTAGAAAAAGCTGATATCAAATGAAGCAATCAACAGTCCAACGCTAAGTATATTACTAACATTTCAGGATTCTTCTCACTTTGGTAATTGAAGTATAGGTACGTAAAAACAGAGTGTAGCAAGAAAATGGGACTCTTAAAAAGAGTACATTTAGCTTTATTAGTTTAAAAAAATTAGACATCAGACAGATTTTGAAAAAAAAAACTGCCCTGTTTTTTTTAATACTAAATCATATAAAAAAATACAAATCAGCCTTAAAGGAGTTTCTGGAAAAAGCCATAATATTATCTTGGAAGTGAGATAAAAAAATATCCCTCAGTCGAGTTTGACTCTGCCACGCAAACGTGCACAAATGTAGAAGAACAAAACGTTATTTTGGGTACTTAGATGGCGCAGAGTAGCCAAGATGTGCAAGTTGGATTCTTGGGCAGGCTGTTGTGGAGTAACTCGTAGTACCTTGGGGTCAGGACTATGAATATGCCTGAAATCATATTTTTATATGAATTTTTATTGATTAGACCCCTTTTTAATACCCTAAATGCAAAAAAATACCGAATGCTTCTTACGAATAAAACTTTCTTACTACAAAAACAAAGGCATTTTTCTTGGGAGTCTCATTATTTTGCCACACCTTGTAAATGCAGGCAGATACTTTGAATGTCGTTGGAAATAATATTTTTCTCTTTTCATTGAAAAATAATTGAAAACAGTCTGGCTCGTTTCAAACTAGAAAACTCATCATCATCATTTACAGAAATCGACAGTTCTAGGTGTATAAGTTATTAAATAGAATACAAGAATAAATAATTCAAGTATGAATTAACTATAATTGTTCAAATAATTAATCAGAGAAATACATTAGAAAATAAAGGTATTATTTGAGACTTCGGTGTTTGGGCATTATTCCCATACCTATGCCATGTCAAGTGATACAGTAATAAAATAAACATGACACATGAACAAGCAGATCGGCGCCATAAACAACGTGGGTCGATGCCAACGATTACACAAACTCTAAAAATAATACGTACCATGTTTCTTCCGAAAATGAAAGCTACTGCAAAACCCATTTTTAATCGCAACATAAAGAGCTTTTGTATATTAGGTTGGGGAAAAAGTCTTTTCGCATTATTGTATGTATGAACTTGTAATAAAATATCTTTGGCTATACTATTTGTATCTGGCTGGTTTTGGTATCATTAAAAGTTTAAATTTTAAAGAAGATAATTCCAAATTCAAATTAGGAAAATGTGTGATTTTTATTTGTTTTTCGTACTGTTAAGATGAGTGAATCTAATGAAGAAATTCGATACATTTTAAAATTTTACTACAAAAAAGGTAAAAATGCAACGCAAGCCGCGAAAAAAATTTGCGATGTTTATGGACCTAGTGCAGTGTCTGTGAGAGTAGCACAAATTTGGTTTAAGCGTTTTCAATCCGGAAATTTTGATGTCAAAGATGCACGTCGCTCTGGTCGCCCTATTACGGATAAAATGGATGCCATTTTTGAAAAAGTGGAGCAAGATCGGCATATCAGTAGTTACGACGTAGCTGAAGAACTGGGAATTGACCACAAAACAGTTTTGGCGCATTTGAAAAAAACTGGGTACACAAAAAAGCTCGATATTTGGGTACCTCACGATTTCACTGAAAGAAACCTAATGAACCGTGTTCTCATTTGTGATTCTTTATTACGACGTAATGAAACCGAACCATTTTTGAAGAAGCTGATAACTGGTGATGAAAAGTGGATCACGTACGACAAGAACGTGCGAAAAAGGTCGTGGTCAAAGGCCGGTCAGGCTTCACAGACTGTGGCGAAACCCGGGTTAACTCGCAACAAGGTGATGCTGTGTGTGTGGTGGGATTGGAAGGGCATTATTCATTATGAGCTGTTACCACCAGGCAGGACCATCGATTCTGAACTCTACTGCGAACAACTGATGAGATTAAAACAAGAAGTTGAGAGAAAGCGGCCGGAGTTAATCAACAGAAGGGGTGTGGTTTTTCATCATGATAACGCTAGACCTCACACATCTTTAGCCACTCAGCAAAAATTAAGAGAGTTTGGCTGGGATGTGTTAATGCATCCGCCGTATAGTCCTGACCTTGCACCTTCAGATTTCCACCTGTTTCGGTCTCTTCAGAATTCTTTAGGCAGTGTCAGGTTAACATCACGAGAGGACTGCCAAAACCACTTGTCGCGGTATTTTGAACAGAAGCCCCAAAGTTTTTATAGCAATGGGATCATGTCCCTGCCTACAAAATGGCAAAAAGTTATCGAACAAAATGGTACCTACATACTTTAGTTAAATGTAAATAAACTATATTAAAAAATGTTTTGAATTTTCTTAAAAAATGCGAAGAAACTTTTTCCCCAACCTATTATGTGCCAAAACAGGATGTTTGAATGTTTATGTGTTTGTTGGTCTGATACCATTTATCTCCGAAACAGTTTATATTAAGTATAGTGTTGTTATCGCAATCGATTGTATATTTTCAATTATTCTTATATAATCGAATGCGGGCGCTGCAATCAACGATTGTGTATATGATCGACGAGGGTTTTACAATTTTGTAAAGAAAACAAAACTTGTGTGGCATAGTCGTTTCAGGAAACACAATGATATTTGTTCACTCTGAATAAGTAAAGATACCGGAATTGTATTCATATGAATCATTTATGTTTGCACTTACTCGAATAAAACCAAAAAGAGATAGCTCTTTGTTTCACGATTATGTTTGGGAGTCCGTCGAACTCCTGTCATATGAGACGAGTATGTGATCGAGTGTCATGCACGATAGGTATCATTATATTATTTTTAATTGTTTAATTCAATTGTTCATTTGATGTATAATTAGCGACTTCTATTTCTGGAAGGTTGTAAGTGATCAATAGATATTTAGCACTCTTTGGCCATTCACTGTGACTAATATATATGTACAACAATATATTTAGGCACGCATAATAACTTGTAGCTCTTCACACATAGAACGGAAGCTGTTTGTAATGGCAGAGCTTTACCAAAAACTACTGGTACCAACTATTTAGTTTTCTAATATAAGAAAAGCACAATATTTTTTTTCTTAGAAAACTAACTAAACTTTTATTAGTGTTAAGCTCGCCTTGGTATATATCCTTTAAGTAAGATTATGTTCTGTGTTTTATGTGTGCACAATAGAGAATAAAGCATTATAGCTCAAATAAACAACTCTGGAATATCGTTACAAAGCATATACATTGTTTTGTTTCCATAACAACAAATGAATAAAGTAGCAATCAAATTCAATGATACCGATGTTCTTGTATCTCTGGCTTACACAAGAAGCCAACTTTCTGGTTGTCGCACGCGTCTCTCATCGTGAAAACCGACCATAAGGTTTCCAAATCTCGCGTGCGATGTGCCCCTTATGAACTCTTACTCAAAACCTCTGACCTCTGTGGTGCAGTGGACGAAGGCCCGCCTGAGATGCAGTAGGTTGCGGGTTCGATTCTCGCTGCGGGACAAATGTTTGCTTAATCTGTATACATTTGTATCTGGTCTGAGTGTTTTCTATGTATAATATGTATGTATTTATAAAAAAAAACTATATAAAGTAGTATATCGGTCATGTAGTTCCCATAACACAAGCTCTGCTTACTTTGGGGCTAGATAATGTTGTGTGAAACTGTCTTTACTCAAAACCGTTCACCATCAGCTCAAGAGCTATCGAAAGGTGGAAAACTCATCGGCTAGTGTGGGTGGCAATTTGAGGAATACACGTTGCATATATCTTTACTATTGTCTGCCAAGATCTTGAACGTTTTTCATCATCTAATTCAGCGGATGCGTATGCAACATACAAGGTTACTAGTGCAGTGTAAAGTTCGAAATACCCTACCCACCGTATTAGTTTGAGCCTATATGTCGCCGGTGTCTCATCTAGATACCCACCGACCGGAGCAAAGGTGCTGATTTATAGTTGTTACTTTGATAAGTTTTCTAGTCCATAGAATAAACAAACTGTATACCTACCACATTTAGGTACCTTCCTTAACTTCAGTACAGATATTATTTTCTCTGTGATAAAACGATTTAGTGATGTCCAGATGGCTTTATACCGCTTATGAAAACATCCTAGTACCAATTTATTCAAATAATACCTAGTTTCGAAGATGACGTAGGTAAAGTTAGACCTTAGAATAATAAATTACCAATCGACAATCATAAACATTTAGTTTTGCAAATGCGTACCCAACTAATATCAATCCTCTTAATTATATAGAGTTTTAAACGATTGACTTTACACTGTTCTGTCCTTTCTAATACTTAAGTGTTATTTCAAATTCAACAGTAGAAAACCAAACACTGTTTAACTAAACAGCTGTTTAAAAGTATTTTAAAAACGCCCTAATTCATTAACTTTGAAGTGCTTACCTATCAAAACTATGTTTTTTATATTATTTAAGTGGCTTTATACCTTTTGTGGTTTATATTAATCAATGAACATCCTCATGTCTTTTTACTTTTTATTGTGCATACCACTATTTAAGATACAACATACAAAAAAAAACAAAATGCTCAATGGGCATTATTATAGGAGGATATTGATTCGTGTCAAGTCTTGGCTGACAAGAAAATATACGTGAACATGCAAACTACATATATAAATAACATAATGGGCAGACTAGAAAAGCATTTTAAGAAGGTAGTTTGCAGAATGCCAAGTGAAAAATGCTTTTACTCTTGCTTCTGAATAGAAAAAAACTGAATAATAAAGCTGACTAACGAGTAGGTACATGGGTATAAAGTATGGAAAGATACACGTCTCGCAAACATTATATGTGGAATGATATCGAAGCAAGGAAAAGGTCAATCATATTATGCAATGATATTCATTATATAATCTCGCTAAAATAAATTGTTCACTATAAAGTCAATATCTAATTAATATTATTATTATCAAGTTGCGTCATCCCACACGGCAAAGGCCTTCATAACCCCCTTCTACTTTACGCGGTCTAATGACAAAGAATCTTTCTCAAAAGAATCCAGATCGTCCCGCCATCTTAATCTGGGTCTACCGCCATGCCGTCTTCCATCGTTGAGGCCCCATAACTCTGAACCATATATTATATGGTTCAGAGTTCATCTGGCATGTGGTAGACATGCCTAATCCAATAGCACTTGCACTCTGGCTCTTGACAAACTATTAAAATATTCTAAAACAATCACAACAACATTTTCTGGATATTTCATGAGACGTATCTACCCTGGTGCCACCAATGCAACGGTGTATCCGTTACATTGGTGGCAAGAATGCAGAAAGAATAATACTACTACTTTAAAAACTAAAAAAATCTAATTATAAATATAATTATAATAAACGAGGTATATGTTTCCTGCGTTTTGTAACAAGGTAGGTAGAAAACAGAGTTCTCCGATCGCAGGCAGAGTACAAAAGGTTGGCGACATTGCCTCGTTAGCATTTCCATGTAGTATTGTATATTTGTTGCTCTGACACAAAGTTTGGCAAAGATTTGGCATCAAAAGAAAATTAAGTGGGTGTAACCTTGTGATGTCAAGTGGACTTGTTTATTATTTCATTCATGAAAACATCTGAAATACATTTACGTTTTGTGTATAACAAATAGCTTCCTGTTATAAATGAGACTTTCAATGTTACCATCCACCAAAACGTCCACGCATAAGAGTAAATTATACAAGTGGTCTTTGCCCGCTTGCACTTAGCTGAGGCATAGCTAATTATAATATAATACTACTCTAGAACCTTGCTGATGTAAAGATTCGGACGAATCTTAGTGACGGATATCTATGAAAATAGTTACAGAAAGACACGTCTGAGTCTAGTGATCAACCCTTACAATTAACAATACTTACTTTTTCTAAATTCTGCTAAATCTCTCAGATTGGAATTATACTGACGCTACTGAATACCATTCTTCGGATTATTAATTGAGCGGTTATTTCAATCGGTCAAATTTTTTTTTGCGCATCCTTTTTACCAATCATTGTTGAAACAAAAACAACAAACAAAATATACTTACGCTCTAGTCTAGAATAATATTCAATATGTTGGACATTCTCATTTTTCAGTTCGCAGACCTGTGAGGATTCCAAGTAGGAGAGTAGTTAGACGCAAGTCCAAACATAATATTATGCACTTGCTTACGTTTTTGCATATAACTGGTGCGGGCATTTTGTCATGCATTTGAATTGTTGCTTTTGGTAGATGTATGTCATTTTCCTCACGATGTTTTTCTTCGCTGTTCAGAGCATAATGTAAGGTGGTGCACGACCGATATCGAACCTACGATGATACATTCGGATCAAAAATCAGGGTATCGCCTTGTATGTAGGTCAATACGGCTCTAGTCAAAATATAAAAATATTCTATAGCAATAAAGATATTCCACGCTGGCATTCCTTCGTTACCCATTTTGCTGCCAGTAGAAACATTTTCTGGATATTTTGTCGGGCGTATCTATCCTGGTGGCACGAATGCAATAAAGTGAATACCTTTATTGAGTTTGGTTCGCGGTGCACGTTACATATCTCTTCAAGGCGAAGTAAGCAGTATTGTGATATATCACCAGGAATTAAGTTCTGGATGTAGGATTTCAATACTTAGGCGTTTTAAATACTGGTTCTACGAGTATGTTATTCCCGCTAAATTGTATACGCAAACTAAAGGAAGGTAGACTACAAAAATAAATTTTATTTTAGACTAACCTCTGCACACGGCTTTGCCCGCGCGGTACGTACCCGGATATAATGTCTATGTGCTGTTATTCCATTATTATTAATGAAAATGTTTTGATGTTCGTTCGAACGAATATTTATTCATCAGTTCAGGAGGAACCTGGATTTGAAAATATTTTTGTCCTAGACAATTTATATTAGTGACGAGGCTGTGCGTTAAAATATCTAGTATTTGTGGGTTTTATTCGATGTTTTTCGTATACTTTTAAGTGATTTTTAGAAGTTCTATAGGCACCCAATTTTTTGTCTTTTGAAAACAATCAGAGTCTTGGTAATTATTCTTATAAATATGACATGTTTTCCTGTCCCAAACTAAACCGATTATTTTTTCTAGTCGAGTGTCATTTTGGGTTCAGCTCCGATTTATTGTTCTAACTATATTAAAGTACAGTACAGTACAGTAAATTATACCTTCAATCCTTATAAATTAAGCGCAAATTAGTTTGAAAGCCAAAAATAAAATACAATTAAGGACGTCAAGGACAGGAAAGTTTGCGGTCAATTGTCGTGATGAAACCGTCCATTAAGGAAAATATGCAATTTTCTCCTGTGGCTTTTAGTATTTGACTCACGGAACTCTACGCGAACCTATTCATCACGTGAATAAACATGTATATTTGGCTTAAATAAGTTGGCGTAATTATTTTAAATTTTATTCATCAGAAGCTTCTGGCCACGGCTTTGTCCGCGTGGTACTCGGATAAAAAGTAGCCTATGTGTTATTGATGTATAATAAGCTATATTACTGTAAAGTTTCATGAAAATCCGTTCAGTAGTTTTTTGCGTGAAAGAGTAACAAACATCCATCCACACAAACTTTCGCGTTTATAATAGTAGTAGGATTAGTATTATAAGTAACTAGTGGAATGCCCCACGACTTCGTCCGCGTATAGATTTATCCACGCAAACTTCGTTTTCTCGCTTCACCCTCTAGGGAAAAATCCTTTCTTACTGCACCCCTACATACCTACAGGAACATACCCACCAAATTTCAGGTCTCTATAAGTTACCCTTTGGGCTCTGCGTACATTGTCAGTCAGTGTGTCACGCACCGATTTTATGTATATTGACTATGATGTATTGATTACCAAATAGTATTATGAATTTCAAAGGAAATTATTGCATTTTCAGATCACAGAATCTCTGAAGCGTCTGCGTGCCAGCAAGAAGTCGTCCCGCTTCGCAGAGGACGTTGACTTCGATAACAGCGTTGCGAATCTCGAAAATCGTATGAGGATTTCTGACAAGATCCTCGAAACCGTCGGCATCGGACAGTCTGAAGTGAGTGGCGCGAGAAGAGCTCTGCAAGAGAACGAGGAACGCACAGAAAAGAGGATTGCACGCAGGTTAAATGAGGAGGGCAGTCTTACTAAATGGACGGCGCTTGGAAAGAGTGACGATGAAAGTGCGGCTGCTCAGAGGGCGAAGGTGACTAGAGCCCGCCTGACCGATCTCGAAGACGAAATGAACGAGTTGAGTGAAAGGAGTGCCATGAGGGAGAAGAGGGCTGCTCGCCTCCGGGCTCTTGTAGCCGACTCCGAGTCTGAATCCAACATCTCCTCGACCAAAGTGACCATCCGTTCTGAGAAGGAAAAGAAACAAGTTACTTTTTAAATACTTTATCTTCGCTCTTTCGAATCTATTGCACTATTTCTATATCTATCTAGACTAATGATAGCACTAAACATACCGAAGTCGTTCTTTCTACTACAGCTAGACTACTGACATTATTCGACATTACTCCATATTTTTTCATACAAATAAATCACTCTGAGGCCCATTTGCGTGTTCGCAGAGTTACCATTCAACTTGGGCTATGATCTAACACGTCGATTGTGCAGTACAAAAATACCTGCATAGTAAATTAATCCAGGGTGTATTGGACAACTCTTACTCACACATGTGGCATTTAGTAGTTAAGTGCAGATGATCATTATTATGTCATGTCCGTTGGCAATTAACCGACCGCAGTTCACGCACTTGGGCCGATTTGTGTCAAAAAGAAGGTGAGTTCGATAATAGCGGCTTAAGCAAAGGTTACGCACGGATCTAAATAAAGCCTTGAAAATATACAAGTTAGTTTATTTATAATTAAATACTAACTATGTATTTATGAACCGAATTACATGTTTTTCTCAGATGTTTTTTCTGATAGGTTCTAGTGCGCTGTGCGTAGCCCCTACGTACGCCATATATTTTGGGCAAGTTATGTGCTTGTCTTTAGTTTGATGAACGGTGCAACAGAATCGATACTAAAACTAGTGTTAGAACTTGCTCTGAGCAATTTAACCCTAGAACCCTACACTATCTGGCGTACTTGTTATTCCTACACAGGGGTGCTGGTACTTCATACAAAAATACCTGTATTTATTTAAAATTGTTTTTTTATTATTATGAAATAGTAGGAACTTCAAAATAAAATTAGTTTTAAAATCTCAATTATTATTTTGTACTTATTATCGCACATCATCTTTTTTTTATTGTAATTTCTAGGCCACAACGTCTCTGGGACAGGAACGGAACTTCGACTAACTAGGTTTTTTGAGAGTCGCTGTAATAGTCCTTTTATATCCTGCCTCAAAATCGGCTTTTGAAAGCGTTCCATGAAATATATTGAGACTATCAGGTTCATTCAGAATCTTCTGTTATACGTATTTAATTTGACACATCCTCATCTTCCTCATCGCCTGGTTGAAGGTCATATGGAATTTATTTCCTCGTCATTCAATACCTGACTGACAGCCATCTAAAACGATATAACACCATTATGTATTAACTGCTCTAAAATAGTTAAAAAGTAGTTTTTTAAATATATTCATGGTTACTTTATTGTTAACCATAAACAAAAACTAAAACATTATATATATCAATATTTATGTATACTTATACATTATATAAATTTATAAAATTCACCCCGCTTGTAGACCTGCCCAAGCAAAGCGACTGTCGACGCTAGCCTTATTCAGTAGGCCATAAAAACTAAAATACACGGACACTCAAACCTGTGGATATAACATAAACAGAATCAATTCAAAAATAAACCACCCTGAGGTACCCCAGCACCCCATGTAAGGTTCTAGGGTTAAGTTCTCTACGAGATGGTCGAGAGAGGTGATCCTGGGGTCATGAGTGCTATGGCTCATGACGTCATCTTACAAAAACCACGATGTCTTTTTATACTTGGGTAGAATAAAACTATGTACTTACTTCCCTGTGTTAATTCGTTTTTATAAAATAAATTATACTTCTTAATCGTTTTTGATAATTATTTTGGTGCTGACTGCTTGACAGCAGTTTACATTCCCCTAAGAACCGTGTTGACTTCCGTTTCAAAGGTAGTGGTTTTGAACGTGCAATAATGGATTTGTCCGCTTGAAAATTGGATGTACACATTAATACCTACATGCTCAAAACAGTGAAAGAAAACGATGTGAGGCAACGGGCATGCCCTAGGATCGAAACACAAAGGCATGGTGCCATTATCCAACTGCGGAGGGTTATGTTTTTCGTTGAAGCATTTGTAGTTGAAAATGAATTTTAAGAAAAGTTGACTCTAAAATGAAGTTTTTTTTTCAGAGTACGAACATTTTAAAAGTTTTATGAAGTAAATTTTAAGACGTCGGCTTCACTGTTAAAAATATGAATCTGAGTGAACGCTTTTTACCCGCGACTTAGGGAGCCCGTATATGCGTTAGCCATAAGAGGTTATTCGTTTGTTAGTGTGGTTGTGTGTTTGTGATATCTCCAGAACAGCTAAACGGATTGCAATTGTTTGCAATCAATTTGTACAGCTTCAAGAATGGTTCCTAGTAAGGTTTTACTACAAAAGTCACCAAAGGCGTTAGCACTTTATCGTGTAGGCTTAATGGATAAGGCAAAGTCCACTCCAAAGGAGGAAGTCAGATATTGCCAAATTATCATATACACAGTGTAATATCCAAAATAACTTGAACTCTAGAATGTATTTTTATTTTATTTTATTTTTATTAAGGTACAAACGGTTTACAATATCAAGATTAATGTTAAAAACTAAGCATTCTTACACCAATTAAGCTGCCGTTAATAGTAACACTATATAAATAATTTTGAAGACGGTACTTCTTAAACTAGGATACAAAATAAATGAAAATAAGTAGGTACATATTCAGTTACCTGCATGTTAAATGAGGGACACTTGTTTTTTAAACATATTAGCTGATAACGAAAAGATGTCACATTCAGAAAACTGTTTATTGTGTAACTTACAGGATCGTGTGATGAATGAATTACAAGCAAAGTTTGTTCTTAAATATTCTAGATTAAAAAGCTTATTAGTATGACGGGCATTTAAACGTGGACATTTTAAACCAATCTGACCTACAAGATATGGGGAGTCAACAATATTATTCAAAATCTTAAATAATAACATTTGATCTCTGATGGCGCGTCTGCTTTCTAGTGTATCAATATTAAAAATAATCCGTTGATTAAATCTTGAAATTTTGTATTTCATATGCTTCAAAAATTTATTCTGAATTCGCTCTAAACTATTAACTTAAATTTGATATTGAGGATTCCATGCACTTGAGGCATATTCTAAGACAGGTCGAACTATTGAACTTAAAAGTGTGATCAGTGTATTAGCATTACTAAACTCCCTACCAATCCTTAGGATGAAACCTAACAAACGATATGCACGATCAGATATAGGAACCATCGAGCACATGTGTCACCTTAAGCTGGCGTAATATTCGTAGCGCAATTTGTAGTGTACGCTGAGTAGGTAGCCCTATTGTCAAAGTCAGTAGCGCCACGTTGAACGCATCATTTAGAAAGCTGATACCTACTCCATGGACCATCACGTAAAAATTATAAAATTTCAATGCCAATCATTTTTGCAGTTTTTACCGACTTAAAAAAAAAACAAATCAACTGTATGTTTTTTTAATCGTGTGTGTTTGTTATTACGCGATATCTTCGCCAATTGTAAACCGATTTTAACGATTTTAACGATTTTTATAGGGTAGTGTATACTTCAAGGGCCATGACCATTTATGTGACCATTTTATGAAAAAACCCACACATGGTTGATGAAATTGCATATTGGACAATACAAAAAAAAAAACAGAACACCAATGTTCTGATGCTGTTCCTTACTAAGAGTTCATTGACATTGTTTTTTTTAGCTTAGCATACCCTTTCCTGATAACACTTTATTGACAATTTGTTACAATTTTACTCGTAATGTCCATGAATAAAAGTTATGGTTTTTATTCATGGACATTACGAATAAACATTAAACTATTGGCGTACTTATTGATTTATCCACTAACTACGAGCTAGAGACTATGGATTCAACCTGGAACATCGCCACAATCAGTCTGTCTTTATCAAACTATATGTCTTTTACGGGATAAAGACTGTACAATTTAACTGCACAATCTAATATCCCCATCTTCGTTACACCACCAAATGAGGAAAGCCTAAGCGAAAAGACTCCGTTTAACAGACAGAAAATTCCAAAGACTCGCATAAAGCACTGCTTCAACATTTATTGCGCGTCTTTTGATAAATACAACCTGGGAGTTTTCAAATCCAAAGTAAAAAGCTCCTTTCTTGATAAGAGTGCACCTCAGACCACAACGTTCCTTTATATGAAATAAACTGAGGCAATCGCGAACAAAGTCGCGGGTACAGCTAGTCTCATATATACCATTTACTCCGTGATGGATGACCCTACTTCGATGATTTTTTATTTTGTGTCTAGGGGATAATCCCGGAGTATTCCGTTATAAAAATTATATAAATCGAAGAAAAAAAAACATTACATAATTTTCTAAGTAAAGGATACACAATTTTATGGAATATTATACGTATATATTTTTTTATAAGGTGCCAATTAGCATACCTGTTGGTATGCGGATCAAACATCAAAGGCAGAAAAACCGCGTTGCCTTTCCTTTAAAAAATATGAAGCGTTTTATTGAAAGATCTTTATACAGTAGTCACTTGGAAAAACCCCAGCAGGGAAATCTTTCCATTACCTGAGTGTTAGCTGAAGGAAGTTACTTTGAAAGTTTTTAATTAGCTTGATGTTATGATTCCTTGAAAATTTTATCTAAATCCTTGCGAATTTGTCAGTACTGAGAGTGGTTGATCTTTTTTACAGTTCTCGGTAACTTAATAATTGAGTTAAAAAAACAGCTACAATTATTAGAATTGTTATTTTTTATTATAACTTGAACAATGACTGTAAAAATTTTCATTGTATTTTATAATATCCCTTGTAATCTTTCGTACAGTCCGTTCCATCCAAAGGTTGTCTGGTAGAGATAACTTATTAGCGATAAGACCGCCCATTGTACAATAATGTTAAAGGTTGTACTATTTATTTAAGCTGAAATATTTTGTGTGCAATAAAGTATTTTCTATCTACATATCCCAAATATAACTTCTCGATCTTAAGAGATAATAAGTAGGACACAACAAAAGGCCATGACTATAATGGGTTAATGACATTTCGTAAATCGATTGCTAGCATATACAGGTGGTTCTCAAAACAGTGGTTTCGAGAACCACCTGTATTTTTTAAACAAACACAGCTAATGACAACCATTCATCATGTTTTGAAGTTAATTCACAATATGACGGAAGATATGAAAGTGGAAAAAGTGTAAGGGCTAGTTAGCTTATGCTTGTGCGAGCGTAGTTTATTAAAAAGCAGCCGTGTGACAAAGTTTTATAAACTAAACGAGATTATTCAGCAACCAAAATTGAATTGTAATGGCGAATGTGTCTCGAAATATTACTATTTGATTAGTGAATGACACGCAACGAAATTACCATTATTCCTGAAGTTACTATTGTAAATGTTTCGAATCAATTTCGTTTAGCGAGTAGCATTTGATAAGAACTACCATCCTATCAAACGATACTCGCTAAACTTTGTTTTATACTTCTAGTAGTTAAGGTTTAAAAGTTAAGGCGTGGATACTATTTCCGCTTATATGCAGCCCTTAAATATATGCACCAGAGCGTGCGCGAAAAAGTTACTCTTATATTATATTTCCAGAAAATTATTTTTGACTTTTGCAAACTCGTCTGCAACTCAAATTTTACTTCGATACGAGTTAAGCTAGAAATCGAGGTGTGACATCCGAACGGACAGATCAATACAAGTCTTAAAATGTTTACTAAGCCAATCTGAGCACGGATACATAAGCATTTTTTCTAGACACTAGACAACATAATCTAAATTAGGTACCATCTCAAAGACAACTGCATATTAATATAAAAAAATAGAATACTTCCAATACCATGAATTTCTACACATCGAAGATATAAATTTATGGACTATACGCGATTTCTGGATTTACACGACTCTTCACAATACTAACAAAGGTGTTCTATTAGTCAATCAGTGGTCAGTTGTAGTCAATATAGCCTAGTTCATACCAATAGTTCGTGGCTTTCACGCGATTCCATAGCATGATCCTGGTTTAGGTACGTGAGCCGTGTTATGTATAAAGTAAGTATGCAAGGAAGGTCCGATAGTTCTGAAATTAGACGGACAAAGTCAAAATTACAAAAGTTGTTTGGTGGTAGGAATAATGGACCTCAGTCCAATGGACTCAAACTCAATAACAAATACTTTTGCGTGGTATAAATAAGGTAAATATAACAGTAGTGGACATAAGGCTGATCTAGTGAATGGACAATGGAGACAATGATCAGGGACGAGAAAGAAGCCGATACATACTCATTTCATGCTAATTTCTATAAGTGAATCATCTAAAGTATGCCGGTCATCGATTGGCATACTATAAAAATAGTATGCCAATCGGTTGCCATTGTAATTTGCCAATGACGGCGACTTGCGCACGGCCGATATTTCACTTTGCAACCAGTTGGCGCCGAGTCCTTTTTTTACTTCAAGGATGGTTCTAAGTTTTATCGACCCACGTCACTAAGGAACGCTGCAATCGACGATGAAATGTGAAACAGAATACCAAATCATGATGCAGATTTGGTAATTGTCTTGTATGACCTCCATGCAAAAAAAAAAGTAAATTTTTACATTATTTTGAAAACCCTCAACGTGATTTTTCATCATCTATTGCAATGCTCTCTATAGTAACTTGTGGGGAAATATCAATTTACCATCCTTAAATACATACCTACTAACAACAAACCACAATACAATCCGATAAGGTTTTTGAGGATAAATGGTAACAGTCCAACATACAAACCACCTCATATGGAAAAGGCATAAATGTGCTTCTTGTCGCGGGTAATAAATCAACTTGTTCTTTATTTTCTAAAGTATCTCAAGTCCGTTAAAGAATAAAACGCCTTCTTTACTTTTTTTGATGTCCAGTTTTGTTTAGGATTTGTATAAAAACCGGTTCCCCTTATCACTAGCTCTAAAATCAACTATGCATGCAGACCACGTGATGTCCTGATGAGATTGACCCTTGTCGGCCCTCAGTGGCGTAAATGCTGGTGTAAAGTATATATTGATTGCAAGTCACATTCACCGTATTTATCAGCTATCGTGTGAAGCATTTTGAATTAGTTTTATTTTTTACATTATAATTTGAAAACCACCTACGTGTTTTTCATCATAGATTGCAGCAAACCCTCTGGTGACCTACAAATCTATTGCATACAACAGCCTTAGAGGTACAATCACGCAAACAAACAAACACTGGCAAACCCTTAATTATTTTGAAAACCCTCGAAATGTTTTCTATCAAGTATTGTAGTGCCTCCAAGTAATTTGGCGTTTAAACCTTTTTGGAGTTAAACACAACGATTACCAAACCTGCATAGCAATCAGTAACGCCATTTTAAATTCCATTTTCTTTTGCCCCCCGTGACAAAACCTCCAAGAACCACTGTTAAAGTTATACAAACCGATTACAATAAGCCACATGACAATCGGTTACTCCGTAACGGAGATAAATGATATCGAACAAACAACCAACAACCCCTGACTAAACCAATGGTAATTACCATTCATTACAATTATTGCGAAGTCTCTATAACTAGTAACGATAGTTCACCGCAAACTGAGATCTCGCCCACACTTCCATTTTTTTTTCGAACGCTTTTTCTCGTTGTGATCTGGATCAGTTTAGCAATCTATAGATCGTTTAAAACGTGTTTAGATAGCTAGCTGTTTCATCTGTTTTATTTTGTATTTTTTTGTATATAACAAAAAAATTACCTAGTTTCATCAAAATTTTATAAACGGTTCGGCTGCTGTCATCGGACAAACAAACAAGAAAACTCTAGATTTCCCAAATAGAGTCCGAGATCTTCATTCAATTTGCTCTCTCGGTCCTATGAATAAGCATTTAAGGCCATGTCTCCCTGGGTAGATTGGAACCGAACTAATTTGCGATCATAAAACACCTGTAGCAGGAGAAAGGCAACACACACAGGGCGCCATATTGAAAGAACTCGGGCCACCACCATCCACCGTCTGTCCGGTCCATCGGGTGAAGGGCCTTATTCAATATAACTGTGGCAAACCAGCATACGGCCTACCTGTTGATAAGCGGTTACCATAACCTACGGACGCTTGTAACACTCGCGTGTTGCCGACCGTGCAAATTCTTATTTGCCTATACTTTTACCGGCGTCTATACACTGCAAACTGAAACACAGCAATGCGAGCATTACTGCATGGCGGCAGACATAGGTATGGTGGCAGTACTTCCCCGGACGAGCTCTTTCCCAAGGAACTCTTCACTACACTTACATAATTGCGTTATATCTTTTTTAATCTACGTCAATAGGTTTTGATAGACAGGTACTGAATTGTTTCATTTATTTAAATCATGCTGTAGATTGGCATAGCATACGATTCGAGGCGAGAAGCCAAATTATTCATCAATACAGTTTTGGTTTTCACGGTCGCATTCACACAATGCATTTACAGTTGGTTAAATAGAACTGATGCAGCCATATTAGCTTAATGGGCGGTATCACAACTTCCGAGTCATAGCACCAATGAAGTTTTTTCACTCGAAAAATTAACGCGCATTTAAGCGACGAGCACAATATGAATACATGAATTTCATCTGCCTTGATTAACAACGACATTTCGACTGAACTTTATTACTAGGTACACGTAATTAGACTTATTAATCTTATTATTTACTAATGTGTAAGTAAGTATGTAGTGAAAAGAAAAATAAACACGCTCACGACTGTATTCCTTATTTTGGACATACTCAGTGTGTACATCTTTGAGCATACCAAGTAGGGGCAGTAAGAGGAATGTTCAAACATATTTGGCACATGTCCACATCTTAGTAGTTCGCATTCCACATGACAAGCAGCAAGCTTATCGCCGCTTCATTGAATGAAAAGAAGGTCAGGTAAAACTGAAGCAAGTGATACCTCTACCGTATGCTTGCTAACCACTTTGGTTGTAGAAAAAAAAACAGAGGAAAACTCTCGTCCAATTTGTTGGTGACCTCTGTGGCGCAGTGGGCAAAGGCGTCGCAGAAGGTTGCAGATTCAATTCCCGCCGCAGTACAAATTTTTGTATGATCCGTAATTATTTATCACGCGTCTGGGTGTTTTCTGTGTAAAATATGTATGTTTTAAAAATAAGTAAGTGGTATATCAGTCATATAATTTCCATAACTCAAGCTCTGCTTATTCGTACTTTAGGGACAGATGATGTTGGTTGATACTCAGCCTAAACTAAACAAAAGACTGTAAACAGGTATCAGTGTATAGAAAAAGTCGCCAATAATGTATCCATAATGTCGGGGCATGTGAAGAGTGTTCTGCATCGGTATATTCGGATTTAAACCCACAAGAAGACAAGTCAAAGGACTCCGATAACATTGGGGTACCTAAATAAAGTGTATGACCAGTGGGGTCAATACCGTCATTATTTTAAATAATTCTGTCCATCCTAATGTTGTCTTGAAGAAACCGCTTTCAGCAATAAGCCCGCCAATTGTGCATTATTTTTGTTTTTGTTATTTTATTATGTTTCTGTGTTTTAAACTGTAAATTGGTGTCAAGCACAATAAAGAGTTTATGTATCCTATATATCTAAACCCACTTATGTAGAAAGGTTTGAGTAAGATTGTGTACTGTTATTGGAAAAATATGTATGCAAATTGGTAAGAAGGTTAATGTTATGAGGGCGCCATCGATCGGGTTGCTATTGTTCTAATATGCGACGTAGGGTTTACTGTCACGCGGAATATGCTTTATTATGCAAAGCGTGGGCATGTTCTAAGTTGAAGTTTTGTTCGTGCGCGCCTCTTACTGCTCTCTGTTTGTTATCATCACGGGTCTTCATACTTGAGTAGATATCCAAAAAACGTCCTTGAGTTTACATAGGTGAGCGTTTAGTTTCAGTTATATTTCTATTTTAAAATTAAAGAATAATTTTGTGGCTGAGGATTTCCATTATGGGGAAAATGTCGAGAGTGTTAGTTTTTTATTAACTCGTGACAACAGGAGTCATTTTGCCATAAGAGCTTGCCTGTTTGTTTATCTAATACCATTTATCTTTAAAGCGGCTAATTGGATTGTAATGCGGTTTTTTGCAATCGATTTTTATGTTTAAAAGGATGGTTCTCTGAGGGTTTATTGCCAAAAGTCACAAGTAGGCGCGGTAACCGCTGAATAAAATACACGTAGGATATTTTGAATTTTTGTAAAAATGTATTCTTTAAAAATTGCCTTCTAAAGAATACAAGCTCTGAATCATTGTGTGAAAATGGAATCCTGATACTCGCACGCTACGAAAATTTAACTATTTCGAACGAAACATTCCAAACGAAATACCCCTATGGCAAATCGCATATTTTAACTTCTTGACCAGACGTGTGGCGCGATAATGTCCACTCAAGAATTCAGTATACCGTATGTTTGAGGTAGGATGTTGTTTGTTTGCTCGTTTGTTAGTGTGTTTCTCTATTACCTCTCCGAAGCAGCTTAATGCCGAGTGTTAATTTTTTTTTTCATTGTATTGAATAACTTCACACAGGTATGAAATTTATATGCGGTATGTGCTGCAATATATATGAAGAAACAATACTCCCTTGAGTATTCTTTCTTCATATATATTACTCTTAAAATATAGAGATAAACTTGACAGAGAGACAGATGCAAGAGTGATCTTTTTCGCATAACCCTATGCTACGGAACCCTAAAACTTGGAAAGCAGCATACTATCTGTCACGTGTTGCATGCACATATCTAAGCTATGAAAAATTTCCACGCTATTTAAATCGAGTATCTATTCAAGGAAACGGTGAACCTACCTACGTACCTATAATCATAGCTGGCTTTGTGCACCTGTTGTCGTGTTATGGCAAAAATACAATGCTATGTCAGGTGATTATTGTATACTTTGCCTTTGGTCTATTTCAATAATTTATTGATGAGTAATCGTATAAATAGACAGCAATTGGCACTGAGAGTGATAGCACTTATTATGGCTCATAAATAAACTTCATCAACATCCCTGTAGAATCCACTGGATCAAGGCCAAAGAGTGTCATGACGAACGACCTTGGTTATTTATTTCGTCGCTTTCTTTCTCGTTTGTCAGTTCTGAGAGCAGTATGATGGCCTGTCGCTGTAACTTGCTTTTTTTAGAACCAAGAGTAATGTCTGTGACTTTCATTCTACTACGGATTTCTTAGTTTAGATTTTATATCGTAGAAAAACTCTGAGCATCTTTTGCCATGGCCTGTTGTGCCATTCTTAGTGTCGTTTTTATATCGTAGAAAAACTCTGAGTATCGTTGTGCCATGGTCTATTGTGCCATTCTTAGTTTCAATTTTATTCCGTAGAAAAACCCTGAGCATCGTTTTGCCATGGTCTCTTTTGCCACCTTGATCACTTGTATATGAGGCCATTAGTCAGGGTAAACATCAAGAGTCAGTACCTACATGTTGATAAATGTATAAAATTTTATGATAAATCAATTATTTTTAGAGAACAAAATTACCTATGTGTAATATTACCAAATAGCAATTTTAACCTGGCATCAATGTCTAAATTTAAGTTATTTAGCTAGATAGGCAAATAAAAATATATTGGTTTGTAGCAAGTTTACACATTTAAGATGGCTTCAGTGAAAATATGTTTAAAATTTTATATGTCGGAATTTTTAATATTATTAATTCTGAACAGTCAGACAGTTTCTAAGTCATGTTTATCTTAATTAATAAAATATTATGTACTTGACAATGCCCCTTTACAGCAGTCAATATTATTTATTATAAGTTGTTATTTTATTTTTTTAACTTCCTCTTTTGTAACCTAATTATGTAAACATTGATAGGTATGAAAGTAAAATACTTGCCTGTTTCTAGCACCCTTCCAGGTCCTAATATGTAATTTTTCGACGTAACCAAGTGTAGGTTCCTATGGTTAAAAATAAATGAGTATGAGTAATAGTATGAAAAAAAAAATTGTATTGTTATTTATATTACTATACTATAATTGTAATTATATATAATCTAAAAGATTAACGGCATAAATGCAATGACATTACTAAACCTATATAGTTCTACTACTTTTCTCTACGACAGATTAGCTTACCCGTTTAGACAGTCATAGTAATTTTATTGGTAAAGACCAATCTTAATTATTTTTTACATGAAAAAGTATATACCTACTAACATTTTGTTTTAATTCAAATACATTATTACATATAATTGCAATACATCCAAACTCGTAGATCGCTCTACTAGCAACGTATGAGTTTATTTTTGAAAAATTGCGTAGGAAACGCGTCCTCTACGTTCTCAGGAAACAACCTAAGATTGTAGGTATCGAAAGCCGTGACATGCACGAAACTCGATGTCTAAGGCCCGGAGTTTACTAACACAATAATGAGTGGTTAGGTTCTAACTAGATATACTATTTACATAGTACCTTCGGAAATACTAGCAAATTAATTTTCAATCTTTTCATTATTGTTCGACGAGCAATTAAATGAAACTGTTATTACAATTTCATACCTTAGAAAAAGCTGATATCAAATGAAGCAATCAACAGTCCAACGCTAAGTATATTACTAACATTTCAGGATTCTTCTCACTTTGGTAATTGAAGTATAGGTACGTAAAAACAGAGTGTAGCAAGAAAATGGGACTCTTAAAAAGAGTACATTTAGCTTTATTAGTTTAAAAAAATTAGACATCAGACAGATTTTGAAAAAAAAAACTGCCCTGTTTTTTTTAATACTAAATCATATAAAAAAATACAAATCAGCCTTAAAGGAGTTTCTGGAAAAAGCCATAATATTATCTTGGAAGTGAGATAAAAAAATATCCCTCAGTCGAGTTTGACTCTGCCACGCAAACGTGCACAAATGTAGAAGAACAAAACGTTATTTTGGGTACTTAGATGGCGCAGAGTAGCCAAGATGTGCAAGTTGGATTCTTGGGCAGGCTGTTGTGGAGTAACTCGTAGTACCTTGGGGTCAGGACTATGAATATGCCTGAAATCATATTTTTATATGAATTTTTATTGATTAGACCCCTTTTTAATACCCTAAATGCAAAAAAATACCGAATGCTTCTTACGAATAAAACTTTCTTACTACAAAAACAAAGGCATTTTTCTTGGGAGTCTCATTATTTTGCCACACCTTGTAAATGCAGGCAGATACTTTGAATGTCGTTGGAAATAATATTTTTCTCTTTTCATTGAAAAATAATTGAAAACAGTCTGGCTCGTTTCAAACTAGAAAACTCATCATCATCATTTACAGAAATCGACAGTTCTAGGTGTATAAGTTATTAAATAGAATACAAGAATAAATAATTCAAGTATGAATTAACTATAATTGTTCAAATAATTAATCAGAGAAATACATTAGAAAATAAAGGTATTATTTGAGACTTCGGTGTTTGGGCATTATTCCCATACCTATGCCATGTCAAGTGATACAGTAATAAAATAAACATGACACATGAACAAGCAGATCGGCGCCATAAACAACGTGGGTCGATGCCAACGATTACACAAACTCTAAAAATAATACGTACCATGTTTCTTCCGAAAATGAAAGCTACTGCAAAACCCATTTTTAATCGCAACATAAAGAGCTTTTGTATATTAGGTTGGGGAAAAAGTCTTTTCGCATTATTGTATGTATGAACTTGTAATAAAATATCTTTGGCTATACTATTTGTATCTGGCTGGTTTTGGTATCATTAAAAGTTTAAATTTTAAAGAAGATAATTCCAAATTCAAATTAGGAAAATGTGTGATTTTTATTTGTTTTTCGTACTGTTAAGATGAGTGAATCTAATGAAGAAATTCGATACATTTTAAAATTTTACTACAAAAAAGGTAAAAATGCAACGCAAGCCGCGAAAAAAATTTGCGATGTTTATGGACCTAGTGCAGTGTCTGTGAGAGTAGCACAAATTTGGTTTAAGCGTTTTCAATCCGGAAATTTTGATGTCAAAGATGCACGTCGCTCTGGTCGCCCTATTACGGATAAAATGGATGCCATTTTTGAAAAAGTGGAGCAAGATCGGCATATCAGTAGTTACGACGTAGCTGAAGAACTGGGAATTGACCACAAAACAGTTTTGGCGCATTTGAAAAAAACTGGGTACACAAAAAAGCTCGATATTTGGGTACCTCACGATTTCACTGAAAGAAACCTAATGAACCGTGTTCTCATTTGTGATTCTTTATTACGACGTAATGAATCCGAACCATTTTTGAAGAAGCTGATAACTGGTGATGAAAAGTGGATCACGTACGACAAGAACGTGCGAAAAAGGTCGTGGTCAAAGGCCGGTCAGGCTTCACAGACTGTGGCGAAACCCGGGTTAACTCGCAACAAGGTGATGCTGTGTGTGTGGTGGGATTGGAAGGGCATTATTCATTATGAGCTGTTACCACCAGGCAGGACCATCGATTCTGAACTCTACTGCGAACAACTGATGAGATTAAAACAAGAAGTTGAGAGAAAGCGGCCGGAGTTAATCAACAGAAGGGGTGTGGTTTTTCATCATGATAACGCTAGACCTCACACATCTTTAGCCACTCAGCAAAAATTAAGAGAGTTTGGCTGGGATGTGTTAATGCATCCGCCGTATAGTCCTGACCTTGCACCTTCAGATTTCCACCTGTTTCGGTCTCTTCAGAATTCTTTAGGCAGTGTCAGGTTAACATCACGAGAGGACTGCCAAAACCACTTGTCGCGGTATTTTGAACAGAAGCCCCAAAGTTTTTATAGCAATGGGATCATGTCCCTGCCTACAAAATGGCAAAAAGTTATCGAACAAAATGGTACCTACATACTTTAGTTAAATGTAAATAAACTATATTAAAAAATGTTTTGAATTTTCTTAAAAAATGCGAAGAAACTTTTTCCCCAACCTATTATGTGCCAAAACAGGATGTTTGAATGTTTATGTGTTTGTTGGTCTGATACCATTTATCTCCGAAACAGTTTATATTAAGTATAGTGTTGTTATCGCAATCGATTGTATATTTTCAATTATTCTTATATAATCGAATGCGGGCGCTGCAATCAACGATTGTGTATATGATCGACGAGGGTTTTACAATTTTGTAAAGAAAACAAAACTTGTGTGGCATAGTCGTTTCAGGAAACACAATGATATTTGTTCACTCTGAATAAGTAAAGATACCGGAATTGTATTCATATGAATCATTTATGTTTGCACTTACTCGAATAAAACCAAAAAGAGATAGCTCTTTGTTTCACGATTATGTTTGGGAGTCCGTCGAACTCCTGTCATATGAGACGAGTATGTGATCGAGTGTCATGCACGATAGGTATCATTATATTATTTTTAATTGTTTAATTCAATTGTTCATTTGATGTATAATTAGCGACTTCTATTTCTGGAAGGTTGTAAGTGATCAATAGATATTTAGCACTCTTTGGCCATTCACTGTGACTAATATATATGTACAACAATATATTTAGGCACGCATAATAACTTGTAGCTCTTCACACATAGAACGGAAGCTGTTTGTAATGGCAGAGCTTTACCAAAAACTACTGGTACCAACTATTTAGTTTTCTAATATAAGAAAAGCACAATATTTTTTTTCTTAGAAAACTATTAAACTTTTATTAGTGTTAAGCTCGCCTTGGTATATATCCTTTAAGTAAGATTATGTTCTGTGTTTTATGTGTGCACAATAGAGAATAAAGCATTATAGTTCAAATAAACAACTCTGGAATATCGTTACAAAGCATATACATTGTTTTGTTTCCATAACAACAAATGAATAAAGTAGCAATCAAATTCAATGATACCGATGTTCTTGTATCTCTGGCTTACACAAGAAGCCAACTTTCTGGTTGTCGCACGCGTCTCTCATCGTGAAAACCGACCATAAGGTTTCCAAATCTCGCGTGTGATCATCACACTATGTGCCCCTTATGAACTCTTACTCAAAACCTCTGACCTCTGTGGTGCAGTGGACGAAGGCCCGCCTGAGATGCAGTAGGTTGCGGGTTCGATTCTCGCTGCGGGACAAATGTTTGCTTGATGTGTATACATTTGTATCTGGTCTGAGTGTTTTCTATGTATAATATGTATGTATTTATAAAAAAAACTATATAAAGTAGTATATCGGTCATGTAGTTCCCATAACACAAGCTCTGCTTACTTTGGGGCTAGATAATGCTGTGTGAAACTGTCTTTACTCAAAACCGTTCACCATCAGCTCAAGAGCTATCGAAAGGTGGAAAACTCATCGGCTAGGTGGGTGGCAATTTGAGGAATACACGTTGCATATATCTTTACTATTGTCTGCCAAGATCTTGAACGTTTTTCATCATCTAATTCAGCGGATGCGTATGCAACATACAAGGTTACTAGTGCAGTGTAAAGTTCGAAATACCCTACCCACCGTATTAGTTTGAGCCTATATGTCGCCGGTGTCTCATCTAGATACCCACCGACCGGAGCAAAGGTGCTGATTTATAGTTGTTACTTTGATAAGTTTTCTAGTCCATAGAATAAACAAACTGCATACCTACCACATTTAGGTACCTTCCTTAATTTCAGTACAGATATTATTTTCACTGTATCAAATCGATTTAGTGATGTCCAGATGGCTTTATACGGCTTATGAAAATATCCTAGTACCAATTTATTCAAATAATACCTAGTTTCAAAGATGACGTAGGTAAAGTTAGACCTTAGAATAATAAATTAGCAATCGACTCGAAAATATTTAGTTTTGCAAATGCGTACCCAACTTTTAAACGACTTTAACTTTACACTGTTCTGTCTCTTTCTAATACTTAAGTGTTATTTCAAATTCAGCAGTAGAAAACCAAACACTTTTTAACTAAACAGCTGTTTAAAAGTATTTTAAAAACGCCCTAATTCATTAACTTTGAAGTGCTTACCTATCAAAACTATGTTTTTTATTTTATTTAAGTGGCTTTATACCTTTTGTGGTTTATATGAATGAGGTCTTTACGCGCAACGTTATATGTAGATATTATATACTTTTTATTGTGCATAACACTATTTAAGATACAACATACAAAAAAAAACTAATAATAATATTAATAATATAAGAGGATATTGATTCGTGTCAAGTCTTGGCTGACAAGAAAATATACGTGAACGTGCAAACCACATATATAAATAACATAATGGGCAGACTAGAAAAGCATTTTAAGAAGGTAGTTTGCAGAATGCCAAGTGAAAAATGCTTTTGCTCTTGCTTCTGAATAGAAAAAAAACTTTATAATAAAGCTTACTAACGATTACATGGGTATGAAGGATGGATAAGTACACGTCTCTCTAACCTTATTGTAGAATGATATCGAAGCAAGGAAAAGGTCAATCATATTATGCAATGATTATGACACTTTATTCATTATATAACCACGCTAAAATAAAATGTTCACTATAAAGTCAATATCTTATTGTTATTATTATTATCAAGTTGCGTCATCCCACACGGCAAAGGACATCCTAACCCCATTCTACTTTAAGCGGTCTAATGACAAAGAATCTTTCTCAAAAGAATCCAGATCGTCCCGCCATCTTAATCTGGGTCTACCGCCATGCCGTCTTCCATCGTTGAGGCCCCATAACTCTGAACCATATATTATATGGTTCAGAGTTCATCTGGCATGTGGTAGACATGCCTAATCCAATAGCACTTGCACTCTGGCTCTTGACAAACTAATAGGTTGGGGAAAAAGTTTCTTCGCATTTTTTAAGAAAATTCAAAACATAGTTTATTTACATTTAACTAAAGTATGTAGGTACCATTTTGTTCGATAACTTTTTGCCATTTTGTAGGCAGGGACATGATCCCATTGCTATAAAAACTTTGGGGCTTCTGTTCAAAATACCGCGACAAGTGGTTTTGGCAGTCCTCTCGTGATGTTAACCTGACACTGCCTAAAGAATTCTGAAGAGACCGAAACAGGTGGAAATCTGAAGGTGCAAGGTCAGGACTATACGGCGGATGCATTAACACATCCCAGCCAAACTCTCTTAATTTTTGCTGAGTGGCTAAAGATGTGTGAGGTCTAGCGTTATCATGATGAAAAACCACACCCCTTCTGTTGATTAACTCCGGCCGCTTTCTCTCAACTTCTTGTTTTAATCTCATCAGTTGTTCGCAGTAGAGTTCAGAATCGATGGTCCTGCCTGGTGGTAACAGCTCATAATGAATAATGCCCTTCCAATCCCACCACACACACAGCATCACCTTGTTGCGAGTTAACCCGGGTTTCGCCACAGTCTGTGAAGCCTGACCGGCCTTTGACCACGACCTTTTTCGCACGTTCTTGTCGTACGTGATCCACTTTTCATCACCAGTTATCAGCTTCTTCAAAAATGGTTCGGTTTCATTACGTCGTAATAAAGAATCACAAATGAGAACACGGTTCATTAGGTTTCTTTCAGTGAGCTCGTGAGGTACCCAAATATCGAGCTTTTTTGTGTACCCAGTTTTTTTCAAATGCGCCAAAACTGTTTTGTGGTCAATTCCCAGTTCTTCAGCTACGTCGTAACTACTGATATGCCGATCTTGCTCCACTTTTTCAAAAATGGCATCCATTTTATCCGTAATAGGGCGACCAGAGCGACGTGCATCTTTGACATCAAAATTTCCGGATTGAAAACGCTTAAACCAAATTTGTGCTACTCTCACAGACACTGCACTAGGTCCATAAACATCGCAAATTTTTTTCGCGGCTTGCGTTGCATTTTTACCTTTTTTGTAGTAAAATTTTAAAATGTATCGAATTTCTTCATTAGATTCACTCATCTTGACAGTACGAAAAACAAATAAAAATCACACATTTTCCTAATTTGAATTTGGAATTATCTTCTTTAAAATTTAAACTTTTAATGATACCAAAACCAGCCAGATACAAATAGTATAGCCAAAGAGATTTTATTACAAGTTCATACATACAATAATGCGAAAAGACTTTTTTCCCAACCTAATATTAAAATATTCTAAAACAATCACAACAACATTTTCTGGATATTTCATGAGACGTACCCTGGTGCCACCAATGCAACGGTGTATCCGTTACATTGGTGGCAAGAATGCAGAAAGAATAATACTACTACTTTAAAAACTTAAAAAATCTAATTATAAATATAATTATAATAAACGAGGTATATGTTTCCTGCGTTTTGTAACAAGGTAGGTAGAAAACAGAGTTCTCCGATCGCAGGCAGAGTACAAAAGGTTGGCGACATTGCCTCGTTAGCATTTCCATGTAGTATTGTATATTTGTTGCTCTGACACAAAGTTTGGCAAAGATTTGGCATCAAAAGAAAATTAAGTGGGTGTAACCTTGTGATGTCAAGTGGACTTGTTTATTATTTCATTCATGAAAACATCTGAAATACATTTACGTTTTGTGTATAACAAATAGCTTCCTGTTATAAATGAGACTTACAATGTTACCATCCACTAAAACGTCCACGCATAAGAGTAAATTATACAAGTGGTCTTTGCCCGCTTGCACTTAGCTGAGGCATAGCTAATTATAATATAATACTACTCTAGAACCTTGCTGATGTAAAGATTCGGACGAATCTTAGTGACGGATATCTATGAAAATAGTTACAGAAAGACACGTCTGAGTCTAGTGATCAACCCTTACAATTAACAATACTTACTTTTTCTAAATTCTGCTAAATCTCTCAGATTGGAATTATACTGACGCTACTGAATACCATTCTTCGGATTATTAATTGAGCGGTTATTTCAATCTGTCAAATTTTTTTTTGCGCCAAATATAATCATCCTTTTTACCAATCATTGTTGAAACAAAAACAACAAACAAAATATACTTACGCTCTAGTCTAGAATAATATTCAATATGTTGGACATTCTCATTTTCAGTTCGCAGACCTGTGAGGATTCCAAGTAGGAGAGTAGTTAGACGCAAGTCCAAATATAATATTATGCACTTGCTTACGTTTTTGCATATAACTGGTGCGGGATGGCATTTTGTCATGCATTTGAATTGTTGCTTTTGGTAGATGGATGTCATTTTCCTCACGATGTTTTTCTTCGCTGTTTAGAGCATAATTTAAGGTGGTGCACGACCGATATCGAACCTACGATGATACATTCGGATCAAAAATCAGGGTATCGCCTTGTATGTAGGTCAATACGGCTCTAGTCAAAATATAAAAATATTCTATAGCAATAAAGATATTCCACGCTGGCATTCCTTCGTTACCCATTTTGCTGCCAGTAGAAACATTTTCTGGATATTTCGTCGGGCGTATCTATCCTGGTGGCACGAATGCAATAAAGTGAATACCTTTATTGAGTTTGGTTCGCGGTGCACGTTACATATCTCTTCAAGGCGAAGTAAGCAGTATTGTGATATATCACCAGGAATTAAGTTCTGGATGTAGGATTTCAATATTTAGGCGTTTTAAATACTGGTTCTACGAGTATGTTATTCCCGCTAAATTGTATACGCAAACTAAAGGAAGGTAGACTACAAAAATAAATTTTATTTTAGACTAACCTCTGCACACGGCTTTGCCCGCACGGTACGTACCCGGATATAATGTCTATGTGCTGTTATTCCATTATTATTAATGAAAATGTTTTGATGTTCGTTCGAACGAATATTTATAGGACCAGGAGGAACCTGGATTTGAAAATATTTTTGTCCTAGACAATTTATATTAGTGACGAGGCTGTGCGTTAAAATATCTAGTATTTGTGGGTTTTATTCGATGTTTTTCGTATACTTTTAAGTGATTTTTAGAAGTTCTATACGCACCCAATTTTTTATCTTTTGAAAACAATCAGAGTCTTGGTAATTATTCTTATAAATATGACATGTTTTCCTGTCCCAAACTAAACCGATTATTTTTTCTAGTCAAGTGTCATTTTGGGTTCAGCTCCGATTTATTGTTCTAACTATATTAAAGTACAGTACAGTACAGTAAATTATACCTTCAATCCTTATAAATTAAGCGCAAATTAGTTTGAAAGCCAAAAATAAAATACAATTAAGGACGTCAAGGACAGGAAAGTTTGCGGTCAATTGTCGTGATGAAACCGTCCATTAAGGAAAATATGCAATTTTCTCCTGTGGCTTTTAGTATTTGACTCACGGAACTCTACGCGAACCTATTCATCACGTGAATAAACATGTATATTTGGCTTAAATAAGTTGGCGTAATTATTTTAAATTTTATTCATCAGAAGCTTCTGGCCACGGCTTTGTCCGCGTGGTACTCGGATAAAAAGTAGCCTATGTGTTATTGATGTATAATAAGCTATATTACTGTAAAGTTTCATGAAAATCCGTTCAGTAGTTTTTTGCGTGAAAGAGTAACAAACATCCATCCACACAAACTTTCGTGTTTATAGTAGTAGTAGGATTAGTATTATAAGTAACTAGTGGAATGCCCCACGACTTCGTCCGCGTATAGTTTTATCCACGCAAATTCGTTTTCTCGCTTCACCCTCTAGGGAAAAATCCTTTCTTACTGCACCCCTACATACCTACAGGAACATACCCACCAAATTTCAGGTCTCTATAAGTTACCCTTTGGGCTCTGCGTACATTGTCAGTCAGTGTGTCACGCACCGATTTTATGTATATTGACTATGATGTATTGATTACCAAATAGTATTATGAATTTCAAAGGAAATTATTGCATTTTCAGATCACAGAATCTCTGAAGCGTCTGCGTGCCAGCAAGAAGTCGTCCCGCTTCGCAGAGGACGTTGACTTCGATAACAGCGTTGCGAATCTCGAAAATCGTATGAGGATTTCTGACAAGATCCTCGAAACCGTCGGCATCGGACAGTCTGAAGTGAGTGGCGCGAGAAGAGCTCTGCAAGAGAACGAGGAACGCACAGAAAAGAGGATTGCACGCAGGTTAAATGAGGAGGGCAGTCTTACTAAATGGACGGCGCTTGGAAAGAGTGACGATGAAAGTGCGGCTGCTCAGAGGGCGAAGGTGACTAGAGCCCGCCTGACCGATCTCGAAGACGAAATGAACGAGTTGAGTGAAAGGAGTGCCATGAGGGAGAAGAGGGCTGCTCGCCTCCGGGCTCTTGTAGCCGACTCCGAGTCTGAATCCAACATCTCCTCGACCAAAGTGACCATCCGTTCTGAGAAGGAAAAGAAACAAGTTACTTTTTAAATACTTTATCTTCGCTCTTTCGAATCTATTGCACTATTTCTATATCTATCTAGACTAATGATAGCACTAAACATACCGAAGTCGTTCTTTCTACTACAGCTAGACTACTGACATTATTCGACATTACTCCATATTTTTTCATACAAATAAATCACTCTGAGGCCCATTTGCGTGTTCGCAGAGTTACCATTCAACTTGGGCTATGATCTAACACGTCGATTGTGCAGTACAAAAATACCTGCATAGTAAATTAATCCAGGGTGTATTGGACAACTCTTACTCACACATGTGGCATTTAGTAGTTAAGTGCAGATGATCATTATTATGTCATGTCCGTTGGCAATTAACCGACCGCAGTTCACGCACTTGGGCCGATTTGTGTCAAAAAGAAGGTGAGTTCGATAATAGCGGCTTAAGCAAAGGTTACGCACGGATCTAAATAAAGCCTTGAAAATATACAAGTTAGTTTATTTATAATTAAATACTAACTATGTATTTATGAACCGAATTACATGTTTTTCTCAGATGTTTTTTCTGATAGGTTCTAGTGCGCTGTGCGTAGCCCCTACGTACGCCATATATTTTGGGCAAGTTATGTGCTTGTCTTTAGTTTGATGAACGGTGCAACAGAATCGATACTAAAACTAGTGTTAGAACTTGCTCTGAGCAATTTAACCCTAGAACCCTACACTATCTGGCGTACTTGTTATTCCTACACAGGGGTGCTGGTACTTCATACAAAAATACCTGTATTTATTTAAAATTGTTTTTTTATTATTATGAAATAGTAGGAACTTCAAAATAAAATTAGTTTTAAAATCTCAATTATTATTTTGTACTTATTATCGCACATCATCTTTTTTTTATTGTAATTTCTAGGCCACAACGTCTCTGGGACAGGAACGGAACTTCGACTAACTAGGTTTTTTGAGAGTCGCTGTAATAGTCCTTTTATATCCTGCCTCAAAATCGGCTTTTGAAAGCGTTCCATGAAATATATTGAGACTATCAGGTTCATTCAGAATCTTCTGTTATACGTATTTAATTTGACACATCCTCATCTTCCTCATCGCCTGGTTGAAGGTCATATGGAATTTATTTCCTCGTCATTCAATACCTGACTGACAGCCATCTAAAACGATATAACACCATTATGTATTAACTGCTCTAAAATAGTTAAAAAGTAGTTTTTTAAATATATTCATGGTTACTTTATTGTTAACCATAAACAAAAACTAAAACATTATATATATCAATATTTATGTATACTTATACATTATATAAATTTATAAAATTCACCCCGCTTGTAGACCTGCCCAAGCAAAGCGACTGTCGACGCTAGCCTTATTCAGTAGGCCATAAAAACTAAAATACACGGACACTCAAACCTGTGGATATAACATAAACAGAATCAATTCAAAAATAAACCACCCTGAGGTACCCCAGCACCCCATGTAAGGTTCTAGGGTTAAGTTCTCTACGAGATGGTCGAGAGAGGTGATCCTGGGGTCATGAGTGCTATGGCTCATGACGTCATCTTACAAAAACCACGATGTCTTTTTATACTTGGGTAGAATAAAACTATGTACTTACTTCCCTGTGTTAATTCGTTTTTATAAAATAAATTATACTTCTTAATCGTTTTTGATAATTATTTTGGTGCTGACTGCTTGACAGCAGTTTACATTCCCCTAAGAACCGTGTTGACTTCCGTTTCAAAGGTAGTGGTTTTGAACGTGCAATAATGGATTTGTCCGCTTGAAAATTGGATGTACACATTAATACCTACATGCTCAAAACAGTGAAAGAAAACGATGTGAGGCAACGGGCATGCCCTAGGATCGAAACACAAAGGCATGGTGCCATTATCCAACTGCGGAGGGTTATGTTTTTCGTTGAAGCATTTGTAGTTGAAAATGAATTTTAAGAAAAGTTGACTCTAAAATGAAGTTTTTTTTTCAGAGTACGAACATTTTAAAAGTTTTATGAAGTAAATTTTAAGACGTCGGCTTCACTGTTAAAAATATGAATCTGAGTGAACGCTTTTTACCCGCGACTTAGGGAGCCCGTATATGCGTTAGCCATAAGAGGTTATTCGTTTGTTAGTGTGGTTGTGTGTTTGTGATATCTCCAGAACAGCTAAACGGATTGCAATTGTTTGCAATCAATTTGTACAGCTTCAAGAATGGTTCCTAGTAAGGTTTTACTACAAAAGTCACCAAAGGCGTTAGCACTTTATCGTGTAGGCTTAATGGATAAGGCAAAGTCCACTCCAAAGGAGGAAGTCAGATATTGCCAAATTATCATATACACAGTGTAATATCCAAAATAACTTGAACTCTAGAATGTATTTTTATTTTATTTTATTTTTATTAAGGTACAAACGGTTTACAATATCAAGATTAATGTTAAAAACTAAGCATTCTTACACCAATTAAGCTGCCGTTAATAGTAACACTATATAAATAATTTTGAAGACGGTACTTCTTAAACTAGGATACAAAATAAATGAAAATAATTAGGTACATATTCAGTTACCTGCATGTTAAATGAGGGACACTTGTTTTTTAAACATATTAGCTGATAACGAAAAGATGTCACATTCAGAAAACTGTTTATTGTGTAACTTACAGGATCGTGTGATGAATGAATTACAAGCAAAGTTTGTTCTTAAATATTCTAGATTAAAAAGCTTATTAGTATGACGGGCATTTAAACGTGGACATTTTAAACCAATCTGACCTACAAGATATGGGGAGTCAACAATATTATTCAAAATCTTAAATAATAACATTTGATCTCTGATGGCGCGTCTGCTTTCTAGTGTATCAATATTAAAAATAATCCGTTGATTAAATCTTGAAATTTTGTATTTCATATGCTTCAAAAATTTATTCTGAATTCGCTCTAAACTATTAACTTAAATTTGATATTGAGGATTCCATGCACTTGAGGCATATTCTAAGACAGGTCGAACTATTGAACTTAAAAGTGTGATCAGTGTATTAGCATTACTAAACTCCCTACCAATCCTTAGGATGAAACCTAACAAACGATATGCACGATCAGATATAGGAACCATCGAGCACATGTGTCACCTTAAGCTGGCGTAATATTCGTAGCGCAATTTGTAGTGTACGCTGAGTAGGTAGCCCTATTGTCAAAGTCAGTAGCGCCACGTTGAACGCATCATTTAGAAAGCTGATACCTACTCCATGGACCATCACGTAAAAATTATAAAATTTCAATGCCAATCATTTTTGCAGTTTTTACCGACTTAAAAAAAAAAACAAATCAACTGTATGTTTTTTTAATCGTGTGTGTTTGTTATTACGCGATATCTTCGCCAATTGTAAACCGATTTTAACGATTTTAACGATTTTTATAGGGTAGTGTATACTTCAAGGGCCATGACCATTTATGTGACCATTTTATGAAAAAACCCACACATGGTTGATGAAATTGCATATTGGACAATACAAAAAAAAAACAGAACACCAATGTTCTGATGCTGTTCCTTACTAAGAGTTCATTGACATTGTTTTTTTTAGCTTAGCATACCCTTTCCTGATAACACTTTATTGACAATTTGTTACAATTTTACTCGTAATGTCCATGAATAAAAGTTATGGTTTTTATTCATGGACATTACGAATAAACATTAAACTATTGGCGTACTTATTGATTTATCCACTAACTACGAGCTAGAGACTATGGATTCAACCTGGAACATCGCCACAATCAGTCTGTCTTTATCAAACTATATGTCTTTTACGGGATAAAGACTGTACAATTTAACTGCACAATCTAATATCCCCATCTTCGTTACACCACCAAATGAGGAAAGCCTAAGCGAAAAGACTCCGTTTAACAGACAGAAAATTCCAAAGACTCGCATAAAGCACTGCTTCAACATTTATTGCGCGTCTTTTGATAAATACAACCTGGGAGTTTTCAAATCCAAAGTAAAAAGCTCCTTTCTTGATAAGAGTGCACCTCAGACCACAACGTTCCTTTATATGAAATAAACTGAGGCAATCGCGAACAAAGTCGCGGGTACAGCTAGTCTCATATATACCATTTACTCCGTGATGGATGACCCTACTTCGATGATTTTTTATTTTGTGTCTAGGGGATAATCCCGGAGTATTCCGTTATAAAAATTATATAAATCGAAGAAAAAAAAACATTACATAATTTTCTAAGTAAAGGATACTTACACAATTTTATGGAATATTATACGTATATATTTTTTTATAAGGTGCCAATTAGCATACCTGTTGGTATGCGGATCAAACATCAAAGGCAGAAAAACCGCGTTGCCTTTCCTTTAAAAAATATGAAGCGTTTTATTGAAAGATCTTTATACAGTAGTCACTTGGAAAAACCCCAGCAGGGAAATCTTTCCATTACCTGAGTGTTAGCTGAAGGAAGTTACTTTGAAAGTTTTTAATTAGCTTGATGTTATGATTCCTTGAAAATTTTATCTAAATCCTTGCGAATTTGTCAGTACTGAGAGTGGTTGATCTTTTTTACAGTTCTCGGTAACTTAATAATTGAGTTAAAAAAACAGCTACAATTATTAGAATTGTTATTTTTTATTATAACTTGAACAATGACTGTAAAAATTTTCATTGTATTTTATAATATCCCTTGTAATCTTTCGTACAGTCCGTTCCATCCAAAGGTTGTCTGGTAGAGATAACTTATTAGCGATAAGACCGCCCATTGTACAATAATGTTAAAGGTTGTACTATTTATTTAAGCTGAAATATTTTGTGTGCAATAAAGTATTTTCTATCTACATATCCCAAATATAACTTCTCGATCTTAAGAGATAATAAGTAGGACACAACAAAAGGCCATGACTATAATGGGTTAATGACATTTCGTAAATCGATTGCTAGCATATACAGGTGGTTCTCAAAACAGTGGTTTCGAGAACCACCTGTATTTTTTAAACAAACACAGCTAATGACAACCATTCATCATGTTTTGAAGTTAATTCACAATATGACGGAAGATATGAAAGTGGAAAAAGTGTAAGGGCTAGTTAGCTTATGCTTGTGCGAGCGTAGTTTATTAAAAAGCAGCCGTGTGACAAAGTTTTATAAACTAAACGAGATTATTCAGCAACCAAAATTGAATTGTAATGGCGAATGTGTCTCGAAATATTACTATTTGATTAGTGAATGACACGCAACGAAATTACCATTATTCCTGAAGTTACTATTGTAAATCTTTCGAATCAATTTCGTTTAGCGAGTAGCATTTGATAAGAACTACCATCCTATCAAACGATACTCGCTAAACTTTGTTTTATACTTCTAGTAGTTAAGGTTTAAAAGTTAAGGCGTGGATACTATTTCCGCTTATATGCAGCCCTTAAATATATGCACCAGAGCGTGCGCGAAAAAGTTACTCTTATATTATATTTCCAGAAAATTATTTTTGACTTTTGCAAACTCGTCTGCAACTCAAATTTTACTTCGATACGAGTTAAGCTAGAAATCGAGGTGTGACATCCGAACGGACAGATCAATACAAGTCTTAAAATGTTTACTAAGCCAATCTGAGCACGGATACATAAGCATTTTTTCTAGACACTAGACAACATAATCTAAATTAGGTACCATCTCAAAGACAACTGCATATTAATATAAAAAAATAGAATACTTCCAATACCATGAATTTCTACACATCGAAGATATAAATTTATGGACTATACGCGATTTCTGGATTTACACGACTCTTCACAATACTAACAAAGGTGTTCTATTAGTCAATCAGTGGTCAGTTGTAGTCAATATAGCCTAGTTCATACCAATAGTTCGTGGCTTTCACGCGATTCCATAGCATGATCCTGGTTTAGGTACGTGAGCCGTGTTATGTATAAAGTAAGTATGCAAGGAAGGTCCGATAGTTCTGAAATTAGACGGACAAAGTCAAAATTACAAAAGTTGTTTGGTGGTAGGAATAATGGACCTCAGTCCAATGGACTCAAACTCAATAACAAATACTTTTGCGTGGTATAAATAAGGTAAATATAACAGTAGTGGACATAAGGATGATCTAGTGAATGGACAATGGAGACAATGATCAGGGACGAGAATGAAGCCGATACATACTCATTTCATGCTAATTTCTATAAGTGAATCATCTAAAGTATGCCGGTCATCGATTGGCATACTATAAAAATAGTATGCCAATCGGTTGCCATTGTAATTTGCCAATGACGGCGACTTGCGCACGGCCGATATTTCACTTTGCAACCAGTTGGCGCCGAGTCCTTTTTTTACTTCAAGGATGGTTCTAAGTTTTATCGACCCACGTCACTAAGGAACGCTGCAATCGACGATGAAATGTGAAACAGAATACCAAATCATGATGCAGATTTGGTAATTGTCTTGTATGACCTCCATGCAAAAAAAAAGTAAATTTTTACATTATTTTGAAAACCCTCAACGTGATTTTTCATCATCTATTGCAATGCTCCCTATAGTAACTTGTGGGGAAATATCAATTTACCATCCTTAAGTACATACCTACTAACAACAAACCACAATACAATCCGATAAGGTTTTTGAGGATAAATGGTAACAGTCCAACATACAAACACACAAACCACCTCATATGGAAAAGGCATAAATGTGCTTCTTGTCGCGGGTAATAAATCAACTTGTTCTTTATTTTCTAAAGTATCTCAAGTCCGTTAAAGAATAAAACGCCTTCTTTACTTTTTTTGATGTCCGGTTTTGTTTAGGATTTGTATAAAAACCGGTTCCCCTTATCACTAGCTCTAAAATCAACTATGCATGCAGACCACGTGATGTCCTGATGAGATTGACCCTTGTCGGCCCTCAGTGGCGTAAATGCTGGTGTAAAGTATATATTGATTGCAAGTCACATTCACCGTATTTATCAGCTATCGTGTGAAGCATTTTGAATTAGTTTTATTTTTTACATTATAATTTGAAAACCACCTACGTGTTTTTCATCATAGATTGCAGCAAACCCTCTGGTGACCTACAAATCTATTGCATACAACAGCCTTAGAGGTACAAGCACGCAAACAAACAAACACTGGCAAACCCGTAATTATTTTGAAAACCCTCGAAATGATTTCTATCAAGTATTGATCTGCCTCCAAGTAATTTGGCGTTTAAACCTTTTTGGAGCTAAACACAACGATTACCAAACCTGCATAGCAATCAGTAACGCCATTTTAAATTCCATTTTCTTTTGCCCCCCGTGACAAAACCTCCAAGAACCACTGTTAAAGTTATACAAACCGATTTCAATAAGCCACATGACAATCGGTTACGCCGTAACGGAGATAAATGATATCGAACAAACAACCAACAACCCCTGACTAAACCAATGGTAATTACCATTCATTACAATTATTGCGAAGTCTCTATAACTAGTAACGATAGTTCACCGCAAACTGAGATCTCGCCCACACTTCCATTTTTTTTTCGAACGCTTTTTCTCGTTGTGATCTGGATCAGTTTAGCAATCTATAGATCGTTTAAAACGTGTTTAGATAGCTAGCTGTTTCATCTGTTTTATTTTGTATTTTTTTGTATATAACAAAAAAATACCTAGTTTCATCAAAATTTTATAAACGGTTCGGCTGTCATCGGACAAACACACAAGAAAACATTAATGTAAACTCTACATTTCCCAAATAGACTCCGAGATCTTCATTCAATTTGCTCTCTCGGTCCTATGAATAAGCATTTAAGGCCATGTCTCCCTGGGTAGATTGGAACCGAACTAATTTGCGATCATAAAACGCCTGTAGCAGGAGAAAGGCAACACACACAGGGCGCCATATTGAAAGAACTCGGGCCACCACCATCCACCGTCTGTCCGGTCCATCGGGTGAAGGGCCTTATTCAATATAACTGTGGCAAACCAGCATACGGCCTACCTGTTGATAAGCGGTTACCATAACCTACGGACGCTTGTAACACTCGCGTGTTGCCGACCGTGCAAATTCTTATGTGCCTATACTTTTACCGGCATCTATACACTGCAAACTGAAACACAGCAATACGAGCATTACTGCTTGGCGGCAGACATAGGTATGGTGGCAGTATTTCCCCGGACGAGCTCTTTCCCAAGGAACTCTTCACTACACTTACATAATTGCGTTATATCTTTTTTAATCTACGTCAATAGGTTTTGATAGACAGGTACTGAATTGTTTCATTTATTTAAATCATGCTGTAGATTGGCATAGCATACGATTCGAGGCGAGAAGCCAAATTATTCATCAATACAGTTTTGGTTTTCACGGTCGCATTTACACAATGCATTTACAGTTGGTTAAATAGAACTGATGCAGCCATATTAGCTTAATGGGCGGTATCACAACTTCCGAGTCATAGCACCAATGAAGTTTTTTCACTCGAAAAATTAACGCGCATTTAAGCGACGAGCACAATATGAATACATGAATTTCATCTGCGTTGATTAACAACGACATTTCGACTGAACTTTATTACTAGGTACACGTAATTAGACTTATTAATCTTATTATTTACTAATGTGTAAGTAAGTATGTAGTGAAAAGAAAAATAAACACGCTCACGACTGTATTTCTTATTTTGGACATACTCAGTGTGTACATCTTTGAGCATACCAAGTAGGGGCAGTAAGAGGAATGTTCAAACATATTTGGCACATGTCCACATCTTAGTAGTTCGCATTCCACATAACAAGCAGCAAGCTTATCGCCGCTTCATTGAATGAAAAGAAGGTCAGGTAAAACTGAAGCGAGTGATACCTCTACCGTATGCTTGCTAACCACTTTGGTTGTAGAAAAAAAACAGAGGAAAACTCTCGTCCAATTTGTTGGTGACCTCTGTGGCGCAGTGGGCAAAGGCGTCGCAGAAGGTTGCAGATTCAATTCCCGCCGAAGTACAAATGTTTGTATGATCCGCAATTATTTGTCACTGGTCTGGGTGTTTTCTGTGTAAAATATGTATGTTTTAAAAATAAGTAAGTTGTATATCATTCATGTAATTTCCATAACTCAAGCTCTGCTTATTCGTACTTTAGGGACAGATGATGTTGGTTGATACTCAGCCTAAACTAAACAAAAGACTGTAAACAGGTATCAGTGTATAGAAAAAGTCGCCAATAATGTATCCATAATGTCGGGGCATGTGAAGAGTGTTCTGCATCAGTATATTCGGATTTAAACCCACAAGAAGACAAGTCAAAGGACTCCGATAACATTGGGGTACCTAAATAAAGTGTATGACCAGTCCCCACTGGTCATTCTTTTAAATAATTCTGTCCATCCTAAGGTTGTCTTGAAGAAACCGCTTTCAGCAATAAGACCGCCAATTGTGCATTATTTTTGTTTTTGTTATTTTATTATGTTTCTGTGTTTTAAACTGTAAATTGGTGTCAAGCACAATAAAGAGTTTATGTATCCTATACCCACTTATGTAGAAAGGTTTGAGTAAGATTGTGTACTGTTATTGGAAAAATATGTATGCAAATTGTAAGAAGGTTAATGTTATGAGGGCGCCATCGATCGGGTTGCTCTTGTTCTAATATGCGACGTAGGGTTTACTGTCACGCGGAATATGCTTTATTATGCAAAGCGTGGGCATGTTCTAAGTTGAAGTTTTGTTCGTGCGCGCCTCTTACTGCTCTCTGTTTGTTAACATCACGGGTCTTCATACTTGAGTAGATATCCAAAAAACGTCCTTGAGTTTACATAGGTGAGCGTTTAGTTTCAGTTATATTCCTATTTTAAAATTAAAGAATAATTTTGTGGCTGAGGATTTCCATTATGGGGAAAATGTCGAGAGTGTTAGTTTTTTATTAACTCGTGACAACAGGAGTCATTTTGCCATAAGAGCTTGCCTGTTTGTTTATCTAATACCATTTATCTTTAAAGCGGCTAATTGGATTGTAATGCGGTTTTTTGCAATCGATTTTTATGTTTAAAAGGATGGTTCTCTGAGGGTTTATTGCCAAAAGTCACAAGTAGGCGCGGTAACCGCTGAATAAAATACACGTAGGATATTTTGAATTTTTGTAAAGTTGTATTCTTTAAAAATTGCCTTCTAAAGAATACAAGCTCTGAATCATTGTGTGAAAATGGAATCCTGATACTCGCACGCTACGAAAATTTAACTATTTCGAACGAAACATTCCAAACGAAATACCCCTATGGCAAATCGCATATTTTAACTTCTTGACCAGACGTGTGGCACGATAATGTCCACTCAAGAATTCAGTATACCGTATGTTTGAGGTAGGATGTTGTTTGTTTGCTCGTTTGTTAGTGTGTTTCTCTATTACCTCTCCGAAGCAGCTTAATGCCGAGTGTTAATTTTTTTTTTCATTGTATTGAATAACTTCACACAGGTATGAAATTTATATGCGGTATGCACTGCAATATATATGAAGAAACAATACTCCCTTGAGTATTCTTTCTTCATATATATTACTCTTAAAATATAGAGATAAACTTGACAGAGAGACAGATGCAAGAGTGATCTTTTTCGCATAACCCTATGCTACGGAACCCTAAAACTTGGAAAGCAGCATACTTTCTGTCACGTGTTGCATGCACATATCTAAGCTATGAAAAATTTTCACGCTATTTATATCGAGTATCTATTCAAGGAAACGGTGAACCTACCTACGTACCTATAATCATAGCTGGCTTTGTGCACCTGTTGTCGTGTTATGGCAAAAATACAATGCTATGTCAGGTGATTATTGTATACTTTGCCTTTGGTCTATTTCAATAATTTATTGATGAGTAATCGTATAAATAGACAGCAATTGGCACTGAGAGTGATAGCACTTCTAATGGCTCATAAATAAACTTCATCAACATCCCTGTAGAATCCACTGGATCAAGGCCAAAGAGTGTCATGACGAACGACCTTGGTTATTTATTTCGTCGCTTTCTTTCTCGTTTGTCAGTTCTGAGAGCAGTATGGCCTGTCGCTGTAACTTGCTTTTTTTAGAACCAAGAGTAATGTCTGTGACTTTCATTCTACTACGGATTTCTTAGTTTCGATTTTATATCGTAGAAAAACTCTGAGCATCTTTTGCCATGGCCTGTTGTGCCATTCTTAGTGTCGATTTTATATCGTAGAAAAACTCTGAGTATCGTTGTACCATGGTCTATTGTGCCATTCTTAGTTTCAATTTTATTCCGTAGAAAAACTCTGAGCATCGTTTTGCCATGGTCTCTTGTGCCACCTTGATCACTTGTATATGAGGCCATTAGTCAGGGTAAATATCAAGAGTCAGTACCTACATGTTGATAAATGTATAAAATTTTATGATAAATCAATTATTTTTAGAGAACAAAATTACCTATGTGTAAATAGCAATTTTAACCTGGCATCAATGTCTAAATTTAAGTTATTTCGCTAGATAGGCAAATAAAAATATATTGGTTTGTAGCAAGTTTACACATTTAAGATGGCTTCAGTAAAAATATGTTTCAAATTTTATATGTCGGAATTTTACATTTCGAATTTTTATGTGTCGCGAAGACTTGATATTTTTATTGTGACCGAAAATCCTTCAACGTCGCTTCTACAGCTTACAAGTAACCAGCTTTTGGTAAACCCAAGACTTTCGAAATAATTATTTATTTATTTTGGGACAAACAGTCCGACAAGCAGTCATACATCAAGATATAAGTTAGCAACTAAAGAAAATAATTCTAGATAAATGTATGATGTAAATGTATGCGAATCCGCAACGGATCGGACTGTATCAATGCTACGTGTACCGACTGTATCAATACAGAATCGTGGTTACATGGATACATGTACACAGCCAGAGATCTATTTGCGTCTGTATCATCATTAACATTCGCCGTCGGTCTATATATGTACTAAGCTGTGGCAGATTTCTATAAAAAAAATATCGCTAAGACACGTACAGTCTGTATAAGCTTAGCAGAAGGCCTTAATTTCAGCCTTAAGGGTACTACGCTAGCCTTAGCAGGCCAACTGTACAACACATACTTAAAAAGGCGCAACAGAATCTGAAAACATTTTTTTTCTTTATCGCACACACAAATTAACACTTACAATACTTATCTACATTATTATTACAATACTAATCTGAAAACATTTTTTTTCTTTATCGCACACACAAATTAACATTTACAATACTTATCAGTGAACCTCATAGAGGCACTTTTCACGATAAACACATCTTTTTCATTCTTAACATACGAGATATTCAATACACATTTTTAATAGAAATTCGGTTTCATTTTTCGACAAAATATTTATGTATAAATATGAAAAAATATGAGTTCTATGCATTTTAGGAAGTAGTCGCTGGGAGCGGAGAATATGGCGGATGTGGGAGCAGTTCGTACCTCGTTCGTTGAATTTCGCCATAACGACTATGCACGTATGGACTCTTGCGTTGTCCTGGTGGCAGAGCACTTTTTTCTTGGCTAAATGAGGTAGTTTTTCTTTTAAATCGTGCTCAACCCGGTATAATAATTTGGCATAATATTCGCCATTAATCGTTTTTCACTACTGGAGGTAATCGATGTGGGTTATGCCACTTGCGTCCCATAAACTGTCGCCATAACTTTGTTGGTTGACAGACACACTTTGGCCTTCTTCGGTGCCGATTCGCCCTTGGAAACCCACTTTTTCAATTGCTCTTTGGTCTCCGATGTATTGTGGTGGATCCATGTTTCCTTCAAAGTTACGAAACGGCGCAAAAAAATTCATTCGGGTTGCGATTAAACAATGCCAAACACTCTTTCGAAGTTGTCAAACGCATTCTTTTGTGGTCGTAGGAGAGCAAGCACGAAACACCATATTTAAAAAAAAATCTCATCTGGGCGACCAGGACGTTCGGCATCAATTGTAATTGTACTAAACCAAAATCGCACCATCGATTTTATCATTAAAATCGATGGTGCGGATTTCCTATAGTTATCAAGTATTTTATTCCCGCAAAAAATAATTCTTAGTGAGCAAACGAAATTCACTATTTTCTTGAAAAGTCCCGCGCTTTACTTTTTTCAAGCATTCAAGGATGATTGTTGACCATAGAGTATTTACTTTTTTATTAAAAAAGGCGGAAAATGCATTTTTTTTTTCTAAATATAGTTTATTTAAAATTAAAATTAGTGCACGGCGGGACTCGAACCCACGAACTGCGGCTCGAAAGTCATTGAGCCACTACACCACCAATGCTAATGCTCTATTTTTTAAATTAATTTAACGTTACAAAATTCGAATTGTGCTAGTTTGATCGGAACTCCGATAGAGTGTTTGGATAGTCGAAATGATGTTTGCTACGTTAACCTCCTAGGCCTCTACGTTCTTAACATTTCAAGTAGATTGGAACTACAAGCTCTCCTCCACTTTGCACTGTGCAAACAGTGCAAAGTGGTGCACTAAATGCAAGTGTTTTTTTATTTATTTAACACGTTTCCTTCTATTACTTTGCAAACTTCCTCAATTATTAAATATTGTCAATTCATCCTATTGCATTAACGTCGCGAATAAATATAAAGATATATTATGCTAAAAAAAACGAATAATCACGTTTCTTTATTCTCTTTTTTAACTCAGCGATATCGCATACAGGCCAAGCTGTTTTCAAAAGTGGTATATATTTTCTTGTATAAAAAGTTTAATTTCTGCATGTGTCATTTGGCACAACAATAAATATGAAAGAGGAATTTGCCGATAGAATGCACGGCCGAAGTATTGACAGAGCATCATTGGCAACGGACAGCGTGCTTGCGACAGCCAGTGGGGTCAAAGGGAGATAAATCGGGAGCCTTCAAGCTGCGCTAGGGGACAGAGGCGACAGTCGTACTCGAACGATCACACGATACACTCGTTTATCTTCCTATCCCAGTTAGGTAGGTAGTGTTTAGTGCCGGTCGTGTTGTGAATAAAAAAAATAAGTGATATAGATTTATAAAAATCGTATTGTGATTTTTGACCGCAGAGCACCCCCTTGTAAGATGTGGGACGACGCTGATCTTGAGGAGGAAACTCCGGCGCCCGTGGTCGAAGAGGAAGCATCTGCTGCAGAGCCGGAGGCAGAGGCTGCCCCCGCAGAAGCCGAGACCCCCGCCCCTGAAGCCCCTGTGCTAGGATATGAACCCAAGAAACTTATCTGCAAACACTGGATCAGGTGAGATTCTACAACGTATTGATTCATTGATAATGAAGATTACCTACCTGAGAGGTAACCGGAGTCTACGAGGAAATTACCTACTTAGCTCTTAGCAAGAATTAACAAGTGGCAATGGGCGGGCCATATAGCTCGCAGACAATCGTTGGGGATTAAATATTCTAGACGAAGCAGCGTAATGAATCGATGAATTTTAAATTTGACATCTGGAAGGCGTTGAGTGGAAGCGGATGCTATTTTTACAAACTCAAAGAACCTTCCCAATCAAAAGGTTTTTTAAAATAATTGGCTTCTAAGCTTTAAAATTGTACTTGTAAAGGAAATAAGTTTGGTTTTATACTGGTATTTACGTAAGGTGAATAATTAAATATTTTCATTCATTCATCAACGTTCAGCTCTCACAAATAAAATACTTCATTCCAGGCCACGGTCAACCCAGTACAGATACATATGCGACTACCGAACAAACTACTACAACGATGTGATCAGCTACTTGGACCGACGCAACCAGGGCATGGTTGTGGAGAAGCCCCGAGCTCAGACCTGGGGCGAACGCGTTCTTAGAACTTACTTAGCGAACTCTCCACGAAGCTACGCAGACAGAGCGTCGAACAGAGACCGTCTCCTGCTGCAACACATATCGACTGGCGCGCGTTTCCACCGCTACCACACCAAGTCCCTAATCTCGAGGAAGTATTCTACCCTCGGGTTTAACATCGTCAGCGTGTAGCTTCGCTCTAACACCCGCTTGTTGGCTTGACGGACTCGTTCCGGTCCACGCGTGACCTTTCTCTCGTGTTACAGGATTACCCTGATGTAGCCGGCGTAGCGCTGTGCCTCTCCGCTTCCAATACATGATCGGAAACCGTCAGCATTCCTAATTAATTATCTGTTTCGTTTGGTAAGACAATAAAACTTTTAAGTTTAAGATTAGTTTTATTTGTCGGACCTTTTGCTTGCGTTATAGTACACTGTGGTTATTTAGTTTCACGGAAAAAGCCATGCGATATTTAAATACTTTGCACGCAATGCGACTATTGTCTGTCTGGACTTAACTTAGGTAAAGACTTAAGTATTGTCTCAGTGATAGATTACTCTGGAAACTTGTCAGCGATACGCCTAAGTTTAGTCCAGACGGGAAGAAGCTCTCTACTAAAGTACTTAAAGCACTACTGATCTTTGTTCTCACAAACATTTAGCTCCCAACACGAGAAGTGAAACCGATAATGCAGATTCTCGTTCAGTGTAGACAAATTTGCGTTCGACAATATCAATAAAACAGGAATCACAAAAAGAAGAAAATTTGGTTAAGCAATGTTTAATATAAAAAATAATAATAAGGAAAGCGTAGCCACTCCGTGCGCTGCACTTAATTCACATATTTGTACATCAAACAAAATAGAAATCCTTTGTTTCTTTGTTTGAATATCAGAGCTGCATTATTATTACAAAAACGTTTTGATAAAAAACCTGTTGACATGCGAAATTAGTGCCAAGTACATTATGAGGTAGGGTATTCTGCAAATAGACAGAAATAGGTATATATTGTTTCGAGGAACCCAGACACCACGCATATATTTATAAATAATAGTCATGAAGAAGACATGACATACATAATCGGAGTGTCAAAGAGATCGATTAATATGGTGATGTCCTTGACCTATTAACCGAAACATTGAGCTTATTTCTTCGATACGACTCTTCTGAGGCCGAGACTAGCCGCAATATTCAATGACCAATACTATTTTTACGACTTTTAAATTCGGGAAATTTGTTCTCTGTCAGCTATTTCTATTTTAACATGCGATTAAAAGGTATGGGTGCCGATTAAATAACAGGCAAATGAGACACATTATGGCTCAACGTCGGCAACGCATGAGTGATACCTACCTCTGGTGTTGCAAGCGTCCATAGTTTAAGGTAACCGAGGGTCGTATGCTTGTTTTCCACTTTAGGTATATAAAAAAAACACTATGCGCTTTTTGCGGGGTAAGATGTTGTTTCTTAGTAGTGCCCGTAAGTAACCACTGTAAGCTGAAGTAGCAATGCAGTTTGTAAATTGCCTTGTATGACTTCACGGAAGGGTCCTAGACATGTTTATATATATATTTGTGTAGTTTTAAGTAAGTATTTGATCTGTTTCATTGTTTCCTTCTGTCCTCTAGCTCAAGCTTCAATTGAAGAAAAATCTTTTTAGGGTTAAGCTCACCTTTGTAAGAATGCCCCCCACTTGGAGAACCGATAGTATTGTTAAGGTTGCGGAAAGTCAGTGGGCGGAGAAAACTCAAGAACGTTTGTCATGGCACTTATAAAGGAAAACCCATTTTCGGACTTCTTTAGGATGGTGATGATAAGGACTACTCAATTTACAAGACAGTATTACCAAAGCAGTTGCAAAGACAAAAGACGTTGCATTGTTTAGGTAGGTACCTAATCTAAGATAAGATATGATATTCATTTTATATTCACATTCATTTATAATAAAAATAAAATAAACGAACATCCAACAGACACTTAGATAGTCCCGGGTCCTAGCAATCAAATAAAGATGTCAAATGCCGCTTTGTGATTGACGATTATAATAATTAAAACGCTATAACGTCCTCCCTCAACTGCAAATCAGGATTTGACATCGCTGCCTGAATTAAATCGCAATAAAACCAGTGTGGACACTAAGATTTCCTGTATCGTGGGTTTCAGGAATTACGAGTAGTATGTTACTACAACTCCCAGACCCGGAACCAAAATCTGAAGAACATGCAAACATTTGCCTCGCAACGGGAATCGAATCAGCAAGCTTCTTGTCCGCTGCGCCATCGAGTTCGTCAAATTAACAGGCATTCATACCCAATGTTCAGTGGGTATTGACATCTGCAACACCAAGAATTGCTGATTGTCTTTGCTAAATATAAAGTAGTTAATATTTTTATTAATAACAAAGTTAATAAAATGAGTTGGTATACTAGTAAGAATAAATACACATTCACAATATTAAGAATATGTTTTTTCATACCTAAGTATAAGTACCTATATGTATAAAATTATTATAAAAAAATGTATTTACATTAACTTCGAAATAAGTGTTCAAATTTTAGACGTAGGATCCTCAAGCCATTCCTACAATTAGTTTTTTAAAGATTGCGTTGAACCAGCGCTTGAACGATTTAGTTTGGAAAACTCGAACTAGCACTAGTTTGAGTTTTACAAACTAATGTATAGTTTGTAATGGCACCCTCGGTTTTAACTCAGTACACAATCGTACTTTATATTCATAAAATAAAATGTTCATTGAGATATTTTTCTTCAAGCCTAAATGTCTGTGTTACAAATTGATCCATCTATTATTTACCTGCCCCCAACTTTATAACGACGCAAAATAATTAACTTTCAGATAAGATTAATTGTCAGATAAGCGATCTCTATTAGCCTCGCTTTGAATAATAAATCTTAATAAGTTACGGTTATTTACGACTTTATAACTATAGTTTCTATAGTTTGTTTTTCGCTGAAGAACTGCCAAAGAATAAGTAATTAGATAATCAAAGACCGAAAAGTTGGCTCTTTCATTGTTGAGCTGTATTATGTGTATTTTAACGCGAATTCAGACGGTGCGTTGCGGCAGTGAGCGGGTGTCTCTGTGGTGTTCTCTAAATAAAATATCCATGATATAATACACGAGCTTGCAATTACTGAGACGGTTTAAAACGGAGAGGCATCAGATTTGTTTATGCGTCAAACGGGCGAATACGGTGAATAATTCCAATGCGTCGCAACAACGCATCGTGTAGCTTGGCTCTTATACACAGACTAAAACTATTTTGTCCAGGAAAATGACATAAACTGATTTCATAATACAATAAATTACAATTAAAGCCAAAGTGTCATTAAAACTGAATGTTACGGGTTTTACAGTTGATTTTCTTGTGACTGTCACAACATAAATAACGAGGATGGATCTTTTAATTTTTTATGCGTAAAATGATCTACTGCTCTTTTCTCTTCAAAGTCACGAGCGTGACACATTCACTCAACACACCAACTCACAATTTCAATGTCGACATATCTAAAATAACTTATCTTTGACAGTTCAGTGAATGTAATCGCTTGGGCGTGGGCCAAGAGTTTGGCTACCTAGCAGGTAAAGTAGGCAATTGGCCAAATTAAAGATAATTAAATGTAACAATGAGCAAGGGAGCCCAGACATCGATTAGATACTATACACGGACGAGAATAGACTGCAGTGACGAGGCGAGCGTAGCCATGTTAACATACTTTATTATACACGAATCGGCGTCTAATAGGATCTCAATGAAAATCGTCTTGATTCACTCACTGGTCTTGATTTTTGTCCGCGATTATAAAATAAATACATAGCAGTGTAAAATAGAAGAGTTGCTAGCAATTGGCATGAGTACTTGATACGTCTAAAACAACGATGTCAATAATCAATAAGAAAATCATGAATAGGGGTAGAAAAAACAGAAAACCTAGGCTAAGTTTAATGTTACGCTGTTTTAGTACCCTAAGTTTAATGCTCCTTAGCAGATTCAAGCACAAGTATTATATTTTTTTTAATCTGTAGTCATTGGTCATGATCGCCAGATCTCACTTATCATTATCATACATCACCATCGTCGCAATAGAAGACTCTAATCTTTCATTCAACGTTCACTAATTACCAAATAATTGATTGCTCTGGCAGGAAAGTGATAATCGTTTGCGCTTATACATATGAATGTCCGAAGATATTAATGGGCGAAGATTAAAGAAGACTCTCGACCTTATGCTGATGGAAGATAAATATTATAATAATAAAAATACCTTTATTAATTTACCTTTATTTAACACTTGCGAAATAAAATATCTGATCCCAAAAATATTTAGAAAATAATTTTAAATAGTAGATAAATCATAACAATTTAGTAAAATTAGTCGTTTTATGTATTTGAAATGTAAGTAGATACCTACTGGTTTGAGAGTGAAAATGCCAAAACAACTGTGTTTTCTCACATTTTATGTTAGTGTGGTTCAGTACGTGTTAAACACGTGTTCCACCAGGAGGATGTCATGAAGAATGAAGACGAGGGCGTGGATTTTTTTAAGTTTATGTTGTTTGTTTTCAATGATAGTAGTCCTTAGATAGATTATATCGCCAAAAGTTACTAGAAGGCCCTGATGATGAATAAAATATAACCTTTTAAATTTTGCAAAAATTACCATTTCACGTGTAAGTATTGCACTAAGAAAACAATCCCGGCGATGCGAAGAGATGAAGTTAGTTTAGAAATAACTTAAAGCGGTCGAAGTCGCGGGAAGTGCAATGACAAAAGATTTTGAGCCACCACCATCTGCCAACTTTTCGCAATTTATAAGATGTCGCCGGTCCATCAGTTCAGGCGTTTTGTTCTCCTTTTTCTGTTTCGAATCAGACACACGAATTGGAAAACTCTTCTTTTCCAGATATCCTACGAGCTAAATATGATCTAGACATTGCCAATTCAACGTTTTCTTACTCACTCTATAGACATACAAATTGATTGCAAAAAAAACTAATTATAATCCGATATCGTTTCGGAGATAAATGGAAACAGACAAACACATTCAAAAATAAACAATTTCATATAGGAAACGCATATACGGGCGGGTCGGCTCCTGCGGTAAAAAGTTACAAACCCTTTTCAGGTATCTACGTCGATATTCAGGAAACCGGTTCAAAATGCCGTCGTACCAAATGTTAGAAATGGTTGCGTTGCCCCTTATATCCTCTAAAATTAGCAACGAATGCGTAATAATTATGTTCTGTACCGGGATACTGTTATTTGGTTTGTGATAAATGATGGCAAATTATTCTCGGAAACGTATGATCTCACGTTCATACTTAAAACACCAGTGTATTCATACCTCTAGGCCAGTATCTTAGGAGGTTATTTTTAGAACACCTCCCAGGGAAACAATTGTATGAGTCTTTCGCCAATTGGAAAGCGTTTTGAGGCACTGTGCCATTAACAAATGATGTACATTAATATTGTTACAGTGAAGTCGGATCGAATTGCAATAAGAAATGAACAAAACGTATTTTAGTTTTGATTAGGAAAACTGCTATTGTTGGAATTGGAAATTAAGTAATGATACGAGTAGGTTTCATTTAATTAGGTACTCGTTTAAAGGAGAGGATTTACACAGGCAGTTTAGTTATACGATTTATTTTTAAATTTTGGATATTTGTTACTAATAATCTCCTTAAAACGGGCACGTGGAATAGGGCACGTGGATACTTCATGACCCAGAATGTTACGGCTACTTTTTATTCGGGTAATAGCCGTGAGCAGAGGTTAGTAGTTTGCATAATTATAGTTAATGTTTGGCGCACAGTGGAATATTGATAAAGTCACAGGTGATACGGTACGTCTATATACTAATGCTAGTCAATGAGCAAAGGACTAGCACTTACTTCAATCAAAAAATTAACATTGTAATACACTAAAACCTTGAACTAGTACTTAATACCTTAGTGACAGTTTTTCTATCGAAACTTGTTGCTAGGCAATAACTTAGGAGCTGTCAAAGTTGAGTGCAAATGGACCTAATCAAATTATTTGCTTAGAGTCAATGTTATTTATATTAGATTTGACTTGTTGGTTACCCATACCATAAACCACCCATACGATCATCATAAATATGACGACGTTATGATCCACTGGATTATCATAAAATATATGAATCAAATAAAAAATAAATGTAAGTGCCTCACTATTTTCACTTTGAAACGATAACAATAAAACACCACATAAAAATAAATATAACAACTCTGTTTTACAGCAGACCTTACTACACATAAATTATCAGTTTTGACACTGTTCCAAGCCACGTTAAATTGTAAGGTGAACAATATTTAATTATTGTCTCTCAAACGTAACAATGGTTTATCTATGTTTATATACATTCACTATTTTCAGTTCGTTTCCAATTATTGTAGGAGACATTTCTCAAAGAACAGCTGTTGAGATCTATCAGCTGGTCACAGACGGCGAGCAATTCGTTAAGAGAATCGTCCATGGAGAGAGTAAGTGATTCTTTAATTAAGCGAACATTTTTAATCTTCTGCAGACTTTTATGAAGCGGTGTTATATTTTAGAGATATCTGACAACCCCGGCTACTTATTATTCACTGCTCCTTACAAACTATGTGAGGGAGGTTGTAAAGATGGGGAGAGCAACTTTGCAATGGCTTTTCCCATATATGTCGGGAAAAAAGGAAAAGACAAATATAAAGAATTATATGCACGAGACTCTCATAAAATTCACTATAAAAAACCGAATGCGCCATTCAAGACAAAACCAACGAAAAAGCTGTTTACTCTTTGCCCCAGTGAAGTAACATTGCAACCAACTACTGTCACTGCAAGTGAAACTCTTTTGAATACGGAAACAGATACATTATTAACTGAAATTCCAACAACTAATGCAGCATCGGTAGAGTCAGAATACGAATCAACGAATCCAGAAACCGAAAAAACTACAGTTTCAGAAACAATCAAAGCAACAGTAACATCTACTGAAACTCTAATAACTGATACAATAACAACGGTACCTGAAACCGATGTAACAAATTCAGAAACCAAATCAATTGTATCTGAAACAGGAACAATAGTTTTTACTGAAATCGATGCAAACAGTTCTGAAATCAAAGCAACGGAGACCCCTACATCCGAAAAACAAACAATTTCTAATACAGAAACCACCATGACAGAAACTCCAACTTTAAAATACACAATTGATATTACAACTACTTTGAAAGTAAAAACCACTCCTATAACTAACGCACTCACGGTCCCTGAAATAAAAATCACGGTAATTAAAGCACCAACTAAAGTCTTTACAGCTAAGACTCCTACTATTTCCAAAACAGTCATACTCACAACTGATACGCCAAAAACCGATGCACCTACAACAATCCGTGCTAAAACAATCATAACTGAATTTCCTGCTGTACCGGAAACCGATTTAACTACCATTGAAGGAACTCATACAATGCCTAAAACAGAGAGCAGAGAGACAATTAAAATGTCAGAAACTAACTTACCAAAGTTTACTGGATCACAGGTTACTGAGACAGAAGACATAACGTTTGAAGATTATACAGATACCACAGATGCTATAAGCGCTGAAAATGATGAGAGTGATTATGTTACGAATGCAAATGGCGTCAGGTGTCCGCCTAGAATTTGTCAGAAAAAGACAAAAGTTACTCCCAAAATCATAACCCTCGTTCCTTACGATAAAAGAGCTGGAAAGCTTGACACAAGATACGCAGAGTGGAATAGTGATTATTCAGATTTATTAGACTAGTATTCGTACTGATTTGTTCAAAGTCTTTTTGTATGTGAATGTTGATACCATACTTAGTTACTACCATAATTACATATGGTAAAATTAAATGTATAATAGATAGTTATATAATTCCATTTCACTACAGAATTCTGGAAATTTGAGTACAAAATGCAATTAAAGAATACAGTCTACCAGCCTAACTAACGGTTCCAAGACATTAATATTGTCAACCGGGAATTTTCACGTACCGTACTTTCGCACGACGCGACGCGGATGGTAAGCGTCACTCACCCTGATGAAGACTCTCGGAATTAGTCGAAACTTGGTCGGTGCCTTTACTGATAGGTACGGTACGTGAAAATTCCCGTTGACAGTATGAATAATCAAATTCACGACATTTTAAATGAAAAGGTCCCAAATCAAATTATATTCCTGGACATTCAATTCTTACCACTAAGAAAGATCTTTAATATAATTTTAGGGTAGTCTTTCCGCAGCCACACAATTTCATTAAGCTTCTTTATCAAACAAATATCATAACCATTTCAAATAAATATAAAAATATTTAGTTGTATATTTTTGTTTTATTAATCACTATTTATCCGCAGTCGTTTATTTGTGTCTATTACCATTTATCTCGGAAACGGCTTGTCAGATTGTATGTAATGCGGTTTTTTACAATCGTTTGTATGTCTACAGGGATGGTCATATCTCCTCATAAAATCTGCTAACTGTAATAATGTTAGTGACAAATAGCAATAATAAAAACAAGCCAGGCTAGTGGCTGTTTTTATTGTTTGTTTGTGGCAGATATGTCTGTTCTTGATGATGGCAGCCTTACAACCAGGATACGGCAACTTACCTTGGAAAAGATGGTCTTGGTCCGCTCCTCAGGAGCCGATTGCTTACTATTTTAGAAGAAATCAGAATATGCCAGTCAAAACACCAGGAAGTCAATGTATTTGCCCACCAAGCAGAGGTCAGAATCTTTCTATCCAAATGCAAATATAAATATTTGATACAATAAAAAAATTGCATACATAATACATTCAGTAGGTGTATAAGCCGATGCTTTCGATTAAAATTAATTAATTGTGTTCTTATTAGTTATATTAACATTTTCAACACTGTGCACTCCTATATCGAATTCCTGCGGAAGGTAAAATTATGTATTGTTTCAGAATGCGTCGTCGATTTTAAAATAAACGAGGACGCTCTTGATTTTCTTAACATTCGCGGAGTTTTGAAAGATAATGACGTGCAGCAGATGAAAGAGGATATCCAGAAAATAGTGCCTATTCAAAAAATCGCAAGGACAAGAAGGAATAATGATGAAATACTTGGCGGAGATGAAGAATGCTGCTGCCCTCCTAGGAATGTTATGATGCCATCTTTTATAACAGATACCCAGTTCAATAAAACTCTTGCTAAACTTGGTAATAGTGGGACTGTCCATTATTAAATTTTTGTTTCTTACACATACGGTTATTTTTATTTTGAAGAAGGTATTTATAACATAATGCATCCTAGTTTTTCATTTTTGTCTGTCTGTCTGTCTGGGTATCATTCAACAGGACTTTAGGTAGGCTCTATCATTTTTCTCCGGATTTCAAAACAGTCCAAACGAAATATTTCGGAAGGGAGGGCCTCTTACAAATATTTCGTTTGGTCCGTTTTGGTAATTAAGTTTATACAATAGAGGAAATTATAAAAATAATGCTGGACATTTTCACACAGCGTCATCTAGCCCCAAAGTGAGAGCTTGTGTTAGAGGAACTACATTAAAGGCTTGAGAGAAGCTAAAGTTTCTTCCTACGTCTCTAACTGTTAGACCATAAGTTATAAAAATGATTTACTTAGGTAAACTAACTAGTATGATACCTATTTTAGGACCGTAATCTAACTTGGATTTACACGTCTCAGGCAGTTTTGTTTTTTAAAAGTACAGCAATTCCACCGCGAACTTTTAAAAATACACTCGTGAGCAAAAAAATCGACACTTCCATTCTATTTCTGATTTTAACATTTTAAAGCTGTTAGTTTTAGCTACAATGTCATTTTATTATTTTTTTTGGTAAAGAAAAAATATTCCATGACAAGGAGTCTTAAACAATGAGAAAAGGTGATAATTAACAGTAAAGAAAATACTCGCTTAAATTCGTTTAAATAATAATTTAATTGAAATTAACTTATCAATATTTAGTGTTCCCTCCCCTGGTCCAAATAACAGCTTCCAATCGCTTCTTCATGGATCGAATAAGTTTCTTTACTCGATCTTGTTCGATGCTATCCCATTCTTCAATGAGCGCCGCTTGGAGGTCCGATTTCGTGGATGGTGCAGGATTTCTAGTCCAATCTTTTCTTTTAAGTTCATCCCACAAATGCTCGATAGGATTTAAATCCGGGCTACGTGCTGGCCAGTCCATAGCGGCAATTTCCACCTCCTGTAAATACTGCCGGCCGGAACCTGCAGTACGTGGACGGGCATTGTCGTGCATTAGGATGAAGTTTTCGCCGATAAAACCGGCGTAGGGAACGACGTGATCCCCTAAAATCTCTTCGATGTATCGGTTCGCCGTCAATCCTCCCACTCGACCGCCAGTTTCGATAAAAACCAACTCGGTTTTTGCCTCCAGTGAAATGCCCGCCCACACCATCCAGGAACCTCCTCCAAAAGCCACATTTTCTTTGATGCAGCATTGTGCGAATCTTTCTCCAGGTCTTCTGTAGACTCGTCCTCTTCTATCGCTACCATGCAAGCACACTCTGCTTTCGTCTGAGAAGAAAACGGAGCTCCATTGTTCGTCAGTCCAATCAACGTGTTCTCTGGCAAATCGTAGGCGGGCTGCTCGGTGGGCTGGGGTTAATTTGGGGCCAGTAGCTGGCCTTTTTGGCTCAAGGTTAGCTGCCTTAAGTCGTCTTTTGACTGTCCAGCCACTCACAGCCACTCCTCGCATTCCTCTGAGCTCTTGTTGGACTTGAACACCAGTGAGGGCCCGATTTCTCAGCGATGTGCTGAAAATGAATCGGACATCTCTCTCCGATGTGCACCTTTTTCTTCCGGAACCGGGTCTTCGATTAAAGTTACCAGTCTCTTGGTAACGACGGTAAACTCTGGAAACAGCAGACTGGCTCATGTTCAGCGCCACTTCACGCTGACTCTGGCCTTGTCGCAATAGGGTGACCGCTTGAGCAGCTTCATCACTTGTTGTGTCCATTTTCAGGGAGAATTCTTACTTGTTGATAACGGAGATGTGTATCGGTTGACGTTTGACGGCTAACTGATAAGGGTGGGTCACCTTTTATGTGGGTCAATAACCCTTAATTAGCACTATTGTAAACAACCGTAAAAAGGGTGGTTCCCGATCATAACATATTGTTGAGTTATGCGAGCAAGAATCATAACAATATTTTATATCATTTTGAAGCTAATAATATCAGCTTTAAGATTTTATTAAGAAAAATACATTTACGCGTTCAGTTTTTTTGCCAGTGACTTGCGACTGCAGGTGTGTCGCCTGAGTCGATTTTTTTGCTCACGAGTGTAAATTAAAAAGTTTAGAATCGTTTCTATAACTTTATAAACTTCAACTTTATTTGAAATAAGTTAAATTATTCAACCATATATTATAAAGATTCTTCTGTACTGAGTCTATTAAAATATTTTACTCGCGACTTAAGGAGCCCGTATACGCGTATACACGGGCTTCTTAAGTCGCGAGTAAAATATTATTTTTTTGTTATCATCTATCTCCGTAACGCTAGCAATTATCGATAATTGCTAGCGTTACGGTGTATCGGATAGCAATTGCAATTTATTTGTATGTTTTATCAACAAGTCACCAGGGTTTGCTGCAAGATGATGGAACTAAGGTCGGGGGTTTTCAAATGCAGTAAAAATATATGATTAAAATATGTAGCAAAACACCTTCATATTTTATGGCATGAAATAAGTTCGTTGCATATTTTAGACATAACTCAATCCTTATCATCAAATAAAAAGGGGACCATATTTTATGATACTAGTTTGATTCGTTTGTGTTTGCGTGTACCTATCCTATATTTTATATAATATTTTTTTATAATGTCAGTCACCTTAATTTTCATTTTGCTATTGTTTGTAGGTTTCAAAGCGGTTGCTTCTGAGAGCAAATGCCAAGGTAAGGTAAACTTTTATAGAGTGCAAAAGCTTCCATGTCTATTCCATTTCGTATTGCCTCCCTAATGTTTGGCGTTAAAACCTTAAGAGGCGAAAAAGAAAAGAGAGAAAACACATTTACTTAACTACTACACAAAACACAAAAACGAGTATCTTACATAAAAAAAACATATCGTTTTACATTTCACTGTCACTTGCAGCCTCATGCAACGAGAGGGTCGTTGCATGAGGCGATGGAACCAATCTACGAAACATTCTTGAAGTCATGCAAAAATTGCCAAAAACCGTATTTCAATCGTATAAGCCAGTCTAACAAACAACCTCTTACGCCAAACGCATATACAGGAAAAAACCACCAGAAAACTTATTCTCCGGGTTGCAAATTGAGTGGTTAAATACTTATGGGTCTTCGCTTCTGAGTTCGCCAGAATAAGTCAGAACATACATAAACAAGTTGCATTCAAATACTTAACTTTTCTCTAATTGGTAATACTAATTAACAAAATAATCGTGCGTTTTCATTACATAATGACTTAATTTTCAGATAATAATTGTGTGGAACGTCCACCCATTATAATTCTCCCTGTATTCATAAAATTATTTCGATATCCCAAACTATCAAATAAACTCAACTCTTAAGCTGCTGAGAACAGAAAATACAACCAACGAAAAAATCTTCCTAACAAAGAAGCCCCTGTAATATCGGTAGGTAAAGTGCTTTCAACATGTTATTTTACAATTGTCATTTTCACGCTTTCAAGTTCCGAACGTCAAATGAACTCGGATCGATGTCATACATATCACGGGCTCGAAGAAATGTTAACTTTCTTCGAGTCATCCGTCGCCATCTTTATCTTAATTTATTATTTGAGATGAATATCCTACTACTATTATTAAAACTTTACTTTAAAATAGCTTGTACAACAGAATATCATATACTTTTTATCCAGGTACCACGCGGGCGAAGCCATGGGCAGAAGCTAACAATTAATCAATTGAATTTATTCGACCTGTTGAACAATGACATCGTCGAAGTTGTGAGAAGTCGCTGTACACGTTCGTTGCATTACGAGATCTATCAGATCTCTTGCAGGACTTTTGTATTGTGCGTTGACTATAATCGTGTTATTTCACTCCTTGCGGGAGGCTCTAACGTGTAAAGTTCTTTAAGTATGAGTAAGACAAATATACATATTTGCTTCCTATTTAAAGGTGAATTCAAGAACATAAAAAAAATATAGAGATGGATTAGGTCCCTAACGCACAGTAGTATAATTATTTCCATTCCTTGCGTTAGGAGACCTGTCGGTACTCGTGAAATCGTACGCCTCGTAGACGCAAGAGAGGGAGGGTGGGCGGCGCCGGCGCCGCGTGACTCGATTTAGTGTTGTCCTAGCATCATCGAATACATTCTGAATATTTAAATTGAAAATAAAATATATATTAAAAATTGTGTTTGTTGCTGTTATTCTGCCCTATGCCGCCATACAAAAGTTGAAAAAACTTTCCATTTTGACTTTTAAATATTCAGAACGTGATCAGTTATTGCTTCTGAACTTCCCATTTCAAAAAAGGTCATCAATTTAATACCACCATATATTTTTTTTAAGGCAACAACAGCCTAAGATCAAAAATACATTTATGACACTCGAATAACTTTTCACTATTAGAAAAACTAATAAAATTAGACTCCATTGCATTTATTCGTGATGTGGGTGCATGCTTTTTATATAAATAATGAATTTTATTACAGAATTTCCCGAAGGAAGATGTACAGATCATGTTTTCCAACGTGGCAACAAAAAAAGACGTTGAATGTACATTCAACAGCACTGACGCTTCTAAAAAAGCCAAAAGAATTATTACCATTTGCGCGCAATGCAAACAATCAATGTGCTAACCATGTTTTAATGAAAAACACTTTTAATAAAACTTTTTCAATCGACGTGATATTATTTTATTCCCATCACTACTTTACTACACATATTGAACTATCTTCGGTTGCGGTAAGAGATACAATCGATACCTAATTTTTTTTGGTATTTGTAGTTTATTCTAATGTCATAACTGCGTTTGAACCTAGCAAAATGTAGAGCAATAGCCTCTCTTGACCCACAAAAACTTCAAAATATTATGTCATTGGTTTTTTGGAAGATATAAATTATTTTCAAAACTGTATTTTTAGGAGACTGATTAGGTCTCAAACGCATCAAAGGGTAGGTTAGTTTCGAGATCTTTTAGGTCTCCAAAGCACCAGCTGAAAGTTTTTTGAAAATGATGGCGCAGTGAACGTGTTAAGATTAGTTTGTCTATTGGGAAGGCACGATTTGAGGAGGTCAATGCCCAGCAATGCTCTTTAACATGCTGTTAATTACGATCATTCAAGCGAATGCACATGGTACTATATCGGCAACCGAATCGATTAACGGTGTATAGCCATCCAGACATCACTAACGTCTAACGTGGCGAAATCCCCTTGCAAATTATGATGAAAAACATTTAAATCCATGCTTGAACAAATCGATTATAAAAAATGCATTAAATCCGATACGCTGTATCAAAGATGAATGGTAACAAACAAACAAACACATAAACATACATCCTCTTATGGCAAACGCATGGCTCCTGACGTCACGAATAATAACGGAAGGAGTATTACAGTTTATTCGAAAATAATGCAACAAAATCGGATAAAAAAAACATATTGCCTTTTGTTAAGCTACTACACGATTTCACTGTGTGCTGTAACCTTTGTATACAATACTTTGAAAAATGCACATTGCATAACTCGCAGGTGGTTATAACAAAGACTTTGTCAAACCAGTGACTCGTTGAAGAACAATGCGCTAAAGTAGGTGCCAATAAAGTGGCAATGAGAGAAGTGACATACGAAATTAAAATGAAAAATGCTTTGCGCGTGAGTGTTTCTTGTAATTAATTGTGCAGTTTGTAACAAGACTACCTACTCTCGGAAACATAAACGGAAAGATTTGATCGCGAGTTTATGTCGCGTTTAATTTGACTAATATAAAAAAAAAACGTTTTTGTCTATTTTATTTCGTTATGATGAAAAATATGTATTGTTATGATAAAAATATCTAATCATATCATGGTTTAAATCAATTTCGGTATTTAAATTATTTCGAGGTCAACGTAACTATATAACTAAACCATTTCCGGGACCATAGCTTTCTAGAAAAAAAATATTTTTTCAAAAAAAGAATACAATCAAATACCGTTTTATTTTAAACAACATAAAACAACACTGTATCTTCAGTTTTCGATAGAAGTCTTATAGCACCCTGTATTTAGTAGATGCCTGATGAATGCTTTATTTTGGGTGACAGATAAGATCTAATTTTTAATATTTATTAAACCCTTTACTTGTTTCCATAATTTATTAAATCGATTGCATTACAATCTGATAAGCTGATTCAGAGAAAAAATATAATAAACTACTTCATATGGCAGACGCATATATAAGCTCTTTGCAGCGTGAGTAAAAATAATGTTTTTCAATATAACTCTTCAGAGTCCAGAAAAGGGATTAATATCAAACCGACTTTTATAGAAGGTAATATTTAATTAAATTACATATATTTAATTGAACTATTCGAGAATAGCCCGGGCCACATGTCAAGACTCTTTAGAAAAGTAATTAGTAATTAGCAGGAATTTGACGAAAAAAACAACTTCATTTTTGTTCTTTTTAAAAACGGTAAGTAACTAAAAAAAGATTAGATTCTCTTCAAAAAACTAAACGGGCTCAATGGACTGTATTTAGCATCTGGAATGTTTGCCTCAAAGTAATTCGCGCGATCAAATCAAAAAGATTTCGAGAAAATCCGAAAAAAGTATTTCCATACAATTTCTTGTTACAATTACACACAATTAATAAGCGGGTAATGTTATTGTGTTATTTTTCTTGGCGAATATAAAACCACTTGGGTTCTCCCCAGGTACACGAACGGTTCACGACGCAATGTACTGCGCCGTTCGGTTCGTGGTCTATACTTATGATCGTTAAAATCGAGGGAAGCCGGAATCTTTTTTTTTTCACACAGCTTCATGTAGCCTCAAACTAAGCAAAGCTTGTATAATCGGAACTACATAACTGATATACCTACTAGTTATATATATTTTTATTTATATTATACAAAGAAAACACTCAGACCCGAGCCAAATCTTTACAGAGGATATAACTCTCACGGCGGGAATCGAACCCGCAACCTTCTGCGTCTCAAGCGGGCCCTCGCCTATTGCGTCACAGAGCTCGTCATTGTCGTCGACTGATGAGGCACGTGACAACTTTAGCTTTTAGCTTCACGTCTAAATCAGGCGACAAATGAAATGGAAAATTACTCACTCTGGTTGCAGTAAAAGCTCTGGTGTTATGCCAGTTTCTAACAAAGCTTAATGTACCATTTCATCAACATTAACTAATGAACTGACAACAATCAAATATTCAAATTTACAGTTGAAATGGAAGCTAATATTACTATGCCAACTCGAATTCACTATTATTTCTCATCAATCGATCGCTGGGGTGACATATATGGACAATTTCGATTTCGAGGAGCGATATAGAAATGTATACGAATGTGACCCTTTTCATTGGCACCCATTGCACTTACCGGAGCATTGTGCTGAGATGTATGAAAACTTGATACGATCGAGGTTATCCAAACACGGACCTGTGAGAGTCGTCAGGAAGCGGGAGGAACCGGAACCAGTGATTTACTCCCTAAACCCTAATTTTGGATATCCGACATTTAGCGTCCCAGCGTATGTTTATCAGCCTCCAAACATGGATAGATATGACTATGAAAATCGACCTCTTTCACCTTATGACAAAATGCTCGATCTCCTTCGAAAAGACGTGGCAAAAAATCCATCAGCGCCGTCCATAGGAATGATGCCTAACATAGGGCCAGTGGCTGTGTACCGCCAGCCCATATCCAAAAAAAGCGAAAACATGATAAAGAAAATATCAGGGGCTTATGCAAAAGCGGGGCGGAAAAACCATGGAGGCGCTTATTTCGGGAAAATTGAAATCCATGGTCCTCCTAATATAGAAGATGAAACAACAACCGAACATGCAAGCAAATTACAGAAAAATAATACTAAAAAACAGGCCGAAATTATTACCCTTCAAGGTTAAGTAGGCACCTCTTATATTTGAATAATGCACTTGTTTTATAATCAGAATTAAATAAACTCTAATACTATCATTACAATACCTACTTACAGCTTTTAATTGTACGTGTACATACCTAAAGTACTAAACTCCATACACTAAGGGCGAATACTAGGTTTAAATGAGATATTTTTTACTATAGTAGGTATATACGTAATCTAATAAAACTAATTGAAAAAATTGCATTGCATCGATATCAGTAAGAGGACGGGGACGGGCAGAAATATTTTCAGGGCATGCGGGTTTTTTTCGCGCTCTTTTTGAGTAGGCTAGCGTCATGGCACCATTACAAACTACCGCCTCGTTGGCTTTGGCCACTGAATAATTTCCTTGACCATGAAGGAAAGGTTTCAATTACTTCCGGCCATTTTGTTAACAGTTGCTGCCATAGCGAAAATATTTTAGATTTTTCATTTTTATTATTTGTCATAAAAGCCAAGAAAGCTGAAGAAATGCAGCTCAAAAGTATCCTACACCGACGAGCTTGTTATGAAAAATGTGATAGACTAAAGAGATATGCCAGGATTGTAGAAAGTGGTCACTGCCTTCACACTTTATATTTGTATGTTATTCGACATTCGCTTATGTAAAGAAATCAAAAACAAGGTAATTTTAATAATTTTTCATTCTTTTACGAGTAATTTTTCAGGGTTCCTACAAATTCAACTATCAATATCAACATACTTATTTACAGATGTCAAAATTGACATAAATATCTCATGCAGTCACATTTTTGGTTCTTACTAGTGTTCTATGTCATTCCCATGATTGCTTTTTTTTCTTCACAATGTTTTTCTACAACATTTGAGCACGTAGTGCGCGTATTAATTCAAGTTTGACCGGGATTCGAACAAGTCAAAGTCAATTGTGTCACAAGATTATCACACCTGCGTAGGCATACAGTTCTACGACGCCATTGAAAATGTAACAAATTAACCAAAAAGAAGGAAAGTTTTCAAAACAACTTCTTTGTAACTTGCAAACTTCATTCGATTCACAATCTTCAATGAGTTTTCTTTTCTAATAAAGTCACCTTATCCATACCATCTGTATAAATCATAGTGAGTTTGCTCCGTAAACAAATATCGCAATGAAATTGGCGATTGAGGTGAGAATGGGACAGGGCTGATTCGAAGGGCAAAGGGCTGATTTTTCTCTAACAGAGCCAAGCAAGCATTCAAATTTTTGAGATGCAACAAAATTATGTTGCCGCTATCTTATTCAATTATAGGGCGCCTATTTTTTTAATTATGTTTTCCAAGTTACCGTATAATCTGTTTACCCTATTAATTTGTGCAACGTTAACCGATGCACAGAAACCTCAGATTAATTTCCACTGGAACAAATCCAATTACATTTTCAAATGAATTCTCTATTACCTGCAACTAGGTCCTAGTAATTATCTGGAGGTATGGTATGTACCTCCTCGTATTCCTGATAATACAGTATACAGTGAATCTTAAAGTGGGGTCAAAACTATGATTGAATATACTTTATTTTACTCCAAGCCTACCTCAGTAGTGTTCAAGCTTGATTGTTATCATTTTAGATCCTGTGCTTCATATTGTCAGCATCATGGGTATCTTCATCTATCTCAGGCATCAGCTACATGGACCCAATCAAGCAAAAGCCTCTCAAGCCGTTACCTGGAGAGGACCCATGCAACCCGCTGTACTGGTATCCAAGGCAAATTCCGGAGTACTGCTATAAAAAAATTGAAATAGAGCCGATGAAGCCAAAAGCACCAGCGATTCCCCAGCCGTTACCGGAACCTCCAATGATGATGCCTCCAGCTGCAATCCCAATGCCATATCCGATGCCTCCGCCTTTTTACCCACCAATGCCTTTATTCCCATCAGCTGTACCACAATTTATCCCACTACCTGCACCTCAGTTCCTTCCGCCTCCCATGCCTCAGATGCCAGTCCCTTATGGAGTTCCACTAGCACCAGTTAATCCTATGATGCCTTACGCTGGTATTCCGTATCCTCCGATCACACCCCCGCAGCTAACTGGACTAGTCCCAGGAATACAAGGGTTAGTCTCTCAAGACGGGGGTATAAACATTCTTCCGTTTTCTGATGCCTATTCGGATATGCTGGAGAAGCATAAACAGAAGATGATTAGAAAGAAATTACAGAGGGTTTTAGATGATTATGAAGATTATCCTCGTAAGCGGAGATACCGGAAGAATAGGGGATGGAGATACTAAGTATTGATTGATTAGATTTTTATAAAAAGGAGATTTAGTTATCGTAGTCTTGAAGCCCATTGTGTTTTTAAATTTACAGCCACCGCACTATGAGTTTTTAGGGGGCCACGCTAAATTAAATGAGAAAACTAAATAAAATATTTATCACCTACTTTTCGGTATCAAAATACGTAGGTATTTCCATACCGAAAATTATCAAAATACGTAGGTATTTCTATACTGAAAAGTAGGCGATCAACGAGAATATACTTACTTAACGTAACGCCATGGATTGTACAGTAAGTTCGGTTTTTCTAACAAATATAATATATGAACAAACAATCAACGTCTCACTCCAAACACATACACCTTCTTATTTTGTAACATTCTCAATATACAACATTGTCCATTTACCACCTTGTCCTTTCACCACCTCAATGTTGGCATTAGAAACGGACATAATAGAATATAGAATATATAATTTTAATAGATGAATATTCCTGTAATATGAAAGTACTGTTCGGACGTGCTTCTTATTACCCCCTACTTGGTATCCTCAAAGATCTATTCACTGAGTATTTATCTGAGGATGTCCACCATGGGAAAGACAGTCGTGAGCGCGTTTTTTTTTGTTTTGTTTGAATATTCCTGTTTTGACGAATTGGCCAATACAAACCGAAATAAAAAAAATGCAATCAAGGATTCTAGGAAAACTCGCATTCTTTTCAAATATGAGTTTTGACGATGAAATAATGTTTCTCAAACGTCGCACAATAATAACGACCAGCAGGGCTATTCTTGACACTCAATACAATCTCAATTCAATTTTAATCCAAATAGTTTAGTTCTATAAAAAAAAACCAACCTGTTCATTTCATTGTACACTCTTAACACGAATACCAACGTCAAATCGCGTCAAAATACCAACCAATATATAGCATTCGATTTCATTTAGTCCCATAAAATTCCACGAAAATTAAAAACTAATTCTAATCGTGCGCTAGTATTGCATTCAAGAATACCAAATTGCACGAATTCGATCCTAATTCTAAATTTGCGATTAGACTCGAATGTCAAGCCAGTGCCACCCACTTACTACCAACAAGCGAACAGTACAAGTTTAACCGCTTTTGTTATAGAATTTTTGATCTCGCAAATGAACCTTATAATAATAATGTGAACTAATTTCCGAATTCAAATTACTCAATGTGGACTCGGATAGTGTACAGTGTACACTATTTGGAGTTAAGACGAAAATAAAGAATTGGCTACAAAAAAGAGTCGCTATTGGTCCCTTTATTATGGAATGTGGTTATAGTTAGGTACAAATATTAAAATACTATTCCTGGTAAAGTAATCACTTATTAATTGGCAATATTAAACACACACAACCACAACAAACACAAACACCTATCATCTTGTCTGGGCAAACAACTTTAACCTCTTCAGTTTTAAAAATCCTAGGCACATTCATATTTTATGCACTTGATTTATTTTATTCTTATTTTTACTTGTTTTTTTTTATATTTATTAAGTACATATTTTTCTATACTACCTAAGTCCCGCTTGTTTTATCCATTAAATACTACTTAGTAAATTTTGTTTCGATTCCCGCGATACAGGCTAGCCCTAGTGCGATCCATTGTAATATTGTAAACAGTTTTTTTTTTAGTTATTTAAGAAAAAAATATTTGTAATTATAATGACGACTTTAATCTGATCCGCCTCAATCTACGGCAGAGATTGCATCGGCTTTTGATATTAGTGTCAAAACAATATTGGCAAGATAAAAAAAATATTATATTTTCCCATACAAAACGGCCATTCGATAGGTAAAGACATAACACCTTGAATAGTTCAATTTGTCGACACATTTCTGACTTGATGTTATAAGACTTCAAGGTAGTCCAAGTTGTGTTCACGGAATTGAATAAAACGTGATGAATAGTGCGCTATTAACTTTATTTCAATCTAAAGTAACAAGATACGCTAGGTTATAAATTCTAAGTTTAACATAAAGTATACAAATTATTCTTCGCATGTTGACTGAAAAGCTAACGACAGAATTTCTATACCTATAAAATATTTGCAGTTAGTTTTCCATTATTATTCAGTTGTGTCACTCTCGCGTAAGGTACAGCTTCGTTAACAATGCATTCCCCGGCGCGTTGTATGTCTTCATCTCCATCAATCATATAAAAACATTGATTACCTTACTTCTGCACCTTGAGCGTTCTTTTATTTTGATCGCTCGATCAAAGATAAAAGAACGTTAAATGATTCAGAATCAACTAAAAAAGCTTTGATTATGCAACTATTAAACGCTAGTTAACTTTTAGCTATCTATTTTTTTGTCATTATCTAACGAGATGGATACTCTTTATTTTACACCAAAGAAAAAATATTCAGAATTTTATAAATATCCAAGGTAAAAGTGATATCTTTCAGACAACTTTTTTATGGGCAGGATAATATATAGACATACTGACGCGCATCACGGTATATATTTAACTAAATAAAATTAAGTACCTACTAACTCTACTTCAAAATTTAAAACTATCTTAATACGAATTCATAGGTATGAATTATTTTCTTAAATATGGACGGATCTCCTGAAGGCTTCTTTTATATATATACACACCGTTATGTAAACTAGTAATAAATGAATTAAATTCACAAACTATAAAATAATAATCTAAAACTAATTAAGCTCTGTGCCGCTAGAGTAGGTATTACTTATTCAATAAACCTATGTAATATTTCAATGTACTTAAAATCATTTGATTTCAAGTATTGACATCAAATGGAAAATTATTAGATATTTAATATAACAATACCCATTATACTATGGTTTTTTTAAATTAAAATTAATTCAATGTATTTTGAAATTAATAACAACGCGATTCAATTGGTATAGTATTTCATCAAGAAATTGCGCTGTACAAGCGAAGATTCTACGAAACGGTGTCTTGAATAAAATAAATACCACAATTATAGTGATGGAGAGTGTTTTTTTTCTAGTATGAAATGCTAAATTAGCATGTGTCATACTTAGAGAAGTTCGAAATCGTATACATCGTTGGATTCTGTGTTTATAATTATAATATTGTTACCAAAGGCCTACCCCAAAGTAATTGTAAATGGCCTTTTATATGCTACGCTAACGTCATTTTATAAGGTGATTCCAAAGATTCTTAAAATTAAATTTCAGTTCTAGCTGTTCTTGTTATTCGGCGGGTCTTCGAGATATGTAGCCCGATATTTTTAACTAAAGTCTAGGAGCTCCATATATATTTAAGTTGATTGTCCTTGGATATGGAAGCTCATCCAGAATACCAAATGTGAAAGTAATCTATTAATCTAGATTTAAGTTTCTACTATAAATTGAATCTTTTTATTCCATCCCTTTTTTTATGAAGAACCTCAGTTTTATATTATTATCATATTTTTAAAATCTAAACTGTTTATCTTCTTTTCTCGCTGACTGTACCTACTTTAGTGCACTTATGATATCAAAGGGGCATTTGCATGGCCAGGCCTTGCTTCAGGGCGAACCACTAAGTGAACTCAAATGCAATCAGAGGCGTAATAGCATCCGGAGCCTAACGCAATCTGATGCTAAACGTACCTTGTTCATAACTGAATCAAAGAGCGGATGTTATGATAATAATATTGCAGTGCTATTTTAGTCTTTGTTTTTTCACGATGTTTGCTCGCCGTGTGTTCTAGTGGTCGCCTTCTAGACCAAGGGGGCGGGGCTACTATCGTCATCAGAATGTGAAAGACGTAAAAGATTGTTTCAACCAGTTTTTTAAATTAATATTATTCCTACTATATAATATTTTTATGGGCAAGATACTTGGTAAGAAAGGACGATGGGCGATGGATGAAGGCTATTTATTACAGAATGTTGGAAAAGAGAGGCTGACATGGTTAGCCGCCGAGAATCAGTGTGGATGAGAATTGCAAGGGACCGAAAATAATTTCTTTTAAAGAGGAGGTCTATACAAACAGTGGGTGGAAAAGGGCTAAATGATGATGATGATTATACCAACTGATTTCAGGTTGTTTTAAAGTAAGCTTCATGTATACATGATAGCATTCGTTACTATCGGAGGTATAAGTCGTATAAATTATTGTTCGCTATTAGATATAAGCGCTACGTTAACTAGTAAGATAATAATAACTAAAAAAAACCCTCCACGCTATCCATATAATGATTCATGCCATGACCCGTAGTACCATTATGAGTCAAAATGATAGTACGGGTTATGAACTTCAATCTTATCTTCATTATAATAACTTTTTCCTAAACACGAATATATATAAACACTCTATAATACCTTACATTTATTGGAATGATTTCGTATGGACGGTTCCTAATTATCTACGATAATAATATAGTTAATACCTACCTATTTAAAGTTCACTATTTATACTTAATTCTAAACAAAAAATGTATGATGTATAGTGGAATAACACAAGTATATAATCTTAACTAGATTAGTTACTAATCAAAATGGGTAAAAAGTCAATAACAATTTATATACAAGAATGTGTATGTGAATTATAATGTCCCGCTAATTCTAGATTTACTTTTAAGGTACGGATATACGTGACAAGAATACTTCCCATGTTGTTTTTTTTTTATTTGTCACATTATATAAATAAACATTTGGTTTAAATACCCCAAATTTTCTAGGCTATAAGTAGGTACTTCACGGAGTAATAAAAGTTGAAATGTAACATATGTAGACCTACTTTTATTTTTAGGGCATACATTTCAAACCACACATTTAAAAAAAAATGTTCTCGATAGTTTTCAATTATTGTTTTTTTTTTCAATGAATGTAGTAAATTTTAATGTGGGATCAAAGAGAGTGATTCTGGAGGAGTGTAAACTCAAAGAATTTCTACGATTATCTAAGACCCAGGATAAGCGGCTTAGAACTATTCTTATTTCAAAGATTCTTACATATCGTTCAGCTGTACTTCCTTTTTAAAAAACTTTTTTTAAATACGTTTTAAAATCTTCTTGGTGCATTAATTCCGAGAAATTATTTTTCATGCCGAGTGAGAAATGAAGCAACGTCGCAGATTTCAGTTGCATTAATTAACTTCAAAGAGATTTTTCTTTGAATTAAACTTGAAAATATAATAAGTATAAAATAAAAGATCAAATAATACAATACTCTTCTTCGGGCCAGATACGACTCCATTATTTGATTCTTCGTGCAAACGAGACTGAACTGATATTTATGATTCGTTAAGAAACTTGGTATAAACATACTTTGTAAGCAGGGTGTTTACCCTGTTTACAAAGTTTAAAACTTGTAATAAAATCTCAGCAGGGTACATAGATATTCTTACAGTACTCAGCATGGGATTACTAAATATTAAGTGCAAGCATATACGACTTAAAAAAAATTGTAAAGTCTTAACGTGGGGATCTCCTATGTATATATAGTATTGATTTCGTATGTCGATTACTACACCATGCTTGGTGCTAATAGTTTATATTTTTTATGCCGATGCGTACGCATAATTTAAGTTCAATGTTCAATTTCGTCGTCCACAAATATTCTATACTGCGCCCTATTAAAGGCCGTAAAACATACCTCTCTGTTACATTTCGGCCATCAGAATTGAATCGACTTGTTATCATAAGATATATAATAGGCAACCCAGCGTATCTTTACTTAATTTCTATAAAAAACACAGCCTGTTAGATAAGATACGGTCAGGTAAATAGTGGTTTAAAAAACCTGCGAAGTAGCGCCACGGTAGCAATCGTTCTATTTAGGTACATTAGGTAGACTTATGTCCTTTTTAACCCCAAATTATGACTCCTGGTAATCGATCGGAAGGAAAACTACCGTGGCTATCCGGTTTAAGTAGTAGTTTTAGTTTAGCTAGACGATGTCTTCCTATGTGACTTTTAACATAATTTATATTGGAAAGTACTTTAATATCACGTCAGATAAAAGCCAGGTTTTCAACCGTTTAGCAAATACGCACTATACTGAATTTATAGACTCCCATTCGTTGAACATTAGTGCGTTAGATAGAATGATCGCAGTGACTATATCGATATATCGGACGGTATTTTTACAGAGCACGCTTCCACATTTAACACGAAACCGAGGACAAAAGTACGAACATTACTTGAGCACATACAAATAACAAAACAACACTAGAAAACGATCAATTAGGACGTAGGTAACAGCACTGCACCTGTAGCCAAGTTCACTTTCTACACACATTAACGCTAAGGACTCGGTCAATATGACGTGGTGACGGTGGATAAAAAGGTTGTCAAGTGGTTTACAAAGCTCGTGCTGATTCACCACCACCATTGGCTCCGCTACCGCATCAGTTTGACCGGGCCTTAATAGATAAAAAAATTTGGACTTGACATAAGCAATCAAATTATGATCACGTCATGTTTTGGTAGCTTATGCAATTACATTATTTCGATTTTTCTTTTTGCGACAGTAACATCGCTGCTCGCTTAAACGTAAATGTTGGCTTACCCCCTGTTTTTGTATCTAAGAAACAAAGTCACGTAAATAGTAATCAGGGAACAGTCTTTATCGATCGCTTCAAGCCACAATAATAACGTCATAACAAATACTAAACAACACACAATAAACCCAATAAAAAACTACCTCAGCCATGCTGACGTTATTTATTTCAACCCGAGTTGAACTCATTATTTTCTTATAAGTAGGTAATAATCATAATTTTATTTACCTAGGTGTGACATCATTAACACAAAATTGCGTGAAAGTCAGAGCTTATTTTATAAACAATTCATAATAACTTAACTTATATATACATTTCTACATATTCCTACTCGGTATAACATTTTTAAAATAACCAACATACTTAGCTCCCCATCCGTTCGACCAGTGACATCACAAAGGCTGCGGGAATTTGGTGGCTGAGGATAGTCCAAAAAAAGTCATGACTTGTAGCAGAACTCCTAAATGCAGAGCATACTATCAATGTCGTTAAATACACGAGGAGAATAAGCTCAATGCTATTTTAAAAGATAGAATACCAAAAGCGGTACTTGGTGGATTTTATAGACAACAGCCTGACGGTTCGATCCCGGAATAGACGGGTAAGAGGATAAGCGACACGACCGATGCCGACGGTTGAGTAGTTGACACATTCAATAATTCAATTTCAGCCACATAAAGCGAAACTTTGCCCGGACCACCGACACGAAAACTATAAGTACGTGCACCTGCATTTGCTAATACCCAGTTTACACCTAAAGGCGCGTCCACATTTGTAACATTTCAACTTGCTTTACTCCGTGACGTTGGCAAATACACGTGACAGAGTCACGAGTGTGGATAATATTTGTAACGCGGCAACGAAACAAAGCGGCGTGTACCATGACATACAGCGTGACATGACACGGAGTAATTTACGTTGAAATTTCACATATCTATACGGGACTTACAGGGCCGCCCGCGGTTATGTCTGCGATTACAATGTAGTACGTATGAAGTGAAAGTAAATATTAAATGTGTTTACAGGGCAGTAAACGCTTTAGAATTAGTCCACCTATTACATAGACCAACTGTAAGTTTTACGCTTAAATAAAATAAAATAAAAAAACAAATGCCTTTTGCAAATAAGGTCAAAGCGATGTACAACAAAGCAATAAAAGTTATGCGCTTCAGAAATCTTCGACTAATTTCGGAAATGAGGCTGAGTATTTAAATATGCAATTCCAATTGTATTCAAACAGCACGCACTATCCATACGTGCGGTTTGGAAGTGCATAACTTTTATCGTAGAAAGCGGTTACAGCGCTTTCCATCGTCGTATGCATGTTTTCTTACAAATGTCTTTTAACGTAAAACCGGTCTTAGATGGCAATAAATAAATCTACCTGGAAAAGTTTCCCCAAACAGTGATTCTGAGAACTGATGCAAAGTAGCGCTTAATTAATTATATGACCAAGAGCTTATATGATGATACAGGAGCTTATTTTGTAGTTTACGAAAACTGTACACACAATATCATAGAATATAATTATGGATAATGTACACAGTTTCGGGCTTAATATTATTAGATGGAGAGTGTGAACTCAGCTTATCTACTTTAATATAGTTCGCCGTGGGATGATTTAAACTCGGTCCCTGGAGCAGGCAGCATGTGTTCGCGCTGGGTAATTCGACATAGAATTAATTGATCTGGGGTGCGATTTTTGAATTTCAATGATGACAATAACATTACCAATGACTCTTTTTACAAAAACTAACAATTCTAAAAGTCCTGACATAAGTAGATACATAAAGTAGGGTACCATTATAAAATATACTATATTTTATTTACTGCGCGAATAGTACCGTTTAGATTTTGAAAAATTTAGCGCATATTTTTATATACCAAATAAAGTATCTCACCTTGAATATATTAGAGATATTACGAATATATTACGTTTCACGTCAGAAACAAAGTCACGGATTGATTTCAACAAGAGTGGATTTCATTGTACATGTTTTAGTCATCGATAAGCTTTCAAACTACGAACTTTAGGATACCTAACTATAAGGTTTTCAAAAATTGATTCCCAGCTGGCGGGTATTTAGACTAGCCGATGTCTGCAGCGTAGCAACGGCCATTTTTATTATTCCTCTGGGAATGCGTATCTCACCTGGCATGTTGGGTAACATTTTATGTTGAACTACCTAGTCGAATGGATCAGTTTATAAGTAGGTATCTAAAAGTATTACATCTCTTTCCCTTGCTATCATAAGTTCTAAATACTACATAGAATTTATACTTATTAAATAATATAAGTTGTAATAACTCTTCAATAATTACCTTTCTAATTTTAATAACTAAGTTCATTATGTGATTACTTATTGCTCTATTACATGTTTACTTAAATACAATAAATTGAATAATAAACACTATCACGACTGTAATGAGATACATATACTCAGAGATTACATGATATACAGATATACTCTATACGCATATCTGTGATGATACCGTAAGGATAAGTAGGGTAATAGGGGAAGATACATTCAAACATTATATCTGAGTAAAAGTGTCTTAAATACTCGTTTTTTTTTTAATATTAATTATGCTGGACATTTTCACCCAGCATCATCTAGCCCCAAAGTAAGCAGAGCTTATGTTATGGGAACTACATGACTGATATACTACTTGTATATATCAGTTCTGACTGACTGACAGATCTATCCACACATAGCCTTAACTACCAAGTCAAGAAAGCTGACATTTGGACATAGAATTTTATTTAATAGCGTAAGAATGGGTTACGAAAGGATTGAAAGGTTGATCTTTGTATGAAAGACTTTCATACAAAGATCAACCCCCCTTTCCTTTGAAGTTAGAAACATGAAAATTTAATTAAGAGCTTTTGAGCTTAAATAAATAGTGATGTGTTCAGGGGCATGTTCCAGGGGGGAAATGGGGGGGGACTTTGTACGAGCCTTTGAATAATTTCAAAGGCCGGGATAAAGTGAATTTCTTGGCTAAGTACATCATTGAACTGCATACGAGTACCTATCTTCATCGAGATTTCAGTTTGAGATTCGCCTTGGACCTATTCATACCTACTCATTCATAATGTATAGAAAATAGGAGAAATTGGAAAATGATCAATCAAAGCAATTGTGTATACTACGTAACTATACATGTAGATACTTATGAGACAGTTTTAACAGTTTGTAGACGCAAAAGTGAAGTATATTATTATCTATGTACCTAAATAATTAATAATGCTTAGTTTAAAATAATGTCTACCTAATTATTATATTTATAAAATTATTGTGATATATTTTGATAAATAAAAATAATTGGACCGTATATTCCAGCTCACTCTCAGCAAATGGACGGAAAATCAAATTGCACCGTATTTCAATCTCATTTTGCCTACTAAAAGCTGCATTTCAAAAGGCCTACCTAAGGCTGCGAACCAATTGCGGTGCCCGTGGAGTCTACGCATGCTGACATTATGCTTGTTTTGAATACCTACCATTTTTGAAAGCCTATTCATTAGTTAATTTATATCCGCGACACAAAGAGCTTGTATTTGTTTGTTAGGGTGTTTATATGTTACCTTTTTACTCCGAAACGGCTCCGAAATGCAGTTTTTTTTATCGTCTTTATACCACTTCTCGAAAGATTATTATTTTTATAAGATTATTTTTAACCACCCTACATCACTAGAGGGCGCTGTGATAGCTAAATGAATACACCAGTCTGCGGATAACTTGTAACAGTGATACTCTACGTCAAGGAGAATGATAGCTAGGTACCTACTTTTTACTACAATATAAAAGAAGATAATTATTTAAATACATATATATGACGTTGGCTTGGTCCCCCCCACCCCCATTTAAAGTGAAAAAAACATACACAGCAATCACGTGCACCGCAATCGATTGGTAGCTTAACATTATAGTACAAAAATATATTAACTCAATTAATAAAATAAAATTGCCTGAAAAAATAACGCATGCATTTAGCTTGTTTGACTCGAGTTACAATAACAATTTCGCTTTCACACAAATAACTCAAAAACACATTGATTACACATCTGAAGAGTCTGTGTATCTTAGACCCCAGTTCACCGACAGAATAAAGAGTGGATCCTAATTAAAGCTTTTTGACAAATGTTTTGACACATAAGAATTTGTCATTATAATGACAATCAATGGTTAGCCTTGACCGTCCGTTAATTTTGTCTGTGAACTCAAGCCTAAATTTGTCATCGTAACTCAGAACTTATGACTAACAGCCGTGTTCTCTGGAGGAGTAACATTCATTCCCATATTGTCATAGGAAAAGTCTAGAGTCGTATCTTCGGCCGGGTGTCGGTTACTGAGCGCTGTGCTCATGGTTTTCGGCGTAGTAGCCCCTTGGCTTTTCTCAGTCTGCGAGGTTCTAGTCTCCAAGTCCCGGGCGTTCAATGGCTGTGGGGCCCGCTTCGGAGGCTCAGGGTTACGGATTTCCAACTTCAGCTCTGGTCTTCCTTTGGGTAGGTCGGCGTGAGGGTTGTGGTGAGTCAGGTCATTTGGGTATTGGTTCACGCGATTCTGGAATTAAAGGTTTGTTCTATGAGCAATGTTTAGGTGAACAAAAGTAACTATTAATTTCAAGTCATCAAGCAAATCGAATAAACCATGAGTAAACTCTTTTAATAAAGTTTTAAAGTCTGAAACTATTTAGCTGTTTCACTGGCGACCACGAACAAGACGGCAGATTGGAGGAAAGCCCCTCCCAATGGAATGATGATACCTCAAAAATTGCCTGAAGTTTTTAGATGGTGATGGCCCGAGATCGTTCGTCATTACTCTTTAGAAGAGGATTATGTCCAGCAGTAAACTTCATAAATTCCAGTACCGGTCACCTATCCAAATGCAGCCTGCAAGTACTGGCTGTACTTGCAGGCTTGAAAGCTCTTAGCTTTGCCATGAACACATCTACATCGAGTATAATAAGACTGCTCGAATACTGAAGGTAGGAAATAGCATTCGCTGAGAGCCGATCTATATCACAGTAAAACAAATATTTCGTTTTTCACAGACTGCAATGTATTGCTAACAAGGTATTTTTTTCGTGTTTATTCAGCCTCGAATCTTTCAGTGTCATGAATGCACTGTTTCCGATTTCGGGAGTAGTTATATCACACCCTGTTCGAGATACAGCAATAACAATGTACAATTTTTTTTCGTTTTTTGAATTGTTAAAAAAAATTAAATTGGGATTTTTACGATTAAAAACTAAACACGTGAGAAACACGTTAGGGCGCCGAAGTTGCCTCCTTATTATCATTGATCATTATTAATCGAGTGAGGAAATAGAAGAATACAATAGAAGCAACGGAAGGGGTAATATTTTAACGGTATGAGAAAGCATTTCCTCTTAACGAATGGACTGTGTAGCGACGGGGACGTCTGTAGTTTATGTTCGTAAACTGCTTTTGTTTTAGTATTATTATATTCCTTTATGCACACAACTCTTATTTGATAGCCAAGGCTATGTACCTATCTATTCTTCTTTTTCGGTTATTTCTTGGCCACCCTGCAAAAATCAGTGAGCTGGGGTCTAAATAAACACTCGTACTTCATCTTAGCTTTCATATCACGCTAACGCCAAATTTCAAAAGCTACTGTAATTCCCATACAATTTAATCTCTTCGGAGGTGTTAAAAGTGGTATTTGTCTAGACGCCGAAGAAAAGGACCTAGTGACTTATAGCGAAAGAATCAGTGGGGTAAAAGGATTCGGTGCACCTTGCATGCACGTGTCATAAGTTTTCAAATTTAAAAATAAATAAAATATTTTTTCACATGATACTGTAGTTCTATAGCACGTTCAAACAAAATAACAAACAAAATCTTTAGGTTTATTATTAGTAGATTTACATAAATATAGATTTAGCAAGGAGTACCTAGTCAAAAATAGTGTTGTTAACTATATTTTTGACTTCTTTCGGTTTATGAAGTTAAAATTTATGAGTTAATGAGGTATCTCAGATTTGTAGTCGCAAGTATTTTTTTAGAAAGGATCAGATACATGAGACAAAGAGAGAGCGGAAGTTTAGAAAACTACCTTTTTCTCATAACTTTTCGCAATCACATTTTGAACTTTTGCTCAAACGAGAAGTTATGAAGTGTTTCTTTGTATGCTTTCCTCAAAGAGAAACTTGCCCATGCAGTGTGGCTTTAAAGGGCAAGATTTCGAAGAAAATTGTTGGTTTCACTTCCCACCACGTTCGTAGAACCAACTGCTTACGGAATGCTCGGTACTCGTATGAAGGTGTTTTGTACAAAGCACTGTCATACCGAGCATTTCGTTTAGTTTCTCTTTGTTTTGTAGGTTTGTTAAGTACGTTCTTCAAGATGCTCATGCTCAAGGCCTGTGAGGTTCCTACAATTATAAGTATGAGAAATCTAGAAACACACAAAGAAAGCTAGTGGCCTACCTAGCCAGTGGTTTTATGCGTATAAGCGCGTCAACACTTGGGTGCTTTTATTTTCAACTTACCTCTTTCAAATGTCACCACATCTTGCAGATATGCATTTTTATGTCAGGAGCCCTTTTTAGTTAGATATTACTTTTTATATAATATCATAGGAGGATATAATATTACTTTCATAATCTTCCAAATAAATAAACAGGACCATGGCATGTGCTATGATCTAACGATGGTTAACTTATTTTTCGTTTCCATCCAAATTACTCCAGAAAAAATGCACCTTTTTATACAGTGACAACACATTGAACACTAAAAATAAGAAAATAATTGTCATTTCTTTCATCATCATCATCATCATTAATATCAGCCTGCAGAAGACCACTGCTCTCCCAAATAGTGCAGTGACGAAAGATCTTGAAGCCACTGACTTCCCGCAACCTTTAAGATGTTATTGGTCAATAGAGCGGGGAGCCTTCTTACACTGTCTTACATCATCCAGTTCGTGGTCGCCTTTCGTGAATCTTACTTCCTAACGGTTGTCGGTTCTGCGACCTTTCTAATTCTAATTCTAAATGGGAGAACTAAGGTCTGTACTGACGTTCCGCGTGTATTATCCCCCTTTTAACAAATCCACAACCAGCCAAACTACTTTAATATTTTGGGCAATCAATGACAGCAGTGCTCCAGTATCCCTGAGCTATTGAGAGTTCTAGCTAACGAAGAGCATGAATTGATGAGCTCTTGCAGTTCCGTCTTCGACTTTATTTTGTTTGTGGTGGTGCAGTGTCTCCTAGAGACAACCACGAAAAAGTCTACAGTATGTGGCCCTGTCTTTAAAAAAAATATGATTCAGATCACATTGTCCCGTGATGATGTCAACCATCCATCCTTAGGTCTGCGACCCTTCCATAGACACTTCAACTTGTTAATTGAAACAGCTATTTCGGTTACCTCATTCTTTGGATTTCCTCGTTTCAACATTACCTTTGCAGGCTGGAACTTCTGCTTGATGTACCTCCAGGAGAACTTCCCTCGGCAGACAACTACCAGGATGAGGAGCAGGATCGCGAGCGCCACTCCGCTGATGATCAGCGACGTTGTTGCTTGGCGCTGGATACCTTTGGTACAAACCCTTGAATTAACATTAGCAATAGGGACGGAGACAACAAACAATACAAACCCGCAAGCGACTGTAATCCTCATGAAGGATATTCTCAGAACTGGGCCCTAACCATCAAGTCTTATTGCGATTAATTAATGTAGGCAAAAATGGCAAAGCCTGCTTTGCAGTTGAGGATGTTATGTCGTTGTCATATAATAGTAAATCGCAAAGCGGGATTTGACATATTTGCATGTATTGAATCGCAATAGGATTTAATGGTTAGGTGCCTGGGTGTCTAGACAAATATCTCACGCTTAGCTTTTCTTTCACGCTCACGTGACATTTCAACAGCTAATACCAATTCTATACAATCTTTTCGCAGGCATTAACGCAAAGCCTGCGCAAAGAGAGCGGTTATTGTCTAAGAACCTCAATATGTAGATCTGTGAGGATGCCAAGAGGGTAGTCAGAGGTACGTTCAAACATAATATTTTTGTTTTAATCCTTTCTGTGCACTACCAACACATCTTTTTCCACAATACACAAAGGGTATCTGGAAGAGAATGCTTTTAAGCATTAAGTTCGCCTATGTATTCATATTTTTTGTGAAATAACTAATTTTCTATCTATCTATAATATTTAGCAAACGCCCACCTTTTGTTTTATTTAACATAACACGTGACAAGTAAGCTCATCGCCGCTTATTGAAATACTAACTGATGGTACATACCAAAGTACATATATAATAAATACTTAGTACGCCAGGCATAAAGATACGGTCGAACCAGCGCGATAAAACCAAGTGGGATAAACGCCGTCTGTCCCTCAAACACAGATAGGCCGTGCCGTTTCGTCCGACATAGCTGACCCATACCTATGTCACAGATATTATTATACTGAGTATACACTGATATTATAATACTTTATATGTGTATACTCCAAATCCTTATTTTTATAAATAAATAATGCTGGTCATTTTTCACACAGCATCATCTAGCCCCAAACTAAGCAGAGCTATTGTGGGAACTACATGACTGATATACTACTTTAATACTTTTTTTTTTAATATATACATACATATTATACATAGAAAACACCCAGGCCCGAGAAAAACATTAGCTAATCGTACAAAATCGAACCCGCAACCTTCTGCGTCACAGTCGGGCCTTCGCCCAATGCGCCACGGAGGTCGTCACCTCTATTTAGGCAGGTAGTATAAGTATGTTTTTACATAATTCGATAACCTTGTCATTTATTCCATCATATTATTGCATCGCCCCCTAATGTCGAGTTGCGATAAAAACTTTAAAACTTTCTGACAAAGCGATTACTAAAATCACTGTAGTATTATCACGCCAGTGTAGCCATAGCATAAGATGAAGAGCGAGTCAACTATCCCCTTCAAGCAAGTGGTATAAATAAAACTAATTTCTTTAGCTTATTTGCAGAAGGAGCTAAGTAGCTTACAAATACAATTTGCGCAAAATACATCGCCATGTACAAACATTGCTAAGTAAAGGGATAAGATAAATCCTGTTACTTTTGTACAAATATATTTCCTTTTAGCATATTCTGTGAGTAACTGTAAATAGTGACGTGAGACGAGAACCTCCTTTGACTGGTATACCATTCGCAATGCAGAAAATAAACACTTTGGCAAATGTGGACTGAGCCATGCATTAATCCGTCCACATTTGTCATTACAATTATTAAAAGACACGCCAGTCAAGCTTCACATGCTCATTAAGTTATTAATGCCAGGGAATATCTAAATGCGTATTTAAAAAAAAACTATACATAAATTATTGATAAGCGCACAGCTAGCGCGCCAGTAGAGTTATTTAGTAGACGTATTATCTGTGATTAGAACGTAATAATAATGCTGGACATTTTTTCACAGAATCATCTAGCCCCAAAGTAAGCAGAGCTTATGTAATTGAAGTTATCGCTGTTTGGTATAATTTTAGAATATTAAAACGACTAATCACCGTACTTTACTGTTCTCCTGCTGACATTTCGTTGACATTTTAGAGGTCATTCCTCGGGAGAAACGGGAACTACCTGAGCGCCTATCCTAAGTTACAAATACGTTCAAAACTTGTCAAAAAGATAACCGTTTCGTCAATTTTGACATGCTTTAAACTCAGCATAGACCCTCTGATCACGTTTCACGATCGTCGAGCGTGGTCGCGGACGGTGCTCATGAAAAAGGACCTCTAAATAGTCAACGAAACGTCAGCAGAATAATAGTTAAGTACGTGGTATAGTTGTTACAATATTCTAAAATCAGATATTGTGTTTTGGAAACTACATAACTGATATAAAGCTCTACTTATACTGATTTTACTGAACACATATTTACAGATCATACAAACATTTGTACCGCGGCGGGAATCAAACCCTCAACCTTCTGCGTCCCAGGCAGGCCGTCGCCCACGACAGAGGTCGTCAACCATGATGGGAGAGCATGAGGGCGCCATCTAGTAAGAAGGCGCGACATCACTTAGCATTGAAAGAGTTGAGAGGGTTAGTTAGTTCTAGAATAATCGCGATGTTTAGTGAGGGGATAACTAGGGGGCGTTACGCGATAGTAAAAAAAAAAGCTAGCGTAACGTAACGTAAAATTCAATTCAAGCTTTTTATATGAATTTAATCCGAATGATTTAAAAGTGACTGTTTAGTGAAGTGTTTATTGTGCGATAGTGGCGACAGTTGGTATGATTGGTTTGAGTGTTTTTATGTTAATTGTACCATTTTATAGTGTTATTTTGCTTTAAACTGTAATAAACGATTAATTTGATGTTGAATTGGATTTCATTATTTTATCCCGAACTCATAACAATCATTCAACTTAAGTTGTAGCTAAAGGAAGGTACCTACTTCCAATAAGGTAAGTAGGTACATTTTTACTTTTGTGCACAGACCAGTTTTACTATAAGTGGTCATTGTTTTGTGTGAAGGTCCACCCGATGGACTGCTGACATCTCAAAAGTTACGGTAGGTACCTAAGTCGGTAGATGGAGGTGGCTCGATATCGTTCGTCATGAAACTCTTTGTGGGAGGCTTATGTCCAGCATTGGGACCTCTACATGCTGTTGTAAAGATGAAAAACTCATACATAAGTAATCATAACTAGAATTAGTATAGTTTTCCCCCCTAAGGGAATTTCTTTAGGGGGGGAAAGTGGAATAAGTATGCTGCACTTTTTTAGCATAATAGTTCTCTTTTCACCACTAAAGGGTTTTGTGGAATAACCCATTCAATCACTGCATTCTGGTATAGGTACTTAACATAAAGATTACTACATACCTCATCATAATCGTAGACTAGGACACGACCAGAATAAGAACGCTCCTCGACAAGAGACAAAAGGTCCCGGATTTTTCTAGGCCCCTTTCTGTCTTTATCTTAGGAACTCAGCTAGATTTCATATTTTTTTAATTAATTACCTACCTTCCTAAGGCTCAGTAATCGCAACGCAGTTTATATTATTAAATTCGCAACACAATTGTACAGACTAAGAAATACACATTAAAATAAATTAGCAGTCTCGCTATAATGCAACAGAAAAAGCAAAAATAAATAGAAAACTTATACAAATATCGATTACCTACCTAGGAAGAATCATGTAATATCTTCATAATCAATATCATAGATTGTTATTTTGGGTATGCAACTTGTACGTGGAGTGAACAACCTAGTATGCAAACGTGTCATGTGCCAAATGTTAGGACGTGCCTCTGATAATCGGTATTGTTGCAGTTCCTTTAATTTACAACCACATGACCGGAGGCACTGCTGATGCGCTGCCTGCTCTGAAGACTCTTCTAAGATTTGTTTGAAGTGGGTCATGTTATAGTCCTGCCTTCCTTCGCAATTAAACATTTGACTATTGATTAAAAGGTATTACTTACCACTCAAGTCAGTAGTCGCGGGAGCCTCTTCTGATCGCCTCATGTACCGAAGGTCAAGGAGATAATCTGGAAGAAAGGAAATGATGAGTTAGTTTTTAATTAACAAACAAAAAACAAACACGTTCACGACTGTCTTCCCCATAGTGGACATCCTCAGATACATACTCAGTGAGTAGATCTTAGAGGATACTAAGTAGGGGGTAGTCAGAGGCACGTCCAAACATTACATTTGGTACATGCCCGCGTTTTGCAAGTAGTAAGCATTCCACGTGACAGGTTGCAAGTCCATCGCCGCTAATTACAAATTTACGTAGTTTTTAATTACAAATTTAAAAAAACCCTTACAAGTATTTCTATCGCATTTGACACGCTTTTAAAGGACCTTGTCATCCATGCTATGACATGTCTCTCGCATCGAAAGAGAGAGAGGTGCGCCGCTTCTGCGCATTCGAGTCTCTCGACAGCGCCACCAAAAAAAGGAAGGATGTCCGATATATGTTTGTAAATTCAAGATAGAGCTGATGAGATTACTAATGGCCTTCCCTGGCCACTATCAAACCTAGCACACCCACAATGCTGTTAATAATACCAGCAGCATCGACAAACTAGGTACTCTGGTAAGTTAATCCTTTAAGTTTAAACTTAAAAAGTGGCTGATTGAACAGTCCATTTATAACTACGATGAATTTTGTGACATAAAATATTCTTAATTTTTATGTAATTTGAATATTATTATGACATTTGTATGGATTTTATTGACTTTTTATGACTAATAAATGAACTATGCATAAAAAACTGTTTGTCTAGCTATTTCTGAACACATTATTTTAATGTCATTTAACAAGCTGATTATTATTAAAAAAAAACAGATTGTAAAACATCGAAATGTGTTTCATTGCGGTACCTTAACAGGATAAACCAGTAATCCTTGTTCAGTAGGTGTCATGAACGTGAACTACCAAGGGTTTTTTAACAATGAAGATGTTCGAAGATAGTTTCATTTTAAAATTTTGTTAATAATATTTCCAAATAAATTGAATTTGATTACAATATGATTTTAAAATATTTTACATTTGAAATTGCAAAAGGCTCTTTTACAATGTTGGCCTAATAATAACCCAATGGGTTCAAACCACGTCGTGCAGCAATTAATTAACAATCATTCAAATGTACATAGTTATTATATTCAGTATATTTAATGGAACATAAGAACACTATGTATTTAAAGATTAAAACATTATGTACCCTGAGGGTGTCGCAAAAACCACTATAAGTTTTACCCACCTACTTACATCATAAATAGGTGGTACCTATAGATACTACGTTGGGTAACAATACAAATCTCAAGTAGAATACTATTAACTATGCAAATAGTGGGCACGTGCGTAACATAGTATACGCACGTGCCTGACTTCTCTCTACTTTGTAGTCTCACTGAACCTAATAAATCCTACTTCTCTAGCTCTAGCTCTAGCATTTTTAATTTTATATCACTCTAACATTAATAAATAAATAATGCTGGACAATTTCACACAGCATCATCTAGCCCCAAACTAAGCAGAGCTTGTATTATGGGAACTACATGACTGATAAACTACTTATATATATTTTTTCTAAATATAATTTATAGAACATATTAATATACATAACATCCAGACCCGAGACAAATATTTGCAGATCATACAAACATTTGTGCCGCGGCGGGAATTGAACCTGCAACCTACTACGTCACAGGCGGGCCTGCGCCCACTGTACCACAGAGGTCGTCAACTTGCAACAAAAAACATCTTGCCTATCTTAACTAGGATGTTGTTGTTGTCTGTACTTTTGCTTGGCGAAGCCCTGTAGTACTAATATTGTCTTAGGTGGCGTGGGATTTGAAGACTAAATTATTAACATTGAGTGGGAATGACCCATTCTACATAGGTACTGAATAACACGACGGCTATCATGGGGATTACTGCCGAAACCATAGAGGAAATACAAATGTAGAAAGCGTGGTTGTTTATGTACTGAAAGATTCTTTATTGGTACATTATGATTATCGGAGAAGAGACGAATTGGGGCATAACTGACTCAGGTCAGAGTCCACCAACACAAGAACAGCTAGGACTTAGTTAGAACCTAATTAAAAACTTTTGACACATCATCAATTACTTCAAAACATGATAGGGGCTATAAAAGAACCGAGACTAGACAAATCTTTGGCCAGGACAATTAAATAGAACTATTTAACATTAGAACTGATTTAAACGGACCTCGTCAAGTAAACTCTGCTTAGTCCTGAACATCTGACGCCCGCAAATCACATTTGACACATATTTTCATAATATGATTCTAAGCTTAGACTTGAGCGTCCGTTTATTTTGTCAATACTAGTTTAATACTTTTTAAGAACATAAACTAGGTACTTTATGCGACACATTTAAATCGTGTCATGTGCCGCCGTTCTCACCGTGAGGGTGCTGGGGGTGGTGGTTTTCCAACTGCCCCCGGGATGTGTGAAGGGCGTTGTGAGAGAGGAGCACCGGTGCGTTCCTTTGGAGATCCCAGGCCCCTTGATATGCATCGAGGCCGGCCACCGGGGGGATTTAAGTGAGTCCACGAGTCCGAGAACCTCACATAAACTACTAAAATTAAGTCGTTTAGCTAAATATATTAAAAACAAAAACGCCATGTCCCCACATGAAATGACATGTCATGAAATCCACAGATTCATACTCAGTACGCAGATCGGTGCGGATACTAAGTAGGGAATAGTCAGAGGCACGTCCAAACATTACATATATATACATGTCTGCGATCAGCATACCTAGTTGTTAGCATTCCACGTGAGAAGTTACAAACCCATCGCCGCTTATTTCTATACTGCCCGATGATGCCCTCGAATTTTTGGGCATGCCGGTTTTCTCACGAGGTTTAACATAACCGTTTCGAGCTAAAAAAAATAACCTGCACAAACTCAATAAACCGCGCGCCATAAGCGGTTTTCATTAGTTTTGAACAAGATTGCCTCGGCGAAGGTTTTATTCGCTAGAGTGAAATTTCACTCGGCAGCTTGCTGAATTAATTTAAAATTTTGATTTAAAAATTCCTAATAGCCGGAACCCCGGACGAGCTAATTCACAAGATGCTTTACTACTTTTCAAATCACCTGTACAGCAATATGCATCGTTGCACGTGTATAATGCGAGCGGCATAATTCAACACTTCTACATTTTCTAAACAAAGTTGCACCTGTGATCTCTGCCTGCATCGGACTATCCAGCTCATGGACGCTGCTTGTCACAGTAAACAAAATATTTGAGATAACTCCTTAGCCGTTACGCACGGAACATGTGTGTTTGTTTGTTAAGTACATTTTTTTTCCAAAACGGCTTAACCTATCTTTGCAATAGATTTGATTAGCATCATGTATAGTGCTTTGATTGGTTTTATTGCCACACGGTACTAAACAAATAACATAAAAGTGCATTATAAGTGGTCATAAAAGGTCCACATCAGAAATCCAAGCGTTTATATAGACTTATTAGGGTCCAGTCGAACTGCAATAGTTGCATACAAGAAAATTAATTTAACGATATATTCTGTATAATGACATTATTCAGCACCTGCGTGCAGCAGTTGTGTGCTCCTTGGGTAGGGGGCGCAATAGAGAAAGGTTAACACGTCGTCGGTGTTGTGTTTGACCTCGAATTAAGATTCCTGTGAAGTCTACGACGATAGAATCAAATCCATCAATAGTTTTATTTTCTGTAAGAAAGCGGAAAAAGGTGCTTCTTTTTTGTAACTAGCAAACCAGGTAGTTTTTTTTTCTTCACATTGCAGCAAAAAATACCTTTCTTCGCTTCGCTTATTATTTTTACTACCCTTTTTAACATAAATTAAATATCACTTAACGATTAGCAGACTTTAGTCGTCTGTAACCCTGGAAGATTTAAATTAAAGCCAAAGCGCGTCTGTTTCCCCATCACTACATTTCTTCATGACACTACCAGTAGGTAGTGCCATTGAAAAAATAGTTTACCCGCCTTGTTTATTATTGCTGGAGTGTCAAAGTTAAAAAAACAATCCCGTGTTGCCTAAACGCGCTCCAGAAAGTAGAGTCCAGAGGTTACCCACTCTGTGTGCGATGCGATCTGCTTAATGCACACAGGTGCATGTTTTAAAACATTGTTTTGTGTGTGAGTTTGTAACTATCGTTGTGTGCGTGTGGTACCTGTCGCGACCAGCTGCCTGCACCAGAGCATGACTTTATCCGGCTTTGTTATACTGTTACACCCTAGCTATTGGTCCCGCGTTTACCGGTGTGCTTGCTATCGCGAACTCTTGAAAATACAATAATTTAAAAGATATGAAATGTCCAAGCGACTTCAAATAACGGGAAATGTATAATTTATTAAAGTAAAATATGACATCACCCATTTTTTCACCCTAGGAGTGAAATATTTCATAAAATCTTTATGGGAATAGACGCCTCTGAAGTAGGTATACCATCCAGAACCATTCCAATAGAATTACTATGATCGGCTCGCAATTGACAAAGTTAACGTGTTAACACAAAAGAAACATACAGACGAATTTAGAACCTCCTCCATTTTTTAAGTTGCAATTTAACCAACCTATCATTTGGTTAAATTGCGATATTTTGCAATACTTTTGCAGTCCCAAGTTACTAGTAGGTGTTATAATATATGTGCCCAACTTTACGATTTTTATCGTGTACCTAGGTAGGTACTCTGTCATCACGTGCTTACGTTATTTTGCTCACTTGTAATGATACTTTCGAATAAAAATTGACGAATTCTGCTAGGATACTTTTTAATACTTTCATTCATTATGCTACATGCATAATGAATTAAAGTATTAAAAATTTGATATTTTTTTATACTCTTCTGACATTGTTTATTCGTTATCTTTTGTAGTTTTAATTTAAAAGTCACAATGTCTTCTTTTTTTTATTTCTATTTATTTTTAATTGTTGGCAACACTTTTATAACCTAGTTTTCACAGACAATAAAATATATTTCATATTTCAAAATAGAAAAGTTGTACAGAAATAATGTTTCAGCTAGTCGTAATTTCATAAGTGGATGATGATTTTTTTATAAGTTTTACTTTTTAAATGAAAAATAGCAATATCTCAGGAATAAAACTTTTAATTAACCACCTTGGAATCATCATTATCTATACAACAACAAAATAATCATCAAAATCTGTTAACAATTAGCGAATATACAAGTAAGTAATAAACTCACACAATACTAAAAAAACAACCGAATTTAAAAATTCTACTTTTGAAGTTGATGTGACCGTGCCGTGTGACGTTGTCTAGAAGAATGACTTCTTTCCATTTCACATTTCAAGAATACTTTTCCACTTCTAAATCACCTTATAGATGAACGTAAAACAGGTTTAAGGAGTGATTAAAAAATTGCTTGCCTTTCATTAATTGAGATTACCTTGCTTACATACTTATATGTAAGATTAGGTAATTATTGGCCGATAATTGCTCTTAGACGTCTATTGTACTTACAGGAAGTAGGTACATAGGTACCTACCTATTAATTAATGTAGGTACCTAGCTACTTATCTAAACATTTTTATTACTAAGTAGGTACCTATCCCAGTCCGTCCTAAATGACGCCGATGATTGAGACTCAAAAGATTTGCATTGGTAACGATTAAAAATAGGATAGGTAGGTTCTTAAGTTAGTTAAGTACCTATCTAACTATCCTATCCAGATTTAATCGAACTTTTAAGTATTTAAATTAGGCTAGCCACTTAAACATAGCAAATTTCTCTATGTAGGTGATCTTTTTTGAAATTATTTGGGCATAGATTTTTTACGAGTTAAAAATTATAGCGCATGTCCTATTTTGACGATCCCTGCGTTGACTTCTTGTGTGAAACCTCTTGAGATGCTTGAACCTTGAACCTTCCGTTCATTGCCCGAGTGCGAAAGAGAAATCTATATAGATAGAAAAGATCAGATATATCTGGCGTCTTGTGGTCACGAAACTGGTTTCACGGGTTATCGGCAGACTACAAAATACAACTTTACATCAAAGACAATGAGGCTCACAGTTGAGTGGTCGGATGTTGGAGGCTATTATTATTTAGCTTCTTATTAGTCATGTAGCGACACATAACTACAAGGATTTTGATCCGAAGAAAACTATTCCAAGAAGATCGTTCCTACCTTAAAGGTTTGGCTTTGTAAAATAGGATTTCAAAAAAAATTGGTTTGAATTTATTTATACCCAAGTTAATTTTTGTAACATTTTAAAACTTTTTACGTGTTTTCCATCGTCTATTCCAGTCACCCTTTGTTACCGCACATGTCACTACATGTGTCGATAAAACCTATCCTAAAAACCATCCTTAAAGTCTTACGAATCGATTGCATAAAACTGTATTTCAATCGGATAAGCCATTAAGGAGATCGATCAAACAACCTTTTATGGCAAACATATATACGGGCTCCTTTCGTCGCGGATAAATATGCATGAAACGAGCCTTTATGATATACACTAAAATCTTTCACAACACTAATTTTTTTTAACCATTTACCGGTTACAATCCTAACGCAGGGTGACCAGCGGGCTATGGAAAGAACTAAGCTCTGAGTTTAATTATGTGATAAAGCCTGATAACATCTAAATAATTAGTCACCAGTATAGCTCTTAGAATGGTGACTCCTCCGTGGAATTACCGCTTAGTATCATGGTAGAATTTGACTTAACAAATTATGTTGATGCATGATTAATAAACGACCCGTGACCTAACTATACACTTGCTTAGTGTTTATTTGGTTTCAAAGTGTTAAGTGTGACAGATTCCTATGAAAACATTATGTCAAAAAGCTTTGACTAGGCCCTAACCAACCGTTATTGAGTTGGTGACCCTTAGGATTTCCAGATACTAAACAGATCCAATTCAGAACTACTGCAAAAATCATTATATATCAATAAAAAAAAATATTGAATGATTGATTTTTGTGAAAAAATCGTTGATTTATATTAAAATGATTTAATCGCCAACCCTGGCGGCCCATGTTCGTTTGTCATGGCATTATGTTTGGCAGAACTAAGTCCAACAGTAGACTTACCAGGCTGTTGATAATGATGTTAGAGATGGTTATATCTGACCTCTGGCTTCCACTAAACGATGGTTGTTCTGTACTTACTCTGGCACTCCTTGACGCAGAGACCAGCATCGTAGTTATGGTGCGTTTTGTTGCAGACGGTAGTACACGGGGCGCATCGGTTGGTCTCCGAGGAACAGTACTCCTCCAGTTGGCAGGTCAGCTGGCCGCATCGGATACCGTCAATGGTTAATTGGGCCGACGCCGCACCCGCCACTGCCAGCAGATACGCCAGTCGCGACATCTTTAGCCTGGAAGGGAACAGATGTAAGTTAAGTGGTCTAGGGTGCCTTTACACAGAATAAACGAAATTGGGGATGCATTGCAGCGCTCCTAAAGCCTTGGTACGATACACCAGCCTGCTTAGTATGAAGACCCCAAGACATCGGTTTTGTCTACCGCCGAAAAGACAAAAAATATTTTGTTCCACTCTTTAGTTTGACAGAATGGGCGACAGAAATCGTTTTTGTCTTCTCTTTCGTAGACAAAACGTTGTCTTGGGTGCTCGGGCTGGTATCACTGCAGGCTTCTTGACGACAAGGCTGCCAGGTGATAAGCTACGGATACAATATGGTGGCCAGATAGGCCGTGTCTTTAAGTACATATTTTGTAAAATCTAGATAGCGAATAGGACTACATGGGGACTTGGCGTCATTTGAGAATGCCGCGTCTTCTGTTGAATAATTATGTGGCATGTCTATAGTCTGACCAAGGGCTTAAATTATAAATAGCTGCAAGTATGACCTTTACTGACTAGACAAGACCCTTGTTTTAACATAGCTATTAAGCGTTTTTGTGATGACAAAACGACCTAGAAGTTTTATGACGGCGAAAAACTCTTGAGCTCGTCAACCGAGTCAATTGTATTGAAAATTCTCTACCTTTGAGAGGCATATAGGCCGCTCACGTTTTATCTCCCAACATCGCTCATTATCATAAATAACAACTTTACCGAAACAGCTTGAGATAACAGCATAAATATTGGTTATGGTAAGCTCTCCAGCCAAACTTATTGATTTATTATTTCATACTTTTAGTCCTCGCTTACATTCTTTTGTTGTAATATAAAGTTTAACTACAGAAATTTCTGCATGTACCTACATACAGCGGGGGATAATTCAAAAATACTTTTTTTTTTCTCCGATGGGACCGGAAATCGTGTATAACCTGAGTTAGGGCAACCTGAAGCATGTATTTTTATTAGCAATTATGAAAAATCCGTTTGCGTTATTTTAGGCTATAAAGTGTTTTTAAGGTTCCGAAGCCAAAAGACGACGTTCACAGAACTCTGGCCATCCTTCACATATCGACGTAATATTTAGTGAATGAAAATATAATATTACGCGCACCATGTACATCTATAAACTATGTAAAGTGGGTTCCGAAACTAACGAGTTATTGTTTTACTTTTGTAATATTTGGCTCTCAAACTTACAAAAACACTGTATGAAATGTGGAGCGTCCGACCTATGCATACGGAATTCTCCTAGCGGTGACTCATTGATAAGGTAAGGAGGTATATAACTTCAGTACCATCACTAAGCGATTATAAAGAAATTATTAAATCTATGGAAAAAAAAAGTATATTGGCTGCTCTATCAGCGATAATAATTGATGCTCTAAATAGGTATACAGTCTAATTATTATGTTAATGAATAAGAGATTTAAAAAAAAAAACATTTAAATATCATGCCAAGCAGCGCCTTGCCAATATTATGTTCTTTTAACGTTATTTTTTGTACTCTTTTATCTCATTTAAGACCCATCCTAGTAATCCGATAGATACGAGTTGACGACTGTGAACTCGCGGTCTTAATAGAACCTACAACTCAGAAGGCCAGCGATAATTGGCACGGATCGTTGGCGATCAGTAGCATTTGTATGGAGCCCTCCATACAATTGCTTAAAGATCCACATCTGACGCGAACGTTGAAAACCTTTGGCAAGCAAGTTGGTCGCTATAGCACCGCCACAATTTACGCCTTTATTCACAAATTGGAGAATTACGAAGTATTTAATTTTCATAGATATACGTGTGATGACTGACTTTGTAAATATGACAAACTTGTAATTATGGACTTAGAATCAGAGTGAGATGACGAGTTGCGATGAGTAGTGTTCCATTCCTTATCAATTATTATCATGTGTGACGCTCGTACAGCTTGAAACTTCTTTGGAACAACTGGTATCATCTAGCAAGGCGGCGGGCAGTCCAAGATCTCTGGTATCCAACCTACTTGAAGTTTGACAGAATGTCATTAGCATGTGGAGATATGTGGAGAGGATCCGTGGTGATAATGTATGTATTTCCGACGGCAGGGAGCTATTCAAGATTGTACATGAAATAATTACAATGGAAAGTAATTATGTAAAATTGGTGTTTTTGTGCTGAATTCTATTAAGCGTTGTAGCGTAATAAATATTTGGAAAAACTATTTTATGTTACCCCGGGGCCTAGTCCGCCTGTCACCACCTTCGAATACGAAAGTGGAAATTGAAGTGGAGCTTGGTTAAAGTTGTTGATAAGCCAATGAAAAGTTTTAGGACTATGGATCAATAATCCTTCTATTTCGCGTACATTTTTACAAGTAAAATGCTAGCAAAATTTTAAAATGAAATAAAAAATAACTATAGGTACTGATAGCGGAACGTGAAATTGCTCATAATTTTTTGAACTTCAAAAATATTATCCATTAAAATTGGATCACCAAATGGTTTAGCTACATTGTATGGATAAAACAACCGACTGCGTCCACTGCGAAGGGTATCATATACCTAGCAGTATTTGAACTGATAACTCTGATAGGAAGTTACTATTAAAGTTAGTTCAAGACTAGTCATGATAAAAACAAAAAAAACACAGAGTATGTATCAATTCCTCAGATACATACTCAGTGCGTAGATCTTTGAGGATACCATGTAGAGGGTAGTCAGAGGCACGTCTAAACGCGTATTGCAATTAGTAAGGACTCCAAGTGACAGGTTGCAAGACCATCACCGCTTATATTGGAGCACTAACTGCCTTAGCATTTTTGGTTCTAGGGCAATCTGGTTTCCTCACGATGTTTTCCTTCACTGTTTTAAGAAATTGTTAATGCGCACATACATAGGTACATTTTAAAACACATTGATGCAAGACTGTATTCGAACCACCACAATCACCAAAAGTCGGTGTAACGATCACTAGGCCAAAACGGTTTTAGTCATGATGGTTCTAGAATAATAATCTAAGTACCTACTTCATCTTCCTCTGTCCCTCTTTATGTGGTAGAGTAATCATATTGTTATCTTGTTTACGAATTCTGCTCGTTATCTTTACACAAAAATCACATGGTTTTGATACTTAACTTATAAAGCACTACATACTTAATCTTGATTTTTTTTGTCAATAATATTGTGTATATGTATACACATATACACAATATTGTTGACTAAATAATATTGTGTATATGTGTACATGGGTAAGTATCGAAATTAGGTCAGGATTAGTCATACCTTTGCTTACGGTTGGATTCTTAGACATCGAAATCATGAATAAAAAATGTCACTTTTCTCACTAGAGTTGAACACACATACCTAACACTCCTAACACTCACGATTATAGTAAAATTACTAAGGCGGGAATCTCGTTTCGAACATTTTAATCCATATTAAAGACATGGACAGGGGCTGTGTGCAACCCACGCGCCACGTTGAGTTTCTAACTAAGTTGCCATGGAAACGGGGCTAGCCACTGTGGATCGTACCAACGAGGTGGATGATCAGAGATCACCATTTTTCCGCGGATTTTTTTTTTTTTGTAAAGTATCTATTGATGATTGTTTTAATAAAGATTATTTTTACACTTACAGAATGAAAATTGCTTCTTTTTCATTAACATATTTCCGATATAATGTCGGATGTATAAAAAATATCGGTTATTTATATATATACCTACTCCTGCCCACGGCTTCGCCCGCGTGGTACCCGGATAAAAAGTAGCCTATGTGTTATTCTGATGTATAATCTATATTACTGTAAATTTTCATCCAAATACGTACAATAAATTTTGCGTGAAAGAGTAATAAACATCCATCCTCACAAATTTTCACGTTTACAATTGTAGTAGGATTATGAATATCGAATATTAATGAGGGTTCATTAAAAAGTTTACTAAATTAGAAATAAATTGTCATTCTGTAATTTTTGAAAGCTTTCGTATAACCTTGCATCTGAAATATAATATCATCTAAGGGCACTGTTAGCTTCAGGTGTTTTTATGTTAACTTAATGACGTTCAAACCAGAACCTGCCGGTGGTCTCTTCTGGCTTCAGGCCGAATTCTCGTAATTCTTTCACAATAAAATCTCGATATAATATTTCGTCAGGCTAAGTAATGTCGATTCACTTTCAAATATAATTGTGATGTTTTCATAGGGAAGATAATATATTTTTTTTAAGTAGAATAACGAATTAATTGTTTTTGTGATTGAGACTTTAGTTTTATTGTAATTTTTGTAATCAATTCACTATTTGACAATGATTAAATTTTATAAGAACAGAATACTAGACCTACTTTAAAAATATAAAAAAGTGTGTTCCCGGTATGTGTGTACAGTGGTATCCGGATATAAAGTAGCCTATGTGTTATTCTAATGTATATATAAGCTATAGTACTATAAAGTTTCACCAAAATCCGTTCAATGGTTTGCATGAAAGAGTAACAACCATCTATCCATCCTCACAAACTTTCGCGTTTATAATAGTAGTAGAATACATATTACCTATACATAGAAACACCCAGAGCCGAGACAAATATTTGAAGATCATGAAGGGAATCAAACCCGCAACATTTTGCGTCACAGGCGGGCCTTCGCCCACTGCGCAACAGAGGTTGTAACAGATAATCAGATGCTATTTCGTGGCTGTTCCAAACGTACGCTACATCGTTTAACATCCAAAGGTACTTAGGTAGGTACCTAATTTATCTACCTATATGAAATATATGTAGGTATATACCTAAATTAAAATCAATTGCCGCATGCATGAAAGATCATCACTTGAGAATGGCTCGACCGATTTGCCATAATTTTTAATTGTCAGAACATAGTAAGCCTGATATTTTTTTTTTCAAATCCTCTGTAATATTCGGAAATTTGTATGACCCGTGCGAAGCCGGGGCGGGTCCCTAGATAATAGATAAAATAGGGTTAAAAAGTGCTCTGTTACTTATTGATCTAAAAAAGGCATACATGGGGATTACCTTCACATGTACGTACCTACTTAATATCGTATTTTTAATAACTCGATAAAATAAGATTGGAGGATAATCAAACTTTTTGGTCTAATAATTGCGTAGTCGATGAAGAATTCACTTTAAACGTGACACTCGAATGATCTTACGCGCGACTCACCTTGAGAACGAGGCTCTGGTGCACGTTTTAACTACGAAGGTATAGGTAACCTACCAACTGAACCTCAGCGCTGCGTGCGATTAATAGGTACCACAGAGTATATTCAGTCTCTTACAAGACACTTAAAATATCTACCCATCTAAATATAGGTATATTCGTTTTGTAAATAGTACTTTACTGTTTAAATGATCGTAGATTTAGACAGTCATGTGTATTTGACTTACACTATAGTGCATTTGCCTAAGATCATTCATACCTACTAGGTTGGGCAGGTAGAGGTGCAAGACGAGACGCGGAGGAAGATAAATTACCTATTATTCAGGTAAAATTGTTCCGCGGATTTCCAATCTTGTTATTTTTTAACAATTGTTAGACGCTCTCCTACCTCGAACCAAAAACCATATTATCGTTAACACTATGTACATTTATAATATACTAGAATTCGCCCGCGTAGTATCGGATAAAAAGTTTCATCAATCCGTCCAGTAGTATTTGCGTGTAAGAGTAACAAACATCCATCCTCACAAACTTTCGCGTTTATAATAGTAGTAGGTTAGTAGAATAGAATAGAATAAATTACGCCGGGCAGTGGTCGCTGCAGCGGCCCACACGTTAGCGACAAACGGTCGAAGGCAGCCAGTGGCCACTGCGTGTGGGTGGTCACCGTTTGTAATAAGTCAAGTCATTGTTTGCAGTGCCCCCTAGTGTAAAACCTATAACGATAACACCTTTATATAAAATGAACCATCCTTTGTAGTGATGCAAAACGATGCTAAAAAAACGCAAATCAACCGTATTAGCCGTTTCGGAGCTAAATGTTATTAGATAAAGTAACAATTAAACGATTTTGATTGTAAAAATGAATCCCCCACGTGGAAGACGGCCGTATGGGATTACTGGATTAATCCGCTTGTATCAATTCGCAAGTTTTGAAAACCTTTCCAAACTGTTTGAAACTTATGTTTATAATGAATTAGATTCAATAAAAATAATTGTAAAAGAAGTCGCTACGTTAGGATCTCCGACGCGACCGACGACGCGTCGCTGTAGTGCTGGCCACGGACTCGCTGTTGCATGGTTATGGTATCCTCCGTCTAAAATAACTGAAGGTATGCACCTACTATACCTGCATTGTGTGTACAGACGGATAGTTATGAATCATACAGTACCACCATTTCGGTTATAGAGGAAAGCTGCAGGCGACCAAATTAAAGTCACATCACATTTCACTTATGTATTGTTTCCTTTTCATTTGTATGCAAGAAAAGTAGTCTTCAATAGCGAAGCCTTGCGCAACAGCCACAGTTCAAATATGTACACTATAGGCTGTGAGAATACGATTGCAAATACAATGAAGCAAGTGTGCAAAGTTACTAAACACAGATCAAGGAATGTGGAAGGTAGGTACCTCAAACCAACTGTGAACCGAGATAGGTACATTTAGGTAGTACACCCGTAGTTATCATCAAGTCTATGGTAACTACGGGTCTGAGTGTTGTAGTTCCAAGTTATACCCACGAGACAGGAAAACCTAGTGTGGGGTCAGGAGTATGTACAGTCTGAGACCGGCTTGCAATGTTTTGCAAACGATTACAAAGTAAACACACGTCTGTTATGGAAATAACACAAAATATTTAAAAATATGAAACCACACACCAAATTCAACCGTGTGATAGAGTAGAATCTCATCAATGATGAATGAGTCAAGTAAAAACAAAATCAAACAATACACACGTCAAATACTCACGTCTGCATGAATGAAAATGCTTTACAAGAAAATTAAAATAAACAACTTAACGTAAAATTTGCACATTGCCCGTTTAAGTTAAGCTTGGAAGCAATCTCTTCCAGACCATCTTTGGCTGAAGATTGAAGCTGAAGCTTTGCAAGAATGGTTGGCGGTGATAATTTCTTAAATGAGAAGATTGCAACGGGCGTGACAAGTTTCCCTAAAAACAAAATATTTGTCTGCTGTTCTTAGCTATGCCTACCCATAAAATTTTTGGAATTAGGTCGTGAACCTAAACTTTTTAACATTTTTGTAATGCAAATAGCAGAATTTCCAAAAGTCGTAGGATAAAAGTTATGTGAATCATTATGTCAAGAATAATTCAGGTTAGTACCCATGCATATTCTGGGGCACACTGTATAATACTAAAATGTTCTCAATTGGTGGCCCACGATCTAAAAAAATGCAATGGGCTACCCCCCGAAAAGTGTGTCAATAGAGGTAGGTCAAGACAGGTCGTCAACTGTTTCAATAGATATGATTGTAGAGTCAATGGCGTCAATGTTCTATTATGTAGGTACACCAATTAAGCTTTATCTAAACCATTCTCTCTTTTTTACTGATAGTCCACGCAAGAAAGAGATGGCAAGAATTTAACTCCTGTCAAATTTGTTTACACGTGTCGCTCTCCTTTGTGTGTATAGTCAGCTAAAATCTGGCTAATTTGACAGCGCTAAAATTACCTCTCTTTGTTTCGTTACTGTTACTAAAAGCTGATTGAAAAAAATCAGTTTGGTAGATGTACAAGTTAATCGACGCCATTTTCTCTGTAGTAAATGCGATTTTAGTAGGTAGTTTTTAGTAGTTATGTTCTGATAGCACCATGTGGCATTGAATATATTACATCCGTCTCAGCTTCTGAGCTGACAGATTCTTACCTGTCGTAAAATCAAAAGTAGGTGAACAGGTGTTGGTACTATCGTATTGTAATGACTCTATCAACAAGTAGGTAACAACATAATGTTGCTTACAAATTCAAACAGAGAAATATCAAGCTATTCGAGGAGTTATTGGCGGTCTTATTTCCGCTTTATGATGGATAAAAACTAATGTGAAGGAAAAAACACGGTTACTAAACTAAACCAAAACTTAGCTAACCTTTGAACTAACGAGGTAGGTCAAGTATATCTACCATGTTGGTTAAGACGTAAGATAGATAGATAAACTCACAGAAACATAATAAAAGAACAGAAAAGAGAAAGAAACGCACAATGGCCGGTCTTATCTTATCTGAAAGCGATTTCTTCCAGACAACTTTAAGATGAACAGAATTATTTAAAAGAATGACGGTGTTATTGTCGGAGAATAAACATAAAATACAAATTAAACATTATTTTATATCCGTGCCTGGCGTGAATACGTTGACATCTCGACTTGCTGTTTTTTTATTATAATCGCCTTTGAAATTATGTTGACATCTTGCCAAAATGGCATGTACAACTTGACAAAAGTACATGTCAAACTAACGATTCACTTTTTTTGCAAACGGAAATGTATATTTCGTTTTAACAAATTACACTCAGCAACTAGAATATTTGATATCTCTACTTGTACATGTAAACGTTTTCCATAAGCATTCATTTTAACTTGACAAATCGAAATGTTATGTTATGGCCAATCTAAGTATTTTTGCTCAAATAATGAAATGTTGTGATGTCAAGATGTCACATCAGTTATCAACTTATAACTGATGTGAATAAATTCTGCAAAGAGACTAATACTAATACGTGAACAATGTTATTTTTAAGTAAAATAGAAAGGTCCTTTTTTATAATGTAAATCGATTTGCAAAATAATTAAATCACTAGCCGGAACGTTGCAAACGATAAACCACAAGTTTCTTTTGAGTGGACATACTCAAAACACAGTATGTGGACATATGGAGTGCGTCTCGGACCATGCGATTACCGAAAAAACTAATAAAAGAACGCAAATGAAAATAAAGCATCTGAATGACTGGGTGCAGTTGGTAAGAACATGCAAGGTTAACAAGTCATTCAAGGCTATAATGATGACGCTAAGGGATTTTTTGTATTTTGGTGAGTTATATTCGAAGAAAGGTCACTTTTCCATTTAAAAAAATAATGATGCAGGGGAGAAATTTCTGTGGCAACCAATTAAATGGCTACATTATAATAAAAACTGTATAGGGAATATACACTTTAAAGAAAATCTGGACCCCTTTCCAGAGCATTAGAGCATTTTAAAAAGAGAGGTAAAAATACAATTGATTCGTTCAGATTAAGCCAAATCTCGAAGGAATCATTGCCAATAAGTGCAGAAAAAAGAAGGACCTTATGAATCTACTTGAACTGGTGGATGATGCTTTCAAGGAGTTCTATGTCAGAATAAAAACAGATTTAGATGAAGTTAATCCTGATTTAGAAGATTAGGTAAGAAGATATTTTAAAAGCTGTCCTCTAGTCTTCTTACCTAATCTTCTAACTTAGGTTCCTTATAAACCTATAAATTTTATGTAACTGATACAATAAAACAATTAATATGCTAAACGTAATTTAGGTAGGTAATTATAATTATAAAAAAACCTAGGATAATGAATAATGCTGGTAATTTTTCACACAGCATTCTAAAGCCCCAAACTAAGCACAGCTTGTATGTGCCTACGCTTTTTTTGCAGATTCGTTTTAGTAGTTGTGTGGCTATTGGAAAAATATATGTTTGAATTCATAATAGGTATTACTAAAATTGTGGGGTTATTCCCGTTGTCCCCCGATTCATCCTTTTGCCATCTAATATGAAATCAAACATGGCGAACATGTATTTTATATTCAAAAATTCATTGGGGATGCTAATAATGGCAATAAGATTAAATTTCAAATAAAAGACAGCGCATTTTTTTTTCGACTAATTCTAGGATGCTTTATGGAAAAAAAGTTAATTTGGAAAACAAAGATGGCGCACTATAGTGTATTTTCAAAGAACTATAAAAAAATATTCTTGATAAAAAAAATGGCGAAAATGGCTTTATAAATAAAAATTAATTGCAGTATGTATGAAAGATCATCACTTGAGAACGGCTCGATCTATTTGACTGATTTTTAAGGTTCCGTGCTTCAATAGCAAAACGGAACCTTTATAGGATCATTTCGTTATCCGTCTGTCTGTATCAAGTTGAAATTAATATCAAATACGTAGGTATACTGTCTCTTGGAGCACTTAAGTCAACGCAATTAAAAAAAAACGGCCATTTATGTGGCACATTTTGACACTCGCAAATAAATCAAAACAAGTACCCTTCTCGTCGACCTAGAATCATGAAATTTGACAAGAAACAAGATCTCACAGCACAGTACAGGAAAAAGTCCGAAAATCGTTAATTTGTAGTTTTATCACATTTTTTTTATTGCGATTACATACTTACATTTGCAGTTGGATAATTGACCGCGACGTAGGTTTATCGAGGTATGAGAGGACATTTTTTAAACTACAAAGTTAAGTTTTTTTTTGTCAATCTGACTTATCTTTTCGTTAGAGTAATTTTTGGTGTTTTACATGCTTGTGCGGAACCCTCGAGGCGTGAGTGAGACTGGCACTTGTTCTGTTTTTTTTGGTTTTGTTCGTCAAAACTCGTGCAAAGCCGGAGCGGATCTCTTATATAATAAATATAATAAATATATAAATTAAATACCTCAGGTATTAATTAGATATTAAATATAAATTTAATACCTGATAAACAGTCCGAATAAGTAGACTCAAAGATCATGTTCGTTTTGCTCGCTCGATTAATGTGGGGGAAATCGGTGTGATACACGAACGGACGGACACATGAAACTACCTACTTTTATAAGGTTTCCGTGTTCGCCATTACCCTTCGGAACTTTAAAAATGACAGTACAAGATACACCAAGTATTTGGATAACTTTAGTGCAGACGAGCATAAGTCTAACGTCTTATGGGTAGATAGGTAAGTACTTACCTAATAAAGATCAGTCCATCTTGTTCTACAACATTAGCTCTACACTATACAAAATATACAATAGATATCCAATCTAGTTCTACTGGTAGTATAAATACTGTAAGTACGTACTGTCCTACGTGCTTACTTGCATAGGTAGAGCTCGATTGGGAATAAGTATGATGAACGCTGTCAATAATAATAGAGTTTCAAATTACCTACCTAGTTAGTTCTGATTCAAAACCTGATAGGAAAAGCAATTAGGTAGCTCTACCTATGCACAGCGCATAAGTACCAAGGTAGGTTAGTAGAGAACGGTTTTCCCAGCTGATGATGTCACACATCAAAAATTACAAAAGTAACTTAGCTAAGGTTATATAATTAAAGTTAATACTTACATTTTTCAAAGGAACGTTGACATTGTCACGCGAAGTAATCAAACACTATACTGGTAGTTGACTTTCTAAATTCGAAAAGCCTTTGCAGGCTCGACGGCCAATCGTGGAGGCGAGCGACGGAATGCGACTCTCGCGCAGGTAGAGCTAGCCCCGTGTTTGCGAGCACACCTGTATAGGTAATACGTAGGCGAGTAATCACATTGTAGCGATACGAATGTCTCTGTGTGTGTGACGCAGCCGAGTATCAATATTGACGGTTTTAACGGGCGGCTGCTGGAATTCTTTTTGTCATCACTTCGGTAGGTAGGTAGGTACTTCAGCGCTAGCGTAACCTGAGCAAAATATTTGATTCCTGATCGTCAGCAGTAGCAAATTTAAGTACCTTAGGTAGGATAGATAGGATAGGTACCTACCTAACATGCTGCAACTAAGGTACCTCTTAAACTACGTACCTTAGTAGGTACAATGAGTAGGTGGCAACTTAACGAACTAGATACCTAGTAGGTAGGTGACTGGTTTTAGTTGTAAGTAGGTATCTATCTTTTTTTTATCCATGGTAGGTATCAAGTTGAATTTTCTAAATTAATTTTGTTAATAAAAAATAAAAATTGATTGCCTTTGGCTTAATTCGAAAGTCTTGTTCACTAGCCACTACCACAGATATTATCGGTAATGCTAGTAGGTACCTCCCACTACACTACACTGTAGGTACCTACTACCTTGGTGCTATGAATGAATATAAGCTACCTGTGACGTGTATCGCAAATTGCTTAGCCCCTTAATAGATAACATAGGTACGTACGGCGTTAATCTAAGGACCTTTTAACGATTAGGTACCTGCCTATGAAAACTGGAGAACATCGGTTACACTGTTTGACATTCCATCGTCTATTGTAGCGCCTAGTCTAGTGAATTGTTGCGATAAAACCTGACTAGGTAACCTAAGCACCACCATTGAAGTCGTTACTCAAAACAATTTCCAAAAATCGATTAACAATCGGTTAGTTTACCAAAGTAGTTTAAGAGTTAAGTAAATGAATAAATAAATAATGCTGGACATTTTTCACACAGCATGACAGCCCCAAAGTAAGCTAGCTTGTGTTATGGGAACTACATGACTGATATACTAATTATATGTATACTTTTTTTTTTAAATCATACATATTATACATAGAAAACATCCAGATCCCGAAACAAATATTTTCATATGCAAACATTTGTCCCGCGGCGGGAATCGAACCCGCAACCTTCTGCGTCTCAGGTCGTCAAAATGGTAACCGATACGGAGCAAACAATCAACTCTTCCCCAAACGCTGGGTTCTTTGCAAAGCGGGTCTAAAGATAGTTCAGCTTACAGAAAGTTCTGGGAACACTGAAGATGGATTCTTCGCTGGATCGGCTGGAACCTGAGGCGCTATCTACCAGTGACAGTCCCGGAGCCTCCCCTTCCAGTTCCAGTTCCTAGCAGCTCATTGTGGAATTACCTACCAACCGAACATTATTTTGATATTTTACAAACAAGTTTTGCTCACACACCTACTTAAATCTATCTTTAGACTAAACTAGATACTTGTTTACCTACAACTTGTTTTATTGAGGCTAAACATAGTAGTTAGTTCCTCTACCTTCTATAGGCAACCTACCATGAATGGAAGCGGAGGAAGTGTCGACAGAATGACATTTCGTTTGACATTAAAATTATAATACCTTACCTACCTACTCTGCTTTTTAACATGTAACTAAGGTACTTTAAACATTGCAAAAAATAGATCCAGATAGGTACTAATTACCTATTACCTAAAGATATGACTCCCAGTTTAGATTAAGCAGATTTAATTTATTTAATTAGAAGTATGATAGGTATGACTTCCATTTTAGTTTGTGCAGGTTTTTTTATTTATTTAGCTAGACGATTTTAATCGCTGGGAGCTAAGTCCTGAGAATATGGCGGGTGTGGAATGAGTTAAATGAGGTCGATTTACTTTTAAATCGTAGTCGAACCGGTCTAATAATTTGGCATAATATTCGCCATTAATCGTTTTACACTTCTGCAGGTAATCGATGTGGATTATGCCACTTGCGTCTCAAAAAACTGTCGCCATAACTTTGTTGGTTGATAGACACTCTTTGGCCTTCGGCGCCGATTCGCCCTTGGAAACCCACTGTTTCAATTTGTCTTTGATCTCCGGTGTATTGTGGTTGATCCATGTTTCGTTAAAAGTTACGAAACGGCGCAAAAAAAAAAAACATCCAGGTTGCGGTTAAACAATGCCAAACACTCCTTCGAAGTTGTCACACGCATTCTTTTGTGGTCGATGGAGAGTAAGCGCCGCACACCATATCGTGGATTGGATACCGTTGTATTTCACAATCTCAAATGCCAAAGCTCAATACTTAAATGTTATTCACAAGATACCAGTTTTCCAAACGGCAGCAGAAAGGAGAATGTTGAAAATTTGCAATTAGCTACTTCTCTCTTGAGACAAAATTAGAAGCCTTATCTCCCATTTACGACCATACTATAATTCTAGGTGACTTTAATACATGCCTTTTGAAGAACGATTTACGTGCCCAAAAACTCATTTCTCTAATCTCTTCTGTTAATATGCACATTCTTCCTCTTTCTCCCACTCACCATGCCCCTCATTCTATTCCCTCTCTTTTAGATCTTATTATTGTCTCAAGTGTTGATCGTGTGGTTACACATGGTCAATTAACTGCCCCTTTCTCCCATCATGACCTTCTTTTCCTATCGTATAAAATTCGCTGTCCGAGGCGTAAGCCCAAATCTCTGCTTCTTCGAAGTTTCAAGGATATAGACCTAGAGTGCTTGCGTGGTGACGCGCACAGAATTGATTGGTCTCCTGTCATCGTGGCTGATAACGTTGATGATAAAGTAGAGGCCTTTAATAATATCATCTCCGCACTCTACGACATTCACGCACCGCTCAAAGTTGTGAAAGTCAAACATGCCCCTGCTCCTTGGCTATCGCCGTCTCTAAAAAAGGCTATGTTGAAACGCGATAAGGCCAAACGGCTTTTTAAAAAGTTCCCTACTGAAAATAATTTAGCCTCCTATAAGAAATTACGTAACCGTTGTACCAAGATGTGCAGAGATTCAAAGCGACGACAGATATTCACGACTCTATTAAAAACTGTAACACATCGCAAATGTGGAAATTTCTGAAATCTCTTGGGCTGGGTAAACTGTCTAGCGATTCCAACAATATCTCATTAGATATAAATAGTATCAATTCCCACTTTTCTAAATCTCCTATTTGTTTTGATAGCTTTATTAAATATAACACCTTGGACTCCCTATCGCGCTTACCCATGCCTGAGTGCCCTCCTTTTCATTTCAACGAGATTACTGAGAGAGAAGTCATTTTGTTCCTGAAATCCATCTCTACAAAAGCAGTAGGCTCTGATGGCATCTATGTTCAGATGCTTCAACTCCTTTCCTATGAGCTTGCCTCTCCAATCACTCACATCCTTAATCATTCTCTAGTGACAAGCTCTTTCCCTGCTGCCTGGAAAAAGGCATTTGTGTTACCTCTCCCAAAAACCCCCAATCCTACTACTGTTTCACAATTTCGACCTATTTCCATCCTTCCTACACTATCCAAAATCCTGGAAAATGTTGTCTATAGGCAACTTTCTCGTTTCCTTTCTCAACATAATCTGCTGAGTCCTTTTCAATCTGGTTTTAGACCTGGCCACAGCACCACTAGCGCCCTTATAAAAGTTTCCGACGACATACGCTGGGCCATGGATAATAAGTGCCTTACGGTCTTGGTACTCTTGGACTTCAGCAGTGCTTTCAACTCCGTAGACTACGACATCCTCCTAGCTATCCTTTCCTCCTTAAATGTTTCACTCCCAGTAATCTCTTGGTTCCAATCTTATCTTTCTGGTCGCTCGCAGTGTGTACGCCTTGACGAGTCCTGCTCTGATTGGTGTGACATTACTGCTGGTGTACCACAAGGTGGCGTTCTTTCTCCTCTACTTTTTTCAGTGTTCATTAACTCCATAACCAAGGTCATTTCTTCTCACTGCCATCTGTACGCGGACGATTTACAATTATACCACCATTTCAAGACTGATAACATAGACGAGGGTATTACCCATATAAACGCTGACCTCCATAGAATTAAAACATGGGCAAAATCGTTTGGTCTCTTGGTTAATCCTTCTAAGTCTCAAGTCTTGATATTGGGCAGCCCCTATATGTTAAATATCATCGCTCAATCGACTATCCCTCCTGTTAGTTATGACAGCGTGATTATTCCTTTTTCATGTAAAGCTAAAAACCTTGGAGTGATTTTCGACAGCCATCTTTCTTGGGTAGGTCATATTAATGATGTCAGTAAACGAGTTTATTTTGCGTTCCAGTCGCTCAAGCGCCTCCAGAAGTTTCTTCCCTTTGAAACAAAAATCACTCTTGCCCAAACTTTGATGTTACCCCTTCTGGATTATGCCGATGTCTGTTTTCTTGATGCCACGGAAGAACTTGTTAACAAACTGGAGCGTCTACAGAACCTGTGCATCCGTTTTATATTCGGATTGCGCAAGTTTGATCACGTATCCGAGTTTAGATCCCAACTCAAATGGCTCCCTATTCGTCGTCGTCGTGATCTTCACGTTCTGACACTTCTCTATAAGGTTCTTTATAGCCCTCTATCTCCCCCTTATCTCCGTGAGCGTTTTCAATTTCTGGTCCCTCGTGGTATGCCGTGTCGGTCCTCTAAGTCCCTTCTACTTAAAACTCCCTCTCACTCATCTAGCCGCTACAGCGATTCATTTACTGTTTATGCGGTTAAGCGTTGGAATGCCCTACCACATACTATATGTGATAGTCCCTCAATCGATGTCTTCAGGAGAAGAGTTAAAGAGCACTATTTGTCTCTCTAAAAAATTTTATTCTAAGTATATGTTTTATAGTATCCATATATTTTAGCATGGTTTATATATGTATATATATATATTTAGTTAATTTTAGGTTTTTTTTTTCTGTACACTGTCCTACTTCTATAAATACCTCTCTCTAGCTCAAGGTTTGCTGGAAGAAAACTCTGTTTAGGGTTAAGCTCGCCTTTGTACATGTCATTTAATTCTGCCTATTGTAAGTGTTTATTTGTGTGTACAATAAAGAATAAAGAGATGAATATTAGCGACAGAAAGAGAAGCAGTGGCCTTAGAAGGAAAACCAAAATAATTGATGACGCGAAACTGAGATGGAGATGGGCTGGACGTATGGCACGAGCAACCGTTGTTAGATGGATCCAAACATTATTCATTGGCATCCTAGGATAATGAATCAGCCGAAAAAATAAAACTGTCTTACTTAATTCTTTTATTTTTAATTTCAGTTTACATAAATAATTTATTAAAAATTAACATCACTTAGTACCTACTGCACTTTTTTAACTTACATACATTTATTAAATTAATTGATTAACTTATACATTTTGAAACAATTTATGGTTACATAAATAATTTATTAAAAAATAACATAACTTAGTAGTGCACTTTTTTAAGTTATTCAGTTAACTTATGTGTAGTTGTTAACCTTCACATAAGATGCACAGACAATCAAGTTAAATATATTTGGACCGTTATCAATGGATACGTGTCAAAAAAACGATACTGAAATATAGATTATGAATGAATATTACACAATTATACTAATTAATGCTGCTGAGTTGCACAACATTTAGAAATATAATATTATTGAGGTTTTTTGGGAGTACATAGCGTAATATAATTTGTTATTTTTTTTGCTACATCAACAAAACTGTTAATTAATGTAAATTAAAGGATCCATTACAATTTTTGCGCTGTAGCGCATGGTACGAGTGACGAGTACATTACTAAACAGGTGGCAGTGTTCTATCAAGTTTTAAATTATCTATAACGATTCTCAGCAAGCAAAAACCTCGGTGAGATAACTAATTTAAAATCTTTATAGTACAAAGTTTTTTTATTTATATTTTTAATCAACTTGTTTTTATTCTTTTCTTACAAAAGCGCATAAGAAATTACAGTTAATTAGCCGGCTACCACTACAACTTTAGCTAGATGGCTATCGACATGACGATACCGACGGCCGCGGTGTTATTTAGTTGGCACCCTTGGAAAGTTCACCCGAGCTTGCCTCTAGCTCAGTAGGAAGGGGCTTCGACGGTTCACTCGAGCTTGTCTCAAGGTCATTAGTGGGGGAATTCGACGGTTCACGCGAGCTTGTCTCGAAGTCAATAGTAGGGGGTTTCAGCCGTTCATCTAGGTCACTAGGGGGATAAGGTATATGTTCTTCATATTCAGGCACGTCTTCTTCATAAATCATCTGCAGCCTACTATTCCTTAGTTTGTTGCGCAATCTCTGAAATCAAATAAGGTGTGCTTATATTTTTTTAAGGTATGATTCCGAAGGCAGCCTGCGGTGGCAATTGCAAACCGCGGAATGCTACAACAAACGCAGACTCCAGACTGAAACTGCAAACTCTGACTGCAATTGCAATGCCGCTGTCGCCTGCGGTCTGACGTATGCAGGACATAGTGAGGTATGTATCGTGATGCAGGCGGCGTGCAGTCGCTGCCAATAACTATGCAAGGCAGTTCGTACTGACCTGATCGTATTATTTCGAGTGGTGAAATCAAACGGTACTCGATGGATTTCGGACGGGATTTGAAACGAAAGCCGCTAGACGTTGACTTTACTAAATGATCCTTGTTATACGATTAATAAAAACCTATTAACTTTGACTTAATTCGAAACTCGTGTTCACTGGACCGCACCTCCTCGGTGCTGTGAATACCCCTACGTGTATCACAAATTGCAGCGCCCCCTAGTGACGTATGCTATTATTGATATATGGAACTTTTAACAACTACTAAAAACTGGCGAATTCACATTCATATAGTCAATTGTAAGCGCCGTCTTGTGAATTGAGGTCATAAAACCTAACTTGAAATCATACTAAATGATTGCAAAATACCGCTAACAGACAAGCAAATAAACAAACAACGTCTTGCCCCAGGCGTCGGGCTCTATGATATATATATAATAACTATAAACACCGAACAGACACATACATAATCCAGACCCCACACTGGATGTCGTGGGTATCAGGAGCTATGAGTGTGGCATCACAACATCCAAAACCGGAACAAATATCTGCAAAACATGCGGGAATCGAACCCGCACCTTTTACGGCACACCTCTTCGCCTGCCGCACCACCGAGATCGTCTTATAGATAGTTCAGCTTACAGGACGTCTGGGAACGCTGAAGATGAACTGATTGCTGGACCGGCCGGAACTAAAGGTGCCATCTTCCAGTGTCATTCGCGGATTTAGCTGCATTTGCAGGAACATCTGCTCTATCACCTGCTGTCGCAGCTGCTCTATCACCATAGGCGGCTGGAATAGTAGACGAATATTTCTGAAGCGCATGACCTTTATTTACCTACCTTACGGGTGCCTAGGTATTGTAATGAATCAGACCTCTATACCGGGTTCTGTCACTTTCACAAATACACACATTAACATTTTCTAGGGATATTTAACATATTGTTGATTTTTAGAACGACGAATATATTATATTAACGAAAACTCGAAATATAAAAAAAATACTTGTATTATTAAATGGGTGAAAACTATTTCTGCAGATGCAATGACTTTATAAAATTACTTTTTTATTGTTTAGTAATCGGTGTTGTCCGCGGTGTGGGGAGGGGCATTATCGTACATGAGCAGAAATTCCTTTTCAATTTGGACTCTGTGAGGGATGATCACAGGCTCTACGACCTTGTCTCGGTATTTCAGTGCAGTCATGCTGTCTCTTATCCAAACACGCTCGGTTCACGCGTCAATACCTGATTCTTCTAGGCTAGGTCGCGAGCGAGACATCGGCGTTCACTTTTTGACGTTTCTATGAATAAAAACCTATTGACTTTGACTTTTACAAATGTCAAGTTGCAAAAGCCATAAATCAAGAAAAGAAGACTTTGACTTTTGATACGAATCCCCGCCCAAACCATGATTATCCCGCCTTGGTACGAATGGATCTATTGTAAATGCTAGAGTCGCTGTCTCTGCCTAGTACTCTCCAGATACATGTTCTTCGTGAATCAGGGTGGAATCCAAACCGACTGGGCTCATTTGTAAAGAGAACCATTTTCCATTGGTCATTGTTCCATAAAAAATGTTCTTGAGCCCAAACAAGTCACCTTCCGCGATTACCTCGTCGTAGAGCTGGCACACGCAGCGCTCTACGAGAATGAAGATCAACTTCATTTAACTTTCTTCTGACTGTTTGGTCGCTTACTAACAGCTGGTGGTCTGACTGGAGTCGTTGCACTAGTTGCATCGCCGTAAGATTAGATTCTCTCCTGGCTGAATTCTGGAGAAAACGATCCTATCTCGGGGTAGTGACTCGTTGTTTCACAGCTCTGATACATCCCCAGTAATACAATAACGTGACCACAATCGAGAAATTACGTTTAGATAAGTGTTTAGGGTGTCGGCCACCACGCGTTGAATAGCACGATTTATATCAGTAAATAATAAAAAAGGCAAGGGTAACCCCTTGTTATTGATTAAATAGAAGGAAATTTTATTAATCTTAGGCAAAATTAACGTTGTAAAATTCATATCAGACTCTCCGTTCTATCTTTTGTTTAGTGTTTTTTTTTTCTATTTTTGATAAACAAACAAAGGATATTCCATATACCACTATTTTTCAGCCGACTAACACCTGTCGTGCATAGGGGTACACTGAAAATCAGCGCTGCGCCTGTCTGCCAGCATTTTGCTGAGTGTGCTCCTTTTGCCGGAATATAGTCATGGCAATTGCTTAGGTAGATATAGTTAGTTTTATTATGTATAAGTACCTACTTAATTATGTAACCTGATGCTGTTATGACCATAATTTCAGGCAATAAAAACTTTTTCTATTCTATTCTATACAAACTTTTTCTAAATAGCAAATTGTTTTTTATGCAAATCATTATGAGATGAAATTATCCTAGACAATGCTGATGTGTGTAAAGGGAAAATGGATTTTGGGCTAGTTTACAGATATATTTAAAAAAGCGAATTTCTTTGCATGGCGTGCTCTAAAAAGAAGGTTCTTGGTGAAATTATGACACAAGTCATTGGTACAATACAAATAATTTATAAAAATTGAATAACGAACTTTTAATTTTCGTGATTTTTGACAATCGTCCGTCTAGTAGAGAGCATAAAATTTTATCTATTTTTGATAGCGCGGGTTCATACAAAATAACAACGAGCTTGTTTTAAGTTTATAGGAACTTTTGAAAAACCAAAAACTCGAATTTTATACAATATTTGTAATCGTCTAGGTGCATTGTAAATTATAATCAATAATACATAAGTGGTTTTGTGCTCGCTAAAGTATATAGTGAAATTTTGTTAGATTCCCGTCGAATCCCTTTATCGATATAAAGGGATCACATCGTGTAGGAAGAAGCGTTTCAAGTTCGATCCTTTAGTCCAACAAAGTGTTGATGAGAAATTAAATATCTAGTTCCTTCTGAAATGAAACGAACCCTAATAATAGAAAATTGCCTGAGAACTTTCGAGCGTCCTGGAGTAAAATATAAATCCGTGAAAATCAATCAAAAATTTTCTAGCATTTACAAATTCGTACGCGTGTTGGTGAATTCCTTCGGATTAGGTACGGGGTAAGTGACTCCATATTTATTGTTTTCGTGGAACTTCTGGGATAATTCCTTAATTTGCTTCAATATAATATGATTTCGTAGTATTAAAAGAGTGCCTCGAATTAGGATAGACTACGAAGGACAAGCAAATGCAGTTCCTGTATAGTAAATCTTTAAACTAAAAGGAAAGAGAAGCTATATTCAACTAAATCTACCATTGCTCAAAAGAACTTGGCAGCAGTCACGTGAATGCCATTTCCATGCAATCCAATCTTTCCGCAAGCGTTAACGCTAACAGAAAGTGATTTTTGTTTACATATCCTGTACCTACTAACCTGCTACATACTTATTAAGTGTTGTATCTATTTCGTTGTTTTCGTAACCTAGTAAAAAGTACCTGTTGTAGTTGTGTATTAATTGAAATAAACGAATTTGTTATTATTTATCAGCCCTGTGCCTTTAAAGCCTTACTATAAAATAGCTTACCTGTTTCCAATTCTCAAATCTCTCCTCATCAGCTTTTAAGACTTCATCTTTTGACCTCGACGGTATCTGGTATCTGAACGCTAGCTCCTCGTTCATGTTAGCCTGAAATTACAAAATAATAAGTTAGTACGTAAACAGATAGAGGTGTATGTGCACAATAACACATAGGCTACTTTTTATCCGGATACCGCACCGAGGCTCTTGCCATGTTGCGTGACTTTATGGATCCCGAGATTCCAAGCTCGCACTCAAGACATCTTCCACACCCACGGGGCGACTTAAACTCACAGACCTTTGAGTCGCGGTCAAAATAAGATTTATACAACTAAATTGGCAAACGCTTGTTTATCGTGCACTGCTAATATTATATGTGTCTTGTCTGTAGAAGACACGAAACGGTTTTCGTGCATAGATCCGACAAAGTTCTTGTCGTTTACATGCTCACATTGGTCTTGTCTGCAACAGACACGGTGGATTTTCTTAGCGTATAAACGATGAACATATTGATTTTTTTAATATAATTTGAGGCCGCCCATATTTAATTTTAAAATGAAGCACATATTCATAATCAGCATACCTAATAAAATTTGTAAGAGAGAGATAAGAGATAGTTTCTTTGTTTTTTTTCCGAAATGGCTTATTAAATTGTGATGCAGTTTTTTCATCATTAAAGACATGAATCAGTTTGATGTCTTCAATGATATTTCTTACGTAGCTTATAGCTATATATAATATCGCCACAAGTTTCTAGAGAGCACTGCAAATGATGGAAATATGGATAGGGGAATCCTCAATTGTACTAGTCCAAAAGTACTAGTTAAACTAAAACTACTAGATGGCGAAACTGAATCGGGGAACAACGTGAGAGTTTAAGTTATCTAATCTAGGTACCTTTTTAAAAAAATCAGGACGAGGTTTCTTTGGTTGGACGCTGTTCCCAGCACTGTTAGACGGCGTATTGAAGGACGAGTGGTACGATGAGCTGCTGGATTTCCCGTCAGTCCTCACGGTCTCGTCACTATGCGGGAGCGACAGGCCCGACCGGACCTCTGGACTAAATGGCTTCTGCTGTGAGATTTTATAATCCTTTGGCAGTTCGAGATTCCGCTTAGTGATCTAAGGTAAACGATAAGTTCTATTAGAAAAAGTTAGATCGTCTCTCTGTCTTGAGCTCTTATGTTCTACTAAATGCCTGTATGATTTTACTTCTTATTTTTACCAACTTATTACAGCCTATATTATGATTTTGAAATAGGTAAATAATTAAAATATCGTCACGTTCGTTACTATCAGTAGACGGGTTTATCATGTTTTTCTATGAAAATATAAAATGATGAGTTGGAGTACGTGTAGTTACTTGGAACACGTATCAAACACGCTATTAAAATCCGTGATATGGTCTCAACTCGTGTGATATCATTAATCATATTGTAAATCAGTCTATGTACATCTCCGTAAATGTCCGTTCTTTTTTGGTGAAATTTAGTTAATTACGATAGTTAGTTATAATACTCACGTAAAGGGACATATGCTGCTATTATTATTATAATACGTTCTTTAAGACTATATAATGCGTGATAATAAAAATGGCGGCCATAATAAAACTTCATGACATAAAAAGTTTTTCTTATTTGTATTTTGTGGCAGACTGGGTTAGTCCCTTGTCGATAACTAGACTTTACTGTATGCCAGGGATTATCTTAGTAATGGCCATATTGGCCATTACCAAGATAATCCCTGGCATACAGCATATTGGATGTTTTTGTCCTTACGAAAACCTGGCGTACCTCAAATATTCTAAACTGTGAGGTCATTGATGATCAGTGTAGCGTATTTAGATGTGATAGAGACCGCATAGCAACTAATACGACTGTGGAAGAGTATTTGAAGCTGTTTTAATGGAATTTAACCCGTCTTATTGTAGTGTAGCCTAACATCTATCGCATAATCCAGCTATCGAGTTCATCTCGGTTAAAATTCCTAGCGGTGGCCTTAATAAATACCACATTATCTGTGGTGGAATGTAAGTATTCCATCTGATGCACTTGAGGACCTATACGAAGACAATTATAATTATCTGAGCAATATGTTAAATAACCATTCCACTGATAATTTCTACGCTTTTTGTGACTACAATCTCCCAGAATTAGAATGGGTTTCCGATGAAACCACTAAAAGCTTGGCATATAAGAACACTTTTACTCGTAGCACTTAAACGACTTATCAATACACAATGCCCTACAATTATATTAAATATAAAAAAAAAACCATGGGACGACTTCTTGACGTATTTATAACTAACAGTATTTTCAATGTCCATTATCCAGCGACTTACTCCTAAAACCATACTATGAAATTATTAATTACGACATAAATGAAATAGACTGGAGAGGTATATTATGCCACAGATAAAAAAAACGCTAAATATTTACTATGACATTATTAATAGCATCATCTTCAAACACACACCACTACCCTAAAAACACAAAATTTCCAAAATGTTTTTCCCCCTCTCTCATACTTGTTTTTTAAAAACTCCTGCTTAAATTTATGGTTGTTTATCTGACTATGAATCCTTTTCACTTAAGCGAGCACGTTTTAAAACAGAATGCGATAAATATTACTATAAATATATTGATTCAATTGAAACAAGCATCTCCTATAACAACATTAAACACTTTTGGACCTTCATATCAAATAATAAGGGTAGATCGGGCATTCCTTTGTAATAATAACTATCCTCTACCTCTCTACGAGGCATCTATACGAACCCTAAATGACTGGAAATCCAAATCCCAGATAAACTCTCAGTGACGTTTTCATTAATGACATAAAACTTTGCCAAACTGATATGTGGCTCTGAAAGACCTTGATACTTTTATGTGACCTGCCGCGATCACACTAACCTGGCTATCGAGATGACAATCAATCCACAAATTATCTGATTATATGTTATGTTAATATAATATAATAGATAATACAATAGATAAATAACAGGTAAAATTTCAAAAGAAAATAAAAAAAAATTCCCCATATAAGAATGTATGCAAAAACACTAAAAGTAAACACAGGCTCAGCTTAAATACAAATTTAGCGTGAAACGATTTATCCCATCCGTTTTTTTACATAACAAAATCAGATAATTTGTGGATTGATTGCCATCTCGATAGCCATGGGTTAGTGTGATCGCCCTGCTGGACCAGATGGGTTACCACCCATTTTCATTAAAAGAAAAGGTAAGTATCAGTATACCAGTTTCAATATTATTTAAAAAATGTTTATCTTAAGGAATATTTCCTGAAATCTGGAAACAAGCTATAAATAACATAAAGGAGGCTCTAGACAGGAAATTGATTATCGACCAATTGAACTTTTGTCTAAACTTTTCACAGGATTTATTCATAATAAAATCTATCCCACTCTACATAACATCATTCTGAAAGAACAACACGGCTTTATCAAACGTCGATCAACTACTACTAATCTCATACTATTTGTAGGCTATATTTTCAAAAGTATGGACCTAACCAACAAATGTCTGTTGTAAACACAGATTTTTAAAAGATTTTTGACAAAGTGAACACCCATAATTACTTAGCAGGATTGCTTTATACGGCATTAGAGGTTGCATTACAAATAGAATCCAACATGTTGTTATTAACTGCTTTCATTCATACACCATCCCCGTTACATCGGGTGCCCATCAAGGTTCTATATTGGGGCCTCCTGTTCATTTTATTCATAAATTAAATCGGCAATTGTTTTCTTAACTTTAAGTATTTATTGTTCGACCTTAATTTTTTTGGAAGAATAAATCACGGAAATTATTGTCGCCTTCTGCAGGATGATCTTAACCGTTTAACTGAATATAGTCACAATAATAAGTTACGCCTTAGTATCCCTAAATGTAAACGCATAACTTTCACTAAAAAGTTAAATATAATTAACACTTACTCCTCTTGTAAGAGATCTTGGCGTTTCACTGGACTCTGAACTTCACTTAGACCAACACATGAATAAAATAATTATTAAAGCATTTCAAATGTACGGGTTAGTCTTCAGATCATGGGTTTATTTTAAATTCGCTAAAACGTATCGTCAATTATATACAGCTTTGATTCGTCCCCAACTAGAATATTCTTCATAGACATGAATCCGGAATCCGTTTTATTATCAATAAATGTACATAGTAAGTCTGTACATTTATTGGAAAAGGGTACAGAGAAACTTCCTTGGCGAAGTTAATTTTAGATGCTCTCGTCGCTACCTACCATACCTAATTAATACTTGAAAAGTATAACTTCGAACTTACTTATAAGCAAACGCATTACACGGAATCTGTCACGATAAGTTTGATTATATCGACTTTAGCAAAAAGTTATGTTACTTGGTAGGTACCGAGGACGGTGCGCGTCGTTTGTTTGCAACTCCTGCCCAACAAACTCACGCTGTTGAACGTGCTCTTAGACAACGAATGGTGCAAAACGTATAACGAACGATTCATTGACATCGATATCAAGTTTTTACATGAGCGCACTTTAAGAAATTTGATTAATTCATGTGGTTCCTATAATACAAGCTCTGCTTAGTTTGGGGCTAGATGATGTGTGAAAAATGGCCAGCATGACTGTGGATGACGCTGTGGATTATACATTAACCTAAAATTGTTCACTTTAGTTTGTAAATTTGATCCTAATGTATGACTGTTTGTTCAAGACAATAAAATAATATAAATAAAATTATCGAATGACCATACAAATCGTTGTTATATCTGGTTAGCATGTAAAATCACTTTAGAAGTAAAAAAATAATTTTTACTTCTTAATTGACAAATAGGCATAGAAGCTTGCAACATCTTGCAACTCGCACGTTGCCGACCCTATAAGTCTCATATTCCTGTTATTTATCTGGCACCCATATGCTTTTGGAACATAGTACTGAACGCATTACTGCTTGGCGGCAGAAGTAGTTAAGATAGTAGTACCTACTATCTAGGTAGAGTTCTTTCACAAGGCGCTTTACTACTTCTTTTGACTTGGTAAAGTACAATGTTGAAGTTACCACAAGCTCCTTGAATTGCCAATCGGCGGCGGCGTATACAACACTACTTAAACTACCTGTACGGCAAACTCACTGAAAGGCGAGCCGGATCACATCTCACCGCAATCGGAAACACATCTGGAATTACAAATAATAATTAGCAAGCTCGTAAAATTAAATTACGACTCCGAAGGCGACGTCAGTGACCGACTGCAAACGCTGATTGCAAGTTGTCGCCGTATAATCAATATAATATGATTGCCATTCAAGCATCAAGATCGTGTGATCGAAACGCTTCACTTTAATAATTACCTACATCATAAAGTTGTTTTAGTCGTCCAAAGTTGGCCGCGGTACATAAAAGGTATCGGTCCCTCCTCCCGCGCCTAATACATTTCCCCCCGCTCCGCATTATACAGCCCACACTTCAGCGTGAAGTCTAGAGTCTCCTGCTCTCTGCAAACGCACAAAAGATCTTCATCTTAAAATATGATGAACTCACCAACAGTGGTGGTCGGCTGGACAGGACCCGCCGTGATGTCGGCAGAGATCACTTGACAGGAGGCCAGACTCGGCGGCTGCAAGGATGGCCGCTTCGGAGCGATCACCTCTTCTATTGCGTTCGATGCTCGCTTAAAACCTTGCAACTGAAATTGCACAAGTTATTTTTTACATTTAAAATTTCAAAACCTTTGTTACCATCATCGATTGTAGCCCCCCGCTGTGACTTGTGTCTGTAAAACCTATCTGAGAACATACCTTGAAGACAAACAAATCGATTGCAAAAAGCAAATATCAATCCGATAAGCCGTTTTCAAGATAAATAGTAACAGACAAACAAAGAACCTCTAAAAGCGTATAAAGGCTCTTGTCATCGCGGGTAAAACTAGCTATATTCACGACGCGACGTAGTAAACATGTATGTACGTTTTTGTAACGCAGCTGTGTGAGGGGAGTGAATAGTTCAAAGTATTTAGTTTGAAAAGGTATGTAGTAAGTAGGTACTTGTGTCGCCTCCGCAGTCGTTGTTGGCTGGAAGGAGGCGTTGCACCGCGCCAAGTGCTCCATCGTCTTCTGTCTGGAGTCAGAAGCGTTCTCAGATTTGTTGTTGTTGCGGCAATCGCGGTGATACCTTGCTAAATTCTTTGCAGCATCTCAGTGTTGAGTCTGTAAGTAACAGACAGGGCTCAATATTAATTAGTAGATTGTTTCAACAAGGGACTAATACGAGCCATTTCATAAGAGACAGCGAGGGAGGCTATAGAAACGAGTATGAATGGGTTTTTACTTTTCACTTTTATTGCGAGAAAATAATATAACTATGCAGTATCTACTGCAGTAAAAATTCTAGAAATTCGCGCCATAACTAACTATTTAAAAAAAAACTTATGATCTTAAACGCACTGACGCATTCATCCAAAATACAGTTGGGAAGCAGTGTAGGATGATTTCAGTTCCAATTTTAAAAATAAATTCTAATAAAAATAGTAATAATCTTAATATTCTAATTTTTTTCTAAGAAAATATTCAAAATATGGAACATCGTAAAGCCGAGTCTCTATAAAGGATCACAATATTTTATATATAGTCCGTTGATAAAAACGACAAAAATACAAAATAAGTACTTTAGTCCTCTAGAGGTAATGATACACTTCAGTCCGCCTACGCTTTTCTAAAATGACACTTTTCATGAGAAGTGAAAAAGATAAGTATTATGTTCCGCGATGAAATAAAATATTATTTAACATCTATCTATCTATTTTATAATAAGCCTATAACAGGTAAAATTCTGTACATTGAAGATATTTTGAATTTTGTTATGAAGCCAAATTTTTTTTTTTTTTTTTTCATTTTTGTCTGCTGTCTGTCTGTCTTTCTGACTGTATTTTGGCCGCACATCACGCCAATAACATCTTAAGGATCATCACTAGCCGAAATATTTTTATATTTTTTGAATATTAATGATTATTTTATTAATGGGGCGGGTATACTACAAGGCTAAAACAACACAGCTAAGAGTGAAAAAATGGGTGATGAAATCAATTTCCCGTAAAAATATAGTCGGTTTTTTGACATTTAATGTCTTATAAATCATTACAAATATTTTTTTACAAATAGTCGTTGGCATTGTAGATATTTTTCTCTTTCACAAAAAACTACCTAACGGATTTTAAACAAAATTTACAGTAATATAGCTTATACATCAGTACAAGCTATCTGTGATGAAACTTTTGATATGGCCAATAGGGGCATAGTTTGAAGCCTAGAAAAGGTCATACGCTATTTTTATCAACATACAACGCGAGCGAAGCCGCGGGCAGAAGCTAGTATCCAATAAAAGTATGGGCTGCTCGGCCTGTTCTCATATATACTGTCGATTCAACGCATCCAAATTCGGTGTGCCAGAACCTCTATTGAAATGGTATGCTATAACAATTATAAAAATAATTGTGTAAACATGTGCTCAAAAGCAATGACAGAAAACTTCCAGAGAAGGTATGTATTTGAAGATGCTCAATATTTGGAATACCGTCTCGTAAGCAAGTTCTTCAAGTTTGTTGTAGAATCTAAAAAATATCAATATTGTCGGTACGGAACTTGAAACGACGATCTCATAAGTACAAAGTGCACGTAAATGAAGCCTCACGTTTAAGTTTGATAGTTCAGAACGTGATATTGATAGACTAAATGTCACGTTGAAGACTGAATTTTGTGTTATTCCAACTACAAACTCCAAGTTTGTAGTTGCAATAACACAACTGTGAACTACTGCGAGGTTGTAAATACAACCTGATAGGTACGGAAGTGTGACATTTTTCATCGTGAGAAATGAGTCATAAAAATTATACTTGAGTCTAGATTGATTATGAGTTTCGTTTTAGAAAACGAGCCTAAAGAGATAAACCTCAAACTATTAGTTCATAGAGTTATGTTAGTGTCAACACTTTGGAAGTAAAAGTTGGCTATGGAAGTTTTTTTTTATTTTCTTAAACCACGCCTTTGCAAGCCGGTTGCAGTGCGGTCATATGTTTCGTAGTAAGTCCCCTATCTAAAGGTTTAGCTGCCAAACCACTTAGAATGTGGCCACATGTTTATAGCAAGCCGCCTAACGAGATGCCTAGCTGCCAAGCCACTTACAATGCGTCCGCATGTTTTGTAGCAGCCGCCTATCTAGAGGACTATCTGCTAAGCCACTTACAATGCGGCCACATATTTCGTAGCAGCCGCCTATCTAGAGGACTAGCTGCTAAGCCACTTACAATGCGGCCACATATTTCGTAGCAGCCGCCTATCTAGAGGACTAGCTGCTAAGCCACTTACAATGCGGCCACATATTTCGTAGCAGCCGCCTATCTAGAGGACTAGCTGCTAAGCCACTTACAATGCGGCCACATATTTCGTAGCAGCCGCCTATCTAGAGGACTAGCTGCTAAGCCACTTACAATGCGGCCACATATTTCGTAGCAGCCGCCTATCTAGAGGACTAGCTGCTAAGCCACTTACAATCCGGCCACATATTTCGTAGCAAGCCGCCTATCGAGATGCCTAGCTGCCAAGCCATTTACAATGCCGCCACATGTTTCGTAGCAAGCCGCCCATAAAGACGCCTAGCTGCCGCTTGCCTTCACTGCCGTGCTTTCTTTGCCGTGCGCGTACAATGCGTTATTATATACCATGAATAGCTTACCTCTGTAAATTATCTTTGTGGTTCAGTTGGTTATATAGCTCATCGGAGTTCCCACGCGGGTCATGAAATCGCTGTACGGTGATAACGCTCCCATCATCAATGAATAATCTTTATCCTGTCGGACAGAGTAAGATTCAAATGTTTTTTTATATGAAAAACAAATTAATAATGCTGGATATTTTCACACAGCATCATCTAGCCCCAAAGTAAGCAGAGCTTGGAACTGCATGACTGATATACTACCTAAATACATATTTTTTTGTAAAAACATCATTATTACAAGTATTTGTTAGTTGGTCATACTGCACTAACGACTAGTTGCACGTTCAGGATGTCTGGTGGAGAATGCCTTGTCATTAAGTCCTCCTAGCACTACATACTTTATGTGTATATCCTACTTAATACCATAAATGCGAAAGTCTGCGTGTATGTGTGTAGGTATGTTTGTTACCACGTATCTCCGTAACTACTAAACCGGTTTTAATGGAAATTTAGAATGTACTTATTTAGTTTCTGGAATAACACATAGCTAATAGCTTATCTAATTTTCGAAAATCAACCTCTAGGGGTTTTTAAACAGGTAAAGTTTCTATGGTAAATTTTATTGCTTGCTTTGATTCGCTCAAAACTCGGTACAAATGAACTTTTAAAATAAATAGTATTAAATAAATAAAGTCGAGCGAATATTAGGCATACCTTTGTCGGATTTTATTCGTTACAAGATTATTGTTAAATTTTTCATAAAAGTTTAAAATCCGTATTGGAGCGCCCCATTAGAAAGAACATTTCTTGAAGTCATACTACATAAATTGTTGCAACAGACAAACAAACCTCTTACGGCAAACGCATACACGGGTTCCTGTCGTCGCGGGTAATAATGGCATAACTTCATCTAAGCGGGACAATTTTGTATTATTTTACATATGTTAGCATTGCTCAAAACAGTATAGGAGAACTTCGTGAGTGCCGGTAGGTATGCCCTAGAATCAAAAATTAGGAGGTATTTGTATTTGTAATCTTCGAATGAATTAATGAAAATACCTTATTGTACCTGCATCTTATACAAATAAACAAAATCTGGTTAAAATATAACAAGCTGTCTTAGGGGCCGTTCAAATATTACGTAAGCAGATTTATTACAATTATTTACCCCCCCATCCCCCTTGTCAGCAAAAGTAAGCAAAGCTCTTACCCCTTCCCCCTATGCTTACGTAAAAATTTTTCAATTATAAATGTATCTTTTTTTATTTATGATTATAATGTTATATTTATAATTTCAAAAATAAGAATAGATTTAGGATAGAGATTAGATTTTACTGATACAGTATTCAACATAGAGTAAGGGACAAAAAAAAAGGGACGCGGTAATTCCCCTAATCGGTTCTAAAGCGAGTGCCTAAACGTATGCATTACTTGCGGGAATCCTCGAAAATGCGTTTCGTTTTCAAGCATAGATAATGTGAGGGTTGCCATTCATGTAAAAAAGTAAATAACTACCGATGACGTAATCATCATCTAGACTCCCCTACCCCCCATGTCATCCAAAATAAGCAAAACAAAGACCCCTCCGCCCCCCAATAGTGCTTACGTAATACTTGAACGGCCCCTTATCGCAAAATCTCATTCAGCCAACCTTTTAACCTTGCCATTTAAGATAGGTGATAACTCTTTATTGCTTAAACAATTTAAGTGCACAATAAATGCATTTAAATTTTCTATCTATAATCTTGTGAAAATAAAATTGTTTATAAATGTATTGGGCCCAGAATTTGGTTTGGCGACTTGAGGTTTTTCTTCAACCTCAGGCTTATCCTCCTCTGGATTCCTCAGGATCTGGGCAACAGGAAACTGTTAGGTACATATAGTTAAAACTTAGACAAAATAACCCCGACCCGCGACTTAAGGCATTTGCCTTAAGGAAAAAACAGGAGTTTCTCAATTTGTCTATGTTTTTTTTGTGTTAAGCGATATCTTCGCTAATTGTAACCCGATTTTAATTATTCTTTTTTTGAATCCTAGGTTTCTGTCTTCTGAGAAAAACAACCTGGGAGTTTAAAAATCCAAAGTATAAAGCTCCTTTGTTTGTTGATAAGATTGCTTCACCGCAGTCTACAGCGTTGCTTAATATGAGACAAACTGTAGTCAAAAGCGAATAATTAGTCGGCAGGGATGGCAATCGCGAACGAAGTCGCGGGTACAGCTAGTTTAACATATGATACACCTTTACTTGCTTGTACAGCTTTTTCCCTAATAACGTAATTTTTAAATTATTATTTTATTTATGAGAAAAAATAAATGCTTGTCACATTGACTTACAAAATAGAAAATAGATTATCTTGACTATATTTAACAATAAGTGGCCATTTGGATATATAAAGCAGAGGTCAAAAATGATAATAAGGTTAATAGGGTTTGTATATTTGTTTTTTAGATTTGGGTTTTTATTTTGAACGACCTCTGTTTCGCAGTGGAGGAAGGCCCACCTGAGACGCAGAAGGTTGCGGATTCGATTCCCGTTGTGGGATAAATGTTTGCATCTGCAAATATTTGTCTCGGGTCTAGGTGTTTTCTATCTATACTAAGTATGTATTTTCAAAAAAAATATATATGTAAAGTAGTATATCAGTCATGTAGTTCCCATAACACAAGCTCTGCTTACTTTGGGGCTAGGTGATGTTGTGTGAAAATGTCCAGCATTATTTATTTTATTTATTTATCTGCCTTTATGCAAATCTGTCCTGCTAATCTGGGATTTTGCTTATCCGTCCTTCTGCTGCAGAGACCCTTCAGGGTGGCGATCCAGACTTTGACAATAGGGCTACCTACTCAGCGTACCTACACTACAAAGTGCGCGTACTTGAAGGTACATTCTAGGTATATCCTATATATTCTAGGCTTCAAGTTATTTTGGACGTCCATACTGTGTATAATGATCGTTTCGCAATATCTGACTCCTTTGAGAGACAGACAAGCCGACCGACAGAGACAAACATATATGAAAAAAAAATAGTTTTAGCTTCAGTATATCTTTATTTATTTATTTTGGCACACAAAACAGAATACAATCAAATTAAAATACATACTAAATTCACAAATAATTTGCGCTAGATGGCATTCTAAAACATGTGTAGGTACAGATCATGGTTAAGTGAAAAACAGTTGGTGCTTACATTGATAAGTTAGTTACAATTATATTATTTCTTATTATCGATTATTGAGTGCCCTCCAAAAAAATATCAAAATATATTAATGAACAGAATTGGACCTCTTACAGTTTTATTATTATAGTATCGAGATATATAGATTAACTATACCTATCTACGTTTTTTTTACAAAACCCTAGGTAACACATTACCTTTACTTACAGGATGGTATGCTCGAATGCCAAAGCTCAATAAAAGTAACCCACAAGATACCAATTTTCCAAAGAACAGCAGAAAGGCGCATGTTGAAAATTTAAAATTTGAAAGAGAATCAGTGACCTTAGAAGGAAAACCATAATAATTGATGACGCGAAACTGAGATGGAGATGGGCTGGACGTATGGCACGAGCAACCGATGTTAGATGGATCCAAACATTATTCATTGGCATCCTAGGATAATGAATCAGCCTAGAAGAAAACCGAAATAATAAAATTTACTTACTATACTTATATTTTTTATTTAAATAATTTATTAAATATTATCATAGCTTAGCACTGCACTTATTAAAATTAAGTATATAAAATTATTTAATAACATTTATTTACTATTATACATTTCGAAATTATTTATGGTTACTTAAATATAAATTGCCATACTATACATTTTGAAATACTATATGGTGGTTACTCAATTTATTAAAAAATATCATCTTTAGTACTACACTTTTTTAAAGTATATAAAACTATTTTTATATTAAAATTTACTAACAAATCTTAGCAATACTATGAACTTTACACTTACAGAAGTTAACAGAGAACAGAGTTACAGAAATTAGTCATGGCATGGCAGTCTAGGGTCATAGAGCAGTTGGTTTAACATAAATGGTAGTTCAGTGTCCCTACCGAAGTCATCAGTCCAAAGGATGATGCTAACCTACTTAAACCATCTTAGTATTATTAATTGTATGAAATGTGGTGAACCAACACAAAATATACTGGCATGGATAGCCAAATTAAATATATTTGGACCGTCATCAATGGAAATGTGTTAAAAACTAATTAAGTCTATGAATTAATATAACACAATTATACTAATTAATGTTGCTGAGTTGCTAAACATTTAGATATATAATATTATTGAGGTTTTTTGGCAGTACATAACGTAATATAATTTGTTCTTTTTATCACAGAATCACTAGTTGTTGCTACATCAACAAAACTTTTAATTAATGTAAAGATTCATTACACTTTTTGCGCTGTAGCGCACGGTGCGAGTGACAGCTATAACATACGAGTACATGTCTAAACAGGTGGCAGTGTTCTACAAATGTTTTAAAATATCGATAACTATTCTCAGCAAGCAAAAACCACGGTGAGAATTTTCATATTTTATTATATGAAACATCTACAAAATCGCATAAGAAATTACAGTTAAATTGCCGGCTAATAAGACTTCAGCTAAACTATAGCTGGCTATTCGACGTGACGAAGCCGACGGCCGCGGTGTTCTATAGTTGGGACCCTTGAACTGTTCGTCCGAGCTTGCCTCTAGGTCAGTAGTGGGGGAATTCGACGATTCACCCAAACTTGAGTAGTAGGAGGTCAGTAGTAGGAGGCTTCAGCAGTTCACTTGAGTTTGACTCGAGGTAAGTAGGGGGGGGACTGCGACGGTTCATACGAGCATGCCTTGAGGTCGGCAAGGGGGACTTGGACGAATCACTCGAGCTTGTTTCGAGGTAGTAGTGGGGGAATTCGATGGTTCACCCGAGCTTGCTTCGAAGTCAGTAGTGAGGGTCTTCAGCCGTTCACCTGATTTTGCCTTGAGATAAGTAGGGCGGGGACTATGATGGTTCACTCGTGCTTGTCTCGAGGTCAGTAGTGGGAGAATTCGACGGGTCACCCGAGCTTGCCTCGTGGTCAGTAGTAGGGGGCATCAGCCGTTCATCTGAGCTTGCCTCCAGGTAAGTAGGGGGGGACTTCGACGGTTCACTAGAGATTGTGTCAAGGACAGTAGTGGGAGAATTCGACGGTTCACCCGATCTTGCCTCGAAGTCAGTAGTAGGGGGCTTCAGCCGTACATCTGAGCTTGCCTCCAGATAAATAGGGGGGGACTGCGACGGTTCACTCGAGATTGTGTCAAGGTCAGTAGTAGGGAAATTTGACTGTTCTGACTTCGAGGCAGCTGAGCTTGCCTCGAAGTCAGTAGTAGGGGGCTTCAGCCGTTAAAGTTAAAGTTAAAGTTAAAGTTAAAGTTATTTATTCATTAAACATGTAGCATAACAGATCACTTAAACCTAAGCCGCTACATCTTTTATATAGGAATTTAAATTTAACACTTATTATACACATTTATAGTGATTGAGATCAATATTTTTAACAACTAAATTAACATAAAACAATAAATAATAGTAATCGCATTTGTAGAGCAAATAACATAAACAGAAAATGTATTATAAATACCTATATAATATATTCGCAATACGTTAGACATGCCCTCTCGACTATAGGCCATCTATCTGCAAAAATATCAAGCTGCTGGTGAGATTTCAAGAGTTGATTGAGGTGTCGTTGTGCACGGCAGACTGGGGATTGTTGGCGCGCCACGGTGCGTGCAGGGGTAACAGAAAAAAGAGGTACGCGCCCGGGACGGAACCTGACGCGATTTTCCGGAACACACAGCCTGCTCGCCTCGCATAGCAACTCAGGGCAATTGAGTATTCCTCGCAAAATACGACAGACAGTGAGAATTTGATCACACTGTCTGCGCGTTTCCAACGAGTTAAATCCCAATATACCCTGAAGAAATTTGGTAGGGTAGAGGAAAGGATAGTAACCAAACATTTTCTGATACAGGAATCTTAGAAAGCGTTTTTGAACTTTTTCTATCATAAGAGTGTACGTAACTTCATGAGGATTCCACACACACGCACTAGACTCTAATTTAGATCTAACTAGAGCTGTGTACAGAAGCTTAATTGCACTCACGTTTGAAAACTCCTTACATGTCCGGTTGACAAATCCTAGCCTTTTAAAACAATCTATAGTAAGTTTCCTCATATGGTTGTGGAATTTAAGTTCAGGATCAAAAGTCACACCTAAATCTCTTACTAGTTGGCATCTCTTTAACGGCTCACCAGTTATAGCATACTGGAAGATTATGGGACGTAGAGATCGAGTAAAGCTCATCACTTGGCATTTGGCAACATTAAGATTTAACCTATTATCATTACTCCATGTTTGCACGGCATTTAAGTCTCGTTGTAGAACGCAGCAGTCCTGTTCAGATTTAATATCTAGGTACAGTTTTACATCGTCAGCATACACTAAACACTTGGCGTTAACAAGGGACTTGGTAAGATCGTCAATCATCATTGTGAAGAGCAGAGGTCCTAATGAGGAGCCTTGGCTAATGCCTGATCTAGTGTGATAAGTTGCCGAATCATAGCAACCAAGTCTTACAAACTGTTTTCGGTCCCGGAGGTAATCAGAGAATAGCCACATTAGACTAGGAGAAAAACCAAATGCACTAAGTTTATGAAGCAGAACATCGTTATCAACTTGGTCAAAGGCTTTTTTGAAGTCAAGGTAGACTACATCTACTTGAGTGTTAGAGTCTAGATTATCAGCTATAAAGTTAACTAGAGTTAAAAGGTTGGTGCTGACTGAGCGTCCTCTTCGGAATGCATGCTGGGCGTCATCTAGGTACGGTTCTACTTGCTTGTATAGTTTAGTATGTAATAAGCTTTCGAATAGCTTAGCAAGCGAAGAAAGAATAGCAATCGGTCTGTAGTTTTCGGCTAAAGTCTTATCGCCTGTTTTGTGGATTGGAACTACTCTTGATTGTTTCCATAGTGTTGGATAACTACCAGTTTGAATAGAAAGATTGAAAATATGAGCAAGTGGGACTGCAAGTTGAGATTTAAATGCTTTTAAAATGTATGATGGTATATTATCTGGACCAAGTGAGCTTCTGGCTTTGAGCTTTCCTATAGCAGATTCTACTTCAGCTGCTGTGAACTCTGAAATGCTAACAAGGGAGTATTCATTAATAGCTATTATGCTTTCCACATTAAGATCGGGAATCCTTGGCTGAAAAACACCACTAAAGTATTGTGCAAATGCTGCGGCAGCTTCTTTTCCAGTATATTTACGTCCCTCATGAAAGATGCAAGGGTCAAAGCCTCCCTTCATTTTTAAACTCTTGACATAACTCCAAAACATTTGCGGATTTTCACAAATATTAGTTTGCACACTTATTTTGTATCCATTGCAAGCTACTAAAACACGAGTTTTTACTGAAGATCGAATAGCACTATAGAAAGAGTATAGATATTTATCTTTACTAATTTTCCATATTTTGTGTAGAAGCCATTTTAGTCTAATATCTGTAATAATTTCTCTAGTATACCAAGTCGGGTATCTGCGGATCGGTTTAGTATTACGAAATTTCTTAGGTACGCACTGATCAAAACTATTATATAATAGAGATTGTGTCAAGGTCAGTAGTGGGGGAATTCGACGGTTCACCCGAGCTTGCCTCGAAGTCAGTAGTAGGGGGCTTCAGCCGTACATCTGAGCTTGCCTCCAGATAAGTAGGAGGGGACTGCGACGGTTCACTCGAGATTATGTCAAGGTCAGTAGTGGGGGATTTTGACGGTTCACCCGAGCTTGCTTTGAAGTCAGTAGAAGGGGGCTTCAGCCGTACATCTGAGATTGCCTCCAGGTAAGTAGGGGGAGACTGCGACTGTTCGTCCGAGTTTGCCTTGAAGTCGGCAGGGGGGGACTGCGACGATTCACTCGAGCTTGCCTCGAGGTCAGTAGTGAGGGGCTTCAGCCGTTCTCCTGAGCTTGCCTCCAGGTAAGTAGGGGGGGACTGCGACTGTTCATGCGAGTTTGCCTTGAAGTCGGCAGGGGGGGACTGCGACGGTTCACTCGTGCTTGTCTCGAGGTCAGTAGTGAGGGGCTTCAGCCGTTCACCTGAGCTTGCCTCCAGGTAAGTAGGGGGTGACTGCAACGGTTCATCCGAGCTTGCCTTGAAGTCGGCAGGGGGGGAATTCGACGCTTCACTCGAGCTTGCCTCGAGATCACTAGGGGGAGAAGGTATAGGCGCGTCTTCTTCATAGATCATCTGCAGCCTACTTTTACTTCGTTTGCGGTGCAATCTCTGCAATCAAATAAAATTAGCTTAGATTGTTTTAAGGTAAAATGCTGAAGGCGCCCGCGGTGGCGGTAGCAATTGCAAACCGCAGAATGCAACAACAAACGCAGACTTCAGACTGCAACTGCAAACTCCAGACTGCAATTGCAATGCCTCTGTCGCCTGCGGTCTGACGTATGCAGAACATAGCGAATATGTATCGTGATACAGGCGGCGTGCAGTCGCTGCTAATACGCGAGGCAAGTGCTCTCAAACGGTGAAAGAAAGCTAACAACGTGAATTCGCGACGAAACCGGCACGTCCGGGAACCAAACATTCAAAAGGTTTACTCATTACTTATTCACCTTTTACTATACTGGTTCTTTCACCATATTAATCTCAAGAATCCGTACCTCAAACTGGTCAGTTCGTACTGACATGATCGGAGAAATGAGAATTGAGTGGCAAAATCCATCGGTACTCGACGGGATTTGAAACCAAGGACGCTATACATTGACTTTACTAAATGATCCTTGTTATATGATTAATAAAATCCTTTTGACTTTGACTTAATTCGTATTCACTGGACCGCACGCTCTCGGTGCTGTGAATACAAGTTGCAGCGCCTCCTAGTGATGTATGCCATTGATCTATGGAACTTTTAACGGTTACTAAAAACTGGAGAATTCAGATTCATATCGTCAAATGTAAGCGCCCTCTAGTGAATTGAGGTCATAAAACCTATCCTAAGTACCATTCTTGAAGTTATACTAAATGATTGCAAAATACCGCAAATAAAATAAACAGACAAGCAAATAAACAAACAACGTCTTGCCCCAGACGTCGCGTCGTCGGGCTCCTATAATATTAGGTTGGGGAAAAAGTCTTTTCGCATTATTGTATGTATGAACTTGTAATAAAATCTCTTTGGCTATACTATTTGTATCTGGCTGGTTTTGGTATCATTAAAAGTTTAAATTTTAAAGAAGATAATTCCAAATTCAAATTAGGAAAATGTGTGATTTTTATTTGTTTTTCGTACTGTCAAGATGAGTGAATCTAATGAAGAAATTCGATACATTTTAAAATTTTACTACAAAAAAGGTAAAAATGCAACGCAAGCCGCGAAAAAAATTTGCGATGTTTATGGACCTAGTGCAGTGTCTGTGAGAGTAGCACAAATTTGGTTTAAGCGTTTTCAATCCGGAAATTTTGATGTCAAAGATGCACGTCGCTCTGGTCGCCCTATTACGGATAAAATGGATGCCATTTTTGAAAAAGTGGAGCAAGATCGGCATATCAGTAGTTACGACGTAGCTGAAGAACTGGGAATTGACCACAAAACAGTTTTGGCGCATTTGAAAAAAACTGGGTACACAAAAAAGCTCGATATTTGGGTACCTCACGAGCTCACTGAAAGAAACCTAATGAACCGTGTTCTCATTTGTGATTCTTTATTACGACGTAATGAAACCGAACCATTTTTGAAGAAGCTGATAACTGGTGATGAAAAGTGGATCACGTACGACAAGAACGTGCGAAAAAGGTCGTGGTCAAAGGCCGGTCAGGCTTCACAGACTGTGGCGAAACCCGGGTTAACTCGCAACAAGGTGATGCTGTGTGTGTGGTGGGATTGGAAGGGCATTATTCATTATGAGCTGTTACCACCAGGCAGGACCATCGATTCTGAACTCTACTGCGAACAACTGATGAGATTAAAACAAGAAGTTGAGAGAAAGCGGCCGGAGTTAATCAACAGAAGGGGTGTGGTTTTTCATCATGATAACGCTAGACCTCACACATCTTTAGCCACTCAGCAAAAATTAAGAGAGTTTGGCTGGGATGTGTTAATACATCCGCCGTATAGTCCTGACCTTGCACCTTCAGATTTCCACCTGTTTCGGTCTCTTCAGAATTCTTTAGGCAGTGTCAGGTTAACATCACGAGAGGACTGCCAAAACCACTTGTCGCGGTATTTTGAACAGAAGCCCCAAAGTTTTTATAGCAATGGGATCATGTCCCTGCCTACAAAATGGCAAAAAGTTATCGAACAAAATGGTACCTACATACTTTAGTTAAATGTAAATAAACTATATTAAAAAATGTTTTGAATTTTCTTAAAAAATGCGAAGAAACTTTTTCCCCAACCTATTATAATAGCTAACACCGAACACACACATACACAGTCCAGACCTCACACTAGATGTCGTGGGTATCAGGAGTTACGTGTACCGTGGCATCACTAAATCCAAACCTGGAACAAATATCTGCAGGACATGAAAACATGCTGTCTTACAGCGGGAATCGAACCCGCACCTCTTGCGGCGCAGCTGGCTGTTCGCCTGCCGCGCCACTAAGTCGTCTTACAGATAGTTCAACTTACAGGACGTCTGGGAACGCTGAAGATGGACTCATCGCTGGACCGGCCGGAACTAAGGGTGCCATCTTCCAGTGTCATTCGCGAATTTAGCTGCATTTGCAGAAACATCTGTCCCAGCTGCTCTTTCACCAGGTGCGGCTGGAACAGTTATGAAGAATATCTACAGTCGTGTTCAACTAATTAGGGACACTTTCTACTTAAACCAAATAGTGAATTTATTTTTCTTTTCCAACGACTCTAAAAAGAATATCAGATTTGTTACATGTAAATATCATTAGTCATTTATGTGTCCGATTATAAAAACAATAACAACTCCTTGAACACTAAATCTCTTTACAGTATCGCTGCTGGCTGGCCATTTAATTAGGGACACGGAGTAATAGCGTTCTATTTTTAAAATTTAAATCCAAATAATTCACTTATTATCTTCTCATAATGTTTCGATGTAGTTTTGGCGGCAATCCGAATTTTTAGTTTTGAGTCTTGAAAAGTATTTTAAATAAAAATGGGCAGAAATACAAATTGCGATGCAACACAACGAAAAATTATTATGAAGTTTGTCGAGTGTGGGTGGGCGTACCGAAGGATAGCAGATTATTTAAATTGTTCAAAAACTATGGTGTCCAATGCGAGATTCACAAAAAAAAATGGTGAAACACGGCGGTTAAAACATTAAAATTTGGGGTTCATTTTCTGGACGTTGAGTTGGACCTGTGAGGAAAGTTCAGGGTAATTTAGACCAATATAAATACAAGGCGATATTAGAGGAAACAATGCTTCCCTATGCTTGGGAACATCTCCCTATTATATGGACGTTTCAGCATGATAACGACCCGAAACATACCGTCCGGCAAACATTCCTGTCGAAACATGTTAGAAACTGATAATGTCTATGCCACATCGGTGTCAAGTCATTACTAACAAAGGTTTTGCTACTGGGTACTGATTTTACCTGCAAATCAGTACCCAGTAGCAAAACCTATGGGGTGTTTCGTTTTCGTGTAAAACCTTTGAAGTTGTGTGAACTCGATCGAATATTTGGTGGCTTGCCGTTCGCAAAAGACTGCAAGGTCTACGAAAGCTTTCGCTAGATGGCGGTACTAGTAGCGATCCGAGAAATAAATCGGCACCGTTTAGAAGCCTACCCCCATACCGCGTCACTAAAACGATGCGAAGAACCCGATTTCTACCGGCGAATTAGTTTTTGATGAAGAGACTCGAATCGTAAACATCACGCGCCCTAAAATATATTCGTTAAACCCCTACAAAATCGTAACACCATCTTATTATCACTGTGTTAATGACTGTCGCGTGTGCCCACATAGAAGAAATCAGCTAAACACTCGGAGGACTCCAGAACCCGTCTTGCAAGGTTAGTAGTGGCCCCTCTTGTTCTTGCGCTGTTCGGTTCCCGCCGGAATTCTATCGAGTACACACAATAAAGTTTTATACTCTTCTCGCGACGATTAGGCCTTCTGCCTTAATTTACCCTTTGTATCAACGTGTTGTTGATACACTATTTTTAATTTTACTTTACTGTCCGTAATTAAATTTCCAGCTACAGAATTAACTTAAATTGAATACGTGCTTAAGATTAGAATTCAATTTTTTTTCTTGTTGTTTAATCTTGTTTACAGCAATTTATAGCATAATAATCGGACAAAATTATGTTAATAATAGTTATTGAGAAATCAATAGGGTTTCATATTTATGAGTACATAACGAGGTTATTTCTCTTCGATATCTTGAATGTCCCTAATTAGTTGACAACGACTGTATTTGGCCCCGATTTGCCTTTGAAGCCTTACTATAAAATAGCGTACCTGTTTCCAATTCTCAAATCTCTCCTCATCAGCTTTTAAGACTTCATCTTTTGACCTCGACGGTATCTGGTATCTGAAAGCTAGCTCCTCGTTCATGTTAGCCTGAAATTACAAAATAATAAGTTAGTACGTAAACAGATAGAGGTGTATGTGCACAATAACACATAGGCTACTTTTTATCCGGATACCGCACCGAGGCTCTTGCCATGTTGCGTGACTTTATGGATCCCGAGATTCCAAGCTCGCACTCAAGACATCTTCCACACCCACGGGGCGACTTAAACTCACAGACCGTGACCTTTGAGTCGCGGTCAAAATAAGATTTATACAACTAAATTGGCAAACGCTTGTTTGCCGATCCGGCCCTCCTATTGATATGCGGTTACCGTGACCTATGGACACTTGCAAAACCAGAGGTATCACACGTGCCTGTAATTTCACCGGCACACATACACTTCAAACTGGAACACAGCAATGCGAGCGTTACTGCTTAGCGGCAGAAAAAGGTATCTTGGTAACTTCCCCGGACGAGCTCTTTCTAAAGCTTCTGAGCTCTACTACTGCTCTTCTAATTTCTTATGTTACTTACCAGTTCCGACATACTCCTGCACATGGTCTCCTGGGGGTTCTCCGGAATGTAGTAATACGGTGGGGACGCGGAAGACGCCGCAGACGCAGCTTCGGGGTTCTGGAAATAGATTTACTCCTAGATCGCTTGTACACACTAAGAAAAGTCACCGGGCCTAGGCAATAATTCGTGTCGTTTCTACGCACGAACTGTGTTCACTGCCTCGGCGCTGAACAAGAAAAAATCTTGTTTTCTCTAGACACGACGCTAACATGATTATTTTCTTCCCGAACAATCCAAAATTAACGATAGATTCGACCACTGCACGCATAACACTTTATTGTTCGAATACAATCTTATCGTATACTGATAATATAATATTATATGACTTGTCTGCAGCAGACACGAAACGGTTTTCGTGCATAGATCTGACAAAAAAATTATCGTGTATATGCTCTCATTGGTCTTGTCTAAAACACACGTTGGATTTTCTTAGCGTATAAAGGGGCCTTAGAGAATAATCGAAATCAAGACACAAAAATAGCCTAGCTCCTGAAAATACGTAATTTGAGTCGGCTCTGATCGCCCTACGATCACCCTTCGATCACCCTTTATATAAAATATGTCGACCCATGTTATGGGACAAGGTTCATCATTATTTTTGTTATGCATCCTTTTCATGGGGTGATGTCAAATTTTGGTATGGACAGACTGGATTAGTCAAAATAAAATTAGGGCCGAAAATTATGATGCATTAATACTTTTGCCATAAGAGGTTGTTTGGTGGTTTGTTTATCTCCGAAATGGCTTATTAAATTGTAATGCAGTTTTTTTAAATCTATTTGATGTCTTCAATGATGTTTCTTAGATAACTGTTATATGTATATATAATATCGCCACAAGTTTCTAGAGAGCGCTACAAATGATGGAAATATAGATAGGGGAATCCACAATTATACTAATCCAAAAATACTAGTAAAAAAAAAACTAAATGACGAAACAGAATCGGGGAACAACGTAAGAGTTTAACTAGCTAGGATCTAGGTACCTTTTCAACGGTCTCAGGAAGAGGTCTAATTAGTTCGTTGCTGTTCCCAGTACTGCTGCACTCCGTATTGAAGAAGGATGAGTAGTAAGACGAGCAGCTGGACTCTCCGTCGGTCCTCACGGTCTGATCGCTATTCTGACGCGACACACCCGACCGGACCAATGGACTTAATGTCTTCTGCTGTGGGGTTTTATAAGCTTTTGTTAGTTCGGTATTCCATTCAGTGATATAAGGTAAATGAAAAGTTCCATTAGAAAGTGCTACAGCGCCTCACAGTCGTCAACCCTTACGTTCTATAAGTACCGGTACAGATAAAAAAATCACTTAACAGACACATACGCAGTCCTGACCCCACACTAGGATTCCCTGTATTGAGACTTTCTCAACTTTCTCTTTTACAAAGTGAAAATTATTTAACTACCGCTGAGAGAACGGGAATAACCCGAGCTTATAAAATCTAGGTACCTTTTTATCAATTTCAGAACGAAGTTTCTTTGGTTCGTTACTGTTCCCAGTACTGCTGGACTCCGTATTGAAGATGGACGAGTAGAAAGATGAGCAGCTGGACTCTCCGTCGGTCCTCACGGTCTGATCGCTGTTCCGGCACGAGAGGCCTGATTTGACCAATGGACTTAATGTCTTCTGCAGTGAGGTTTTATAAGCTTTTTGAGGTTCGGTTTTCCATTCGGTGATCTAAGGTAAACAAAAGTGCCGTTAGAAAGTTCTACAGCGTCTTGCTTTCTTCAACACTTACGTTCTATAAGCACTTGTACAGATAAAAAAAACACCCATCAGACACATAGATAGTCCTGACCCCACATTAGGATTCCCTTTATCGAGAAAGTTAACAACATTAAAATTTAACTACCGCTGAGAGAACGGGAAAACCCCGAAGTTATGAGATCTAGGTACCTTTTTAACAATTTCAGGACGAGGTCTCTTTGGTTCGACGCTGTTCCCAGCACTGTTAGACGCCGTATTGAAGGACGAGTGGTACGATGAGCTGCTGGATATCCCGTCAGTCCTCACGGTCTCGTCACTATGCGGGCGCGACAGACCCGACCGGACCTCTGGACTAAATGGCTTCTGCTGTGAGGTTTTATAATCCTTTGGCAGTTCGCGATTCCGCTTAGTGATCTAAGGTAAACGAAAAGTTCTATTAGAAAAACAGATCCATCATTAGAAGTTAGATCGTCTCACTGTCTTCAGCTCTTATGTTCTACTAAATGCCTGTATGATTTTACTTCTTATTTTTACCAACTTATTACAGAAGCCTATATCATGATTTTGCAATAGGTTCACAGTGATTCGTAATATCTACTACCAAATTGTAAATGTTTGGAGCAACTGTTATGATGTTGTTGTATTTACGAAAACCTGTCGTACCTCAAATATTCTAGACTGTGAGATCATCGATGATCGGTATAGCATATTTAGATGTGATAGAGACCGCATAGCAACTAATATGACTGTGGAAGAGTATTTGTAGCTGTTTTAAAGGAATTAAACCCGTCTTCCTAGCGGATCATCGGCCATCGATTCCTAGCGGTGGCCTTAATAAATACCACATTATCTGTGCGGCTTACATTCCACCTGATGCACTTGAGGACCTATACAAAGACCAATTTAATTATCTAACCAATATGTTAAATAACCATATCACTGATAATTTATACGCTTTAGATGACTACAATCATAGCTATTGTCCCTTACATTACTAATTGTCTCTCTCTGGTCCGTAATAAAATATGTAAACCTAATTTTAACAAAGCATACTATGAAATTATTAATTACGACATAAATGAAATAGCCTGGAGAGGTATATTATGCAACAGATTCGCTAAATATTTTCTATGACATTAATAATAGCATCATCTTCAAAAACACAACTCTACCCTAAAAAAAAAAAAACATTGATATCGAGTTTTTAAATGAGCGCACTTTTAATAAATTAATTGTGAAGACTCTCTGAATGACTATTATTTTATTCTATTTTGTTTGCATTTATTAGGTTTATTTATTGTTGTAAATTATGTAAATAAATTTACTCTCGTTTCTTAATATCTTACAATTAGACTCACGTAGCCGCAGGGTAAATACCAGACAGCAAGAAATACTTACTTTCTTGCTGTCTGGTAGTTATATACCTACCTTGTTTATGTATCGCTAGTAGATATACTATTGTATATCTATATGCGTAAACTTGCAACAGATTCAAGCGTAGCTGGTTTATTATTGACTGGTTATAAAATTATCGACTGTACATACAAATCGTAGTTATATCTGGTTAGTATGAAATAACACTTTTTTTGACAAAGAGGCATTAGGACGCTTGCAACACGTTGCAACTCGCGCGTTGCCGACCCTAAAAGTATCATGTTCCTGTAATTTATCCGGCACCCATAGCCCTAAATTGCCAACCGGCGGCGGCGTACACAACACTACGTTAACATACCTGTAGATAACTAAAAGTCGCAAATTCAGACGGGTTGAGGGACTTGGGCTGCAACTCCTCGAGCGGTCGGTTATTCGCATTGACGGCTTGTTGGTCTTTGAAACTGTACGGAGTACTATGCGCCGGCGGCGAATACGGCAAATTCACTGAAAGGCGAGCCAATATTGTTAAGGCAACCTTTACTTGTTAGTAAAGTTTTGTAAACATATACTATTCTACCATACAACCACGCAATTGGAAGCAAGTTGGGCACAGTCCATCATAGGAATCCAACAGCTAGTTGGTCCAACAAGCAGGCAACATAGGATTGGAAAGAGGTTAGAGAGGCTGTTGCCATGCAAAGGGACAATACAGGCTAAATAACAATAATAATTTAGAAGCAAGCATCTTTATCTCTTTCAGTTGTGTCATTTCAAATTCAACGTTATATATATTCGTATGTTACCATTTATCTGCGACTATCTTATCTGACTGAAATGCGGTTTTATGCAATTATTTTGTATGACTGCAAGATGTTTTTTACTGCCACAAGTCACTACGAGGCAATGCAATAAATAATAACCGAGTTTCAAAATTTGCAAGAATGAACTTGTTTGTACTCACCTGAAGCGCTGGGAAAGAGCTGCATCTGATGCGAGAGTGGTGCAGGAATCTGGGGCGCTTGTGGGATGTTCCCGGACTCTGCGTCAGTCCAGTGCGACGAGTCCATCGGTATGGTGGCGGAGACGGCCGTTGACGGATGGTTCATCGGAAACACATCTGGAATAACAAATTATAATTAGCAAGCTCGTACAATTAAATTACGATTCCGAAGGCGACGTCAGCGACCGACTGCAAACGCTGATCGCAAGTTGTCGCCGTATAATCAATATAATATGATTGCCATTCAAGCATCAGGATCGTGTGATCGAAACGCTTCACTTTAATAATTACCTACATCATAAAGTTGTTTTAATCGTCCAAAGTTCGCCGCGGTACTAACTAGGTACATGTGATGTATCGGTCCCTCCCCGCGCCTAATAACGGGTCTTCCAATAGGCACGTCCGAACTTTGGCAGTTGGTAGCGGCCATCTTGTTGTCTACATCTGTCAAATTGGTTGTCATTTATTTATTCTGTTTTGCCAAATCATCATGGATAGCTATAGCATTCAACAACACGTGCAAATGATAAAATTGTTTTATCAAAATGAGTGTTCTGTTCGGGCAACGCACCGCGCGCTTCGCCCATAATACGTTTTTTTTTTTTTTTGAACTGGTCATCTGAACACCAACGACATGTGGTTTCAACAAGACGGCGCTACGTGCCACACAGCTTATGCCACATTGAATACTCTGCATGAGAGATTTGAGGGCATGGTCATCTCACGTGGACATCGTGGACATCTGATGTGAACTGGCCACCGAGATCGCCACTTTTTCTTATGGGGTTTTCCTAAGTCGCAGGTCTATGCCACAAACCACAGCGGCCCTCAAAGCCAACATAACCTATGCCATAGGTCAAATTCAGCCTGATTTATGCGCAAAAGTCATGGAAAATTGGATATCTCGCATGCGCTCCACCCAGAGAAGCCGTGGCGCACATTTGAATGATGTCATATTCCACACATAATGGCATCACTACATCTTTCAAATAAATAAATAATTTCGATAATATCTCACACACACTTTGTTTTATTTAAATTTAAAGATGCTTAATGAAAGACCCTATACATTTCCTTCCGCTCCGCATTATACAGCCCACACTTCAGCGTGAAGTCTAGCGTCTCCTGCTAGACTTCACGCTGAAGCACAAAATATCTTCATCTTAAAATATGATGAACTCACCAACAGTGGTGGTCGGCTGGACAGGGCCCGCCGTGATGTCGGCAGAGATCACTTGACAGGAGGTCAGACTCGGCGGCTGCAAGGATGGCCGCTTCGGAGCGATCACCTCTTCTATTGCGTTCGATGCTCGCTTAAAACCTTGCAACTGAAATTGCACAAGTTATTTTTTACATTTAAAATTTCAAAACCTTTGTTACCATCATCGATTGTAGCCCCCCGCTGTAACTTGTGGCTGTAAAACCTATCTGAGAACATCCTTTGAAGACAAACAAATCGATTGCCAAAACCAAATTTCAATCCGACAAGCCGTTTTCAAGATAAATAGTAACAGACAAACAAAGAACCTCTAAACGCGTATAAAGGCTCTTGTCGTCGCGGGTAGAAATAGCTATATTCACGACGCGACTTAGTGAACATGTATGTACGTTTTTGTAACGCAGCTGTGTGAGGAGGAGTGAATAGTTCAAAGTATTTAGTTTGAAAAGGTATGTAGTAAGTACTTGTGTCGCCTCCGCAGTCGTTGTTGGCTGGAAGGAGGCGTTGCACCGCGCCAAGTGCTCCATCGTCTTCTGTCTGGAGTCAGAAGCGTTCTCAGATTTGTTGGTGTTGCGGCAATCGCGGTGATTCCTCGCAAAATTCTTTTGCATCTCAGTGTTGTGCCTGTAATATTAATAAGTAGATTGTTCAACAAGGGACTAATACGAGCCATTTCATAAGAGACAGCGAGGGAGGCTATAGAAACGAGTATGAATGGGTTTTAGTCTCGAGTTGAACTTTTCACTTTTATTGCGAGAAAATAATATAACTTTACGGTACCTATTGCAGTAAACATTCTAGAGATTTCGCGGCAAAAAAAACTATTTAAAAAAATCTTACTGTTGATAAACGATCAGTGCGTTCATCCAAAAAACGGTTAGGAAGCAGTGTAGGATGTTTTCAGTTCCAATTTTAAAAAATGGAACATCGTAAATCCGAGTCTCTATAAAGAATCACAATATTTTATATATTATAGTCCGTTGATAAAAACGACAAAAATACAAAATAAGTACTTTAGTCCTCTAGAGGTAATGATACATTTAGGTCCGCCTACGCTTTTCTAAAATGACAAACTTTTAGAGCATGACAAGTGAAAAATATTATTATAATACTTTTATCATAGTCAATAATAAGGATATTCCCCCGCGATGAAATAAAATATTATTTAACATTATACATTTTTCAGGTAAACAGTGTCTTGGTGAATGATTGCTTCTGTGGAATGCTTACATGGTCAGCAGTGTCTCGGTGAGTCTCGTCGAGTAGAAGTCGTTATGGAGCGGGTTCCTCGCCTGCAGCTCGAGGGTGGAAGGCGAGCTCGGGCAATTCTTCTCGACGAGCTCGCCGGAACAGTGTGCCAGCGGACACATCAGGCTGTTACTGGAACACGTAATGTCATGCAGTATCTTGTAATCGTATTGTAGGTATTGTAAACATTGCTATTTAGCGATCAGACCGGCTATTGAATTTGTTGGGATGTTCAGGCTCGAAGCGTCGAGGCTCAACGAGGGGAAACTTAGCAGTCATCCATCCGTTCAATAACTAAAGCTTTATTTATCACAATTGACGATAGGTGTCGCTTTGCTTATTCAATGGTTATTTGTGGCGCAGAGGGCGAAGGCCCGCCTGAGACGCATAAGCTTGCAGGTTCGATTCCCGCCGCGGGCCAAATATTTGTATGATCTACAATTTTTTGTCTCGGGTCTGGGTGTTTTCTATGTATAATAAGTAAATATTTACAAAAAAATGTATACAAGTGGTATATCAGTCATGTAGTTCCCATAATACAAGCGCCGCATAGTTTGGAGCTAGATGATTCTCTGTAAAATATATCCAGTATTATTTATTTGTTTTTAAAAGTGTTAACCTACACTTGAGGGAAATCATAAGATTCAATAACATCCCAAAAATGTAACCTCGGCGGAACTTTTTCAACGGACCTTTATACAATCTAGAAATGCAACCTTAATCCAAATATTTATAAAGTTAAGGAAGGAATCTGGGTGTGGCCATTTCCACCATTTACCTTTGCTAAAGCTAAAGCTAAAACCAATCTCAGCCTACGGCTTCGCATGTGTGATACCCATATCACACGTGGATCATGGGTTGCCTATGTATTATTTATAAATCTACATCGTTTAGTTGACAATTACCTGGTAGCTCTGGCTAATCGCTTCGGATCCAGCGTAATAGCAACGTCGCCGTCCGCGCGGCTTATATTTTCATCGAAGCAGTAAGGCTGGTGGCTGTCGAAATATCTACAAAAATAATAACAAAAACATTAGGTACGCCTTCATAAAGAGTTATTTCACCTACTTATACCAACCCGCATCTCCCCAGGTACGGAAGTGTGACATTTTTCTTCGTGATGTGAGAAATGAGTCAACAAAATGATACTTGAGTCAAGAATTATTTTGAGTTTCGTTTGATAAACCTTGAGCTATTAGTTCATAGATTTATCTATGTTAGTGTCAACACTCTGTATGGAAGTAAAAGTTGGCTATGGAAGATTTTATTTTTTAATTTTCTTACTACTACGCCTAGCTGCCAAGCCACTTACAATGCAGCCATATGTTTCGTAGCAAGCCACCTATCTAGAGGCCTAGCTGCTAAGCCACTTACAATGCCGCCACATGTTTCGTAGCAATCCGCCTATCTAGAAGCCTAGCTGCCAAGCCACTTACAATGCGACCACATGTTACATAGCATGCCGCCTATCTAGAGGCCTAGCTGCTAAGTCACTTACAATGCGGCCACATGTTTCGTAGCAAGCCGCCTATCGTGATGCCTAGCTGCTAAGCCACTTACAATGCGGCCATATTATGTTTCGTAGCAAGCCGCCTATCTAGATGCATAGCTGCCAAGCCACTTATAATGCAGCCATATGTTTCGTAATAAGCCGCCTATCTAGAGGTCTAGCTGTTAAGTCTCAATGTAGCCACATGTTACGTAACAAGCCGCCTGTCTAGATGCCTAGCTGCCAAGCCACTTACAATGCAGCCACATGTTTCGTAGTAAGCCGCATATCTAGATGCCTAGCTGCCAAGTAATTTACAATGCAGCCATATGTTTCGTAATAAGCCGCCTATCTAGAGGCCTAGCTGCTAAGTCTCAAATCGGCCACATGTTTCGTAGCAAGCCGCCTATCTAGAGGTCTAGCTGCCAAGCCACTTACAATGCGGCCGCATGTTTCGTAGCAAGTCTATAAAGACGTCTAGTTGCCGCTTGCTTTCAATACAGTGTTTTCCTTGCCATGCGCGTACAATACGTTATTATAGACTATGAATAGCTTACCTCTGTAAATTCTCTTTATAGTTCAGTTGATTATAGCTCATCGGAGTTTCCACGGTGGTCATGCAATCGCTGTGCGGTGATAACGCTGCCAGCATCACTGAATCTTTATCCTGTAGGACAAAGTGGGATTCAAATGTTTTTTTTTTATTTATAAATAATGCTGGACATTTACACACAGCATCATCTAGCCAAAAAGTAAGCAGAGCTTGGAACTACATAACTGATATACTACTTAAATACATATTTTTTTTAAAGAAATATTTGTTAGGTGGTCATTTTGCATCAACGACTATTTGCACGTTCAGGATGTCTGGTGGAGAATGCCTTGTCATTAAGTCCTCCTAGCACTACATACTTTATGTGTATATCCTACTAATATGATAAATGCGAAAGTCTTCGTGTATGTGTGTATATTCGTTACCACGTATCTCCGTAACTACTAAACCGTTTTTATGGTTTTTAAGTTTCTATGGTAAATTTTATTTCCTTGTATTGATTCGATCGGTACAAATAAACTTTAAAATAAATAAAGTCAAGCGAATACTAGGCATGTCTTTGTGACAGATTTATATTCGTTACGATCAAAAAATTAGAATTTGTATTTTTTTTGGTTAGTGTTTGAATGAATTAATGAAAATACCTTATTGTGCATCTTACACAAATAAACAATACAATAATATAAAATATATAAATACAAAAGCTGTCTTATGCAAAATCTCATCCAGACAACCTTTCAACCTTGTCATTTAAGATAGGTGACGACACTTTATTGCATATACAATTTAAGTGACCATTGAAAGAATTTAAATTTTTCTTGTGAAAAAAAAATAATTTGCTTACAAATGTGTTAAGCCCAGGATTTGGTTCGGCGACTTTAGGTTTTTCTTCAACCTTAGGCTTATCCTCCTCTGGATTCCTCAGGATCTGGACAACAGGAAACGGTTACACATAGTAATAATAATAAAACTCGACAAAAGTCAATAACGAGTTTATTTTTTACCCGCGACTTAAGGAGTCCGTATATGCATTTGCCACAGGAGCTTGTTTGTGTAGTTATTTGCTTCCTACCTTGTTATCTCCGAAACGATAATTGGTGACATTTCTTAGGTAAGTACAAAAGTTAACAAGCAATGTTTTTATTTTTTTTTATAATCACATACTACTTATTTCTCCATCATTAATTGCATGCAGCGCCCCCAAATGAGTTGTGACGATAAACCTATTTGAGAACCACCCTTTGCGCAAATCGATTACATAGAAATCGCATCCGATAAGCAGTTACGGAGGTAACTGCGAACAGACGAACAAACGAATACAAAAAATACACTCACAGCCTCTTTAAGGCAAAACGCATATAGGGGTTCCTTACGTCGTGGGTAAATACATTCGGCGTTTATTTCATCGTATATTTCTGCGCTCCTAGTGACGTGTGGTATTAAGCATAAGAATCTTGAAGAATCGCTTGAAGTCATACATAACGACTGCAAAAAAACGTATTTCAATCGAAAAAGACATTTCGGAAATAAATGGTAGCAGATAAACCAAGGAACAAACAAACTACCTCTTACTCTAATCGCGTTTATGCTCAAAAAGAACTTTACTCAATTATGGCTTAATTATGGCGTAAATTACAGAATATAAAAGCTTTGATACGTTCGTATGTTCGGAATACTAGCTGACCTGCTACTTACATTACTCAATGCCGTTAGGATATTCTCATTGTACAAATTAGCACGTTTAACGATGACTTGGCTATACTCTGAAGTGTTCAGGGGCTCCTTCAGCTGCGGCGACTTGAATACATCAGGAGTGGTTGGACCCTGAAAGAAGATGATAATAATAATAATAAAAATGTTACACATTTACACACAGCATCATCCACCAATAAGTTAGCAGAGCTTTTAAAAAAAAAACTTGTGTTATGGGATTTACATGACTGATATAAATACATACATATTATATATTCAGTAATTCTTTGTAGGCCACCCTGTTTTTGGATAGTTTGAATGTATGCCTAGAAAATTCGAATCTTTTTTTTTAAATATCCTCTCTAAGCTTATGTGAAGTTACGCTTAGAATAGTTAAACTAAGTATAATTATGTTTCAACCTAGTTTTAAAATCACTATTAATAAACTTAGACTAACGACGTTTTAGTAATACTTGGGTTCAAACTTGGTTTAAGAGTGAATAATTGCAACATCGTCATTCCTACCAAATTATCAAAGCTAATTTATGCTTTTTTGACATTTATATATCTGACAAAAGTGACGTAAACTTAACCTCAACTTTTCGTTTTTCATGTGAGTTGAGTTGTTTTCAATATGTCATTGTGTTGTGTTGTGTACTGTATATTTCGCGGTGGTATCTATTTATTTTTTAAGTTTTGTTGAAAATGAAAAGATGAATACAATGAAACGTAAACGATCAGTAAATTGGGATGAAGAAGTAAAGATGAGATTATGTTAAATAAGTACCTACCAACGATGACGAACAATAATAATTTTACTGAGCTAATGTTCTTGTTATTATTAATTTTTATTTAAAAACAGGGACGGGCCTAAACCTCCCAGTCCTTCCAATCAGGACATTGAAATTATTGATTTGATTAATCCAGGGGAGTTATTTATTGATAAAATAGAAAAGATAAGAGAGGCTGATATGTTGTGTATATTAGTAAATGGCATTGTAGATTAACTAATGCTAACTGCAGCACTTTACCTGACTTTCACTGTGTTTCGGAAGGATATAAATTTACAGTTTACAAATCGAAACAATTTTTTTCAAATGACTAAACTAATTTGCATAAATCATTTCCAGTGAAATTGAGACTTCTGGTGAAAACAAAGAAAACCATAAAGTTCCTGTAAGCATTGCAACAAATTTATTTTTATTTACTATGCTTTAATTTATTGTTTTTATTAATATAAGAAATTATGGTTTTAGGATTGCAATAAAATAATTATCAAAGATATACCTAGTTAATAGTCAAACCAGTGAAAACCAGAGCATTGTAAGTATTTTACTAGTGCAATCTATTGTCATGGACCTAAAAATGTTCAGCTGAAAATATTATTAACACATAGAATTTGTTCATTTTCAGGAGATCTGAGCGAACAATAGAAGAAATATCCCACACACCAACAAATAATACACCGGTTACACATACCGCAAGAGGTTTGGCTCTTCAATTACTTTTATTCATAATATTATATATATATATAGTGATTATAAATTACTAGCTGTGCCTGTGACTTGGTAGGATCTATAGAATCTACTAGTTATGTGTTCCTATTTCAAATTTTTATGCTTTTGGGTTCTAAAACAATATTTTTTTTATTATAGACTCTGCAGATGCCATCTCAATACATTAAAAGACATAGACTATCAAAGACTATTAAAATGGTAATAAATTACAGATTTAATTTATTTGAAGCATTTATTTGATGGGTATTGTCTACTAACTTATTTTTTTTTCAGGATTGTTCATCTGACATAACTCCAGATTATGCAAGAGAACCATTAATACATTCCGAAAAAATAAAAGATGCTGAACACTAGTGGCATATGGAAATGGCGGAAGAGGAGTATTTGTTAAGAATTGCTATGCTAAATGAGCAATTAAAATTAGCAGATATTATATACCAAAATTTGAGGCAAGGATGGCAGAAATTAAAACTAGAGCGAGGACTGCCGAATTTAATATGGAGACTGAAAATAAAACATGAAATGGCATTAAAAAAGCATTTTATTTATTTATCAATTTTCAACACTTATGAATCATCCTCATACATTTATAAGTTAAAATATTTTCTTCTATAAATGAGCCACAATATCCATATTTTCTAATTTTGCATTGGATACAACCTAGAAAATGAAAAAAACAATAGATTAGTAATGATTTGATGAAAGTGCAAAGAATAACTTGCATATTTATATGACAATATTTGAATCATGTAAGTACCATTAGAAATCAAAGGTCATTTTGTCCTAGTTATAAATAAAGATTACATAAAATATGTAATTATTATAATGAATACTTACTTGTAAATTCAATGAACTATGATCCTTTGCAGTTGCTTTGGTATTCGAATGTGTGTACAGTCTATAGCTCCAATTACGTTTCTAAATCGACAAATTCTATAAAAATCTGCAATTACTTTATTTTGCTCACTGTCTGAATGTATCATTTTTATGAATTCTATTTGCCTACTTGCAAGAGCTAAAACACTTGTCGACAAGTTATACAAACTTGCGGCTGACCTATACCAGACAAGTCACCAGCTTCATCTTGAATCTGTAACATATCATTAAAAAAAAGATTAATTTCTGTACAAAAGTTAAACTGATATGTAGGTACATAAGTAAAGAATTAAGATCTTGTCTTACCTCTACGCGCCCATATTCCGATTGCAGTCAATAGTTAAAGATAGGGCGGTAACCCGCCGCCCCTAGTATCACAAGCTAGGTCATTTTTAATTAAATCAATTATATAAACTGCAGTAGCTTTTTTAAATCTGTATTTTTCACGAAAAGATATTTCATCGAGCTCTTAGAACGGATAATGCCGAGTTTTGTACACTACACTTAAATCATTTAATAAAAATAAAAATCTATTTCCACATCTTCCGAATCACACAACACAACAAAATGCCCTCGTAGGCCGTCACGTCAAAAAAATTTTGGTTAAGCAATCTTTTAACTGTCGCGATAGTGAGAAGGCGTAACTTTACGCGATGGTTGAAACTTAAACCGAGTTTATTAATATGACTTTTCACTAAATCTGTTTCAAACTTTGGTGTAAAGTTACGCTGCATCTAAAACAGGTTTATTATTAGTCCTGACCCCACACTAGAAATCACTTTACCTTGGGTATCGGGAACTATGAGTAACGTGGTGATACCACAACACGCAAACCCGGCATATATTCTGCATAACATGCAAACATTTGTCCCGCTGCGGGGATCGAACCCGCATCGCAAGTTTTACTGACGCGCCTGCAGTTAGCAATACAGTGGACGTATACAGTGTGGCAATGTGGATATTGAAACAAACGTTCTGGATACGAAATAAAACCGTTGCATACATAGTTTTACGCGAAATTTATGTTATTGCTGACCAGTTTTTCAAAATGTTTGTTAGTTTAATTAAAATTTAAATGTTATTTAAGAACAAAACTAACTAACTACTAAAGAAACAGTACTTTTCTTAAGAGCCACATTAGCTGGTCAGAACTTGTAGGTATAGTAGGCTATAGGCACTCACTTCCAAGATATAATATTTTCCAATAACAAATTCCAACTTCTTCGACCACGGGTTTGTGAAAGTGGACCATTCAGTTTGCAATTTTACATAATCACCATTCTGCACCAACATCCTGCAAAAGAATTTCAAATCTATTTCATATATGTGTAGCAGCGTGTCATAGTTTTAACATAATAGGTTGGGGAAAAAGTTTCTTCGCATTTTTTAAGAAAATTCAAAACATTTTTTAATATAGTTTATTTACATTTAACTAAAGTATGTAGGTACCATTTTGTTCGATAACTTTTTGCCATTTTGTAGGCAGGGACATGATCCCATTGCTATAAAAACTTTGGGGCTTCTGTTCAAAATACCGCGACAAGTGGTTTTGGCAGTCCTCTCGTGATGTTAACCTGACACTGCCTAAAGAATTCTGAAGAGACCGAAACAGGTGGAAATCTGAAGGTGCAAGGTCAGGACTATACGGCGGATGCATTAACACATCCCAGCCAAACTCTCTTAATTTTTGCTGAGTGGCTAAAGATGTGTGAGGTCAAAAATGGTCAAAAATTTCTTCAAAAATGGTTCGGTTTCATTACGTCGTAATAAAGAATCACAAATGAGAACACGGTTCATTAGGTTTCTTTCAGTGAGCTCGTGAGGTACCCAAATATCGAGCTTTTTTGTGTACCCAGTTTTTTTCAAATGCGCCAAAACTGTTTTGTGGTCAATTCCCAGTTCTTCAGCTACGTCGTAACTACTGATATGCCGATCTTGCTCCACTTTTTCAAAAATGGCATCCATTTTATCCGTAATAGGGCGACCAGAGCGACGTGCATCTTTGACATCAAAATTTCCGGATTGAAAACGCTTAAACCAAATTTGTGCTACTCTCACAGACACTGCACTAGGTCCATAAACATCGCAAATTTTTTTCGCGGCTTGCGTTGCATTTTTACCTTTTTTGTAGTAAAATTTTAAAATGTATCGAATTTCTTCATTAGATTCACTCATCTTAACAGTACGAAAAACAAATAAAAATCACACGTTTTCCTAATTTGAATTTGGAATTATCTTCTTTAAAATTTAAACTTTTAATGATACCAAAACCAGCCAGATACAAATAGTATAGCCAAAGAGATTTTATTACAAGTTCATACATACAATAATGCGAAAAGACTTTTTCCCCAACCTAATAGATAATTTTTTACCCCAAGACATTTTTTTAGCCCGTATATGCGTTTTGGGGTAAAAGGTTGTTGGGTGTTCTGTTACAATTTCTGTTCAAAATGGCTTATCCGATTGTAAAACGATTTCTAATAATCGTTTTGTATGACTTCAAGGATATGACCCTGAGTGGCACGAAATCCTTTTTTTTCGCTTGTCTGTTACTAAAGACAAGCCACTGCCACCGCCACAGCGCTGATCTGCGTAGGACATTTTGGCCATGCAATAGTCTCACCTGTAGGGCAATGATTTGGCCATGCTGCCCTTCTTGACAAGTGTCTCATAGATCATCCCCAAATAACGCAGGTCTTCCGGATGGCACAGACGTAAAACGTTCTGATTCTTGATCTCCTGAGGTAGGTAGCCGAGGTACGGTACGGATGCTATGTCAATGTAGTCAATAATACCCGCAGCTGAATGCCTCATGATAAAAGGCGTGGCATTAGCTAGCCCCTCGTTTCGTGCTGAAAAAAATATATTTTATGTTAAAAAGTTAATATTTGCATAATTGTACGACCCCAGACGTGTTTTCTACTACTAATTGCAGGATATTTTCGCCATTAATTAATTAATTCAACATTGTGAACTAGAAATAACTGTTAGTGTCACGGAGGAACAGTCGATTTTGTTACAAAGTGTACAGGCCTACTCACTTAAGTATTCTAACATCTACTTCAGCGCCCCCTAGTAACGTGTTGCAATAAAAACTTATCTAAAACCTTTCCTGAAGTCACATAAGGCGTTCCGGAGAAAATATAATTAAACCGGACATTTGATAGGTTAAAAAAATACTTACTTTTAAACGCAGAGTAAACAGAAGTAGCTTTGATGATCAAGTACGCGTCGTTTCCATCTTTTTTGTTGAATGAGAAATTCAGTACAAAGGGCAAATATGCCAAGTTCTGGTTCTTGACTCCGAAGCTCGAGTTCAGGCTCCGATAGCAACGTATGCGACATACCATAGAGCAATCAGACATATCTGATGATTTCACTGTTGTTACGACGATTAGATCACTCACATCTAAAATTTAAGAAACATAAAAACAAACTTTAAATACAGTAAAGTTAATATAAAGTCCAATATGAAATTTCATCACCCATTTGTTCGCCCTAAGGGGTGAGATTTTTTCATAAAATTACATAACCTTGAAGTATATCTATTAAAAAAAATCATCAAAATCGGTTCACAATTGGCGAAAATAGACGAATTAAGAACCTCCACTTTTTTTTTAAGTCCGCTGAAAAAATAGACCAGTATGTGACCACAGTTAGGTTCATTGCTGGCCCCTTACTATTCTGTCCAATCAGTTGGGCTATGGACCTTCTGTAGATCTACCTATAGATAGCCAGGTTGAATCATAAAACGAGGTTACAGAGGACACAAAATAACATTGTAAAACTTGTGCTATAAAAATCTATCCATGCACCTTTTGCCAGGAATTTTACAATCAATACAATCAATATCAATAAAAAATCTTAGCTCATTTAAACATTGTAATACACAAAAATGTGTCCAAAAAGGAGCACGTGGATTCTATTACCGAAAGAAACGTAACTTTTACAATTTAACAATAATTGTAAAACAATACATTTTTAGAACTTCAAAACTAATTGCAAGTTGGAAAGGATTTGGCGGAATCTATTGTTGACAATTTTCATTGCTATAGTCAAATAGATTAATTCGTGGTAGTCCCACGAATTAATCTATTGAGTAGGTATCTGAGGAAGTACGTCAAGAGTATTATAGACGTGAGCGTATTTGTTATTTTTTGTTTTATAAAGTAATCGCGAAAGTCAAAAACTTACTTTTAATATAAAACTTAAAAAGGTGCAACCCCTAAGGATATGTAATTATTTAGAATAGAGGATCAAAGCAAGCCTAGCCGTGAAATAAATGGGATTCGTAGAAATAGTGGATTGTTTAAAGAATTAAGTACTTTTGAATTGCATACCTTTTGCAGCCGGTATCGCCAAAGCTCTGGTTATTTGGGATACAAATGTGCTGTGATCCTGTGGAGAAACAATAATAAAATTACCTATGGTGGAGAAATCCTGGATTTCTCCCGATAGTGGGAATACCCACAACAAAGGGACTAGTGAGGGTCAGGACTATATTTGTATCTGTTAAAATGAGTTTTCGCTTTAAAAATATTGGGAGGTTTCCCTTCATGTGCTGTTACATTGACCAGTAGCTCATCCAAGTGTTTTCAATGCGGCGACTGATTCTCAAGTCAGGTAAATAATATATTTACATAGACATATTATTGTAAATTCTGTCCATGGACTGTGACGCTACGTTTCATGCTGTCCGTCATGACTTGAGTCTTTGACGATTCATGACCCACCTCAAGACTTGCTGTGCTCAGATCTTGTGGCAAGGCCTGAAGTGTATGTGCCGATGACGAGAAAATAGTTATATCTTCAGCGAAGCGCAATTAAGTAAGGTTTTTTGTCTCCGACCTTTATACCTTTCAATGCCCAGAGTGTTTGTTATTATCCCTTCCAGCGCGCTCGTCAAATATTAAGGGACACTTATTTAACGCCTTTTCTTATTTTGAAGTAAGGACCTGAATTTACCAGTTGCATGGTGGAGTATGTTATGTATATTAGTTCTAATACTTGGTTTTCTAATAATATAATATAACATTGAATTATTCACGGTTAACCTTACCTTCGGGTGAATAAAGTCGATGAAAGATCGGCCGATCCACAAGTCTTTTGGAAAGCCGAGTTTAGTAATCACACTGCCTGTGATGTGAATAACAACACCATCATGTATAGAAATCGCGCACGAAAATCCATCCTGAAACACCAATGGAAACGTTTTATCACCATTTGAGTAGAAAGAACCAAGAATTTTATTCGTCACACGAAGACGCCCTCTACTACCAACCAGAAAAGTGAAGCATCGACCGTGCAAGGGAATTACATTCCTTGTAATTCCCCTTGCTATATTTCGGCTGATCGGCATACTATTTTATGAGTGTGTGCGTAGTTATAAACATATTTACAAGCAGCAGGCCGGCCTCTCGTAAATATACTTTGGGTGCTTTCTACTTGAATGAAAGAGTCCACCCTTTTTTACTGATCATTGCAGTGATTTATCGATCGAGATCTTGAGTTCCCCCTCGCCGTAACGCCGTGTAGTGATAAAAATTAATAAAAATTTATCTTCTAAGATTTGATTACATTGCTTGTTAGTTAATAAGCTTGTTAGTTACATTGCTTGTTAGTAAGTAAATTGTAACTAATAATAAATGGTTCAATAAAAACTAAAAACCACGCTAATATCATGCACTAAAATTATAAAAAGAATTTCAGTATCCACCTCCTGGCTAAATTTTAAATGACAAAACGACGGATGACAAAACTTAAATACCAAATTATAGTTTTGTCATCCGAACTAAATATACAAACAAAGTTTAATTTCCATACGATTAAAGTAGGTTAGAATTTACTGGCAACGTTTGATTGCATTGATTGTAAGTTAGTTATGAAACTAATATATAAGTTGTTTGAAAACGAAAACTTCTGATTTAAGAAACTGGTCGTAGACTTACAGAATCAGTGTTTTCAACCTCGCAACTGGACTCGAGGCTTACATTTGCTTTTATGGTTGCAATTTTCTGAAACATAAAGAATATACCAATAGAATAAAGGTCTTCAGGAAAGCCGGAATGCTTTATCTGGGTGGGATTGAAAGCTTTTTTAATACATACATACCTTATCATTGTTAGAAGAGAGTCCCGAAGACGAAACTTTCATGCATTCTACTCCATTCTCCAGCAGAGCAGGCGGCCTTGCCGCTGTCTCGAACACTGCGCAACAAAAATAGATAGACACAAACAAGACACGTTATTGTTATAGTTACAATAAAAAAAACACTTTTTTTATATTTTTGTTATACGAAACTAAGTTAAAATAACTTGTATCTTGGTAAAAAATAAAAATATGAAAATAATAACCCAGCGTCACCTCAAAGACTCTTTTGAAACGAATGTTTAGTATGATTTTACAATATTTCTTCAAGAAAAGCGATCATTTAATGCAGTAAGGTCATTCATTTTATTTCTTTTTATGAAGACCAATAAAGCAAGTTAGAAAAAGTTATTTAAAAATAAAAAAGAATATCAATCAATTATGAACAAAAGATCGCATTAATAAAATTATGATTTTAATTCTGTCTCATCAGAATGCAACGTACCAACCATTGTTACCGCTTGGCACAATGATTCTACGAGCCTATGAACCCAAAAATAATATTTAGACTTACGGACACAAACTTGAACAAGAAGTGAAACTCACCATCTTTTGAAAGTTCTTTATTCACGCCAGAGAAAGGAATGGACTCCGGAGGAATGCCCTCCAGCAAGCACTCTAGAAAGCAGTCCTTCGCAATGGCCTTTGCCTCTGACTGAGGCCTTCCATCCTTCTTGTCCTTCTTCGACGTTTGCTTAAGGTTGTCACTGCTGGAAAAAAATACCGTGTTATCGAAAGCGCAGACATCCGCATTAAAACAGACAAGTTAATCTTATAAAACCCCAATGTGTATTTCCATCATCATTTGCAGCGTGAATCGTGTATGTGTATTTTTAATGTGTTAATTTTATGATATTACCTACGACGCATATTTATAATTTTATGGTATATTTATATATACTTACCATAAAATTATACACTGATTCTGTAAGTCTACGACCAGTCTCTTAGATCGGAAGTTTTCGTTCCGATTTTCGTATGTAACATTTGTAACTAACTAACAAACAATGTAATCAAACCTTGCAAGTAAATTTTAACCTACTTTAATTGTCCTATGGAAATGAAACTTTGTATATTTAATTCGGATGACAATACTATAATTTGGTATTTTGGAGCTGATCTGATGATGGAGCCAGGAGGTGGATACTGGAATTATTTTTATAATTTTAGTGAATGATATTAGCGTGGTTTTTAGTTTTTTTTTAAACTAATTATAATTAACACGCTAGTAATCAAAAATCTTGGAAGACAAATTTGTATTCATTTTGATCACTACATTAATTGTTGTATTTTGCCTTTATATTGATAAATAAAGGCAAAATAAGTACTAACCTGCTCCCTGAAGTAGATGGTTTCCCTCCATAGCCACTGCTCCCACTGGAGTTACTTCCTGAATGTGACCTTTGACTAGAACGAAAAAAAACCTTTTAATGTCAAAAAGATAAAAACTTTGAAAATTGGAATTGTAGCTACTAGTCATGAACAAATAATGAATAATGCTGTTGAAGATCATGAAGAGGAAGAAAACACAGTTTCCGTTCAATTTATCAAATTGGTGATAATAGGGTAGGATGGTGACTTGAAAACTGATGATGATGGCGCAACTCACCTTCTAGACTGGCTGTTGCTGCAACTGTTCAAATACACTGAATCAGAAATCTTCGTATTCGATCCAGTATCTTCCAAAGTATCCATATCACTGCAAAAAAAATGTTTTACATTGAATAAGTATTCAACTAAACAAAAAATAAAATTTCATTAAATCTCAAGAAACTACAAAATAACAAGTTTCTAACCAAAAACTGAGAGTAACATTTCTTAGTGACCGTAAAGTCCCTCTCGCTCTAACCGACCACCATGTACCAACATATGTATGCTCAACTTTATAATTTTTTGTATATATTTATGAGTGTTTTGTAAATCTTTATATAATAACTATTTGTTCGAAATGAAAAAAATGCTTGTACGCAAAAAATAATGAAAGAGCTAATTTAGAAACTGCATTGACTCAGTTATCTCTGCAGGAAACCATCTCAATTGCCTGCTGCGGCCTGTAAGTTTAAACATAAAACACCCAATACCTTTATAAAAAAAAACATTCCAAAAAAGTCTGCTATCACTAAACTTAGACTATTGAACAATTTTAATTCTCTCATTCCTTTCAAAAATACTTGAGAAAATGGTGCATCTCTTTTTTTCACAAAAAAAATCTTTATTTATTTTTGCTTTTATATCTAGGTAAGATGTGCTAAGAGGTCGAGATAAAGATGTGGTTGGTGAACCGGCGAACATAATTTGCATTATTTTTATTCTGTCCCTGACAGATAGGTAAGAAACTAATATTCAGGAAATTTTCTTCAGAGCCCTGTGTCAACAATGAAAGAAATGATAACAAGAAAAGTCTCAATAAAGAATTTGATATCTTAGGTATGAGAATGAAAAAACTAATTACACTGGACCAGTCAAACTATATTAGAAGGATATTAGAGAGGTTTCCATGTCTAAATGTCAAAAATGTTGAAAAGAGGTGAAAATAAAAGATTGTATTAGGTTGTGTAATATTGTGAAAAAGGAGAGCCTAGTTTACTTAGCTATAATTCCAACCATAGGAGCAACTACCCCCTGTACTGTCAATCTTGGTGGTGACATTATTCCTCATAAGGATTCCTCAAACACACAAGACATTAGATTATTAAGGCTACTGGCTGTTCGGGCCCCCAAACTTTTTTTTTACATGTCACTACCATCCAATGATGTCAACACAAGATCCTTCAAGTCCTGTTTAACTCACCACTCACCAACTGACAACAAGATCCATGAATACCTACATTTCCTACAGTGGACAAATAAATTAATCTGCTAGCAAGAGCCCTAGTCGAAAATCAAGCTTCACAAATTGGTTGAAGAGGACCAATATCTTTGATATATTGCATAAGTAAAGGGAAGATTGATTAATGAGTCTGGATCCCAAGCGCCATATATTGATCAACCCATCCGGTTTTAGTCCACCAAGTGATTGTAGATTCAACGAGAATAAAAAAGGAACAGGTATAGTTATGATGAATGGTAATATAACCTTGAATAACCACCAGTTAATTTATATGAAGATTATTAGAATTTACAAATATTTTCATGTTCATTGTGATGATTATTTTAGTTTTATTGTTCTTACAAATAACTTACTTAGGTATTTAGTATTTGATAAAATCACTAAAATCATAAACAATAGTTGGTCAGGGTTGGGAGGGTTAAACTGTGGCTTACCTTTAAGCGTCTACAGCTAGGTCTTAGGTGATTGAATTTCCACTTTTCACATTATAATTAAAAACTTAGACGCACCATGCACAATATGTGCACATACACGGAGTTACAAAACAAATACGTAGGTAGTGTGATTACAATCTGTCTGGGGTAATTTTTATTTTATAAGTATTATACCAAACCAAGCTCTAGATAGACCCAGCACTTCACTTCTCTTCTTGGAAACCAACAAGATTGTAATAAATTCCTCTATCCTCAATGTCGAGATACGTAGTCTCCCTAACTAATTTGTGTCATCAATATCAAGGCCAGTAAGGCCACAGCATGACATAAACTCTCAATAAACTCTGTTCCGTCCGTATTCGAACAAACACGCACAAGCGCAAGTAAGCACGTTACAAGTTCAACTTCTTTCTTTTTTTTTTGTCACAATACAAACATCTGCAAAGTTGCTTACAAAATGTGGCAAAAATAACAAACACAAATCGATTATTATCTTAATCATTCTGGCTTGAGTGATGTCCATTGATTTAATTTTATCGTATCAAGTGGACATTTTGATTTAAAAAAATCGTTACTGTCAATATTAATTGATTACCTACCTTCAGTTTTTTTTTATGGCGAAGAAAAGACGACTAAAGAACGAACCGCGGCCCCCAGATTGACCGCTACCAGCTGTGTCATCGGATTCAGATGTAAAGAAGTCGCCAGCAGTGGACTCATCCAAAAACAAAGGCGTAAATAAGTATGCAATATACGTATAAGGTCTAGGGATATTCAGGTAACCTACCCTGAAGATTAAAAAAAGGTGAGTTTATTTTTCTCTCACGCATAATACAGACGACAGATTTTTCAAAAAGGAAGGAATGCTCCTAAAGTCCATCAACAAATGTAAGGTGGGAATCACATTTGATCTCCCAAACAATGCGAACATGTTCCTACAGAATAAGAAGCTTTAGAGCAGTTGTCCCTCAAAGCCAGCATACTTAAACCGAAACAAGTGACCCTAGATGTACAAGTCAATAATTGAATGAAATCAGAAGTTTTCATTAACATCTTCATTGAAACCATAACAAATATGATCAGTAGGTAACAAAGATGTGCGAAAAAAACTCTCCTAACCTAACAAGCTTTCTCTAACTGCATAATGTTTTTTTTTTAAACATTATTTACTTTAACGCTCACCATACCACTTGGGGTTGTGGTTATGACTCTCGTGGTAGGGACATTTTAGAGGTAGGTAATTGATAACAACAATTTGGTATTGCTGAATGGTGGTCAGACAACGACGATTGGTTTGTTGACATGACATCCAAACGCACTAGATTTAACGTTTGTTTTGCCGTCATTGGCACTCCACTGTGAATGGTCCGTTCTTGATATTCCACTTGGTACCTACTAGTTATCACCTTACTATACTAACTAATTAAAGTTTTATTCAGCAATAATATCACTGATTCAAATGTTAAGTCTGATTTGATCCCTCGTTGTATGCAAAAGATACTTTTTAAATGCATTAACTTTTTATCATAATTATATATACAAAGTGCTGTAGTGTACATTTGCCTGTGTTGTTCAATAAGGAATAGTATGCGAAAACAAACAGGCAGGCAGCTTAGTCTAAACATCAGCTGAGATCATCGATATCAACAAAAGTTTTTACAACACTATTAATCACGCTCAAAAACACGTGAGCTCGTTGCTTGCGTAGCGTCAACCAGTCAAGCAAGAGAAGGGTTGCGTAGGTACGTACGTAGCACGAGTATCAAAATGTCACGTGGCACGTCAGCACGTCACGCGTAGCTCGTAGGTAGCAGCGAAGAATAAATTATTATTAGTAGGTACTTACCTACTTACCTAACGGACCAATCAGTAGGTTGTTGTGTCATCCGAACACCTGACTAAATATTAGTTTAGATCCATTAGACACAACTTGGCACAACTGAAAATCCTTCCTGGGCAGATCCGGCTCGGATAGGTTAGGTTTTTTTATGATCACCCAGAAAGGGTGGTGTCTTATTGAACATTTATTTGTAAGGAACACTTATAGCAAAACTAGTTCTGCCAAGGTGTGTCTAAAGGAAATAATATTTAGGATGACACGACTATGTAGTTGTGCATACTGATTGGTCCGTGAAGAACACCTGGGTTAGAAGTATCTTTAGTAATAAGTGATGAATTTGGTACCTACCTAACTTTATTATAAGTAATACCTACTCAAGTAGGTATAAGTAGATATACCGAGTGAGAATAGTTACTATAATTTCGTATCTTGGAGCAGATCTGATTATGGAGCCAGGAGAAGGATGGTGGAACTCTTCAGTGGCTTATGTCGAGTTACGGCTTATGAGCCCTACCTAGGTAATTCGTTATGATGAGTCCAAGTAGTATACCTACCTATTGCACTTGTTCTCGAGGGTTTGGTGATGGATCCAGGAGGTGGAACTATAGGTAGGAGGTGGAACTATATGAAGTATAGGTAGGTAGAGGTAGGTACCTAATAAAATAAGTTTTTTTTTTTCATAGCTTCCTTTTGCATTGTGCAATTGAGTTCTAAACTTTGTATGGAATATTTTAATCCTTGGTTCGATTCCTCTCGCCTCGCCGCCTTTGAACGGAACAGACGTGTTTTTTTGTATTTATTATAATTGCTCAAATTGGTGGGACTTCGCCTTGGGACTCCGCGCTCGTACTGCGCCTGCCTATTGCTTCGCCCCGTGTCTCCGGGAAGGTGCCCGCCGGCTGCGTGAGTGATCCGACTTTTTGCTTTTCTTGGATCTGAACCCGCTGCGTTCCGCACCGCAGTCCATCGCTGCGCCGACCACACCAAGCGAACAGTGAGCGGCCGACGCGAAATTACCGGTTGTCTTACGCACTAGTGCTACGAAGGGTCTACGCGCTACTTTAAACAGTGCTACAAAACTGCTACGCGGAGTGACTCACTGGTATCGGCTACGCCGCATTAAACTTAGTGAGCGCGAGCGCTCTGCGTTTCTTTCATAGTCCATAGTAATGTCTGTTACACGCTCCCCACCTCAGATAAGTGTAACGACTCCTACAATGACGCATTATGGATCGGACTCCGCAATTAATACCTCAACGGCAGACCACTCTAATGAGTTCTGGAATATTACTAAACGTCAGAAGCGTAATTTTAAAGACTTTCAAGAGCAATCCGCGCCAGAAATAAACGAAATTAAGATTATGTTTGCTGAAATAAAGGCACAAAATGATACCCACAATCAAAAGTTCGAAACCTTAAGCGATGCTATGGGCGTCATCATAAATCAAAACCAGGAGATCAAAAAATCTGTTGAACACCTAAACTCTAAGTACGAAGAACTGATCTCAAAGATGAATACCTTAGAAACTGAAAATAAGGATTACAAGAACCGAATTTCGACCCTAGAAGGCCACGTAGAGTATCTTGAGAATCAGTCACGTAGCTCAACCATTGAGATCCGCAATGTACCGAAGCTAGAGAATGAAGATAAACAAAAAATTGTGGACATTATCAAGAACATCGGTATGGTTATAGGTATCGACACTCCGATCCAAAACGCTGAGATCAGAAATGTCTACCGATCAAAAAATGAGACAATAGTAGTGGATTTTACTTGCAATGCTAGGAAAGAAGAGGTCATTTCCGAACACAAAAAAATGTATAAAAATAGGGCTGGAAAAAAGCTTCATCAATTAAACACGTCAGAAATTAATCTACCAGGACCTTCTCGTACCATCTTCATCTCGGAGTCCCTGACAATGAAAGCCCGCCACATGTACTACATGGCACGCGAAAATGTAAAGAATAAAAAACTCTTTGCGGCATGGACATCGTATGGAAAGATATACGTGAAGGTGGAAGATGGGAAAGCACCTATACGCATCAACGCAGAAGAAGACCTCCACAAAATTATATCTCAATGACTAGTCGTCTTATGTGCTGAACCTACATTACTAAATAGGTTTAGTTTTGTATGCTTTAAATATTTACTTTATTACTCTAGATTTTTAATTTATGTATTTTTTTCCACTTTCATGCATCCCATCCACATACACGTCAAACACACACACAACAATTATACACAATTGACACAAACACATACCATATCTACCCACACCCTACACATCAACCAGTCTCTACTGTCTCATATAATACCCTACAGTACAGCCTTGTTGAAAATCTTCACTTTTACACATTTTCTGTCACTGATTAACTCACCATGCCTGGGTAAGTTTAAGTTTAATATCATACAACAAACCTTCATAGTTCCCTTCTTAATAGGGACTCAAACATATTACAAATATAATGATAGATAAAAATAGCATTGAATGTATTAACCTAGGCTTGGACTCGGTATCAGTGGCAAATGTTGTAAAATGCGATTTGGAAGATATACAAAAACACATTATAAGTGACCCTTCGTTTACCTTGAATCTCATCTCACAAAACATCAGAAGCCTCAATTCTAATTTTAACAGTTTTGTATCATTACTTCATAGATCGAGTACGATATGGGACATTATTGTACTATCGGAATGTTGGCTGCCATCTTCTAAGTTTGTTCCTGATCTTGACGGTTTTAACTACACTCAGACAACTACAAACAAGACTCAAAATGAGGGGGTAGTTATTTACTACAACAAACTATTAGATGTCTCCCACGAAGAACATGTGGTCAGTGGTGCTAATTGTATTCTCTTAAAAGTAAATGTTGAAACTTGCGTTTTAGCTTTCTATTGTCCACCTGGTGAAACTGATAAATCCACCTTTGTAAACAACCTTGATCTACTCTTGACAAAACTTCGTAATTTTAAAAATATTATAGTATGTGGCGATATAAATATTGACATCTCTGAGGGTTCTAAAGACAATCTTTCTTTGGACTACTTGACCGTACTATCAAGTCACAGTCTACTCCCTGCACATACACTACCGACCCACGGCTTTACTTGCCTGGACCACATGGTGCTGAAAACAAAGCTAGAGGCGACATGTTTTGTCGTAGAATCATCTATTACAGACCACGAATGTGTAGCCTTGAGTCTCGTTCAGCAAACTAAGTTTGAATATCTAAAGAAACCTAATTCAATTATTGACTATAGCGGTCTAGATGTCTCTATTGAAAACACGAACTTTGAACCAATTTTAAACTGCAATGACATTAATGTTGCCACAGATACACTTATAAAACTTTTGGAAACAGCTTTGAAAAATAATACTAATGTAGTTAAAATCCCAAAACGTCAGAGAATCAGTAAACCCTGGATAACTAGAGCGCTACTTCGCTGTATGAAGAACAGGGATAATTTACATAAAAAACTTAAAAGAGATCCTGCAAACGAAGTACTTAAAATCACTTACAAGAGATACAGAAACTTCTGTAACTCTCTCATTAAAAAGGCTAAAAGAAATTACGAAAAACAGCAGATTGAAAACGCTCGAGATAACAAGAAACAACTCTGGGAAGTCATAAAAACCATAAGTGGTCAAAAAAGAGCAATTGACCATTCGCCAAAATTATTAATACCTAATGCTCCAGCTAACAGCATCAACGAAGTTAACAGCTATTTTGCAAACATAGGCAGGAAGTTATCTGAAGCTGTGAATAGCACTCGCCCAAATAAAAACCGAAATATGTTACCTAATGATGCTCCCTCCGTTCCTCCGGTTAACTCACTCTTACTGCTCCCAACAGACGAACGCGAAGTTAATAACCTCATAATGGGGCTTAAAAATAAATGTGCGGTGGGTTTTGATCAGATTCCTAGCTCCTTAATCAAACGATACAGTCACTTTCTTATAAAACCTATTACGCACATATGCAATCTCGCGTTCTCGAGTGGTGACTTTCCGAACGCATTCAAGATTGCGGTTATCAAACCCATACATAAGGGAGGAGAAAAAGACCGAGTCGAGAACTTTAGACCAATTTCGTTATTGCCTGCATTGTCCAAAATTTTGGAGAGACTTATAAACAACCGTCTAACTAACTATCTTGAATCAAATCACATTTTGTCACCGTCGCAATTTGGCTTCCGCTCTAAAAAGTCAACCAGCGATGCCGTCCAAGAATTAACCAACTCCATCATATCTACCCTCGATGAAAAAAAGAAATGTTTGACAGTTTTTCTAGACTTGGCGAAAGCCTTCGACACGGTCTCAATCCCTATCCTTCTAAACAAACTTGAAGCTATAGGTATACGAGGTCTTCCACTAAGGCTTTTCCGAAACTATTTGACAAACAGGAAACAACGTGTCAAAATCGACCAATACACAAGCGAAGATTTGCCAGTTAGCTACGGAGTACCTCAAGGCAGTATCCTGGGGCCGTCTCTGTTCCTAGTTTATATTAATGGACTCTGCGACATAAGGATACGAAACGGAAAGATACTCACGTTCGCGGACGACACTGCTCTTTTCTTTAGTGGCAAAAACTGGGATGAAACTTTTGCTAGTGCTCAAACTGGCGTAACAAAGGTTTGCATATGGCTAAGAGAAAACGTACTTACACTCAATGTTGCAAAAACGAACTATGTCGCCTTCGCACTCAGGTCAAATAGTCTTCCCCTACCGACCTTAACCATTACTGCACACAAATGCTCCACAGGGCTTTCTGCATGCTTATGCCCAAACATACAACGGACTGACCACGCTAAATATTTGGGCATAGTCATTGACCAGACACTATCCTTTACATTCCATATTAAAATGCTGGTTACTAGACTACGGAAGCTCGTCTATATATTTAAGGAACTAAAGCATGTGGCAGAGCGCTATACCATCAAAATGGTCTACCTGGCTCTGTGCCAAGCTATCTTCGGATACTGCATTACTTCATGGGGTGGTGCAGCAAAAACACATATGCTGAACCTGGAAAGATCCCAAAGAGCGATCCTAAAAGTAAGTGCAGGACTTCCGTGGCAATTCCCAACAACTGAGCTCTACCAAAAATGGGACGTTCTATCTGTGAGGCAGTATTTTGTTCTGCAAATTATCCTTTCCCAACACTCCCAACTAATTTATGACCAAAATCTATTGAGAAACAGGCGTAGACAGGGAAAAGTTTGTGAAGCCAGAGCATTCAACACAAGATTCTCAAACCATTTCAGTTGTTTCCTAGGGCCCTACATCTACAATACAGTTAATAGTGTTTTGCATATCTATCCCCTAGTTAAAAGTAAATGTAAGTCCGAAATCACAAAGTGGCTTAAAACCTTGGATTACCAGGAAACCGAAGACATACTTTCCCCCCCACAATAAGCTGTTTGTCTTTTCTATTGGCAACCTACCCAGAAGTTTCAAATCTCAAACATTCACTACATACATACTCACATACACATATACACCTCATACACACAAACACTTCACTCACACACACCCTCCTCAACTCACATGCAAACCCTCTCTCATGATTATTCCTACCTCATCTCTGAGACAAGCAGAAGCACCAACACCAAACACATCCCTACTTAACACCCAATTCCCAAACCTCTAACCTTACCCGTCCCACCTCCTGTATTTTGTTTTGCTTAACTCTTTTTTTACTTGTTGTTGTTTACTTTGTCTTAGTTGTCTTTTATTTAAAATTTATTTCTTTTAGTAGTAGTTCTTACCTGCTATATGTCCATGTCCCATCATCCGTGGAGCGAGAGTACTGGTGACCAGTAATACAGGTTTCAAAACCTTTCTCTGGCACCAGCCTCTCACAAAACTGGTTTTTATAAGTTTTATTTAAATTTATACCTAAACCTAAGAAACCAATGTGAGAGAAATAAATGATTTTATTATTATTATTTATAATAAATGGCTGTTCTGACTCAAAACTCGGTTTAAATAACTATACTAAGGTAAATAATGAATGACTTATTTTTTATGTTTAGGTACTAAAATATCCCTAAGGGAGTGTGTTCTGAAAACACACAAAAGCTGGTAAACTGGCTGGTAGCCGCAACCGTGAAACGTACATAATGATACACATTTTTTTTTTTTTTTTTTTCAAAACTACCCTTATTGAGTGTGGAATATTACTAAGGTCGATTATTTATTCCCTAATAAACGATATTGATTTTCTATTCCCTGGTTACAAAATATTTACCAAAACATTGTAATAATTTGCTGTAAGTATGTAAGTACCCTAGATAGACACAATTGGTCATAGACTACAACTGTCTAACTTCCGTAACATTTCATTGCAATCGTCAATTTCTTTGCAAATTGCGAAGGAGAATTAAGGCTCAGGCGGCACCATTGGAATAAAAACGGTTATATTGCATCCGTAAGGAAGTGAGTACCAATTATTTGAATTGATTTGTATTTTCTTTGCTCAAATGAAAAAACGTATTGTATTTACGAGATGTTTTGAGTAGTTAGATTCAATTAAGTACATGATTAAAATTTTACATAGGTGAGTGATGTTCTTTACTGGATTTTATATTTGTCATTTTCTAATAATGGACAAATGTCGAAACTGAAGTTTTTGTTCACTCTATTGTTTAACTTGATTTCATTAATGTGCTATCCCTCTCGTTTAAATATTTGCCACTTATTTTCCATTTCAAGATCTCCTTCCAATAATGGACAAGTTGTCCTTTACTGGAGATTTCATACAATACAATTATGGACACCATTTTTTAAAATAATATTATAACTATGTATAAAATGGCGCCAGTAAAGAACTACTCCCCTGAACATATTCATCCTTCGCCATTTGCAAAAAAAATGCCACATTATTTTGGCACATGCCTTCGAATTTTTGGTTCTAGGACATTCCGGTTTCTTCACGATGTTTTCCTTCACCGTTTTGAGCACGTGTTAATGCATACATACATTTTTCGAGTGGTATCGCCCACTAGGCCAACACGACTTTTAGTCCGATTTCATTTATGATTTTTTTGTTAGAAGGAGGTACTTTAAATATTATCCTGTAAATATTTCAAGGTCAACAACAAGGTTTTCTAGTTCAGAAGATATAGACATTACAACCATCCTGTAGAATGTACAGGAAACTTTGAACGTACGGCTCATCTTAAGCTGACGTAAACACTTTATCTTATAAGACATATTGTCAAAGTCAGACCACTCCAAAGGAGTCAGATATTGCCAAACGATCATTATGCACATTATGGATGTCCAAAATAACTTGAAACCTAGAATGTATAGGAACCTTTGAGTACATGTCTCATCTTAAGCTGGAGTAATATTTGTAGTGTACGCTGAGTAGGTAGTCCTATTGTCAAAGTTAGTAACGCCACCCCAAACTTAAAACCTGAACGTTTCATTCCGTTAAAAATTACAAAATTTCATTTCCATCATTTTTGTAATTTTTAACCGACTTCAAAAAAAGAGTTCACACGATGAAAAAACATAGTCGAATTGACTGTAAGTATGTTTTTTATCGTGTGTGTTTAATATCGCGTCGATATCTTCGATAATTGAAAACAGATTTTAATGATTATTTTTTGAATCCTGGGTTACTGTATTCTGAGAAATACAACCTGGGAGTTTTCAAATCCAAAGTAAAAATCTCCTTTGTTGATAAGATTGCTTCACTGCAGTCTACAGCATTGCTTAATATGAGACAAACTGTGGTCAAATAAGAATAATTAATCGGCAGGGATGGCAATCGCGAACGAAGTCGCGGGTACAGCCAGTATTTAAATAAATGTAGATTGTTTTAATTACATAAATCATTATTTTTTATGTTCATTAATAGGCGTCTAAACTGCCGATGGTGTCGATCAGCTATGTTCCACGATTTAATGTAGTCAAATAAGATTTTTAGCCAGAAAATGTTTAAAAATAGAGCATCGAGCTTTTGACAAACAATTTCGTTGGCCTGCAAGAAAAAGTCAAACCTTTGAAAGAGTAGTGTGCTGAGGAAAGAAACAGAAACAAGTTCAGGACTCTACTAGGACCTCGACCACTCGACCAGTCACTATAAAAATCGGATAATTCTGCCAGCACAGGATTAGGAAACCCCTACAACCCTATATGCCAAAGTGTGCAAAGCTCTGCAATTGGAGTTAACATTCAGTCTTGCGAGATGTTTATCGTAGGTAGGTAGGTTAAATTCAACAACAATTGTGTTTATCGCACCAGCTAGGTATAGGACCTAGGACCTTGACGTATACCAGCCAGACCAGCTAGGTATAGGAAAACGACCTCTGTGGCGCAGTGGGCCAAGGCCAGCCTGAGATTGAAGGTTGCGAGTCGATTTCCGCCGCGGGACAAATATTTGTATGATATGTAAATATTTGGTGTGCGTTACTGCAGCAAAAATCTCGCTATTTTGAGTATGCAGCGAATTAGAGCCCATTTACGTTTTAATGTGCCCGAAATTTCAAATATGTGCCCTCCGCCATTTTTGAGTTCTTCAAGAAATTAGGTTTTGCTGCAGTACCTAACGTTTTTTTACGGGACAAATTTTGTTTGTGGTTGAGCTAGATGAATAAAACGTATATAAGAAGACAGCCCTGAATTTGTGCGAATTGTGCCATATATCTTGAATTTGAGCGCTCGTAGCGGACTACGGGGTTATTTGAGTTATTGCTGCCGGACTCTTAGTAGATTACAAGTTGTGACGACTTTAGTATTTAATTATTTTGACCTCATAAAACTCAAGTTCTATTTGAGCTGTCGTTTGAATGTTGAGCCTATAATTAGAGCCCATATTCAAATACCTTCACGTACACAATATTTCAGCCATATCCATGCTAGAATAATAGGTTATTCTTAAAAATAATGTAAAATACGATATTTTATGGACTCGTATTCTACAGATTGTGCTGCAGTAACGCACACAATATTTGTCTAGGGTCTGGTTGTTTTTCTATGTATAATATGCAGGTACCTATGCATGTATTACCAAAACAAAATAATGTATACTTAAGTATAAGTAGTACCTAGGTACATATATACCAGTCGTGTACTTAGCTAGTTTCCTACCTAGATATTACAAAAAGCGATAATTCAACTAGAAAATGAGAAATCTAGGTGGTCTAATCTGCAAAGAATTATTGCAATCACCGACGAGCATAACGATTTTTTGACATAAGTGAATAGTTTACGTGAATGCTTTTTAACTTACAAGTTTATGAAGGACTAGTGGAGAAGGACTAATGGGCTAAATATATTTTTACTAATAAGTAGGTGGGAAGTTATTTCAAAACATATATGTTTTATTTAGGATATTAACACTAGACAAAAAAGAGCAAAATTCAATAATCTGCTGTACAATCCACTGTGCCACAAACAGATCTTTAAGAAAAATGTTTTTTATATGTGCATAATTATATATAATAAATTACCAGAACCTATTAAAAACCTCAATGGTAATTTATTTAAACAAAAGCTAAATAATTGGCTCCTAGAAAAAAGTTTCTATAGTGTAAATGAGTATATTAATTTTAAGTAGAATAAGTTATTATGTTGTCTATGATTGTGAACTACTTATTTATTTTTGATTGTATGACATTATAGTGATTATTTTTTTAATGACTGATTATATTAGCTTCTTTTATTCTATTATTTAATATTTGCATACCTGCTTGCGGGTTGAATACATTTGACATCACTCTAGTTATAAGATCTGACATGTACCTGTAATAATATATTCTGCAAATAAATGATTTGATTGATTGATTGATTGATTTTATACACAATTTAACTTTAAAAAAGGTTTGTGAGACAAGATGGGAAAGTAGAGTCAATAGCTTGAAAGCGGTCCGATACCAGTACCTTTTCTGATATAAAAAGTGCCTTGGAAGAAGAATATGAACAATCAAATAACCCTTGATAAGTTCGGAAGCTAAAACACTTGCAGCCAATTTGAAGAAGTTTTTGATGTCGCTAATTATTTGGTACGAAATTTTATTCCATATTATTAGATTAGATTTGCTAACCAGATTGGTTAGCAAATGCAATCTGAAAGCGTTGACCTGTCAGAAGCTAAAAATTTAATGCACAATTTTTATTTTTTTTACAAAATTCTAGACACGATGGCCTGCCACAGGCTCTTATTACCTACAGCTAAAGAGATAGCTGAAGAAGCTGATATTCATCCGGCATTTAATCACCTGCACAATGAAAAATAATGTTTTCTTTTGAAAGTGAAGATGACGCGCCAATGAATCGAGTTTAAAATGAATATCTTTCTTCCAATGTTAGACACCGCAATAAACTCAATAAAAAAACGGTTCCAGAAACTTTCACCAATTATGTCATCTAACTTGGATTTTCCTTTATGATTTAAATAAAACCTAGGCAAATTTAAAGAAATCTTGCCTAAAACTGGAGAAAACACATGATTGAATTGTGATATTGCAGGATTAGAGCTTTCACGGAAAATTATCTGTTTAAAACCTTTTTTAGATGTTGATAATGGTCACCCAAAAGCAGTCTTTCAGACCTTAGCAGTAAATCATTAATAGCTGTCTGATTTAGCATTACTGTCTATTAAAAATTATTTAGCTCAAGAATTGCCATAATGAGGATATTATAAAAAAAAATTGGAAATGCAAAAGTTCGTAAGCAGAGATTTAATTAAAATGTTGTAGGGAGTTTATTTTGAAATTTTTAATATTTTATTTTCACTTTCTATTTTGATTGTTTTACAAGTAGGTATACTTAATGGCATTATTTTATTATTCAATTTAAATTATTTACGTTCCGATAATTTTATTGTTATTAAAAAAGTACCTACGTAAGTAGGTACTAGTACAAATATTAATGATAATTATTGATCTCATAATGTACATTCATTAAGATATTTTAGGCTTAGTTTTATTAAAATAGTGAGAGTAAAAGTATTGATCTCCTTCATTATGTAATTCTTGTGAAAAATAAAAGTTCCTTACCTCAATATATTTGACTTGTTTATTTTTCTACCAAAAACTGTACAAAATTAAACAAGTCAAACTCCTAGGTATACGTAGGTATACAGGGAGGAGTGCAGTACGTGTTTTTTTTAATGTGACGGCGCGCCGTAGTAGGGCGTTCCAAAATTAGATCTCGCCCTAACATAAATCGGGCCTCGGGCCGGCACTGCAGGAACCTACTTACATCTTTATGAAATCTACTAATGTATACTGTGACATCATTTTGAAAAATATGTATACCTACATTATATTATCGCTTGCTTCTGTATGTACCAGGTAGACGTACGTAGGTAGACTACCTATGTGCAGCTACAAACTTCAGATCAGACGAGTTTTGTACCAGCCATAGATACCTTCAAACCAAAACAATGATCTTTAAAAACCGTCTTGACTCTGCTCTACTTATTCCAATGCAATTCATAGGTACACAACCTACCTACTTGCTGCAATGACTTAATATGAATATTATTGAAATCAATAACCTATGATATGTACTAGTTGATGGAGAGATTTTATTGGAAGTATCTAGAGCGATTTATGAATAATGGTTGACAGCACAAGCAGTTAATGTTTATAAAAGCTTTTGTATAAATAGATATTCGCTCTCGCCCTCAATACATTATTTTGGTCCCTTGTGACACAATCTACTATCCACAATCTATCCACAATACACAATCTACTTTACAGAAAGATGGGAAACGAACTTTTTTTGCTACTTACGGTGGAACTCTTTGTTTTTTTTTTTTAATTTCGTGTCGCGCAACGGATGTTACGATTTACCGTAGGTTACATATTTTACATGATGAAAGAATACCGTGACGTCAAATTAATAGGTGACGTTTTGATGTAATTTCCCATTTTGAATTACCGCCGGTCGTGACGTTTCTACGACCCATCCATATTTATATCTGCCTACTATACAATTATAAGTACCTACTGTTCCCTATGAACCTATTATTACAGTTAATTGAAAAACCAATTTTTGTATTAAATCTTTATTAGGTTAGCTGATATTATACAATATTTACATAGGATCGCAAATAAAATTAACGGATATATAAATATATAATACCAAGTAGTCGATGGTGTATTGTAGTGATTGTACATAGTATAGGTAATCTAGTATGTACCTACATAAGCTTCTGTCGCACTCTTATAAATACACCATCCCAGGTAAAACCGTTGCGTCTCGTTCAAACAAAGCAAGCATAATGAAATTGTGTTGGATACAAAAGACGCAATTTATAATCTAGCTTAGAAAATAATGCCTACGTCTAAAATTAACAATTTGTTTACATGACAACCAATGACAGACAGAAAATAATTGACAATGTAAACTGAGTAATATCTGATGAATAAGGCTTGTTGCACACGGTACCACCCTAAACTAGACATGCACTACACTGTGTGGTAACTGTATAGAGTAGTGCATGTCACTCGTGGGCTTATCAGCCTGCTTAGCATGAAGACCCAAGACAACGGTTTTGTCTACGGCCGAGAAGACAAAAATATTTTCTCCAACTCTTTTGTTTTACAAAATAGGCAACATGAATAGTTTTTGTCTTCTCTTTCGCTAAGCGAGCAGATCTAGCATGTAAGTGTTGATGTAAATTCTTCGCGTAACGCTCAGTGAGCCAGCCCAATAGGTATACCGAGTTGATAAGTAATGTTTTTCAGATCTCTGAAACGAAAATTATCTCTCATAAGCGACTTTGAATTTCTTTATGATTATTATGAATTAAAGGTAATTTACTTCTCTCTTACATATAAACATGCTTTAACTTAAAAGTATACAAAACGTTAGCATGGGCATGTACTTACTGAAGAACTAATAAATATTTATATAATATTTTTCATGAGTGAGGAATAAGCTTTATAAAAAGACTGGGATGTACGAGATTGCCAGAAAATGACATTCAAGCTAAATTGTCATTAGTACATAGATCGAGAATTTTGACTTAGGTCAAAAACAATTTGCAATCTCGGTTCGCGGGGCGATATGTTTGGGTAAATTCTTAAACGAGTACATGGATTGCAATAGAGTACATGCTCGATTAACAATTTTGAAGTTACGATATTGACACCTTTGCTGATAACCTTCATGGTCTAAGCGTTCCCACAAGTTCCTGCGTTACCATAGCGTGAAAACATAGAAGACAATGGTGGTTAATGAAACGTACATATTTGCAGAGATCAAACCATATAAACTATTTGACTTCAGGTAGCACACAGGTAATCGTAGCATCCTTGGATACCTACCTACGGTTTATCAATTTGGAATCCACGTTATTTAGTAGGTAGTTAGGTAGGACACATTAATCAGAACTTTTGCAACAAAATTTCACATTTCTAGCATAACAATAACAAAGTAGTGCTCCTTGTGAAAGAGCCCGTCGGGGGAAGTCCGTCAAAGCAGTAATGCTCGCATTGCTGTGTTATGGATAAATATAATAGTACCTATCTAAGGAGCCATCTATGAATAACTACACACGGATTATTGGTCACATCTAGGTGACCCTCCGCCCTGGAGTGACTTCACCTATGTATTTACCATTTTAAATTTAGAAATCATGAAATAACAGCTCTATGTGCCAAAATTATTTATATAAATCTATTTAAAATATTTATTAAGAAGTTAGGGTATCGCCCACTAGGCCAACACGGCTTTTAGTCAGATTTAATTTATTCTTTTTTTGTTAGAAAGGAGGTACGATGATTGTCCCGTAAATATTTCAAGGTCATCGGTTTTGTAGTTCAGAAAGACATTACAACCCTCAGTATTAGGTCCAAATAACTTGAAACCCGGAATGTACAGGAACCTTCAAGTACATGTCTTATCTTAAGCTGGCGTAAGATTTGTAGTGTACTTTGCAGTCTTCGCCAATCGTAAACCGATTTTAATGACTATTTTTTTTATCCTTTATCCTGGGTTACTGTCTTCTTAGAAATACAACCAAACTGTGGTCAAATGCGAATAATTAGTCGGCAGGGATGGCAATCGCGAACGAAGTCGCGGGTACAGCTAGTGTTTCAATAAAGTAAGGTATAACTAGAAAAGTCTGTAGGATTAGGACTATATTTTGAATAAATAGTATGTAGGAAACAGGTATAAAATAAGTGTCTATCTGTAGTAAGACACAAGGTAAGAAATATCTCATCTCAAATATCTAAAACTCATCCAGTTACAGAGGTGATTTACCCGACAGCAGAAAGTACTAGCGTTGCTATCTCTTCTTTTGGAGAACGTACTGTCAGTTGCATAGTTACTGGGCCTTGCGCCGCTACCAATCTGGCCCTGAGTATAACTGGCACTCCCGAGCGCCACATTCCCCCTCCGCGGATCTCCTTGACCGCGTCGCCACTGACAGACTCCAGCGGCATTCCCAAATGCTCGCAAACCGCTTTAGCAGCTTCATCCACGTCTGTCTGTGCCAAGCCGAAGGTATCGCAAGCTTCAGTCGCATTGGATGCTCCCAACGCCCAAGTGGCTTCCCAGTCGGCCGCTGCGGAGCGAGTGCGCAGTTGATCCGCACATCCTATATCGAAGTCTTCCAGCCGGTACGTATCCGCGTAGCCTTCGTAAGAGTCCGGCGAGCCGGTGGTAGGGTCGCAGTCGCGCACCACGAACTCAAGCGTGGAACCAAAAGTGCCCAGCGTCTCCATCGGGTTCAGTGGGAACTCGAACGAGTGAAACACGTTTCCTGGCACGTTGTAAGGCAGCCGATCGCAAGGCACATTGGAGAGGTGTTTGTACCCGGGTGGTGGCTCCAAGCGGACATGGATGCTCTCTAAAAGCTGGTCGCTGAGAGTATTCAAACATTCAAACTGCAACACCAAATGACGAGAATATACATGCTTGATACATCGCACTCGATACTCAGTCTCCGGTTCAGTCAGGTCAATAGCTTCGCAACTCTTAAAAATAGGCCCATATCTGTCGCAATCAGGAAAAGTCTTCAACACATCAATGTACTGTTCTTCGCGAGAAAGTGCTGGTTTGCGTATCTCGATTTGAACAGGGGCTTCATTGACTTCTTTAGGCTCTTCCACCGTGGGAACTACGGCAATATTGAACGGTTCATCAGGCGAGACCCTCATATGATCGGCAAGTGCTTGTTCGAGTAGAGTGGGGTTAGGTACCTGTACGTCGATGATGTAATCATTGTAGAGGCGAACATCGCCGGAGTCAAGGATAGCGCTGTAGTAGACAGCACGGTCGCGGACCTCGTCCTCCTCGTCGAGCTGACAGCGCGCCAACAGCACCCTGACGTTAGGCAGCAGCTCCGCCCGCGCCGCGCCGAAGCGAGCCACAGCGGAAACGGCGGCCGCTCTCACGGGACCCGACTCCAAAATCACCCGGTTGTAGATATACCGGATGTATCTGGACGGTTGGCGAGTCTTCGGACCTTCGCGTCCAAGAACGTGTAGAATACGGACGGCTAACGACGCATGTTCACAATCTTCGATGAACTCGCAAAGATGGGCGAGACCAGTTTCTTTCGCATCTGGGTTCTCTTCAACCAGCGCTATGATTGCGTCAGCAATCGCGCTCTTATACTGCAATCCGCCCTCATCACGAAGCATGCCGGCAAGGAACGAGGCCAGAGTCTGGTGCTTGCGCGGATACTTAGAACATACGCGTCTTATAGCTTGTACAACAACTATTTTGAATTCATCTGATATTTCTGACATGAAACTGGATATTTGTTTCATGAGGCGATCGATGGAGGTTTCAGCGCCGGTCACGAGTAGAGTGGTGACAGCTAGAGTAGCGACGGAGCGGTTCTGGTCGCTGATCAGATTCTCGAGGTCGACAGCGCAAGCGGCGACAGCACCCGGGTGTTTGGCAGTGAGCTTCGCCAGCGTACGCGCGCCTGCGAGACGCATCGTCGCCTTTGAAGAGCCGCAAAAGATCTGTAGTACAGACACAGCTTGAGCAAGGTCTTTGGCTGACTTTCTTAGATTTACAATGGCATGGGCGGCTTCATAAACTATTATCTCCGATTTATGACGCAGGCAGGTCATTATAAAGTCCATGTATGGTTCTGAACTCTCTGGATCTTCTTCAGCAAGTTTGGCTACATGACGAATGAGCAGGCAGAGATTGTATGGCGACAGACGGTGTGGTGCACGCATCATCTTCTGTATCAGCTTGACAGTGGACAATCGGTCATTGCGCCGAATGTTTGCAACCACACCTAGCGCATGGTAAGACACTAACCCATTTTCAGATGTCATAGCCTCCTGAAACAAAAATAAAGATTTATCAGTTTGGAGCAAAAATATAATTGCAACTATAATAATCAAATTATTAATGGCGCGGCGCTACTGTCGTAAAGTGATGATCGGCAAAATCAAACACAACCTCGAAACCATTTGGTTATTTCACTTTACTATTCAAAAGTAAGCATAGGTTTTCATTTTAGAACCACGACTTGGAATCCTAGTGATTTTCTGCAGTTATTGTATTTCGAAAATATTACTACACCATAACCAAGACATAACACTTTAACAGCTGCTCTTACCTATTTTATATCTACTAACTTAACATTTGCCTTACTAACCTGAATGACAATAATAACATGTGGTTTACCATAGATACAAAAAATATTTTTTTACAGTTACCATGTAGTACAAAAACTTATTTTGTCATCACTATATAATTATGATAACTATTAACCAGTACCTTCATCTTAATTAGTTAGTTAATATGTAGGTACTTATCAATAGTTCACATTCAATCTTAAAGTTGTAATAATAAATTATGTCACAGTGATGTGTCTTCTTAGGTAAGTACTTAAAAATCCTGTGCTTAGTAAATTAAACAAATTAAGTAACATGGGCATTCATCACACATACACATTAGCATTCACAATCTCATTCATCTAAACTTTCATTCTTATCTGGTAATGTAATAGCCATCTTTTCATTTGATCTACACAAGTAGAAGTTTTGAACAATCCTTCTGCACAGATGTCTGCCTTTTCTATGACATAGAGATCATTTTGCTTTACTTTCAAATATCTGTAGGGACCTAGGAATTTTGGCTACAACTTGAGTCCGGCTCCAAATTGTGTTCTTGTGATAGATCATTTTCACACCTTATTATAATTTCTTTGTTTAATGATACACCTTTAAAAATTGCTGCTTTGGCTGGATTTAAAGTTTTTCTTTGGGTTTTATGGAATTGACCATTTATAGCAGCAGAGGTTCCTTTGGCCGTCACCGTGTTGGCCTAGTGGGTGATACCCCGACCTCTGATCTGGAGGTCGTGGGTTCGAACCCGGTCGTGCACCTATGGATTTTTCCACTCGAAAAATTTATGTGCGCATTAACACGTGCTCAAAACGGTGAAGGCAAACATCGTGAGGAAACCGGCATGCCCTAGAACGAAAAATTCGAAGGCATGTGCCAATAGTTAGTGTTCCAATAAGCGGCGATGGGCTTGCAACCTGTCACGTGGAATGCTTACTACTTGCAAAACGCGGGCATGTTCCAAATGTAATGTTTGGACGTGCCTCTGACTACCCCCTACTTGGTATCCTCAAAGATCTACTCACTGAGTATGTATCTGAGGATGTCCACCATGGGGAAGACAGTCGTGAGCGTGTTTGTTTTTGTTGTTCCTTTATTTGTGATGAAGGTTGATAATTTTCAACCTATATCTTCTTCTTAAGTGTATTATTGGTCATTGAACCGCATAGGTTCAATGACCAATAATACATTTGTAAACAGAGAAATAACACACCTGACTAGCACACACATTCAGATAACATCCAACCCATTCATCCAAAGCCAGTCTACCTGATCAGCTGTCAATTATCACTGTCACATTATTCAAAAATTATTGCATCATACTGTCTCCTCAAACATTTGTCCATCAAAATAATAACTCAAATAATTTGTCGAGAGAACGCACGGTCGTTAAATCCCCGAAAGTTTGAGATCATCACTATCACATTTCGGCATTCCGAGCACAAGGTTGAAGTCCTTAGATTATGATGTTCACTTCGCTGCCGCTGTCAATCAAGGTTCTAACGTAATTACCGCCGATTTTTGTATTCACAATCGGTTGTCTCCTCATTTTTCGTATTTGTAAACACTGTTTACATTGACCGTAACCTCACTTCTCATTGAAATTGACATCTCGCTTTCGGTGTCACTTTGATAGTCCGCCATTATGGCGTCGTTCCGTTTCACGTAGTCGTACCTAGTCGGTAGTATTTTCTTGCAGTGGAGTGCAGTCAGCCGCTGTTTCCGCCACCATGCCAAACATCGTAGCGTCGTCGTTTGGTTGGCGAAATTGTTTTCCGTTGCCGAGATCATCCGAAGCTTGCCGATTATTGATCGCTTCTTCGTTCTCTTCGTACATGTCTAAACAAAATGGCCGAACTCGTTACACTTGGAAACATTTTAGGCCTTTGTTCTTGTGTGGACAATCAAAAGATGCATTCCCCAACTCACAGCAGCCGAATTCGCTTATTTTTCTGCGTATTGCTCAATTCTGCTACAGGCTCTTTATCTCTTTGCTTTTTCATAATCTTAGAGACCATTAAAAGTGGTCTCTTAAATCTTTATTTTTTTGTTGTCTCACTGTATGAGGTTACGCCATAGAACATTATTTTGTTCGTTTCGACGTCAGTTATGCCATCAACGATGTACTTTATAGCGAAAAAATGCCAGATTACATAATTTTTCCTCTTTTTCCTAGGTCTTTCGTTATTAGCATGTAATCGAGACAACTCTCCCTAGCTTTCTCCTTTCTTGTGCTCATCATTTCGTGCACTGACTTAATGTCTAAAGTGTCAGGAAACTCTGGTGATAGCCTGCTCTAGGCTTTTCCCAATTCTTGTTTATTTCTGCATGGAGCAAAAGTACTGTTGTTCCTATAAGAGATCTTCTCGCAACCAATAGGTGTTGGAGCGGTCTCCAGTCAAATTGCAGCCAATTGCTTCTTCATAAAAGTTCTCAGGACACATGCCTTTTCATCGTTATCAGAGATGTGAAAAATAGTTTAGTAAAAGTATTTAAATACAAAATGCAAATGCATAGTTGTAAGCACTATTTCAAATAGAAATACAAAATAGTTTTGAATAAAAGTATTTAAATACAAAATGCAAAATACGTATTTTTAAAATAGGTTCTGAAAATAAAATACATTGTTAAGCATAAGCACTTTTATTTATTGAACTGATTTTAAAACTAGTATTTGTTCAAAGAGTTCATCTGTCATGTTTCGCCTATGGGGCCTCATAATCATTCCACCAAATGAAAATAGTCGTTCTACAGGGGCAGAACTCGGTAAGCAGGTATTATATTTAAGGAAGAGTTTTTTTACATTTGGATACCTGTTCAAGGATTCTAAGGTATTGTCTTCATCTTTTAAATATTGTAGTGTTTCCAGATCTATTGTAGTTGTATTAACATTATCACTGGCTGCTGAAGAATCAGAGTCCTCAACAAACATGTAATAAGATTCTGTTCTTTCCTTCTTTTTATGAAAGTCAGTATGTTGGGAACTCTTTTCGTCTTCTTGTTTTATCTTCCTCACTTCTGAAACAAATACTTCTTTGATGTATTCTCTGTTGGCTTTTGGCACCCATTTCATTTTGAAAAAGGGATAAGATACTGATGCTATTATGCCGTCTTTTGCTTTTGGCTCTTCTAATTTATAAAATCTCTCAAAACGCCTATTAAGACTTTCTGTAATAACATCTATCAATACATCACAATATGTAAGGTTATCCATTTTCAAGCTGCTTAGAATTCTTTGCATTCTCATCAGTTCTGGTATAAGACATCCATAATAAGTATCTTTGTCCCCTTCTAAACTTCTGATGCCATCAGCAATAGGCTTTGAACAGCTTACATATTCAAGAAGAAATTGAATTTCAATTTCTTTAAAAATAGCCAATCCTAGTTTCTTAAAAGTTTCATTTAGGGTACCCTTAACTGTCAATAGACCTTGAATGCAATTATAGTATGAATTCCATCTTGTTGGACATGGATAAGTAGGGGATTTTCCAGTTGATTCTAGATATATTTCACAGGCTTTAGGAGACCTTGAACATAGATTCCAAACTGCTCGACATTTTGCCATAGCTGTATCATAAATTTTTTTGTATGAATTACTTTGGGATCTAGCCTTATCCATATCTTGTGAAGCTATTAAATGTAATGTGTGTGTAGCACACCTTTCATGATTAGGCAGTTGCAACTCTTCAAATTCTTCAAATGACTCCGAAAATTGTCTTATGAAAATGCAATAAAACTATTTTGTATTTGATAAATACTAAATATTTATATAGAGTATTTCAAATAAAATACAAAATACATTTAGAAAAAAGTATTTCAAAATAAAATAAAAATAGGTATTTTGCATTTTGTATTTGCATTTCAAATATATGTATTCCAAATAATTCACATCTCTGATCGTTATTAATATTTCTGCGACACACCCATCCACCAACATCTTCTACAGGTATTCTGGAGGGGCTCCCAAAAGTGTGGGACGTAGGAGTGAATAGAAACTCACAAAATCGAGAATAAAAGGATTTCCTAAGTTTCAATAATCTTTTTTCACATTTTATCCGGTCGCCATCACGCCTTGCCCATCCCATTCAGTCCTTCATTAAAATCCTCACTCAACACCTTCACTCTTTGCATTCACACCCACTCAAAGTATTAACATTCCATTCCAATCCGACAATAATGACAATATTAAGTGTATGTTAGTAGATAAGGCATTTTTAAGTGATGGCTTTTAATATTGCATGTTAAAAGGACCAGTTAATGCTTTGCTCACTCTAAGAGACTTGCATGATACTGCTAGGTGAGGTATCAGATGTTTGGATATTTATTGCTAAGAACCAATTTGGATGGAATGGGAAGGTATAGTTCATGACCTAAAATCACACAATAGGCTACCTACTTTGTTTGGGTACCATGCAAGCTAAGCCTCAAGGAAGTGTTGCTAGCTTGTTCGTCTACTGTAACAAAAATTACCTGTGCCTCATTCACCCAACGACGGACCAAATCTGGGGCAGTAGACGAAAGATGAAGCGCAGACACAAGAGCGGCCGAACTGACAGCCGGGTTTTTGTCTACGATTGCCTGTTTCATGTATCGCTCAATGGCTTGTAGCATTGTACTGTCTGTAATACTGCACAGGGCTCGGATCGCAGCAGCACGGTACAAATCCTCCTTCCCCGTCATATCCTTCGTAAGGGACGATGTCACGATTATCACATCCTGAGCGATAGGACTCAGTTCCTTGATACACAAATAGACTAGGCGACGTAACATAACATCCTTAGATTGAAACAGCTTCGTTGTTGCAAAAAACACATCAGTGGCTTCCTTAGTGCTGAGATTTTCACCCTGGTTCAGCAAATAGATCACTTTAGTTAATATCAAGATGCTTTTTCTCGGATTCACTGGCGCTGAGTTGAAATACTTCGCTTCTTGTAAAACTGTTGTTTTGTCGAGATTTTGGAAGAAGTTTCCAGCTCCATCTTTGTCTTCTTTTGTGTCACGGCGACTCATTTTGGTCAAACCTGTATAATGTTTCAAAGAAATTCAGTTTTTTAACCGAAAAATTTCTAGAAAACAAACTACAGAACACAAACATACAACGTGGTTGATGATGACTTGCATGTCAGACTGTCAGTTCAGTCAGATGGTTGCACAGACAAAAAATGCGCAAACCTTGATTATAATACTATGTAGTAAGGTGCTAGATACTTCCCTATATTAAAAAGTACTCTGTGGGTGCTACGGGGACCGTATTGTCAGACCATGGAAAACACAACCCTGGTAAGCACAGCCAGTATTGGTTTGAATTATCTAGATGTGCTTTCCATGGTTTTACAATTCGCGCCGTACAAGCTTGACGCGTGACAAGATTGCACACCTGGAATGTTCTCGACGCTCATTGGTCGCGAGTTCGTTAAATCTCTGCGAAAGAGTCGCATATGACGAGGTTATATGCGACTCTGATCACCCAGAACTTGGGTTCACTGGGCTTACTGTAATTATTTATTTTCAACTTTAATTTGTTGAACCTTAACATTACACATTTTAAAGTGTATTGTGTGTTAAAACCGAATGAAAGATCAGTCACCACTCCGTCCAGTTACTACGTGTTACGATGTTTCGAACATAAGCCTTTATCCTTATTGCCAGATAATAGGTCACGCATCGAGTCAGAGAACCTTGGTTGTGAGGCAAGATCAATACTAATGATATGGCGTAGGCCTGTTCCAGACTGATTTACTTTATATCTCCTAGAGGATTCCTACACCACTCTACAACAACACTGACCGCCCCAAAGCCTTCCACATATAAACGGATGCTCTAGCACCCAGCTAAGCACCAGATCAGACCAATAAACCACCCTACATTCGGAGTTTGTGCAGTGTGCTTAGTTCGAGCCTAACATGTATTGTGAGCATGATTATGAAGTCAGTATCTACTGCTATTTCGATCTCAGATCCTTCCAACCTGAATTTGATATATTAACCTAACACCAAAAACATCATAATATTCCTCTGAGGTGCAAGTATAAAGTTCCAAATTCATCAAACCGTCACAGATTCTGGAAAGTGCTAACCAAGCATAATCCTCCACAGTGCCGGCCCGAGGCCAGATTTAGGTTGGAGCGAGATCAAATTTTGGCGCCCCCTACACCATTACCTAAATAAAAAAAACACGTAGGTACTGCACATCTCCGTATACGTATCCTAGGAGTATGACTTGTTTAAATATCCTCATAGGAGAATGCTTGAGCTAAATCATTTTCAATAATGCTAAATCAGACAGCTATTAATTATTTAATGCTAAGGTCTGAAGGACTGCTTTTGCTCTGGATTCGTTGGCGCGTCAGCTTCACCTTTAACAGAAAATATAAAATTAAACATTATGTGCATTAAATGTATAGCTTCTGACAGGTCAACGCTTTCAGATTGTATAGATTTGCTAAACAGATTAATATGGAATAAAATTAATACCAAATGATTAGCGACAGCAAACACTCTAACTTCTTCAAATTGGCTGCAAGTGTTTTATCTTCCGAACTCGTCACGTGTCAGTTGATTGTTCATTTCTTCTTCCAGACCCTTTTATAACAGCATACTGGTTTTGGACCGCTTTCAAGCTATTGTCTCTACTTTCCTATCTTGTCTCATAAACTTTCTGAGGATGGATGTTTGTTACTCTTTGACACAAAAACTACTGAACAGATTTTGATGAAACTAGCAAAAGCTAGTTACTCGTATGAATAATTTTAAATAATTTTCAAAAAAATTCAAACAAGCGCTGGAGGATATAAAATGCGCCAAATAATGAAATTGATTTTACTGAAGATTGAGACTATGGTTACATTGACGTAACCTTGACCTTTACAATCATTCATATCAATCATGTATTTTGATTTAATCTAAAAATATGCCCGTTAACCCTTCTCCACTAAAGTCATTCACAGGCTAAGTTAAAAAGCATTCACGTACACAATAGTAACAAAATCGGAATGTGACGCTCATATGTTCTGTGTGGCTAATATCGGGTGTACAGTCTAGAACAATTGAAAATACCTACTTGCCTTTTTTAATTTTTGTTATCAAGATATCGAAAGGATAAAGATATATTTCCGTTTATTTTTATCTAAGCCGTGTTGGCCTAGTGGGTGATACCCCGACTTCTGATCTGGAGGTCGTGGGTTCGAACCCGGCCGTGAACCAATGGATTTTTCCACTCGAAAAATGTATGTGCGCATTAACACGTGCTCAAAACGGTGAAGGAAAACATCGTGAGGAAACCGGCATGCCCTAGAACCAAAAATGCGAAGGCATGTGCCAATAGTTAGTGTTCCAATGAGCGGCGATGGGCTTGCAACCTGTCAGGTGGAATGTTTACTACTTGCAAAACGCGGGCATGTACCAAAGGTAATGTTTTTTTTTAATGGCGCCTACCGGACCATGTTTCCATGGCCTCGTTGGCTAGCCTACCTCTTTCCTCTGACATAATCAGAGCCATCTGTTATGTTTATTTCAACTCATTTTATTATTTCATTCTATTCTCTCTCTCTCTTGGTTTCATTCCATTCCATGCATTCATACTCTCTCCATTTTAGCCTACTTTGGTGGTATGGGGGGGTGTTTTACAGATTATTATTTTTTATTTTTACATTTTACATTTACAGTTTACAATTTCTTAATTTAACAACTTAAATTATATGGGGATTTACATTTTCTATTTAAAAGCTTACTTATATCTATTAACACTTTTTAGTCTATTCGCTATTTCTATTTTATTTTCCAATTTCGTATGCTAAAAGTACAAATTACGCATAATATATATTTAACATAATTTTCATTCTTTTTTAACATAATTACAAACTATTTACTATTCTAGACATTTTAAGGCACATAAAAGGCTAATCTTATTCTCCTGTACATAATCTAAACACATTTTAAGTTTCAAAGATTTAAAAGGTAGGTACATATTATACAAATATATTATTAGTATAGTTTATATTTCTATTTATTACATTACTAACTATTTTTGTACAGTATTCTAAGAATATTAGTCTATGTTGCTTTTTTGCCATAATTTCATGGATTTTATTTGGCACAAGTCCGAAGTCCAATAACTGCTCAACCTCAAAACGCTTTAGTCCGAACGCGGGACAGTCAAGGATTATGTGCATCACAGTTTCGTCCACTCCTGGTTCTCATATGCATGACGGGTCCTCCTTGCGCTTGAACCACGTGAGGTACGCAGAGAATCCCCCATGCCCCGTCATTACCTGGGTGGTGACACTTGTGTGCTGGATATTCCTAACAATTTTATACGCTTTTGTCGCGTCCGGAAAGAAAAGCTTCGTTGTTGATGCCGTCTCTCCTTCCTTGTATCTTTGGTTCCATCTGTCGAGCGTGTCCAAACGGACCTGTCGCTTGACAGATGAAACCGGACACAGATCATACGCGGGCCTAGTCTTGAGTTTGAGAGCGGCATCTCTCGCGAGCTGGTCTGCCCGTTCATTCTCCAGGAGATTGGCATGGGCTTAAATCCAGAACAGGCTGACCTGCTTATTTTGAGTCTTACAAGTTTTGAGGTTTTTGCGTATTTCAAGTACAATGGTTTGGGGAGAGCTTTGACTGCAAATTATGTCCAAGGACGATCTTGAGTCACTGAAAATACCGAAGCTGTTCTCCGCGATCAGCGTGATTTCTCTCGTGGCCTCGCAGATATCCAGCAGTTCGGCCTGGTAGACGGTACAGTACGGCGACAGCTTGAGCTTTCGGCTTTTAGTCTCTATTCCGCCCCTTCAAATGGAGAGGGCTGCCCCTAGTTTTCCCTCAATCTTGCTGCCGTAGGTGTAGATTTCTACAGTCTGTGTGCCGTGTAGGTCTACGTCATTTTGGTCTACCAGGTTATGGAACTCAAGTGCAATCCGCTCGGCCAGGTGTGGTGTATCGGCGTATCTCACCAAAGCCTCTACCTTCCTCGCACCTAGTCCTGGTTCGGACACTCCCTTTTTGACCTTATACAAGGATGCGGCTTCCTGAAGTCGCAGGTCGAGAAGGAGTATCCCAGCCAGTACCAGTGCCGCGTTAAGCGATACCGTGCGATACGCCCGACACAATTTCTGAGCGAAACCACGCTGGACCACGTTTAACTTCTTCCGTATACACAGTTTCAGTGACGCGGGTGCCCATACACTGGCGGCATATAGGATGATGGGCTCAATCACGGCAACATAGATGGTCCGGATGATGTCTGGGTGCAACCCCCAGCTGACCTTAGCCGCCCTAGAAAGCTGCTTATAAATGTTAAGCGCCTTTTTGCAAACATATGCGGCGTGTTTGTTGAAGGTCAGCTTTCGGTCTAAGCCCGAAGGTAAGGTAATAAGCCCCAGGATCTTTATATCATCTGCCATTTCGATGTTTGTCCCGCCCATGTGCAGAAGTGGAGTTTCGTACTTGAATTTATTCGTTATAAGCAACGCGCTCGTTTTGTGAGGTGCGAATTTTAATTTGTTCCTAACGCCCCAATCCTGCACATACGCGAGAGTAGGATTGGCTTGTTGTTGAACCTCGAGTGCCGTGTCTCCATGAAACACTTAAACCACATCATCGGCGAAGGCCTGGCAATAGACTCCCATGGATTCGAGTCCTCTGAGGAGGGGGTCGAGAAGAAGATTCCAGAGGATGGGTCCTTCGATGGAGCCTTGCACGCATCCCTTGGTAGTCCGCCTCTGGTACTGTTCTCCTCCGTACCTCACTTGGACTCTCCTATTTTTCAAGTAACTGTCCAGTAACCCTTCTGATGTTAATGGGACATTTTTGTTCTGCCAGTCCAACTCAGATCGCGGGCCACCAGGCACTGTCGAAGGCTCCCTCTATGTCCAATGATACCAATGTTATCAATTTTTTCTGTCTCAACCAAATGTAATGTTAGGACGTGCCTCTGACTACCCCTTACTTGGTATCCTCAAAGATCTACTCACTGAGTATGTATCTGACGATGTCCACCATGGGAAAGACGAGAAGAGATTTGTTTTTTTTGTTTGTATTCTCATCTCTGGACTAAAGCATTGCGGCGCCTCTGCTTTTAAAGGAAAATAAAATATCAAAAGAGGTATTTAGCAGTTAAATTCCATTATTAAAGAAACATAATGAACATGTCTTAGAGTACCGGCGGCGCCGATCTGGGACGCCTAGGCGAGGCGTCCCAGATTGGCGCCGCCGGTTCTCTAAGAGTCAGGTACAGCGACTCAATGGTGAAGAAAAATAAAATATCAAAAGGGGGAATGTCTTTAAGGAACAGTTAATTTTTCTTTAAAAAAAATAAGTAAGTGGTGGTGTCCCGGGAGCGCTTCAAGTAAGCAGAAGTGCACCCGAAACGGAGGCACCTTTGGCGCAAAGGGCGCCGCGGGAACCCAGGGGCCTTCAGGGGGAGCGTCAAGTGGCCAGGGGACACTTGACGCTCAAGACGTCAAGTGTTCCCTGGCCCTTGGCGTCTTGAGCGGCCGCTCCGTTCTCCTTAGGAGCGGGCTTAGGAGGCCAGCGGGCCTGATCCTCCATACCGATTTTAATATTAAAAACAAACAATGATAATTCATCAATCACCTCTTCATTCAACTCTTTAATGCAATTTTTTTAATATCACTATTTTCCATCAGATCATTTCCATAACATTCATGGATTTTCTCACTTTCATACTTAGTAGCACTACCAATTGAATTTGTGACAAGTTAAAAAATTTACTAAATTTTCATTTCTAAAATTTTCCAAAAGCAATGAATACCTTCTACATAGATATGAAATTCTTTGAAAATAAAAAGATAATTATTTTATATATAATGTATGAAACTCTTTTGACAAAAATAAATATCTGATTTTAATTATTCATAATTTAGTTTTGATTCTAATTTTTTATATTATACTTGTTGCAACAAATACCATACCATAACATAAAATCTATTTGATATAATAAAAAATTTTGCTTTAGATTATTTATTATTTATTTATATACTGTAAAGTTTCATCAATATCCGTTCAGTAGTTTCCATGTGAAAGAGCAACAAACACCCATCCTCACAAACCTTCGCGTTTATAATATTAGTAGGATTACATTACCTATAATCAGATTATTTTTATCTAGGTTTATCAAACTCTTGTGACAAATGTCTAGTTGCAAAAGCCATAATCAAGAAGTGAAGCGAAGAAGGTACTCCTGTACCGCCTTACTAATTCACCTCAGTAACTATTTCACTAATCTGTGACAATTTCAATTTCAACCAAACACGACATTATATACAACCTATAAATATAATACCTATAATATTTACCAAGTTACTTTCCCTACAAATTATTCAGGCTGAAACAAGAAGAACTTCACTATACTAAAAATGTTTGTTTCTCTGAAATTCCCGTGTCTATTCTGCGATTACTCTCGAACTAAACAGAGCCGATTCTATATTAGATTACTATAGGTACCTTAGCTCTTTGGTAATGATTATGTAATGTTCAAACCCTCTACGCTCTCATAACTAATTATTATCTATGCATCCTTTATCTTTACTCTGTGCAGCTCAACAAAGTGTAACTTTTATTCTAATCTGTGGCTCAGCATTGCAAATTTGTAAACAAACAACCGTTCGGCAAAACAACAATAAACATAGTTATTTCTAAACCAAGGAACCGAAATTCAATTAATTGTCGTGCGTTCATAATCTACCTCCTGTCGGTACCCTCCAAATTCAAAGGAAAAATAATACAATCCTATCGCAAGTTTATTTTATTTCCTAACCTATGTCAAAACTTTTATAATATCTGCTCAAGAAGATTATAAACTCTAAACTAAACTAATTATTATGTAAAGATAAGTCCTTATTGTGTTAAGGTAATTAATTTCTTCCTCTTTAAACTCTCTGTATGTAACAAAAGATATTACAAAACTTCTAACACTTTCATATCAATTTTCAATTGAAATTCAATTCTCTACATAACTACCAGTATGGCAGAAAAATAACTGGAATGAATATCGACTAATCCATGGACTTTCCTGACATTCTGGTACTTGAGTAAGTATCTATTGTCATTATTCTATAACTAGCTAAGTTTGCTCCTTGAAACTGATTCCAACTTGCTGATTAACATACATAACAATTCATATAATCCTAGGATTTATTTATCTATTTTTTCTAATCCATTTCTGTATAACCTATAATTTCCTGAATAAGCAACATCTACCAACTGTTTTTATATTTCAAGTCAAAGCTACTTAAACCATGAGATGGGGTTAGCTATCAAAACCTTATACAAACTTTTATCCAAAATACATCTATATTATGGGTATATCTGTGATTATGGTAAACCCGGATAAACCTAAAACTCTCCTTCAACATAAACTAAATAACAGCTACTTATAATTGTGACAACTAAATGAATACTTCTTTGCTTTCAGAACACTGCTCCGCATGATGGTTGCTGACTCTTACAAACAAGACTACATCTGCTAAATCAAGAAAACTACATCAGTACACAGATTTTCATCTTATCAGGAATCAAACTACAACCCTCCATTCCAGCCTATCACTTATCCACAAAGCTTCAAGATTAAACTACAATTACTCAAACATAATTATTTATTGTAATTATTGTATAAATAATTCCTTGTAGGTACTACTACTTATGATCTTCAATAAACATGTAAAACTTTAACATAATATAATTAAATAACTTCAATAAAATTTAACCCTTTCTAATCATAGAGATGAAGTTTACCTATATTCCAAAAATGCTGCAAGTATAATCCATATGACCCCTGCAACCTTTAAATGCTTGTTTTTTTTCTCTCTTTCTACCTTGACTGTAATACAATCTAACTAAGTAGGTACAATATACCTATTTCTTTACAACCCAACTAAGTACAGATTACATATTAGGTTGGGGAAAAAGTCTTTTCGCATTATTGTATGTATGAACTTGTAATAAAATCTCTTTGGCTATACTATTTGTATCTGGCTGGTTTTGGTATCATTAAAAGTTTAAATTTTAAAGAAGATAATTCCAAATTCAAATTAGGAAAATGTGTGATTTTTATTTGTTTTTCGTACTGTCAAGATGAGTGAATCTAATGAAGAAATTCGATACATTTTAAAATTTTACTACAAAAAAGGTAAAAATGCAATGCAAGCCGCGAAAAAAATTTGCGATGTTTATGGACCTAGTGCAGTGTCTGTGAGAGTAGCACAAATTTGGTTTAAGCGTTTTCAATCCGGAAATTTTGATGTCAAAGATGCACGTCGCTCTGGTCGCCCTATTACGGATAAAATGGATGCCATTTTTGAAAAAGTGGAGCAAGATCGGCATATCAGTAGTTACGACGTAGCTGAAGAACTGGGAATTGACCACAAAACAGTTTTGGCGCATTTGAAAAAAACTGGGTACACAAAAAAGCTCGATATTTGGGTACCTCACGAGCTCACTGAAAGAAACCTAATGAACCGTGTTCTCATTTGTGATTCTTTATTACGACGTAATGAAACCGAACCATTTTTGAAGAAGCTGATAACTGGTGATGAAAAGTGGATCACGTACGACAAGAACGTGCGAAAAAGGTCGTGGTCAAAGGCCGGTCAGGCTTCACAGACTGTGGCGAAACCCGGGTTAACTCGCAACAAGGTGATGCTGTGTGTGTGGTGGGATTGGAAGGGCATTATTCATTATGAGCTGTTACCACCAGGCAGGACCATCGATTCTGAACTCTACTGCGAACAACTGATGAGATTAAAACAAGAAGTTGAGAGAAAGCGGCCGGAGTTAATCAACAGAAGGGGTGTGGTTTTTCATCATGATAACGCTAGACCTCACACATCTTTAGCCACTCAGCAAAAATTAAGAGAGTTTGGCTGGGATGTGTTAATGCATCCGCCGTATAGTCCTGACCTTGCACCTTCAGATTTCCACCTGTTTCGGTCTCTTCAGAATTCTTTAGGCAGTGTCAGGTTAACATCACGAGAGGACTGCCAAAACCACTTGTCGCGGTATTTTGAACAGAAGCCCCAAAGTTTTTATAGCAATGGGATCATGTCCCTGCCTACAAAATGGCAAAAAGTTATCGAACAAAATGGTACCTACATACTTTAGTTAAATGTAAATAAACTATATTAAAAAATGTTTTGAATTTTCTTAAAAAATGCGAAGAAACTTTTTCCCCAACCTATTAAGTAGTTACTCTGAATAAGCAAGGTAACTTCTACGACACAACACAGTTGTCACTACAAAGCTCTATCGAAGCGTCAAATCCTTTCACCACACTAGTTTAACCTTCAACATATCTATTTACTTATACCTACTTAATACTTATACAACTGTCTAGTTAGGTTTAGTATCATGAAATTCCTTCATCCTAGTAACCAAACAAGAATCAATGACCTGAAACATACCTGACCTGACTCCTGTAACGTAGGTAGGTATTTTGTATGAGCTTAGTTAGATGGATAGATAGGTAACTGTTAATATAACAATCGACCTGGCCATACTAATAATTGACTGATATTATAAGTAGGTACACCTCTTCCTAGATAGCTCTAACATCGTAGCATCATCTATAGATACCTACCTACCTACTTTTGTATGTAGTTACGCGAACCTGCAAGTTACCCCTCTTACAATGGTTCTCCACTAAACTAAATCGATTCCTAAGTAGGTACGCAGGTTGTCTGGTAGAGATTGCTATCTAGCGTCAAATCCACCAAAAAAGCCTGTAGTAGCTAGGTAAGTAGATACTTAGGTATCTTAGCTGATGTAGGTACTTAGGTATTATTTGATGTGCAATAAAGCATCATCTATCTATCTAGCTAGATACATAAGTAATTTGAAAATTGACTTGTGTATAAGGTCTTGTGTATAATATCACAAGACCTAGTCAATAAAATGAATTTCATCCTAACCTAACCTACCCAGGTAGATAGAACAACACGACTTTAAATCTAAGATAGGTAGTAACTAGATAGGTTCATGAGTAAAAATTCAATGTAAGTAGGTACTTGCATACTTCCATAATCAATGATGATGATTCCTAAATAATTTCCCACGATTCAATTTCAAAAATGCATCATGACTCAAACAGATTCTATAAAGGGAGGCCAGATCGGGGCCTCCCTTTATAGAATCCTTGCTCCAAGTAGTGACGTCCTACTGCTATGAAATAAGATGCAATTATTATCGATCTCACTCAAGAAATATTTTTTAATAAATAATTTAACATTCAATATTAGTCATTGTTATGTGAACTACCTATGTACCTACTAAAATAAATAAGTAAATAGCGACTTAGGGTAGATTATTATCTGCTCCTAGATATGAATTTAAATCTAATAAAATGAAGTCACTTCGATCAAAATATTCATGGTTTTACTAATTACCATGTTAGGTATATTTTTATTTTATTTAACTAGATTTTTCTCTTTGCAATTATCTATATCAAACGATATTTTTCCTAACATACTACATATTTATTCTCTGGCCTGTCTACTTGTAAATTCCTACTTGAACTTACTAAATTCCAACCATGAAAAAACACCATAAAATTTTACTAATATTCACTAACAAACAACCATAAAATCATCGTATGTCCTATCCCATCACTCACTCGCTCAAAATTCGAATATTATTTGACCTAGTTTCGCCAGCTAAAAATAGTTTAATTTCCTTAAAAATGTACCTTATAAGCTTCGAACACCGCGAAGGTAAAATTGATTTTATTCATTTTTTCTGGCAGGATTTAAATCGATCTATTTAGATAGTTATGTAGATACCTATTCTGACCAGACTATTTCGAGCGTAATGAAATATGAACTACCTACGTATAACTACAATATAGGTACCTCTATTATTCGTCAAACTTCTTCCTATCCTATATCAATGTCTAACAAATACTCCTAAAATAAAAAATAAAAGCGTCTCCTTTTTCTACGACAACAAATTGTGCAAGTCCAACTTGCACTATTACACTAAATTTACTTTGTAATAGTTCGGTCGGTCTGTTCTGTCTGCTAGGGACTAGAGGACATAATCTTTTAACAAATTCTGCTTGGCCATACATCTCTGACATTCAAGGGATTTTACGTTATGTTAGTCATGTATGCAAAACAATCTCTTTCTTTCAATTCTCTTGTTATCTGCGGATAAGCAATTCTCTATACCTAACTAAAGAAAAGCTTATCCTATTTGAAACATATCGTAATAAATAAAATATTCAAATAGTAGGACATATCTCACTACAACGCGGCGCGGGCGATATGACCCCAAATGACTCAGCTATCTGTGATTTAGCTAGCCTAACTTAAGTTACCTACGCACGGAATATAATCTATACCTACAACGCTCTTGCGTTTCATAGGCAAACTAGTTCGAACCTGTGCAATATTATTATTAGAATCACATTTAGCAAAACGTGTATGTTTTATAAAGCCTACATAGATAGTAGGTACTTCCAGGCATAGGTACTTACTAGACAAATTAGCCAACTCTCTCAGCGAGAAATAAAATTGATCAGTTATTATTAAGTAGGTAAGTAGGTAGGTATTTACTTAAGTTTATTTTAGAGATTTATTTTACCTATTCACTAACCTCACACCAATGACGTTCTATTTGTTTTATCCCTAATATTCCCCATTTTAATCTAATTTTACCGTCTAACATTACCAAAGTTCCTACGTACGTTCCTACTGTTTGTTCCTACGTCCTTCCTATTTTGTGTACCTATTTACATCCCTTTCAACTAGCTGGGTGTGTGTTTACCGCAATACTGGGAGAAACTCCACATTTACAATTAATGGTGATGTCACTTATCGAGGTGCAATGTTAAGTTACCTAGCTGATCTAAACTAAAGCTTGCGAGTTGGCATTATCGACTTTGAACCTGACCCTAGGCCGACCCTAAGACAATTATCTCTGCAGACCGAAGGGATGAGAGACAAATGCCACCTGATAAAGTGAGGGGATAAATTAATATATAAAGATAGACTTGAAATGATTGCTTAGCCAACTATCTGATTATACATGAACCAAGAGGAGAAAAAAATTGTGAATTATGCACCCTTAAGGCTAAACGCAAAGGTGATTAAGTAATGCACCATGCCAGCAGTCTCACATACATAGGGCATGGCGCATACAGAATACTCCTATGACACATTCATTCATGATTGAGTCAAGGGTGATGGAGAGAGCCATACACGTAATTACCTTGTGGGACCACTAACACAACTAATAGATACAGTTGACAACGAAACTGTGAGATGTGGTCACTGCCATTTCTGAACCTCCCACATCATATCATCAAATGAAATGATGATCATAACCAAAGCACCATTAGAAAAAATCAAGCTCAGACCCAACTATGTTTAAATACTTATAATTCTTCTAGTCAATTACAATGCCTATCTTGGAATATAGAACTAAATTGGTTTTGTGAGTTACAACAGAGCTGCGTTAAATAACATACTTAGTTCACCATTAGTGATATCACTGCGGAGGGCATCATCAATGCTGAACAGAGTTTATTACGATATTGCTAAGCTTGAGAGAAATTGCTAGATAAGAAGAGCCTCAAATATAAACAATGAGCGAACAGCAGAACCAGAGGTTATTTACCGAAACGATGAGGACAACACAAAAGGATGCACAGGCTACGACTGGATGATAGTGATCGATAATCACCCATAAAAGGACACGAAAAGCATTTTCTGGACCTTCGTTGTTGGTAGGTATCTACCAAGTTGAAGTTTTCTTCGGCCGCTGTTATAAGGTTGCCGATGATGGGCATGATAACTATGAAAGACAGAGATATTCGCTATCATCCACCAGATATGCTCAAGCATCTCTTTCATCTGAGTGGCGTTACAGAATTGGTAGGTACCTATAGTTACATAGGTAACGAAGTAAAATTCACGCGAACTATATCAATTAGCTGTTTCATCTGTATTTTTTGTATACCTACTTGTACATAGTTGTATGAATAAATGTAAAATTCGTATTAATCGTTAATTAACTACTATTTGAAATTAAAAAGGTTGACTCTAAAGAATGCTTCAAAAGATTAATTCTCAATCACTCCCTTGATGTTTTATTCATAGTTTATCTACCCTACCTTCAAACTGTTATTTATACTTATGTATAAGTGCCTATAAATATATAATTATATATATTAAGTCAATGTGATTAGATATTAAATAATATTGTATCTGCTATAGGTAAGTAAAAGCTAATAAAAAAATGAAGCACGCTTACCGCCAATCACAATAAATTGAGTTCGCTAATAGAAAATGCTATAACATTACGTCCGCCTTTTGTTCACATTTCATTAAATGTGCAATAAAGAGTTAATAAATAAATAATCGGGTCTGGGTGTTCTCTATGTAGGTATCATTATTATGTATTTACAAAAAAATATGTATATGCGTAGATAGTATTAAGTCATGTAGGTAGTTCCCATAATACTAGCTTTGCTTAGTTTGGGGTTAGATGATGATGTGTAAAAATGATCAGCATTATTTATTTATCGTCGCTTAAGCACTGAATTTCAGGAATTCAGGAATTAAGTCATCTCAACTCATCTATGCTTAAGCACTGTTTCAGAGTACCTGTATCTTGGGTATTAGTAACTACGAGTACCTACCTACTAACCATGGTAATACGCCACCTGGACAACGGGGATAGAACCCGCACCCTTGCGTCTCAGTCGGCTACTTGCCCGGCATGCCATCGAAGTCGTAAATTATTTTACGTAGGCTGGTACACAGAAGGTACTAACCTAACCTAATGTGATTCGTGTTGAATAAGTCATCATAACAGAGTAAGTACCTACTCTTCTTATATAAGTAAAGGTCATCATCGCGTAACAGTAGGAATAAAATACAAAAGTAGTTTTCCAGTAGGTACATTCGTCCGCGCATGCGTACCTAAAGGTAATATATTGGTGAGCTGTGTCTGTGTGACGGTATTCGTCTCCCGACCCTACAGACGACTGTCCGCAATCAGCGGTGATTTATTACAATTCAAGTGAACAGTGATTTTAAGTGTTTTAGAACGCGATATCTTTCTGTGGTATGTTGCATTGTATCTAATCACAAATTAATTAGTGTACTATCTTCGTTGTAGGTATAATACGTATAACGCAGAAAATCTACCTAGGTATTATCTGCCATACAGAAGAACGTAACTGCGTTGTTTTGAGAAATATTGGAGTAAACCCTATAAGTCGATAATTTCTGTAATGATTAGGTTTGGTGAGAATTTGGATTTAAATATAGTTAGGTAATAAGCAGATTGAGATCAAACAAGCATGAGCAATGAAAAATAACACGACTTTTTCAAATGGTCTTATTTCTGCATTCAACATTTCAATATCTAGATATTAGGTAATACCTCCATGGATATCATGTAACAAACAGATTTGTTCCACATTCGCCCCACTTGTTTGCCCCACATTCCAAAAAATTCTGCTTTCGCCCCATGTCAAAAATATTTCCGGTTTCGCCCCACATTACAAAAGGTACACATTACAGAGGCAAAGTACAGTTGACAAATAAAACCAATTGATCAATGTTTGTAAAATCATGTATGTACTTAATTATACTGTAACTTAATCATAAATCGCAGAAGTTATTAATTAGATAAAATTTTAAATAATCAACGGTTATGTTGCGCCAAGGTAAACCTAAAATATAAATATAGTTTTTCATAAAATATCTTCATATCAATGATAATTATTATAAAGTAGTATGATTAAATCAAACAGTCTCTTAACCACAATCAAAATCACGGACAAGTTTATTATTAGTACCTAAATAAAAGTTCTAAAAATCTAAACTATTAAACTCTTTAAATATTTAAATCAATAATGTAAATTAAATATTGATATTACAGTAAGGCAACTTACAAGATACATTTGTTAAATAATTAAAAATGACCGAGAAAAAAACTAGCAAAACTAATACAAATATATATACGATCATATAGATTTTTATGAGTAAGTAGCTGGTTTAATAAACAAAGGGGCATATTTTTTCTAAGCAATGACCCAATGGATTAGAGCCATTTAACATTGATGTTATAGAGTCGTTAATAACTTTATCCATCTGAATAACATTAGGCTGTCTTGGTTTTCCTTGCCCTCGGAATCGGCTCAGAGAGAGTTCAGCATACTTTTGAATAGTTTTTAAAAACCGGATAATGTTTAGTTTTCCTGTAAATGTTCTATTTAACTTAGGATTACAGCCTTTGGCTGGATTATTTGTTCTGTAAATATACCCAAAGAAATCCCATTTACCCATTGCATTTTTTACCTGCTGAGTTGTAAAGCAAGTTTAAAAAATACCATAACAAAGTATTATTTGCGTAGTTTACCATTAAAATGTTTCAATGCTTCAAGCATTTTATATTCTGACTGTACTAAAGTGTATTACAAAAAAATGTGAGGCAAAACAGGAATACAAAATGGGGCAAACGTGGAACAAAATTATTAAAATAAAGAAAACAATATTTTCGGGGCAGACAAGGAATATAATGTGGGGCGAACGTGGAATTTTACATGTGGGGCAAACTCTGCGGGGCGAACACGGAACAAATCAACAAACACGCAGTTTAATAAAAATACTACCGGTTTAAAAGGAGCATTATGTGTTCTGCGATATATTCGCCAATTGTGAACCGATTTTAATGAATAACTTTTCAATCTACCCATTAAAAAATATAGGTACCTACTTCAAAGTTGGTCCCATAGAAATCTTATGAAAATAATCCCACACCAACGCGGGGGAAAATTTTCAAAAATATAACAATTTTAAACAAACTTGCCATAATTCATCAATGATGAGTTTTAGATCGCCAAAATCATAACTAACTACAGATGATTTTGAAAAATAAACATCCCTTGACGTGTTTTTTCGTCTATTGCTATAAAAATAGAATTGCAAGAAAAAAACACATTTCAATAGTCAAAGTCAAGTCAAAACTCAGAATTAATTTATTCATTATTATAACAAGGATCACTTTGACACGGTTTTATCTACTGCCTGTTCCTCCGTGACCAAGCCAGGAAAGAAAGGCAAGAAAACAAGGCTGGTTATTCTTTTTAATGATCCTTTTACAAAACAACAAGGAGCATTTTCAAATCCAAGAGATTTTGTCATCTAAATAATCAGATATTTTATAGTACCTACACCTTTTTATAGAGTTTTTTTTTTAATTATGTTTTTAAATTTGTTAATTGTCAGTTTTTGTATATCTCTTGGGAGTTTGTTATAAAAGCATACACCTTGCCCTTTCATCAGATGCTGATCATCAGGATTTCCTCTTAATATTCTGATATTAAAAGAGTTGACAATCTGTGCGATTTCTCCTTGGGTCACAAGTTAATTCTTCTATTGTTTATTTCTAGGCTAATTAAATATAACACACTAAATATAATAAGTCAATTAAAAAAAATACTTTTTCTTTTGTTTAGAAATAAAGATCGTCGAAAACTAGCAAGCTCTCCACGTCTAGTTTAGTTCATTACCACGAGTGGTCTGATTTTTTTATACCATGAAATTTAGATGATAGAAAACTGGCCATTGAAGTGTTCCCAGTCATATGATAAAAGGTCATAAAAGATTTTAGTTATTTTTCATTCATTACTTGATATAAGAAATAACCTCCAAAGAGAGTGGACAAGCCAGCTCCCGACCACCTGGTCGAAACTGGGTGTATGAAATACTTCATGTGAAGAACTCACCACCTCAGTAAACTAACCATAAAAGTTTAAAAATGAAAAACTAATAAAAAAATATGTACCATGTTTTACAGTTCATAAATAGGTAAGGTCTACAAAGAAAAACCAACCCCATTAATCATCAGAAACATAGTAAATTTAATAAGAAAGTTAAGTCTTGCGATATTTTCTTGCACGATTTGACGCATCCGGTTGGACCTGTTTTTTAAACGCAATAAATTATATTTTTTTTTGCAAAATATTTCGCTATTGCAAGTTAGGGAGTGTACGTGTGTTAAGCCAAGACATTCAAGTAGCTACTAAATAACACTTTATTAAAATATGAGGGTCAATTATTAAAATTTTTGCATTTATCTAGCAAAGATGCTTCAGAAGGTCGAGAATGGGACCTGGTCGATGAACTGGCGATATGAATGTGATAGTGACCAGGTTGATATAAATAATGTTATATTTTATTTGGAATAAACTTTAATTTACTGAATACGAACATCCACCTTTCATTTCCTAACAGACAAACAAACTCTTACGGTAAACTCATCTACGAGCTTCATACGTCGCGGGTAAAAGTAAGCTAGATATCGGTACATAAATACGATGATGATTTTGAACCACTTCCATCCGCCGACTTGCTTATAGGTATCATGGGTCCTACGGTCGGGGGATCTTCGCACTCTGCGTCCTTCGATTCGTAGTCGTTATTAGGCGTTTGTTGCATTGCTCACGTAATCTTCAAACCAAGCTCTGTGCTTGCTCAAACTTTTATGCTTCGCTATAAATGGTTTGCATTTATGTTGCAGGTTCAGCTCGAACAAGACCAAACCACCATGGAAAAAAACATCCAAATTGCACCAACATCAAAAGATAAAGAGGAAGGAAAAGAGCCAATAATTATTCCTTTCCCCGGACCATCACATGGTTCATCTACGGGGCCTCTTCAAAAACCTGCTCTAAAGAGAACACAGCCAGCATCATCCACTCATCGCCCAGCAGAAGTGGGATCTAAGCCAAAAATGCCAAAACTACAAATACTCATGCCACAAGAACGAGCTCGTCAAACACCACAGCCAACACCTCTAAGCATCACTCTTGAGGAAGAATCATCAATGCTCAAAATGCCTGCAATTCCCCAGCAACGATCTACGCTCCATGTTTCAAGTATTCCTCCATCGAGCCGATCACAAAAAAACACACCACGACTTTCTGGTCTATCTAAATTACATGCAATGCCCGATATGGAATTTTGCCAGAATGTATTACAAGCAGCTAAAACAAGACCACAATATGACGAGCCACAACGTAAAAAAGTGCCGCCATCCCTACCGTCTACTTCAAACCCTCCACCCTTGCTTGCTTCAATCTCCTCATCTCTAGAAGATAATAAAACTACCTCTTTATTCTCTAAAAAGGGAGTCCCTTACGTTCAAAATCAATGTGGATCAATATCCTCAGAAATGGCTGAAGATACTATCACGCCTTATTCTGCTTATGCGGTACCAACCTATCAATTGGATCCTTCACTTCCTCGAGCATCTTCTACGTCATCCTCTAAGCCATCTCAATCAGAATGTCTACGCCAGCAAATTATCTCAACTTACAAAAAAGCAGTATCAGCGCTAGAAAAAAAACAAAAAGCAATGCAATCTCAACAACATTTGCAAACTCATGGCGTATTTCATAATATTTCTGCTCAAAGCTACTCAGCTCAAACTACATCAATCAATTCCCCGTCATCAGAATATATTGAACATGCATCTGTTTATAGCGTACATCAGGAGTGTATACCCGTTCAAAGATCGCCACTTAGCATCGTCCTTAATTCTTTTGAATCACATTCCGTTACTACTACAACATCGATCTCACCAACTCATTTGGAACAAACTACTAACATACGTCACCAGACGGGCTATTCTAGCGGCCAATTTGTAACTGGCTCTTCACATGACATACCAGAATCTACCAATCGCTATCCACAAGATGATTTAGGACCTTGGACCTACGATACGTCAGTCGGACCTGATCCCGCCCAATTAGAAGATCCCAACCGCAATTTGCAACCTGGCTCCTCATCCCACTTCGATCAACAATCACCACCGAACCCCTAAATTGTTGAGTTCGAAACTACAAGTAGCCATTGGCAAGATAGCTTTTCAAATCCGCCTCGTTTGTTGGTAACTGCCGTTCTAACAGGTGCTTATTGTCAGACCTTCAAGAAAATAATTTCCACGTTGATGGCCCTCAGGATCTATCCACAGTCGAGATCCCCATCTGACTTTAATCACCCAACTTTCGAACTGAGCCCTAAACCTATACCCCTAAAAACAGATTGGTAACGATAGGGTTCCCTAAAACAATAGTAACTAATTTTTTTCCAATTTAAACTGCGGTATATTGTACATACAGGCAATACTACAAGGAGGTCAGCACATAGAACAAGCTCTTCGTAAAATATAATTTATGTAATATACACTGCTTAGTGTTACTGCTTTTGAGTATTTTATGTTGGGTATTTTATACAAGAGGAACCTAATAAGTAGGCGAGAATATAATACCAGACTTTTTTAACAGGACGGATTCTCAAGTGGACAGAATGTGTAGGTACACTCAGAAGTAAATATAATCAGTATACCGAATAATGAAGAATTCGATTATTTTCTGAAATATTTCTCAAATAATCGATTATTAATAATAAGTTTTTATAGATTTAAGCTTATAGATTATTTTTATTTTACGAGTTTTGAAGTTATTATTAGATAGGACTGTCCAGTTGAGAATCTGTCGTTGCTCCGGAGCGGAGTAAGTATTTCTACAGCTTGGAGGATACCTATCAAGATATGCGTAAAATAAGCATTGTATTTTACTGTTCTGTCCACAATTATTTGTTTTATCTAATTATAACCTTTATATCGTACGAAGATGAGAAATGAACGTTCACTGTAAATTTTAACATTATTATATTTTGTTTTATGTCGTAGTATTATGTAATTAAGATACATTATATTTTTTATTATATTATATTGATAATAAGTACTTACTTTTTTTAAAATCTTTTGTATTTTGTTTATATATACCTATCTGTACATAGTCAGTTTCTATGAATAAATGATATATTATATAAATTTACACTCTGAATGTACAAAGAAATTACCCTTGGTAGATCTGGATTATTTTACACATTATCGTAAAATTACCTGATTGTAATGTTATACCTAATTATAAGATGTGTTTAGGTTATTTTAGTTCTGTTTTAAATATAATATTTCTATTTGTCCCTGTGTTGTAAACGGGAAACGAAAAAAAAACACTCAAGATCAACTATCAAGATTTTATGATAAAAAATGTCGTTTGAAAATAACAATAGTAAAAATAATTTTATAGCGCCAGAGTAGCACGACGGAAATCGAATATGGCCTTAGTATTTCTCGTTATTTTTATCTCGTGATCAAGAGATATTCATCTTATTTACCAAATTCCATCAAGCCGTTTAGGATACAGAATAAGCTTACGGTTTTTTAGTTCGTTGGAAATCGAATACGGCGGATTGTGGCCGCCATATTAGATTACTTGACACCTTATAATATCCTATTTTAGTTTCGTAATAAAGACGAATCCAATAACACCTAATTTATCAAAATCCAACAAGCCGTTCAGGCTACAGCGAGAGCCAAACGTACAAGCATACAGACACCCGAAAAACATTACACTACTTTTGAGTAGTCGGCTGTCTAAAATCAGTGTAATATAATAACTTAGACTATTTACTTGTATCTCAGCTAAAGCAAATAAATTAAAAGCAAAGCAGCAGTTAACAATGGATTTTCATACACTTTCCATCCGCGTATTTATACAAAAATTTATTTATTGTTATTATTCTATAAAAAATGAGTTATTAAAAATTATATCTATTGTACTTTAGTATTCCAATAAATATATTGTATTGTATTGTATTTTATTGTATTCTCCCATATTTAAAAAAAAGTAATGAGGTACTTTCAGTTCACGTAGAGTATTAATACGATTTTTATATATCAAAACGTATTTTGGCAGGTTTAGATAATTTGAAATAATATCAATGAATTTTTCTACTAGCAATGATAAGAGTGTCCATTATCTCGAAACAGGGGATTCGTTGATGGATATAACAGAAATATTTTATTTTGAGCATTACTATACACACATTTTTACTTTTCTATCCCATAATTTATACCTCTACTAGTAGACTACTTATCAAATTAAGTTGTTTTTAGAATAACGTCAAGACGTTGCTCCGTATTAACAGGACAAGTCCTGCCAACATAAAGATAAAACTAACAAGTTAAATCCTCTTTTTAATTAAAATGCAACAATTTACTGTCTATAATCGTTAGATATAAGAATATAATAATAAATAAGTTTATTGTTAGCATAAATATTCTAGATAGAAAGTATGTAAATATTTTTTAGAAATAAACTTGACTTGACTAGGTTCAGGCCGGTTTACAGACAAGTCGTAAGCTCGGACGGGACCTGCGCGTTCCATATCGATTAGCAAGCACAAGGGCGGAAACTACCTTGCTCTGGGCGTCATTTAACGCGCACTACGCCGCGTCGGTCACTCGCATCGTGAGATAATCAGATCCACATAGCTGATTTTACGCTGTTATCAATGTCTGGTGGTAAAGTTAAACATGCCGGACAGTAAAAAACAAGCTAAAATACAACCGAACAAAAGTTCTTCTGGACCAAAACACAAGAACTCAAAATCATCGCGCGGAAAACACTCAAAACCGCCGACAGAAAATTCTAAAGTTGCACCGTTTGACAAGACTCCCGAAACAACACGCGTGAAATCTGCACCATCAAAGATCATAAAGCCTCGAAAACCAAGACAAGCAAAATGTTCAGTACCACTGCTGGAGAAGTCTCCAGAACCAACATACGAACCCCCTTCAGAACCACTGCTCAAGAAGTCTCCAGATCCAATAAGTGAAAAGCCATCAGAAATACTGGTAGAGAAGTCTCCAGATCCAATAAGTGAAAAACCATCAGAAATACTGGTAGAGAAGTCTCCAGATCCAATAAGTGAAAAACCATCAGAAATTCTGGTAGAGAAGTCTCCAGATCCAATAAGTGAAAAGCCATCAAAAATACTGGTAGAGAAGTCTCCAGATCCAATAAGTGAAAAGCCGTCAGAAATATTGGTAGAGAAGTCTCCAGATCCAATAAGTGAAAAGCCATCAGAAATACTGGTAGAGAAGTCTCCACATCCAATATGTGAAAAGCCGTCAGAAATACTGGTCGAGAAATCTGCCGTAAAGTCCCCACCAGCGACACCGCATCAAAAGATTTCAAAATTAACATTGCTTGACGTCTTGAAACGGGAAGACGAGAAGTACGAAGGGATCGATTTTGATGTGCCTCCTCCGGAATGGTCGAAGGAAGACAAACGTAAGATGCGGCAAGTTATGCGTTCCATGACCCTCGACCTTAAGAAGCAAAAGAATAAAGACAGAGTCTCGGCAATTTCTAAACAACTAAAAAATTTTGGGTTTGTGGAGATAGGTCTAGCGAGAGAGATCGTTGGATTGTTGCAGAAAGACACTAACCTGATGAACCACATGGAACTCAAGCATGTTGCATTTTCAACATTCTCCAAAAATAACTATGATTGGGACGAAGTCGCCAAATTAGTAAATAGCAAGCACACGCCAATAGAATGCAAAGAATACTGGTACATGAATCTTTATCCCAATATTAAAAATATGGGCTTTAGTAAAGACAACGACAAACAATTGATGAATCTTGCGATTGAAAACAAATTTCAAAATTGGGATAAGATTGCTGATCAAATGATAGCGCATACTGAGTTTCAATGTTATGTGCATTTCCGCCGGAACTTGTACAAGAAGATGCAACAGGCTAAAAATAAGGTGAAGAAATCTACCTAGACAATCGGTCGTGTACAACCGAGTAAAGAAAACATGGCCACGAGCCAGCGTATCTTATGCCTGTATTTGGTATAAGAAATTAATGGATAACTGTATTGGACCTGTTAATTATGTAGGACTGAAGTCTTTTAGTTATAAAGTAGCACTTGTTTCATTGTTTTGTTTCAATTAATCGATTTTATAGGTAGGATTTTCAATAAATCGCAAGTAGTTATTAGTTTTAGTTTTGTAAACATAGCTCAAAACTTTAATAAGTAACAAAACTTATATTACCTTTTCTATGTACCTATCTACTTTAAGTTTTTGGATGTGTATTTTTGCCCTTATATAAGTAAAGGACATTTAAAAAAAAATTAAGAAAAATATATGTGTTGTGTAGAAGTTTACAATAATGTAAAATGTGTATTTTTTAGAAATAGCTAAAAACTTAAATCTTAATTCTGTATCTACCCTTTTACTATAATATTAAGTAATGTATCAAGCTCGGTCTTCTCTAGATTTATGTGAGTCTAAAAGCTTGTTATAGAGTTATTATAGTTGTTGTAATATAAACTCTCAAAGGAGGCCCTTAGTCTCAGTTTGAGCATTCTCTGTAAAGTTATTTGGAATCAAATAGAATTATCTACGCAATATCTAAACGAAATAAATACGAAATAATAAATCTTTTCATCAGTGTCAGAAAATTATATTATATGTTGATAGAAAGCTGATTAGGCTCTTTTGATTTATAAGTATTCGATTTTCTCTTGATGTTGTCTAAATTAACGTATCCACTTTCAAATAAAACTATATAATACCTACCGTGTTTTCATATATTTTTAACTATAAATACGTAAATCATAAAATTTACGGACTCTCTGAAAGAAAACAACATAAGTTAAGCAAACCCATTAAATTAATGAACGATCATCAAGAATAAAATAAAATTTAAATATAATTTCACTATCCACCTCCTGGCTCCATCATCAGACCTTCGTTATCAAGCCCAATCTATTGGACTCGTTAAAACGAATTTTATGAGCTCAAACTAGAGAGGTTTAATAGTAGTCCATGAAAAGTTCCACTATCCACCTCCTGGCTTCATCATCAGATCAGCTTCAAAACTATAGTGTTGTTATCCGAACAACATATACATACAAAGTTTCATTTTGAAACGACAATTAGAAATAGTTTAAAATTTACTTCGAAGATTTTTACATTCTTTGTTAGTTTCAAGTGAAGCTAATATATTATAGTAGCGTGTCAGTATAAGCATATTAAGAATAAAAAAACAATTTAAAAAATATAGTTTCAAATATAAAGTGGACTTTCCGCGACGTAGCCAATCACTAAGCTAAGTAGGTACCATTCAATGTAAGTTACTTTTAACAAAATACTTATTGTGTAATTCTTTGACACACTCGAGGATGGTCCTGGAACCTCCCCGAAAAACACACAAGCCATTCTTATAGTAGTTCCCAGGCCTAGATTAGAATATCAGAAAGTAGCAACTCTACAATTTCAAACGCAATGTTTGTAATCGCAAGCACAGCAGGGTCCACAAATACGTGATGAAAAGTAAAAAAAAACGCATTTTTCACTAAAATCCGATTACTTTAGCCTATGAATAGTTCATAGCTTTCCTGTAATTTTAAACTAAAAACCAGGCGGACAGACAACATTTGGAGAGAGAATATGTTATGAGATTGAGTGCCTTGTTTCTTTTAGAGTCCATAAAATATCCATAAATAACGTGTACTAATTACGATGATCATAAAACCTGTTATATTGTATGGACAAGATATAGAATAAGTAACTATATCAGGGCAAATCATGAAAAGTGACCACGTTATAGAGAAATGAAGAGAAGGCCAAAGAAAATATGAGTGGATTGTGTAAAAGATGACACGGGTTAGAAACAAGTGAGTAGTGATATGATGGCTGATAGAGAGAGTTAAAGAAGAAAACATGATGTGCCAACCCCACGTAATGTGGAGCAAGGGCAAGAAGATCATGATTTTTAATATTGGCTCATCGTAAAAAAGAATACGTCCAAAGATGACTAATCAGCATGTACAGGCAATTTTCAGGAAGTCTGCAAAATTAAAGTCGGAAGTCTGAAAGGCGATCGCTTCTGTGAAGTCTTCCCTGGTCTGTCAGGATGAGCCATATCAAGCGTTTTTATACTCCGACTCGACTCGACTCGACTTCGACTCGAATTTTAGAAGTCGTACCTTAGGTTATAACAGACCACGTAACTAGGTGTAAGGAAGTCCGTGACCTAGTCAATATTATTCCTAGGTGACCCAAATCAACAGTATCTACGTAATAGAAGTTGCGTAATTTTATATTTCTTTTGTATTAAATTCATTCTTGTCTATGAAATTGTATTATAGCTAGTTTGTTTCAAAAACAGTCATAAAAAGATAGTCTCGTAAAAAACACATCCTGGTCGCCAATAGGTGTCCTCGATGTTGGCCACCCTGTTATAAAGCACCTATCAGGTGCGTCAAACGCTGGTGGAATGAAACGTTTTATTGATTTTCAAGCAACACAAAGAGTCAGATTTTGCCGTGCGGGCGCCATTGAGCTCCTATATTAGTTGAGTTCCGCGAGAAAAATGGTTTTAATTCACTCTTCTGTACATGCATAGTGTTGTACTGTGCTTCTTTTATTTTATTTTATTTTATTTTGTTTTATTGAAAAACAAGCCACCTAATACATCCACCGGTTGTAGTGGCGACGATTATTTCGCGATGGCGGAGGAAAGATACAACTATAACATGGCTGACGCTATAGATGCTTTGCTCGCTGAAACGACCGCCTTGTGTTATGTGGATCCGGAGAGGGTTTCATCTCTGCGAGCCATGGCAAATGAGTCTAGAGCCATGAGAGCCGCAGCACTGGCATATGCGGCCTCGAGGGTCAGTTCGGAATCTTCAACTTTTGGACTTTCTGAATCGTCTGAAGGATCTGGAACTGGGATGACTTTGGCTGAATTGGATGAAATTGATAAAACTGGCATCTGGCACACTACCAGTTCATGTATGCTTTCTCTTGGGTATAACGCCCGAAGAGATGAAGCTTACAAGCGATCTGTCGAGCATTTGGTCATGCGTCTACGGAACTGGCGCATGGAACTGGAGGAACTGAGATATAACTCCATAAACTTTAATAATCCTCCTTCTGTTTGGACCAGGAGACAAAGAAGAACATTCAAAGCTGAAATACAAATGATATCGTGCGAGGTAAGAAAGAACAAGGTACTCGAAAGAATGGTCGATCTCAATAAACGTCGAGTTTCCAAAGGTATGACTACTGAAACTAAGCTGGCGGTAGAACTGATAGAGTTGCTCCTACAAGACATGTTTTTGATTCGTATCACGCCTTTTAAAGATGTAGTCTTTCCCTTGTCTATGGAATACATATATGACTGGGACAGAGTCTCAAAGGCCATCAATCGCACACATACTCCAGCAGAATGCCAAGAGTTCTGGTACACTAAGTTTCATCCGGATGTGAACGGTAAGGCTTGGAGCAAGGCTGAAAACCGTGCCTTGGCCGCGCTGGCCGACACATACAACCTGCATCATTGGGATGATATCGCATTGAAATTGAAGACAAATCGCTCTGGATTTCAATGCTTCATACAGTACCGTCGCTACATGTACAAGGATAGGCCGGTGGTCAAAAAATTGGCTAAGGAGAAGACTGCCCAGGACCAAGGCAAATAAAACGGTTAAACAGTACCGATTGCACCTGCGATAAACTAGTGGTACCTTACTTTTGCCCCCCCATTGGTACCCATTTCTATTTCGGTTTATAATGTGTGAGCACAATATCTACAAAATATTTTCTTATTTTATTGTTAGTTAGTCACTTGTTTATTCAAAGGCTGACCTCGGAGCAGCAAGAATTCCTTAATTCAAATGTACCCTATACCAGAGTATAAAGTTCCACGAAAATGTAAACAGCGATAATTCTTAAATAGTGTTGTGCCAAAATCAATATTCATGTCAATACTGTGACATCATTTTTAATACTACGGAATTTTTGTTTACGACTTCTAATGATTATTTCGTATCTGTTTGACCTATTAGCAAAATGACCTACATACTTTATGTAGGAGGGAAATTAAGAGAGCCGAGGGCGGCCTTGTATTGTATGTCTACCCCTTAGTAATTAATAAATAATACTTAAGTAAATGGAAATTTTGACTCAATTTCACATAACTGCTGTAGAAGTAACCCACACTTATCAATAAAGAGTTGTCGTAGTTTTTTTTAATTATCTTGATGTTGTTGTTGTCATGTAATAATAGAAATTGAAACATTTCGCTTCACTAGTTTTATGTTAGCCAGCATTGAATAATTTTATTGGTACTTTATTAAGTATTAGTGTGTTAATAATATCAATGAAATAGCAGTAGCTAGTCACAGTCGTGTAACAGAATTAGATTTATTGGATTTTAGCCTTCTCCAAACAAACTTAGAACCTATGAAATGAACTAAGAACCTGTACAATCTTGTTACTTTTTGAACAGAAAACAATAATTCTGCGTACAATCTGTTTAATATCGAAATGGTAGCACAAAAATAAGACCAGCCTAAGTTTGCATGGAGCTGGTGTACCGGACGGCGAGTAGGTTTAAATTAATAATTATATTCTATGTGTATTTAATCAGTATTTTATCGGACGAAGAGACAGTATGAGAATAAATTTTGTTGGGCTATTAGATAATTGGATGCCAAAAAGTAGCGCGAAGCCAAGACCGAGGTATTGTATGTTAGCAAAACAGGGTGCAGGTAAACAAGCAGTTGTGAAACACCTGTTTATGCGGTAATTAGTCAGTTGAAGTGGATTAAGACTGTTAGGCGGTTAAGGCAAGGGGATGGGTTTGGACCGATGTTTTGTGAGTAGAATAACTTCATATAGGTGTTTTATTAAATGTATACTTTAGTGGAATAAATGTTTAGGAAACAAATAATCGTGTGTTTTAATCATTAGCCATTCTCAAATATAATATTACATCAATTCTATAGTATGTAGGTACTTCCTACTATAAATAATGCTGGTCGTTTTTCACACAGTATCATCTAGCCCCAAACTAAGCAGAGCTTATATGACATCAACTACATGACTGATACAACTTATATACTTTTTTTGTTAATACATTCATATTATACATAGAAATGGGTCGCGGCGGGAATCGAACCCGCAACCTTGTGTGTCGAAGTAGGTATTGAAGTTTATTTTGCCAATTAAGTAAGTAAGTAGGTTGGTACTTACTCAAAATAAGTATAAACTATGGACACGTATACAGATTAAGAAAAAAAAATCAAAGCATGTTAATTTTGCAAAAAAATAAAAGTTAATTAAAAATACATAAAGAAGGAAACCTCAAAGCGTCAAAGAGTCTAGTAATAGTGAAAAAATATATACGTCGTATAATTAGTTAGTCGAGCTAACTAATTATACGACGTAATCATACGTACTACGTATACTTTGACGCTTTGAGGTTTCCTTCTTTATGTTTGTATTTTTAATTAACTTTTTAAGAATCCTTACAAAATTCAAATGAACGTGAATCGAGTTGAACTCATATAAAAATAAACTAAGCACAACCGTGTCATTACAGAAGCTGTATGGCAGAAATTTGACATCTTATTTGATTTGAATTTCCTATATTATAAGAATAATATTTTATGAATTCTTCAAAACAGTTTTCAAAAGGTATCTTCATCAAACACGACAAAATGCAGAAGCGATACATCTTTGATCTTCAATCATTTGGTTTGGTAGTCAGTCGACTTTTTTCTGATAATTTCCGGTGGAGGACATTGTGCCATATTTTTATGTCCTCCACCAGAAATTCTTTCAGATCTATGTCGTAAGTACTGTTCAAATTCACATTCGATGAAACTTTCGTACAAAATATTAACATTAGGGTTGTACTTGGCGATTTAAACAGACTGGGACTGGGAAGACTGGGTTTATCAAAAAACAAATGGCAGAGCAGTCAGAAATTGGCCGTAGAAAGTCAAACTATGCCAACTTTCAGGATTATATTTCAGCATCCTTCATAAAAAAAGATGCCCCAACATAAAACGCTTCGGTATAAATTATGTTGGTCCGTCTATTCCACATTCTGGTCATACACCGGACCGGTGTGGTGTTATATATTATAGGCGTCCACCACTGTCTGACGGCTCTCTATCAGCAATAAGACCGAGGAAGAATAACGGGAAATTGATAAAACGTCCATTATGCAAATTCATAACCCTTTTTTTCACTTTTTAGAGTGGAATTTTTTCGTAAAATTTATATAAGACCCATTAAAAAGAGAACATACACACAAAAAACATATATATGAATTGAGAACCTCCTCCTTTTTTGATGTCAATTGATAATAATTATGTTGTGATATTCGCGATACGTTTCCAGTCCCAAGTTAACAGTTTCTATCTTGCAGGTACTCTATCATCAGATTCTCACGTGCCCTCGTTATTTTGCTTACTGTTTCGAATAAAAAACAAAGAAAAATCGCGCACAAAAAATGTTTCGGCTAGTCGTGTTTCCATATGTGATGAGTACTTAGCATTCCACGTGACAGGTGGCAAGCCCATCGTATGCCAGTAAACTTAGCAGATCAAAAATAAAGATGAGTTCTTCTCATATGCAGATGAGTAAAAAAAAGTACTTTCGCATACAGGTGAGTTATACAGGATTTCGGAAAACGTAAACTAAGCCCGAATGGGGGTTTAACACCATGAAAATTAGCACCATGAAATAATTTAATTTTTGGATTTCTATTCAAAAACTTTTGTGAAAAAAAAAATTACAACGCTAAATTTTTTCAACACTGTGTTACTTACCAAGTCTTAGTTCATTCTTTCGTCATGTTACTAATACTGTCTTGGATACCCATCGTACACTAGGTGAAGTATGGTGTTCATAAAACAGGTCCTACTGAACCTTAAGTTCAAGTTTGTGTCATTGTAGTTGATGTATATGTGTACCTACACATATTAACATCACAACTACGAAACTATTGTTCCTAAGGTACTATTTTCAAAAATAATAATAAAAATTGGCTTATATCACAAAGCGGACTCCATGCTCTTTGGTATTGGTATCGGACTCTTTGGTATGATATTTCATTTAGAGGCCAATGACCTCGTGTGACGTCACACTCAAAAGTCAACTAAACCGCTGTTTTGTTGATTTCAGGGATGTGCTAAGAGCAGGTAGTATGGAAAATTTTAAAGGTCATTTCTTGAATGAAAAACATGGAAATCCAAAAAGTCGTAGAATAAACAATGTACCCCATCACGGTGTCAATGAGGTCCAAAAACAGGAATAGTTCTATAGTTGTTCGATTACGACATAAAACAAGTTATTTGAAAAAAAAATATCTGCCAACTTCTCGTAGCACATCATTTTATAGCAGATCAAAAAAATAGTGGGTTCTTTTCGCATACAGCTGAGGGCAAAAGGTCCAAAAAGATTAAAGAATAGTTTTAGCGCTTTACCTGAAATATATATATAGAATGCATTAAAAAAAACTGCGACCTTTTCGTAGCACCACTGTATGTAAAGTATAGCGCGTTGATGTATTTTGTAAGGTAGTTTCTTGCGTAGCATGAAAACCGTAGCGCGTACGGAAGTAAGATAAATAAAAATAATAATAAAAATATAAAATAAAAATAAAGCATACAAATAATGATTTGAATAATACGTGCAGGCTAGAACTCTTCGGTTGGTTATGGATCAGTAGCATACCTTTAACGTAGGATACAAAATATGTCTAGAACCCAAGTATAAATCCCAGCATATCATAGTAGAAAAGTATTTTATTTATAAATTTATAAATTAATATTTATTTTTATATCACGTGCTGGCAAGAACTCTTTAGTTAATTATAGATCAGTAGCATACCCAAATTGCAGAATACAAAGTGGAATCACTTTTACCTGGAAATCACTTTCAATGCCACCATATCAAAGTCGATATTTCTTTATATAGTATTTTTACATGACCTGCAGGTAAGAACTCTTCGGTTATTTCAAGATTAAATAAAATACCAAAATATAAATCATAAATGTGCCCCTAAATGCTATATTTTGACCTGCCAAAAATTTTATAATTTCGAATATCCTTTCCAAAACTGCCGTCCACCTCTTTTTCTCGCGGTCTATTTCAGTTTGATTTACCGAGTCTACTGTTTGCCCTTTCAATAAGTTATTTTTAGATCAAAAATTTTTAAAAGAATATAATTATGTGCCCTGAACTTTTCTCATGTCGTTCTATATTTCTCGACAAATGCCCCAGTCTTTGTAACCAGTGGGGCCATTAAATGCAGTGACATTAATATTAAAAAGCTTACAGTGAAAACAAAATACAGAATCAGTAGATGTGGAATATACAAGCCAAACTCGATGAATAATTTCATTGTTTTTTTAACTTTTTACTGTATATGTATCTGAAAACGACCTCATGTTACTATCTGAAGGATAGTTGGTTTTTTTAATCTGAATTGGTCCACGTTCTATTAAAAATAATCTAAAGATTATGCCGCGCGCGTGTTGTATTAAATAAAATTGTTATTTGTGTAGTAATAAGTCATTTTTTTAGCTTGCACATCATGAGCGGTAAGACAAGCGCCGAAAGCGCAATAAAAGTAAAACAATGATTATTGTTGATGACTATTTTTTTTATATTTAATTTTGCGCATACGTATTTGTCGTAACAAGTACCTATGAAACTGTGCAATGGCGTTAAGTTCAATGAAATATCTAAATATTCAGCGGTCGGCAGGCGCCCCCGGGTAAAGACGGCCCTGACTGCAGACCCACCATACCCCTGGTCATACCCCTGGGGGTATGGTGGGACGAAACCATACCACTATAGTAGTGTTGGGAATTGAAAAAACTTAAATTTATATTCAAATTTATTATTCAACTCCAAAAAAAAATACCCAGAGGGCAGTGTAAGACAAATCATTTTGCAGAGAAAAAATAAAATTCTCTAACAAAACTGTGTTGTTATTGTGATTCGAGTGCTCTTAGATTATGTTGATTGCTATAATTTCCAAAGTCACAGAACTTTGACTCTGAAAATTGGTTTTAATTTCGCACGGATTTAGGAAAAAAAGGGGGTGGAAGGGGTGGACTCCCCTATTCCAATAAATTGAAAAGTTTCCAAGTAATGTCGATTTTAATTATTGTAGGTTAAGTAGGTACTGAGAAATTCGAATACAAACAAACTGAGTAAGGCCTACATTCCTAATTTCCACAAAGAAGAAGTAGGGTTAAATTAGGTTTTGTGATTCACCAACAAGTTCATAATTACGCTGCACTCGCATCGTGCTTGTGTTTTATGTTCTCTAGTGGACTGAACAGTGTTGGACTAAAATTCTAATTTGAATAGTATCCAATAAAGTTGGTCCATTGTAATTACATGTATATTATATCGGAATCCAAGTGTTTAATTATAAAAGGTTAAAAATAAATTAATTTAAACCCCCCCACGCACGCGTATTATCGCTCTTTAAAAATAAAAAATATAAAAATAAAAGTCAATCACTTTTATTTTTATGATTTCGAAGCATGTGCGTTACAAAACAAGCCTTCAACTCCGGTACATTTTATTTTTCAATACATATACTAGAAATGTTTAAATATTAATTCCTAACTTTAGGTGAAATACACGATAAAATCTTATCATGTCGATAAAATCTTAATGGTCACATCTCTATAGTGGTATGGTTTCGTCCGTGGTTTAACGGGAGCAGACCCACCATACCCCTGGGGGTATGGTGGGTCTGCTCCCGTTAAAATGTAAGCATATCACAGTCAAAAATTAAAATTTTGAAAGTATATCAAAAAAATATATATAACGTACAGGCTAGAACTCATCAGTTTACTATAGATCAGTAGCATATTTAATACATTGGACACAAAATATGTCTATATATGTAATATACGTGAGTTCCACGTTAAAATGCCAGCATATCATAGTCAAATAGTAAAAATTTTGAAAATAGTATGTAATATATGTTAAGATTTTAAATACATTAGTAATGCAGGTCATTCTTCTTTATTTGGTATTTATAATTAGGATGATACTCGTACCTTTTTATATTTTTACGCTGGCATTTAAACTTGAGTTCCAGACAAATGTTGTATCCTACGTTTTAGGTAGGTATGATACTGATTTATAACAAACTGTAGAGAACGTATTATAATTTTTTTTTTTTATAAATTATCTAAATTTTTACTTTTTGACTATGTATGATATGCTGGCATTTTAACATTATGTTCCAGACATATTTTGTATTAAACGTTTTAGGTTTGCTACTGATCTATAATAAAATGAAGAGTTCTAGCCTGCACGTATTATTCAAATGCTGAATTCAATGCTCCGTTTCATATGTGTACTCTCCGTTTCAGTCATGCTTCTGATCTATGAAAACGTGCGATGCTATGTTCGCTTCAATCTTGCTATGACCTCTCTTACTAAAGACGTCGAAGCGCTACGGTTTTCATGCTACGCTGGTGCTACGCAAAGAACTAGCTTACAGATAATAGGTAATACATCAACGCGCTATACTTTGCATAGAGTGGTGCTACAAAAAGTTTTTATATATATGTTTCAGGTAAAGCGCTAAAACTATCCTTTAATCTTTTTGGACCTTTTGAACTCAGCATAACTTCATTTTTGATCTGCACGAAAAAGATCTGCTAAGTTCACTGGCATGTCGCATTCGAAATTGCTTTTTTTTTATTCTTTGCTACTCAAGAATAAAAGCAAAGTAATTTCTCAACTCACATTCAAAGTCAAAGTCAAGTCAAAGTCAAAATGCATTTATTCATTAAAATCACTAGGATCACTTTGAAACGTCGGTTTTATCTGCTGCCTGTTCTTCCGCGACCAAGCTAGGAAAGAAAGGCAAGAAAACAAGGCTGGTTATTCTTTTTAATTATCCTTTTACAAAACAACAAGTTGGAGCATTTTCAATCCCAAGAGTTTTTATAATCAAAATAATCAGATATTTTATAGTATGCCTTTTTTAAAGTTGTTTTTTAATTACGTTTTTAAATTTGTTAATTGTCAATTTTTGTATATCTCTTGGGAGTTTGTTATAAATATATCTATATATATCTGGTATTAACATTGTGATTATCGCTTTTTTCTTAAACAAATTAATATTTTTGTGAACATACAGATCAGATTTTCATAGATGACAAGAAAATTATATCTTTATCTTTAAACTTCTGACGAAGTGATTCTCTGGGACCCATATTATAAATTGCTCGAACAGCCCTCTTATGCAGCACAAAAACGGTATTTATATCTGCAGCATTCCCCCACAGCAGTATACCGTACGACATAATATGACATACGACATTCTGCGGAAGTCTGGAGTAAACTAATCTAACTGTCTACGTCTGTATAAAGACGGATCTTTTTGACTGCGTATGCCACAGAACTAAGTCTCTTCGATAACTTATCAATGTGAGGGCCCCATTGAAGTTTATTATCTAGGGTGATACCTAAGAATACGGTGGTGTCCACAAGAGACAACTCTTGATCTTTGATTTTGATATTTGCTTTAACTTGTGTAACATTAGGTAGTATAAATCTAATACACTTTGTTTTCTTTTTATTTAGTAGGAGATTGTTTAACTTGAACCATTTTACAACCTTAGAGATTGAATTGTTTACATCGTCAAAATCGCTAAATAGTCGCTTTAATTTTAATAAAAGTGACATGTAATCTGCAATCAATACAACCTCATGATCGTCCCTCACAAGATGGGGTAGATCATTAATGTATATATCGGCGCAAGTCGGCTCGATAGGAGCCTCAAGTTTGGTCCTGGGTGCCCTCATCTTCCTGGTCGCTGTCCACAACCAGATCCCGAGGGTAGGCCTGATATTTGATATTTATTTATTTAACCATTTCGTTATAGTAACATAATATTGGCATGTCAAAGTATACATTTTAATGTTCCTATTCTAAAAATATCAAAGTGTACATAAATTCTTAATCTAGATTTTTTCACTATGCATGCAAATCAGAAAATGAACAACTCATGTATTCATTAACATGATAAAAAGGGTGACATTCAAAAAAATCCTTTAATTTAGTTTTAAATTGGTTAAGCGGTAGCCGTGTGATTTCTAAAGGCAATTTATTGTACATATCTAGCTTTTGACAGATCAGACCCAGTTTATACGTCTTAACAATTCTGGTTTTTGGAACGTTCAATTTTTCTTTATTTCGGGTGTTATAATGGTGTAAATGCTTTTTCATGGATAACCGACTTTTTAAAATGATTTTCTCTTAGAGAATTAAAAATAAATAGAGAATCATATTTTAGATTTCTTAAAATATGCTCTGACTGAAGTTAGTCTATGTAAACCGTATATGATTCTAATGGATCTCTTTTGGCAAATTAGAACTCTTTCAATTTTGGTGGCATTTCCACATATCGTTATTGCATAGTTCATGATAGAATGGCAGTAAGCATAGTAAACCGAAATAAGAGTTTTTCTATCAATTATTGATTTCAGCTTAAACAACGCATAATTAGCGCTGGCTAACCTATTACATATTTTTTCTATGTGGCTATGTTCTTAGTTCGTCGGCTCTCTGCCAGCAGAGCGTACCATGCCGGGGCAGCGTATGCGGGCGCGGTCGGACGTACGTCTTGTATAGTCCGATCTTCATACGCAGTGGGAGACTCGCTTGTAGTACTGGCTTCAGAATGGCTCTAGCTGCGACGGCTGAGCCCCTTGCAATCTTTGCGTGTTCAGCCATTGTGTGGTAGCGGTCGATAGTAACTCCTAGGTACTTGGCCGTGCCGGACCAACTTATGGTTTGGCCTTGCAGGGTGAGCTTGGTGGGCAGGTTATGCTTCCTGGAAAAGGCGACTGCCTATGTCTTCCCTACGTTGACGGAGTCGCCATTTGGACAGCCAGGGTGAGAGCTCGTTGAGGATCTGCTGCATTTTCTTGGCGGCATGTGGCAATTTGTAGGACGAGGATATATACGCATCATCGTCGGCGTACAGGCCTAGGAGTGCGTCCTCTGTTCTCGGGTTATAGTCTTTGTAGAGACTATAACCCGAGTAGAAGTTGGGGACAGTCAGCTGCCTTGGGCTACTCCGGCTCTGAAGCTTCGACCTTCTAAAAATGAGGCTAACACCTTTATCACCTTTCGGGGTGTTGGGGAGGTGGCGAGCTTGTAGACGAGCCCTGTGTGCCAGACCCGATCGAAAGCTTTTTCCATGTCGAGGAATACTGCGACCGTGTGCTCCTTCTTGTTGTGGGTGACCGTCAGGTGGTGCAGTACTCTGGATAGTTGAAGAGAGGTGCTGTGTTAGGATCGGAATCCGAACTGTTCTGGGCGTGGTGGAATGAAAGGGATTAGGTGTTGCAGGAGCATCTTCTCAAAGAGTTTGGATAGGCTGGATAGGAGGCTGATGGGACGGTTGCTCTGGGGGATGAGGATGTTCTTGCCAGGTTTCGGGATCATGATGACCCGGCCAGATTTCCAGGGGGAGGGGAAGTGACCGCTTCGTATAATTCCGTTGAAGAGTCGGGTCACGGAAGCGATCGCTCTCGGAGGGTTGCGTTGATGATTCCGTCTTCGACAGATGCTTTTCTAATACCATAATGGTGTAATTTCCTGATTAGTGTGTCATGGTCTACGCAATCAAATGCCTTAGAAAAATCACAAAAAACGCCTAACGAGTCATGCGATATCTCCCAGGCATCAAATATGTGCGATATTAACTCAATACCAGCATCAGTGGTTGAGCGACCCTTAGTAAATCCGAATTGTTTATTATGGAGTAAATTATTTAATTTGAAATAAATAAACAATTCATGCAATTAAATTAAAATTAGTTTTTGAAAAATTTTACTAAATGTAGGTTGTACTGAGATAGGTCTCAAAATTACCAGAGTCAGAACAAGTGCCAAATTTGAAAAGTGGAGTTATTTTACTGTGTTTCATTAAATCAGAGAACACTCCACAGTCAATACACTCGTTGAATAATAAAGCTAGTTCGGGCGTAATTATGCCAATCAATGTTTTCACAACGCTAACAGAGACTGTGGTTTTCTTAACATTTATGAGTTTAAAAGCTTTTATTATTTCATCACTATTTAAATAATCAAATTTGAATTGAATTTTGCATTCCATTAAGTTTACTTTTAACAATAACTCTGCTTCTTTAGGAGAGGAGTTTAAGGACTTTGTGGTAGAGACTGGAATGTCGGTAATCCTGATTGACAGTGGCATTGCCAATTTTCAAATTAAATTATTTATTATTATTATTATTTAATTAAATTATTAAATTATTTATGTAATCCCGCTGTTGCCCAGTCATAGATTTTTTTACCGTTAGAGACCATGATAGATTTCGATGTTAAAATTGAATAGAACATATCACTAAATTTCTTAAAAATGTGTTTTATAAATTATTTGGATTATTATTATCATATAAACATGGAAAAACAGAAGTTAAATTAAATTTTAGTTTGTCCAGTCGATCTTTGGTCATAGGTATACAAGTATTTAGTTTTGTTTGAATCTCTATTTTAATTATTTGACCAAATCATCCGACTTAATATTGCTAATTAAAGTCCTATTTCAAATGTTAACATTGGCAAAGATATTGTCTATACATGTGGCCGAAGTGTCGGTTTTTCGAGTAGGCTCCATAAATGAGGCTTCAAATCAAATTATTGAAAAAAAAAACGAATTATTCTATGTATGTATATGTTATGTTTAAGTAAATTTACATTAAAATCTCCGCATGTAATAATATATTTATTTGATTAAATATATTTAAAAAAAAAATCCATAACTTTTTCAAAAATATCAAATGAGGCAGATGGCTATAAACGCTTATAACTATGAACTGCTCCAACTCAACTAGATACAGTACTCATGAAAAATACATAAATAAAATGTATTTTGTATTCTAATGAATGCAAACTTCGTCAATTTATTACGATCTGGACGCTCGGCCCAGTGGAGGTCATATTTTATAAATAGATAATCGATACTGCACTGACTTGTGCGCATGTGCAAGCTATTTGATAAGCACCAAACTCGTGGAAGAATATTTGCTTATTATAATTTTAGTAACTAGCCCTGTTGAAAACAAAAACAGACAAGCCCACGACTGTTCCTCATGATGATCATCCTTAGAAACATACACAGCACTTAGATTTTAGTGGGGTAGTCAGGCGCAAGTCCTAACCTAACATGCACATGCCCGTGTTTTGCAAGTAGTTAGCATACCACGTGTCAAGTTGCAATCCCATCGCCGCTCAATATGCATTATATGAGGACATTATGCTGCTGTACTCAATTTATTTTGATAAATAATCGTTATTCGTACCAAACGTATCCTCCAGTAGCATCTGGATAAATCCGTGATGTAACCGGTTTAGTGACCGGTACTATTTTGTCCAACCATTTCACTGACCTAATGCAGGTTCCATATTCATATTTATTGTAGGTTGCAATAAATATGAATATGAATATCAATATAAGTAAGTATCCTGTGTGATAGGTATTAGCGCGATATAACTAAACATATAAGCCAAAGTGAAATATAGATAACTTTTTTAAATGTTTTCTTAAAATTATTATAACTATTAGGTAGGTTAAGAAAGAAGCTACTATTTTTAGTTTGTAGAATAAAATAGTTTGATTGTGAAACGTCATTGTTCATTGTGTCTTCCGATAACAGATTCTCTAAAGGTCTGGGTACCAGAGAATAACCAGAGTATGATATACTAGCTACCGCCCACAGCTTCACCCCCGTGGTACGCGGAAAAGTAGCCGATAAAAATTAGCGTTCGTAAGAAACGCATTCGCTTGACCGTTACCTCGTCGAAGTAAACTGCAAAAGTGGGCCCCACCAAGAACCCTTTGATTTTAACGGGATAGTACTAATAAACCTGTCTACCCTAAAAGTCCATTCTAAATCCTATTGGTAAAGCATTTTTGAAATCGGGTAAGTACTTAGATAGTTTCCAGGTTTATTTACATACAAATTTCACTAATAATATTTTTTTCAAATTCATAAGTATTTGCTTGACTTCAGTGCAGACGGGATATCTAGATTTCTAGAATACCCAGAGTTATAAATTGCTACTTGGTCAAAACATTCACTCCTTACACATACATTAAAAGAAAGCTATGTTCGTTATTGATGATAAAGTTTTTGTCACCTATTATATACCCTTTTCATCATCTACATTTGCCTCCGTATTGATTCGTCTGGGCACGACGGCATCATACCTTTAATGGACAAATTATCTGCTATCTGAACCCAGATGTATCTGCTTCATTTTCAACTTTACCTCTGAGGAAATAAAATCTTTTATTCCATGACTGTAAATATGAATCCAGCGTGCACTCTTTATTCTGATGAGCTTAAAGTTGAAATTCCTCCGAACCGTACCGTTGCGCAGTGCATTGAGCCCGCAGGACGCATACCTTATAATGGTCAATTTGATTCACGGCACAGACAGCTTTCGACTTTAAATACTATACATTGAAAGTCGAATATTCCACGATTATTTATTAATTCATTCGCGTATTCAATTTGAATCTTTCATCAAGCTAGACGCTTGGTTATGCTATATAGTATAGATATACCATCACCAGACAGGGGGCAAATGCCCCCTCCCCCTCCACCCCCACCCCACCCCCGAAGCGCGCCATGCTCAATAAGGATTGAATTGACTTAACCCGGGCATCATAAATGCGTAGGATGTGGTATGATTTTCAAAGTTTCTTTACATTTATTTTAATATGGCATTGAGCAAAGAAACGATTGAAGTATGGTAGGTACTTCATTATGATTCAACTTGTTGTTGTTACCGAACCGTTAATGACGTCTTCGAGAGAAGCGGTTTCAATTAAAAAAGTTATATTTATCAAAACAATAATAGTGTTAGCTTCTAGAAATTGGCCTCAGTTTCTAGTAACTCTAAATTAGTTGTTACTTATTTTTTGTTAAAAATATTTTGTATGTTTAACTATGAACGTATAATTAAAAATAAATATTATGCGCTGGCAGCACAGAGGCTGCCGGCGCATACGACGAAAAAAAAAGAGAATAAAGGCGAACAACCATGTTGACTAGGGGTTGGTTGTTTTGAGGGTTATTACGAAAAATACATTTTTGGAAGATCGTGCGTGGTAAAAACTATCTACGGAAATAACATCTTTAGTAAAAGTGTGAGTGGGATAACATATTCTATGGTGAGTTTTTAAAGTCAGAAGTGGTTTCGAATCTGTTTTATTCGGCATGGTTAACAGGTATGTCCAACCAACTAGATTCTATTTTTAGAAAATTTTCAGCCGTTTCACTCAAAATAATCATTACTTACATGTTTGTGCGAAGATTATCGAATAAAATTCTGGACCTGTCACGGGCGGACGATTTCAAACGAGAAATATTAGGTACAATAATGGTATCCATGTTTTCGAGCTGTTTGTCAAATCGGTCCAATGTTTGTGATACACATTTTAAGGAAACAGTTACGTTTTACTTGTGCTTCTATTCTGTACTAGTCATCCATCAGATGACTGTATAATATAGACTAGAATAATGGATTATTGAAAAGCAAGCTATTTGGGTGCTGTTTGCTGGGTATTTGCTTTTGTGTGGACTGTGTGTTGGAACGGGACGATATGTACGTATACATGTTTACTTTCACTTGTCTACTACGGTCTATTCAATTAACTTATGCACTATTTTAATGATTGACGTCCTAAAGCATCTTATTACACATGTAAAAATGCAATAATAATAATAATAAGATACTTACACAAAATAAACAAAAATAAATGTAGTAGCCTAAAAATCGGCAATTTTCAATAAAAAAATTAAAAGTCGAATATCTCGAAAAGGGTTAAGTTTAGGGTAGGGTGTTTCATAGTGAAATAAGTCAGAAATGATGGGTACTCCACGCCCTTAACGGATCTAGCACGATTTTTCCTGTAACCCTGTATATAAATTGAATAGCTGAATAATACAAGCATGGTGCATGTTTATACCACTGCCTCAAGAAAAGCAGCACATTTAGCTGTGGGTTGGACAATGGTTTGGCTAAAAATAATTCAACAATAATACTAATTACTGAATATGTATATTCCTAATAAAAAAGTTCTGAAACTATTGTTTAATAACAACACCAACATTGACATATTGTCATGGTGATAAATAAATTTTATTTATTTTATTTTATTTATTTATTTTATTTGTAAATAATTTTAAATGGGTAAATTGGATGGATTTAAAAATAGCATGAAGGTACTCTAGTGACATGCAAGAGCAGATGTTACTGAAATGAAGGAAGTCTCCCCAGTCAATGAAACTTCTTTGGTAAAAGTAAGAATGAATACAGTTATGATATACTGCACCTAATCATTAGTCTCATTAACATATACCTATTGTAAGATAACATGTAAAACAAGGTACCTAATTTATTGCTATGTCAAGTTCAAGAATAATAATAATATCAGTGTAATATTACAGAATTATATTGGGATTCAAAAAAACACCCTACATCCAGTGCTACACAAAATAAGTCTTATTATAAAATTGTTGTATTATTGAATCCGCTATGGTTAAAAATGGGACAAAATTATATTGTATTTCATTTTGTTTGAAACTGTATGACTTTAATATTTTTGCCACGCTTAGAGTTTATTTAAAATGTGTTCACAAACAACGAACGTAATACTGAGAACATTTTGTTGAAGACTTTTCTTGATATGATGCAGGAGAAATGTACGAATAGTCCATTCTGGGGCACAAAACATTCTGCCTGTATTCGACCCAAAATCTAAGAATCAGTCTGCAGCAGATTGGCTTCGTAAAGTCAACGCAACGGCTACAATATATAACTGGCAGGAAAAACAAATTATATATCATGACTTACCTAAACTGTCTGTACTAGCTAAACGGTGGTATGAAAAATTAAAGTCAGTAGCTCTTACTTGGAGCCAATGGCAGGAACGTATTTTAACAACGTTTCCCGATGATCGAAATGATCGTGACAAGTTAGCAGAATGTTGGAGAGAAGAAGTAGGCGCGAGGAGTCGCTGGAAGAATATTACTATGATAAAATTATGTTAATCAACGCATGTGACATGAAAACAGGAAGGAAAACAGTTGATTGCCTGATCCATGGAATCTATGACCATAATATAAAATGCACAAGGTGCCAAATTTAATGAACCAATCGAGGTTCTGAAATTTTTCGGAGTATTTCAAGGAATATAACCACTATTCAACCTCGAAATTTCGGTAATAACAATCAAAGGTGAATTAGAACCATCCAGTAGGTCTCAAAAGATACTTAAGATTACGGGAACTGATAAATACAGTAATGACAAATACATCAAGATGTTAACAGTTAATAAACGACCTCACAAAGCTCACATTAACTTTGGAAGCGAATGTTCGATAATTAAGGCTAGTTTGGCATAAAGAAGGCATAAAGAAAAAGGTCTTGAGGTTAGTAAAGATGATCTTCCGATGTTGAAAGGCTTTGGTTTGGAGAATAAAATTTCTCCAATAGGTTGTTGTGACGTTCGTATTACAGTTGATGCTGTAACTGCTGATTGCCAAGTTTTCGTCGTGGATGATGAATTGGTGAACACTGATTTATTGGTCGGCCAGAATTTGACGGAGCTACCATTTGTTATAGTCCACAAAACAAGTTCTGACCTGTACTTCTATTCGAACGAGTCGAATCTAGATCTAAAATTATTTTGTCGGGTACTCAAGCTGTTGCGATTTATACTAATACAGATGATACTGGACAAATTTATGTGCCATCAATTTATGTGCCTGCTTGAACCCCTTCTCAATTGCTAATATATGAAACTTCAAGGAATATACACTTAACATAATGGACGGGGTCACCAAATGTTGATTAATATTTCTGGTAAAGAAATTACACTTGAAAAGAACGAATTGCTTAGTAGAGGGCATCATTTGCCAGATATTGGTAAATTTAAAACAGCTGATGTTAAAGAAATCAAAAGAATGCAACTTTCAAAAGAATCTTGTGACAATCATTCAGAAAAGGTTGACAATTCGAAGGACATGCTAAACATCGGAGATAATGTGTCTGAAACCTAGAAAATAAAACTATTAGAGTTACTCAACCGATACAGGGATGGCTTTGCACTAAAGTCGCAAGAATTAGGATTAACTCAGAGATGCAGAGATGCGTATTAAGTTAACAGATGATATTCCCGTATCGTATAAACCTTACAGACTCCCATTCGCTGAGAGAATAGTAGTTCAAGGCATGGTTGAAGACCTCCTTACTAACGAAGTTATCAGGGAATCTAACTCAGCTTACGCTATTGTGTTGGTGAAGAAAAAGAATGACGAATTCAGATCACAGAGAATCAGACGATTATCTGTGTGGATTGTAGAGCTTTAAATAAGAGGACAATTAAAGATCGCTACCCGATGCCCGTTATCGACGATCAGCTGGACAGACTCAGCGGAAACAAGTACTTTACTAGTCTCGATATAGCATCCGGTTACCATCAAATACCAGTCGTTGAGGAATCCAAATACCTTACAGCATTCGTCACTCCAGATGGCTATTACGAATATACGCGGATGCCTTTTGGATTGGTGAATACTCCAGCTGTTTCCCCACAGATGATCAATAAGGCTTTGGGATCTAAAAGGTTTGAATTGGCTAACCCATACCTAGACGATATATTGACAGCAGGACCAACAATAGGACAGTCTCTAGAAAAATTAGAAGCGTATTTAATCTTACTACGTGATGCCCATCTTACACTGAACCTGTCTAAATGTAATTTCCTTAAATCGTCAATCGAATATTTGGGGTATGAAATTTCTGATAACGGGTTAAAAACTGGTTTCAATAAAACTCGAGCTGTTTCAGTTTTTCCTACACCAACCAATGCGCACCAAGTGAGGCAGTTTATTGGCTTAGCCAGTTTCTTCACAAGATTCGTTAAAGACAAGATAAGGAATAAAACGGATGATTGGAAATTATGAACATAAGAACTGAAGACTGGTTGCATACATGCTGCAAAAGAATCCGGATATTTACACCCGATACCAAACACCGACAAATTTTTCCAAACTTTGCATCTAGATCATTTGGGTCCGTTTGTTCGAAGCAAAAGAGGCAAATGAGGCTATTTTTCCTACTTGGAAAAATAGATAGCTTTAGTAAGTTTATCTTCGTTAAAGCCGTGAGACACTAAATCAAGGACAATTGTAAATGTCCTAGAAGACATATTTGCTACTATTGCTACTAAGGTTTTGCAATAACATATTTATTTTACCATGTTTTTACTGTTTTACCATGGACTTTCTGTAGCAATCTTGATCCGATTGTCTTGAAACCAACTACCGACGCAAGGGTTCGTATTCCGAGGCGAACAAAATGTTCGAATGTGCTGCAGATTTATCTCAGGTCTCGGTGTTGTGGTACTAAGGTACTTATAGTTCCCGGTACCTACGATATAGGGAATCCTCGTGTGGGGTCAGGTTTATAAGCCATACATTTACACAAGTAGGTACTTAGGTTAGGTGATAAATGAAAACTAAGTAGGCAATAGTAGGCACCGATAGATAACACACAATTATGTATGTGTCTGTTTATGATTGATTTATTATTTGCCTTCTCCTAAACTGGACTAAAGTGCATGGGTCCAATGTTCAACGTATCTACAATTAGTGTAGCAGGAATGGAGGTACTGCATAGCCTGTCTCTTTTAGACTACCGGGTTTCTCGTATGCACCGTTAGAAACAGCTATAGGTAAATTGTGGGATGGGGACCGCTCTCACTAAAATGCCCGTTTGGGAGCATTAACCTCGAGACCAGACGGACGGTTTCTATCCTGATATTGTAAATGAAAATTTAGCTCGATTTGAAATCCTAGGGGCTAGGTTTGATTTCGAAAATAGTTTTTGTAGGGGGAGGTTGCAGTGTAGCGTTATAAACGACCCTCGTATTAATTTGTAAAAACTGATGGGTTAACATTGAACTAGGTAGGTACCTATTAGTAATGAGTTAAACCTTGACATAATGCCAACCCGCTTAAAATAATCTACCTTATTACTTTTTTACCGGATAATCTGTTGTGAATCGATAAGTAAGTATCTGACGCAAGTTTTCGACATTAGTCTTGGTCATTGAGAAATATCAAATAAATCGAAAACTGTGTTTGGTTGTATTTGAACAGCATAGTTTCTTGGGAGGAACCGAAACAACCCTCATACACTTGGCACAAAGAGTTCTAAAATTGTTCTCCGGAAACATAGGAACTGCCATAAGTAGCCAGCACTTACTCAAATTGCAGATTAAGCACGGAATGCTCTGGTCAACTATGAAGAACAATGTTTGCCTTCTGCCATTACCTATTTCTAAGCTCAGTTCTTAATAAAAAAATATGCTATAGATGTAAAATATATATAAAAATGCCTAGCTACTCTCACTACGAATCTGAAAAACTTATGTAACTAAATTGAATTCTCTATGTATCAATTTAATTATAGTGGGGCAACTATAATTAAATGATAGAGATCTTCAGATTCACACAGTACATAGATCTGTGAGGAAACAAAGATGTTTCCTTAACCGTTTTGAGCTGAATTTAAAACTTATTTAAATTCAGCTTTTTGAGCAAATGAGGTGCTGTAGCAACTAATGTATTAAGTTCGAGAATACCCTTCCTTATCTAGGTGAAGACTGTCTCATCAGTGTTAGAATTATCATGATAACATTTTTCTGCTGGTTGTTCACAGTTTATTTTGATAATGATTCGTTCGTTCGTTCCAATCGTCCCCCTCAGTAGTATTTAAATAGATTTTAGTAGATACTTTTTTTGTCTGCTTTGGATGATTCAATAGATGTATGGTTAACTTGGAAAAGATTAGTGACCAATGGTGAAAGAATTTAGTGCACCATCAGGGTCCTTTTATGTAGGTACTAGCCTCTGCCCACGGCTTTGCCTGCGTGGTATCCGGGTAAAAAGTAGCCTATGAGTTATTCTGATGTATAAGCTATATTGCTGTAAAGTTTCGTCAAAATCTGTTAGTCGTTTTTGCGTGAAATGGTAAGAAACATCCATCCTCACAAACTTTAGCGTTTATTATAGTAGTAGGATAGTAGAATTTTGTGTACCTACGCTTATAGGTACCGCAGCTTTTCAAATGCTGTATAGTTTTGACAAAAAAAAAATTACATACGAAGATTTTGTATTTTTTATTGAATAACCATTCTACAAATACCATTTTGTACAAGGTCAATCTGAAACAATTTCGGCAATTATGCCCTAACACTCATATACATCTTGATTAATGAATTAAAATCTACTATAATAATACAAACATTGCACAATAGTCAAGATAATAATATCCAATCAATTAAAATGTAGTACATAATTAAAACCTATTGAATATTTTGATATTCAATAGTGGTATTGTATACCAAACAATAAAAAACAAAATGCATAAGTAGGTACGTATCTACTTTAATTCAGTTAGTATAACTTTATTGAAAACACCGCTTCGTTAAAATAAATACTTACCTATTTTTGACTTTGGATCCATGAACTATTAATGGATATTTTCCCATACGCACGACATATACCTACTAGGCTCCAATACGAAATTCTGTTTAAAAATAACCGAGAAGTGCTTGTCTGAACCTCCTTTGCCCTTCGTCAAACCGTAATGTTATGAGACAACGAAAAAAATAAAATATTAGGATGTCACTGATCATTGAGCTTATGTTCAAAATTACTTAAATTTTTAAAAGACAATTTTTTAAAATTTTACTAATATTTAATGAGTGTTATTTTACCTACTTCGTAGCGTGGTAAAAAACTGAAAACGTCTGTAGAAAACATTGAGATAAATTTATAAAACTTTGAATGCAAAAGTTGGGGTTCGAGCTTAGATGATCCCTTTGCTTGAGTTCAGGATAATCACCGAATTAAGTTCGCTGTTACACTATTAAGTTTAAGTTTGATTTTCATACGGTTTTGTACTAAACTATAAATACTATAAATTGATTGTTTTTATATATTATGTCCTAACAATTCTAAGTCTTTTTTGGTTAGGATTTATGCTGTATAAATCCTAACTCTGTGCTTTTGACATTATATTCAATTGATTCTTTATTATAAATTATAAAAAATAATAGATTTATTAAAGTGTGCTAGGAATTATACCAATATATTTTATGTGACAATGCACAACACTACAAAATTCAAAAACCTTTATGAGACCCAATTACTCTATCTTGCATTCCGTTTTTGCAGTTTTTCCTTAGATCAGGAAATAAAGAGTTGAAAATTTTGACAAATTGCGGTTTACTTGCATATTTTAAACAAAAGTACGTAACGCGAAAATATATCTTTTTATCCGCGACCCAAGGAGCCCATATAAGGGTTTGGGATAAGAGATTGTTTTTCTTCGGTTTAACCCCGATATTGTTTGTCTTCAAGAGTGGTTTCTCTATATAGAGGTTTAATCATCGCTAGAATTCACTGAACTCATAAATTTTTAACTTTATCGGTTATAGAAGTGTGAAAACAATTTTGAGAGTAGCATTCGGTAGAAGGAACGAAAAATTGATCGACGTGTTTCTAAATGATTAACTACTTTATAACATAATAATGAGGTAGACTTGAGACCTAAGGTTTTATTTTTCAAGGTTTTAATTTCATAAAAATGGAAGGTGTATACTACAATATAGTTACTCGTAATTACTTAATGTATCGTAAATACACCTGGCAGTGTTTTGGTTAGCTTTTTTCAAACAACTTTTTCCATAACAACAACTAATTATTTTTTTACGCTTAGATTGTTCAAATGAGTTCTCAATTGGGTCAAACAGGGGACGACCAAAATAACCTGTTATATCATGAAGGAAATTTCTGCAAAAACAAGTTATCTACTCTCTTACATAACTTGTTGTTTAAGAGAGGTTTGATGTTTACCTGAAGTTAAAATGAGACGTTTTTGCATGTTTTGTAAACACAACAATTTATGTAAGAACATGTTATATCACGAAGGAAATTTTGAATACACAACAAGTTACGTAAGAAAGGTTAAAGGAAATGTTTACCAAAGTTAAAATGAGGCGTTTTTGCAGAAATTTTCCATCGTGATATAACAGGCTCTTTTGGTCGTCACCTGTTTCGTATCTGACCAGCTGACTGGTCTAATAGTCTTGGACGATAATAATTAAGAATTTAATGATTTATGCGCCTCAATATTGGAGAATAAGCAATCGTCAATTGACGATTATAATGCAACATTATGCGAGTTGATCTGTTGATGTGACAGAAAGTTGACGACGATGCGGCACTCTTCGATGGTAAGATATGGATATGGATGGTGGTTTACCATGATGTAATAAGACTATCTACTCCCATAAATACATTGCTGGCTATACAACTTAATCATTTTCGTTGTCCGATGCGGATCAGTTCTCAGACAACTATTATTTTATATAGCTGGGTAATAGATATATATACTTGTGCCCTCAGTATTCAGGAGTAATCTTATTACACACTGTATAAAAACGTAAAAATCCATCTCGTTTGATAGTTGATAGTAAATAATACAAAAATACTATTTAAAATAAAATTTGTACCCAGTAGATAATTTTTAAGCACTTATTAAGTAAGATACTTGATAGAGTGGATACTAAAATAATTTATAGCAACGAATACAATTATTTACTGCGAGGGAGCAAAACAAAAAGTGTAGGGGTGGGGGGGGGGGGGGGGGGGGATGAACCGATGACATCTTAATAATTCAGACGGAGCTGGCTCAATACCGTTCTTTGAAGGAGGCACACTTAGGTATGTTCAGAAGTGGACTTCCTCGGGCTATTGACGATGATGGTGCTTTATCTAATAAAGCACTATCATCGTCAATAGCCGACTTATGTACCTATGTAACGATGTGACCTAAAATAATAGCCTAGTTACGGGCCATTGATTTCAACACAGATTTACAGAATTTCAAACCCTACCATTACCAACACATTTGCATCAAAAGAGGTTACATTGCAGACAAGAAGATCACAAAAAAAATATTTAGGGCTTCAAGTTTTTGTCACAACTGAATGTTATGGAATAACATTCAAAAATTATATGAAATAAGATGCACCTGCACAAAATGCTAGCTTTTAGCTTAAATAGTGGTTTGGGTAGGTAGGTACATATGTGTAATTATAGTGTGTAACCCTGTCCGACCAATCTTAGATCTTAAACAAAAATCTCTGAAAAAAAATGATTGTTCTTAATGGAGATGGCCGATTCTTCATTCATTTTTGGCAAAAAATCATGAGACACAATGAAATGGATTTCTAAGGCGGCCTTTTATTTTTCAATGAGACTCCATTCATATTTTTCCTTCTATATAGCGGGATTTTAAATGTTATACTAAATGTGGCACCGCTATGAAGCCTACTTTAGCACCGTAATAAAGCAAGAAAACAGGTAACAAATAACACCCAACAGTAACAAGCATAGTCTTACTACACTAGTGTTCCCTGTGTCATGAGTAACAGAAACTACGACAACCATGGGTACTGTAACACCCAAACCTGGGATATTTCCAGATCACGCAAACATTTTTCTCAGGCGGCTTCTCTCCTGCCGTGTAACGTTTCGATTATTTATCGATTTAATCGATAAATAATAACTAGTAGTTCGGCACGCCATGTGGCAAATGTTCGCATGTTCTGCAGATGTTTGTTCCGGGTCTGGGTGTTGTGGTAGTTACCACAATACTCGTAGTTTATGATACCCAAGACACAGGGAATCCTAGTGTGGGGTCAGAACTATGTAGGTACGTCTGTTGGGTGATCTTTTTTATATATTTATTTATTGCAATGATACCCGGAATATGTTTTGCAGATATTCCGGGTTCTAAGTGTTATGGTACCACGGTAATCGTAGTCCCTGATGCCGACGACACGGAATCCTAGTGTTCGATCAGGGCTGTGTATGTGACTGTTGGATGTTTATTTATTTATTATTTATTTTATTGCCAATTAATGATGAAAAAAAGATAAAGCTGGTGAACTATGACTTATATAGGACGCAATTGATTACAGCATACCGATATCATAGACCTCTACGATTGGTATATTTTGTAAAATGTGCATGGCATGTCTTGTGTTAAGCAAACCATAGCTTGGTACAATAGTGTTAATTAAGGACATATATTGCGATTTTAAATCGATCCCGTTCGTCCCCGCAAATTCGGTATGACAGTTTGCGTTCCCAATTCGGTGGAACAAAGTGGTCATAGAGAATATTAATTTCGGTTACTTATAAATAATCTTATCTAGATTCCGGCTAGGCACGAGGTAACTAAATAAAACGTTTATGCTAGGTAATTATGTATAATTTTATATATACATATAATATTTTCGGTCTCTTCATTTCGATATTCAAAGATGAAACGACTCCCCGAGACAAGTTAGAACCCGTTTTTTTATTAAAAAAACGGACACTAAAACGGATAACACTCATTAATGTAATTTACTACTAAAATATTTTAATAGGTATCTTTCCTATAAAATGACGATAAATATCGTTAGGCCTTATACCTAACATTCAAGTTCGGTCGGACAGGGTTTCTATTAACTATGTACTGTACCTACAGTAGTGCGGTACCTACCGCAAGCATTTTTTTAAACCAAACCCCATTTATACATTGATCCTGAGGCACCGTATAAGTATTTTTTTATAAGTAGGCAAATACGAAACAGGTCGTATAATTTATGATATCTCGTCTAAATTGTTATAAAACCAATAATGTATTTTATTAAAGTCTCATTCATTTTTGAAATGTCTGTGCTTAGAGCTAACCTAACAAGCCAAAATCGACTTTCTATATTTAATACTTTTGGCTTCTTTGGGAAAAGTACAGAATAGCTTTTTCCAAATTATACTATCTCAATTACCTAATCAATCATTTTTATTTATCTAGGTAAGTACTTATTATTATTTAGTTAAACTACGACTTGTATGAAAATAATACAGACTAGAAACATTCATTATTGAATCACTTCTATAAGTTTTGTTACATATTGGCCAAATATTAAGAACCTATACTTCGACTTATATTAGATTCAGTAATATTACATTGACAGACAGCATGCTTACACTAAAAACCGTAATTACTCGTAATATGGTTTCAAGCTATCGGTTTACTGAATCAAATGAAAAATCGGAGTAGGGTAATTATTCCTCTCATAATCTTAGATAATACAGTGTAGCATAGTTACAGTTGTCTTTTTAAAAGCTCGCATGCCGAGACAAAATGGCTATCTATCACGCTATGCCATGTACTTGTCCGTGTCCATATCAATCACTCGTGTTTATTTTTGCATATCTGGGATCAAGCAGAGACTAAAAGAAGATAGCCTATATATATTATTATATTATACCTATATTATTTTTGGTTTAAACAAGGGTTAACGTCTATTTATCTCGGCATGCGAGTATCACAATGCCATATTTATCTAGGTACATACGTAAGAAATAAAATCAATTAGTTAATTGTTGGTAGGTATGTACAATGTATTTTTTATATGACTTTGGGTTGACAAACACGTGTAATGGAAATGCAGATTATACTTGGTCATTTTAATCGTACAGTCATTGTGCGATAACTTTTTGTCCTATTATACGTGAAATTATTAGCAGTAAAACGCCTTACAAGGCCCTTTCTTTCTTAAGCCTTTAACTTACTTAATTATAAACTACTATATTGACAGACATTATATTTTTTACAAGATAAAATCTAAACTGTACACCAAGCTACAGCAGTAACTAAGTTACAAATAAATTGTCTAATTTAAACAATAACATACGAACGAATAAAGCTTTGTCAATGAAATAGAGACGTCCCAGTGGCTATAACGTTCAATAAACTTGCCGTGCTTATGTTAAGTTCAGCAAAACTGTATATATTTTTTTCACTTTTAAACAACACTAAATTACAATTATGGTGACATTGCCACAAACGGGCTCGTGTAGGCCCCACGATTTACAATCATATAATTATATATTTTTTTTAATCCTCATTACTATTTAAAATTCTACATAAATTTTGCTCCACCGTATGTGAAAATAAACTACTATCACAAAATAGAATGATCCACCTTAGCACTAAGTCTTTAGGCCGGCCTTGAAAAACTAAAATAACTAGGTACTAAAATAGACTATACCTCTATAATTATAACTAAGTGAGTACTTATAAGATGTTCAGCTGTCATAAGATGTTTGGCACAAATTAAATTTTAACGAATTCATACCTTTTTAACGTAAGAAGGTAATAACATACTGCTTTTACTAACTAACATACTGTGAATGTAGTACATACCTAATTCAAATGAAAGAATGACCAGACAAAGACAAGCTTAGGAGTTGTCACATTACATTACAAAATGTTGTCACATTACTTACAAATCTCCGAGTAAAAACAATAAACTGCTCCGAGTTTGAGTCCAGGTTCAAAATGTTACTTACTTATTTACCTAACATGGGAGTACTTAAACTGCCTATGCATACTGATTATAATTTTGGTTTGTATCTTTGGAAATATTATCATAGTATTGTTTCAACATTACCAAGGTATGTTACCATCAACTACATCCTGATTTCACATAGATCTTAGATCTTACATTATGATTACTTTATGTAATTGATTATGAGCATTTGCCCACATCCCAAGTGTTTATTTCATTTCAGCTTCCTGTCTAGGGCATCGGAACCGGTTTTTTTTTAACCGGTCTCAATATATAGGAACTGGGTTTTCGGTTCTTTCGATTTTTTAAAAAAATTGTGAATATCGCAGATTGTGACAATCACAAGCCACTATGCATCAATGCGATGCGTAGGAATCTGAATCTCAAGAATGTTTAACAAATGAAGAGGATCTTAACAGACATTTGAAAGAAACTGCTACAGTAGGAATATCTACGCCAAATGATTTGTATACTACAGTGATGGTAGAAATGGCACTGTTCGAGAATGCTGGTCAACGAGGCCGTTATCTGTCGTTGGCTTATCAGCATTTGATGACCCCCCTACCAGCGTGGAGCCAGAACGTATATTTTCATCTGCTGGTATAGTATGTAATAGACTGCGCTCGTCTTTGGGTGACAAAAACCTAGATGCATATTTTTTTTTGCGTTCATATTACCTAGGTAAAAAAAAAAAACATTTGAATCAGACGTGCCATCTTGAAATGAAGGACAAACTACGTTTGTATGGACAGGGCCTTCTTTTGTTTGGTTTTGTTGATTCAAATTCTAATTTTGTTGTAAAGTTGATTGTGTAAACATTTTTTTATGTGAATTACGTAAAATTCTTGCAATACTGTATTCTAGTGATTATTTTATATGATTATGTGTGTAAAATAAATCCTATTTTTGTAGTGCGTATGCATATTTGATTTATTGTTTTGTATTATTTTTGAGATGATTAAAAAATAATGATGATTATTTTTGATGTAGCTATAAAGATTACTTACTATAGATATAAAAACTGATTGTTACAAGACTGATTGTTTAAGAGATAAAAATTGTAGCGTAAAATTCTTATAATACCTTATTAGTGATTATATTATTTGATTATATGTGTAAAAACTCCTATTTTTGTAGTGCTAATGTTTGATTTATTTTCTGTTTGCAATATCTTGTGTTTGAGTTGACTAGCTGTAGATTATAACTATATTTAAAAAAAAAATGCTTCTGACAAGACTGATTGTTTAAAAAAATAAAAATTATAGCTGTGATTATGAATTCCCTGTTTGATTTTTGACCTTATTGTAGAATTTTGTAAGATTTTAGTAACAAAATTCGAATAAAAATAATAAAATAACCGAAAGAACCGGGTACCCGGTTATGTGTTGGAACAGGAATCGAAAAAACCGGTTTTTAAAATATGGCCGGTTCTCGACGCCCTATTCCTGTCTCAGGAATGTTCCATTATCTACAATAGAAGGTATATTTTGTACGTTTGAGGTATATTTTGTTCAAATTTACTTTTAAAGGAACGGTTCACTTCTTTAAAGTCATCTATAATGCGCATTGACTGTATTTTCATCGTACTCAACAATTAAGATTCCTTGGTACAGCGAAACCAATGCGATAATTTAAATCGATCAGTACAGTTATAGTTCTTAAACGGCAACAATGCATTAAATATTATCAGCTGTATTAGTTGTGTACTAACATCGATGATTAAGCTGCATTTAAGATCACGGGTTCGTTGTTCGCTGCTGTTTTGTCTCGATTGATTTCGATGAGGGTTGAACGCTGACTCGGACTTCGCCGGTGGGACCTACCACGATTTTCACCTGGAAATAATGAATGTTTATACAGTTAGTACAGTAAATATACTTTTTTTATAAATATATATAATAGTGAATTGAAATTTTAACAAAAGTTCCGTTCCTTCCTTCCGTTCCGGCTATTGTTATGCGACCACAAGCTTATCCTTTTATTAGAATAAAATAAAATAACTTTCCCATTTAATTTCATTTCATGGTGTCATAATAGCCGGTTTAAGAACGGTGGTAGATGTCAAAGTGTTGCCAAAGCAGTGTGGAGTGCGAATATTTAGGTCAAAAATGAATTTATTGTTTTCCAAACTATTTTTTTTTTTTTTAAGTAAAAAAGTCTTTATTAGGAACTTAAATTCTCCGTTAGCGTTACTGAACTTTTCATACGAAAAAAACAATTTTAAAAACTGTTATGCCACTTCTCCGTCGTGCCCTCGGAAACATGTTTTTCATACTCTTCGACAGCCTCTTCCGGTGATGAAAATCGTTAAATGCGTGTTTGGTTCTTAATTTTTGGAAACAAATAGAAGTTCCACGTTTTTCACCTTTAAAATTCGTTATTTGTCTGTCCGTGTGAGAGCTGGTATTGTCAATGTCAGAATACGACGATTATCTAAAGCTACAATAGCCACGTCCAGTTTTATGAAAGAAAGAAGCAATAGTCCGCTAAGTGGCACTTTTCACGGTTTTTGGTAGGTTTCGGCTCATCTTGAAATAACCAATCGTCGATGTCCCATACAGGTCGGGGGTTTCGGGGTTGTAGCTATAAATTCAAGTTTTGTCACTATATCCCACACGTAATTTGCTGCCCCTTCTTTGGGTAAGCATGGCATTGCACCAAGTGACGCGGTCCGTTTTTTGAGCCTCAGTCAAATCGTGAGGGATCCATGACGAGCACAGCTTTTTCACACCCAAATGTTTGTGTAGGATAGATTGTATCTGATTCATGCATATGCCTAAGGATGCCTGAAAAAGATGGTGATCAGATATTTGTCTGTTTCGATGAAACGGCGCACATAGTCGACGTTTTGTTGTTCACTATGGTGGACGAGATAACACGACCGCGCTTGAAATTCATAGCTATAAATAATCTTCTTGCATGGTGCTTCATCGCCAAAAGCAGTTTGAAGCCAAGAGAATTACACTTAAAATCTTAGTAAATCATACTACGACAATTTACACGAGTGAAATCCATGATGAAGAAGCGCAATTTTTAACCTAATATAGAATAATATGATAAATTAAACCAAGTGACAGCTAGATGAAAAAAAATGTTTTCTATTTTTAAATATGGTTTATGTATGTGGCCAGTTCCGGTAACATATAGTGCGAAGTTTCACGACAAACCCAAATTTATTACTAATAAGTAATAGTAAAGTAGATCGGACAGAGCTTTTGATGCATACTGTACGAGTATTGTATCACACATTTTACTTTCTCGTCGATGACTAGAACCTAGCTGTGGTTTTAAAATATTCATCTACCAACATAACACTTATATTGGTGCGTCTCGCGTCAGCCTAATTGGTATTCTGGTATTTATCGCATCTCGACATTAGAACGAAAAATGCTCTTCGTCATCTAGTACTTCGTCTTATTTGTGTTAGTAGAGAAAAATGTTTTAGTTTCCAACCTTGCCTCTCCTTTTATTCTTGCCCTTACCCTGTATCATGTTTCATCATACATAGTCCTCTATCGGAAGGCATTTCAGTACACTCCTACCATAATTATTCTTCCCTAATCTTATTCACTTTCATATCACTAATTTCATAACATGTTTTTCTCCCTCTTTATGACATGCCCATACCATGCTAACCTGTTATTCAAGTAGCGTCACGGGCGCTATTTTCAAACTTTCTTTGATATTCTCATTTCTTATCTTGTTAGTTCTTGTAACCACATTCCCATCTCAACCGCGTGCACCCTTTTTCATCGGTCTCTTTGTTGGCTCAACACTCCGATCCATATAATAATAATAATAAATAATGCTGCTCATTTTTCACACAGAATCATTTAGCCCCAAACTAAGCAAACAACAACATGAGCGAATACGACAGGTCATATGATAGTTTTGCAAATCTTCCTTTTGAGCTGAGGGGGCATTAGTGGATCACACGTACTCCCTGAATCGTCATTTCTTCCATCCCAGAATTATTATATTCTTCATGTTCCGGTCTATCTTGCCCTTTTTCTGATTAAATTAACCTAGATACTGAGAGTCAGAGCAGGCTAATAGGGATACATCATATAGAAATGAAACTAGAGTGACCACCGCAGCTGCAGCACATATTCTCGGTTTTTGTCCTTCTGATATTCAGTCCGACACTCACCAGTTTTTCTGTCATTTTCCCAGCCTGTTTTGTACCTCAAGTACATTTGCTCCGACAAGGACCAACTAGCATACAAACTTACTTGTTAGTATTTTTACTTTAACTGGTCTCTGGTATTATTAATTAATCTGAACTATAGCTACGCCTTCAGGTCATCTTCGCGTCACTAGAATTCTCTTTTGTCTGAGAAGTAATTTTCCGCAAAATAGCTGTTTTGTTGCCTTTACCTAGTCTCCTCGTCAGACATTCATAGCGTAGTAGACAGGGTTGGGCGGTGGCACCATCGGGGATGTGGCTTGCTGTGCCTGTGAGCCTGCAGGAGCGCCCTCAGGAGCACCTCGCATCGCGCGTGACGGCGAACCCGGTGCTGGCTGGTAGAGAGGTGCTGCAACCTGGAAATGGGAGAGGATCCGGTTCATTTCACTCTGTATCTGGCACTACGATAGGTACTAGTACATTGCCGCAATGCCAGGCCCAGAATAACCAATAGCACTTACGTACATAAGACTAACTCCGAAAGACATGTAAGCTGCTTTGAGCTTAGTTTTTTCGCGGCTTATTTTATTATTGGTTTGCTCGCTAACAGTGTTTTGGCTAGATCTACCGCACGCGCGCCCTCATACGCACTACCTTAGAACGCGCTGGCCTTAGAACGCGACGCGTGATTTGTTGTGAGCAAAATCCACTTTGTACTCAAATATCTTAATAATCATCACATCAGTTGTCGGTATCCAGACGCGTGTCAAGCACAAGGTCGCGGGTTCGAGTCTCCATGAGGTTGTCATTTTGGGGATTGTTTGTTTATTGTTATTCAACAGAGTATAATTATAATCTAGGATAACATATGTTTTAATTATAAGGTCAATAACAGATTACCCCATTTTATAAATAATGTAGTGGGTTGTTGAGGTAGGTATGATAACAAATTAATTAATGAGGATAAGTATTACAGCATGTCGTTTGCCTTACTATGTTTCTCTTCACCGTGTATACGCATATATTTTTTTAGTTAAAATAAATTGGTACACGACCGAGTTAAAACCCACGTGACCTCCGGATTGAAAGTCGGGATATCGCCCACTAGGCCAACACGGCTCTTCTTCTCATGACGTACAATCTAGCCACCACCATCCACCGATTTACTGCATTCTTTCAGATGTCATCGGTTCACCTTTCTTCTTCAGCGGTTGTCAGTTCTGTGAGTTATATTCAACTTGCTAATTCTAAGAGAATTTCTAATTCTTAAGTTCTTCTATGGCTTTCCTCGTTTCAGACTCTAGCATAAAGATATCCTTTGAGTAGCTTTCTTCATAAAATTAATGTAGTTTGCATATAGCCCACTCGTACCCTTTTATAAGTATCTACAAAAAAAACCTGAATAGTTCGCACCTAGCCCGTCGGTTAACTTTTAAACTAATATAATTTAATTAATTTATAGTAGGTAGGTCTTTGTGCGTTAGTGCCTAACTAGTTCGCATCGCGCACATTGGCTATAGGTATAATATCGCTACATATTATTTATCCCCATATTATAACTAAAATAGTAGTGATAGCAATTAAACGAGGCTATCGTGGTCTAAAATTTCTTGGGGTTTACTTAGCGGTTACTAAGAAGTGGTAGTCAGCAAAGATGTTTGATCTCAACATGTTTTGATAGAAACCTATAAGTAACCTTGCGATTTATAGTTTTTTGAATATAGTTATAATTATGCGTAATATCGCCGATGGTTTATTGAACAAATAAAAATAATATCGCTTTAGGAATGCTATTGCTCAACCTAGCTGGCTGACTGGTCGCCTTAACTAAAACCCTTCAAGAACGACCAGGAAATCCCCATAACGAACGGCCTCGTTATGGGAATTACCCGGCTTTGTGATTTTACCAGTAATGCGACCATAAACACCAAGAATATAATTTTCAAACTAGACTACCATCTAAAATACAACTAACGAAGTAGAAAATAAAATGAAAAAAGTAATTTCCCATCAGGTTATTTAGAAAAATAATGAAATAGTGTTCAGAATTAACTCCGTTGAATGCTTGTTTCGATATTGTTGTTGTATGTATGTTATTTAATTAGAATTGTTTTTTTTTGTAATCGCAATAAATAAAGGACTTCATATACTAATGCTTGAGGAAGTTTATTATGTAAAAACCACCTTTTTCTGATATTTATATTTCAACTGTATTTATTAATTATAATTCCAATAGTTGGATTAATTAACGAAATATTATCTTGGTTCATAATCAGATCTCTAAGACCTATTTACCCTAAGAATTCTAAAAATTAGTAATTTTTAACATTTTTTTTGGGTTCTTCACGATTAAAAGTATTAAAAGTACCAATACTAATTAAATTAGGTTAAATAACAAGCTGTAGCATATTATACAGATAAATAATTAGGTAAAACATTACATATGATTTAACGTAAAACACGCAAAATTCGCTACAAATTATAAATAATAATAAAATAATAATACAAAAAGCCTTATTCCTACAAAGTATAAAATAAGCTATTATACAACAAAACGAATGATTAGATAGTGCATGGAAGAGAAAGCTAGAGCGATTGAAACAAAATAGTGCAAAAAAAGAAAAAGAAAAATTGCATCCTTTAAGACTTTAATCCATAGGTCTGGTTACCCGTGCCTTGCTTTTTATATAATAGAACATTAAATAAACTAAATATCAAGATATCGCCTGAAAATTAAAAACCTATGCTATCCGTGTACATAAAAGAATCGACAGTACGATTAAAATCGCTAACAATAATTTTATTATTTTGATAAGAAATCGCCTTTAATTTTAAATTATTTATTGGTACCTAATGAGCATAGTTAGCAATAGAAGAGTAGATCACACGTCTATCTTTCGCAAAACCTATTTAATTTGCATAGTGATTTAGATTGCAACAAGCGGAAAGAAGTTGAAGTTATATTTCACTTACATTCACATACAATAGGGGATTTACGATTTTTGAGTGGCTGGGACCTACTTAGAAGTAGGCAAATCACAGTTTTATTATTGCCTTGAGATTCCAAACCGATTCTCAATAGGTGTGTTTCATGGTAAAGTTCTGTTACTTAAGTTACCCTATGTTTTAACTCATTGGAAGGCCTCTATCCAATAGGGTGTTCCAAAAAATGTATTGTCAAAAATAAATGCTGCCCAAACAAGTTTTTCAGAAAATAATTAAATTTTCAGAAATTACTTGTATATATGGAAGGGTGTGGTCAACATAAATCTATATAACCGTCTGACCTTGATAAAATTGCATCTGTTAGATACAGTTGCATATGAATAGTCTAAATTAAGTGAGTATCATATGATGGAATTTGCAGTGCTAGAAATCTCGACGAGAGCGTCCATAAAAAAAAATACCTATTATAATCATATAACTTGAGAAATCCGAGCTCCTTATAGGTTAGTTTTGCACTTTATTTCGTCGCAGCGAGAGATACTATTTATTTAAATAACTTTGCGGAGTTTGCCTTTTGTACGTAGTACTAATATTTATTCTGTGGGAGAGCTAGCTTTAAGGGGCAATGCGAAGGTCGAAAGATTGAACCGTAGGATTTGAAAAAAAATAGTGTTCCTAAACTCGCCGCCAGGGACTCTATAAATTTCTTCATACAAACTACGCATTTACGTAGTCACGATAGAACTCGTTAGTTTGTAAGCCTACTGTGTACTAATCGATCTTTCCACTCGTAATACATTCTCTAAACGGTAAAGGAAAACACGTTGCGGAAACGGGCTTGCCCTAGAACAAAAATAACGATGTGTCATCGGCTACTGTTCCAATAACTAATTGGTGATAGGGCTTGTCTCTCACGCGGAACACTATCAACTTGTATTTGCTATGCAGATCTCAACTTCCAATGTCATATAAAAAGGTAAGTTTCGCAATGCGCGTAGCATAAAAATTCGCAGCTGATGACTGTAGCACGGAAGCGCTCGGATCTAATTGACCATCCAACTTTACTAAGGCAAAGCTTATCTTTAATTTTAAATGATATACTTTACCTTCTCTGAGTAACTAATCATCTGTTTGCCTCCGCCAGGTTGTGACACGGGCACGGGACGGTAGCGGGCCGAAGCGGGGCACGGGGTCTGAAAACCAAATGGATTTTTATGAAATACCTGCCACTTTTGCGCGTTTTTCACCACGCTGAATGGTTCTCCATAAAATATGAAATTAACAGACTGTTAATTTCTTTAAACCAAAGAATTAAAAAAGATTTGAGTTTTCAACTTTTCATGTATAACCTGTAACTTGTATAATATCCGGGTACTCGTTTCCCATGCCGTGTTTTAAGAGTTGTTTTAAGTTGGCTCCTTGGTTTTAATGTATGGTTCTACAAAATATATAAATTGTGACATAAAATAATCACATGTTTTTTCCCGATATTTTTCGTAATTAGTATACATACCTGCAAATGCAGTGCGTGTGCATAGTTCGCTCTCTGTTGAAGCTGTGGCGCCGTTCCAGACTGAGCAGTTGTTCCATTATTCCTCCCTTGAGGATAGAACTGTACAGTTCTTTTATCTGTAAAATAAAAGAGAGGTTTTCTTATTTATTTGTTTTTTAAAGTCACACTTAAACAAATGTTATCGTATCTATTAAAATCTATACAAATATTTATTTTATTGTTATTGTTATGAATACCATTATCAAAAACCCCAACACAAAGACCAACACATTTTGTATATAAATAAAAACCCGTAAAGTGATTGTACGGTAAAGAGTATTTTATAGCACTTATAAAATACAGTAAACTACCTTAAATAAATATACTTCACCAATAACCTAAACTAACATACCTCAACATACCGCACCATACCCCACCATACTCTAGCATACCCCCATAATCGAATATCAAACTCTTATATACACTCACATACTCTGCACGGACAAACTCATATACTGAATCCTCTTAATACACTCAACTCACCATCAAATACACACACCCACACATTTTGGCAATCTACCTGAGGGTATAGACAAATACCACTTTCAAAAATAATGTGTGAAGTATTTGACTAGACCCCCTGTTGCTACGCTACACAGGCAAACTCAGTTTATACTTTCCCTCACACACATCCTTCACTTACACGTCTCGTCTCTCACAAAACAGGATTTAAAAAGTTTTCATCTCAAATATTTTAAGGAATTATACGCTGAAACCTTTGTGAGAGATTTTTTGTTATTATTATTATTATTAAACATACATACCTCGACACACCAAAACACATACATACAACAATATACTAACACCAACACCAATACATTATACCAACATCACAACAAAAACAATAAAACAACACAAACTCAAACGCTCGTACAAATTAAAAATAATTGCACTAGTGCGGTAAAATTAACTTTCAAGCTTTGTTTACGGCATTGTCAGTACACTTTTCGAGCAACTGTGTTCAAATAATATGAGTACATTGTGATGCAAGGACCGTAAATAGGTTATTAAAAAAGAGCCTTTTAAGTCATAACCTAGGTACTTGGTCATCTATTTATTTATTCGTGCACTGTGTGACATTTTTATTTTATAAGATGATTTTTAAACTTATTATCATTTTCCTAATTGTAAACAACTTTAATATTACTCAAATAATACCTATGTAATATTTGTTCTTTTGAGTCCACGTGTTCTGAAAGACAGACGTCAGGTGGGCAAAATTGCCATAATAGCATTGGACCCTGCTGATACGGAAAATTTAAAATAAGCAGCACCTCACTAAAATTGACAAAACTATAGAAATTACAATTATTTACTATACCTAACTATTGTTTATTTCAGAAAAGTCATAATAAATTGCAACGAAGGCAATGATATCAATCTTACTTTCCAGAAAATTATTCACGTCCAACTGCATACAAACATTTTCCGACCATAAACTAGACCTGCGCAATAGATGACCTAGTCACTCTCACTGTATTCGAATAGCCATAACCATAAAATTAAATCTCTTGAAATAAGTCAAAAATCTGTGACAAAACTGTAAAGTTTAGTTTCATGTATTTAAATGAAAATCTCGCGTACAGAAATCGTGAACTTTTAAAGAATACGCGTTTTTGTTAACTCGTTAAACGCGGATTACAAAAATAGTTCGTTGCAGAAACAAATGCAGTTCGTTGTCTTGTTATATTAGTGATATTGATTTAGTACTAATTGAGTGAAATCAACGCTTGTAAGCTAAAACCATCTAAATTTTGTCAAGAAATAAAAAAGGCATCCGGGCTTGCAGCAAACTACTCATTTTAGCTATCATTGGTAAGCAGATATTTAGTATCAGAAAATGAGTTTACATAATCGATTATTATGTATCTCGGGAAAACTAATTAAGTGACTTTCAGTTTTCCGATTCAACTCAAAATACAAAAGATCTTATGTTAAAAAAGGTTTTGAATTCGAAATTTTATTTCATAATATCTTTTTGCTTCCCGTTACCGCCTGACAGCATGCCACACCCCTGGCTCTACTTTGTAGACCCAGGAATTGTATACCCCAAAGTGGCAAACAATTTTACGGTCCACCTAGTGACTTGTTGTGATAAATCATTACCACACACCAGAGAAACCATCAAAGAACCATTTTGAGTTTCGTATGACAAACAATTGCAAAAACTCCATTTCAATCGGCTAAGCCGTTTCAGTAACAGACAAACTAACACCCAATAAAACAGCCTCTTACGGGAAACGCATATTAAAAGATGATTATAGAAAATAATTAATTGTTTTACTTACAGTCGGAAGCCACCCAGAACTGCTGCTGTTGCTCATGGTAATGCCCCTGCGAGTCAGGGTACGGTATATAAAGCATGTCCCGGTGTGTCCGAATCGGTGGCGGAGACTCAGGCCGTCGGCAGCGGCCGCGTTCTGGCGAGGTTGGCTCGGAGCTCGTTGAGCTGTACAGCTCTTGAGAGCTCTGCGAGTCGCATCTGAAATGGATTATAGTGCCATATTTCACACTTGCCTCTCATCTTCACAACTTCAATACATCTTGCTCTAACGCTAGACCAAGCCCAATACAATGATGTTAATTAAAAAGCGTGTTAGTAGCTTAGTATGCGGTACCGCGACTTTCACTCCGGAGGTTGTGAGTTCGAATGCTGTCGTGCATCAATAGATTTATCCACCAAATGTATGAACGCATTAACGGGTACTCAAAACGGTGAAAGAAAAAATTGCGAGGAAATCGGCATGCCCTAGAACCAAACATTCGAAGGCATGCGACATCAGATAGTGTTCTAATATGCGGCAATGGGCTTGCAACCTGTCGTGGAATGCTAACTACTTGCAAAAACGCGCATGTTGCGACGTGACTCTGACTACTTCCTACTTGGTACCCTCAAAGATCTACTCACTGAGTAAGTATCTGAGGATGTCCATCATGGGGAATACAGTCGTGAGCGTGTTAATGTTTTTGTTTGTTTTGGAACGACAAATGTCAATCGATTTCTCTCGTTAGTTCTTCAATTAGCAAACAAGGAGAGGGAGCGCAAATCGTAAGCTAACACTTTGCATTTACTAATCTGACTTTATAAACTACAAGCTGCCCACGGCCTGGTCCGCGTAGTACCCGGTTAAAAAGTAGCACTTGGTGTTAAGGCAGCGTTCGTAAGTAACGTATTCGCTTCACTGTTTTTTCGTCGACTTACGTTGCAAAATTGGTCTCTACGAAGTCCTTTTATTTTAACGGTATAATATATATGTCAACTCTGAAAGTTCATTAAAAATATTGATAAAATAAGTTTTAAAAGTATTTTCGGAATTAACCCCTTGCATACAAATTTTACTTAACTTTCTAGAGACTAGAGGAATGCCCTGCGACTCTATCTGCGTTGAGTTTTCATTATATTCAAACTTATTCTCATTTCACTGTACTTTTGGTTTAGGGTGTGCCTTGATCAGGCACAGATCAGGTCAGTCAGTGTGTCACGCAGCGATTTTTATTTATTTAGCAAGCAGGTTTATTATTGCTAAGAGTTATGGGGTACACTTCTCTCTTTTACAATAGAACCCTAGAATATAGTAGGTACGAGCTTTTATTACAATCATAGAGACTAGATATTAAAGTAGATTTTCGATTTGATATATTATATAAAAAAATAGTGCTTATTTTTTTTTAATAATTCCACTATGTGCCTCCTAGCTTCATAATCAGATCAGCTCCAACATACTAAATTATAGTATTTTCATTCGAACTACATATACATATAAAGTTTATTTTCGATACACAATTAGAAGTAGGTTAAAATTGACTTCCAAGATTGATTACATTGTTTGTTAGTTACTTAGCTGAATGTGAAGCTAATACAAGCGGGTTGATAATGGTCGAAACGGTCATTGTTTCGATATTTTTTAACGTATTTGCAACTCAGCATATGAGCTCTGATTTCTCTCCTACCTCAGGAGATCCAAAGAGATATAATTAAAAATTGTCCTATTTTTAATTAAAATACAATGTCTAAATTCTATAATTCGAAATCTGATGAGTTAATGAGTTAAATATTATTAGGGTTCAATTAGGCAGTAAAAGCCATCGATCCGGATACACCGAGATACACTTTATATATTCATAAACCATGAGCTTCACATACACTTCTTTCAGATGGTAAGTGCTAGCATAGAGCATGTTTACGCTAAGTTAGAAATCGGGAGCTTGTAATTACGTCAGAGATAAAAAACAAATCGCTAACAGCAGGTTCCTTCATCTATAAGCTCAATCTTTGCCATCTCCCGGTAGCTAACACTTTTACCTGTTTGCAATAAGCCTTAGGTGTGTCTTAAAATGCATTTTTTATTTTAATTGAAATTAAGAAAAGTATATACTTATCGGTTAACCATAAAAAATATTGCTAGTGCTATCTGTTGAATAAATATTTACAACATTTATGAAGGAGTACACTGCCAACACGCGCAGTGAAACTAAAAATAACGCCATCTGTTGCTTCTAACTGAAACTTTATGCTGCAACTTTCTTGGTTCCCTACCATCGGTAGCAAAAAACCATTTATAGCGCCATCTGTCGACTGGGATTCAAGTTCCATGGTGCATTTGCGAACCACTGACGAACAGCAAGGTTGCAATAAATATTATTAGGTTCACGTTCTGCTAGAACCTAGTGTTTCCAACTACGGTAGAGAAAATTAAATGTGCATTATACGCTGCTTGTTTTATAGATGGCGTTGCCGTACTCATCCATCATTTTAAAGGCGGGAAGCAAAACTTAGACAAACTTTAAAACAACTTTAAACTTATAAATAGAGCCACTTTGGACCATTTGACACTTTAGGGCTAGAATAAAATGGACTTTTGACATCATAGAACAGTTCCTAACATAGTTTAACGCGACTTTTTCTTATCCCATGAAATAAAGTTCGGATTTTGTTACTTTTTTTTCTTCGTTTATAAACACAAGTACTTTTTCCAACATCGATTGCATTACCCCTAGTGACCTATGGGAATTAAAATTATCTACGAACCACTTTTCTACGAAAGGTACTTTAAGGTTTTACTTTCCATCTACGAAACAATCGCAAAAAACTAATTACTTATAATCGGACAATTATAACTAATTATAATTGACAAACAACCAGCTTCTTACGGCAAATGCATATACGGGCTCCTGTTGTCGCGTGTAAAAAGCTGGTGAGCTACGAGGCGTAGGATGTGTCATAAAGCTACATTGCGTAGCGTCGCGTCTTAGTGCTATGGCCTATGGCTACGGCGTAGCACTATGGCTAAGGCATAGCACCATATCTACAGCGTAGCACTATGGCTACGCCAATTGACAAGCCTCTATTTAGTTAAGTTTACGGCCTTTCGTAAATTGAGTGGGGTTTGGAGTTGACCTACTGCCTCTCATTTGAGTTTTCGTATTAAAATAAAATGTCTAAACGAAAAATGGCTAGTTACCACTGTATTTTGGTGAAGTCTTATAGCTAATTTTGACAAAAAAAATTTGCTAAAATAAATGTAGCTCACCCGATGTTAGCATAGAGCGAGCAGTTCCGGTACATGGCTTCCTGGTGTCGCTGATGGAATTGATGCGCGTGGGCAAGGTTCTGCTCGAGAGCATAGCAGGCTTCTGTGTGCTGCTGGTGAGGCATCATGTTGGTGCATGATCGTGCTATCACGTAGTCAGACGACTTGTTCGACCTAGGGAGACGATGACTCTGAGTCTAGTGACCACCGATCGTATTAACGTACGATCCCGGCCGTTTGTAACTGAGATTACAGTCGGCCGACTGTAACCGCAGACCGCACGGTAGTCGCAGTAACTGTCTATGGAATCGATAGCTTTCAGCTGCATTATTATTGCTGTCTGTGGTAAGATGTGATTCGGAACTAATGTTCCTAATCACACCTGGCCACAAATCTGCGGTCTGCATTAATATGCAGACCGCAGACGGCAGCGATAACACAGCTACCAGAAATAAAGTTTTATACAATGTATCTCGTGAATTTTTTTATAAAATGTTGTTTAGTTTTATGCAATGTATTTAATTTTATATATCTTCGATTAAACCGAAAAATAAACACGTTTTTAAACATAATCCATCTAACTTTATAATTCTTAACTTTATATCACTAGGTACGATATTTAAATACCTCTCAATCGTAAAGTATCACAAAAATACTCACCAGGTCATGGAATTGCTGAAACTACTCTGAGGGCGTGAGTTCAGGTTGGCCTCTGAATAGTACTGCCAGGAATGGTTGGAGTTGTTCCTCTGGCAGGAGTGCGCCTGCATCTGCGCTTGCACTGCGTTGGTCTGAGGCTGCAGCTCGCTCTGCATCTGTTGCATCTGTGATAGGATGTCGTCGGCAGCTCCAAGTTGGCGCTTCACGGCGATACCACGCACGGCCGGCCGCCTGTGGAACCCTGAAAACCCAAATCAAACTTTCAAACCTAAAGAAGACCTACAAAAACTAACTTCTTTCTTACCAATGTCATTCTTCAGAAAATCCATCCTTAGGCTTACTGCTGTTTCTAATCATAAAGTAATTTCCACTTGCTTCCTTTCTTGTCACCGGTTCATTGTTGGCCGTACAGCCCTGTATGTCAGAAGCTTACCGTAGTCATCATGTTCATCATCGCTGCTGGCCGGCTGTGACTCCTGGCCGTACCGCTGCCGCATCCGGTCGGTCCGCGGTGCGGCGGCGCGTGCAAACGCCGCGAGACCATCCTCATTCTCTCCAGAACCCAACGTGTTGTGATGATAGTCTGAAACATTGAGTTATTGTAACTTGAGATTTGTTTTAAAACCATAACTTGTTATCCGTCACGTAATGAAACGCCCCTTTTTGAACCTTCCTAGAAGTCTTACAAAACGATTATAAAAATTGCATGACAATTCGGTTACTCCGTGTCACATTCCATTGCCTACTGCAACGTTTTCTAGTATTCTGGGACTATAAAAACCTGTATAAGACAACTATAGAGTAAATATAGAAGTGTGATAGTTAGGAATAGTAAAGCTCTTTGTGAATTTGCTCGCATCTTGACATCGAAAATGTACTCGTCCACACTTTCGAACAAGCTACAATAAAGGACTAAAATTTTTGTAAAGCGTAATTTAAATCACTGATATCCTACTTATATATTTTGTAAATATATACATATTAAACATAGAAAACACCCAGACCCGAGTCAAATATTTGCTTGGTCCCGCGGAGAGATTCGAACCCGCAACCTTCATCTTCCCAATAATCTTGAATATTTTTCTCGATAAAAAAACGACAGTTGCTTCTAAAACAACACTTTTGCTAAAAAAAACTCTAATTAGCCAACACGGACACTCGTCATAATCTCAATTCAATTTCTAATCCAAAGAACTTTTGTTCTTTTTAAAAATGTATGTACGAAGTGTCATTTAAATTACACGTGAATCGGCCGTATTCTCAAATTGCGATTAGAATCCAGTGTCAAGGTTAACCCACTTGATATTGATGAACTTGCGAATATTGACTCATTATACACAATAAAGAATGTGTCGCTTTCGCGGCTAGGAAGCGGTCATGCAAGACCGCTTCCTAGCCGTTATATTGTTATATTTTCTACCGCAGATAGTTATAAACCTTGTGCCATTACATATACGATACAAATCAGCTTGTTCATAAAATGCCAGTAAAGTCATGGATGGGTATCTCAAATTACTTGTATTTGAGGGGTTTCTATCGATTTATTTAAATCTATAACTCTATTTAAACTGAATTCTTCCATACATAGGAAAGTTAACTAATAGTTTAAAAAAACATGTTGTAGTCGCTTTAATGCGAAACTATTAAAACTTTGCAATATTTTTTTTAACGTAACATAGCAAGTCTTTAAACTTGTGTTTTTTTTTAATTAAAATTCACTTTATTAAATGAATTTTATTAGTAACTTTATTAAGTATAACCGTTCTAGCAACCAATACGCCTATTCAACAACCTATTTACAAATAAATATTATACATCTAAGGCTTCACAGAAACTCAAATAAATCCTTTCTATTATACTCGAGCCACCCCCGCAAACAAGTCTATAGAGTATGCTTGGTATTAAGCTTATTGAAGTATCGTTGCACTCAACAGATCGGCGATTGTTGACGCGACATCGTACGCCCAGGGAATTGCAAATAGAGGCACGCGACCAAGACGGAACCTAACGCGATTCTCTGGAACGCTTAGCTGCTTAGACGAGTGGGATAATAGAGTTGACCTCGAGAGATTTAGACTGTATGCGACAGTTAAAAAGTGGTCATGTTTGAAGTGCATTGAAATCCAATATTCCTTGAAGGTTTTTGTTTGAAGTGAATTGAAACCTTATATTTCTAGAAGGATTATATTACTAGGTGGGAAAGATTAATGGGTGATATCTATACAGTTTCGATAAAAGTACTTTTTCTAGCAAAATAAGTAGATTTGTACGGGTTCCACACGCATGAACTGACTCTTATTTTTATCTTATAAGTGCAGTTTAGAGTTTAATTGCGGTAACGAAATATTGTTTAGTTTTCTAAAACTGCGATAGACAAATAGTTTAAAATTGTTTTATTACGTTACATAAAATTATGAAAGATTTACACTTTTTGGGCCACCCCAGTGAACTTGCGATCGTGTAATGCTACGTTTGGATATGCTTATTTAGCTGCTGACCTCCTCGCAAAAGCTTTGAACAAGCTTGTAAATCTGTAACATTATAATATCTGTCCCTGTAGACTTACCACTAAGAGAAAATTTGTATATTATACCAATTTGTGTATCAGCCGTCAACTCAAGTTGTTTATAATGTTAAACAAGAATTTTCATGGAACGTATATTACGGACTCTAGTCCTACGAAATTTGTATTTTTAAATATGCAACTAAAGTGCAAACAAGAATATGGCCCACCTGTTGATCCTTAGTTACCGTAAACTACGGATGCTCGCGATACTAGAGAGGTATTACTACGGAAACTCGCGCGTTGCCAATAATAATAACGGTGAAGGTCTACGCTTTTATAACAAACTCCCAAGAGATATACAAAAATTTACGATTAACAAATTTAAAAACATAATTAAAAAGAAACTTTATAAAAAGGCATACTTTAAAATATCAGATTGTTTAGATGATAAAAACTCTTGGGATTGAAAATGCTCCAACTCGTTTTGTATAAGGATAATTAAAAAGAATAAAGATCCTTGTTTTCTTGCCTTTCTTTCCTGGCTTGATCGCGGAGGATCAGGCAGTAGATAAAACCTACGTTTCAAAGGCGCATCTCAGACCACCCCAACCTTGGTATCCTCATATTTCTACGTACTGGGTATGAATCTGAGGATGTCCATTATACAGAACACAGACGTGAAAGTGTTTTTTTATTTTATATAACGAACTAATCTCTGCCCAAGGTTTTACTCGCGTAGTACCTGGTTTAAAACTAGCGTATAGGTTATTATAGTTCACGGGATAATTCTGTTAATCATCCAAATCCAGCCGTTACGGAGATTATACTAATAAAACTGATATTGTGAGGGCAGAAGATGAAAAGTGGATCCGACTGGCACAAGACCGACAGGAGTGACGTAATAGAGAAGATAAGATTTACTTAGCGGTAAGTGTTACCAGCAGATTAGATATATAGATTAATAAAATATAACGTTTCAATAATTAATTTATGAAATAAATCTAAAAACCTCGATATGCTTACCGAATGGCTTAAATCTAATATTAATGAGAAATACGTCGAAGTTTACTGGAAATATTAAACAGAGTCAACAACTTTGATATAATATTTACACGATGCAAGGCGGAGCTAGGAGCCTTGAATGTACTGATATTACAATGTAATGTACTTATAATGTATATTATACGTGTATACGCATAATTTTGTATTTATTAATTTCGTCATTTAAATGAATGAATGAAAATACTTTATTGTACACCTTAAACAAATAACGTAATTAACAACAACTTATATATTATATATCTATAAGAAATATGTTAAGATACATACCTACAGATTACTAAATATATAATTAAACATACATATTATAAGATATCGGTAAAATACCAAGACAAGACTGTGCGATACTATGATGTTTCTGTCAGATAAAGTAACGGTCAGTAACGGTACTATGACCAGAACGGAACAAGTAGACTATTAAGTTTTTAATATAAATTATATTTGATAAACCTATACCTTTATTACACTAGCAAGGTGGCTATGGGAACATATTAATGGCATCCATTTCAGCTGGCCTATCAATGCCCAAAACTTCTGAAACGTGAAACTGTGAATTTTTCACTCGTGAAGTTTCTTCTTTTCTTTTTTCATAAATTTGGGTCATTGGGACTTTTAAAATAAGTATTTTTCCATTGCAATTTGGTTAGTGTAATTCAGGAGGCTGGTTTACTTGTTGGCCTAGTGGGCGATACCCCGACTTCTGATCTGGAGGTCGTGGGTTCGAACCCGGTCGTGCACAAATGGATTTTTCCACTCGAAAAATGTATGTGCGCACTAACACGTGCTCAAAATGGTGAAGGAAAACATCGTGAGGAAACCGGCATGCCCTAGAACCAAAATTTCGAAGGCACGTGCCAACATTTAGTGTTCCAATAAGCGGCGATGGGCTTGCAACCTGTCACGTGGAATGCAAAACGCTACTACTACTTGCTACTTGCAAAACGCGGACATGTACCAAATGTTTGGACGTTGCCTCTGACTACCCCCTACTTGGTATCCTCAAAGATATACTTACTGAGTATGTATCTGAGGATGTCCACTATGGGGAAGACAGTCGTGAGCGTGTTTGTTTTTTGGTGTTTTTTTTTTTGCAAATTATGTTGGTGATACAGCGAGTTTGTATAGTTCAGAGAGAGACGGTGAAATAAAACCTGATTAAAGCTGATTTTATAGTAAACAAGATAAAATAACCCCAAACTAGGATTACCTGTTGATACTGAATCTAAAATATATTTTTTAATTTTTTTCTTTCTTTCTGTCTGTTTGTCTATCTGTATCTGGAACGCGCATCACGCTGATACTACTAAATAAATTTAAATTAAACTTGGCATGGTTTGAGTTTATACTACGGAGCAGGACATAGGATACTTTTTATCCCTAAATTCAGCACGGTTCCCTTGGGTGAGGGGATGAAAGTCAAAATGTGTACTTGATTACACATTTTGACTTTGAATGAATGAATTTTGATATTTTGTTCATTAATACATTCATTAACGCGTAGTCCGATATCATTCATTCTTTTTTTTAGAACGGAGGTACTTTAAATATTTTTATTAATGCGTAGTCCAAACAAAATACAAACACGCTCACGACTGTCTTCCCAATGGTGGACATCCTCAGATACATACGCAGTGAGTAGTACTTTGAGGATACCAAGTAGGAGGTAATTAACTTGACTAATTGAAAAAAATATAAATTAATTTTATTATTTTTTCGTTAGAAATGAGGTACTTTAAAGATGGTCCCGTAAATATGTCAATGTCATTGTTTTTGTAGTTCAGAAAATACAGACATTACAACCCTTATTTTGTCCAAATAACTTGAAACCCGGAATGTACAGGAACCTTTGAACGTACGGTTCATCTTAAGCTGGCGTTTGATTTGTAGTGCACGTTGTAGTGTACGCGGAGTAGGTAGTCCTATTGTCAAAGTTAGTAACGCCACTCCGAACGTAAAACCTAAACGTTTTTTTTCACGTAAAAATTACAAAATTTTAATTACATCATTTTTGTAGTTTTTAACCGACTACAAAAAAGGAGGAGGTTCTCAATTCGACTGTATGTTTTTTTTTATCGTGTGTGTTTTTTACGCGATATCTTCGCCAATTGTAAACTGACACCTGATTTTTTTTTTTAATTCTGGTTAATTATCTACTGAGAATTACAACCTGGGAGTTTTCAAATCCAAAGTAAAAAGCTCCTTTGTTGATAAGAGTGCTTCACCGAAGTTTACAGCGTTGAAATATGAGACAAACTGTGGTCAAATGTGAATAGTTAGTCGGCAGGGATGGCAATCGCAAACGAAGTCGCGGGCACAGCCAGTTAGTAATAAAAACTATGAGTACTGTGGTGCCACAAAGACTTATATTGAAGTGAAAGAATGTTTTTATTTAAAATGATAAAATATCATAAAGTTAAAATGGCTAATACCTCTTCAACATAAAAACGGAAAAATAATGTTGAAGAGTTGCGACGAAGCTACTTGAAGCTCGCTTATAAAATGCAACAATTTTTGCACGGTTAACATTCTTCATCTAAACGCAATTTGCTTTGGTAACGTAAAACTGTTGTGCAGTAAGAATATGAAAACGGATTTTTAACGGTTAAATAGATTTTCAACCTTCAATAGCATAACTTTAAGATGTCATCCGATGAAGCTCTTAGAAAATTTCTGGCCCATTATCTCAACACAGGTTGTATAAGAATTTCCTTCTTGAAAGATGGTTTTTATTGAAGTAAATTGTGATAAAATCAATTTATGCTTTCGGTAAAAATCTATTAAAATCATCTCCTTCAGGTACGGTTCCCGATTCAAAACATATGGAATAGGTATTACTTAGTAAACCCTGAGTTGGCACAAAGTACAAAAAAAAACCGATAATTAATGGTGTTGAACAATATCAAATTATTTTCATAAAAACAACATTTTGTTGTTCTACCATCTCTATGCAGACGATCTCCAAATCTACATACAAGCTCCACTCGTTGACATAGCCGATGCACGAATAGTGATCACACACTTATTCGTGACTATGCCTATATTCTTTCTCAATACAAATAAAACCCAAGTTATTGTAGAGGGAAGCTCCCGCACTGTTGGGAAAATCGACTGTGAAACTTTTCTTCAAGTGGTTTAATGGTGTGGTTATTCCTTTTAGCAAAAGTGTCTAGGGACTTGGGCGTATTTATAGATTGTCGTAAATATGATCACGTTTCGGAATTTTGCTTTTTTTGGAAGCTCTTTTATCTGACAGAAACATCATAGTAACGCAGTCTTGTCTTGTCTATCGACGTCTTATAATGTGTATATGTAATTATATATGTATATATATATTTAGTAAATCTGTATATATCTTAACATATTTTTTATAGATATATGTATGCTGTAGTTTATATTCTTTTATTATTATTTTATGTACACCCCCGCCACTCTCACAATCTCTTATTTTCCTATCCATACAAAGGTTGTTTGGAAGAGATCGCTTCTAAGCATTAGACCACCCATTGTTCTTTCTTTAGAATACGACTTTGTTTATTATGATATTTTGTTTAAGGTGTACAATAAAGTATTATCACTCATTCATTTTGAATATCTTATTTTTAAGAAATATTTTTTCTTTCTTTCATAGTTGGAAAGAACCATTTTAGGGGTTAGTTTGTATGTTCTGGGACACTCTGTATAAGCATTATTTTAGTGTATCCGGCTTTAAGAATGCCATCCGCTAACAAATTCAATTCGAGGCGCGTTCAAAAATCAGCCGAATATAGCTATCTCTCTTTTTGTCTGGTGCAGGTGCGCGCAGAAGGAATAACTTACCATTCATAACATCTCGAAGGCGGTAGGTATTAGTAATGCGTTTTTGTACAAAGCCGACTTAGGTATATCTTAGGAAATTTATGAAATTTATTTAGGTTCTTCATACGTTTACTACCTCTAGAATAGGATACATACCTATAAACTTAAGATGATATAGGTACAAATATATACCAGCATTGTGACATTATGATAGTTCCTAGGTTTGTAAATAAAATACGTACCTACCTACAAGGATTTCAAAGTAAATATTTATTTTGTTGTTCGTTGATAGGTATTGACACATTAATCTATAAAAATACCTATAAATCAATTCACGATTTTGGTAAAAGTCTTGTGGGGTTACAGAAAAAGAAAAAAAAAACAAAAAAACAGGCAAACAGAAAAAGCATATTACTCTGATAATGTATTTTTAAATGACACATTGTAATTGTAAAATAAGTATATGTTATAAAACTTAAACTATATTTGATATAATCATAATCGTAAGTATTTAATGATATAATCTAATATTTTTTTTTAATGATATGATCGTAAGTATTTTGAAAAAATATTTATCAAGGTACCTAGATAAATACTATTCGAATACAAATAATAGCATAATATGGTGGAAATAATCTTTAATTACAAATGATTTTGGTATTACGTTTGTATGGGCAATTCACCCTACGCCGGCCTCTTAAGTCTTAAAGTTCATCCAAGGGCCGACGAAAATACCTTTCCTATAATTGGGTTACAGGAGGGTTCTGACCTACTTTATTTGGGGCGATCGTTGGCTAAAACGGCTAATTTCGCCGTAGACCGACCTACTTACTTTGTTTTTAATATTCGAAGCTGGTACTGGCTCCAATTTATGCAAGGTTACACAGACTATAGTCTGTGTTAGTACCCTAGTATACTAACGCAAAACGTTAAATAATGGGAAACGTGTATTTTTTATACATATATAAAAAGTACACGCCATATATTTTTACTTTCATATTGTAATTTCATGAATTATTTTGACTTATATTATTATTATTTTTTACATTGTAATAATGATGACTATCTTTAATTAATGTTATTGGTGCAACCGTTTTAATTATAGTAAATAAATAAATACAACATTTTTAAACATTTTTATTTATTAATTCAACAAGTTATTACCAGAGAACAAATAATAAAATACAATACAATGGTACGTCATGCATCCCCGATATTGACAGCTCCTTAGTAGATTAGTGACAAGTTTTTATAGAAAAAAAAACTGCCATTATCACTTGCTTGAGTCTTTGTCTAACCTTTTTTTAGACTTTAGTGTAGACACTTTAGGGCATAAGACTATCCACTATAAGTTGTTTTACAGATGTTTTTCCATGTGTCAAAAATTAAAAAAATTACAGTTAATGTCAAAAGTGATTCCATGCTCCATTGTTCTATATATTATGTTCTTACCTGGCGTGCCAGCGACGACGTCAGGTGCTGGTGCTTCGTTGTGTTCTTGGAAGTCGAGGTTTGTGGCAGGTGACGCAGATCCCCTGTCTCCAGGTGGAACGTAGTAGAACCCTTCGTGATGAGCCGCGCTGCCAACGCAGGCCGTCAGCGGTGCCAGGGTCGCAAGGAACTGCCTTCGCGATTCGGGCTTCGGCTATCGGAAAAAGCACGACTTAAAAACAAAAGTTTTCTTTGAAAGTGAAATAAATATTTTGCAATACTATGAAATAAGTTTAGCGCCATGAGTCCACCATACAAAGTACTGGACTACTCTTTCGTTTGTAATAATAAATGCAAAAATATGCGTTGTAGTTTAAGGCAGGGTGGTCCGAAAATGCTCAGGAGGTGTAATCTTTCATCACCGCGTGTGACGTAATACGACAATAAGCAACCAATTCCTACATATTCTTAAACAAAGATAAATCTTGTAGCTTATTTTATACTCCAAAAATGATCACAAATTGCGTTTCGCAGTTATCAATAGTTCAAGCTAGAGCAGCTTTATTTTATTGAAAGCAATTGAAAAATAAACCCACACATACGAGAGATTTTAACGCGCTGTTATGACGTCATTGCCATTTTATGAACAATCTGATTTGAATTTTACATGCTATGCTATGACACAAGGATTATAAGGTTATAAATGTATGTAAATCCGGGCTCAACTGCGTCTTAGATAAAACTTGTATTTTAAGCGTACGTATAGTATATTTTTACTGCTGTTGCGATGGTGACTGGAGAATTTCCAAATAGGCATACAATCTTAGACCACGTGAAACAATAAAAATAAAGCACGTATTATCTTCAAGTGAGATCTCTAACGTAAATTGAAAAAATAGGGATAAAAAGATGCCCAATGAAAAGAAGGGTGTTATAATCGATTGTATTCAAACGTTGAGGGTGGTTGTCCTACGTAAACTGATACCTATCTACCAGTCATCAATTAGCTCCAGCACAAACTAAAACTAAGCTCTCGCGATGCCATCTGCATCGCGAGAGCTTAGTTTAGGGTCTAGTACTACAAAATAATAAAACAAAAAACAAACACGCTTACGACTGTATTCCAAATGATGGAAGTCCTCAGATTCAGTGCGAAGATCTTTGAGGATAAGTAGAGACACGTCCAAACATTACATTTGGTAAAAAGGTAGGAAATGTTGTCTGGAAGAGATCGATTTAAGCGATAAGACCGCCCATTGTACCTTTTATTTTTCTTTTAATTCCTGTGTTCTTGTATTTTACTTTGGTGTGCAATAAAGAGTTTATCTATCTATCTACATGTGACACATGCCCGCGTTTTGCAAGTGATTAGCATTCCACTTGACAGGTTGTAAGCCCGTCACCACATGAAACACTAACTTAATTACATTATTCGCGAATAAAACATTTATCGGCAAAATTTGTTGGATTAATATTATGCACATTTCATGTTTTACTTAGTACTGTTGTTTTACAATAAATTTGTAAATTACCAATTACCGCACCCGCGCGAATTTAATTACGTAATCAACTTCAATGAAATATTTCCAATAAATCGTTATTGAATATAAAATATATTTCCGTATACTGATGCTCATTTAAGTATTTATACACACTCCACAGTGTGATTAAGTTTTAATTAGTGTGGTGTGTAACGTTCGTATGAAATTGGAAAGTGTATGAACTGATAGCCACAACATGATAAAGCGGCACATTATATTCTATTTCAAGAGGTTGCTCGAACATTTTTTAATTAACTTTTTCTCTTTGAATTTGCCCGTCATTGTGATCTTGACGGTTTTCCTTTTGGTACGAAACCTTAAAAATTACCTCTTATCTAAGCTGGCATGCTGGCTTTTTATCGGAAAAGTAGATAGGTTAGCGTGGTATGGGCAGGGCACGTCGTGAGGAGAGATGAATCTCATATTTCGAGAAGAGTGTTAAATATACAACGTGTCAAAATATGTCGTTCCGACTAAGCACGTGAATACTTTGACGTGTGCAAAGGTTGAATACATCGTATTTTAAATTCCCATACAAAAGTAAAATAATATTATCTTAGGAATTTGCGACAACCCTAACTATTTGCGTAGGTAGATAAATTCAGCTGTTACTACACACACACGCTCCGATCGCGTCGCACCCACACACATGAACATAATCAGGCGTGTGCCTGCAATTTTAAAAATATTTCTTACCTTCTTAGTTTATGTTAAAGTAAGTACCTATTACATAAGTAGTAAGTTAAAATAAGAAAACACAAAAAAAATATCAAAAATTAATATTTTTTATGTGAATCAAAGTGGCACTTAATCAATAAAGTAGCCTACCTAACCTACCTATCTAAGTCAAGGTAAAATTCATGAAAGTTTTCACACATAAAAAACAACTTTTCAGTAGGTACCTAATGATTTAGGTTAAGTTAGGTTAGTAAGTAATTACCTTTTTCCCGTCTTCTCTGTTGACAGTAGTTAAGTAACACTGTCAATCCTTGATAAGATATTATCACTGGTACCTATTATTTACAATCACAAAATGAATTATGACATTATTTATTTCTTAGGTAGTTACATATCACTGGTTATTAACAATTGAATTTTGACACGATTTTATCACTGTTGATTAATATTACTGGAGGCCAAGACAAAGTAACATTCCATTAGCGATGTCGCTAGTAGAAAACTACAAAAATGTATGGAATTGATATCGTCTATCGAAATATCACGTGGTTTATTGTCAACGAATAGAACATTGGTAGACAATGTAACTAACTGTCGATTCCATGAAACGAATCGACACTAGCGATCAATAATATCCATACAAATGCGTAGCCAAGTGACACTTTTGACAAGCGACATCACTTAATATTCGAAATAAAATGGCGTTTTTATAGTCAGCTGTGGAGAAGTCGCGTGTGTGTGGAGTTGTTTCGTTTGTGATTTTTGGTTTCAAGTTCAAAATGCATGATTTGCATATGTATTGGAGTTGAAGGCTTGTTTTTTAACGCACATGTTTGGAAATCATAAAATGACACAAAACAAAACAAACACGCTCACGGCTTCCCCATGGTGGACATCCTCAGATACATACTCAGTGGGTAGATCTTTGAGGCTACCAAGTAGGGGGTAGTCATAGGCACGTCCAAACATTACATTTGTTACATGCCCGCTTTTTGTAAGTTAGCATTCCACGTGACAGGTTGCAAGCCCATCGCCGCTTATTGGAACACTAACTGTTGGCACATGCCTATGAATTTTTGTTTCTAGGGCATGCCTGTTTCCTTCACCGTTTTGAGCACGTGTTTATGCGCACGTAATTTTTTCGAGTGGAAAGATTTATAGTTTCACGACCGGGTTCGAACCCACGACCTCCGGATCAGAAGTCAGGGTATCGCCCACTAGGCCAACATAAAAAGATCGTCATTAATAAAGCGCGGAAATACTGTGTGTGTTTTAAATTAATTTATTTTTAACCTTTTTGTACGTATTTGTAACCTGTCCATTGTTATTACATGTATATCCGATATGATATACATGTAATAACAATGGACCAACCTTTGACTAGTCTTTAGTGGATCCTATTCATATTTTTAATTTAGGCCGACACTGTTCAGTCCACTAGGTAACATAAAAATGCCAGAACGGAAATGGACCCTATTCAAATCTTAATTTCAGTCCGACACTGTTCAGTCCATTGCGGAACATAAAAAGACAAGCACGATGCGAGCGCAGCGCGGTATTGATGAACTTATTGGTGAGTCCCAAAACCGAATTTAACCCTACTTTTTCTTCTTTGTGGAAATTAGGAATGCAGGCCTTACTCAGTTTGTTCGTATTAGAATTTTTTAGTACTTAACCTACAAAAAATAATAAAATCGACATTACTTGGAAACTTTTCAATTCCTAACTTTGGGAGTGGTACCAACCATTGGAGTCCACCCCTTCCACCCCCTATCCTTTTTTACCTACATTCATGCGACGGCTTTCTAAATTCCAACCGTTACTTTAATTACCTCAATATAATCTAATTACTCTCTCTTCAAAAATATCACATAACACAAACTTTATTTTGTTTTGTAAACTTTCGAATTTTCGAAACACAACAGACTACTATTATTTTGTCAGTCAGTCTGGTCTTCTACACTTCAACCGGATCGGGAAGTACGGGTAAGAAGCCAGCTTAAGGTTTCCACTGACTGACTGACATTTGACACTGTCAGTAAAAGCGAGAATTTCACGTTTGATGACGAAAAACTAAGCGCGGCATCTAGCGAACAGACGAATGGACTAAGCGATCGCTAAGCATAGGTTACTTTGTCTACCAATCGAATTTCTCTATCGCTAGAGCGTTAGCGTCTGTAGAAATGGAATCGCTCCTTAGAGAATGCCGGTTGGCTAAGCCTTAGGGAACCGGCTCTGTAGAGTTTCCGCGCCGCCACTAAACCATTATTTGGTGCTGCTCCAACACACATGTACACAGCACCACGCTGCGTCTGAATACCTACATAGCCGACATCGTAATCGGAAAAAGATGTTCGCGAACCGCGTCGAAAACATCGACTCACGATGTGAAAATCTCATTCAATCAAAAATTACGCAAATATTTTTTAAGGGTTCTATAACTGGAGTTACCCACTAAAGTAAAAGTAGATAAGTAAAAGATAAGTAGTTGCCCGGGTACCTATATTTTTTTTTAATATAACTTGGGATTCACTTTAATGATTATGGAAACTATCTCGAGCACAATAACAATGCTGTCTCTTATACCTCACTTGTGGTACCTTACTTATGTTACCTACTTTAGGCCAGTGGCCAGCTTTAGGTACCTACTTGTTTGTGAACATTGACTTGCATGCGAGGTACGAAGTACTAAACTACTGGTTCAAATTTAGTACGGTCCAAAAGTAAGCAAGGTATCTTAGGTAATTGTGGAATGTAAGTGAGTAATCGGCGATAAATATCGATTTAATTCGACTTATCTACTTACTTAGTCGCATAAAAAAGTTCGGAATTACACAAAGCAAATAAATGGCGCGTACTGTCTGCCGGCGGCTCTGTTTGTGACTCTGTTAAAGAAATACCGCCAGGCGATGAATGGCTGGCGGTATTGCTTTAATTGCTGCATCATTTTTTTTTTATTATTTGTATTGCAACAAGTAGACTCTTCCCATCAAAATGAAGATAAGTTAAGACAGAATAGCCACAAATTTTGAGTTTAGTTTCGGAGTATTTACTACGTTGCAGTTCAATAATTTTATTTGCAATCAATCGTGTCAAATAGTAATTTTTAATAGTAATTTCACCGTAGGGACGGGGAAGCAACCTATCACATATGAAATACATACCTACTTTGCTAAATGTGGGTATGAGCCAAATGTAATGTTTGGACGTACGTCTGACTAGGAAGTCAGAAGCACGGGGAGTCCATTAGACATCATTAGACTTCCTTACTTATCTAGTAAGTACCAAAAGATCTAAGAGGATGTCTAACGTGCCTATTACAGTTGTGAAGGCGGTTTCTTTTTACATAATTAGATCTTAAAAAACAGAATTTAGGTGCTCACTGAGGCACCTAATTTTAGGCACTTTTAGGGGCAGTTCTGTAATTTCATATAGAGTTCACACTTTAAAGTAAAATAAAACAGCTGTAAATGAAATAGGGCTGCCTCATGTTGTGTCTAGGTACATTTTGGAGGAAAGTTTAAGAGGCATTTCATGAATGAAAAACTTGGAATTTTCAAGAGTCGTTGAACAAACGTTGTTCGCGTGGGGAACACGCTCCTTTCGGCTTTATAGGGGCATTTTGTTACACCCTAAGAGTATAGGTAGACTAAAGAAGAGATGTACAGATTGCATATAAGATGACATGAGTAAGTAAGGAGTTAGTACTGAGATCACGGCTGATAGAGGAGAGATGGCGATAGTACCTACTGGCTATACATTCCATGGTCGAGCTTTGTCAGGCTATGTGTTTTCTATGTTCGTAAAATACAAGGATTCTTATTAAGGACGATTTCTAAATTAGACTTTCTGATCAAAATTACACTTTATCAGTTGAGCTATCTATAAATGGTTTGCAACGATCTTTAGTTAGTTTAACTGTTATATTTGCAATTCGTATATACTTACATAAATGTGTACATATTTTTTATGTAAAGAAAAAAATAGTGTTAGAATATCACTTACTTTTGTCTTCTGGGGCTCCTGGTGGAGGTCTCCAAGGTCCAGCGGTTGCTGCCTCGTTGGCACCGGCGCCGGCGCTGACAGTGTGGACGACGAAGACGAGGAGGACGCGCTCCCGAAGGCTTTCTCATTGTTCTTGTCAACGCTGTTGTAAAACTTATCGGACAACTTGTCCAAGTTGACGGTTGAGCGCTCCTGCGGTTCATCTTCCACGTCACAGGTCAGGAGGCGAATGCGCTCCGCCAGCGACGTCGTTTCCTGCTGCACGAAGTTTAGAATTGATTGGAATTGGACTTGATGTACATCACGATGTGAAACAGTTTAAGTCAAGTGCCTTGCTTACATTGCTCTAAAATCCTTCCAAACTGGCATCGAATTAGTGGTAGTAGTACCTATATCATTCATATACTTCCCATAACACAAGCTCTGCTTACTTTACGCTAGATAGTGCCGTGTGAAAATGTTCCAGCAATATATTATTATTATATTTATTTTGATTAAGATTACGTTAATCGTTATTTATTTATTTGTAGCATTAAATCCTCCCTTTGTACATTGTTTAAGTTCAACAAAGCATTATGTAAATAAATATTATATTATATTAAACATTATTATATAATAATATCGGTTCTGAGTAATACATGATGTGAAAATGGTAACAGTGTTATGATAATAGTATCATAACAATGTTACCGTCTGGATGGGAAGCTAATTGAACGAAAGTGAACTGAATCCGTTCGAGGATCCCCTGAAGTGGTCTCGTTTTCTGTATTCCTTTAGCAATTATTTGCCTTTTTTATTTACGATGTTAAACCAATTTATATCGATGATTGCAATACAAACTATCATTATAATTTGATGGAGCCACAGTGTGTGAAGTGTGTCTATTTTACCCAGTTATATTAGTAGGTAGTCTAATTATCTTAACTTTTCGACATTTAATATTCCAGTATGTTATAATGTTTGGTCATTTTAGATACGCGGGTTTTGTTCTAAATACGAGTATTACGGTTACATTAGTTTAATAGTACGTTGGGTATTATTGCATCAATAAAAATATGTTAAACGTCTGTTTACTTTCTAGGTCAAATGGCCAGGCTGCGAAAACGTAAACATGTCTGAAACGAAACAGAACTTTTTCGTGCACCTACGAACTTTTTCGTGTGTGCAAATGTGGGAGATGTTTTTTAGCTGAACCCCCTTTGTAGGGGCTATTAAATAATAAGTTAGAGGATACCACGAAGTGTAGGCAATCGGGCAAGTTAACTTACCTTGGGCTGTTGCTTTTTCCTAGCCTCGCTGCGAAGGAGTGAGCACCGCAGTGCATTTCTCTCGGCCACGCGGCGCACTGCCGCATCTTCAGTTTTTGGTCGCCCGCCAGCATCCCAGGCCCTGAAAGTTTCCATCTACAGTAGTCAACGTTAAAAAAGTTAGGCAGCCGCCATTTTCCCATAGAAAATTATTCTCTTTTTTCTTTTCCTGGATTCTGACACTAGAGCAAATAAAAAGAACAACTAAAGGCAACTGGCATATCTCAGCGTTTTTTTTTTAAGAAGTAATATCCGCTATAATAATATCATCTACATCTATAATAGGACGCTATTATAGATATATATGATAATACACGTGATCGTCCATTAAGTTATAATATAATGCGTAAATCATCATAATATGATGATTTACGCATCGCGCCATATTATGGCGCGATTGTTCAAATGTTGAAAATAACCAATTACTTATATTTTTTTTTATGTTATTCAATGTATAATTTATTTTATATTATTAATGTTTTTTTTTGTTTGCGCTTTTAATGAATTTGTTTTTTTTTTCTAGCTCTCCAGATAACGCTGCTAATTATCTTTTAGCAAAGATTTTATAGAATAACTAACGAAAGCAAACGTTTTGGGCATTCTAAAACGTGGTGAAAAATCTCTTTCCATAAAGATAGGGGACCACACCTAAAAGTTATAATATAATATGTGGTACATATACATATCTCTTTTTAACCTTCAAAAAAGACTTCAAAAAAGGAGGAAGTACTCAATTCGGCCGTATTTTTTATCTTGTGAGTTTGTTACTTAATATCTCGCCAATTGTTAACCGATTTTGTTGTTGTATAGAAAATTATCCCGAGGTGGTCTCATAAAAGTTTTACTCCTGAGGTATTGCTATTTTTTCCGTAAAACTTAAAAAAGAAACATTATCATTTTATGGAATCACGACTAGCCGAAACATTTTTTTTGGGCGATTTTAATTTTGTTTTTTATTTGAAATAGTGTCATCCCGAGTGATCAATATAACGTAAGTATCTCATGACAGGAATAAAAAAAAATAGGTCTATTCTAGACCTATTCTATTAGCGTAGGTAGATAATACGACGCATGAATTCTTCTAATTCTTTATATAATACAGAATCTAAAATACTAGATAAATGCTAATCGTTTCGTACACCACTGATCAATTTCACTCCACACCTAGATACGTTTAACGTTAGAACGTTAAACGTATCTACTCGTATTACAGAGCTATGGGTGGATTCCAATTTAGCTGAATAGCAGGTGCTATCTAAATTGAACACGCTCTGATTATTATGTGCAGTGAAGCTTGAATACCAACGATTACAGATAACAGAAGCTCGATATATTGCAGCAGGTTTATAATAGCAAATGTAAATGCGATGTTATTTAAATATTAATTGAATCTCTATTAAAATAATAATATTTTAAAAACGTTGTTATCACGAACGTGACCGACGTTTAAAATCAACTTCAAAAGGTTATCAATTCAGGGGCACATTTATTCAAACAACTATGTACAAGTATTTTTATACAAAAATACAGATATAACAGCGAGTTATCAAAAAAAAACGAGATCACTACCAGACGGAAGCGTTCCTAAAATGCTGGCTGAGTTGCCATGCTGAATGGCAATGCTAATGCGTAGGCCAGAATTTGAATGAATTACAATTTTCTATGAATTTAGGGGCTTTGTGCACGTAGACTGATTACTCCCGTAGACAATGATCTTACTCAAATGTTTTTTTTTCTATTATGGTGTGGTCACATAAAATATAATGTAATCGCAAAATTAATTTAAAAACCTACTGGCTATTTTGTCAATATTACAAGATTACAATTTTTGCAAAGCCTTTAAAAAATGTATTAAGCCAACTGCTAAAAATATAAAATTACGACCTTTTACAAAAATACAAAATTTTCTTTGCATTTCACAAGTTTCAAAAAGCCATGATACAAAATCCTTTAAATACTACAAACGCATATGTAAATACTTACAAGTTAAATTCACAGAGCATAAATGGTACTACGTTATCCAGAAAAGTTTTCCTCGTTCACTTTTCCGTTTACATTGAAAATACCCAGAGCATGAGGCTTTTCAAGAGCCACGTAAACCGAGAACTTTGAAATTGGCTTAGGGAAATGGAATTTTCGCATGGCTTTACACTAAAATATCGGAAGTGGCCTACACTGGTAAAGAAATAAGAATACGTTCAATGTGTATTATAGAGATGATTGGTCAGCATGATGATTTCTTCTTTGGAAGAATAGAGCCAATAAAAATCATTTTAGACTAATGACACTATAACCATTTCATTAATTTAATAATATTCTACCTAATGATGCGGTGGGAAAATCATCGACGAGACGACCGGTGAATAATTATTTGCGGAATATCGCAAAACATTAACACTGTCATTTCATGTTCTTGGGGAGTTAAACTTACCACGTTTTTGTTTATTTTTTATGTAGTTACCATTTACTATGTACTTGTTTTATTTTTAATATCAGGATGACAGGATATGTAATTTGTATTAAAAATAGTTATTTATTTTGTGTCAATACTTTAGCTTAAGCCAGTACTGTGTATCGTAAATTTTAAAAAATAATAAATTTATTTGGCAGAAAATTGTATTTAACGCTTGGATTATTTTTAGCACTAAAAGGCCAGGAAATATATATTGCATATTAAAGTAATCGGCTTTATTTCATTTTATGTATCTTTATTTTAGTCAACAAATAGTAATGCATTAGTAAATAATAAGAAGCTGTAACATCCAACTATAATATAATAAATGCGAAAGTATGTGTGTGTGTGTTTGAATGTTTGTTACCACGTATCTCCGTAACTACGGTTAAGTAGTTTTGATGAAATTTGGAATGTAGATAGTTTAGGTTCTGGAATAACACATCTAATCTAAAATCGACTCCTGAGGGGTCTAAATAGGGTGGTAAAGTTTCTGTGAATTTTTTATTCCTTGGTAAGATTCGCTCTAATCTCGGTACTAATAAACTTTAAAATAAATAATAAACATGTATTTTTTATTTTTTCAAAACTATCCTTAGAAATAGAGTTTTAAAGTTTGTATGGAAAATGAATTCCTTGGTTAGATTCGATCAAAACTCAATACAAATAAATAATAAATCATTTTTTTTAAACTCTTATTTTTATTACATTTTTTATTAAACCTCACCTAGGGGTGAGGTTTAATTAAGTTCCGCAATTTGTATAAAAAAAATATTCCCTGGTTCGATTCAGACTCAAAAGTTGATAAAAATATACTTTAAAGTGAAATAAACTTAACGAGTTCTGATGAAACTTTACAGTAATATAGCTTATACATCAGAATAACATATCAAGTTTCTTAGGATATTTGATGTTCTCCAGCCTTCAAGATATGGGCATAGCTTGAAGGCTGGAGAAGGTTATACGCTACTTGCATCAACATAACACGCGGGCGAAGCCGCGGGCAGAAGCTAGAAATTAAATTAAATAAAAAATTAATAACACCATTATTCACAGCTTGAAGTAATAGTTAAAAATAGAAGTGATCATGCCACGTTATACGGAACCATAACATATTCTTATAAATAAAACCAACCTTCTACAATTTAAAAATGTTTTTGAAATTTGCTGCAGGACGCAAAGACGTCGATATCCTCAAAAATAGGGTAATAAGAGTGATTGAGCTGACGTATAGGGGCTCGAACGCCGGCGTTAGTGATGCATGAGGGGAAGTAAACGTTAGGCTTACCACACGTCTATACTGTATCCGTCGGACACTTTAACATGGTTATCCGGTTAGTTCTGTGCAATCAAACCCATTGTGGCATAAATTATAAAGCTTACGCCTTAGTTCTAGCTAGAGAAATTTATTAAAGAGTTCTATGTAAGGAAGATAACATTGGAAAAATCTATAATTAGTGAATCGTAAAATCTTTATTTGTACTATTTCCAACGAGTCTATATATTTTTGGTACTATGGGTTCTAAATCTGGGGTGCATACTCGACCTGCGATCTTACTTCGTGACAATGTCACATTTGTGACATTGTCGCGGATGTCACAAATGTTGTGAAATTGCGCATTCTGTTATGAATATATCACACCCAACCGTCACTCAACGGTCCTGCAGGCTTACTATTGAACCCAATAATAATTCCAATCAATTGTGAATATCAATCCAAGAGTCTGACAATGTTGATAAATTACCATAACCTGATAGCATCGGATTGAAATCGGAATTGCATTTGTATTGGCCAAGAATTGAATCGGTATGCGAAATTAGCTGCGTTATGTTCAGCTCTAGGGATTATTACATAAGTAAAACAATACCAATTACAAACAATTATAAACAATTACCGGTAAAACAATATGGTAATTAATACCATTAATCTTCAAAAGATTACTATTGTTTATTCAACAATAATAAAAAAATAGTTTAATTCACCAATCTAAACATATTTTCAAACAAATACAGCAAAATAATGTTTGTTTAGACAAAATAAATAATTTTAGCTGCATGGGACGTGTTCGTAAACTATGACAGACAAAGTAAGAATAAAAAATTGTGTTGGCGGTTCGTTCGAACTTTTTTGGATTAAACTTTGAAGTGGAGTGCGTGGATTATTATTGTCGTTTGTTACGAGTAACAAACGATTTGAGAAAATTTTATCCATTTAATAATTATATACTATATTTGAGTTATTCAAAGCATCAGTGTCAGAGTTAGTAGGTCTTAGTAGTCTTAGTGGTAGGAATTTATTAAACGCAAACCAACATTTCTCACTTTATAATTAGTTGATATATCACTCCTCTTAGAAGATTACATAAAATGCTTCAATTCATACAATATCTCCTCAAGCAAATCCTAAGTGACACGATAATTGGCTTTAAACTCATCATCACTCATAGAAAATGCCTTGTCCATGTATCGCATTAATCGATGCTTACTCCGTCTGCATTAATTGCAAAGCACGATTTCGACGAAGAATATTAAACGCAAGAGCCAAACGGGTCATTATATCATTACAAAGGCTAAGCTTGATTAAAAGTTTGTTTTGTACATATACAAATATATGTTATTTGTATATGTACAAAACAAACTTTAAATCAAGTTTTATTTACGAAAGAGTTACTTATTTGATATTGTCTAATACCCTGTTCGAACACAATGTCAAACATAATACGCATTCTGTGAATTGACTGTCAAGATAGCGTGAAGTCTACCATTTTAGACCTTATAAGAATTGGACAATTCAATGCTAATCTCAATTAGTTTGTATAGTATCCACACAATATTGAAATTAATTTGGCGCTAGGCGCTAGGTTGAGTGTTCAAGAGTAAGAAATGTCACAATTCCAATACCGATCGGTCGGAATTACGTTCAAAAGTAAAGCCCTCTGATCAGTCCTAGCATTCTTAACTGACTTAAACTTAAGTTATATAATATGGTGTTGTGTGTTTGAAACGATCTGAGCAGTTGCATTTTTACAGGTACATTTACTATTTTTTGTTCACACCCTAGTACGTGTTAAGCGAAGGATAATTGTCTTTTCTAAAGCACTCCATTGTGTGGAATATCATTAAATAGGTCCTTAAAAATATATATATTATTTCCTTTACCATGTCTAAATAAAATTCACTTTTGTTTTATTATACCTACCTAGTGCATAGGCCGATTGCAAAAAAATCTAAATCAACTGTTAGTTCACCTAAATGCATTGACATTAAGATAAAAATCAGATGAAAAGGTTTGTTTGATTTATCTATACTTCGTTTTCAGCTTAATTTAATATCACTGAATGCATTGAGATTTACGATTGAAAGCATCTTTCCGACGTGCTTACGGCTCACGTTGATACAAACTTTTTTGAATTAAAAATTCTAATTAAATTTGGGCTTGAAATTTGGGTCGGCTTGTTTGACTCAAGAGCTACATGTGGGTTAAGTAATGCTAATTAGTTAGCAGTGCTCTAGATGTATTTCATTGTGGCTATAAAACACAGTTTTTTTGCTAACTTTATGCAAAACGCGGGCATGTGCATGTTCATACGTGTCTTTGACTACCCTACATGGGCGTCCATATTTGCGATGAAATATACACGAACTAAGTTTATATCAGATGTAGATACCCACTGTTGGATATAGGCCTCCCAAAAGAGTTGCATGACGAACCGGTTTTCCGAGATGTATTCGTCATTTGACCTCTTTGTCAAAGTTGGAACTTACTAGTTGAATCGTTTGACCCAAATAGACATAGTGGTCTCCATTTTCGATGATATCGTTTCCAACATGTACCGTTACGGATGCGAAACGGGCCATTTTTTTGTAATTTTTGCCTGCCCGAGTATACGAACGAACACATGTTATGATCAAGTATGGTACAAAATCGATGTGAACGGACGTGGTTGTTACTTCACATAGATACATTGTTGTGTATATTTTTGATGCAATCATTTTTTTCGAATCAAAATGCCGTATTTCAAATAGAAACAACCCCCGACTTATGTCTTTCATTTCAATATATATAAAACTGTTCCGTTACTGACTGGCGGATCAACGCACAGCCTAAACCATAAGTCCTAAAGCATGAATCTTGGAGGGTATATTCCTCTTATGGTGTAGGGGTGCAATAAGAAAGGAATTTGGAAAATTCTACCCCTAAGTGGGGGTGTAAAAGGCTAAAAACCTTTGTATGAAAAATAGTATTCCTTGGAATTACAGTCTTGAAACTACAAATAAATATTCTTCAATCTAAATGATGAAAGTCTTATATGTATAATAATTTCCCCAAAATACCCCTCAAAGAGTATGTATAGGGTGTCAAAGTCCAAGAGGTGAATCAACGCACAACCTATATATACAGGTACCTTCAATTATATACAGGTTTAATTCGCCCCCAACTTGAATATGCTTCATGTACTTATATGGAATCCGTATTATAAGAAATATATAGATTTATTGGAAAGGGTACAGAAAAATTTCCTTCGAACAGTTAATTATAGATGCTCTCGCCGCTACCTACCATACCTGCCTTATATTGACCTACTCGTAAAGTACAACTTCTTAACACTCGAACATAGGAGAACTTACTTAGAAGCAATGACATTACACGGAATCTGCCACTACAAGTTTGATTGTATCGACATTAGCAATAAATTATGTTACTTGGTACCGAGGACGGTGCATCGTCGCGTGGTGCGTTCGCGTCGTTTGTTTGCAACTCCTACCCACCGAACACACGCTGGTGAACCTGCTCCTATACAACGAATGGTGCAAACGTATAACGAGCGATATCTTGTTTTTACCTGAGTGCACTTTCAAACATTTGATTGTGAAGACCCTCAATGTTCAATAATTGTTATTGTACCTTTTATTTTGACGTGATTTATTTTGTTTTTTAAAATGTTCTTACTCTCGTTACTTATAATAAATTTGTAATTAGATTTACGTAGCCGTAGGTAGTATTTCTTGTAGTCTGATAGGGTATATGCATACCTACTTATCTAATTATTCACGAACTGTTAATGTATCGATAGCAAGTAACTGCCTACCTACCTACTATAAACCTGTATGTATGCGTAAACTTGCAACAGATTCAAGCCTACTTGTTTATTATTGTTGTAAAGTAATCTGTAGATGACGCTGTGGGTCATACATTTACCTAACATTGTTCACTTTAGTTTGTAACTAATAATCTAATGTATGACTGTTTGTCGTTCCTAAAACAATAAAATAAAAATAAAATAAAATAAACCTAAGCCATAAGTCCTAGAAACATGAAACTTGGAGGGAATGTTCCTATTGTGATGTAGGGGGGCACTAAAATTTGGAAAATTCTACCCCTAAGGGGGTGAAAAGGGCTGAACAAGTTTGTACAAAATAACTGAATACGTATCAGAGTATTAAAAAAAAGACCTTAAGGGTGCAAGGCTAGCAATTATTTTTGATGGACCTATCAATTACCTATCCCATGGGAATAAAACCGCGGGCATCGGTTAGTCACAATATATCGCGTCTTGTAATGACGAGTGGCACTAAAACCTATCTAAGAACAAAAGACCGCGCAAACAAACAACATTCTACCTCAAACACCGGTTTGAGGTACGTTGACGTTGCGGTTAAAAATAGTACCTACTTTACTTTGCCAATGCGGATTATCTATGTACTTAGTCTGCGTGTGTGTATTAGTTGATTTTTTCTACATTTAGTTAATCATATGTCGGCCAATAAAACCTTTTGTAAAAAAATGACGTAGAATAATAACACATCTATAAAGAAAAACACTTTTATTTAAAACCAGTAATGACAGGCCCATTAGATAACAACCACTTTCACTTTCTAACGCCTGCGGAGAGGTTGAATTATATGGAAATAACATAAGCTTTTAAAATATCACGTGATTGCTGCCAAGTTTGTAAAAAAGTAGTACCAGCTGTAAAAAACCGAGATTATGGTTTTTGAATTTGTACCCTTAAAAATTACTCGTAAAAGAATGAAAATTGGTGATATAGATCACTTTGGTTATGATTGTTTTCACAAAAGCAAATGTCGAAAAAAAATTATATTAAAATTATAATATATTTGAGTTATGTCAGCAAAAAATCAGTGAACACAATAGCCGGAATTGATTTATATGAAATGGATTGAAAGTCGAAATCTTACCTTAATGGGTATGAAAGCGGCCGAGGCAAAAATATTTGTCTCCCGATGAGGTCAAAGATATACTTTGCAACCTCTTTGCTTTTCAAAACCGTAGGTATACAGAATACAATAAACGTATACAGAATAGAATACCTCTTTGATATAGATTTGGCATTCTCATTCTACGTAGTGGTTATCAATAACTAACTAGTCGGTGGTGGTTATTTCATCTATGGTACTACGGTTCCAACGTACAAAATAAATATTTCCATTTGACGAAATCTTTACAAATTTTTCTTTACTCTACACAAAACATAAGAGTTCACAAAAGCAATAGGGTTTCGACGAGGACTAACCCCTAAAAGTTTCACCTTCCTAAAAAATCAACTACCAGACTTGTAGCTCTTGTTTGCTTTAGCGTTTAACACGTTCGTTGCATTACGAGATCTATCAGATCTCTTGCAGGACTTTTGTATTGTGCGTTGACTATAATCGTGTTGTTTCACTCCTTGCGGGAGGCTCTAACGTGTAAAGTTCTTTAAGTATGAGTAAGACAAATATACATTTTTGCTTCCTATTTAATGGTGAATTCAAGGACATAAAAAAACCCCTAACGCACAGTAGTATAATTATTTCCATTCCTTGCGTTAGGAGACCTGTCGGTACTCGTGAAATCGTACGCCTCGTAGACGCAAGAGAGGGAGGGTGGGCGGTGTGGGCGCCGCGTGACTCGATTTAGTGTTGTCCTAGCATCATCGAAATTAATTAAAAAGGCTTTATTTCCAACTAACATCTGCCTGCCTTTATTTCGACTTTACGTGGTTTTTGTGTTTGAAATGCGTTGGTGTACTTCTTCTGTTTATTGCCTGAATATTTTTCGGTGTTTTTGAGATTGTCTAAGCTTAGTAGCATTTCTGGTGGGCTTTGCTACTTATCTCTAATGCTAGAGTGTTATACTTATGTAAGTGTACACAGGAGGGATTTCACATCTCTCTGGTAAGTTTCTGGTAGCCTACCTATATATCGGTTATTATAACAAAAACGTAAACGTTGCTATAGTAAACTTACAAGAGACCTGTGAAATCCACATTTAATGTGTGAACTATAAAGATGTCCCATGGCAATGTACATATAGGATGGAATTAAATTCACGTCATTTTTTGAAAGAGGAAGTACAGAAGCGATAACTGAATACATTCTGAATATTTAAATTCAAAATAAAATATAAATTAAAAATTGTGTTTGTTGCTGTTTGTTATTCTGCCTAATGCCGCCATACAAAAGTTGAAAAAACTTTCCATTTTGTCTTTTAAATATTCAGAACGAAAAATTACGACGTACATTCAACAGCACTGACGCTTCTAAAAAAGCCAAAAGAATTATTACCATGGAATTAAAATTACCGTGGTTTGGTATCATTTTAGAATATAATTACGACTATACCACGTACTTTACTATTCTCCTGCTGACGTTTCGTTGAGGAAGGACCTCAAAACGGTCAACGAAACGTCAGCAGGAGAATAGTAAAGTACGTGGTATAGTCGTAATTATATTCTAGAATTATTACCATTTGCGCGCAATGCAAACAATCAATGTGCTTACCATGTTTTAATGAAAAACACTTATAATAAAACTTTTTAAATCGACGAGATATTATTTTATTCCCATCACTACTTTACTACACATATTGAACTATCTTCGGTTGCGGTAAGAGATACAATCGATACCTAATTTTTTTTGGTATTTGTAGTTTATTCTGTCATAACTGCGTGCGAACCTAGCAAAATGTAGAGCAGTCTCTTGACCCACAAAAACTTCAAAATATTATGTCATTGGTTTTTTGGAAGATATAAATTATTTTCAAAACTGTATTTTTAGGAGACTGATTAGGTCTCAAACGCACCAAAGGGTAGGTTAGTTTCGAGACCTTTTAGGTCTCCAAAGCACCAGCTGAAAGTTTTTTGAAAATGATGGCGCAGTGAACGTGTTAAGCAAAACTAAGCGTGAGGTTTTTGTCCAGGCGCCGAAGTCTCAATTTGGGGAGAGCCACTTGTAGGTACATACCTGAGAGTTTCAGACGTGACCAGCTGCGGCTCAATGGCAGGCGGGGGTGGCCGGCCGCTATTGAATAACTGTTGCACTGCCGAGTTCGTTTTAGGTGCGTTGATCGTCAGAACTAGTGGCGTGTCCATTCTGTTGAAAATTTTATTTGTTTTTAGTAACTTAATAAATTCGTAGATAGTTAGTTATACTCTTCACTGCACATAAAAACTAAGAACAATAACATGCTCAGGCTGTAAATCCGACTGAAAGACTCCCTCAGGTCTATACACTATACTAACTAACATTCTATTTGCAATATGCACACAGTTTACATAGTATTTATCTATCTAGTAAGAGTTCCGTGTAACAGGTTGCAAGCCCATCGTTGCTTATGAGATCACTAACGTATGGAACACTAACGCCTTTGAAGTTTAGTGTTAAAGCATGCAGGTTTTCCCACGCTGTTTACCTTCGACGTTATGAGCAAGTGTTAATACACACTCGTTATTCGAGTAGAAAATGCATAAAACCTTATGAAAAATAACACAAATAAACAACTAGGTCTAATCCTATAGAAAAAAACGTGATGTATAATCGACGCCCTTCTCGAGTGGTCTGTTCCGGGCAACTTTAATACGGATGGGAATGTTTTAAAAGAACATGTCCATGGAGATTCAAGAACAACAAATTTCGTTAAAGTTATAGAAATTGACGGAAAAATTACCATTTAAAAAAACATCCTTTGTGTGGGATGCTATTGAATGTCTCTTTAAATCAGTCTGAGATTTTTTTTATTTTATCTCTCTTCCAAGATATAGAATGCTTTAAAGCAGCTTAAGTAGTGTACCCCCTTTCCTTCTAACCTTAACCCCATAAATTTGTGACCTAGTACGAGAGTAAGAGTATAATTTAGTTAGAACGGCTATAATATGTGTATGGTCTGACGTCCCGCTACTAGTATCAAATACCACGCGGCAACGCCCATCAGTCGGCGCCGTACTAAAACCTACGCAGGCGCGGAGTTGCGTAAAAAACGCAAAACACTGACAAAATATGCTTTCTTTTGCTATTTTATGGGCAAGAAGCAATAGGATTTATCTGAAAGATTAAACGATTTCATTTCACCGATAAGGCCAAAAACTATACTTTTTTATGTTTATTTTTGAAAATGATATCTGTTAGTAACTATATTTTATTACTTATTTGGCGATAATATTCTGAAGCCCTTATTTATACATAACGGGCAGTGTACGCTCAAAACGCACGACAACTGGAGCGCGCAATGTATAATTTTCTCAACAAATTAGTCGTTGACACAATTTCAAACAGTATCGGGTAAAATCGGGGTCATGATATTATAATAGTACCTGCCTCCAAGATTCCTGTGTCAGTGTGAGAACCAATGGCAGCGCTACGTTTATAGAAGTGAGGTATTATGTGTGCGTTATGCATGTATGTATAATACTGTTGCAAGTGGGGGTGAGACACCGGTTAGAGAAAAGTAGTGACCCTGGTTCTGGTACAAATTGGCAAGGACAGCCTATTCATTGTTATCGTTATCTTATTCGTGCTAAGAAGTTTGAAACAAAGTTAAGCGAGTAGTGTCAAGAACTGCCAAAGAAAATTGATTCGAAGAATTTAACTTTATAAGTTATGAAAGAGGCAACTTCGGGAACCTAACAGCGTGTCTGGCTTAACACGTCTTAGGCGTTTTTATTTAATTTCGGCCGCACGATTAGATTGCGATGAGACACACATAAGTATATCAGTTTGATCTAAAAACTAAAAACTTAATCACAACTTTATTAACTTTTTAATAACAACAGCTATATGAGAATGTATTTTTTTTTTCAATTTGTTATTACCCTAGACGTAAGGAGCGTAAGGACGTATATATGAGATATATGAGAGATTGTACAGTACGTCGGTTAAAAAAAATACACACACGCATAACCCCGACTCGTATCTAAAATGTATTACTCTAGGGCCGCAGTACAGACATGTGCTTATAAAATCTATATAATAATCTTCCTTGAAATCAATATAAGATTAAACAAAAAGAAAACCTCCGCCGTAACAATACTACTTAATTATTATTATAGTATTTTTTACTCAAAAAACAGTATTTATTATAATTTTCGATCACTAACAAAATTTGTACTTCAATTTGGTGATTTGACTAAAAAAAATATTGAAGTCGTCACAAAATTTACAACGTTTTCGAAATGAAATACGAAAACCGCGAATGGTGAAATACGAAACCAGTTTGTGAAACCATATCTGAATTTCTATTTCTGCGCAAATTTCATATATTTGCGACGCGACAAAATTAAGTTTTGCTCCGGTGAGATGATGAAATTTTAAATAGAAATGACGTTCTTTCAATAAAATTCTCCATTTCATTTTCAACCTAAAAAATATATGGATTCTATTTCATCGTTCTAAAGGCCCAAATAAACTCACGCGGTGGCGGTGGCGGTGGCGGTGTCGATCAAACAACTGTATGCTTTCATTAAAACAATACATTTATTTTATTTTTTTAAGATGTTAGGTATAATTAGTAGTCTGCAATCTGTTGCATATAAAAGGAATAAATAGATTTTGCACCGTGATACAACCGGTAGTTTCATGATCAATGTTTGACCATGCAAATTCATGGTCAAAATACCCTAACCCGTGGCTTACAAGACCAGCAATGTCTGTTGTCGTGTAAGTAGTATATACTTACTGGACACTATTGTTAGTGACATGATTAAAAATGTCTCGATTGCTAGCCTTTGTGCATCCAATATTATCAAAAAAAAACAAACGTAATGTAATCGTAACTAAGCATTAGTTACGAGTACAACACGCATACAAACAAAATCAAACTGTTTTACAAAACCATCAAATCTAATCTAGCTAAAAACTTTGAATGAATTCGCTCTGAAATAACTTGAAGTTGTTACTTTAAAAAAATATAACTTTAAACCGTGTTCGTGTGTAACTTTATTTATTAAGTTTCGAAGTTTGTGCTTTTTTTATGTCAATGTACGGATCAGTAGTATATCACTTGATGTAATCATCATCATCATTATGTAGAACTCCACTGCTAGACGACGGCCTCTTCCAAAAAGTTCCGTTGTCCTGAGTAGTATTAGAGCTCCATGTGAAAGAGCTCTTCCATTTGTCCCGCCAAGCAGCAATGATCTCATTGCTGTGCCAGGTTGAAGGGTAGGTATGGGTGAAATTACAGGGACAGTATTCTTCACCCATTATGTCTCAGATTGGCAACGCGAGACTGATACCTTTAGTGTTGTGAGCGTCCATAGGTTACGGTAAACAACAGATAGGTCTTATGTTTGTTACCCACTTATGTTGTATAAAAATACACACATGACGAGCGATCGTGGGCCACCTCCATCAAGGTGTAATACGACCCTAATACAGGTAACAACGACATAAACGGAAAATAAATTACCGTTTTTGAACTTTTTAATTTTGTCACGTTTCGATATTCCAATTTACGAGTGATATTTTATTAATACTTTGTTTGAATTTAGGGTATTTGGGTGTATGGCATGAGCAGGCAATAGGAATAGCTGGCAATACCGACAACTGCTCTGGAAAAAGGACGAGAACCACGAACCGGACGATCCAGCGTAGAATAGCCCCCCACCCAATAGACCGAGAACATCGTTATGGTAACGGGAATTCGATAAAGGATGAGGCCGTAGATCCTTAATTTATTGAATACTTTGGGGGAGGCCTATGTCAAAGAATAGACTTCTATACTCCTAATGGTGATGATTTGAGTTTAATTTTTGTCTAGGTAACTCCTGGTTATTCGTTAAGTACGATAATTCAAGAAACAAGACTAAAACATTTTATTTTCATCAAGGGCTTAAGTAGTTGTACCGGTGTTACCTTCAGATTTGGTAGTCTTTATTACACGCATTAGGAACATACATGTCTATTTAGAGAGTTACAGTTTTATTTCCAAAAATTTACTGTTGTCATTCCGTATTGGAAACTACGTATCCATTCTCCCTATAAATTCACCTGTATAAACGAGAGAAAAACCAACATGTCAGTGCCAACAGTCTATGCTTCAATAAATCACCGGTCCATCCAGTAAGTTCAAGATTGGAAAATTAATCTGATTTAAATCAGCGCCCAGAACATGCATACCAACCCGAAAGCGGGTGATTCTGACAACCAAATTGTTTTATTTTTGAAAATGAGTTGAATTTCTTAAACATATTCTGAGTAACATTTCTTGGTGTGTCTTTTAACTTATCTTATTTATTAAATAAATAAAATGTTTGAAACTGTTGGTACCGTACTTTATAAGATTTATGCTCTCTACGCAAATCCTTAAGCTCCAAAGGTAAAGGCTCTGCTGTATAACGGGCGTCCGGTGTGCCAAGTCGGAACATTGGAAAAACGCCGCGATAAACCGAACCGAAGGAGATGGAGGATGATCCCACAAAGATAAAAGCAGATCGGACCAATATGGTGCAAGAAAGGAATATATGGAAAGTGGCCTTAAGTGTAGTGAAACATTGAGGGCAGAAAATAATAACTATAATTCCTGGGTAGATCCGACTCGGATATGTTTTTTTTTATGACCACCCAGAAAGGGTTCAATTATATGGAACTGTAATGAACAGTTATAGCACAGTTGTGCTAAATATAAAGTTGTTTCTAACGGAACTACCAATTCGGAGTAGTGTATATAATCTATGACTTTAACAGGCTCAATTCTTATTAGTTATTTCACAACAAAGTGTTCGCATAATATTGTTTTTACTGGTACTTTCAATCTCAATTTTCATTTATTTTTCAGAAGAATTTAAGTAAAATATTTAACACGCTTATAATATTATCTTCACTTGTAACTTACTAAATAACAAACAATATTATCAAATTTTGGAAGTCAATTTCGACCTACTTCTAATTGTCGTATCGAAATTAAACTTTGTATGTATATGTAGTTCAGATGACAATACTATAAGTTGGTATCAACACGTTTTATTTGAGTAGATGACCAAATTTGCCGTTTATGTAATCGAGACTTTAAGTTTGACTGTTCTTTTCTTCTTCTGTTCTGTTCGCGAATTGGACTCAAGCAAATTAGTTACCTGTAAGCAGTGTTCTCTTTTTGCGACGTGGTCTCACTATGGTTTGGTTGTGCTTCGATTTTGTCCTTGGGTGCTTCTTGCACGCCCGCCGGTGGCTTGTCCACAAAGCGTACCGATCGTGTCACTGAACCATCTTCGTCACTGGCCGTATTTATAGATCTTTGATCGTCATTCTGCGAAAATAAAACTTATTTACAACACTAAAAATTACAGAAAAAAAAACACTTTCACGTACATATTTCCGTCCATAATGGATTAGGATTAAATGATGGAAATCGTCAGATTCATTCTTAGAATAAAAAAATAATGGAAATTTTAATTTAGAAAACCAGGCTCGTTACCTCAGGTTCTCGTCTATTTTCTGAAGTTTCGCAGCAGATCGAGAAATTAATTCGACGAAAGTCTTTGGTAATGAGTCGTTACAACTTTGCACATAGGTAAAGGTACATAGTTCAGATACATTTAATGTCATTGAAGCCGGTAGGTATGTAATATTTTCGTTAAGGTTAACATCTGAGTATGTACTTAAAACTTCAAATACCTAAGTCAATGATGCGACAAAATACATACAAAAAAAACTCATAGTCGTTAAAGTTTGTACTATTTATTTAATCTGAAATATTTGCTGTGCAATAAACTATTTTCTATCTATCTATCTATTTTAGTCACCTATGAGACAGAACTTTATAACAGAATCAGAAGGATACATTCGTATCTAATTACACAATATTGGTTGGTGGACTAAGTATAACGGGTTTCTAATATGATCAGACTGTACGTGGTACATCAACAAATTTTAGGCAAGTTTGCTAAAAACAATATTTGGTGACGTGTTTTTACTTAATTTTACATAGAACTTACTTAACGCTTTCGTCAACGTTCTAAACTCAATTGAATAGTAGCAAAAGCTTAATTATCTCTATCAAATAATTAATTTCAAATGGAAGAATCCAGTCTAAGGACAATAGGTAGGTACATTCCGCTTAAGCCTCTTAAGACTATTGATCGGCTAAGAACGTCTTTAATTGATTTCGACGCTATAGAATACGTGCATTCCAATTACGTAATTGACATAGTTCTCTTTTGTTATCGACACATTGTTACTTTAAAACATTCGTAATCTTGCTATGAAAATAATTATATCGCAAATAGCGGAGGTTAAAGCCACAAATAAACTTCTTTTAAAATTGTTTAAGGGAAATCGGTTGTGGGAAAAGCATAATTGCAATTTCATGATGTTACCAAGAACCTAGTTATTTCCAAAAGACGAATTCAAAATATTTTATCAATATAAAATACCGTCACAAAATACTCTACTACGAATGGCTACTTTTTAGTGTTACTCGGCAGCTGTCTGCATCTTAAACTGTAGCATAATGAAAATACTATAATAGAAACCATTAAAATTAACCATAATAGCTGATTACAAAAGTATTCTATAACGTAAAAGAATAGATTAATGACGATATAGAAACCATTAAAATGAACCATAATAGAAATGAACCATATTTCAAAAGTGTTCTATAACGTAAAAGAATGTTCGAAGAAGAACGTGGTCACTTGTGCCTTGTATTGTTTTATACATTTATTTTTACATTTGTATGTCAATTTTCGTTAAAATGCTACCATTTAATTATATCTTTGTACTGTTTGAACATATTAAGACAATGGACGATTTTTCCTTTCAATTCTACGAGTATACAGAGCTCATATAAATGAGCTCGAGACTAACTCAAACATTAGCTGGCAGCTTGATGAATAGCACATTGTTAAGGTGACCCAATTCTACTCGTAACTGCTAACCTGGGTGGGATTTAGGTGCATTCAGATACATTAAATTGTTCGCCACAATTCTATAGAAATAAAATGCCTGCATAGCGAATACAGAAGAATTAATCGCGTAGAGCTAGCACAAAAGCATGTCAACTTTCACTTTTACTTTCTACTATTGTTGAAAGGGAATGCGACTGGCAATTTTCCATAGCGTATTTCCCTATTTCCTGTCTGGGTTATGATCATATGCGTTAGTATCTTTAGTTTTCTATCTTTAGTATAATAATAATGTAACAGGTGAAATTCTGTATATTGAAGATATTCGTTTTTTTTTTGGAGGGCTCTTTATTATCGTTACTCATTCCAAAAATGTTTTTTTTTTTTTTTTTTTATTTCTTTTGCCAGCCTGTGTATCACAGAAAAGTTAAAAGTTGTATTCCTGAGGGATTGATAATTTTCTCGTAAAACTTAAAAATCATCTCATGGAATCACCACTAGCCGAAACATATTTTATGGGCGACTTTTCTTTTGTTAACTTAAAGAGTGAGCAAAATAAAGTGGACACGTGATTATCTGATGCTATTAGAGGACATGCAGGATAGAAACCGTAAACTTGGTACTGCAAGCGTATCCATCGCGAATATCGTAATTTATTTATTATCAACCGACTTAAAAAAAAGGAGTTTCTCAATTTGTATGTATTTTTTTTTTGTGTATGTTACGCGATATCTTCGCCAATTGTAAACCGAATTTAATGATTCTTTTTTTAATGGGTAGGGTATACTTTACGGGGAAAAAAACATAAAATAAGGGTGAAAAAATTGGTGATGAAATTTTATATTGGACGTTTTATCAATTTTCCGTTATATGAAGTCGGTTTTTAGACATTCAATATCTTATAAATTATTTCTGGAAAATAATAATTGCCATTGCCATATATAGCAGATGTAAAGATGCAAAGTCTATCGTGCAATTTCAAAACAGTGCACTGGTTTGGTTTAATGCCAGAAACTGTAAAAATATTAAGAAAAAAAGATTACGGTATCGAGTAAAGTCAAAGAAAGTAGAAATAAAGCGAATGTGCTATATGTTTGGTATATAAGTTAGTTGACTTATTTATCTCTTTAACTCAATCTTAAGTTACTCTGCTGAAAAACAATGCAAAAGTTAAATTCACCGTGAAACTTGTGATGAATAGATTTACGAATAAATTTACTTCTTCGATTTCTCTTATTGGTCCAGAACTCTTATAGGAAGAAGTGACCTGATTCGACGTCGAGTTATGGACCGGAGATCGAAACTAGTTTGCTGTTTGACCGTGCTCTGAATGGAGTGACAATTATTTCCTGAATTTTGTAGGTATTGAGTTTAATGATGAAATATAACTCATAGTTGAAACCATGGCCTTCTTTGCTTTTATTAATACCTAAGTATTGTAACGATCTAGGCCTCTATAGGGTCTGTCACGTTTATAAATATAGGGAAAATGTATTTTGGCCTGGTATTTTGGAATTCATTTGAATAGCGTATTTTATTAAATAGCGCATAGAACTCTTTGTTCTAAAAGAAGGTTCTAGGTGAATCTAAGACACAAGTAATTTTAGCGAAACAAATATTTTTGATATATATTTTATCAAAAATATTTGTTAAAAAAACTTTGAATTTCAAATAGGTTCGTTTGTTTTGACATTCATTGACAATCTTCCGTCGGGTAGACAGCTCGAAGCATAAAATTGTATCTATTTTTCATAGCACGGCTTTACATAAAATAATAACGAGCTTTTTATAGATTCTACCGCGGTTTTTGGTTTTCAATATTTTATTCAATATCTGTAATCGTTTAAGTGGTTTATGGAAGTAAAATCAATAGCATTTTTGATTCTTATCAAATAATACATCAGTGGTTTTGTGCTAGTTAAAATATATAGTGAAATTTTGTTAGATTCCCGATTCCAGACGAATCCCTTTAAATCGTATCACTTCGTGTAATTAGAAGCGTTACAAGTTCGATCCTTTAGTCGAACGAAGTGTTCATGCCAAATGCAATATCCAGTTCCTTCTGAAATTAAACGAAGCCTAATAAATACAATTTGCCTGAGATCGCGTTCGAACGTCCGAGAGTAAAATATACTTAGGTGAAAATCGGTCAAAATTATTATACTATATTTTACAGATTTGTACGATTCGTGTTGTGAATTCGTAAGGTTTGATATTCCTTCTGATTAAGTGACTCAATATTTCTTGTTTCGTGGAGGCTTTAGGACTTTTGAATTATGATTTCGTAGAATTCGAAGAGTGGCTGTAGACTTGTATAAGAATTTCAATAAACTAAGTGAACCTTTCGGATGGATTGTTTAGGAAAATCGGCGCGGCTAGATGCATTTTATAATTCCAAATACCATGGTTGAATCGAAAATCTTGCAGTGATAAATCAAAGAATCCTTGATGCGTACTAGGATTTAAGTGGAATTCAGATTCGCTGGATGGGGATATTTGGATTCCATCCAGTGTATAAGGTTCTAGAAGCTAGAATTTTATTAGGGAAAGTTAACTTCGAAACCTGATAAATGCCATAATATCTAGGCATATATTATGATGGGGTTATTTCTCCTAGTTGAGTTTTCCAGTTCAGTATTAGATACTTGAAGGATTAACTGAGAAAAAAGTATTTTCCTTATCGTCCTAATTGAAAGATCAAAGATCAGAACCTGGTAAATTTGGTTTTCTACTGTCTGGACAACCAAATGCAGTTCCAGTATAGTAAATCTCTAAACTAGAAGGAAATGAAGATATATTTTAGTAGTACCTGACTGAATCTACCTTTGCATATAATTGCTCAAAAGAAATACGTATTCTAGACTTTATCTTAGTCTAATACCGGATATGTTCTTCCATTCAAATAAGAATATTTTATAGCAAATGTTATTAGTTTTACGAAAAACGATCTACTTATACGAATATTAGGATTTGCTGTTCTTGAGAATCACACAGAGAATATCCAACTTTTGGTAGAGTTTTAGATATGGATCTACTTAGTTGAACGTTAGGTTATTTAAGGACTAAATAACTTCGCTATATTTTGTAGAATATAGTTTCTGCTTAAAGCTAGGTTTTGTCAATAATAGAATAAGTTCTGCTCTACGAAAAGAGGATTACTGGTTCGATATTAAGAAATTAGCATGAAAGAGATTGCTTGAAATATTAAATAAAATTATAATTAATTTCCTTGGATGTGAGAGACGTAAGGCCAACTAACTTTTTGATAAAAAAAATATTCCCTCTTAATCCCATGAAGACAGAAATAGACAGACTAAAATATGATCAAACATTTAATATTAAATTCCCAAAGTAAATTATAGTATTTCAAACTGGAGCGCAGCGATAGAGGAAACCCAGTTAGGTTGTTGAATTCCACAACTTGTTGCGACGAGGTGCATCAATACACAACAAGGTTCTCCCATTTACTAGACTAATCACGTGGCCATATTTTAAGTTCAATTTCAGTTGTTAGATTATTTTTAAGTGGGTAGAATAGAGTTTTTTTTTTTTGGATTGATAGAATGCAGTTTTGATAACTGGCAAATACGATATCATTTGTTTGACATGTTCCGAACGGAACACTTTTGGTTATATGGTTATAAACTTAGCAGTTGGTCGAAAATAGCGAAATCCTTAAAAGTTGGACCGATCGTTACAAGTTGTTTAAACTTAACTATAATCTTCATGTCACTAGAACCTACTTACGCAAAGATAGTTTAATTTAGGATCCAGAATATGATTACATAATTCAGTTTGGTTAATATTGCAGCCGAGTTAGCACATGAAAAAGTAGAGCATGAGACCGGAAAAAATAAATAATATTAAAATAAAATAGATACATTTAATTTTCCAAGTAGGGCATCAAGTCTCACTGCCGGACCGGAACAAACAGACCAGCTTTTTTGCTTACCAGTACATATACAATGGAAGTGCAGGTGTATTAAGTACATGATCTTGTTCCCTACTACATGAATTATCGATAATCACAACTACAGATTACTAGAAAACAGAAATTTGATAATTAGGTACCTGCTCATTTTCTTTCTCGTTCTCCTTGTCCAGTGACTTCCAAAGGCGCCCCCCCTTGAGAATGCCTCCACGCCGCTGTCTCAGGGGGGAGCTCTCAGCGGACAGTCTCCCATCGTTCTCACAATTGTCGCTATCCTCACCTGCGAAAAATCATAGTAATATTATAAATGCAAAATTATGGATAAAGCAAAAAAAACTGTTTTGACCATAACAATAAAATACTGCACTCCTATAAATCAACTAACCAATACTTTTTGACCAAATAAGTCAAAATATATTGTTTATTTATAGGTCTCAATGCCAACAGAGATGGAAAAAACGTTTTCGTAATCAAGGGATTACGAAAACGTTTTTGCGTTAGATGACAATGTCGAAAAATTCCACTGACAATGAAAATGACAAGCTCGCAAAATTAATACTTCACGGATTGACTAGGTCGTTCAATAAAAAATCACAAAATGACAATATCAAAATATTTTGTTTTACAGCGAAAAATAAACCATACCGTGATCTTTAAATATGTTACTGCGAAATAAACTCTATTCTATTCGTGAGATGACAAAGTCACAACTTGACGGTGAATCACAATAACAATAAAGTTAAATTACTCTAATCATATTTTATTGTACATGTTTGATACCTTATAATTTTCGTTGTGTCCGAATGAAAATAATAACGTGGATGAAAATATACCATTGGATGAAAATAAAACAGTGTCATTGTCCTGTTCTTCAATGTCAAATCATCATAGACTCCATAAATTATCATTCAAATTCAAATTCTTTATTTAAACATACAAATACAACATGACAGATAACTTATACATCTAATTCGTTGTATTTGTAAGTAATAATTAAATATATATTTATTTATAAACCAAAAACTACACTACACTACAGAAACATACTTTTTAATTAAAACAAAATAACAAATTATCACAACGCATGTAGCGTTTGGGACTAGGGATATATAAACAATAATCTAAACACACTTTTACAACACACCACTATACACAAAAAGTCACTCACACAAAACATTCTCTCAATCGTCTTCCATCCATCCGCAAACAGATCAACCTAAGGATGTTTTGTGATGAGTACATTTAAGTTCCTTTGCACACGACAGATAGGAGACTGTTGTCGTGCTACGGTACTTGCAGAAATAGGAGCAAACAACACGTCCTGGCCTGAACCGAGCACGATTCTCAGGAATACACAGTCGACTAGCTTCACTGAGGAGGTACATAAAAGGATAGACATGATTTTTTGTACAAAAATCGAAGGAAACGCTTTTGAACCTTCTCGATCATTAGACTATTAGTAAATTCATGGGGGTTCTAGACAGCAGCGATTGATTATAATTTAGCTCTGATTAAAATGAGGCATTTGATTGCAGTACAGTTGGTGAAATTTTTGCATTTCCGAGATACAAATCCTTTAAAGCATGTGACAGTGAGCTCGCGCATATCATGACATGATAATGTAGAGAGATGAAGAGTAGGACAATGACACTGTTATTTTCATCCAAGGGTATATTTTCATCCACGGTATTATTTTCTATCAGACACTACGAAGATTATTGGATATCAAACATGTATAATAAAATATAATTAGAATAATTTAAATTTATTGTTACTGTGTTTCACCGTCATTTTGTGACATGGTAATTTTTCATTTCATTTATTCATGCTTAATGCCCTACATACAATGATTAAGCTTAGGTCTAATGCAGCTCCAAGTAGGTTGGTAGGTACATCGGCCCTGACAGGGCGTTGCAGAGGTTTACAATTAATTATTAAATTCAAATTATTACAATGATGAATTATGGAATACAAAATAAAAATAAAAAAAATGTCAATAATCATACAAAATGTCAAAATTATACTTATTTTCTATAATACAGAATGTCAAAATTATAATAATTTGGAATATTAGAATATAATTATCACGAAGTAGGTAGGTAGTTAAAATCGATGTCAATCGATCAGTAGGTACGTCATATTTTATTAAATAAAAATGTCGGAGTCAAAGAATGGAATGGTCATGAGTAGGTAGGTTGTTTGTAAGCAGATTATGAAAGTTTGTCAGATAAGTATTGGTCAACAGTGTAGTAGGCTTTTTTCGTCAGCATTGTTTTGATGTGATTTTAGAATAATGAGTCCTTTTCTTCACTTTTTATTTTTTCGGGCAGTTTGTTATATATTTTTACAAGTCTGTAGGCAGGACTGTTATGTACTGTTTGCAAGGTTGTCGCGGGTAGCTTAAGTTTGTTTCGTCTATTGTAATTTTCGAGTGTTTCGGAATTTGACCTAAACATATTTTTATTATTCCTTACAAATAAGCAAGCCTATAGGATGTAGATAGAAGGTAAGGTTAAAAATTTATTTTTTAATAAAATATGGTCTACAAATTTCCTGGCGTTTGATGTTTACCAAGATTCGTATGCATTTTTTCTGTAATATAAATAGTTTGATATAGTCAGCGCTCTCGCCCCACATAATAATGGCATAATTGAGCCAAGAGTAGGCATATGCGTAGTATGCTGAGAGTGCGGTTTCATAATTGGTATTTGATTTTAAAATACTAAGTGCGTAGACAAATCGTGATAGTTTGGTTTTTATTTTTTGAATATGTGGTTTCCATGTCAAGTAAGTGTCTAATGTTGTACCTAGGAGATTAAATTCATCGGTTTGTTCTACTTCAAGGGTTTCTGTAAGTAAGTCAATATCTAATGCAGTCCTCTGGTATGTTCGGAATTGGACGACTTTTGTTTTTTGTTGGTTTATTTCTAAGTTGTGATCATGGAGCCATTTTATGCAGCCATGGAAGGTATTAGTTTTAGGTATTAGTTGTCAATGTTCAAAGTACTTTTAAAAAGGATACATATATCGTCCGCAAATAGGACACAAGAAGTTTTAAGTGTTTTTGGTAGGTCATTAATATATATTAAAAATAGCGTAAGTACATCCAATCACGCTTCCTTGTGGAATTGAGTAGTTCGTGGTTTTTATGTCTGAAATTGCATTTTGTAGTTGTCGCGTTTTTCGTCCAAATATTGTACTTGTACAATACTTACGAATGGAATAGAGTTTATTGTTTCAACGACAATATTTCACGATGAAAAGCCGCGAACCAACTGTGGTTCATGGGCCACGTTCAGCATGGGTACGTAGCAAATGTGTGTATCGACCTTTCCACTACGGTCAACTCTGACAACCGATATATGAACCATTATTCATACTACGTTTTAAAGTCTGGACTCACAAAACATAACACGAAAGCGAGCAGAGCCGGTAGCAGAATTTACAATAAGTAAGTTTTGACAAAGTTCAAGAACCTCCTTGAAACTTGTATTGCAACACGTACTGCAGCGCTCCCTAGTGGCGCGAGGCGTTAAATCTGTTTAAGAACCATTTTTAATACACCCTAACGCTCACGACTGTAACCCCTATGATGGACATCCTTAATTCAAACTCAGTACGCAGATCCGTGAGAAAATCTGTACCAAGTATGGCCTAGTCAGAGAAACGTCTAAACATTATATTTGGTTCATGCCCTCTTTTTACATATTTGTTGGCATTCCGCATGACAGGTTGCAATTCCATCGCCGATAATTGGAACGCTAACCGATAGTGCATGACTCTGAATTTTCAATTTTAGGGCATGCCGTTTCCCTTATAATGTTTTCGTTCATCGTTTTGAGTATTTGTTAATGCGCACGTTAATTTATTGGACATGCTATGGTGCACGACCGGTTTCGAATCCACAACTTCGACACAAAAAAATACTAAAAAACATGAGAGTGGGTTATTCCTCCGTTTCACATTTTGTTTATGCAGGGCCTAGTGACTTGTGGCAATAAAATCAACTCGTAAATTAGATCACCCATAGAGTTATGTCGACGTAACGATTGCAAAAAACTGCTTTACAATTTGGAAATACTCAATAAAAGACACGCAACCAAAACGCATATACCAGGTAAATACTTGAACACAAAAAAGTCTGGAATACAGTCAAGTTAATACAGTGGTATGATGAAATTTTTGTCTCGATTTACTCCTACTTATATGATAGATTAATAAAATTAAACATACGACGACATATGGATACAGCGCAGACTAAGAAAAACAAAAAAATACAGTAAATTACAATAAAATCATCTATAATAATTATAATGAGAATGTAACAGGCCAAATTCTGTACTCTATAATCAATACAGAATTCTTTTTTTTTTTTTTTTTTTTCGTTTTTGTCTTTGTCTGGGAACTGCATCACGCCGAAACTACTGAATGAATTCAAATAAAACTTGCCATGATTTGAGTTCATATACGAGGTAGGACATATGATACTTTTTATCCCAAAATTTAGCACGATTCCTTTGTAAGAGGGGTAAGTCAAAATGTGTACTTGGCTGTAATTCAGTAACGCGTAGTCCGATTTCATTCATTATTTTTTTGATAGAGGTACTTTAAATTGGTCCCTTAAATATTTCAAAGTCATCGGTTTTGTGGTTCAGAAAATACAGACATTACAACCCTCAGTATTAAGTCCAAATAACTTGAAACCCGGAATGTACAGAAACCTTTGAACGTACGGCTCATCTTAAGCTGGCATTTGCACTTTATCATATAGGTGAAATGAATTAGACAATTCATTTCTTTCATACCAGCTTTAGAGGTAAAAAACTGTGTAAAAATTAAACTAGATGTCGTTGCTAAATTTAAACCGACATGGTTTAAATTTAACGCGCTATCGATGTGTTTCGTAAATCAGTAAGAAAGGATAGATTTTTGATTAACGTGAGTTCGATTGGCTTTTAGCAATAAATATTCGTTGCTAAGTTATAGTACCTTTTTGATAAACCGCTGAGCCGTTTGTGATGAAATTTGATACGGACATGGACATAGTTTGAAGACTGGAGAAGGTCATACGCTACTTTTATCAAAACACCACGCGGACGACACCGCGGGCAAAAGCTAGTATAAAATAAAAACGGATACAAAACATTCGATTAAAAGACAAAGGATAAAACGATTAAAGCTTGTTATAAGGTATATAATAAATTAATGCTTGTAATTAAATACATACATAATCACCACCCTTGTAATATTATACTCGGGAACTTACCAGTGCTAATGAGGTTATTCAATGCTGCAGTGGTATTGGTCGAAAAGGTCCTATCTCAGCTTATTGCTGCTTTGCCAAGGTGATTTTTAAATAGACCCTTGGAAATGAGGGGTGACCTCACGTTCGCAGCGATATCATCATTAACAGCCTAGAAGACCACATTGCTGGACATAGGCCTCCTCAACGTTTGGCATGGCTAATGATCTTAGGCCACTTCCATACATCAACTGTCTGCATCCTAGAGGATATCATCGAGTGGGGGCATTCATAAACCACATTGTCTGGTTCATGGTCGCCATCCGTGAACTATTCTTCCAGTGTTTGTTAAATGGAACGCTTATACCACTTCAACTTGCTAATCCCAAAAGAGAATGACTTTAGCTTTTCTGCGGATTTTCTTGTTTGGAATTTTATCACGTAGTAATACGTAGCCCGTTGCAAGACCTTGAGCTTATGTATGCCCTATTATAAATGCGCAAGTATGGATGTTTTAATGCTCGTTCGTTAAAGTAATACCGCCGAAATCTCTGTGGGGACATTGTTTGGAAATGTTGAGATAAAAAACTGCAGATAAGGATAAAAATAGGTTATGAAATAAAAATAACTAATGATTAATTTAGTTTTTTCTTTTCTATTTGACTTATTTGTACTTCACTAATTAGTTTTATTTGGAGTAAAATCTGCGTATCCAAAATGTTCGATTAGTCAGTCTAACCGTTTGAAATATTTCTGTCCAAACAGTTAGATAATACTACTTGTAGGACTGCATGGAATAAACGCCTATTTTTGCCTTCAAGTAGTAATGCTCGTTTGGTTCTGGGTTGAAAGGTTTGAGTGCCTATACAAAAACGGGCATATGAGACTCTTCACCAGTATGTCCCAGGGCCGGCAACGAGCGAGCTTACCATTTATTTTGGGTTGTATACTTTTTTTCCACTTTGGTGGTATAAAAAATAAACCAATTTGAATGTAGATTGGAATACATTTAGTTGGTGCATATTTTTGCATAGTGACGTTTTATTAATTCATGTTGTAATCGTTTTGTATGATTTTATCTCGTCACTAGGAAGTACTGCACTATGTGATAAAAAAATACGAATTGTTTTTTTTATGAATAACAAACATGCTCACGACTTTAATCATACTCAGTACTGTGACTGAGGATAACAAGCAGAGGGTAGTCAGAGTCATGTTCGAACATTATATTTGGCACATGTCCGTGTTTTGCATAGTAATAAGCATTCCACGTGACAGGTTGCAAGCCCGTCGCCAATCGATGACTCCTACACAGATGATTTTCTTACGATGGTGTCCTACACAGTTTTGAGCACGAGTTGAGCAAACATAAATTTAAAAATTCGTTGGTGCACGACCGTGATCGAACACGTGACTAGAAGATAAGAAGTTGAGGTACAGCCTTTTAGGGCTAAACAACTAATTTGTAAAAGAATACTTCTGTAAAATGCATTGGATATTTTTCCAATGAAATAATGTTAGGTAGCTAGTCCAAGAAGATAGTTTGCATCTATTTATTGTTTAACTCCAAGCTGTCGTATTTATAACCCGTACGTTCCCGTAAAGCTGAACTCGACGTTCAGCTTTACGGGAAGGCCTCATTAAATAGAAACTGTGAAGTAGAGCATAATAGGGGGTATTAGTGCTAAGTGCTAATGAGAGATCGGAACCGCAGTCGTCTGCAATGTCTAGTTCTGTATATAGATAGCCTAATGAAATAGCAGAGGTTAGTAATTATATTGATGACACCCGCTGGGGAAGAAAGGTTTTAAAATAGCGACCGCTAACCCGGACCGTTTTACATAGAGTAAAACGGTCCCCTACCTGATAAACTGATGGCATTTCAAAATATTGCAGGAAGTCGGCGCATAGTCCAAGATGTTCGTCATGGCACCCTTTAGTGGCCTATGTCCAGCAGTGAACTTCTACAGATTGATGATATTGATGATAGTTAATATTTATAATCCAGATCCGTAACTGCCTTAGTCAAGAACTTGCGGCTAGATATGAACAAGACTGCAAACTGGTCGGACCAACTTTCAACCAACTTCTAAGTGACTACCCGCGAAATGATATTCCACTATGCAAACTGCGAGCAAAGTACTGAGGGCCGTTATGGAGAATGCCTCGAGATGACTACACACAAAGTACAACTTCTAGATCTTATCATCATCATTTCAGCCCACTGCAGGGTAAAGGCCTCCTTTCACTTTTTGCCCTGCGACTTTATTGGAATGTCCCACTGAATAACGACAGTTCGTTATTTCGCTAAAATCCAAAAAAACAGAGTTAGCCAAGTCATTGTTTCGACTTCACATACTTCGACTACACACATCTTCGAAAGACCAGTACTTCGTCAGATCCTACTGCGACATGCACTTGTTCGGCAGATAATTATTTAATTATCTGATAATTATTTAATTATTATAGTAATAATACTGTAACAAAACTAACTTGAATTACGTATTATAATAAAATTTTAGGTTAAAAATATCAGTCGGCGGCGTCGAGCGGCGCCGACGAGCGAAGTTAATAGCATTTTCAGATCCGACTCGGATAGTTTGTTGAAATAATTATCTGCCGAACAAGAGCATGTCGTAGTAGGGTAACGCGAGATCACGCGTTTTTCTGATTTGAAATGTGTCATATGACACCCCAAATAACTAGATATCGCATGTTTTAATCATATTACCATGACGTTACAAATAAATCAAATAGTTGTTGGTTGTTGTTTTTTTCCACCAAAGTGACAAACAAGCATACCATGTGTCGCTTGGTAAAACTTCAACAGTTGAGGTTGTTTGATATTATGCCTACATCACCGCGATGTAGGCATAATATCAAACAACCTCAGAACAAATCCCATTATAAAATCGATAGAAAACGCATAGAGATGCGGTCTCTTCCGCTCGTGAGCTTGGAATTGTAAAGAATTCTCAATGCACGTTCTTGAACCGAGTCAAATGGAAACATTGTTATAGAAATAGCAAACCATTTCAATTTCCGTTGCGATTCTGTATCGTTGAAACTTCATTCCGCTCGTACGTTGACTTTGTGCCGTGTATTGTCACACACCTAACCTAGTAAATTGTTTTAAGACCGTTGCAAAAACAAACAAACACGCTCACGACTGTCTTCCCCATGGTGGACATCCTCACATTCATACTCAGTAAGTAGATCTTTGAGGATACCAAGTAGGGGGTAGTCAGAAACACGTCCAAAGATTACATTTGTTACATGCCCGCGTTTTGCAAGTAGTAAGCATTCTACGTGACAGGTTGCAAGACCATCGCCGCTTATTGGAACACTAACTGTTGTCACATGCCTTCGAATTTTTGGTTCTAGGGCATGCTGGTTTCCTCACGATGTTTTCCTTCACCGTTTTGAGCACGTGTTAATGCGCACATAATTTTTTCGAGTGGAAAAATCCATAAGTGCACGACCGGGTTAAACCCACGACCTCCGGATCAGAAGTCGGGGTATCGCCCACTAGGCCAACACGGCTTTGACCATTGCAAACATTATATAATTAGATAGCTCAACTAATCCAGATCACTACCAGACGGAAGGGTTCCCAAAATCCTGGCAGCATTGCCACGCTGAATGGCAACGCTTTTGGTACTCACTTGTGATTGGGGCAGATATAACTTCCGTATCTTCCTCTTCGATGCAAGCCTCTATTGAAATATCTGAAACAATTTATAAATATAGATTAAATATAATTAAAATTGTAAAATGTATGAATTGAATAATCTTGAATATGGACATAATATAATTCGAGTACCAAATATGCAAAATATGTTTGTTGTTGACAACCCCCGGACGTGTATTCTGTCATTAGTGAAGGAACGGGGTCCAGCGATCCCCAGTGACGTGTGAACTATTTCTCAAGTTATACAAAGCAATGATGACCTCGGTGGCGAGTGGGCGACTAGCCAGCTGCGACACCAGAGGAGCGGGTTCGATTCCCGCTGCAGGATAAATGTTTACAATGGTTATTGCAAACATTGTTTGTTAATAGTTATTGACATTTTGAATTCATACGTTAGGGCACAAGTTCTGAAATTTTCACATCATTCTTGTATTTAAAATGATTCTCAATCTATCTTTTAACATTTGCGCACCATTTAGATAATGAATATATAAGGGCCTATACAAATGTTAACATTATGTATTAGCAGACAATTATTTATCATGCAAATAAATGTTCTAATTTATGTAAGTTCTGCAGATTGATCCGGGTGTTGTGGGACCACGGTACTCGTAGTTCCTAATACCCACGAGACAGAGAATCCTAATCTGGGACCAGGACAAAACATGGGTTAAAAAAAATAAAACAAAATACAAACAACTGAATGGCAATCATATACGCCATTTCACATTCCATTGTCTATTATAGCACCCTAGTTGACAAGTTACCTAGGTTTTCACCACAAGAAAATATAGTATAATATAATACGTTTATTCCAAGTATTGCTAAGGGTAGTGAACTGTAAACTAACTAACGTGTAGACTTTCAGAATGAATACTCGCGCGACAGAGAGTACGTAGGTATGCTCGTATCTCGTAACTGGATATAGCCGGTGGGGTGGCATGTCGCGGAATTTGCAATGCATGAGCTCCTTCCTGTACGTACATGTTTTGTGTGAATATTGTGAACGTTTAAACCTTTCTATGGTATACTTATAGTACAAATAGATTTTATTCGTGTTTGATGCGTAACTGAAATGGTGCTAGATAACTTTTTAAAATATCAACATGAAGGTGAGTCCAGACTACGTAACATAACATGTTATAAAAAAAGGTTATTAAGCATGTTTTATAAGTATGGACGATATGTGTTAATAAAATAAGTTATATATTATACAACATGTAATATGAGTAACAATATTTTATAACTTTTGTCAATGTAAACAGTTTTGTTATATGTTACAATGATATAAAACAATCTTAAATAATGTGGATGTCTTACTCTATCTGGACTTACTTTTAAGTAAGTTTGGTATGTTATGTACCTGCCTAATGTATGTTAACTTTGCTATGGTAAATATAACACAACATTTACACTTGGTCCTGATACCACACTAGAATTCGTTGTATCGTGGATTAAACTCAACTACGAGTACCATTCATATATGGTAACTAGATGGTTAGGAAACCTGTAAGTTATTTTCAAAGACTTTGATACTAAAAACGTTCCGAATGGACTTGCTATTGATAAAGAGTTAACTAAACTGAACTTTTTTGATTGCGGATTATTTATTATTTATTATTATTGTGAGCTATTGTATTTTAGTGTATTTTAACACTCAACAGACATCGCCTCTACACCACATAAGCATTCCCTGTGTCATGGGTATCAGAAAGTACGATTACCGTGGTACCATAACGACCAACAATATACAAACATTTGTAGACGCCCGCCGCATCATGGTCGAGTTTATAGTATTATAGTTCTTAATGACACAAACATAATTTATTTTAATTTTAGCGTATGTTGATTGTGACTTGACATGAACATAATCTATTATAAGTTTGTGACCTTAACACTTCCTAAATGACTTTGCTTGTCTGTTTTAATGGCTTGTAACTTGACCAAATTTATTATACTTATTTATTAGATTAAGCAATTCGACAAAACCAAAAGTATACTATGTAGTTCCTACGGTTAATAAATGAGTTTGAGTATGAGTATGAATGGCGTGATTGACCCCCCGTTCTTTGTCGGGGGACTGATGTTTAATTACTGGATGTAATTAAACATCAGTTTCATCAACATCCCATCAAATATTAACAATTTAAGAGCATCGGATAGTGGCATCTATCCATGAATGTTCCATTAGTGCTTGCAATTTGATGGTCTCGGTCACTTTCTCGATGCGTTCGGTCGTTTGATATGATTGATGACGTTATCAATAGAGGCAAGATTGGACGTGATTGGGTCACTGAAAGGTCAGTTACAAATTGGGTAATGGTGCTGCTTAAGTGGTCTGAGTGGTTTGTGATAGTTTGCTGTCCCATTTAATAATAATACTAGTTTTAGCTACTGGCGTTGATTGTCGTTGTTGGGTTGGTGTGTTAAAAAGTTTGAGGGGTTAATCATAAACGAGCTAAGCGAGCAAGATCTCAGAGTCCACTTGGACAATCCTTCGTTTGTGTGTATGTTTGTCAGACGATAACTGTCGCCCCGTTTAATAAATCTTGATGGAAATAGGTAAGTAGGTGGATTACATACTAATAGAGTCGGGGCGGTTTTATTGCTGCCTTGGTGAGCTTGCGCTTCCCAATGATCTGCAAGGCTAAGCCGGCAGGTATACCCATACCAGACCGACTTTGAGAAAGTTATCAGCGCAAGTTGGAGGGAGCACCCTTTTATGGGCGCGGACTTGGGCTTGTCGTGGCCCTTTATGGGCCAGTCTTACTACTGTGCCTTTTTAAGGGCGTACTGTGCTTGGAGAGCCGGGGCGACTTTTGCTGCTCTGGTCATTTTGCGTGTCCCTATGATCTTCAACGCTATACCGGCGGGGCTAACCATACCGTAAATCGGAGAGGGTGGCCTTTTCAGGGCGCGTTTGTGGGGCCACTGGCGGAGATAGGGGGCTTTCACGGCACGGCACATGGCCGGGGCCCGGGTGGTTACCGGGCCACCCACCGGGGTGAGATGATAAATGCTAACGAGATCCCATATTGCCTCTCTTCGTGGGGGGTTTTGTGAGTTCGAGTCCCACATACCTTTTTATGGTCTATTACAAAAAACAAATTAGGGGCCTTCCTGCACTGCGTAGCGTTTGGCACAAAAATGCAACTAAATTTGCATCAAAATTCACCTATTAGCTCAAACTATTAGCTCAAGCTTTCCAATTTGCCGCCCGGAATCTAATTATTTTTGTATCAAGCGTTTAATTCCCAATCTATATAAGTAATCAACCGTGGAAGTGACTTTCACTTGAACCTTCCCCGTATACTCAGAACCCCGTTCCAAGAACGAGTCTGCAAGACTATAAAGATCGACCTTTCAATCTTTATAGCCTTGCAGGCACGAGCCTGCATGGCTATAAAGATCTATTCGATTCTTCCAGACAACCAAGAACGATCTTGGTCGATCAGCGATAAGACCGCTCATTGTGCGTTTTTATTATTTTTTGTTCTTTTGTTACGTTTCTGTGTTTTGTACTGTAAATTGGTGTAATGCAGAATAAAGAGTTATCTATCTATCTACTTATCGGGTGTTTTTATTTGTACATATGTCAATACATTCCTAGTTCTCAATAGCATCAATAGTGAAGAGTTTGAGTAGCCATTAATTACTACACTTGTGTTTTTTTCGAAACTTCGACATATTTTTCCTAATAAGTCCGGATCAAAGGAAATATCTCGGACCTGCTCTCATTGTATCTCAAAGATCGTCGCTTAATAACAGAAATAACGAGATTGGAGAGAAAACCAACTGCGAAATAACTTAGAAATTTGCAGTTAGAAAAATTTATATAATATACCCCAGGGAAGCGTATTAGGACCCTTACTTTTTATCATATATATAAATGACATTCCGAACACAATTAATCAACCTATGACATTATTTGCTGATGATAGCACTATGACAATTAAGTATAATGACATTAACTTGACAACATTTTTAAAATTTATATTACTAAAGAGCTCAAAATTCAATGGATATTCACCTAGAATTCCAAGGTTGTAATGTTAATAAAGTTGATTCTACACGACTTTTAGGTATACAAATTGATCAAAAACTTAATTGTAAATGCCAATATACATACTGAGTAAACGAATCAGTAGTTCAGCATATGCTCTATACAGACTATCCATAACTTTTAATATACAATCATTGCTCACGGCTTAGGCACTCAGATTTGGGATAATATTTAGGGGTAACTCTACCGATAAGGATATTATATTTATGCGCAAAAACTAACTATTAGATCCATGTTCGGCAAACGTATGGCTTACAGTTACAAACCATTATTTATTAAGCATAAAATTCTTTCACTGTACATTTACGAAGTAAAATGCATATTTGTAAGAAAAAACCATCATCTGTTTGTAAGAATGGCTGACATTTCGGTAGGTAACAGATGAGATAACAACAGACTCTGTATGCCTAGTTGCAAAACTGCACTGTGTCTGTATGGCACCAAAAATTTATAATAAGATACCGAAGTTCTTTTTAAATCTTACTGAGATTAGGTTTAAAGCTAAATTAAAACGATTATTAGTATGTAAGTTATAAAATATGAATGACTTTTTAGTTGACGATCTGAAACGTTGACCATTTAATATTATGAACAATTAACTACAAACAAATATAATTTCAAAACAACTAAATATAAATATATTTAAAATATTTGCATGCCTAATTTTAAGGTAGAACATAATTGAAACATTTAATATATTTAAGACCTACAAACGGTAACGTAAATTATGTTGATGCAAATAAATTAATCTTTATCTTTATCTTTAAAACGACAGAACAAATTAGATGAAACTGGTATTTGTTGAACCTGAAACAAAAACGCGTCAAAAGTATAGTTCCAAAGAAACTTTCATTGAATGAGCCCCAAGTGAATTGGTTAACTTGAACAAAACGATTTCGCGTCGGGTTTCTTCTCGCCGCCGCCGCTCCGTGCAAATTAACATTATACTTTTTCCCGGCAATTTAGCTCAGCAAACTGAATAAATCATTTATACACTGAAATCACAACTGCAGTTTAACTAATTTATGATAGTATCAAAAATTCGAAGGCATATGCCATCGGTTGGTGTTCTAATAACATAGGCTAGTAATCTGCCACGTGGAATGATAACTACTATGCAAAATGTGGGCATGTGCCAATTATTATGTTTGGACGTGTCTCATACTACCCCTACTTGGTCGTACTGAGTATGGATCTGAGGATCTCCATCATGGGGATTACAGTCGTGAGCATGTTTTTTTTTTAATACTACCTACTTACTAATGAATTTCAAATAACCCCTAATTAGATGCTTAGTATGCGTCAACCCAGCGACCCGTTTTTTCCATTATATAGTTCGCTTTTAGTTAACTTCCTGACCGGCCAAAGTGGCGGAAAATTGAAAGAAATTTTATACGTTGTACTAAAAATACCGTAATTACTGCTTCAATATTATAGAAGAAAGACTGAAAAGACCCCTCCAGGAATCTTCAAGGTTTTTCTGATGTTTCAAAGAAAAACCTTCATACGTGAGCAATCAAAGATGGTGCCTGGTGTTTAATTTGTCTATATCTGAATCACGAGGAGTCAAACGATACCTCATAGTTTATTGAAATCTATCAAGGTAAACTCATTTTACTTAATTAAATAATTGTCATTGCTTATTCGTTTCTTAAAACATGACTATTATATCTAGGAATTAAGATTAATAATTAAATACCCAACAGATACATACTTAGTCCTGACTCCACAAGGATTCCCTGTGTCGTGGGTATCAGACTCGGAGTTTGGGCGTTGCGTTAGACACATCGCCAAAAAATGCAAACATGACTGTGACGATGGAGATCCTAAGATTCATAATTAGTAAGACCAAGTAGGGGTAGTATGAGACACGTCCAAACATAATAGTTTATGTTACACTGCGATGTACCTTTTTATAAACGGCACTAGGTAACTCACTGATACATAAGCGTAGCCTTCATCTGGGAAAACACATTCTTAGCCCAGATGAACTAAAACTCATAACACCCAAAAAGATCCTGCAGTTTCTAACAGCGGCAGGGCTGACAGGTGAATTATGAACGCCACTGCGGGGAAAATAAACAAGTGGCGATCACAATAGGCCTTACGGCCGCAGTGATACCAAAGCCACTAAAAACAAAAATAAAACAAAAAAAAAAATGAACTAAAGGGTTAGGGGTAACGTTTCTATTGGAAATGTACGTTTTGTTTCGAATGCATATGCACAGAACAATCGAAGTATCCTCCCGCGGTATCGATAAGTCAATTTATTATTGGAATATATAGTGAAGCTGTTTTATCAGAATTTCATATCATGCACTCGGATAAATCAGTGAAACGCGCTTGGAAGGATATATAAAAATCTTATGTTATTGAACAACCCCAAGGAAATGGTGCAATATGATGTTAAAGTTAATATGGGAGAAATTTAAGGCACGATGCGAATAACTTTAAACTCGAAATAATAACTCAACAAAATAAAAATACACGTTTTTTTGAAACTAATCGAGTGCCATTGTTTCTGGGGAGAATTTTATTATATCGCGGTGAGAGATACATCAAATATGAAGAAGATACCTAATCTTAAAAAGCAAGTAAAGGCTCACTTGTAACAAATACCTTAGTGTAATAAAATGTTACGGTTTTATCGGAAAAAATATTTTATGACAGTTATGAAACTTAAATACTAAGCATAAATACTAGTAAACGAAATAAAGCTACATTAAATAAATGAATAAATGAATATTTATTTCGACGACGTTGGATAACAGTGAAAATTAAACTAAATTGTTTTATATAATAAAAAAACTTGTATGTGATAAAAACCACATAAAGTCGTTCTAACAACATAGGAATAAAAACGATCACAATAGAACAATGTATATTTATAAGCATGAAAGTTCACATATTAATTAATGGCCTATTCTCCAAGAGGCATTCCAGTCCATAAAATACTTGATAGAACGTGGAATATAGGTCAAGGTCGAGCTTACTAACAAGGTAACGTTGGGAGAGGTACCGGTGCAATGGGGGAATCCACCCCTTCCACCCACATAAAAAAAGAATAGGGGGTGGAAGCACCCCCTGTGCTTTTTTTATTGGAATTCGTGAGACGGCTTTCTAAATCCCACCCGATGAATGTTTTAAATTTTGCACAAACGAAACCAATATTTCAGATTTATTTTAAAGTAAAGTTTACTTGCGTTTTTATTTTTAATGGGACGGTTGTTTTTTAAGACCTAAACATTATGGTTCAATTTAAAACTGTGTTGGCCAAGTGAGCAGTAGGCCTACCTATACGGGCCTACCTCCGATCAAGAATTGAATGTTGACTTGAAATATGAAGAGCGCATCGTCACGTGTATAAATAAAAATAAAATAAAATTATATAAATTAATTATAAAAATTGTTTATTTCGAGCCACACAACTCATATATATAACTAGAAAAAATGGTGAAGGGATACATTGTGAGGAAACCAACATGCTAGAATAATTTGAAAGTGAGTGTTGCAATGAGCGGCAATGTGTTTATTGTCACTATAACACACCACAAGATAATAAAAGAAAAAAAGAAAAAAATAAAGAAAACCATAATATATCAGTTATAACAATATAAATGAAAAAGTTTGTATGGATAGATGTTTGGATGTTTATCGCTAAGGTTCTTTCTTACCTTAGACTTGTCGTTTCGCCTGATATGATGAATTTCGATTATTTGGACGCCAACAAAATAATAATGGCAACATCTAAAAAACACGCTATAAAATTAAAATTATAATAAATAATTCCACTATCACCTTCTGGCTCCATCGTTTGATCAGTTCCAAGATACCAAATTATAGTTTTGTCATCAGAACTACATATATTTAAAGTATGTGGTATGATTGTCACAACCAAGGTTGTTCTTGATTATCAAAACTTGGAAATCTTCTCGTGCTCGTTTTAGTCTCCGTAACGGTATTTTATTATTAACTATCTATCTATCTATATTATAATGTAAGAGGTTTAAGAATGTAAAAGGTCAAATACGGTACATTGAAGATATATTTTTTTTGTTTGGTTCTTTTTAATCGATACTGATTCCCAATATGTATTTTTTTGAATTTTTGTCTGTCTGTCTGTCTATCTATACAGGGTGTAATCGTTAAGTGTGCACAGGCGATTATTCCGTAACTATTGCAGATATCAAAAAACTTTAAACTGATATCGAAAGTACTTTACCTAATGAGTAAAATGACATTAATAACTTTTTAAAAATAAAACGAGAAATATCCAAAAAAATTACATTAATCACTCCCATACATTTTATTTCTTAGTAAGTACAAAATTTTGTGTTCAAAGCATATGTTCGAAGTGACGTCCTCCTTGTGCAATACAATGACGAGCTCTATTTACAGTTTCTAAATGAACTTTCCTTAACATTTGCGGAGTAGTTAAAGCAATTGCACGACGTACACGATTCTGTAACTCTTCTAGGCTGTGTACTCTCTCAGCGTACACGTGGTCTTTGACAAATCCCCATAGGAAGAAATCACAAGGCGTGAGATCCGGGGATCTGGCAGGCCAAGGGGTTGCACTATTATTGGCTATTAAGCCATTATAATTGTTTCGTAAGAAATTCATTACAACATTTGTATTATGTGCAGGTGCTCCATCTTGTTGAAAAATTATCGACCTTCTTTCATCGTCTGGAATTGGTTCTAAGAGACTTGGCATATCGTTTTGTACAAAGGAGAAATATCTCTGTCCATTTAAGGTTCCACTGTAAAAATATGGCCCAATGATCCGATCTCCAAGAATACCACACCACACATTAATTGAGAATCGCACCTGAGCTCTAACTTCAGTAGTTAAGCGAGGATTGTCAATTGACCAATAATGCGAGTTTTTTCTATTGTAAATGCCGCAGTTTGAAACATTACTTTCATCGGTCCATAAAATTGACCTTACATTGACATAATTATTGACTAGCCAATTGCAATAGACCAGCCGACGAGCAGGATCATCATTGTGCAGCGTTTGAGTAGGTTTTATCTTAAATCATTTATACACTGAAATCACAACTGCAGTTTAACTAATTTATGATAGTATCAAAAATTCGAAGGCATATGCCATCGGTTGGTGTTCTAATAACATAGGCTAGTAATCTGCCACGTGGAATGATAACTACTATGCAAAATGTGGGCATGTGCCAATTATTATGTTTGGACGTGTCTCATACTACCCCTACTTGGTCGTACTGAGTATGGATCTGAGGATCTCCATCATGGGGATTACAGTCGTGAGCATGTTTTTTTTTTAATACTACCTACTTACTAATGAATTTCAAATAACCCCTAATTAGATGCTTAGTATGCGTCAACCCAGCGACCCGTTTTTTCCATTATATAGTTCGCTTTTAGTTAACTTCCTGACCGGCCAAAGTGGCGGAAAATTGAAAGAAATTTTATACGTTGTACTAAAAATACCGTAATTACTGCTTCAATATTATAGAAGAAAGACTGAAAAGACCCCTCCAGGAATCTTCAAGGTTTTTCTGATGTTTCAAAGAAAAACCTTCATACGTGAGCAATCAAAGATGGTGCCTGGTGTTTAATTTGTCTATATCTGAATCACGAGGAGTCAAACGATACCTCATAGTTTATTGAAATCTATCAAGGTAAACTCATTTTACTTAATTAAATAATTGTCATTGCTTATTCGTTTCTTAAAACATGACTATTATATCTAGGAATTAAGATTAATAATTAAATACCCAACAGATACATACTTAGTCCTGACTCCACAAGGATTCCCTGTGTCGTGGGTATCAGACTCGGAGTTTGGGCGTTGCGTTAGACACATCGCCAAAAAATGCAAACATGACTGTGACGATGGAGATCCTAAGATTCATAATTAGTAAGACCAAGTAGGGGTAGTATGAGACACGTCCAAACATAATAGTTTATGTTACACTGCGATGTACCTTTTTATAAACGGCACTAGGTAACTCGGGTGATAAACAAACAAACAAACAAAACTTGCTCATGTGCAAAGCAAACACGGGCTCTAGAGCGCAGTATATTAGAATTAATATTTACATAACGCAAACATTACTGAACTGCGCTCTAGATATACCGTGGTCGTGGTCCAACAATTCTGTACATCCAGTTGAACTTAGTCATAGTTCAACTGGTAGGAACGTGTGGACGAAATGAGATGGGGCATGTCGGTTGGGTTGAGGGCAAAGTTTATTAATGACAAAGTCTAAGCGAAGTTCACACGAGAGAAAAAAATACCACGCAGCCGACCACGAAGATGGAGAGAATAACTTGACTCGTATATTTGAAATACTGATGAGGGTATACAATTTTGAATTTATGCCTTAACCGAAAGACCTAACTGGAAGATTTGGGAAGATAATGAGTACCGGCGTACTCATTATCTTCCCAAAGTTCATATTTTTTAACGCTCACTTGTGACTAAAATTCACACATCTATCATTTCTGTTACGAGCACGTATCACTCGTGCTAAAAACACTCCGTGATTATTTGAAATTCGCGTTTTGCTGTACCTTATTTCATGGACATTGATAAATACTTTTTTACGAAAACGATACGGAACCCGTTTTTAAGTAAGTATGTATTTTGTATTTATTCTCTGTGTATGTTGGAACGCAACTGTACGACATACGATTGCGATAGCATGCGATTCAAAAATACGTCTTCTGGTGAGTACTTCTAGTATCGATCGAGATTTCACAGTCATCGATGATATTTTTTTCATTACCATTAGCACTTATATTATAATCTCCATTAGTGATTATGTTTTGTTTTCAATTTTGTCCAGATTATTTCGATAAAGATGTTTGTTGTGATTTTAAATTACGTCCAGCTGGGCTTCGATTCGACATCAAGCTGTCAATATCGAAGTCATTTCATTCGTTCACAAACCTTCATTCACCTGTGGAGTCGGAAAAAAGTGAGATCCTCGTGTGAGAGAAAAATACTGTTTTTTTATCGAAAACAATTGACCGCCGCCGGCCGGCTTTTCGTGGTATTGAAAATTTGCGACATATTTGAAGCAGTGAATAACAAACCATTACGGATTTCTGGATTTGACCGGCAGACACGGGCAAGGTACGTGAGTTTGATGTGTTGGTTCTAATTTCTTTATCATAAACAATATCCTTATCGAAATAATCGGCAATTTCTATCTCATCGCATAATTGACCCATGTTGCAATCTACATTCTATACAGATTTGTAACAGATTATGAAATAAGCGCACGGTGATATTCAAGATACGACTCCCAGAGGTGTAGGTGGAGCGTATATATTGTATTCTTAGTTGTACTCTGAGCATAGTACCTACGCGGGGTTTTTGATTTGGAGCCACTAAACCAATGAACTAATTTTGTGGTATAGCAAAAAGCCTAGCCCAAAGAACCCTTCTGAACTCATGCTTTGAAGAGTCGACCAATCTTTGGAGAAACTCTCCAGGCATGAACCATTCTAAAGCACTGATCAAAGCCTTTGACAAACGGTATACCAACCAAATCTTAGCGCTAAACAGAAACTACCTTCGCACTATGGTAAGAGCCTTGACTGGACACTGTCGCCTCAACAAGCACATGTTCAAACTAAGGCTGAGTGACACGCAAACCTGCAGACTCTGTAATGAGGCAGACGAATCGCCCCTTCATCTGTTAGGAGAGTGTGGACCACTGATACATAAGCGTAGCCTTCATCTGGGAAAACACATTCTTAGCCCAGATGAACTAAAACTCATAACACCCAAAAAGATCCTGCAGTTTCTAACAGCGGCAGGGCTGACAGGTGAATTATGAACGCCACTGCGGGGAAAATAAACAAGTGGCGATCACAATAGGCCTTACGGCCGCAGTGATACCAAAGCCACTAAAAACAAAAATAAAACAAAAAAAAAATGAACTAAAGGGCTTTTAACGTTTCTATTGGAAATGTACGTTTTGTTTCGAATGCATATGCACAGAACAATCGAAGTATCCTCCCGCGGTATCGATAAGTCAATTTATTATTGGAATATATAGTGAAGCTGTTTTATCAGAATTTCATATCATGCACTCGGATAAATCAGTGAAACGCGCTTGGAAGGATATATAAAAATCTTATGTTATTGAACAACCCCAAGGAAATGGTGCAATATGATGTTAAAGTTAATATGGGAGAAATTTAAGGCACGATGCGAATAACTTTAAACTCGAAATAATAACTCAACAAAATAAAAATACACGTTTTTTTGAAACTAATCGAGTGCCATTGTTTCTGGGGAGAATTTTATTATATCGCGGTGAGAGATACATCAAATATGAAGAAGATACCTAATCTTAAAAAGCAAGTAAAGGCTCACTTGTAACAAATACCTTAGTGTAATAAAATGTTACGGTTTTATCGGAAAAAATATTTTATGACAGTTATGAAACTTAAATACTAAGCATAAATACTAGTAAACGAAATAAAGCTACATTAAATAAATGAATAAATGAATATTTATTTCGACGACGTTGGATAACAGTGAAAATTAAACTAAATTGTTTTATATAATAAAAAAACTTGTATGTGATAAAAGCCACATAAAGTCGTTCTAACAACATAGGAATAAAAACGATCACAATAGAACAATGTATATTTATAAGCATGAAAGTTCACATATTAATTAATGGCCTATTCTCCAAGAGGCATTCCAGTCCATAAAATACTTGATAGAACGTGGAATATAGGTCAAGGTCGAGCTTACTAACAAGGTAACGTTGGGAGAGGTACCGGTGCAATGGGGGAATCCACCCCTTCCACCCACATAAAAAAAGAATAGGGGGTGGAAGCACCCCCTGTGCTTTTTTTATTGGAATTCGTGAGACGGCTTTCTAAATCCCACCCGATGAATGTTTTAAATTTTGCACAAACGAAACCAATATTTCAGATTTATTTTAAAGTAAAGTTTACTTGCGTTTTTATTTTTAATGGGACGGTTGTTTTTTAAGACCTAAACATTATGGTTCAATTTAAAACTGTGTTGGCCAAGTGAGCAGTAGGCCTACCTATACGGGCCTACCTCCGATCAAGAATTGAATTTTGACTTGAAATATGAAGAGCGCATCGTCACGTGTATAAATAAAAATAAAATAAAATTATATAAATTAATTATAAAAATTGTTTATTTCGAGCCACACAACTCATATATATAACTAGAAAAAATGGTGAAGGGATACATTGTGAGGAAACCAACATGCTAGAATAATTTGAAAGTGAGTGTTGCAATGAGCGGCAATGTGTTTATTGTCACTATAACACACCACAATGTGTTATAATAAAAGAAAAAAAGAAAAAAATAAAGAAAACCATAATATATCAGTTATAACAATATAAATGAAAAAGTTTGTATGGATAGATGTTTGGATGTTTATCGCTAAGGTTCTTTCTTACCTTAGACTTGTCGTTTCGCCTGATATGATGAATTTCGATTATTTGGACGCCAACAAAATAATAATGGCAACATCTAAAAAACACGCTATAAAATTAAAATTATAATAAATAATTCCACTATCACCTTCTGGCTCCATCGTTAGATCAGTTCCAAGATACCAAATTATAGTTTTGTCATCAGAACTACATATATTTAAAGTATGTGGTATGATTGTCACAACCAAGGTTGTTCTTGATTATCAAAACTTGGAAATCTTCTCGTGCTCGTTTTAGTCTCCGTAACGGTATTTTATTATTAACTATCTATCTATCTATATTATAATGTAAGAGGTTTAAGAATGTAAAAGGTCAAATACGGTACATTGAAGATATATTTTTTTTGTTTGGTTCTTTTTAATCGATACTGATTCCCAATATGTATTTTTTTGAATTTTTGTCTGTCTGTCTGTCTATCTATACAGGGTGTAATCGTTAAGTGTGCACAGGCGATTATTCCGTAACTATTGCAGATATCAAAAAACTTTAAACTGATATCGAAAGTACTTTACCTAATGAGTAAAATGACATTAATAACTTTTTAAAAATAAAACGAGAAATATCCAAAAAAATTACATTAATCACTCCCATACATTTTATTTCTTAGTAAGTACAAAATTTTGTGTTCAAAGCATATGTTCGAAGTGACGTCCTCCTTGTGCAATACAATGACGAGCTCTATTTACAGTTTCTAAATGAACTTTCCTTAACATTTGCGGAGTAATTAAAGCAATTGCACGACGTACACGATTCTGTAACTCTTCTAGGCTGTGTACTCTCTCAGCGTACACGTGGTCTTTGACAAATCCCCATAGGAAGAAATCACAAGGCGTGAGATCCGGGGATCTGGCAGGCCAAGGGGTTGCACTATTATTGGCTATTAAGCCATTATAATTGTTTCGTAAGAAATTCATTACAACATTTGTATTATGTGCAGGTGCTCCATCTTGTTGAAAAATTATCGACCTTCTTTCATCGTCTGGAATTGGTTCTAAGAGACTTGGCATATCGTTTTGTACAAAGGAGAAATATCTCTGTCCATTTAAGGTTCCACTGTAAAAATATGGCCCAATGATCCGATCTCCAAGAATACCACACCACACATTAATTGAGAATCGCACCTGAGCTCTAACTTCAGTAGTTAAGCGAGGATTGTCAATTGACCAATAATGCGAGTTTTTTCTATTGTAAATGCCGCAGTTTGAAACATTACTTTCATCGGTCCATAAAATTGACCTTACATTGACATAATTATTGACTAGCCAATTGCAATAGACCAGCCGACGAGCAGGATCATCATTGTGCAGCGTTTGAGTAGGTTTTATCTTAAATGCTTTGAAGTTGTGTTTTTTTAATAACTTGTGTACATAATTGTGGGACACTGGAAATGATCGGGCCACTGAACGCGTTGATTCTTGTGGATTATCTACTACGTAGTTAATAATATTGTTATAAGTCATTATCAAATTCCGGAGCTCTTGTTCTCGAACCTTTTTTTCTGTTAAAAGATCCATAATTTATCAAATTGTTATCCAACTTACGTAAATACGTACCAGAAGGAACTTCTCTATCTGGGTACTCTCTTCTGTAGGCGATAATGGCCGCCCTATTGTTACAATCATGTTTGTAGTACATTTTTAACATGTCCCTCTTTTCTGTATTGGAATATGCCATTTTTCAATCAATAAATGCAACAATCACGATTATTAACGCAAATTGAAAAATACAATAAATTGGCGGGAACGAGAACCCGCGATAAAGAATTTGAATTTAGAACGAACACCAAAGAGTATCTTTCTTTTTGTTTTTATTTAGTATGTTGCTTTTCAGCTAGTTCAAATCAATACAATATTGAAACAAGGTTTATTATAAATTTGAAGTGGTAAGATAATTAATCTACACGTGTATCTACTTGAAATTCATTAATACCTTCATATCGTACATAATTATAAAATGACAAGGGTAAAATGAGTAGGTACTATTCCACTTAAAATAAGGAAACTAAAACCTTTCTACTATCTCATACTAAATGTATGGGAGTGATTAATGTATTTTTTTTGGATATTTCTCGTTTTATTTTTAAAAAGTTATTAATGTCATTTTACTCATTAGGTAAAGTACTTTCGATATCAGTTTAAAGTTTTTTGATATCTGCAATAGTTACGGAATAATCGCCTGTGCACACTTAACGATTACACCCTGTATATGAAACGCGCATCACGATGAAACTACTGAATACATTCAAATGAAACTTGGCATGATTTGAGTTTATACTACGGAGCAGGGCATAGAATACTTTTTATCTCGAAATTCAGGATGTAAGTCAAAATGTGTACTTGGTTGTAATTCATTAACGCGTAGTCCGATTTCATTCTTTCTTTTTAAAGCTTGAGATTTGAGTTCATACTACGTACGGTTCATTTTAAGCTGGCGTAAGCACTTTATCGTATAGGCTTAATAGATAAGGCATATAGTCAGACCAGATATTGCAAAACGATCATTATACATAGTATAGACGTCCAAAATAACTTGAAACCTAGAATGTATAGGAACCTTCGAGTGCATGTCTCATCTTAAGCTGGCGTAAGATGTGTAGTGCACTTTGTAGTGTACGCGGAGTAGGTAGTCCTATTGTCAAAGTTAGTAATGCCACTCCGAACGTAAAACCTAAACGTTTTTTTCACGTAACAATTACAAAATTTCAATTACATCTTTTTTGTAGTTTTTAGCCGACTTAAAAAAAGGACGAGGTTCTCAATTGGACTCTATGTTTTTTTTATAGTGTTTGTTTATTACGCGATATCTTCGCCAATTGTAAACCGATTTAAATGATTCTTTTTTTGAATCCTGGGTTAATTTCTTCTGAGAAGTACAACCTGAGAGTTTTCAAGTTCAAAGTAAAAAGTTGATAAGAATGCTTCACCGCAGTCTCCGGCGTTGCTTAATATGAGACAAACTGTGGTCAAATGCGAATAATTAGTCGGCAGGGATGGCTATCGCGAACGAAGTCGCGGGTACAGCCGCGTTCCTATTAGTTCCTAAATCTCTAGAGAACAATGTTTTTCGTTATGTGTTTTTGCTCTTGTGCTCTGAACCCGTCATTTTCGCACTACGCGTATTTTCGCATGGAGTGACAGTGACATGCAAGTCTGAATATGACCGCTCATAACATGCGGGTTTTCTTTTATTTTTATTATACTTGGGGGTAACTGGGTAAATGGTATGTTTATGGGTATGTGTGTGAAAACTTCGTAAGCTCACATTGTGTAATCGTTGGGGACGTATTTACACAACTTAACATATTTGCTAATAATGAAAGGATTAGTGGTATTTCGATCCGAAGGTCACGGGTTCAAATCACGTCGAGCACCTATTATTTTTTTATGTGTAAAACATAATACGCAATGCTAGTGTCCGCATACATGTTCTCCAATGAAAAAAACATCTCGAGGAAATAGGCATGTACTAGAACCAAAAAAGCGACAGAGACGCTTGCATAAAAGGAGCCCCCCCTACAAGGCGTAGTGGTTCTTACACTTCCGGTCTTTGGATCTTTTTTAAGGCCATTACGTCAACCTGGTCAGAACACTGATCCAACACAGGTGACCAAGAAAGAACAGGTGACACGAAGAAGAATATGTTGGAAATATTTTTTTACTAAATTTATCGTATGAGGACCAAAGGAATAATATTTAAATCAAGTGTGTAAAGACTCACTTGGTTTAAATATTTTACAAGCTAGCTATAGTTTTTACGATTTACTAATCATGGTGTTTTCTTTAGCGCGCAAAGACGTGGCAAGGAGTTGGCATCAAGCCAAAGCTCCTATCGCAAATTTCAAGCCACCATCCTATCCAGACCTCCGACCTCCCCTACGATTGTATAAAATCTTTAGAATTACCGCAAACTTGCAGGACATACAGAGTTCTTTAGGTAATGGTTGAGCATTGCTGTATTCAGGTTGTTGTTTTCTTTACAAGAACCGTGGTGTTGGGCCTACTGTCACCGTTTTCTATGATGAGTGTACTCAACATAGAAAACGTTGACAAAGAAAACTTGAAAGGTTTATTGCGGCATCACAGGAAAAAGCATAATACTACCTAGGTAATACACGGTAACCTGCACACTGTTTAAGCACAATCGCCATAGCAAAATAGAATTTCTGAGAGAGCGAGTGAGTCAAGTTGGACATTTTATGTATGTATATGTGTCCGACAATAATTTTGAAATGGTTAGTCTGAATAATGGATGAATATTTTGACAGAATGTTTGAAGTTCTGTGAGCGTGATGTATGACTGAGCGTCGAGTTTATTTCTTTTATTTTATTGCATTTTCGACATGTTTCTCGATTGATATTTCCGTTATTACTAGTTTTTATTTCAATATCATGAATTAATTTTACTGTTGACATTTTAATCTGACTATTTTAAATACGTGTTAGTGGTTAAACCTATTTTAATTAAAGTATATAAATAAATACAAAATACAAATAGTTGATAAAAAAACAAACACGCTCACGACTGTCTTCCCCATGAAGGACATCCTCAGATACATACTCAGTGAGTAGATCTTTGAGGATACCAAGTAGGGGGTAGTCAGAGGCACGTCCAAACATTACATTTGGTACATGCCCGCGTTTTGCAAGTAGTAAGCATTCCACGTGACAGGTTGCAAGCCCATCGCCGCTACATTCTAACAAACAAACATTCTACTCCAAAAATATACGAGTAAGCATACCGACAAGTCGCGTCGCGGGTAAAAATGCCGGGCATAAATAATATAATTAATGTGGGAGATATGTTGTGTTCTGTTTGCAAGCTAGGTAATTTTGTTTGAACTTTGACCGGAACTTCATGTATATCCAAGTAGATATGCATCCTACTTTTTGCTACGCTGTTCAGAGAATGATATTATTAAAATGGAAATATTCGGATGAATTTTCCGTACGTATATGTTTCGAAGAGAAAAGGCGTTACCTGAATGAACCCTTATAGTTTCGTCATGCCCTCAGTTAGAGCGTAGGTAAGTATCGAGATAATGTTCGGTGATAAATTTTTATGATTTTTTTTTAAATTAGCAAATTAAATAAAAAATATTTCTCAGTACATTATTTTTTTCATATATCAATTTTCGGTTTTCTTAGGAGCCTTATGATAAGAAACCCACGTTTTTGCTGATATTTGAAGTACTGATTTTCAATAATAGTGATGTTAATTTCAAACTTTGTCAGTTTAGTGTGTCAGTGGATAGTACTGAATTGGTTTTAAATCTAACAATAAAACTAAAATGATAACGCTCTGAAGGGTAGTTTAAAGCCATAGATCTCAGTTATCCTTGTTAATAAACTATTGGATTTTTCCTTTAAATCTCTAATATCTTAAAATATAATTAGAAGCAAAATAAATATTTCCAAAAATCCAAACAAATGTGAAACAATACCATAAAATGTATTATAGTACGTAGCTAGAATCATCAAGGTTTATGGGTAAGTTATTTAAAGAAACAAACTCATAACTCTTTTCCCCATGATGGATATCATCAGATGCATACTCAGTGAGTAGAGATTAGTATCTTTGAGAATACTAAATAATTTATACATACATAAATTCACTTTCATTAGAAAAATTGCAAGTAAATATTTTATTTTCCACAAGTCTGAAACAAGCACGCGTATAATGAGAAATACGAGCAGTTATCGCCGAGCAGTGAATAATTCTGAGCTTGATTTTTAAAAAAGCGGCTCTTAAACATATAAAGAGTTTATGATTTAAAGTCAGCTACCAAAAAGCCAGCATATGACTTCAAAGAAGGCACTTAAATGCGCGTCTCTCTAACGGCGAGGGGCATTTGGTAATAAAAAGTCGAGTTCGGGAAATAAAAAGGCGAGTTCGGGATCCTTACATAACGTGTCTCGACACGTCTTGGGCAATTGAATTCTGCCAACCCTAGCAAACCCCTGGCCGGTAGCAGAGTTCGTTACGGGCTGACCGCCTGACGAGGCATTTGGCGCCGGACAAATAATATGGCAATTGCGAAATGTTTAACTTACGACATCCGACGTCGGTCCAGTGGCCAACACGACTCACCATTGAGCCTTTGAATTACCCCAGTTGTGTTTTGAGGTTACTAGGAACTGAGAATTGTTGGGCGAGACCGCCAGACGGCTTTGAACAATTAAGACACGAAGGAGAATTTATAGGAAATGTATTATTATTTTCAGATGTGTATTCCTTTTTCTATTGCAATGCCCCCTAGTGACATGTGGCGATATATAAAACATATACACTATAACTAAACACCTTAGTTTCTGTGAAATGTGGAAAAAATGGTACAAACAAAACACATTAAAAAACGATCGTAGCGGGTAAAAATACAGAAATATACAGTTTATGAAAAAGCCAAAAGAAAAAGTGTTATCTAAAAATGTTCGTTCCTTCTATATTATTTTGTGTTAAGTGACAAACTGTGATGTCGGAGTTTTAATAAAGATAGATAGATATACTCTTTATAGAGCATAACACCATTTTACAGTACAAAATATAAATCATACTAAGATAACAAAATTAATGCTCACTGAAAGCCATTTCTTGCAGACAGCATTAGGATGTATGAGTATGTATGTATGGATGTAACACACCTGGCCACACCTCGAAACAGTACTAGTAGTGCATGGGTGGTATATAGTTTATTTTTTGTGTATGACATTCACAAAAATAGTATGTTAAAATATACATCACAACATCACTCTCTATCCAAAGTCCGTCTAGGTAAGACCGTCTATTGTACATTCTTAAGAATAATATTTTGTTTAAGGTGTACAATAAAGTATTTTTATTCATTCATTCAGTTCAGCCATATAAAGCAGTTCTAGTGCTTCTTGATACAACTCGTCTACACTCCACTTTAGTGGTTGTTTTATTTTGCACACGACTACAGAGAAAGTTTCACTTCAGGATTTCCAGCTTTTTCGTGTCTACCCTATTAGTCATAAGTGTATTATAATATATGTAGTTACAGGTTTCATTAATTATTCGACATCGTGGGCTAACCTTGACCACAGCCTTGACACTCGATTCTAATTGCAATTTGGGATTAGTGTTGGTACTCTTAAATGCATGGAATTATATGGAACTAAATGAAATCGACTATGATATTTCACTTCACTTCTTGATGGGGTATGCTATTTATTGGTAACTATGCTATTTATTGGTAGGTAATTTGGACGCGACTTTGTTGTTGACATTACAGATTGGAGTATAGTTTGCGAAAGAAATTTCACAGGTTGGATTTATCATCATCTAGCCCCAAACTAAGCGAGCTTGTATTATGGGAACTACACGAGTAATATACTACTAATATTTCCTTTTTTTGGTAACTACGTACATAGAAAACATAGCAGTAAGTATTTTTAAGAAATAAAGGCTTATATTAATATTCTAATTATTTTACATAGGCATGTACATAGATAAAGTCTGTACAAGTCTGTTCGTCTGGCTCAAAAATGTTCAAAAACATGGAAATAGGGGAAAAAGACGAGCAATGCCCCCTTATTATGCTATAAAACTTTTAAACGTTGCTATTGACAAGACAAATTAGTCGTTTCCCATTACAATTTTGTTAATATAATAAAGATTTTCTCCAGTACTTTATCATTTACTCTCTCAATTAAACTATGAATAACCAAAGAGATGTTACAGACATGAAGTTGCATGCTTCATAATATCACTTATAGTTATACTTTATGAGAGCCACTTCACTTCACTTCTTGGTCATAGCTTTCATTGGAAAACAGTCGAACAAATATCCAACCGCCTTTAGCGAGACGTGCTCATCCATAAACCCGATTTATCAATATTGAAGCCGAATTAATCGATATTGATGTTTTACTGATGCAGTAACGAGAGTAAACTCAATTATTTGTGCACGTTCGATGTTGCGTGATGTATCATCACGTTTCTCAACCGAATGGGATTTATTACTCCTGTATTGATATTGACGTGTTCCACTTTTCGGAAGTTAAGCTACAAGTACCAGGCTCCACCATGTAGCTCGATATCCAGCTTTCCTCGTGCACTTTATAAAAGCTATAAAATATAATATATAAAATTATTTATTTTCAGACACGAGATCCGTATATATAAATAAAAGTACAAAGAAAATACAGAAATAATATAGGTACATTATGATAGTCCAAAAAAATATAATTTGTATAATATTCTCGGTGGCCACCCACCGTTTGTACATATCTGACAAGGTCAAATGAATGGCAGATCGTTTATTCCTTATAATTGCGTCTGGCTATCGTAGATGAAAAACACACATAGTAACGGGCGTAGCTTTTTCATATACCCTTTCTAACCTCTCCATGATCGTGCACCCATGTGCCAATGGCGAATCTGCCAGAAACTCCTGCTTTTTAAAGAAAAGGGATGTTCTAACTAAACTACATAATATACTTATCCTCTCCGACCTACTACGCTCGTGCACTCATGTCCCGGTACGGAGCAAGTACAGGAACTCTTGTATTTTTAAGGATACGTACCGCCGCAACCGATCGTGAAGGATTAATGTTTTGTATGCAAGTACTCTCGGACTTGAATCGAACGGTCCGTTCATGCTAAATATATGAGTCAATATCCATACCTCGTAGCTTCTATTTTTATGCTTTAATTGGCTGCAGGTACCCAAATGAATTTCCATTTTGCATGCAAGTTAGCGAAGAAATCTCTAATTACTCTGAATAATTATAGCAATATTCTATTTATGAAATACTACTAGTAGGATGAAAACCAACTCGTGTTAATTGAGTTTGCTTGTTGTGGCTAGAGCAAAGAGCCCTGTCAACGGCTTGCTCTACTAATTGGTACACAACGAAGAATTTAAGCGTATATTTTAAGTTATTTTTGTTTGTGTCTGAATAATGAAAAACGATGTTTATTTCGCTGGTGTAGTATCCGGATGCCATGCTATTACAGATCTCACAAATAGGTTCAGCCGTTATCTATCTTTTTGTCTGTCTGTCTGTCTGACTGTCTATTTGTATCTGGAACGCGCATCACGCCAAAACTACTGAATACATTCAAATGAAACTTGACACGGTTTGAGTTTATACTACGGAGCAGGACATAGGATACTTTTTATCCCGAAATTCAGCACGGTTCCTTTGGGAGAGGGGATGAAAGTCAAAATGTATACTTGGTTGTAATTCATTAACGTGTAGTCCGATTTCATTCATTCTTTTTTGTTAGAAAGGAGGTACTTTTAAGACTGTCCCGTAAATATTTCAAGGTCATCGGTTTCGTAGTTCAGAATATACAGTCATCACAACCCTCAGTTAATACTGAGGATTGTGATGGGTTGTATGTATTTTATTGAGTAGATCTTTGAGGATACCAAGTAGTTAATTCTTCACGAATTAACGGTTGATAGTCAGAGGCACGTTCAAACATTACATTTCGTACATGCCCGCGTATTGCAAGTTAGCATTCCACGTGACAGGTTGCAAGCCCATCGCCGCTGATTTTGGCCTTCGCATTTTTGGTTCTAGGGCATGCCGGTTTCCTCACGATGTTTTCCTTTAGCGTTTCGAGTTGAAAAAACCATTTGTGCACGACTGGGTTCGAACCCACGTCTTCCGGATCATAAGTTGGGGTATCGCCCACTAGGCGAACACTAGGGTTTTAGTCCGATTTCATTAATTATTTTATAAATTAAATCAGAAACGTTCATTATACACAGTATGGATGTCCAAAATAACTTGAAACGTAAAATGTATAGGAACCTTCGAATGTACTCGAAGCTTACACTACAAATCTTAAGCTGCCGTAAGATTTTTAGTGTACGCTGAATAGGTAGTCCTATTGTCAATGTTAGTAACGCCACCCCGAAAAAAAACCAGAACGTTTTTTTCACGTTAAAATTTCAAAATTTCAAAGTCATCATATTTGTAATTTTTACCCGATTTCAAAAATTTAAGAGGAAGTTTTAATTTCGACTATGTTTTTTTTATCGTGTGTGTTTGTTACGCGATATCTTCGCCAATTGTAAACCGATTTTAATTATTCTGTTTTTGAATCCTGGGTTACTGTCTGAGAAATAACCTGGAACCTGGGAGTTTTCAAATCCAAGTAAAAAGCTCCTTTATTGATAAGAGTGCTTTACCGCTGTCTACAGTGTTGCTTAATATGAGACAAATGCGAATAATTAGTCGGAAGGGATGTCAATCGCGAACGAAGTCGCGGGTACAGCTAGAATTATAATTAGAATGATAGAGGTAAAATTATGTACATTGAAGATATTTTAAAAACTTTTTTGAATGGTACTCTATAATCGATAGTGAATCCAAAAATTCACTTTTTTTAATTTTTGTCTGTCTGTTTGGCTGTATCTGGAAACCGCATCACGCCGAAACTACTGAATAAATTCAAATGAAACTTGTCATGATTTAAGTTTATACTACGAAGCAGGAGATAGGATACTTTTTATCCCGAAATTCAGCATGATTCCCTTGGAAGAGGGTATGAAAGGGTTTTGTAGTTCAGAAAATACAGACATCACAACCCTCAGTATTAGGTCCAAATAACTTGAAACCGGGAATGTACAGGAATGTACATATGAACGTACGGCTTATCTTAATCTGGCTTAAACACTTTATTGTATAGGCTTAAGGGATAGGGCATATTTTCAAAGTCAGACCACTCCAAAGGAGTCAATAATGCCAAACGATCATTATACACAGTATGGACGTCCAAAATAACTTGCAACCTAGAATTTATTTACATTCGAGTGCATGTCTCATCTTAAGCTGTCTTAAGATTTGTAGTGCACGCTGAGTAGGTAGTCCTATTGTCAAAGTTAGTAACGCTACCCCGAACGTAAAACCTGAACGTTTTTTATACGTAAAAATTACAAAATTTCAATTCTATCAATTTTGTAGTTTATAACTGACTTCAAAAAAAAGAGGAGGTTCTCAATTCGACTGTATGTTTTATCGTGTCTATATCTTCGATAATTGTAAACAGATTTTAAAGATTCTTTATATGAATCCTGTGTTATTGTCTTCTGAGAAATACAACCTGGAAGTTTTAAAATCCAAAGTAAAAAGCGCGGGTACAGCTATTGTAACAATATTAATCGGTAACAAATATACAAATTTCTTTTAAAACCTTTAAAATTAAATTAACTTTATTATCCCTTCAGTTTTAAACCTTGTTATTCTGTCATGTGGTCAGTCATGTGGTTCAAGCTCTGCTTAGTTTGGGGCTAGATGATTCTGTGTGAAAAATGTTCAGCATTATTATTATTATTATGCATTCTATGCTAGTCTTATGACGAGACAAATATGCAAACGGCCCACCTGATTAAAACTGACTAACATCGGCTATTGACATCTACAATAACTGGGGTATTGCTGATGTGTTGCTTGCTCTGTAGTATTTTTGTTTTAATTTACTTTTTTGTGTCGTGTTATGTTATATTTCAGTCGAAACACTTCAGAAGACAGCTCATTCCAATGTTTACATGTGACGTTTACGAGATTAACATGAAGCCAAGTTGGTTTTGGTAAAATTTAATGCCACTCTGCACTCTGTGATCTGTTTGAAATACTTTCTCCCAATAACCACAAAAATATATCTAGTCAACTCACTTCTTTTACCTATAATCGATTATGCTGACATTGCTTTAATATTTTTCTGAAGAACTTCTTATTAAACTTGATCGTCTGCTTTCAGAGTGTAAATACTTGCATACGTTTTATTTTCTGCCTTCGTAAGTTCGATCATGTGAATAAAATCTTCGCTGAACGGATTCTAATCCGGGAGCGTCGAAACCTAAAGATTCTTGGTGTTATTTAGAGAAATGACTCCAATAATCTTTATGTTACGATAATCAGGTGCAAAGAAATCCTTAAGAACCTCCGTTCGGATAGATCTCTTTGCACCTGTCATACCTTTGATTATCTAAAGAATCTTTTTTGTTTCCGTTCTGACACACACGAAAAATAACTAAGGTCTTCTGACAATATTCTGCTAGACACCCCCGCGCATTGTACATTGTTCCGTGGAAGGTTTTTCTTTGTCAAAGCAGTCCGGCACTGGAATAAACTTCGATTTGAAATCAGAAAGGTAAATCCTAAAGAAGGCTTCATAAGATTAACTCGCCAACACTTCCTTAATAAATTGTATTTATACTTTACTAGCGATTTATAGTTTTCTGGTAGATTTATCACAAAAATATTTCATTCAAACCTTGTCTTGACAATTATTATAAGTTAATATATAACTTCGTATTATAAGTTAGAATTATTATAGTACGCCAACCGCCAATCTCAACAAATTTGGTTGGCTGGTAGAAGATGTTTTAGCATTAAGTCCGCCTATTGTCACTTATATTTATTACGCAATTAAATGTAAATAAAAAAAAACATACTTTCACGTAATAATAGTCTAGTATGTAAAAATTGGCTTCTGTCTAGCTCAGCTCGCATGGTATCTGGACAAAATGCAGCATTATGAAATTTAATCCAAATTAGTTTAGCCGTTACGTTGGTAACGAAACAAATATGCAAATTTCAAAATTATATAGATTCATGTTAAGTACTTATATTCCGTTTCAGACTGCTAGTATACATAAATACATTTTCGATTTTTATTCTAAACCACCTTAAGGCGAGTTTTACTCAGTTTACTTAAGTCACGATCATAAACTCATCTCTACCACACTAAATCTTGAAAGATCAGTCCTATAAGCCATTTAAAACAAAACTGAATTTCAATTCGCTTATCCCCCCTGTCCTCGAAAATTCCGCTTTCCAACTCGACTTATAGGCTTTGCTAGAAGTTATTCAATTTAAAACCCAGACGTATGAAAAGATTTCCTACGAATAGTTGTTGTGCTTTATCCGACTCTACCGGACTCACTATTGAGCTCACAGTACGTTATTTGAAGATACAACGTTCGAACGTTCTGTAGTTGATCCGGTAGTATCTTTAAGTCCAGGATCGTCTTCAATTTCAGCAAACGAAATACCTTCGAAGAAAAGGCATTTTAATGGTTCTACGATGAAAAAATCTAACAATCCTGCGGGGATCCTTGGCCAGATTTTCTGGAATAATGCCAATTTAACAATCGGTATTATTTAAATAGGTTCATTTGGACAGTACTTTGTTCAACGGGAAAATATTCGTACGGATTATTTCGCAATAATTCCACCATCATTGAAACTTTGCACTATGACAATAGTCTATGACAATCTGTTCCACAGATAGTCTTTAATTGACAGTGGACAAGACAAAACCACCTTATACTTATGTGGAAGTTTAACTTGGAGCGTGGACCTATTTTATTACAAAAAAATCGTCGTCTTTTTTCATTTCATCATCAATTGCAGCGCTCATTAGTTTTGTGTGGTGATCAAAACCTATCTAAGAACCTTACTTGGAGACGTACAAACCCACCTTTTAATCGGTTAGCCATTTCTGAGAAAATGGTAACAGACTAACTGATGCGTTATTTTACCGATGACGTAAGGAGCCCATATTTGTGTTTACCATGGTAGGTGTATTTATTTGTTTGTTTGTCTATTACCTCCGAAACGACTTCTAGGATTGTTATGCGGTGTTATGCATTTGACTTGTATTCAAGGATCACTTTTATTCGTAGAAAAGTTTTATCGACACAAATCACGTCACGGGGAACTGCAACAGATGATTGAAAACAAGTGGAAGGTTTTAAAATTTTGCAAACTGTGACTTGTTTGAAATAGAAGTGGCCCCTTCAGGAACGGAACACTGGTAAAATTTTTTTTGCGATGTTAACCCGAGGCTTAACCATTACTTGATGGAGGGTTGTAGTATGAAGCACGGAATAATGCGAGTTTTTCCATGTCCTTTGGATAAGTTAGAAGAATGAATAGGGATTAGTTGTCATGTGCAATCTCAGTAGCAATCTCAGCGGGCTAAAAACGTTGTGTTTTTCAATTTTTCTGTCCATAAATGCGAATGACCTATGTAGTTCTACAGCGAATAAGGTGTATCAATATACATTTCACGGATTGTAATATTAAAACAAATTGCCTAAACAAAAATATAATATCTCGTTGACAGTCTAGCTGTTTTTTTTTACAATGCTCTGTGACAATTTTATATAAGCGGCAATACGTGTGACAAAAATAAATATAAAGTGGACTATATCCCATCGATGTCCAATGTTGCCGAAGGCGCCGTATCGCCAATTAAAATGGCTGATAGCCGGTTTTGAAATGCATTTTTGGACGCCAATATTTATTCGAATCAGTTTGTTCATAAAATGTCAGTTATTACGTCAAGGTTGAGAGTAAAAATTCATTTTGTTCAAAAATATAACCCAATTAAAGAACTAAACGATTTATACTAACTTCTAATGATAGTATAAACTATAAGTTAAAAAAAACGTTGAATACAACATTTTATGCAAATAAGCTTGAATTATTGAGAACTGTAAACGCCGAATTTTAAAAAATGGTACTTTTTGATATTTTGAAGATACCAAGCCAGTATTCAAAATAGGAGACAAAACACTTTTGAAGAATTATATGTCCATCTCACTCCTACAACGTTTCCACGTCTTCAAATCGCAAGAAGATTAGCATTAAGTCCTCCTGGCACTACATTATTTGTGCGGAAGTGATAAATAAATAAATAAGATTCGATGAGTTCCAGCCTCCTGATTAGGCCGGGTTCCGAAGCGGCTACAGTCCCGTAGACCACATCCACATAGTGCGGGAAATTATACAGAAGTCCGATGAGTATTATCGGCCCTTGTGCTTAGCATTCGTGGACTACGAATGAGCCTTCGACACCATCGAAATCTGGACTGTTTTGGAATCCTTGCAGAGATGCCAAGTGGACTATCGTTATATCCAAGTGTTGAGATGTCTGTATAAAACCGCGACCGAGATTGTTTAAGTATAGAACCAGTAGTCTAATCCCATGCAATTTCGCAGAGGAGTCAGACAGACAAAACTGTTCACCAACGCATTGGAAGATCTGTTCTAGACACTGGACTGGGCAAATAATAGGCATCAACATTAATGCCGAGTACATATCACACTTACAATTTGCAGATTATATAGTCCTGATGGCGGAAACACTGCAGGAGCTGCAGGGCCTGCTAGATAACCTAGCTGTTTCTTCTCAACGAATTGGTTTTCGGATGAATATGAATAAAATGAAAATTATGTTCAATAGGAACATAAAACCGGAACCAATCGTCGGATAAAAAGAAAGGATCCTATTAGGCTAGGCAGCGTTCGGAAACTCACGTCGTCATCTTCTCGTCGCCCATACCACAATGCCTGAAAACTAAAGTCTTCATTCAGTGCGTCTTACCAGTAATAATCTACGGTGCAGAGACGTGGAGACTCACAGTAGGGCTAATCCACCAGTTCAAGGTTGCAGAGCGAGCTATGGAAGGGGCTATGCTCTGGGTTTTTCTTCTCTATTTGAAGGATAAAATCCGTAAGAAGATTATCCGACAGAGAACGAAAGACGTTTAGAAAGCTGAAGTGGCAATGGGCTGGTCTTATATAAACTTCTATCGCTATCGAAGAACCAACAACCGTAAGGGGTAAACGAGTTCTTAAGTGGAGACCGCGTCTGGCCAAACGTAGTGTGGGGTGACCCCGGCTAGGTGGAGCGTTGACTTAAGAAAGGCCGACGACCTCTGTGGACAATGAGCGAAGGCCCGTCTGAGACGCAGAAGATTGCGGGTTCGATTCCCGCCGCGGACAAATGTTTGTATCTGCAAATATTTGTCTCGGGTCTAGGTGTTTTCTAGGTATAATAATAGGTATTTACAAAAAAAAAAAAATATTAGTGTATCAGTCATTAAACATAATTCCCATAAAGCAAGCTCTGTTTAGTTTGGGGCTAGATGAAGCTGTGAAAAAAAAATGTCCAGGTGGCAGAAAGTGGAAAGTGGAGCCCGAACACCGGACTCAGTGACGTGTAATGGGAGAGGCCTATGTCCAACAGTGGATTCATGTGGTCTGATGATGAAGCCAGTATTGAAACTTTTTGGCTCCTTAGACAACATCCTCTTTCTGTTCGCAATAACGCCTGCGCAAATATTTAATTGTATGGAAATTGCATAAGCTTCTGAACTGTCACGTGACTCTTACTAAGTTATTCCTTGACACTTTTGCGTTAGCGTAAAAGGAAAACTAAGCGCGATGTCAATATGCTATGTATTCTTCAAACATACTATCTTGTTAGTTGTTTAATATTTTATTGTTTTGTTATGTCACACAATATAATGATGACATAATTAAAGATCACACTTTTCACCAACCCACCGTAAACGAATGCAGACTATGAAATCGAATGAAATGAATGAGTTCGTAAAGTTATCTCTACCTTGAAAACCTATTTATACAGGGTGTAATCGTTAAGTGTGCACAGGCGATTATTCCGTAACTATTGCAGATATCAAAAAACTTTAAACTGATATCGAAAGTACTTTACCTAATGAGTAAAATGACATTAATAACTTTTTAAAAATAAAACGAGAAATATCCAAAAAAAATACATTAATCACTCCCATACATTTAGTATGAGATAGTAGAAAGGTTTTAGTTTCCTTATTTTAAATGGAATAGTACCTACTCATTTTACCCTTGTCATTTTATAATTATGTACGATATGAAGGTATTAATGAATTTCAAGTAGATACACGTGTAGATTAATTATCTTACCACTTCAAATTTATAATAAACCTTGTTTCAATATTGTATTGATTTGAACTAGCTGAAAAGCAACATACTAAATAAAAACAAAAAGAAAGATACTCTTTGGTGTTCGTTCTAAATTCAAATTCTTTATCGCGGGTTCTCGTCCCCGCCAATTTATTGTATTTTTCAATTTGCGTTAATAATCGTGATTGTTGCATTTATTGATTGAAAAATGGCATATTCCAATACAGAAAAGAGGGACATGTTAAAAATGTACTACAAACATGATTGTAACAATAGGGCGGCCATTATCGCCTACAGAAGAGAGTATCCAGATAGAGAAGTTCCTTCTGGTACGTATTTACGTAAGTTGGATAACAATTTGATAAATTATGGATCTTTTAACAGAAAAAAAGGTTCGAGAACAAGAGCTCCGGAATTTGATAATGACTTAGATAACAATATTATTAACTACGTAGTAGATAATCCACAAGAATCAACGCGTTCAGTGGCCCGATCATTTCCAGTGTCCCACAATTATGTACACAAGTTATTAAAAAAACACAACTTCAAAGCATTTAAGATAAAACCTACTCAAACGCTGCACAATGATGATCCTGCTCTTCGGCTGGTCTATTGCAATTGGCTAGTCAATAATTATGTCAATGTAAGGTCAATTTTATGGACCGATGAAAGTAATGTTTCAAACTGCGGCATTTACAATAGAAAAAACTCGCATTATTGGTCAATTGACAATCCTCGCTTAACTACTGAAGTTAGAGCTCAGGTGCGATTCTCAATTAATGTGTGGTGTGGTATTCTTGGAGATCGGATCATTGGGCCATATTTTTACAGTGGAACCTTAAATGGGCAGAGATATTTCTCCTTTGTACAAAACGATATGCCAAGTCTCTTAGAACCAATTCCAGACGATGAAAGAAGGTCGATAATTTTTCAACAAGATGGAGCACCTGCACATAATACAAATGTTGTAATGAATTTCTTACGAAACAATTATAATGGCTTAATAGCCAATAATAGTGCAACCCCTTGGCCTGCCAGATCCCCGGATCTCACGCCTTGTGATTTCTTCCTATGGGGATTTGTCAAAGACCACGTGTACGCTGAGAGAGTACACAGCCTAGAAGAGTTACAGAATCGTGTACGTCGTGCAATTGCTTTAATTACTCCGCAAATGTTAAGGAAAGTTCATTTAGAAACTGTAAATAGAGCTCGTCATTGTATTGCACAAGGAGGACGTCACTTCGAACATATGCTTTGAACACAAAATTTTGTACTTACTAAGAAATAAAATGTATGGGAGTGATTAATGTAATTTTTTTGGATATTTCTCGTTTTATTTTTTGATATCTGCAATAGTTACGGAATAATCGCCTGTGCACACTTAACGATTACACCCTGTATAAATGATAACCCCCCCCCCCCCAACCCCCCTTCCCTACCTAAACGTAACCCTTCCTTATTGGTCCAACACATCCAATAAGGTGTCGAGTCAATCTAGACGGGATAGTGCTCCAATAGCAAGTCGTCTCTGTACCTGTCTCTTTTCAACATGCAGCAGAGACGACCTTCTGTTAAAACTTCAACAGTAAAACCATGCGGCATAAACTGGCTAATGGAGAGAGCAATGCTCGGAATTTAAAAGTTACGCTCTCACAATTTATAGATTGCGGAACCAAAAAAGGATCGACATTGTTGATCCTTACGCATTACGCATCCCTTTGAACAGCGAGGAATCTCGGTTCTGAAAGCGGATACATTTTCCTCGTACGTTGTTGATTATTAAGCTCGGTTAAAGATACGTACGCTGAAGATCCTTGTGGTACACGAATTTAAAAACAAATAAACAGACACATACCATATTCCTGCCCCCACATTAAGATTCCATGTGTCGTGGCTATCAGGAATTACGAGTACCGTATTACGACACCCAGACCCGCAACAAATGGCTGCAGAGCATGCAAACATTTGACCTGCAGCGAGAATCAAACGCGCGCTTCTTGCGTGGCTACTCGCCGCGCCATCGAGGTCGATAAAAAAACCTATCCAAAAACTTTTGTCATAAAAAGTCATACAGAATAACAAGATGACAATCGGTTAAATTGTTTTACATTAAATCATCCATCGCAGCGTCCCCTAGAGACTAGTGTTGATAAAATCTATCTACAAATCGTTTTTGAAGTCATAAAAATCATTTGAAAATCGGTTTACAGATTGTACAGCCTTTTCAGATATAAATGGTAACAGACACATACAATCTTATGGCAAAAAAATACGAGCACCTTACGTCGCGGGTAAAATAAATGAATAGTAAGAAACCATTTTAAAAAACTAGCTTTTGACCCTGAGTGCACCAATCATGTCTTGGTAAAACATAAAACCAGCAATCATAATAAAATGCATACACAAAATTTCGTGTCTGCACTGATGACCGTTGAAGAGTTCCTTTATCTGGAGCTAATCCTGGATGTCGATTCAGGTCATACTTACCAAAATAATGCATTGTCATCGGAACTGAACCAACATATAAAAATTCAACTACTTAGGATAAGAGAAATTGGATCTAATTCAGCTTGCAAAGATTTTACCTTAACAAACAAAATTACATACAAAACATTGCAAGTTAAATAAAAACTTGTAAAAATAACCCAAAACGGGTATAATCAGAAATAAAGAAAATGTATTTTTTAAATATATTATAATATTTAAACGTTGGAAAATATGGAAAATGCAGTATAATCGTTTTATTTACCAAATAATGTTTACATTGCGTAATGGTACGGCACGGAACCACTCTCACTTGCCTTGTATTTGCATAGTTAAGTACACAGGTACTGTCCCTAATTATCTTAGCCTGTACTGTTTTCATTTACATTTCCTTGGCATAAATCTGCTTTCAAAGTTTATTGCAAGTAATTTCAAAGTAGTTGGCTCGTGTTATTTTCACGCGCGCGGCCTTTGGGTTACGTACGACTTTGTTTGTGTGTTTTTTTGTTTGTTGCCCACCTCAAAACAGCTCAACAGATTATAAAAGGTATTATTTTAATTTGGATTGAAGGTCATGATTTTAAGAAAGACCAATAAATGTTCTTTGTTTTGTTTTTTGCAAGTTTGTATTTACTTGTTCATTTAATCGTTTGTATGAGTTCAAGAAAGGTTTTGACGCCATTCGTCACTAAGGACGCTTTGAAAGAATATACATTTTCTAATTTTATAACAAATGACCTCTAGGTAATTTGTTACAAAATTATCGATATGTTATCGATATGTCGTATGTTGCTGCCCTAAAGTGCGAGATGCCATAAGGTACCATAAGCATGTGAAAATAAGATAAAATTTAAAAACTCGTTATAAATCTATAGAATTAAAATTATCGCGAGTATTATTATAGGCGTAATAATATTCGCTATAAATTGGTTAACCTAACTATTTTGTTCTATGCATATCTTTGTATACAAACCAGTAAGCCACAGTCGCCAACTATACGTATTGAGTACCAGGCCGAGTACGTCCTCATTTACAGGAGGTAAATGAGGACGTTTCCTTCAACCTGTCACGAATCCGAACTACTTGCAAAACGCGGGCATGTGCAAAATATTATGTTTGGACGTGCCTCCGTCTATCCCCTACTTGGTCTTCTCAAAGATCTACAAAGATCACGAGTATGTATCTGAGGATGTCTATAATGGGGAGTAGTCGTGAATGTGTTTGCTTATTTGTTTTTTTATGTTTTATTTTTATGTAGGGGCAGTAATTGGAGCTGTTTCTCTTTAGGTTTGCTTACATCCTTGTAAATTCCTATTCACATTTTACCCGGTAGGTACAACTCAAGTGCTTAAAAGCTGATGGCGCGCGTAGTTTCTCTTCGTTAGCTTGCAACAACTTTTGATGAATTGAAAAAAATAAAGTTTGGCTTACTTTCAAACTGGAAATGGAAAAAACTGTTCTGAATAGGAATCTGTAGGTAAAGTTATTCGCGTATTTTCTACTTATTACCTGACTGCGGATAGTTATGTATATCGTAGGTATATATATGACACTATGACTTCGTTGCACCAAACGGCTCCATGGATTTTGATGATGTAATCATCCTTTTTCAATATTTTTTAATCTATAGGTACTGTCCTAGGCTTCGCCCGCATAGTACCCGATAAATGTAGCTCTTACCGTTAAGACAGCGTTCGTAAGTAACGCAATCGCTCGACCGATTTTTCGTCGACTTACGTTCCAAAATTGTTCTCCACGAAATGTCCCGTTTATTTCAACAGGATAATATATATTTAGTTCACCCCGAAGGTCCATTCTAAATATCAGTGAAATAAATTATGAAATCAGATGAGTTGTTTCGGAGATGACCTCCAACATCCAAAATTACAAACTTACAATTTTGCAAACTTTACCTCTTTATAATATTAGTGTAGATTATTACTTAGTACCTTGTAAATCTACGATTTCTATTATTTTATGGACTAAACTTTTTCACAAGACAAACAACTAACTTGTGTTAGGACTGTCATTGTAATCAAGTAAATTATTATGTAATAGTATATTTGATTTGATGGATATGATTAGTTTTGTTTTATATTTAAGTTATTGCTCACATAGTCAATTGATTCAAAGATATACTCAATTGACTTGTTGATTAAATCATTCAAACATTTGTTGATTTGACTAAAAATTACTGTAGCCAAACAGGGGTTTTCGTTTTTGTCACGTCACGTATAGACTGAAAGGGAAGTGTAATATAGAAATGAGTGGGTGTATTCGGGGCAGTCGTTGAGAAGTGTTGAACGGAGTAACAAGTGTAACGAAATATAAATAAATTTAAGTTCATAATCAGTGCTGTGTTTCAATTCCACCTGACCCACCCCTAAAGGTCAGAAGTGGGATTCCCAAGAAAATTTTCATTTTCTTGTCACGCCCACGGCCGGATAAAAAAAAAACGTAAGTACATACTTGTTTATTTTAACGATAGAAAAGACGTAATATGAATTGGATATTTTTTTTTTAAATATTTCATTTTACGTAATTTTTAATATTGCTGTTAAATTGGGAGCTGTGAAAAGATAGTAGATAGAATAGTGAAGTAGTTCACTAGTATAGTGAAGTGTGACGTGGCGATTTTTTTTTGTGCTACTGTTTTTATTTCTTTGTTACTCTGTTTTGACTAAGTGATAAGTTTGAGGCAAAGTCTCCTTAGAAAAAGCCAGAATAACTGATGGTAAAAGAAAAAAAACTTTGAACCTGATTTAAATTTCAAGTACCAGTGTACTTGTTAATACCTGTTGCCTCTGTAGTTACTTCAGATATCTGTTTTTGATTCGAAATGTTATAAGCTCGTCATGACCCAAACGACCACATTTTGTGCATTTGATCAAAAGTTTTTCACATTTGAAACTTGGGTGACCAATCTCGTTACAATTAAAGCATTTTATATCTCTTACCTGATTTAGATGTATCTAGGCGGTTGTTTACGACACCGAACCTTCGTTCGTGATATCTCCGCGAAGAGTCTTTGCGTGTCTCTGTTCTGTCCAATTTTAACAGTTCTAAAATATTTTAGTACTTGTTCTGGTTCATGGAATTGAGCTGCCTGAGCGCCAATCTTTAGCGCCCTATCCTCTACACCAATCTACTGCTTGTTTGCCCTGAATTTTACATCCACAGATTATGCATATTAGCAAGCAAATTGAGCATAATACCACTCCATTTCATGCATGCTGACATTAGCTTGATTTGTAGAAGACAACGTATCATTCCACGCCATTATAACAATGATAACATGCTATTCTAGCGGGATGTTTGAAGACGAATAAAGGATTGTAACCAGCTGAGCTAACTTGCCACACTTTTCACAACAAGAACAAATTAAGAAATTTCTAAGTACTCGTTCAATTTATTCATAGGATTAATATTATTTCAAGGAAAGAACGTTTAATATTCTTAAAGGACATAAAAGTATTAAATGTAGTAGAGCACCTTGCGAAAATGCTCGTCCGGGGAAGTACCTACTATCATACCTATTTCTGCCGCGAAGCAGTAATTCACGTATTGCTATGTTCCGGTTTGAAGGGTATACATAAGTGATACCTCTGGTGTTGCAAGCTTCCATACGTAACGGTATCCGCTTACCAATAGGTGGGCCGTAATATTGTTTGCCAGTTCAGTTTGTTACATATATTTGATGTGTCACCTGTTTTTTGTTGGTCACCCTGCGTCAGTTGTGGTCTGATGAACTAATGCGGTGATAGATGCGGCGGATTCAGTAGAAGTTCCTTTACAGCTCAAGCATTCCAAACTTACCTTTTTCGCGTTGGTAATGGTGGTCGTCAGGATTCGAATCCACGACCTTCGAATCGAATGTAAGAATCACTAGCCACTATATAACAGGTGATTATTTATAAAAGTGACAGCTCTCGAAGTTATCAAAAAAAAACTTTGGTAGGACTTTGGTTTCGAATGCAAGATCTTTGAAACAAAGCCTTTGATCATACAACCAAAGATCAAAGAACAACATACACAAGCTCGTGATGATTACCTACGACACTGGCTTGGCAAAAGAATTAGCGAAAATGTAAACTTTTTGGCATTTTCTTCAACTTTTCTTTAGTAAGTCTTCAAAATTTTAACAAATTACAAGCTCTCTCGCAAGTTTTGTTTTTATAGCGGTGACATCAATCCACGTGCAAAGCACGTGTTATGCGCACATACATTGAAATATCCATCGACCTAGTATGAGCTTCACGGCTATTAAAACCAAAAAAATAAAATGTGCTAAATCTAGTTTTGGAAACATCAATATTGATGTTGAAATATACGAGTATGTTTTCCTACTGCCACAAACTAAACCGGATTCGCCAAAAAAGCTTTATGAAAACCTATTTTCGGCTTTAGCCCCTAATGTTTGTGCCAGTAAATCCCAAACAATATGAATTGAACAATTAAATAAGATTGCCTCTCTTGACAACAAATATTAGGGGCCCTAGAGCCGCCAAAAGAGCTTTAACTGGACCAAACGTTTCAATATATCGTCAAGCTATCCGGACTATAACTCGTGAGATGAATATTTTCTGACCTCTTCGTTAAATTAGCGATCACTTACAACCTCACATATTGAATCGGAATTTGGATAAGTTTAGTTAGAATAACATTAGAACATCGTGAGATACCGAATAAAGATGTATCTACTTGTCTTACTATCATAAACAGCCTCAAGAGTATTGCATATATTCTGCATTTTTAGATCACGAACTATATCTGTTCCATAAATATATAATGAATGTTTAGATATATAGATAACTCTTTATTGCATACACCAGGATAACAAACACTTTACAAAGAATTTTAAAACTAGGTTGTGGTGATATACTGTTCGGCCATATCGCTAAGAGCGATCTCTTCTAGGCAACTTTTTGGTGGACTTGATCTAAATGTATGTTAAGAGAGTTGGTGTAACTGCAATATAAATTTACAGTACAAAAAATACATATTTAATCAAATACATAATGTGGTATAATGTATATAAATAATACAGTAATATATATAGCTAGAAATGCAATAACTGGAGCTAAGAAAACTATAACACTTAGTTTAACAAAACAAGTTTAAAGACCTCATTTTTTAAAATCGTAAGCGATTTTGCATTTATAATGGAAACAGGTTAAGCAATAAACATCCAAAATTTAACATTTTATAATATTAGTATAAGAAGGATAGGATTTATTTATTGAAATTAAATACATCTACTCAGGTAAGATACAGATAAAACAGTTTAGCCATTTTAAGACCATATATTTTGATTAGGTGTACCTATAATTTTTATGAGTACACTATTTTTGCAAAAAATCCTTCTAGATAGGAAAGTAGATCTAATCCGATTATGATAACGTATGCGTTCGTCATGCGAGGCCGTTACTCAAATATATTATACGCTATAAAATGAGGTTTTAAAAATGCATAGCCGCAAATGTAATTTATATGGAGCGAGCAAGCATTTTCACGATTTCATTGAACCAGCAAACTCGTGGCCGGCGGGCGAGCGTTAGGTAGATACACCAGAGGGTCTATGCTGAGTTGTTAAATATGTGGAAATGGTAACCGTTTTCATAATATTGCATAAAAATCTTGTCGATACTAGAAAAAGCGCGTTTTTATTTTTCTCTGGTGTGCGGTCGTGAATTTATATATTCATCGAATTAATAATGTAACAGTTAAATCTACTACTTCTAGGAAATTTTAATAAATCAAATGTTAAGTCCTTCTCGTTCTTAACATACCTACTTAGATAACCCGCTGAGTAATTGAACATACCTAATACTAATCCTATCTACTTTTGTTCTAATTATATGGAAATGTGTTGAATAGTATAATGTTGTAGATTAAAGTCTTCTAAGAGGCCTCTAGAGCCGACCTTTATTTTTTTTCGTTTTTTTTTGTTTACATTTCAACTCGATATCCCTACACGTTCCCGAGATAAAGGGTATTGGCAGACAGACAGACAGACAGACAACAAAGTGATCCTATAAGAGTTCCGTTTTTTACTTTTGAAGTACGTAACCCTAAAAAAGACTATTAACACTTTGTTATTAAAAAAATACTTTTAATTCGTAATTCCCCAATAATCACTTTGACTCGTTTTTTAATTTTCTTCTTGCAGCTTTCTCTCAATTTTATCCAGCCACTGAGCTTAGAGGTCTGGAAGCTGCCCTTATTTTATCAATTCTTCGTCGCTCAGCCAACTTCTTTCTCTCTTGCTTTCTCGTAAAATTTTTTTGGAAGCATTGTTGTTGTCTGAAACAATCCAAACTGATTTGTTAAGTATTTTTTAAATTATATCTCTACAACTTTATAATAACTGTTTTAGTTAGGTACTTTTATTACTTTTGTTAAACTGAGAGAAAGTGCGGATTTTGAAAACATTTTTTTGGAAGCATTGTTGTTGTCTGAAACAATCCAAACTGATTTGTTAAGTATTTTTTAAATTATATCTCTACAACTTTATAATAACTGTTTTAGTTACTTTTATTACTTTTGTTAAACTGAGAGAAAGTGCGGATTTTGAAAACACCTTAATGTTTGTAAATAACTCGACAACACGTAAGACAAGCACGGTAGACATACTCTGAAATCTTCAAGATCTTCGATGATGGTCTTAGAGCATAGTCAGAAGCACTACATAAGGTGGAAATCTGCACGTTTTAATATTTTATGACTTTAAAATATATACAAAATGCTTCCATTTTAACATTAAAAGAAAATTCATATCAATCAAAAAAATTAACTAATTCTATGATTCTGCAGAGATGCAAAACAAAAGAAATCTATTATTTATACAAAATAAATATAACCCTTAAACTAATTATTGAATAGAAACATAAAAAAAGTTAATAACAATTGAGAACAAGTTACCATAGCAATCAAACATTTACAAATCCAAAGCTAGTTATTTACCTCTTGTCTCGGCACCGCGGCAAAGCAGAACATGCCCGTCCCCCACGTTAGACAGAGCACAGCTGATGACAGCGCGCACAGAAAAAACCATTTTCATAAAGCGTTCAGCTAGGAATGTGAACACCGATTCATATCGTTCCAGATCGATGAACAAAAACACGCGAAATTTTTCGAATTGATGCGAAACTCATTTTGTTTTATTTATAATCTAATTAAATTCCATTCTAATAAACGTTTTGTTATGTAAGATTAATAAAGAAAATGTCGTAATGTTTCAACACAAAAAAGTTACCAAACAATTTTCTAAATAAAATTGGAGTCAGGAGGACAGCCCAGAGCAATTCATTTTTGGACGTTTCCGTTTTTTTTGTTATTATCGACTATTAACGTAAGATAAATAATTGTGAGTGCCCAAACTATCCAACATTAAAAAACTCCTATTTAAAACTATTACTTTAAGGTGGACTTCTTCACTCAGACACAGAATTTTTTTATTTGAAGATTTACTCATCTACTTCAACATAAATAGCTATTCCTAACCCTATAAGTAGGTACAGTCGAAAACTTAGTATAATACCGTACTAATTAAATCTATCTACACTATACGCTATAAAGTAAAGTTTGTATGTAGAAGATAATTTCTGAAGATTCTCATCAGTTTTCCACTTGTTTTCCACATAAACATAAAATGTACTTTCAGGATAGACATATGCCATATATTATTACGTTTAAATAATAGGACTTTTCGAGGTGACCAATTTGACCCCAACGAAAAAACGGTCAAGCGAATACGTTTCTTACGAACGCTACTTTTTATGACATGGGCAGTAACTCGTAAATAAATAAACTCCCCACAGTCACATACATAGTCCTGACCCACCACCACCAGACCCGGAACAAATATCCGCAGAACATGAATACAGCGGGAATCGAATACGCGTCGGTGCCAGATACTCATCCGCCGGCCAATGAAGTCGTCGAGTTATTTCCTCATGAAAATCAGTAAATGAAGTTAATGTTTCAATAATAGAATAGAATAAAAAATCGCATTTCTTACTGTGTACAAAGATTGAATAGACTAGTAACATTAAGCAACAACAGTTGCCCATCTTGGACATACAACAAATAAAATAAATTCAGAAAACTACACAGTGAACAAGGAAAATTCATTTAGAATTCATCATCACCTATGAAATAGTTAATCCGTTTTGTCAAACTGGCCACTTTGAGCTGAAATATTCTGCGGTTGGACTTGGAATTCTTAATTCAAATAAATGTGTTTTAAAGGCATGGTATTCTATTTTCAAACACAGTAATTTATTTGACTACCACTACCAAGGAACGAACAGTGCGTTATTGGTTCAACCGCTTTCTTTTTGGAAATGTTGATCTTGCTAACGAACCTCGTGGACGCTCGGAGAACAACGCTTATAACGACGAATTTAAAAAGCGAAAGCGGATCATTCCCATACTACAGCTGAGTTTGCAAAGGCTTTTGATGTTAGTGTCAAAACATTGGTTGCTAATCGACAAAATAATTACACTGAATTGGATAACTATTTTCCGATACTAAACGGCAATTTAATAGGTAAAGACCAAATACTATAAAAACTTTTTGAACCAGCCATTTTTTTAAATCCATTAAAATAAAACAGTAAAATTCACCGTGTGGCCGGACAATAAACAAGTTGTTAGTATCCAAAGTACTTTTATTAAGTTGAGTAAGAGCGCTGCACATCAAACTAGTTTTCATTATTATAAAATTAAATGATCCTTGTGTTTTAAATTTGATTTTTACTAAATAAATAGACAATATTTTCATGCTTTAAAGGTGTTCACGGTGATTCTTTTTTATAAACTAGCTAACGCGACTTTGTCCGCGCTGACATAATATAAGTGCTTTTCTCCCCTCGCTCCTCCCCGCCTTAGTTCATCCACGCACTCGCACTGCCAGTATCATCTATATCGCCACAATACCTATTTGTCTTCACTTCACATTATCTCTTAAACTATTAACCATCAAATGACATGTTGTAAAAGCAAACTTAATATACATTGAATTTTCTTTTTTGTTGAATTCATAGAGTATACCGTAACTGTGTCTGAAATATTAAACTTATCATATAATAGTATCAGAGGCTTTTTTGTTAAACTAACAAGATCAAGATAAAATTTAGTATGCAACGATTGGTATGCAGACGTACTGTCTAAACACGAAAATGAAAATCAGTAAATAAAATATAAGAGTAAGTAACTTTTGTGCACACCCTCTAGAAAAAAGGTGCTGGTTTGCATGCTGCTGAAACGGATTTTTGAGGTAAATTTTAATTTAAAATAACCTCTAGTATACATAGGTATTAAGTGGGGGATGATTTTTTTGGCTTCAAAGTATGAAAAGTTGTTCCCCTGTAACTTTTAACCTTGAGTTCTAGAAGTATCAAACACAAGGGAGTATTTGATACTAACTAACAACGAAAATTGATTCGCTTTTACCGCATTCGCTTTCTCTCTGAATTCCAAATGGCGTTCGATATTAACGTTTTTTATTTTTGTTACTGCCTGAATTTAAACGTCGACCTTTAAAACTGTTGAAATGTAATTACATTTTATGAAAACCAATTAACCTTGCTAGCCCGCGGTTATTTACTCAATAGTCCAGGAGTAGCGATGTTTAATGGTATACGAAATATTATTATAGTCTTATAGTATAAAGACCATGCGTGCATAATATAAAATTATTTCTTGCAAGAGTTCCATCCAACATGTTGACATAGTTAACAATAGTCTTACATGTATCTATCAGTCTTTCAGAGTGTACTTAAATTTGAGTAACGTATTTATATACATTACAGATATAAATATGCTTTTAGTAAGATAGTTTACTTCAAAATGGTAACAAACGAACAAGCATAAAGGCTTTCGCGTTTAAAAATGATCGCGTCCTCTCGGACTATCTCTATATGAGACTGACCTGTGATCCATGAACGCGAATGGTAAATATTACCTCTGATATTTTGCGACACCAAATTTAACAATTTTTATTTTTAATAAATTTATAAATTTATTTATGGAAATTCGTTACGTACAAACTAACGTTAATAGTCTCAATAATTATGTGTTAGGAAAAGTATTGATATTGTAGAAGTATTCAAGATATTGTATTGATTTTTATGCAGATGACGTAGACAAACAATTAGTGAATTTGCATAAAATCTTACTACACCATACATTATTTCCATAAATTGTGATTTAACAATGGAATTACAAGACGATGAGCAAATAAAGGAGTTGACAGAGCAAACATACAGAAAGGTTGCTTTATAACTTATCATACTACTATAAACGCGAAAGTTTGTTAGGATGGATGTATGTTTGATACTCTTTCACGCAAAAACTATTGAACGGATTTTGGTGAATCTTTACAATAATATAGCCTAAACATCAGAATAATACATAGGCTACTTTTTACCCAGTTAACACGCAAGCGAACCCGTGAGTAGAGGCTAGAAGTAATATAAATACACATAACCTGTTAATTTATGTTGCAATAATGTCTTACAGTTGCTGTTTGTGTATGTAAGGCATATCAAATAAATTAAATATTTTATTGTACTCATTTTAAGGTTTCCGTAGTCAACAAGGAACCCTTATAGTTTCGCCATGTCCGTCTGTCTGTCCGCGGATTAGCTATTAGCTCGGAGACTCTTAGTACTTAAAAACTGTAATTTAGCATGGGTATATATAGCATACGCATCCGCCGATATGGCTTCCTGCTACACTGTCAAGACCAGATCCTGGCCTGACCATTTTACTAAATAAAACGATGTTCAATATCTAGGCAGACAACAGTAAAGATATATGCACCGTACATACCTTAGACTGCGACCCACGCTAGCCGATGAGTTTCCACTTTTTTGGTCCTTGAGCTGATAGGGTTTTAAGTAAGAGTGTAAGGGGCACAGGTGATGATAATCACACGCGGTTTTAAAGCTATTTTGGCGGGAGATGAGATGGAGATGGAAAGCTTTTCCGAGAGAGCGTGTGCGTGCGTTCGGTGTCCACAGTAGCGAATAGTCCCAACTGTCACTCTGAGCTTTGACGTTTATGTCCGTGCATGACAACCAAAAAGTTGACATCTCGATACTGTTGTGTAAGCCAGAGACGCAGGAACATCGATATCGTTAAATTTTGATCTTATGTTTGCATTTATAGAAACGAAACAGTATACATTTTTTCCTATGGTGTGGTATCATTGGTTCAAAAATATTGGGGTATGTGAAAACCATTTCGATTAGGATATCCGTTTGCGAAATATGTATTTGCAATTTTTGAAAGAGTCCAAACATTGACAAAAAAATCACAGCAGTAGTATATCACGAAATTAAAAGGAAAACTATCACGTCTAAGTAGGCTTTACAAGTTAACGAGTAATAGCCGGCCAACTTATAAAATGTACTTGGACAAGTAAAAATTACTCAGGTGAAGTTGTTAGTTTTGTATTAAACAGATAGTAAATATGTATAATATTAAGTTAATGGGCAAGTACGAAACTCTCACATTACGCGTGGTAAGTAATGTTAGCTCAGGACCCTACAAATTTGCGGTCCGTTCCTGCAAGTTTCTTTAGATATACTCAATAAAAAGTCTCAAACCACCCCGGCATTAAATCTCCTACCTCCTCAACGGCATTTAATCCGTTGTATTTTTGCATAAAAAAACAACAAACGAACACGCTCACGACTTTCTTCCCCATGGTGGACATCCTCAGATACATACTCAGTGAGTAGATCTTTGAGGATACCAAGTAGGGGGTAGTCACATCCAAACATTACATTTGGTACATGCCCGCGTTTTGCAAGTAGTAAGCATTCCACGTGACAGGTTGCAAGCCCATCGCCGCTTATTGGTATACTAACTTTTGGCACATGCCTTCGAATTTTTGGTTCTAGGGCATGCCGGTTTCCTCACGATGTTTTCCTTCACCGTTTTGAGCATACTTTTTGTAAATAAATGTTATAAGTAAGAATATACATACATACATCGTTCTAAAATTATTTTGAACTGGCTTTCATTGAACTCGTGTTCTTTACCTTTACCGATACCGTCTATTAATATTTGATAAACGATAGATCGATCGCAAGCTAAACGAAGCATGCATTAAGCTTAAGTACTCGACTACTCGATATGATAGGAAACTTAGCGCTAAGAGCCAATCTTGCAAATGGTAGCTTAATTACCTGAAACCTTCTAGTGAGATCGTCCAAAATTTACAGGGATAAATTTACCCCAAAATTTCCGGATTACAGGGGTAAATTTACGGATTTAGGTATCTACACTCGAGAACAAAAAGCCCGAGCATCTGAATAAACCTGAATATCTCGGAAACCATTGAAAGTTAGCTTCGTGACGTAAATTGTATTTGATACAGAATTTAATAAAAGTTATAAAATTGATAAATCTTATCTTAAAACAAAAAAGGAGGCAACAGGAAGTACTAACATTTTCTAAAAGTTTAGTACATTGTGTTGCATCCTCGTGCTGCCAATTCTTTGGTCACATGCGGTTTGGCTAGCTGTATACCTTTTTTCTGATCCGATGTTGGGGAATATTCTCCCATTACTTTACCAGCGCAATTTTGAGCTCTCGAAGCGTAAATGGAGAGGGGGTCCGTTGTCTCACACATTGTCCGAGCTCATCCCAGGTGTGCTCAATTGGGTTCAGGTCGGGACTGCGTGCTGGCCATACGCCTAATGTTCATCTCTTGAAGATTTCACTATCCGACCAGTATGAAGTGGGGTATTGCATATAAACAGCGATTTCATCTAAGTTGATCATAAATTGAACGTGTTCATTTGGCAATTCTTCTACGTATCTCAGACTTTTTAAAGATCCGTTTTCTATAAGCACGAGCTGTGTGCGACTCTCCGAATTCTAGCCCATACAAGTCCGCCATAATGTATTTTCTCTTCGATACATGCTTGCTTGAATTGTTTCCCTGTTCTTCTATATCGTGCATACATTTTGACTGGTCTGAGAACATAACTCTTAACCAATCTTTAACGGTCTAATCTAAGTGATCTCGTGCATATCTTTGTGCTTCCGCAAGTCTTCCTCTTACAGTCCATGCACTTTTTGCTTCTTCTGAGGCGTAGAAACTGGTGTGTAAGAGCAGTTTCCGTGCGAAAGCGTTTTTGAAACATTTTTTTGACCAAGTATCGATCTTCATATGCTGTGGTGCAACTGGGCCTGCTAATTCCTGGTCTGCGTAGGTAAGAGTAGGATTCCTCGTAACGTCTGTATTTGCTGTATCACGTTGACTCCGGCTGTTTTACAGTATTGTGATAATTCTGGTACATTCTGGAGTAAGCGACATTATAACAGCTTTATCAATGAAGCTAGCTTTTGCCCGTGGCTTCGCCCGCGTCTTATGTTGATAAAAGTAGCCTTTGACCTTCTCCAGGCTTCAAACTGTGTCCATATTATCCATATCAAATTTCATCATAAACGGCTCAGCGGTTTAGCCTAAAAATATATACATATAGGTACGTAGGGGATATTTCCGATATAATTTGACTGGCTTAATGGATGTTTACCGTTATATTATGGCCAAATCAGACACATCATTAAAAAATGTAGACTATGTGTTATTCTGTTATGTTTCAACAAAATCTAAATGGATTTCAGAACGGATTTCAGAAGAAGGATTTGAATTTTTTTGTTACAGAAATGTACAAAATCTTTAATGTACAGAATTTGACCTGTTGCATCATTATTATAATATAGATAGATAGATATAGTTAGATGTGTCAATCTTCAAAATAACCTCTCTGGTGCTTTTAAATATTGCTGCATTCTTATTTCGAAAAGGATTTGTCTAAATAAGCCTATTTTCATATTGGCCCCTAATTATCTCAACCAATTTTTGAAATATTAGGGTGTTAAAATTTCGAGGCCAGAGCGATCTATATTGATGCCAGAGCCATCAACAAAAGAATTATTTGTATTAGAAAAACACTATAAATCAGTTAAATTTGTTTATTTTAAAATAGTCAGACCACATTTAATCAGTTCAGGGCAAGTTATCTAAATCACTCGCTACATTATACTTTCATTTGTTATTATACTAAGGTACACTAAAAATACTACACAATACTAAAAAAGACTATTAACACTATGTTATTTAAAAAAAATCTTTTAATTCGTAAGTCCCCAATTGGTACCACTTTGAGTCGTTTTTTATTCTTCTGATAGCTTTGTCTCGATTTTATCCAGCCACTGAGCATAGATGTCAATTCTGCGTCGCTCAGCCAACTTCTCTCTCTTGCTTTCTTGACAATTGTCTTGGAAGCATTGTTGTAGTCTGAAACAAACCAAACTGATTTGTTAAATATTTTTTAAATTATATATCTACAACTTTATAATAATTGTTTGAGTTCCTATTACTTTTGTTAAACTGAGAGAAAGTCGCGCGGATTTTGAAAACGCCGTAAATAACTCGACAACACGTAAGACAAGCACGATAGACATCCTCTCAAATCTTCAAGAACGTCGATGATGGAGATAAGATAAGATAAGATAAGATATATACAGAATGCTTCCTTTTTATCATAAAATTTAATTTTTTGATCGATCTGGTCTCTTTGACCAGAGCGATCAATGCCATATCAATCAAAAAAGTAACTAATTCAATGATTCTGCAGAGACACAAAACAATAGAAAGCTATAATTTATACGCAATTAATATTACCAACCCTATATTATAACCCTAAAACTGTTCTAATTATTGAATTGAAACATAAAAAAGTGCATAACAAATGAGAAAAATGTACCATAGCAATCAAACTTTTAAAAATCCAAAACCAGAGTAATCAATTATTTACCTCTTTATCTCGGGACCACGGCAAAGCAGAACATGCCCGTCGTGCGCGCTGTCAGAGCACAGCTGATGACAGCGCGCAAGGCGAAAACCGATTTCATAAAGCGTTCAGCTAGGAAAGTGAACACGGATTCATATCGTTCCAGAGTGACGAACAAAAACGCGCGGACACAACTTATTTTTCGAATTTAGCGAAACTACTCATTTATTGTTATAATATAATTAAATCCCATTCAAATAAACATTTTGTTTTGTAAAATAAATAAAGACAATGTCAATGCGAACTATTTTCTGAACAAAACTGGAATCAGGACAGCCCAGAGCAATACATTTCTCGAGGTCTCCGATTTTTTAAAATACATTTACAATAACGTTAGATAAATAATTCCAAGCTAATAAACCAAACTATCCAACAAAACAACTCTCAAAATTATTATTTTAAGGTTTGAAGATTGACCCAGACAAATAGAGAGATATAGAACATAAAGAAGGTTTTTTATTGTATTTCGTTACTTTTTTTAAGGATCATTAAATTGTCTATCAAACTCAGTTTATTTCACTAAGCTAGCATTCATGGTTTCCAACATATTCAAGTTCAGAGTTTTTGCTCTCGAGTTTAGTTTCTGCAGAATCAATATTTTGTTAAGAGTAGATTTCACTTGCAACTAATTTTAGTGATGAAGCTAGCGAGGTCAGGCATGTCTATGTTACTTAATAATTTATAAGACATTAAATACAAAAAAACCGACTTCAAATAACGGGAAATTGATAAAAAGTAGAAGAAGGTGGATGCGTACCTAGATGCATAGTGAGTATTTCTATATGACAACCTTGCTACCAACCAGCTACCTGATACAATGTAATTGGATTGGATTGGCTACAATGCATTTGTGTTAAACAAATAGCGCTACACTTTCCATAAAAATTAAATCAACCATTCGAAATTAAATAAACCGTTCGAAATCATTCGTCGAACGCCATTCAGAGATACTTACTGGCTTTGCTTGTTCGATCAATAAGATGAGTATTCTGTGCTCTGTGTGCTTTATTTAGGCATATGTTAATGTTACCTACTGTTATGTAAAGCGACGTTTAAAGCCTGTATTGCGTTTGTGTGTTATGTGATTGTCAGTTATCATTTAACTCCAATTTGATTTGAATTTGAGTAAGAATTGGCAGGTGCCGTTTCATCCTAAATAGCCCAACAATTATTCCTTAAGCATTTACTCCTGAAATAGTCCAGTTTATCAACCAATATTTCCAATAGTTTCATCAGTCGCCATCCACAAAATAACATTTTTTACATTATTGTATTGTACAAAAGACTGGCAGTTGATGGAGTTGATATCCCATTAATTAAGGAAGCTCGTAATTTAGGAGTATTATAGATAGTGAAATAAGGTAAATGAAAAAATAAAATCAGCTAAACAAGTTTTTCTACAAGCTAAACGTAACAATAAGTATCTATCAAAGGAAATAAGGTTAATATTATGCGACAGTCTAGTTTTATCTCCCTTCAATTATTACAGCGCAGTTAACGGCCCTAGGCTATGGATTAAAACAGAAAAATCACGAGGTTCTGCTTTAATATCCCTAGAAGCGAACATGTTATACCTTTTTTTTTTGTTGAGCATAGCATACTTTACATAAAATCTAGAAGAGAGCTCTACCTAGCATGTACAACACAAAAGATAATTTGGAATAAAAAACCAGAGTATTTATTTGATGAATTAACTTGGATTAAAGATATACACGCTGCTAAAATACGCTCTAAAACGCTCAACAAGCTTTTACTCCCAAAACAGTAGGTTTCAGAGGATGTTTCAAATTAATGTGTATCAAAAATATGGTAAATTTTAACACCGCCACTTAGCAAGAAAATAAGTAACGCTACATTTAAGGTCAAATATAAAGTTATGTTTCTTCATAGGCAACAAAAAACTCTGAAAGTTCATTTAAAATTATTAAAAGTTACATTATTTTAAATTCTGAGTCTGACTGTAAAATATTAATAAATAAATAAATAATGCTGGGCATGTTTTTCACGCAACATCATCTAGCCCCAAAGTGAGCTTGTGTAATGGGAACTACATGACTGATATACTTATTATATACATTTTTTTTATGTAAATGCATACATACATATTATACATAGAAAACACCAGACCAAAGAAAAATACTTGCTGAACATACAAAAAAATTCCCGCGGAGGGAATCGAACCCGCAACCATCTGCGTAAAAAATAATGGAATTACATTAACATGACAAAGAAACAGAAACATTACACTCACACATCCAAGCTATATTTACAAACCACTCGACTCAATATACACAAACACATGCAAACATGCTCGGATTATCTCTAGACACAAACATTTACACACTCACCCTCATACCCACTCAATACAACACCGTGTGGGGAGCGGGGGTGAGTGTGGGGGTACACTCACCCCCACTCCCCAGACGTATGCAACAGCATCATTTAAGTTTAGGGAACTTGTAATGTAAACATAATGTAGTAAATATAATGAGAGCCAAAAAAACTATTTTCAGCCGACCTCGTGCATAATAAATACACAGCGCTGAGCAGGCAAATTAGTTTGAAAAAAAAAAAATAGAAAAAAAAAATATCTTGCTTTTCTTTTCTAAAAAGGCCTCTTAGTGGGCTTCTGCCGCACTAATTCCTGTAAAGGCTCCAACATAAGCCAGACATTTTAAATAAATAAAGAGGAATTATGATAATAATCTTCAAAATAAAACTCTTAAAATTCATTATAACTGATGGCTGAAGACGGTGGAAGACAGGTGGAAGACGAAAACATGTAGTGTCGACCCTAGAAAACTTTTAAAACTCAAAAGTTAAGTGCATGTGCAGTATTTATGTAGAACCTATAGGTATCTGAGATACCCTATTCAGCCTGGGTGTTAACAATGTGATCAGTTCCTTGTAAACTTGATAGACGGAATAATCAAATTGAGTTCGAGTGCAGTCAGGCCGGTATAATACAGTTGGCAGTCGGCGTGCGGTTCAAATTTGAATGGATTAATTAATTTCAATTTGTGTTACTGCTTTTGATGGCACAACCACGACAATTATTATCAACACAAAAGACGGTTGTTTGGACGGATGCTTAAATGGGATCTTCGTATCGACAAAACGGATTAGGATTTTATTTGAAATACGTATATGCAGTTCCTAGAATAACACATCGAATCCTTTTAACCGTTTACCACGCGGGCGAAGCCGTGTTCGGTTAATCAGTTTCCAATATAAATGATACAGACACACACACAAACAAAAAATAACCTCTGAGCCTAAACACATTTACGGGATTCTTGCGTTGCGGACTAAGCAATCACTATTTACTAAATGTCAAACAAATAAAAATTATGTTCAGTTATTTAAAAAAAGTATACCTACTGTTTTTACTGTTTTTATCTTCTGGATAGGTTACGCCATTGTCAAAATAGTCACGCAACCCCATAAAAAATCATATACGTTTAATATGAGTTTTTATGGGGTTGGGATACAATTGATAATGTTAATTATCATGGGTAGGTATGAGACTTTGAGTCACCGATGCACTTTAAACATGCAAACTTAGGGTTGCTAATATAACGCGATCCGTCATAACGCCGCCGCCGCGCCGTCATCTATTACTCCGTTAGGTTAAAATTATGTTATGTGGTCATCACGTTCAGCCATTATGCTCGCTTTCAATTTTGGACTCTGTTTGATTCGCTACGAATAGGGCTTAATTTGGAACACGACCGCATACCGCAAAGCGAAGACTGCTGCAAAAATACAGCTGCAAACTTTCCATAGAAAACAACTGTCCCGTTCAATTGATTGGAGACATCCTCTTTCCCTTTCTATCTGCGTCATTAAATACAGTTTGTTTTATGCAATTGGTTTGATGTGAGTCCCGGCTCAGATAAGCTATTTTTATCTGTGAATGAAAAAATAAAATGAAGTGTCCTATAAGACGCTTATTTTAAGATCGTACGTAACAAACTTCATATTTATATAGTATAACAGGATATACTGTTTCTATTTTCCGAAAGTGAATTAACAACGGGTTATAGGTCGAAATCCTATTAAAAAACATTACGACCTCTGTGGCGCAGTGGGCGAAGGCCCGCCTGGGACGCAGAAGGTTGCGGGTTCGTATAATCATTAGTATTTGTATAATCTGAAAATATTTGTCTCTGGTCTGGGTATTTTCTATGTATAATAAGTATGTATTTAAAAAAAAGTATATAAGTATAAGTTTGGGGCTAGATGACGTTGTGTGAAAAAATTACCAGAATTATTTATTTATTATTATTAATTATTATTTATCTCGACTTTATTTGGTGTATCTAATTCTAATTCTAATTGGGGGAACTAAGGTCTGCACTGACGTCCCGCATTAGGGTTTATTGTGCATTATCCCCCTTCTAACCTGACCCCAACCAGCCCAACTCCTGGAAGTAGCGGAGAAGGACTCTGGGTTGATGACAGCATTGTTCTAATATCCCTAACTTCCTGTCAGTTAATGATGACGGAGAGCATGTGTTGATGAATTCTTGCAGTCCCGTCTTCGACCTGACTTCATTTGTGGCGGTCCATATGCTCCACAGTCTCTTAAGAAGTAATGGATAAATGTCGCAAAATAAACTTAAAATTAAATTTGAGTAAATGTTAGTAAATTTGGCCTAGAGGAATTAAAATACTTAGACCACAAGATCACTAAAAACGGGCTAAATCCAGATGACATAAATGTTTTAGCGATGTTCAACTTGCCAAGCCCCAGAATATAAAGGCTGTTGAAAGATTTTTAGGACTTGTAACTTATTTAGGAAGTTTTGTTCCTAACTTGTCAAGCAAAACTGAGAATCGTAGGAGTTGTTAAGAAAAGAAACAGAGTGATGTTCATGAAAAAGCATTTAAAAAATTAAAAAAGTGTTTATCAGAAAATATGTTTTAAAATATTACAGTATGAGAGAGCCTATAATAATATCAAGTAATAATAGCAAGTAAAAGTGGTTAAAGTGCTGTAATTCTACAAAATAATACAAAGTAATCAACCTGTATGTTATGCGTCAAAAGTGCTAACGAAAACTGAACAGAGATACGCACAAATTGAAAAAGAGCTCTATGGGTGCTTGTTTGGATGTGAGAGATTTTATGCCTATATATATGGCCGAACAGATGTCATAATTGAGACGGATCATAAACCGCTAATCACAATATTGAAAAAATCCATCAAGATTGCAGAGGATGTTGTTGCGACTGCAACCGTTTACGTTCAAGTTGGTGTATAAACCAGGCAGCCAGCTGCTGGTAGCGGACGCGCTGTCGCGGGCATACTTACCATTCGAGCAAGGTCAATGTGATGAGTGGAAAGACGATGGAACTGAGGCTATACATTTCATGGCATCTGCACAATCGTTATTAGATAAACAGTTCGAAGAATTACAAAAAGAAACAGAAATAAATAATGAGATGAAAGTTTTAATGAAATATGTAAAAAAGGTTGGCCTAATAATAAGAATTTAGTGAACGATAAAAGGTTGCAATATTGGAAAGACAAGGAAGAAATAACAGAGCGATATGGTTTATTGTGGAAAAACCATAGAATTATTGTACCTAAAACATTAAGAATAAATATATTAGGCATGCTTCACATTAGTCATTTAGTATACGATAAGTGTTTACTCAGAGCGAAAGAATTATATTTTTGGTCCGAGTTGAACAACCAACTAAAAAACGTTGTAAATATATCGTTGTAAACTATCAAGCCTGCCTAACCTATAGAAAAGGTATAAAAGAAGAAATCTTCTTTTGTATGTAAATACAAAAGAAGAGTTGTGTCATGAAATATCTGATAAACCTTGGGTAAGAAAGGGTAGGTACAGACCTATTTTTTTTTATGGAAATTATTATTTATTAGTAATTTATTACTATAGTAAATTCATTGAGATTGTTATGTTAACTAGCACCCTATCAATCTCAATTATAAATCACTTAAAATGCATATTTAGTCGTCATGGTATCCCTGCCACTTTAGTGTCTGACGGTGGTCCCCAATATTCGTCAAGAGAATTTGCAAACTTTTCACGCGAGTGGTGTTTTTCGCACGTGGCTACATCGCCTTATAATTCTATGTCGAACGCGCAAGCGGAACTAGCAGTACAGACTATTAAAAATATATTAAAGAAATGTTTTTATTCTGGCTCTGATTACCGTTTAGCGCTTATTGAGTATTTAAATACGCCAATCAGTAAAAATCTTCCCTCACCGTCAGAAATATTACTTTCTAGAAAAAATCGTAGTATTTTGCCAGACCCAAAGTACTTTGAGAACTCGCCAATCACACCGGTAAGGCAGGAGATCCAGCGCAGGCAAAATACATACAAGGCTTACTACGACTGTGGAGCGAGAAATTTAAAACCTCTTTACATAGGACAAAAAGTTAAAGCGAGGGACCACATTGCAAAAAAGTGGGTGTAATCATACGTATGTTAAGAGACAGAACTTATGAATTATTGTTGTGTACTGGTAATAAAATATTAAGAAACAGAAAGTTCATTATAATCGATTCCGAATCAACAAGTGACTCAGTTGTAAATGATAATGTAGATTACGATGACGTCATGCCGGCCGGTAATACGTTGAGCTCGGCTCCTGGCCATACCAGTGGCGGTCAAGGTCAAGCAAATCTTGACAACAATAATTACTATGTCACTCGTTCCGGCAGGATAGTGAGGCCTCCAGTTAGATGGGGCTATGGATAGATGCTTCACGCTGCCAGCCACACGCCCAATGTGTTTAATGGGTATCTTACCTACATACAACATGCCGCACATTGTACGTGATTAGTACCTAGTTAATTTCACTGTTTTTATTTTGTTTTTGTAAGGAAGATGTCTATGTATGTTAATGTAATCTGTACATGTATGCGTGCTTATTAAATAAAGCAGTCTACATCCTATGCTCGTGTTGACGCGTCACCTGACAGTCGTCGCGTTTCATTTTTAAAATGTTATTTTGCTATTTATTTGGTGTATACTTCATCTACCATAGCCCCAATTCCAATCTTTTTCGGGTAGTATTCGTCTGATAGTCTAAATTTCCAAAGAACAGAAGGTAATACAATCATCCAATTAACATAGAATCCCAAACAGATAAGTTCACCCATCGGATACATAACGCATTCCGACTCCAGATCGTTTACGGGCAGCGCTTAGGTCAGCATTCGTTTGTAGACCGGAATCTCTGGGTTGGCTGGCTTTTATGCAATATGTTATTTTCTCTTTCATATTGGCATGCCTAACAAGTTCCACATTTCTTGAAAGTTTTATTTACTAACTCGAATCAATATATATATATGTAATTAGTCCACTGGTTAGATATATACATAGTCTAATTCTGATTCTGATTGTGTTCTGGATCAGTTGAGCTATCTATAGATCTTTCAATAGATTATTATTTACTAACCTCTGCCCAAGGTCACGAACTATACGTGTTCCAAATTTTATCCAAATTGGTCCAGACGTTAAACAAATTTTGTCATTTATAATGTTTATAGGTAATGTAATTGTTCTAGAATTGTATCGATAATAAAATTAGTGAACGGTATGAAGCCATTCGAGCATTCACTTCACCGATCTGTCATAAAGAAAATGATATTATTATTACTAAACGGAAGATTAGTGCTGACATGTAAAATGAAAAATTCTCAGTAGAATACCAACTTAATAAATTGAAAACTTCAAAATGGAAAAATGTTTCTCTGAGTAAGTAAAGTAGTATTTTTTAAAGCGGTTTACCGTTGTCTCGTTGTAAGTTCCCTTTTAATTTTAAACTGTTTGTAACGTATCCTATCCTACTAAATAATACACTGTGATAATACCCTACTATGAGTAATATAGTGAGTACCCACTCACTGATACTGTCGTCCTTACGATCGAGAGGTCACTTCTCATTACTTGGGTTCTTTCTGAAAATCAATGGTACGCCTGCATCGTTATTGCGTGAAGCAGCAATAAGCTGAGCTAGTAGCTTCCTGGAACATTCCACACCACTAGTAAGTTAGCAACCACTTAGCGGTAAGTAACGTAAGTTCGGTACTATTAAGTATTCTGTGGTTAGGAGCTTGCTGTCTTTTAATAATGTAAGTACTTAACTAATTACACACCTTGCATTATTTATAATATGAGTATCATGTAGGTACCTTGTTAAATGAAAAAAAACTCATAGAAAATCAAGTAGGTGCTTAGCTATCTACACTTTGTTGTTGTTTCACATTGTTTTTTATTTTTTCTTATCTACGTGTCTGTGCTTTATTTCGGGTCAAAATAAATAACCTATCTATCTCATCATGTAGGTTCACAAATCCCTAAGTTTAATAATATAGCAATTGAAACCGTGGTAATATTGGTCATCCACTGCACTGACGATGCAGTATGATACCCGACAAATTCATAAGATTAATTATTTAATCCAAGGTGAAAATGGACACGAATTAGATATACTAACTACTTCATTCATATACGTCATTTGAATCCGCGGTGTTCAAAAGACAATCATAATTTTATTCCACTTTGGTCACCTGTGTATATCTCATATCTCATATCACCCATGAATAAACCGTTTTTAAGAATTTAGCCAAAACTAATAGGTAAATAATCGATTCAGATTATATGTATTTTAGATTGGACCACACGACTGGGATCCTCACCTACACAGCAAAGAATAAAGCTGGCAAAGAAGTACTAAGACGCATCGCGTTTTAGGGTCCCGAAGTTGCCTCATCATAACTGCTAAAGTTATATTTAGAAATCCGTGGAACCGATTTTCGTTGGCAGTTCTTATCAGATGCTATTCGCCTAACTGTGTGTTATACTTTTAGGTCTTAACGTAAACCAGTATGGCACAAAAATAGTCCAAGCTTCTGAATTAGACAAAATCGTAGCATATATAGGTAGGTGATTCTGGTCAGCCATGGTGTCCCCTATAGCCCTGTTTCTTTTGGACAGGCATCATGTCTGTATCACCCTGAATATTTTATGGAAATGTAAATGTTTTCAAAAGTAAATTAACGTTAACAGAGAATATTTTGAGGAAAAGTAAGTTCATTTTTTGTATTTTAATTGTTTTATTCATTCTCGTTGCTAACTAATAAAAACTCTTTTTTTGAAGTCGCTAAGAAATAAAACCAATCTGCCGCTTAAGAATTGATCAGGTATCCAGGATGTCTAGACAATTACCATAGCCGTTGGCGTTAATGCCTGCGGAAAGATTGAATTGTATGAAAATTACATTATCTGTAAAAAATTCACGTGACAGCTGCCAAATTTTATGTTAACAAATTTGCGTTAGCATGAAAGGAAAATTAAGCGTGAGGTATTTGTCTAGACCCCTGCATTGGTTGAGCAGAGCAATATTGCTCCTACTGATAAGTATTATTTAATTCACAGAACCTTTGTCATGCAAGGCTTTGACACGCCCACGCACATGCCTGATATTAAATAGTATTAGTAAGTCCATATATACTCGGTACTCGGTATTAATTCCAAGTTAACACGTAATTTGTTATTGAAATCATAAGGATCATATTGAATCGTCTTATGAACTGACAATTCCAAATAACTTTCATTTTTCAAATGTTGGTTCACGTCACAGACTACCTAATTGTGTATACATACGCGCTCGTCGGCGTAGATTGATGCCGTTTTTCAATAATTTTCACATGTTAAAAATCTGGCCAATACATAAATTAGATTTTTTACGTACCGTACTATAAAATTATCGATATTTTTTGGAATAAAATATACTTTTTTTCTACGGAATGAAATTCCTCTTAAATACTCGTAGTTCTCTGAAACAGCCAGAGAACTACGAGTATTTGAGCTATGAAACGATGACATAGCGGATATGTCGACCGTCCTTTGTCTTGCTTCAATAATATCCCGCTAGTTGGTCGCTGAATCGTCTTTTCTTGGATTCGCCGTTCAAAACGATCGTTTGTGCAGAAGGGGTATTGAAAATGTTTTTCCAAAAAAACATGTTGGTCAGACCGGATGCTGAGCTATTTTCTTTAATAGTTCCTTCGTATTGAAAATTCCGTCATTCTGCTTCTTAGTATGACGTAAGCAGCCCGTTTATGGATTTTCCGTAAGACTTTATTTTTCTAGCTGTTATTATAATCTGATAACATCATTTCCGAAACGGAAACTGATCATCGGATTTTAATGCGGTTTTTTGCAATCAATGTCTATGACTTTAAGGATAGTTCTTAGGTTAGTTCATCGCAAGAACTCTGTTTAGGTACATATAATACTATTACTAGGTTAAGGGCTATGTACTCAATAATTACCACATTATCTGTGAAACTCTACAATAGACGTAGTCAATAAATGTACCCGCAAAAGTACTGGGATCAATTTCAAAGCACGGAACCAAAGTATTATGGCTAGCTACTCAATTCCAATGCATGTTATCTTTTTTTTTAATATAAATATACTATAATAACTTTTCAATTGAATGTCGTGGTACCTACGATTGTTAACCATTGCTTACATAGCGATTTCAAGGGACGTTAAAATGAAATGCAAATGCAAAAATCTTACTGTTATCTATAAAATGAAGTTTTATTTATTTTGTATCTTTTGTTTTTGTTATTCTATTATATTCAGTCTATAGGTCTTCAAATGATTTGCAGTAAGGTGGCATGTTATAGCCCATAGACGTCATCATATGATTTTTATCTAAATAGGAAGCTCGTACGTAATGTTACTAGATGTCGTCACTCGTTGCGCACAGAACTAATCTAAACTAATGAAAACGTTTGTCAGTCAGTCAACTGACAACTGATGATAGATCAGTCAATCAGGACAAACGTAAAGCCAAAACTTTTTAAATATTGAACATAGGTTTATTTACAACGTAGGCATCCGGAATTAAATATTTTTTTTAAATTTCAACTTTAATGTGGAAAATGGTTTGCTGACTTTGTATGAAAGTCTTTGTTCTTTGTAGTAAGAAACATGAAAATTTGAATAAAAGATAACTACTGAGCATAAATAAATAATGTCGTGTTTCAGAGTTTTTCGATTTTAACATATTGAGAGGGGGAAATGGGATGTGAAAGTTTGTATAGGAGTATCGTTTTAAAAACGCTGGTATACTCTTAAGAATGTGTCGCCACAAAGTAGTAGTAAGGAGTAGTAAGACAGGGTTTCCAGTCAAAATTTTTAATTATACCAATGCCGAGTTTAACAACTGCGTGCACAAAACACAATTTTGCCGCGTTTGATGCCCCAGAGCTACGTCGAACCAAGTCAATATTGTGCCATGATTGCTCTGATTGGTCAGACGACAGTCTGAAATAGAATTCTAGCCTCGAGAGATCGAATTACTCTCTCCGGCAATTGAACATGAAAATGACTTTAGATGCATAGTGGTGGGGCTGGCATACAGATAGATAAACTCTTTACTGCACAGCAAAGAAAAACATAGGAATTCATAAAACAAACAATGTACACGATAAAATACGAAAATTATCAAAAAACGGCGGCGCACTTGTATATGTCCAGCAGAATATAATGTAATATTATACCTACTACAATCCTGATCGGTACCTAATCATTGAATGAATTATTTTCTAAATAGAGTACAATATAAAAAAAAGATTTGTAAGTTTAATTATTTATCAACATTATTTCTTCATTTTAAAACATTTTGCCTTTTCATGTTCAATGTAAAATCCAACGTGAAGCTTTTTTACACAGAAATTTATTTTTACTCTCCTGAAACCGAGCAGCTCGTTTCAGCACTGAAAATGTCGGAAAAGTTTTATCTAAAAACTAAGCCAACTCACCGTTCATTGGTTTTTAAAAGCAATCGGATTTGAGAGAGTAAATGCGGATAAAACGTGTTTTTCTCACTTTTATGCTGTAATAAAGTTAAGTGAAGTTGTTTTTAGTATTGCTATGTTTTGATGGCTAATCTAGGCCACTTAATATATGGATATATAGAATTGAACACGTCGGTACTCTGGATAAGATACCATTAATTGCGTCACCAGTTGTTTCTTGGTCACCTTGCGTTAGGTGACTGATGGTGAAAGATTCGACGCATCTCAACTATTTCATTCACGTAACACAAGCTTCTGAAGTTTTTGCTTTAGGAACGTGTCCGTTTTCTCACGATGTTTTCCTTAACCGTTTGAGAGCACCAAAAAGGATCCATTGATTATTTTATCCTTTCCAGGGGGAACCATGCGAAAACACACTTTTTACAGATATTATAATGTTTGGGGCTAGATGAAACTGTGTGAAAAATGTCTAGTACTATATTTTTTTGTGACTGCGCTAGAAATAGCAGGGACCATCTTATAAGAAATTATAAGATGGTCCCTGCGAGTAAGACGTACATAGAAACATCCCAGCTCAATCTCCTGATTGTCAAAACAGGTCCAGTCACCAAAGCCTAATAGCTGGAGAGCTAGTGAACCCTGGGAGTAACGGTCTCCCTGTAAGGTTAGAAATTTGTATATTGACGATTTATGGCATGCTAAGAGCAATGGCCATGACCTGGCAGGCGTCAGCCCTGCACGTCATCAGCCCCTTTATTTTTCGAACTGTTAAGTAAATGGGGTTTCAAAACTTGTTTCTGTAAGTTTGAAAATTTAATAGAGTAAAGTTTATTTATCGTACATTTAAAAAAAAAATTGCCAGGCGATTACAATAAGCAGAAGTATACGACAGATCAATTAGAAAACGCACAGTTGATGAGGTAAAATAAACTTTGTCCTGTATACTTGAAATTTTTATATGTTTTCAAATAAACGTCTTAGAGTAAGTATGTACAATGCCAGGCGGTTTTGAACAGCATAAGACCTTGACAGGCGAGGGGACAGCTGCTAAGGGCGTGCAAATAAGAAATGTTACATGAACGCATACAGTAAATGTAATGTATTTTATTGGGTTTTATGCAATGTACATTATTTTTAACACTCATTTTCTTCAGCATCATCCGAAATTTCGCTATCACTGTTTTCATCATCATCTGATTCTGCAACAATGTTTTCCTCATCTGAAAATAGTAAAAAAAAATATTTTAATGAATCAATAAGGTTGTTGAGAATTAAATATCAAGCTCAATACATAGGACTGCATATTAAATGATACAGAATAAAATAGTTGTATGTTACCTGAAATGCATTCCTCAGTCTCAGTCGATTGTGCTGTGGCAGTATCAGCAGGTCCTTGTAAATTATTGTTGTAGAGATGGTCCATGTTTCCGAGCAGTAATATTAAAATGTCTGTGTCACATGTTTTTATTAATACGTTTGATACATCTTCATCCATTTGGCATGTATGGTATATTATATCGACAATCACAGAGTTATTATGGACACTATAAGTATGGCATTGTTTGTAACTATGGTATTCCCGATAAACTCTATCATTTCATTTGTGCTCCAAAGTGTAATTAAAAAATCTACGAAAGCTTCTTTAGATTGTATGTTACGAAGTTCTTTCATAAAATCAACTGGTCGAATTTGTTCTGGTCCGGTAATGAAATAATTTATGTTTCGTACTTCTTGTCGTTTGGCTCGTTCATAATCTTTAATTGACGGCGAAAAGTATTGGTCGAAAATGATATCTACTCGTGGGACATGTGTAGCTGTTAGTAGCGACATAATTTTTTTGGAAATACCACCAAATGTTTTGGGGATATTTTTGAATGTATGCAGTAAGAAGAATCCATCAAAAATGACAACATCAAAACGTCTTGGTACGTCTTCACAGTTGACATTTGCTTTTAAAATTTCAACCATTGCTGATTTCTGAGTTTTATGTATTGTACCATCTTCATGACACAATGACAATGGAACAGTTGTAATGGGGTATGATAACGTCTTTTCCAAATCGATGTTATGTTGTATTGACAGAGCTAATAGGCGACCAAAGAAATCACGTTGTACACGGATTTCATGAACCTTATCACCGACTTTGATTTTTTTCTTTTTTTTCTCAGAGGCAAAATTCATAATTTTCACTTGTGCAATTCTTTCTTTTTCCATTCTGTGAACATTCAGCTATAAAATTCTCTTTCAATCTTTCTCCTGATTCTATAAAATTCAATAAGTAATCCTGTACTGCGATCGAAGCTATTGTACCATTACCGATGTTATACAGACAATCTTTGTTTAGATTCAACATAAATGGATTTAGAAATTTCTCAAAGGTATTTATGAACTTCCACAACTGTGCTGAATCTCTTTTGATTGCATGTTCTTCCAGGTCTGCTGATACATCATTTTTTCTTCGTAAACCAGTAATGTCCGCACTAAAGGCATTCACGCAACACCTCTCACTCGCACGCCCTTAGCAGCTGTCCCCTCGCCTGTCAAGATCTTATGCTGTTCAAAACCGCCTGGCATTGTACATACTTACTCTAAGACGTTTATTTGAAAACATATAAAAATTTCAAGTATACAGGACAAAGTTTATTTTACCTCATCAACTGTGCGTTTTCTAATTGATCTGTCGTATACTTCTGCTTATTGTAATCGCCTGGCAATTTTTTTTTAAAATGTACGATAAATAAACTTTACTCTATTAAATTTTCAAACTTACAGAAACAAGTTTTGAAACCCCATTTACTTAACAGTTCGAAAAATAAAGGGGCTGATGACGTGCAGGGCTGACGCCTGCCAGGTCATGGCCATTGCTCTTAGCATGCCATAAATCGTCAGTATATAAATTTCTAACTTTACAGGGAGACCGTTACTCCCAGGGTTCACTAGCTCTTGGACTTGTTCGCCAACTTGGTGGTATAAAAAAAAAACTAGGAATGGTTCTGAGAGAAAAAGTCTGTATATCTCTTCGGAATTGGAATTATAGATATCTGTTTTCAATAAAATAAAAAACAATTATATAAAAATATACAAGCTTATCAAGGTGTCTTCTTGCCTGCCATAATGCTTTTTGTGAATATTATTTTTTCATTGAAATTAGGTTTTGAAGGCTGGTGTTGTTACGTTACGGGTGATATTTAATCGCGTCTAAATACCAGGTTAGCACATCAGTGTTCTCCAACTGACTTAGAAAGGGTTGAATTCCAATAGGATTTAAGACTAAAATTACTGATAGGATTGGGATCTATTTTTAACCGACTTCAAAAATAGGAGAAGTCAATTCGGCTGTATTATATAATAATGTATGTATCTGTTTTACAAACACACTTGTTTGAAGACCACCCATTGTTATCATCAGGGCTTCGTCTTTTGAGGCGATTGATTGAACCAAGTACCTACTGCTGGTCATGAAATAAATGCCTTCAAGCTTTTTTTATCGGAGATATCGATACCAACGCAGGATAGGTTTTTCTCAAATGGAAATTTCCGTCCTTTATCAGAAAAATCCTTACAGTTATCTAATTTATCTGCACTTGCTTTAATGCCAACTTCCAAACGAATCTTGTTGGGGTTCACATATTTAAGCTAGCCAATTTCGGTGACTTATTACTGCTAAAGAAAATTGCGAGTGAAGTTTTTCTGAACAGATATAGATCAAAATGTTCTCGATTTTCCTTCTTTTCTCCTCCCACTCGACGACCTCTGTGTCGACCAGCCGCCAGGCATTTGAACACCTAACGATGATCCGGCGAACTGATATCAATGAGTTTCGTTAACAATTGATAAGTTGCGGCAACCGGAGACTATATATTCTAACCTAAAAATATATCAAATTATTTCAAAGTCGATCATTGAATAATATGATAATTGATTAATAGCGTATCATTTTTTCAGGAAAAAATAAAAATCGACTTCAAAAATCGGGAAGTTGATAAGAAGTACTGAAATTGTATCCCCCGTTTTTTCAGTCATAAAAAATAGGTGTTTTTTTTTTAAATAATTTAAATTGTTTCAATTTTCGAAGATTTCGACTAAAAAAATATAGTCGAATTGAAAACCTCATTTGAAGTCGGATGATTAGCATAAACTACCTACCTAACAAGTTTCATCAAGATAAAATAAACGATTCGGCAGTTATCGTCCGAAAAACAAACATATTTACATACATAAATACAAACACTGGATTATCCAACTAGACTCAGAGATGAACTAGTAGTTCGCCACAACTAAGATCTCACTATATATACCGTTTTTACTCGAATACCAAAAGAAGGATTATGAGTTAAACAGTAGCAAGTTTTTTCAAACTTATGACCTTGCCGGATGATTTCAAGAGCGCGAATATAAAAATGATACTTTTCACTACCAACATCTAGTTCTGTTTTTGTACCTACTAATAATAAAGACGAATTTGATTATTACACAAAAACTATAAGGCCTAAAACAAAATTAAATATTTTTTTCACAACGACAATGTCTAACTAAATATCATACAAAAATTTTAACGTATAATGTGCCTATAGTTAGTCAATAATAGGATTCAGAATATTGTGCGATTTGAATTTGGAACCTCAATATTCGTATGCAAACTTTATTGCATAAAATTTAACTTATTCTACAAAAGAACTGGCCATTCAAAAAACAAAAGCCTGAATGCCGCGAAGCGCTGCACTGTTATGATAGTAGGTAATCACCTTTCAAAAACTTTATACACCAAAACTGACTTATTGGCAAAACAAACTGGCCAAACAAAACACAAAAAAAAACCCCTGAATGCCGCGAAACACTGCGATGTTATGATAGTAACCACTTTTTTAAATTCTGTGCGATGAATCCATTAAAAATTGCTGCTGGTGATAAAAGAATACTAAGTATGTAATGTGTAAATTAAATTAAATAAAAACACGTATTCATACAACTATGTACAAGTAGGTACATTTAAATATTTAAAGACCGTTGCAAACGATCTATAGATAGCTCAACTGATCCAGATCACTACCAGACGGAAGCGTTCCCAAAATACTGGCTTCATTGCCACGCTGAATGGCGATGCTAAAGCGTTGAACCAGATAAGAGCTAGTTGAACCAGATAAGGTATACCGGAAAACGTATACCAAGCCCGAACGGAGGGTTTCAAACTATGAAAATGAGCATTTGTGTGGGAACAGTTCTCAGGAATTTTTATTTTTTCATACAAAACTTTTGTACAAAAAATTTACAACCCTAAAAATTTTTCAACACTGTCCTACCTACATTGATAGGTAGCTCCTACGTACTCAAGTACTTTACCTTTTGCATGACGCGCTGAAGATGCCTGCCTCGTGGACTGATACTCCCCATCATTGCTGTACGTAATCGACAAGATTCAATTTCGTTGGAATTTGAACTCACTGAAAGGATCATGATGTTTTCCTCCACTATTTTAGAGTTAAATACATTTTTCGGTTACAGAAATCCATTGACTTGTACCCATGACCATCCATAACGCCAATAGTGCTTCGAGTGATGTTGAGAAACCCATACTTGACGACGTATTATTTGGTGACAGTGACGACGATCATTACGATCAGTACTTAGGTACCTACCTACTCTTTACCTACCAAGTTTTAGTTCATTCTTTCGTCGTGTTACATACTGTCTTGGCCACCCATCCAACACTACGTGAAGTATGGTTTCCATAAAACAGATCCTAATGAACCTTTAGCAAGTTTGGGTCATTGTAGTTAATATGTGTTAGGACCTACACATGTTAAAATCACAACTACGAAAATGTTGTACCTACGGAACCATTTTAAAAAATAATAATAAAACTTGATTTAAATCATAAAGCAGACTTCGTGGTGTACCTAGTCTCTTTATTAGGATATTTCATTTAGATTTCAATGACCCAGTGTGACGTCACGCTCAAAGGTCAACTAAACCGCTGTTTTGTTGATTTTAGGGATGTGCTAAGAGCAGGTAGCATGGAAACTTTGATGGTCATTTCTTGAATGAAAAACATGAAAATCCAAAAAGTCATAGAACAATCAATGTTTCCCATCGCGGTGTCAATGACCTCCTTTCGGCATTATATTCTAGGACACCCTGTATATTTGCGCCTCTTGAAATCTTCGGCCGAATCAGCCGCTGCATTGGCAATCAAAATGAAATGTTATATGCAATACATATATAAAAACAGAAACAAACACGCAACTGTTTTCGCCATGATGGATCATCCTCAGAACAACCAGTACGTAGGTACTCGTAGATCAGCGAGGACCCATGTACGAGGGAGGCAGGTAAAAACACTATACACAAGTTTTATAAGAACCAAAAACAATATGGAATACATTCAGGGAAGGGTACAGCTCATCTCTTATCAAAGTTTTCTGATGAAATCAGTGATCCCTTAAATGAAACACGATATGTTCTGGCACTGTTCATTGACTTTTCTAGCGTGTTTGACACATGAGAGTACAAGTAACTGCATCAAATATTGCACTTGTTACCAATTTGCAGATGGCACGTGCCTGGTAGCAGTAGATAAAGACCCAGTCACTTCTTGCAGTACGATTTGACGGTGCCACGATGCTGGTTTGGTATTAAATGCTAACAAAACTAAACTACTTGTCATTCAATCCTCTATATTATTAAAGAATTCAACTTTCAAAATTCTAGTAGCGCACAACCTGAAATGTAAGCAGCTGTGCTTACATTCAATAATAATTTACTCGATATTATTACTCCAAAAATATTAAAATCAAAATCATATTTTATAGCTAATCTTGAAAAGTACCTACCAATAAATGGGTCAATCTTCAAAATTAGCGTATTTGCTTGACCTCTCTGGTGCTTTTTAAATATTGATATTATTACTGTTCTGTATTTTTATTTCGAAAAGGAGGTGTCTAAATAAGCCTATATTTAGACACCTCCTCCTACCTATTTTCATATTGGCCCCTAATCTTCTGTTGATGGCTCTGGCATCAACATTGATGCCAGAGCCATCAACAAAATAATGTATTAGAAAAACACTATAAATCAGGTAACCACATTTAATCAGTTCAGGGCATGTAGACTTTAATCTAAATCACTCGCTACATTATACTTTCATCTGTTATTTTACTGAGATACACTAAACAATACTATTAACAATATGTTATTTAAAAAATACTTAAATACTTAATTCGTAAGTCTCCAATAGGTTCCACTTTCACTCGTTATTTATTCTTCTGGTAGCTTTGTCTCGATTTTGTGCAGCCACTGAGCATAGATGTCTGGAAGCTGCCCATGTTTTAGCAATTCTTCGTCGCTCAGCCAACTTGTATCTCTCTTGCTTTCTTGACTATTTTTTTGGAAGCATTGTTGTAGTCTGAAACAATCCAAACTGATTTGTAAGTATTTTTTGTAATTATATATCTACAACTTTATGATGTTTTAGTTCTATTAATTTTGTGATACTGAGAGAAAGTCGCGTGGATTTTGAATACGCCTTAATGGTTGTAAATGACGCGTCAACACGTAAGACAAGCACGGTAGACATACTCTCAAAGCTTCAAGATCTTTGATGACGGTCTAAGAGCATAGTCAGAAGCACTACATAAGATGGACATCTGCACGTTGTAATATTTTATGACTTTAAGATACATACAAAAACCTTCCTTTTTATCATAAAATGCATTTTTTTAATCGGTCTGGTCTTTTTGACCAGAGCAATCAATGCCATATCAAACAAAAAAGTAACTAATTCAATGATTCTGCAGAGATGCAAAACAATAGAAAGCTATAATTTATACGCAATAAATATAACTGTTCTAATTATTGAATTGAAACATAAAAAAGTGAATAACAAATAAGAAAAATGTACCATAGCAATCCAACATTTGACAAATCCAAAGAGAGTAATCAATTATTTACCACTTTCGTCCCCCTCGTTAGTCAGAGCACAGCTGATGACAGCGCGCAAGGCGAAAACCGATTTCATAAAGCGTTCAGCTAGGAATGTGAACACGGATTCATATCGTTCCAGAGTGACGAACAAAAACGCGCGGACACAACTTATTTTTCGAATTGAAGCGAAACTATTCATTTATTGTTATAATCTAATTAAATCCCATTCAAATAAACCTTTTGTTATGTAAGATAAATAAAGAAAATGTCGTAATGTATCAACACAAAAAAGTTACAAACTATTTTCTGAATAAAACTAGAGTCAGGCAATCAAGTTTTCGTGGTTTCTGTTTTTTTTTATATATTCACAATAACGTTAATAAGTAATTCCTAGTGCCCATGGTAGCTAACAAGCCAAACTATCCTAAAAAACTCCTATTCAAAACCATAACTTTAAAGTTAACACTCAGACAGTTTTATTTTGTTTTGAAGATTGACCCAACTTTTTTTTAAGATTGTACTTACCTATTTTTCCAAATTTATGTAGATGGCTACCTATGTTACGTTCACTACCTACTATAATTAAGTAAGCAACAATGCAGACTCACATATAGCATCATCTGTACAAACTTTAGCGGGTTTTTAGGTGCTATTATTAATCATAATTATTTTTGTTAAGTTTTTTATTTGGTTAAATACATTTATATTAAAAAAACATACCTACTTTTAAGTAGTTCGCATTCTGCTTGACAGCAAGCTCATAGCAGTGACCTCATAACGTATTCTCACCGTTTTGAGCACGTGTTAAATTGAAAATTGCTTTTTGCCTAAAAATACTATTGATGCATAACTTAGTTTTAATATTATGCACTTGACAATGCTTTTTACATCACCTAAAAATATTTATCATTACTTGTTATTATTTTTCTCTTTTGTACGTATATTTTTTTTTGTAAGACAAAGCCTCTTTACAGCATCAATTTAACCTCTTCTTTAAATCTTACTATGTAAGTTCTCTAACATTTTCGACGTAACCAAGTGTACTGTATGTTCCCAAGGTTAAAAATAAATGATTATGAGTTCTAACCCATGACTTACGTATCGGGGTATCGCCTACTGGGCCAACACGGCTCATTTATAAATTTAAAACTTAAACAACTCTAATAAAAGGTTAGCTAGCTTTTATCTCGCAGAAAGTGTGAACAGTAGAGTAGTCTCTTCGGGGATGAAGCCGTCTTTATCTTGGGCGATTTTGAATCCCGCTCTGCTCTGAGAATTCTAGTTTACCTACTCTAAACTATTTCAGTGCGCTCGAGATTCAATATCACTACTCCAGTCTAAGTTTCGCGGTTGGGCATTTGGATGGTATTGGAGAGATCGCTTCAGTTCACCAATACAAACAGTACTTCCGTTCGCCAATTCAGTTTTATCAAATACCATGAATATAAATAAAAATCGTGAACGATTTGTATTTTGTGCCGGTGTTCATAAAACGATGAAAGAGTTATTTGTTTTGTTTTATTTTAGTTTGATTCTACTGAATAGTTACGAAAAGTTTTAGCTCGCTGACGATATGGCGCCCGGGACGTAAAATACTGCTCTCCGTGGTGAGTGAATAATATTCTACGAGTAATATTCTTCCTGAATGTTCTATGCTTGACCCATCAGATACACACTTCGCAATCACCTTAGACGACGTTTATGGTAAACTTTAAAGAGTTGATTATTCCTCACACAAGGAATAAATATCTCATCATCATTATCAACAGCTATTAGAAGTCCACTGACATAGCCCTCTCCCAAAAAGTATAATGGCAAAGAATCTTATCTCAATCCTGCTTGCAACCTTTAAGATGACATCTCGGGTTTATGTCATGTTATGTCGTGTTACATCTAAAGTTTACCTTTCTACACTTTGTCATCGGGTTAGTGTTCACTATTCGAGAACCTTCCTTCCCCAGAAGTTTCCCCGCCATTTATCGGTTCTGCGAGCTATGTACATTGCTACATCAACTTGCTCATTTTATTTTATAAGTTATATCGATGACTTTAATGTTTCTACATATTACAATCAGATTCAATTGAATTATAAATTTGTTAAACTCTGAGCATAGCTTTTTTCCATAACTCAATGCGCGTATTAAACCATCTTCATAGAATATATTTGGTCAGTAAACGAGAGAGTGCAGGCAGTGTTTTAATGGGTATTAATAATCTTTGACCTACATTATAGACCAGAAGGTAAAGACAAGGCGTTTACTACCAAGCCAAGTGTGTGTTGCTTTATTCTTGAGTACACCCTGTACTTTAAAATAATAAAAGCTTTTCAATCTTTTTCCAGCAATAAAGTATACACCCAACATCTCATAGAATCCTTTCCATCTAAAAACCTGAGCTTTGACTTCTTGTGATTATAGGTGTTCCAAATGACACTTTATATTTTTGAGATTCGCCCATTTTCTTAATTGTTGAATATCAAGTTAGATACTTACTTGATAAGATTGGTCGTTTATTTTATTATTATACGTATTCCATGGGAAAGTAACGTAATCAGGATTTGTAACCAAGGACGAAAACCTTTTCATACAAGTCTTATAACCAGTTACCTACGAGGATCTGTTTTCATATTCTTGCGAAATCGTGTTACAAAATAGGAAGCTACTTAATGTTTTTTTTTTTTAATCGTTTGATTAAGTTATTTTTTTAGAATTAAACCATTTTAAACTTGATACCTGCGAGGAACAGCAATACATAGACTTTTCTTTATCTTATTTAAGTACCTAAGTCAGCAGTTTTTTTTTTAGTTTTAATGTACCTTCTTACTATAAAATATCTGATTATTTAGAAGATAAAAACTCTTGGGATTGAAAATGCTTCATTATTCGTTTACATGCCTGTATTCATCAATTGAGTCGAACACATTTGAAAGCTAGTTCTAGCTACCTTAACTCACAATCGAGGGTGAAATTGAAGGTTGAAGACCGAGAAAACGCAGGTTCGTTCGCTGGACTGATCATTTGGTCACTACCTCACCACCCTTGATATCCAATAACAACACTCCATACGAGTCGCTGAAGATCACAATAAAAAAAACACAGTAAAGAACTCACAAAGAAGTCCCGACCCTCTGCCATGAGGAAACTATGCACAGAGACACTTACCACATACTATACTATTCTCTTTACGTATTTCCTCGTAAGCGCCTTCTGCGACCACACTCGGCAGTACTGTATTCAAGCGACATGACGTCATTGTGCTATGTAATTATAAGTTTAACGGGTCTTTATCGCGTTTACCTTTTTTATTATATTCCCGACGTTTAACGCGATAAAGACCCGTTAAACTTATAATTATGTTATCTAATCGCGAAAGTTTGAAAAGTACTATTGTGGTATGTAATAGGCGTTACGACGTTTGTGGGTCGTCGGGCAAGTGGCAGGCTCAAACGCAAGAGGTGCGAGTTCTATTCCCGATGCGGGACAAATATTGCATGATATTTGTTACGAGTCCAAGTATTGTGGTACAATGGTACTCGTAGTTTCATCCAAATACAGGACTATGTATGTGATTCATCATCATCATCGTGTACAGTCTGTATTATCTCACTGCTGGGCATACGCCGCTCTTTATTTGTGTCACCTCGATTGGCCAATTGGGTATTAAAAATATATCAACCCACCATAAATTAAAATTGTATGTGTTGTGTATTTTGTGCTTTTCTTCTATTTTTCTATACAACTTAGTATAAATAATAGGAGAAGCGTAGAGCTCCTTGTGAAAAAGTTCGCCCAGGGAAGTACGTACGTATTTCTGCCGCCAAGCAGTAATGCTCATATTGCTGTGTTCCGGTTTAATGCCGGTAAAATTACAGGCACATTGGACTTTCCACCCGTTATGTCTCAGAGTCGGCAACGCGCCAGTGATACCTCTGGTTTTGAAAGCGTCCATAGGCCACTGTAATCGTTTACCAACAGGTGGGTCGTACACTTGTTTGCAACTTAAGTTGTATTTAAAATGTCACAATGAGCTCTACTTCATACTTCTGTGTATCCTGAGCTTACGTTTTTGGTCAGTGTTCAGGATCCGATGAGAAAGGATAGTATATACATTAATTTCCTAGTGAAGATTCACCTTCTGTGTTGTACATACTGTGTATGCAGTCGTTTTTTTGTATGTACAATTTGGTCACTGTTCACGATCCGGTATAAAAAAGGGAACCATTATGAGGTAAAGATAACTCACCTTCTGTGGGAGTTGTCTGTTGGCTTGAGTTCATCCGTGGCCGTTCCTCACCAGCCGCGATGTGCTTCGCGGTGCGCCGTTGTATCGGGCGCAGATCCCGTTCCCGTTCCCGGTCTCTCTCTCTATCGTCACTGATATCTTCCTCTTCATAGCTATACTCCATTTCTGTAAAAAAAAAACTTATGAGACTGGAGTTTAACTAAACACATCAAAAATACTAAAACAAACACGCTCACTACTGTATTCCCCATGATGGACATTCTCAGAAACACACTACAAAATATGATTAAATCCTAGCTAAAACAAAGTTACCTATAAATTAAATTGTAAGAACATATGGTGGAAGAACGACATACGCGGCTCGCTACCCGCGAATCAGCATAATTCCGAGCGTAGGTTACCTACGCTAAATTATGCTGATTCGCGGGTAGTGTTAAGCGGCCTGCTCACCGCATAATTAGGACAAGCTATGTGGCTATCTACCTACCAATTGTGCAGAGTTAGTTTGATGATCGTATACCTATTGGTTAACGTAAATAGGATAGATAGTTTTATTAGAAGACGTTTCATATTTTCCGATAAATTATACCCACAAAAAATCACAATAGTTATGTTAGATACTTTACAATATTAGGAATCCTTTGTTTACCTATAATACCCATGCACATATGATTAGAAAGTAACTCCGTAGACCTACGGGGAAAATAAAGTAATTACTGAGTAAGTAGGTACCCAGGTACTATTTACCCACAATAGGCAGGTACCTATAATTAGTAGGCAACACCGTAGACCGTTCAACTAATGAACAAAGAAATAAAAAAAGAAATTGCTAGAAGTTGGTACCGGCCACCGGCTGGCGGCGGGCGGCGAGGCGGTGACGCGGTCAGTTTCTCATTGTTCTCGTCTAATACGTAGTGACTAGTGATGGGGTAAGCGATATCGTTTGTAAGTATCGATATATAAAAGGTTCGAGAAACGAGTATTTCCTAAGGAAGATATGAGTTTGTTTTTGTTTATACAATTACGAATAACGTAGAAGGTTTTAGTTAATTTCCAAATAAATTCTTGAATTAAAGCATAGTTTAATTTTTTATATTTTTTTGTGTCGTTAATGTACGGGCCTTTAGTTCCTACCTTGTACACTTTCACAAAAGACTACCTTACATCGAGAAAATAGGGGATAATGGAATAGGTATAAACAGTGAGAGACATGTACATTATTAGTTATTTATTGCTAAACTTCAAAACCCAAAAGCTTTTCATCGACTATTGCAATTGTGAATGTGGTCTTAACGTTTATCTAAGAACCAACCTTGAAGTCATACCAATCGATAGCAATAAAACCGTAAACAATCAGATAAGCTGTTTCGCAGATAAATGGTAACATAAAAACATTGAACCTCTTAAGTTTGCAGTCTAGCAAAGTTTGATAACTTCAAATTATTCTCTCAACTTAACATTGTTATAATATTTGATTGCACATCAATTTAAATGATATAAGTGATAACTCAGTATTGTTTTTGGATTCATATAACTGGTTCATAATACGTTAATCAAGCGTTCAATACAGCTCTCTTACGCCAAACATCATTTCGAGTTATGTTCGTGCATTTAATTTGAAGAAATAAATAATAAAATGTCAAAACTGTTCTGCACATAATCATCTTAAAATGTTCGTCTGCGAACAAGATGCGCTGATTAGATTTTTCAAAACACCTCTAATTACGATGGCACTATATAGTAAAAATTCCTTGTTTTTGACTCAGAAAAAACAGATTTTCTCGTTATAAGAATTCAACCTATCTGTGTAATAATTCAATTCAGTCAAAGGATAAGTATTCAATGAAACAAACAATCTAAAATTAATCTGTCGATTACCGATATTTCGTAAAACTTTGTATAATAGCAATAAGAATAAAAATATACGAAAAAAGCTCTCTATAGCTCGTATTAGCGTTGTTTTCACTTTAATCGTGTTTCTTTGTACAATTTTTTTGAGGGAATTAAATAATTTAGAAATTACATAGTAAAACAGAAAAGGTTGATTAACCGTGTCTATATTTGACAAGATGTGTGTAAACGAAAAGAAAATATTAATTAATAAATATTGCGTTATTTTATTACAAACTATTGTAAAACCGCATAGCATAATATTATAAAATTGTCAAACACATATACGGGTTCCTTTCAGTCGCGGGTAATAAAAGACTAGATTGATTATGCATTATTTTTGTATTTTTTCAACGTAGCTGAGGGATGATAACAATTACATTGTCTGCAGGTGACGAGTAAGCAACATTTTATCAATTGTTAGAGGAACGCCCACGGCTTCGTACATAAACTTTCGTATAGATTTTCCATTCAAAGTCTACGCCCCCGCTGCGCTCCTCAGAGATTAAACATACGCTGATATTTTGAAACAGCTCACGAAAACTAATAAAATGCATCCAACGCGACTGTTTTAGTATAGGTTATATAGAACATCTTCCCACTGCATCGTCCGACCCTAGTAGTCACGGATAGTCAAAAAACTTACCAAACCCATTCAAAAGTGTACAACACTGTATTTTTTTAGCCGACTTTAAAAATGGTCTGCGTTTTTTTTATATTGTCGTCGATATCTTTGCTAATTGTAGACGATTTTTTAAATTTATTTTCTCCTGATATGTTTCAATATCTACCAAATCATGGTCTGATGATAGTAAATCTAGAGAAATCCTCATTAATTTTTCAAAACTTATTCAGGTGTCTGCGAGTCATCATCTCATGCTACTGAGTTGTTGGATGATGTAAGCCACAACTCTCTTTAACAATTAGAATTTAGGGGATATCACTGTGATTTGTCGAAGGAATAATCTTATTAGGGTCTTGAGCTGACGTGGGGATTACCATCAGTTGCATTGCGCGATCAGTTCGTTCCGTCACACAGTAACATAAAAACACCAGCACTAGTGAAAAAATCATAATCGGAAAACTGTTGACCTGGCCAATCATATATTTGTGCAATCGTCTTAATCTTTCCATTACTCAAAACGCCTTTCCATCATGTGGTCTGGTAAGTAATTCATTTAGTTCTAAATAAGAAAGTGTAATACCGTCTAATACTCGACTTAAAGCAACATACCTTTAGCTAAGTTTTCTAAATCTTTATTATAACACGGCACTTTGATTATATTGAAATAGTAATTCCCTAATACCGTACTCACGACGTACGTACGTATATTAACAATAAAAATCGAAAAAAATAATCTTTAAAAAAAAAAATTACCGACTTCAAAAAGTACAACACAGAGGAAAAAGGTGAAATGAATCTGTATGAAGTCGGTGCCAAGCACGGCAAAATAATACTTAGCGATATATATATCAAAGCCAACTAACTTAGTTAGCATTTCAGAAAACAGCCTAGCTTTTTTACTTAACAAATTAAGGCATATTGATGTCCAGTCGGAATGTCATTACGATGGCAGCCAAGTTTAGCCATATTGTAAATAGATGACATTGGGTAAATTAGTTTGGGGGAGATGAAGAAGTGTAATTAAATAAAAAGATAGAAACAATTTGATAAATTAGTCAGATTTAAGTTTTCCATACAAGATAAGTCGGGATTTGAACACACATGCTGACTATAAACACGAAGAAGAGTGACACATAAACTAATTTGACAGCAGTAAAATGATTGACATCTCTTTCTTACGTGCACTATCAATAAAAGAGAGCGATAGTTTAAATTAAGTTTTGAGGAGAATCGGCGCCAAAATGTTGCAGAAGAAAAATAAAAAAAAGCATCTAAACATGCAATATTTTCATCAAATTTAATAATCAAATTTAGTAGGATAAGTAGGAGTAGGATCGTAGGATTTTTCGTTTCAGCCGTGTGTTCCATGTCCACAAAACACCATTCAACAGCGTCGCGTCGCTTAAGCGTCCTACGCTAAATAATACACCCCGCGGCATGTCACACTAATAATACTGTCCATACAATTCAGCTATGGCACTTCCCAACCAACACTACCAACCCTATTCCAAAATTCAATGTTTTTTTTCATAAATGACTATTTATGTGTAGAACCGCGTGTAGCTACGTAGAGTCTCTACTCTACACAGCTATACGCTACTCTGCGCAGAGCCGTGTAGACTAGCGCGTAGAGTATTGTGTAGCATAGTGCGTAGCACGTTGTCCAACATAACTGCTGCGTAGGGTATCACGTAGCGATGCGTGTTGATTAAACGAACTAGCCGTTCATCTTCTGTCAACGTTTATGGCTGTTAGATTAACTAGTTGAAATAATGGACGGCTAAGTTTACCAGTTGACTACAGGAACGACCGCGGGGCAGCTGTCAACTTTCCTTCGACGCCGTTAATTCGTTGTTAGACGAATAAACTCAATAGCCTAAGGCGCAGCCATTTATATCAGCGCATATAAAAACTAGTGTGTTGTGATCAATAGAGAATAACGTAAAACTTTAATTTCTTGCTTATTTGCCAGACTCGTGGTTGCTTAATAATAATCTCGAAAGTATCGCCAACTTAAAAATCGGCTCCTGATTTAACTTCGTATGGTGAGGCGAGCAATCAACTTGTTGCATGTCTACTAAAATGCGAGTAAATTTAATATTGACTTCGCCGAGAATTCACAAGATTCACCTGAATATTTGTGTGCATCAGGAAGGCGGGTGGATGTCTACAAATTGAGAGCAATGTATAAGCAAGGTACTGAATACAGCTATATTTTTCAATGTAATTATCTGAAACCAAAGATATTACAAAAATAAAGTGAGTCGACAGCCTGATATCAGGATGGTGTATTCTCAGTCTGGTCAAATACCTTACTATCAAAGTAAACAATATATACCATAGCAATTTACTAGTAATTTACTTCTACATATTACAAACAGAACCAGGTGCGACGAACAGTTTAAGAGTAATTTGATGTTTTTTTAATGCAGGCGCCTGAAAATTTTCGCTTAGCAAAGTTTTTTGTATTCGGCCCGGGCATAGCTAGGAGAATGAAACTGGTTCCAATTCATAACATTTTCAAAATATTGATAATGAACAAAATAATTACCTACAAATTTAATCTTTATTTATATTTACCTGCCTCGAAATGCTGTAGAATTAAGTCCTCCCTTTGGTGAATACATATATGTTTTAATTGTTGTACTCTTTCTATTTTACGGGGCGTCTGTGCTGTGTCTGTGCTAGTAATTAAATAAAGTAGTAATTATAGTATGTGTGGAAGCCCCGCTCCACGTCCAGGTTAAAGTACCTACATTGAAAATGCTCATACGTTCCGGAAAATATTTAAAAAAGCTATTTATCGGGCCTGCTGAAACGAATACAAAAAACTGTGCTTAGCAAAAACTGACAGCACCTGCATTAAAAAAAACCACTTAAACTGTTCGTCGCACCTGGTTCTGCTTGTAATATGAGGAAGTACATTGCTGTGGTATTTATTGTTTACTTTGATAGTAAGGCATTTGACCAGACTGAGAATACAACCGCGACTCATTTTATTTTTGAAATACTTATCTTTGGTTTGGGGGAAGTGCATTGAAAAAAATTTTTGGTATTACATTAAGTACATTGATCTTATGTATAAAGCAACAATTTGTAGACCTACCCCCGCTATCCTGATGCACACGAATATTTTACCTGCAAGTGGAGTTGGCAATATCAGGCCAGGCCATAAAACTAACTACCGCTGTGAAAAAAGGTTCTCGAAAGATTCTGGTGTCCACAGCCGGACGACGTAGCTCAAGATAGTGTGTTAAGAATCTCTTGAGGGAAGCCTATGTCCACCTGTGAACTTTTAAATGCTGTTGCTGATAAAGAAAGAAAGAAAGAAAGAAAAAACATTTATTTACCACAAAGCTTTTATTATCAGTAATGAGAACTTAAAATAACTCAGAGATCTAGCGATCTACATGTTATTATGGGGTGTGCAAATGCCACCGCCCAGCCGCCTGTCACGGGTGTGTCGCGTTAAACCGACTGCCAGGCGTGACAACCGCAGGCGGGTATCGTAGTGCGCCTACAGCGGTTATCACAGTGACTCGATTTGAATATTGCGGCTCAATTATAGGCAGGCGCTTACTGATCTAAGTGCATCTTTGGTTTATTCCCTTTGTCCTCCGATGGTTGTTTTGTCTGTATAGTGTGAGAAGTCACTCCTGACTTTATCAAAAACACTGTCATATAAAATTGAAGTTATGGTCAGAATAAATATAGAATTGAACAGTGCAAATCAATGTACATATCGCTAAACTGTATCAACTTTAAAATTATAACACCACTATACCTACCTGACCTCAAGAAATATTTATCTTTATCTTATCTAGTGGTTGTGGATCTAAGCTCTTCATTGTTGTATGAAAAACTAAAGTTGAACTCAGCTGACGAAATCGGATTACCCTGACCCTTATTACATGACTATACCACGTACTTTACCATTCTCCTGCTTACGTTTCGTTGACCGTTTAGAGGTCCATCCTCATGCCTAGCGTGAGGCCATGATTAACATGTCACTTGGAATTAAAATTATCGTGGTTTGGTTTGGTGGTTTGTTTTTTTTTGGAATATTATTACGACTTATTAGTCGTAATAATATTCCCACGACAATTTTAATTGTATATCATGACATACCGCAGTAATTTACTTACAGTAAAGTTAAGAACTAGTAGAGCGCCTTGTGAAGAGTTCGTACTGCCGCCTTACCAATTTCTGTCGCCAACCAGTAATGCTCGCATTGCTTTATTCCGGTGGGTGCCGGTGAAATTAAAGACACATGAGACTTTTCACCCGTTGTCTCAGGGGCGGCAAGTGGTACGTCTGGTAATGCAAGCGTTCATTGGTTACGGTAACCGCTTATCATCAGGTTGGCCGTTTGCTTGATGGCTACTTTAGTATAAAAAAGTTACCTACATAAATTTCTGTCTGTTTCTTCTAGGCTCCTAAGAAACATTCGAAGAGCCGTGTTGGCCTACTGACCCCGACATCCGATTCGGAGTGGGCTTGAAACTGGTCGGGGACCAATGAATTTTTCCACTCAAAAACTTTATGTGCCCATTTTAACGTGCTCGACACGTGGAGGAAACAAGAGGAAATGATCATGAAGCCCTAAATCCAAAAAATCATGTGCCATCGGCTAAACGCGGGTATGTTACAATGTTTGGACGTGGCTCTGACTGCCCCTAAAAACTATCCTCAAAGAATTACACACTGGAAAGTCCATCATGGAGAATATAGTCGAGAGAGTATTTTTATTTTTTTGTATCTGAATACGATTGACTTTCGGATATGAATTCAAAATGGCGATATTATTAACAAAATACTAAATAAAATCCCAATAAACACAAACAAAATAGTTTAATCCTTATCTCATTTTATTGCGTTCCTCTAAATTACTCCATGAGTACATGAGTACCTACATCACGTAAGTGGATGAGCGTTGTTCATAATTTGTTCCAATTAGTACTTAGTAGCCAATTCGGATGAGGTCGCGAGGCCTTGGCGCGTGTCAGGTGACGCGATGCAGTGGAAATTATATCTAGGTACATACACTAATATTATAGAGAGGTAAAGTTTGTAAGTAAGTTTGCAATCTCCGAAATTACCTCTCATCCGATTTCAAAAATTACTACACCAATATATAAGAATCGTCCTTCAGGGTGGACATAGGCTGTATTATGATCCCATTAAAATAAAAGGGTTTTTCGTGGAGACCATTTTAGCAACGTAATAAACGATTCTGTATTTTTGTATTTTGTATGTAAATATGTTCGAATGGAGAAGAAATGTTTTCGAATGGCGTCATGGCGCGTTATCATTTTATTTATTTTTTGTGTGAGGAAAAATAAATAATCCTTCTTTATTTCTTAAAAAAAAACAACTAATTCAAATTCCAAAAATTGTACTCGTTGCAAAAAAGTTGTCGGGCTTGATGGTAGGAATAATGGTCAAAAAGCTAGGTACGGTATAAGTAGAAGATTTGATGGAATAATAAAACGATCGACACGATAATAGCATGTAGATAATAGTATGTACATAGTAGTATGTAGATTATATAACAATGAATACAACTTAATATTTCGACATTCCATTTATAGGTAGGTACTTACAGTAGGAAAATGTTTTTACAAGTGTCATCAAGGCTGCATGTATTCACGGTACAATTCTGGTTCCAAACCAAAAACAAATTACCAATATAAATTTATTTAAATGAATAACGTTACCCGAATTTCAAGATTTTTAAAGGCTCCTTCCGCCCTCACACTACTTATGTTGTAAACTCTTGGGCCCAAAAGTCAAAGTCAAAATTAATTTATTCATTAAAATCACAAGGATCACTTTGAAACGTCTCGGTTTTCAAGGTTGTCTAGAAGAGATCGCTTTTAAGCTATAAGACCGCACATTGTACTTTTAGTTAAGTACCTATATGAAGTTTTTGTTTATTTTGTTATTTTGTGGTGTACAATAAAGTATTTTAATTAATTCATTCCGAATCATAGTGCTGGGGGTCAGGCATCTTGCCTGACCCCCCTTTGTAAGTATGTGTGTCTGTTTATTTCTCATTTTTATATATTTTTCATCTGATTGGTTTATGTAGCTATTAATAGCCTTTTTGAAATTCGTATGGACTACCTAATAGGAACTAGTTCATGTTTATGGCCCATAAAACATTGTTTGGGTAATGTTTTATCTGTTTGCTTTTAGAAGTAAGTACGTAATATACCTACGTAGGTATGTGGAAACTTGTCAGTTTGTTAACTAAAATATAAAGAAAGTACCTACCTAGTACCGACTACGGCACGAATTAATTTCTTCACAAGATAAGATTTGATTCCCGCTACGAGACAAAATAAAGTGTGTCGCCACACCCCCTAAATGCTGGCTACATTGCTACCTAATGTGGTTGACACAGAAGAACCAGTTATCGGGACTAGAATGTTTTATACGCACAGGGTCCCGGTATCCCACAGACCATCATTTAGCGCCCTCTTATGACAATAAAACTCGAAGAATCTTTCTTTACTTATATAGTTTTAGAGAAACAAACAACCTCTATCCAAACACACAACCGGATCTTCCAGTCGCGTCTCGGCGTGGATAAAAATACTTAATTCATCTAAAACTCGCAACTACTTTTGACTACGGAAAGTTCATATTCTATAACCTAGGACTGCGATATTTCTATATCTATATGTAGGTAGATATTGAAAATTGCTTTTAGACCGACCAAAAGCAATTTTGAGAGTACTCAATCAATTAGAAGTTCAGTTTTAAAGCTCGACTGCTCGGCGATAAAATTTGTGTATATTTAATTATTTATCTAAGCCATTAGGTAGGTTATGTCAATAAATTATTAGTAAGTGGTTGAAATATTTTAATTTTGTTTCAAATAAAACTAAATTTTAACGTGTAGTGAATAATGTCTAGTAGACAAAGACTTTATAAGGGCAAAGGTCGTCGTCGCGAAGCGTTGGTTCTACGACCCAGGCACTTAATAAATATAGCTGAACACACTGAACTTGCTCAAAAGTATGAGTCACCCTGAGGTGACCGTGGAGTACAAAAGGGGTAATGTACTATCCAGTTTTCAGCTCAGATAAATGTAATACCCCCCCCCCCCCCCCCCCCAACTGTCACATTTTTTATAAGAATCCTGACCCCATGCTAAGATTCACTGTATCGTGGTTATTAGGAACTACGAATACCGTGGTACCACAACACCCAGACGCGAGACAAATATCTGCATAGACAATCATTGGCCCCGCAGCGGCAATCGAACAAGCACCTTTTTTTGTTAGTAATAGGTATATTATCTGTGGTTATATCGAGACAAACAGGCATACGGCCGAATCGTGATTGTCATTTCCTTGATTGCTAAGAACCTTTCTTCCACAGCGGTCATAGGTTCGGCGAGCTAAATTGCCTACCCATTTGTCATAATGAACTTGCTAATTGAATTCAGTGACTTTAGTTCTTCTACGAATTTCCTCTTATTAAATAATCTAACGCTCGTATTCTTAGACATTTCTCCAAATATTCCTCCACTCCAACACGAAAATCCTTGCGGTTTCGGTGTATCTGCCTTGTAGCTTCCTCGAAAACTTCCTCATATTTGGTAGTTTTAGTTGAACTTTTCGAAGATCCTTGAACTCAAATGAATATGATTCAAGCAAATTTTCTCTTCGCAGTTCTTAACGGTAATAAAACTATAAAATAGACCACTTTGCTTTATGGGAAATTGTTTTGACTCGTATAACTCGCACTTGGTCAATTATTTTTTCTTTGTACACAGTTACCTGCAAGGCGGTTCAACTACGTAGATCGGTGCCGCAAAATAGATGTTGGCAACTAATTAATGTGAGTACCTAACCTAGCAACAAAATAAACCCTAAAAAAATTAAGCCATATTATATTAGGGTGATTGGTAAATATTTTTGAACCAGTAGAACCAATGTGAAACAGTCTTTACAGTTAAAATTGTGATCGCAGAGGTTTAACAGAATTTTCAGATATTTTTTTTTACAACATACCTACATAGTTGATTTAATTTACATGCCTTTTTTAAACTTTATTAGAATTTAGTTTGAATGAATCTGCGATTAAGTAGCCCAGTATGACAACTATTATATTTACTATATTTGTATATTTACTTTTATGACAATATAGTCATGACGCCATAGTAAAGAGCTTAACAGTAATTAAGGTATTTCATGAATACAATTTTACTACTATTATAAATACGAAAGTTTGTGAGTATGGATATTTGTTAAAGTTTCACGTTAAAACTACTGAACGTATTTTGATGAAACTTTACAGTAATACAAATGCTTATACATCAGAATAACACATAGGCTACTTTTTACCCGGGTAGCGCGCGGGCGAATCCGTGGGCATAAACTATTATAGTAATAAATATTTTTACAGGTAGGTACCTAGCAAATGTGATGTTTCATTTTATTGTAGTCTAATATACCCGGTATGTCTATCTGGTATGTCATACAGTTTGCTACGGAACTCTACATAGAGAATTTACTTACTTCAATAATTAAAACGCTTACACGTCTGCACTACACTATTATCATTGGTAGTTTATTATTATTATTTTACCTAGCCTTAATCTGCTCATAATACCGGGAATACATGGAGCGCATGAACCTAGGCCAAGTGTACCTTAGGGGATATTAGTGTTTCCTATTAGTGTTTGTGTTTGTTACGAGCCATGGTCATGGACCTTAATTCGTCCAAGGGTCCACGAGTTTCAAAATAAATAATATTTTCAATCATAAGCTGGGCCCACGTCCTAATCGTCCTAATGTTTAAACATGGTACATGTTTAAACAAAAAAATACTTCTTACTTAAAAGGTACATTATAGGTATCAATGTTAAACACTTTCTTTGCTGACTTTACTTGACGTTAATCTGTACTTATGATATTATACCTGACTGACTGACTGATCTATCAACGAACAGTTAAAACTACCAAGTTTAGAAAGCCAATATTTTAAACATAGGTTTAACTTAAGCATGTGCTAAGAAACGATTTTTGGATATTTTCACTTTAAGGGGTGGGGGGAATGGGGGGATGGACTTTGTATGAAAGTCTTTGTTCTTTGAAATTAGAAACATGAACATTTTAATGAGAGCTACTAAGCATAAATAAAATATTATACGTTTCAGGGTTTTTGATTTTGATATTTAAAGGGGGTGATTTGTTGGTAAAATGTTGTATGGGAGTATCGGTTTTTTAACGATAAAGAGTAACTACAATTCCAATTTTCCGAACATGAAAATTGGAATTGTAGCTAATATTAAATAAATAATGGCGTCTTTAGGGTTTTTACATTTTAAGGGAGAAGAAAGTGTGTAAGATGGTGTGGGTTTTTTTAAAACACGACTGCACCCACGCTGTTAAGGTATAAATTCACTATAAAAATCATAATTATTGTTATTAAAATACTGCAGGGCAAAGGGTGAAGAGGTGACGATGGAATTGAGTGCTGCTTGAAAAAATCTTATAATAATAAAGGGAAATTATTTTGAACTAACTCAATCCGGCCCACTTGGGAGTGCGAGAAGTTATCCCAGTACTTAAAACGCATAAGTGCGGGGCTAACATCTCGCACTGAATTCTGATACTTGTGCTGAATTGTTCTAGGTTTGTTCTATATTGTTCCAAAATATTTTTTCTCTAAAGTGAAAATTACAGCTGAAAAACGAAAATAACAGTTAAGGAACCTGGCCCCGCACATAGGAATATTCTAAGTTTTGACAGTTGTGCTGGATTGTTCTAGGTTTGTTCTATATTGTTCCAGAATATTACATGTCTAAAGTGAGAATTGACGTCAAAAATCTAAAAAAACTGTTTGGAATCTAGTTGAAAATAGCTGGTTTCCATCCGCTCCCTACATTTCTACTTATGATAATAGGTGTTTTTTTAATTGTTCTAGCTTAGATCTAGACTGTTCTACTATAATACATATCATTAAATGCTAATTTAGCACGAAAAACTGAAAAAACTACCAAAATATCGGGTTTACAACTTGGCAGCGGGATTGCTGTTTTCCCGTAAAACTCATCATCTTTTAAGGAATCACGACTAGCGGAAACAATTTTTGTGGGCGATCTTATTATTTTGTTTTTTATCCGAAAGAGTAAGCAAAATAACAAGTGGCTCGTGAGAATCTGATGGTAGAGTAGGTACCTGCAGGATAGAAACGTAAACTTGGGACTGCAAGCGTATCCCAAATATCAACTTCAAAAAAGAAGTATTTTTTTGTGTATGTTAGTTACGTAATATCTTCGCCAAAATATGAACCCATTTTAAGGATAATTTTTTTAATGGGTAGCATATACATATATATTTTGAGAATTTTTTAAAATAATAATACTATTATTTTATACTATATTTTATATTTTTATATATTTATATTTTTGGCCATATCTCACCTGATGAAGACACTCTACCTTACTACCCTACCCTTTAGATTTTTTCCTTTTTTTCTATTGTCTATGTGATCGAAAATCGAAAATCGGAGTCCAACACTCAAGCTTCAAGATCTTTGCTCAGAGTTGGTAGGTACAGATACCTTCTATATCGGAGGACGCACGAAACCGAGACATCAAAGACGACAGGTTCGTCCTTGAGCTTGGCAAGAATGACTCACCGAGAGGCTGGTGGAGAGCAGCGTGCGCGTCGCAGTCCGCACAGATGGCGGACCGCAGCATTCGCTCGCGCTGCAGACGACGCAACAGCTGCAAGTGCTGTGGCGTGAACACCGTGCCTGAGCGCTCTCCCACCAGCACCACATCGCCAGCTTCCCACCACGCCTGCTCTCGCAGCGTGCCGTCCCGGTTGAATAGCCCCAGATCCTTGTACCCTTCCGGAGGGCTGAGCGCTCCAGTTTCCCCCTCCTGGTAGCGCTCGCAAGACCCGCATCCCGAGCACTCCTCCGTTTCACCCTCGTCTGAATACCCACATTCGTCACGGACGACGATAATGTAATCAGCCTCGAAAAACTCGTTAGCGCTCTCGTCAAAGACTACCCTGTGTTTTTTGGATTTTTTCGTCTCTTTTTTGAGTGATGATTTCAGGTTATCGTGGTCCTTGTTATGACGCGTATCGCGAGCGGCGCGGTCTCCCCGATCCGGACGGTCGGCGCGCATCCTCGCGAGCGGTCCACGCCGTAGTGAACTAGCTCGGTAGTAGGTAGGTTCGGTGCGACTGACGAGAGCTAGTCGTACTGCGTCGGCGCGGCGCCGGTGGGCTTCGGCCGAATGACGAACTGTGTGCGCAACGCGAATGCCACTTTTAAAGAGAAACCGCGCACGCTCGTTTAATGACACTGCTGGATGATTATGCCGCCCCGCCTATCGATCGCTCATGCTCGCCATACTGGTGCTCGATAGCCACCTCCAACACCACCGCCACGCCTGTGTCATCCGCGACGCGCGCGCCATATTTGAATTTAACTTGAGGGGCTCAATGTGGGTAGATTCGTGTAGTGTTGCCAAGTCTAGACAGGTCCGAGTTGCCAAAAAATTTGCCTTTTTTGCGAAAAGTAGCCAAAATTGCCTTTTTTAAAAATGCATATTTTTATGTAGATCTAAGAAGTGAAGAAGAAAGGGTTTAAAAAAAATATAAACTTTTCACTAAAGCGTACCCGGCGACCAATGCGAACGCATACTTGTCCCCCCCCCCCCTACCCTCCTCCAGTTTTAGCTCCTTCTGTCACGTTATGTCAGATTTGAATGCAATTGCTTGTTGTAGAGTAAAGGTTCGAGTCTCCCTCTATTTTAAACAGGCAAAATTTTAGTAATCTCGCCATCGCCTTATCTTTTTAAATCTTGTCGACAAGATCCTGGCAAAATAGTGGCAACCCTAACCACAGCAGCCATAAACAAAACGTGAAGTTGAGGTAGAAAATTACTCTGTGGTAAAGGTTATGTTGTGCACCTTCGTTGTAAATTCGTACATAAATTATTTTGTTTCATAATACGACTTATGAAAATGGACTTGAATTTGGTTGACGATATGGATTTTGACGACATTGATGATCTGGAGCTTGCGGGGACTTCACAAGAATCGAACCGACACCGCTTGAGGTTAAACCCTTTCGTCGAATTGGATGAAGATGAATTTCGCTTCAAATACAGATTTAATAAAAGATTTGCTGCAAGAATTGTTTGGTCTGGTCAAGAGTTGTCTGCCGCACGACACAAGAGGATCGCCTTTGCAAACAAAAGTGCAAGTAGCTTGTGCTTTATGTTGCTGGTCTAGACATAAGGTAAGTTTCTTAGCTATACATAAATCAATTAGCCATAAACTTATTTTTCTATTTTCCCTAAAAAATTGTTATAGTACCTACAGTAAAAAAAAACAAAACCAAACACTTCCCCATGGTGGACATCCTCGGATACATACTCAATGAGTAGATTTTTGAGGATACCAAGTTAGCATTCCATGTGATAGAATGCTAGCCCATCACCGCTTATTGTAACACTAACTGTTCCTTCGAAGCCTTCGAAGTTGGTTCTTAAATTTTTCGAGTGGATAAATCCATTGGAGCCCAACCTTGTTTGATCCCATGACCTCAGGATCAGAAGTCTGGGTATCGCCCACTAGGCCAACACGGCTCTACAGTAGTTTATTTAATTTCAGATACAAGATGATGCAGCACACCTACATGGCGACTCTCAGCCTCTCTAAGCAAGATTTGCAAAAATGTGGCAAGGGCATTTTAATGCTGGAATAATAATGTTGGACACACAAGCCCCAAAGTAAGCAGAGCTTGTGTTACGGGAACTACATGACTGATATACTACTTATATAATTTATTTATTTCTAAATTTGTACTTACATATTCTACATAGAAAACAATCAGTCCCGAGACATTTGCCCTGCGGTGTTAATCTAACCCGCAACCTTCTGCGTCTCAGGTGCACCACAGAGGTTGTCTAATTAGTGGGAATGTCCCACCACTTCATTAGGATGCCATCTTCAATCCAATAAGAAGAAAACATGGCAAAGTTATAGAGTTTTACTAACTTCCCTACTATTATGTTCATTAGTATTATATGCATTAAATACAAAATCATTGGTTTCAGATTGTATGTAAGGCTGAGCTAAAAAGAATGGACATAGTTGCGTGGTGGCATGGCAGTGTACATGACTCACAAATTTTCCGCGAGTGCTGCGTAAAACAGAGATTTGAAGCAGGGACCTTTCATGGTATTCTCCTAGGAGACAGTGGATATCCATGTACAATTTCTAGCTCACTTGGGAAATTCTTGTGTACCTGGTACTGTCCATGGAAACAACACGGACAAACAAAAGACAAAGTTAATTTATTTCCTTCAATTATTGCAATTTAACAATAAAAGCATAATTCAAAATAACTATTAGGCATTTCAATTAGTAGATTGTGCTGTGGTATTTTAGTTTTAATAATATTACATGAAATGTTTCAAAGTATTATTATTATTGTAGGTACCTCCTATTTATTATGTAAGCGTTGTTATGTTCTCAAATAATCACAGACATTTTATAATATTGGCAAGATTATATATATACATAATAACTGTATTATTAATAAAAGTAAGATACTGTTCCCGATGGTGTCTTCAGATAGGGAATTTTAGATATAAATATAGGTAGGTAGGAATTCCGAAATAAACTTAAGAAATATAAGTTGCTTCATTTAACTTAAAGTAGATAGGATCTAGACCTGTGTCGATCGATCATTTCTTGTGACCCGGGTCGATCGCGACCCATGGGTATTGTGATCAGGGTAAAATTATTCGATTGTTCCATTGATCGCGGGTCGCCGCACCCGGTCAGACAGATACGATCGGTATTAATGTAGTACGACCAATCGGCGACCCGCAATAGCTGAAGGATCGAATCAGATTAACCGCTACGAACAGATAACTTGGAGTAATACCCCTGGGTATTACTCCAGGTTACTCTATTTGTATAATTTTAAAGTTCAATTTATTTTAAAACATCAGAGATATATTTTTCATTGTTTTTGTGACTTTTGACAGTTACTTGGCCCTATAATTTTTCATTATTAGTAATACTATACCATTATCTAATGTAATTAGAGTTTTTCTTTGAAATTTACAATATACAACTCTATGCCTCTAATAATTCCAACTATGACAAAACAAAACCCTCCCTTAAAAATATGTGCATGTAATAAAAAACCAACTTTATGCCTGCAGTTTTTCTGTTACTCTCTAAATTTATCTTGATATGTAGAGTTATGCCTCAACATGTTAAGCTAATTAAGTGTTTAAATGAGTCTCATGTAGTCATATTTCTTAATGCGTTGAAAGTGTAGGTACCTATCTAAAAACATTTCTTTGCTTACTTTTTTATTATTCGAGCCAACTGACAGTTTTTATAAATATATGAGAACTCTCTTCGGTTTCACTAATTTAGCTGCTACTCTATTTTGTAGGTACGATTTTGGTTGGATTAGCTACCTTTTTTTTGTTCTTGCAGTTGCAGATGAGATATTCTTGGAATCATTTGTAGTATTAGGCGGATTTGTCAGGTCATTGATATTAACAGTTGGGATTTCGTCAGTAACCCGGGGATTGTATGACTCTGCACTTACAGCGTGATAAAGACCCACCCTCTTATTCTTAATCACTTGCTAACTTAACAGGTCGAACTCTAACCCTGTCCTTTTCTAATACTAAAAAAAGGATAGAGGCAGACAACTTTTAGCACGCTGCTTAAGTTAGTAAGTGATTATGAATAAGAGGGTTAGTTTTCAAGTGAATGTATGATTGCTAAAGGGGCACAAGTTCTCTATTTTTTTTAAAATAAAAATTTTACAGGAGGCTGAAAAAACTAAATATTTATGTAATGGAATGGAAATATATATTGATTCAATTATTTTATGTTTGTTAATTAGGTAACAAGGTATTTTAACACAAAAACATTTTATATTTTTCAATATAATAAGAGAAATAACATAAAAAAAACCATGGACATGTTCCCCTTTAGAACTCAATCATATTTCAAGTGGACATATGCCCCTTTATACGTAATGTGAACAAGACTTAAGAAATAAAAGAAAATAAATTGAATGTATTACTTTTATTTATCACATGAATTATTTAATTAACTCCACAGGCCAACTGTAAATAGTTTCCCAGTACGGAATATGCTCAGCAGGGATGTATTCTTTCAACGTTTTTAAATCCGTCATTTTTTTTTAAGTTAAAGGCACTGGACCTGTATACTTTTTTTGGATAGGTAGAGTGATAGGCATTATGTTTGTTTTTCGCTCTTTTTACTCTTCTTCATGACGAACACTCTTTTTTCTTTTTCTTTCATTCGAATCCCTGTCGGACTTTGTAAGACCTAAGCGTCAACCTTGCCGTTTAAAACTTTGCAAGCTTTTACGAGTTGATCCTCGGCTCGTTACCTTCCAGTGAGTTATACCCTAGACTGCCCAGTAGGAACTTGATGCCATAGCGACGTTTATAGAGGAACCGCAAGAATCCTTTTGGATTTTTTCAAGCAACAGTGAGTAGGTTAGTACTCTCATGTCGATTCCACACACATTGAGGAGCTTTCAACTGGCTCCGAAAAAGGGCTCCAAGAAAAACCCATGATTGCTATGAAAGTCACGAGCGTTCCTAAGAACGAATCCTAGGCGCCATAAAGATTTCTCGGCCAACGCTCTCATTTGATCATGAAAGGTGAGCCTACGGTCAAATGTGACTCCCAAGTCTTTTTATTGTGATAGATCTACTAATAGGCACGTCGTCAAGTTTATAATCAAAAATAATTAATTATCCTGCATTAAATTCAATTACATTGGCAACACTCCACTTGAATGTCTGAAAGGGTCACATTTTTACCCAATTTTTTTTTTATCTGTATCGCTTGGCTACGCCTAATTACAGTTTTGTATCAGAATGGCTCAAATCCGATCATTACCCATAGAGTTACAAACCTACAAAAATACTGTTTAGTTTTATACGGGCTCTTGTCCATGGACATGAGCCTTTTTAGCAAATAATTTTTGAACGCACCCTACAAAATGTCAATGTCATTTTTATTAACAATTTGGCGCATCCAAGCGTTGTAGTTGTTTGTTGTGCTGTTTTCGTGATAGAAATCTTTGTTTGTTTAGCTTGAGTGTTGCGCTGTGTTTATTATTTGTACGAACTATTATTACCAATTTCGAAGGCATTAAATTATTTGCCGTACCATTGTCTCGCACTGGGTTCAAGCCTCTTCTAGGTGAACAACAAACATCTCCCACAAATCCTCGCTGCGCTCAACACTCTCCTGCCGGCTTAGCATGATCACCCAAGACCACCGTTTTGTCTATGTCAGAGAATACAAAAGTGACATTTGGGTGTAGACTGTTGCTACTTTTCTACTGCCCCGAGCATGGCGAGCTTATGAATGAATGTATTGAAGTTTTTTTTTTTTTTTTTTTTTTTTTTTTTTTATATTAATGGCAACTGATTCCTCTGAGTTGTGAGGAATATTACTGCCAACTTCACGTAGCTCGTTCACGGTACGGTTAAAATGGATATATACAAGAATGACTATACAATTATTGTGGCTGAAATCTAGCTAGTGTTATATCTAAGACAAATAATAGTTTTATAAGTAATTTATAATTTAATATTATAAAGGGTTAAAAATTGTAATAATGCTTTCGTTGATTTTTTTTCTTTAAGGGAGAGAAGGGAAAATACGTTAGATGGAAGTGGAGCTTTAAGATGGGCTAAAATATCATAAAGAGATGGGTTAGAGTATCTAGGGCAGGAGAACAGTATGTGAGCAATAGAACCCTCGTCTAGACCACATTCACACAGAGCTGAATCTCGAACTCTTATTTTGCGTAAATGGACCGGTGAAGAACAGTGATTAATTCGCATTCTGCAGATTGATGATGTATTTTGCTTTGTAGCTTTAATTTTGGTGAACCAAGGCCTAAAGGTAACAAACGGTTGGATCTGATAAAGGTGATAGCCTTTAAGACGACTAGTTCTAGACCAATATGAATTCCAGGATATTTCTAACGATTGTTTGGCCATGGAAATAATATCGTGAGAATATGTTGAAAATTGCCTCTTATTGCCGTGCAAAATAGCTGTTTTGGCTAGGGAATCCACCCGTTCATTACCAACAATACCCCTATGTCCAGGTATCCATGCCAATGCAACATTCATATCATCTTCATGACAAAGTCGTAGTAGATGTTTGATAGATAGAGAAATAGGACAGTTGGCTGCAGTTTTGCCAAAAGGGTTCGTTTGCAATAGCTGTAGACTACTTTTGGAGTCAGAAAAAATCACTGAATCAGGGATATTATTATTTCTAATAAATTTCACACATTCTAAAATGGCTAGACTTTCACCAGTAAAATTTGAACTGTAATGAGGATATTTAAATAATTGAGAAATGTTAGAATTTACATGTAAGAAAGCAGCGCCTACAGAACTTTGTAAATCCAGCTTAGAGGCATCCGTAAAAAATATGTCTGATTTTGGCCAGAGGTCTGCAATTATTTCATTAAGTTTCAAATTTGGATTAGAAGTTCTCTTGTCAATTCCTATTGAAAGTTTAACATCAACTTGAAAAATTTTGGATTTAAAATCGAACAAAAATAATGGATGAATTGGAAATCTCTCCACTTTATATTTAATACCATCAAGTTTTCTGTAGCTTTTAACTAAGGGAGGCAAGGGTTTATGTCTCCAGTATGGTTTGGTTTGAGTGTACGAATTTAGTAATTTTAGTTTAGGAATCAAAGGATGGTTTGCAAAGACGCTAATTTTATAGATGAATCTGTCTGCAAGAAATTGTCGTCTAATGTTCAGAGGAGGATCGGAGCATTCAACTTGGATAGCATTAGTAGGCGAAGATTTCATGGCCCCTATAACTATTCGCAGAGCCTTCAGTTGACATAAGTCTAGTTTTTTAATAGTTGTTTTACTACCTGGAATCAAGAGATAGGAACCAAAATCTAAATGGCTCCTAACTATAGCATTATATAAGATTCTAAGGGAGAATGGGTGAGCACCCCACCATACTCCAGCTAAGCATCTCATGATGTTAATACCACGTTCGCTTTTAGCCAACATGTCTCTAACATGGCTCACACCGTTTAGTTTATAATCAAAAGTTTTACCTAGAAATTTAACTTCCTTAACGACTGGGATGACTGAACCGTTACAGGCAATGTGAACATCAGGAATTTGTCTTTTTCTAGAGAAAATACAGATTGAGCTTTTTGAAACCGACAGAGAGAGAGAATTATTGTTCAACCACCTAGATAGGATAACAACACCCTCTTCCAGCTTATTTGCTGCTTGATTTATAGAAGAGTCAGTAGAATAAATAAGTAAGTCATCAGCATATTGCAGAATTCTGCACACCACAGTTATAGATCTCTCAATATCAGCAGTGTAAACATCATACAAAAGAGGACTCAAAACAGATCCTTGAGGGAGACCTTTCCAAATCACCCTGTCAGTCTCATTCACGCCTTTGAGACGCAGAGAAATATGCCTACCCGATAACAAATTAAATATGAAAGAGGTCATCTTATTTGGAATTTTTAGCTCGAGCAACTTTTGCCTAAGGATCCAAAGATCAACATTATCATATGCAGCTGAGATGTCCAAGAAACCAGCAACAACTGATTCTTTTCTAGTCAGCGATAATTGTATATCTGTAGTAAATATGGCTTGGCTATCGGAGATGCTTTTACCCTTTCTAAATCCGTATTGAGTACTCGGTAGAAGAGAGTTATGTTCTAAAAACCACTCTAGACGGTTTTTTATTAAGTGCTCAATTATTTTAGGTAGGGTAGATGATAAAGCAATTGGGCGATAAGATGATGAATCTAATGGGTCTTTCCCAGGTTTACATACAGGAATTATTATTTGATGTTTCCAGAACTGAGGGATAAGACCTGAATCTATAACTATATTGATTAAATTTAAGAAATATGTAAGGGTAGTCTCATTTGCATTAGAAATAAATGAATATGGAATTCCATCTGGTCCAGGCGCAGAATCTTTCAAATGGTTCAGAACCAAACGTAATTCTCGGTAAGAATATAGGGAATCTAGCCTAAAGCTAGAGTTAGAAATCTGTGAATATGACTCATTAGAACAATAGTAAGGCTTAGCAATCTGATTATAATTGGGAGCTAAAGGAGGAGCTAATTTACTCATGAAGTCGTTTGCCCAAGAGGTAGAATATGAAGAGTTCGAGTTCTGTCTGCGAGATGATCTAAACCGTCTTATTTTGTCCCAGACAATAGTAGAGGGAGTTTGAGGGGAAATAGACGAACAGAAATTTCGCCAACCCTGAATTTTTTTCTTCTTTAACAATCGTTTGATGGCAGCATTTATATTTTTAAGAGCTAGAAAATTATGTAGCGTTATTGATTGGTCGCAAGAAGATTCCGCAACTTTTCTGCGTTTAATTGCGTTAGTACAGTCAGCATCCCACCATGGAGGAGATGGAATTTTACCCAGAAAGGAGTTCTTTTTTTTAAAACAATCATCAGCAGCTTCAATGATAGAATCCTTAAATAATTTGCAACAGTCTAATATATTAGACGAATCAGGAAAAGGAAGAACTTTTATTTTTTCATCTAACAGGGAGGAGAACGAGTCCCATTTATTTTTATCTATTATGTAAGGGAGTAAGGGAGGTAAACTAGGAATAGAAGTATTTTGACTGGGAAAAGAGATAGTAATAGGATAATGGTCTGACCCATGAGTAGAAGGCAATCTAGACCAAGATAAAAGGCTCGCCAAAGAAGAGGAACAACAAGAAATATCCACAAAGCTACGATTTATACCCGGAGAAGTTCTTCGTGTAGGAGAACCATCATTTAGCACACATAAATCAAAATGGTCCAGGATATCCAGAATTTGTTGCGCAAAGGGGTGACTATCTGGGGCCCCCCATAGTTGATGATGGCAATTGAAATCCCCTAGTAGAACTAAAGGAGAAGGAACTGATGACAGATAAGATTTTAGCAGAGGAATAACAGCATTATTTTTAACGGGAATATACACGGAGACATAAGAAATATTATTAAATCGAAGGGCAACAATATTTAGTAAATCACTAGAGTTATTAATGGGGATACGAGTAAAAGATAGATTGTTTTTAATAAATAGGGCGACACCGCCCCACCCATCCTTTCTATCGTCTCGGAGAATGGTGAATCCGGGGGTTCTAAATATAGACCCAGGCTTCAACCATGTCTCCGAGACGGCAGAAATGAATGGTTTATGCTTATTCAAAAGGTAGTGCAGTTCAGATTTATTCTGAACCACACTTCTACTATTCCATTGGAGGACTGCATCCATGTTTAATAACATTCAAAAGTGTGATAGATATAGTGTTTATCATGTGTATGGCGACGTTGTTCGGTAAATCCGAGTATAGGATAATATTTGTTAAAGAGGAAAGAAGTTTATTAATTGTTTCAGGAGTAATGATTTCATTACTTTTTGGCTCACACCCTTTATTTAAGTTAATGGCAGAGCCATTTGATGGAGCTGGAATATCGTAAGATTGGACAATTTCTCGATGTGCTTTTTGGTCATAACCTTTTTCTTGGACTGGGCGAGATTTGGTTGGAAGAGTAATGGTTTTCCGGTATGAATGGATAACATCATGTGGTTGGGAGGGAGGAGCTAAATGTGATGATGATGAGGAGTTTTGTTGAGAGGGATCAGGAGAGGATGCAAGGACTTCAGCAAAGGATTTCTTGATTTGAGGGACAAATTTAACAGCCTCTTGATAGGACACATTGTGACTAGCCATGTGATGTTTTACATGGACCTGTCTATTATACTCAGGACAAACCCTGTTAGTGGCAAAATGGTGTGCAGAGCAATACATGCAAATAGATTCCGACTCTTCAACAGAGCAAGAGTCACCTGTGTGGTAATCAGAGCATTTATAGCATCGAGGCTTAGATCGACACTGAAGTTTTGTATGACCAAACCTACAACAGTTAAAACATTGTATTGTAGGGAATACATATTGCTGAACTGCCAAAATGGTGTAGCAACATGTAACCATTTTGGGTAAAACTTGACCATCAAACGTGAAAACGACAGTTTGGGTTGGAATCCAACTACTACCATCAGCTGTTATAATTTTTTTGTTTAGGCGACGAGTTTTTAAAATATTCCCTGTCCCCTCAGGACAACGAACAGCTTCCAATATTTCTTCATGGGTCCATTCAGACGGGATACCCTTAACAATTCCCATGCGGCAGATATTGTGGGAAGGAATATAAGCCCTGTATTGGTTAATAGAGAGTAAATCATTTTTCAAAAAAACGTTTGCGCCCTCAGCAGTTCTAAAATTTATGGCAAGACGATTACGCCCAATTTTTTTTATACCATCATCAATGATTGATGAAAATTTATTTTTGTATAGGAATGAACCAAACTTAAGGGGGTGAAGGGTAGTACCTGACATACCATTAAGCTCAGTTAACTCAACATATACTATGAAGGGTCCACAGTCATAATTTTCATAATGGTCTCTTGTTATTGGAGAGATGGTCGGATTTGGTGGGGACATTGTCGTTGACAAGTTGTTACGATTATCATGGGTAATGGACATAGGGGTAACACAATCTGTTGGCTGGTTTATTTTAATAGGTGTAATTTTGTTGGAAATAATCGGAGCCATTACATTGATATCTGATTTTATATTTGTATGTATTATTGCCTTGTTGACAGCTAACTCAATAGGTTTCTTTAGTTTAGCAATCGATATCAATTTGTCTGTTTTCTTCGGTTTTTTTTTCTACTTTTTTAAATGGCACGTTAGTCCTGTTATAATCTTGTTTTTTTAAGAATTCTGCCCGTCTGTTGGAGGATGCAACAGAACTTGTTGCATCCTCGTATACTTCCGAAGCTGGAGATTCATAAAAGAGCTCAGGTGAGGCAGTAGGCGAGGCTATTATAAAACCCGGTGGAGGGTCTAACTCGAACTCTGGCTCAGGGCCAGTGTTCGAGACATCCACCTCCATCTTGGCTTTCCCATACGGAAAATGCAATGGAAAAAAAAAGCAAGCACAACTTACAAGCACGGTGTAGGACAATAATAAATATATATGCTTAGTGAAATTAACACACAGATTACAAATAAAAAGCAGTTAGAATACGATTAAAGCCACAAATAAATACGAAATTAATAATTTAACGGATTTTTAGAGAAAAACAACGCGTGAACTTCACCAGTCTATTGAAGTTTCTACTCTTCCCAAGACAAAAGTCTACATCTTCGAGCATGGCGACCATGTTTTGTCTATCTTTGACATTTAGGCAAAATATATTTCTTCTCAAATAGTCTACATCTAGAGAGACTTAGACAAAAGTTTCTTCGTGTTTTGTGAGTCTACTTTTATACAAACAAAGATCAGGTACCGAAATCATCTTTTTGGTTTTTATGCTGTAAAAATATAGAGAAAGGCTGAGAAAAATGCTCGTTTTTAAAGCGAATTTTACAAAATTTTAAAGTTAGTAAAGAAATGGTCTTGTATTTGTGACAAGAGCTGAGGGAAGATCTTTGTCCTGGCTCATCATCTCCCTTTTCTGATAAATGTAAGTCTATCTTGATACTTGAGTAACAAATAAATTTGGAACTAGATCTACACTACGTCTTAAGAAACTTTGTGGCATCATACAAGATTTTAGTATAATGCAGTTGTTTTTATTTAATGTTTGGATTGACTGGTATGGTTATTTTATTATGTGGCATAACGAGCTAGGGATACAGATCGATACAAGATTATCGTCGTCAAATTTAAGTTGAATGTTTGAGTTTTTGTGAGTGTAAGGTATAACTAACTATGTGTAGAATTTTGTTTTTTCCATGTGCGTAAATCCGCACGGAACTACTTGAAATAGACAACGGCGTGGGCGCCACAGCCTCACTCTCACATAAACCGAAAAGTGCGCGTCGCTCCTTGCTAAGATTCAAGTCTGTTGTGATTTTATGTACCTAAACTATTTGTATAGTTTAGAAGCAGATGTGCACAAGTACCCGTAATGCGTAGCATGACGTAAACACTAATTTAGGAGCATAATGGTCGAATCTACAATACACCACTTATTTTATTTTGTTTTATTGGTGCATAAAGAAGCAATTTAAAAGAAAGTAATATGCTACCCGGAATTTAAAGAAAGTCTTCACATACGACATAATGCACTTATGTATCTTTGTATCAAAATGAGATAGAAATACAGCAGTCAATTTGCCAGAAAGAGAAACAAATGCTCATTGCCGCTATGAAGAAAAGCTATGACTTTGGTCGGAAGCACACATCCGACCTTTTGAAACTAGAGTCGAGAGATAGTTATTTAGTAATCATTAGTTACTTGCGTAGCGAGGTTATTATGTGGACGGACAACGGCAAACAATTTTAATCTGTTTGACGGACAGTCAACGTCATGTGTACATGTCGTTCAAAAACTAGATTACCCGAATCTTTAATACTTTTAAAATTAAACGAAAGTATTATGCTAAAAGTTTTTTATTGCAGATAAATTAACTTGAGATAAAGATACGAAACTAATAATTAAAATAAAAAAACCGGTCATATTCGATTTAAACGGAAGTAAAATTTATGAACGAATCGTGTTAAATCGAATAAAGGTAACACTGGCCATAGACAACCTATCGTGCGGCATACAGTATAAAATTTTTCAATTCCTTAGGCGCGATTCTGGGATTTGCAACATGCTAAAACCGTGACCGTATCGATCATTTTGAACCGTTTTCCAGCACGTATTTACCAATTCCGATCTTGGGTAACATGTTGCAACGACAAATACGGACGGTATTTGAATTTTTCAAATACCGTCCGTATTTGAAACATTCGAGACGTTTGGGAAAATCTTTTCTAATGTTTTTAACGGTTTTTTTAGAAATTCCGATCTCGAGTGCCAAAACTGACAGCTTAACGCATGGAATTTGTAGAAATTCGTCAGACGTTCACGGTTTCGTATCTCGGCAACAATTTTGTAGGAGAGACTGCCTGTCGACCTAGCAAATAGATCATTTTCTTGTGGATATCGTAGTTCTTTTTGTTTCGAAAATGTCATCAAGATATTTTCTAGCATGGAGATGGAGAGAAGAAGATGAACGGGCTCGTGATGGGTACCGTTACGTAAAAGAAATGAAAGCCAATCTACGGGAGTTCTTCAACCCTGTCTAGGATCACCTATTGCGTAAATATCAGAGATTTTTTCACCGGAATAACCCTAGAAGTATTAATGCATTTTACTTACAGTTCCATATATTCCACCATCGTTTCGAATTGCGATGGACTCGTACGCATTATTTTTTCTTGTTCTACTCAAAAATTAAATATATAAATAAACCGTCCGTAGGGGAATCCCTATTTTGACAGAATGACAATGACACTGACAAATTCAAGTAACAAATTCCATAGAGATCTGAAGTTTTTTAATTTTAAATTCAAGTCGTCAACCTTCTAAAAATGACTTTTACACAATTTTCCTAATACGTCATCGAGGGCTCGTTAACCCGTTTTGCACATTTACATGCAAGTAAAAATCAAGTGACTCGTAAAACATCAAGCCGAATAATTCGGTCAACGTTGGCTCGTCCATGGTTTTACGCAGAAAATGGTAAAACTTAGAATTGGGGTACTTGTCGTTTCACGCGTTATTGGTTAGGATTCTCATGTGGCATAGTGAATAAGGGCCCTGCAGTTTGATAAACACTACTCCCGGCTTATATTATTATTATATCTAGCTACTGACTAAAGGCAGCAGTTGGCAACACTGGTATGTGGTGTGAGAGGTGTGGCCAGCATTGCCAGGTTACTTTTAGGTAACATTTTAGAAGATTTTTAACTACGCCGCGTTACTTCTAGGTTACGTCACTCAAAAGGATACTTTTAAATTATTATTTTTTAAAGAATACATTTTTATTTACTTGTATCCAAATTGAAATAGAACATAGAAGCACTCGTTTTTGCAATGTTGCCAAGAGATATATAAAAAAAGTAAAAAAAAAGTAATATCATGAAATGCTACATAGAATAGAAACCACATCTATATTATTAAAGTTAATACAACCAACATCTGTCTATGAACTTTAAGTCCCTTATTTTTGAGGGAAAAATATGAAAGATTATTTTTTATTCTATGTAACTTTTGACAAGCCTAGCTGGCAACACTGGGTGTGCCCGATCGATATGTGTTTGCTTTAATTTTGTGGATAATGAGAAATTGTTAGCTTTATCTAAAGTTTAGCGTCTTTAATTATGTAATCATATTCCTACTCCGAATAAAGTTCACACCAGCGGTAAGTATATCGACGATGAAGTACCAATACCTCCTAATTTAGTGTTTTTCGATTTTTGGTGTTTAATGCTAATTGACCTATATTGTCAGTTCGCATTTACTGGCAAAATCTCCTTGCTAGCCATCCTAACTCCACCCAGAAGCACAAAAGCTTCTTCGTCGAGTCTTGGAAGGTTGGGCTGGCAACGTGTCAGTCGAGATGTAGTAGCTGGTCAGTAGAGATGTAGTAGCTGGTAGGCTTCTCTCGACTGTATAGTCATTGCAGAGGCAGAGGATCTTATGTCAGACTTTCCGATCCACTTTTGGCTAGTTCATCTCTTAGGTTGGTTGTGGTGATGACTATTCATATCAATATATATTCACATTGGAAGATGGAGCTGTTTGTGCCTATTGTCATTGATAAGTTTAAGTTGAGATCCAACTCATTCCTTGGTTTGTTTTTGAGCCATCTTTGTAGACACGGGCACACTGTTTCCAGATTTATCTCTTTTTTTCTCGTAAGTAGTGCATATTGTAGTGTTACTGAATTTTGTTTGCTTGGGGATCTTGTCACTTTGGGTTGCTAGTAGCGGTTTGTAGGTTATTGGATGGATGGATCTGTTCAAAATGGATGTGTGTTGACTCCAAGTACTTCCCCACAGGCCCAGGTTTTTGAGTCTCATGGCAGTCACCTCTACTCTATATAGGTCACATAATGTGCTGTTAAGCATTCGGTCAAAGGAATGGCAAGGTTGTATGCGTATCACCCAAAGTCCCCGGCCATTCAGTTTCCATTTAAGTTCATCTACTACTATGTTTCATAGCAGCTATGGTGAGAGAACGGCACCCTGTAGGCATTCTCTGGCCACTATGCCTTTGGTAGTGATAACTACTAAAAATTGTAATATAAAAATAAAAATGTATTTATCTAATCTGCTAACGTTGGAGTGACACCATATCTACCGAATGTTGTTTTGACAAAAACATCTTCTGTTTATGAAGGCACCTAGAGTTGGTTGCTTTGCAGTTAGTCCGCCTCCTAACAGCGACTCTATACTATGGAGTGTTAAGTCTGTTGTTTAGCATTTGCTGTAGGTGTGCTGGTGTAGATGCATAGGAGAGTTTTACTTTTATATCCTGGTTGCATAGCCTCTCCATAGTTGTGAGAAGGAATGATGCTAGAGGACGAAAGGATTTTGCCTGGGTATAGTCATTCCTATTTGGTTTTGTTGTTCCGATTTCGGTATAAATACTACCTTCACTTCCCTCCATATCCTATCACCTCTGAAGATTTTCACAAAATAAGCTACTTATTTTGTGTACTTATGCTGCTCCATCTTAATAGGCCTGGGAAGATCCAGTTTAACACTGCATATTTGAAAGGAAGGAAGCTGTTTATTACCCATAGAAGCTTTGGCAATTAACAGCTGTTAAACTAATACCTCCTATTTTTAGGTAGCTCAGTAATTGGTAGCTTCAGGGCAAAAACTAATTATGCACCATATTTATATTCTAACTAGCTTTCCGCCCGCGACTTCGTCCACGCAGACAAAGGTGGATAATAAGATTGTATATCGCCGCCCCTTTTCTGGCTTGAATTACAGATATTGTGAATCCTTTCCCAATATCTGTAATCCAATATCTTCCCCATCCATAGGATAAAGAAGAAATTTTCCTGAAATTTCATCTTTATCCTATGGATGGGGAAATAATTATATCAGTCTTTTATCATTTTTGTTAAAGAATATTTATGCGAAATTTTAGGTTTGTATAGTTCAAGGAATACGATTTTTCATACAAATGTTTTTGAGCCCTTTTCACCCCCTTAGGAGTAGAATTTTCCAAATTCCAAAGAGGAATATACCCTCCAAGTTTCATGCTTCTAGGACTTATGATTTAGGCTGTGCGTTGATCCGCCAGTCAGTAACGGAACAGTTTTATGTATTAAGATTATTAAATTATTGACGACCTATGTGGCGCAGTGGGCGAAGGCCCGCCTGAAACGCAGAAGGGTTCGATTCCCGCCGCGAGACAAATGTTTGTATCTGCAAATATTTGACTCGGGATCTGGGTGTTTTCTATGTATAATATGTATGTATTTACAACAAAAAAATGTATGTAAATAGTATATCAGTCATTTAGTTCCCATAACACAAGCTCTGCTTACTTTGAGGCTAGATGGCGCTGTGGGAAATTGTCCAGCATAATTTATTTATTCCCTCAGTCAAAACTAGTTTTTCTTTAGAAATAAAATAATGAGACGTTTTTTTTCGTTTCCTGTTGATGGCTTTTTTAAGATGTAGTTATTGGTACTTCATCGTTGATTTGTACCTAAATATCGTCTTCCTATATATTACGACTAAATATTAGGAGACTTCAAAAGTGCGTGAATGCGCATGTCCAAGCGTTTAGCCTCCCTCGCTATCGATCAGCGTGACCGACGTTTTGAGCTTACGACTAAATATAAGGAGCCTTCAAAAGTGCGTGAATGCGCATGTCCAAGCGTTTAGCCTCCCTCGCTATCGATCAGCGTGACCGACGTTTTGAGCTTACGACTAAATATAAGGAGCCTTCAAAAGTGCGTGAATGCGCATGTCCAAGCGTTTAGCCTCCCTCGCTATCGATCAGCGTGACCGACGTTTTGAGCTTACGACTAAATATAAGGAGCCTTCAAAAGTGCGTGAATGCGCATGTCCAAGCGTTTAGCCTCCCTCGCTATCGATCAGCGTGACCGACGTTTTGAGGCGTACTGTGCAATCGACAGTTCGAGAACCTACGTTTGCGCTGTACGATTTTGTCATTGTAGCATTTGCATTTGAGTTTTCGTTACCTGTGAAAAGGTGAAGTAAAAATTGCTAGATATTTATAGTCTTAATGGTTAGTTTCTTATCCTTAACTAGTCTGTGATCACCTTTACGGTAGTGTTGATAGGGATACTATCCCCACTATCGTAAAGGTGATTGTACCCATTAAGTCCACCCAAGTTTAAGGTATGGCAGGCCCTAATAAGTAAACTTTTGGTTTTAGGTTTGTTAAAAACACCAAAGGTTGAGTGAGTCCACAAGCATCAGGAGCGCTGGGCGCTCCACAAGCCCACACAATGCCAACTAATATTGAGATAAATATCCTTGAGATGATGAATATGGTCGACAGTGTCAATTACAGGTTAGTGTTTGTAGCCAAAATATATCAGAGATCTCGTGATAGAATGTCATTATGTACATTCTAGAGCCAAGATTTTTTAAATATTCCAAAATATCAAATTAATTATAAATGCATATCTACTCTTGGAATTATAATACGCGAATAGCAAACTGACCGATGAAAAAATGCCAAAAAAAAAATGTTATATTAATATAATTACTATAATGGGATGGTGTACAAGAGATGTTATCTGATGTTAGATGATGAATTTTATCTTTGCGATAGTGGCATACCATTTATGGAGGTCTGTGCGATTTCTATCAAGCTATGATGCTTTTGCGATAACATGTTCTCGTACATTGAGGTTCAAATCCCATGACGAAACTTAAGCTCAATCTAGACTCAAGTATTGATTTTGACACATTTCCAACGAGCGATGGTGGCGCCATCTGAGATTAGTTTTGTCTGTGCCTCCCCATAAATGCTCTGATTTGCGGTGTTACATTCGCGTCGCTTCGCCTCATTCTCATTGCACTGCGTGGAAGGAGTTGTTTTTTTTGGAATAATTATCATATGATAGCGCGTACTAGTAAATTTTTGTCTTGTGCCACCAATTACTGATTACAGTAGTATCAGTGATTATTTGGTCGCATCGATTAAACATAGTGGTTATTTCCTCGATGACATCCTTGTACTTCAACCATTGAGAAACATTGAGAATTGCATTTTTTTTGTCTCGAGGACCCACAACCTATTCACTAAAATAAATGATATTACTACAAATTTCTTCGAATGTTAACGTGGGTCAACTCTATAATTAAAGTATATCCTTCAATAATTAAAGTATTGTATCCATCTTTTCAGCTTAGAAAATAACGAAGGGCCAGGTTGTTTAGCATATCTGCGCAATGCTGCTGAGGATGACTGCGGTTGGCAGATTGTCATTCAGACACTCATCGACTGCGTGCCACTTCACAGACCCCTGGCAACTGCAGGCATTGTCATCATCGTTGACGAATGTCCTCTGCCTCCAGTCGATATAGTTATGGAAGTGAGATGATTGTCATATCTTTGTCCTAGGTTCTTGTGGCCTGGTTACCGTCTTAGTGTGAACCGGCCATCAATCAGCTAGAGCAAACATAGACATAATTTAAAGCTTCTGTTTCAGCCAAGCAATGTCTTTATATGCAGCGTGAGATGCTTCTGCTATGCATGTGCGAGTCCAGCTTTCAAGTTACATATTTAAGCCTTTGCGCAAATCATGTACTCGCTACATTGTGAAATAACACATATTCACAATTGAATGAGTAAATATTGACTGTACCTAATTTTTCCAGACTGTATTATCGTTTCGACTCTGCCGTGAGCTGGCGCTCGATTGCTTCAATAGCGCAGAACTTAGGTGCATCGAGCGAAATAGGCTGGTCGTTCTTGGCTGCGTGGCTGATAAGTTCGCTGGGTCTAGTTCGAGGATTTTTGATACGGACGCCATGAACTATTTCTACACGTTCTTGGTGAGTGCACACACACCCAGCTATACCCTGGAGTTTAATTGATTAAACTTGATTAAAGTATAAGTATAGGAGATTATTAGCAACCAACATCCAAACATCAAGTGTTTATGCTATTGAAGCGTTTCACACTGTCACCAAAGTATGACTTAGGTTCTAAAATTGAATTTTAAAACAAAAATACCCCTTTTTTTATGTCATTATTATATGTTGCATTTTGCCGCATTTTCTTTTCAGTTGTAAAACAATAGTTTGTTTTTTTTTTACAGATGGATCACCGCTACGATTTTTTGGTGCTTCACGCCTTGATCACCCTGGAGAAATTTTGTAGATCGGTAGAGAATAGAACGGCTCTGATCGCGTTCTTCGCAAAACAGGCACAGAGCCCGTTACTTGCCCTGGAACACTACTGCAAGCACCCAGATCCGATGTACAAGCAAATTGGATTCATCGCTCGCTGGCTCCTCGACAATATATGTACGCACCTTCGTATTCCTTCTTTATTAAGCAACATAATAGAAATAGTAAAATTACCATCACCCACACGAATATTGTCCTGACGGATTATTGCTTAACCTAACTGGTCTGTTAGTAATCTGCCCGGGTCTCTTAGACAACAACCACTTTCTGTTGGCAATAACGACTGCGGAAAGGTTTGCGGAATTGTGTGGAAATTACATTAGCTTTTGAGATGTCAATGACTGCTAGCAAGTTTTCCTTGTTAAATTTGCGTTAGCGTGAAAAACTAAGCATGAGGTTTTTGTCTAGACACCTATTACGTGTCAAGACAAGCTATGTTAGCTCGTATCTCCTAATGATTATTAGAATTTTCAACGGAATTAGCGTTGATAAAATGTTTTGGTTGGCAGTTCCTACCTAATACTACTCTTTAAACTTTCTTGCATACGTCACACAACTTTTGCTACTTACACTATATAATATATGCCTTATATAGGAGCTGAAATAAAAAAAAACTAAAAACCCTCATCATCGCACCAAGGGGTGCGATGAAAATAAAAATCATCTCCTTACATACAAGTACTGGGATTACGTGATAAAGTTACTTTATTAATTTACCGTGGTTCTTGGGTTACCTCGACCTCGGTGGCGCGGCGGCCGAGTAACCAGCTGCGACGCTAGAGGTGCGAGTTCGATTCCCGTTGTGGGACAAATGTTTGCATATTCTGCAGATATTCGTTTCGTTAAATTCTGGGTGTTGTGGTACCATGGTACTAGTTGTTTCTGATACCCACGACACAGGGGATTCTAGTGAGGAGTCAGGACTATAAATATATGACCGTCGGCTGTTTTTTTTAAATACGGCCTTATACCTGGTCTCTCTCGAAACGTTTTAAACTAAGAGAAAAAACGAACCGTAACACACGGACGGACACGAGGAATCTTATAAAGGTTCCGTTTTCGTCATTTGCTTTGGGAACTTTAAAAACGACCAGGCAAGCTATATTGAAACACTTCATTGCTTATCTTTGTTTCAGTTCATGTGCCTGGAAGAGCGCTTTCTTATATGACCATGGATATGTCGCGAATAAACGCAATCCTAGATATCCGCGATACCACTGATTTCCTAAAGATATCATCGGATGGGCTCCAGGTGCGCTGTGATTCGCCGTCTTTCGAACACGTGAGGTGCACCTACAAGGTAGGTACCTTAGCAATAATAATAATACAGTAAGTTACGATTAGGGTTTGATTAGTTATCAAATCAAAACTATGGAGAAAGGTCAGTTCAAGAGTACCCTAAACTGGGAAGCATGTATGAAGAATGTGTAGAGAGTGGATGAAGCAAAAAATTTAAATATATCATGATCAGATCCAGATATTACAAAAAACTTTTCAGCTTTATTATTAGTAAATATTACACAAAATTTTTCAATAGTAATCGTTAGATTTATCGTAATTATCGATTATCGATATAGCCGCGGCCGTGCTTATTCATATATGTGTTTACGGACTGCTAGCTAAGTTTTTGATTCCTCTTGCTGCCTTGAACACCGTACTGATAGATATATATATTTATTAATATAAAGAGGTTCATACATAGTATTTGTATAATGTTGTAACCAAGTAAAGCAAGGTAGGTTTGTGTTGGTTCGTTAATAAGGCTGAATAATAATTGTGTATTGCAGATGCTTACCGGATGCTGGTACTACGAGGTGGAGATTCTTACGCCGGGGGTTATGCAAATCGGATGGGCAGCAAAAGAAACCAAATTCACCACCCAGGTAAGTTTCCAATACTAATGATAATATTTTGGATACATAAATAACGCTGGACATTTTTCACACAGCATCATCTAGCCCCAAATTAAGCAGAACTTGTGTCATGGGAACTTCATGAGTAATATACTACTTATATACTTTGTTTTTGTAAATACATACATAAAATACATAGAAATAACCCAGACCCGAGAAAATATTTATACTTGTGAATTTTGTGAACTTTCTCACAAATTATAAGGTATGCCCCCCTGCTATTCTCGAAATCACATAGAATCCTCTCCATCATAGTTCATAGTTAGTCCTCATTTCTCTTTCCTGCTCCATCATCAGACTCTAAACACCATCTATCTTTAACCTATTGAGCCAATTCCAATGAATTGCATTACAATCCGATTAGCATTTTCATATATAAATGATATTGTGGTCTGTGGTTGGTTACACCAACCTATAGTTTTGATTATGTGCTCTCGCATTTATACTATTTATGCTATGATCATGCCAATAAACTATTTATTTTAATAATTATTATTACTGAACCGTTTGCAGATGGGCGAGGGCCATGAGGACGACCACTTCACCGTCGCGTACGACGGCTGCCGGCGCACGTTCTGGAACAACACCGCAGCCTGGTTGATGGTAACAGTGGATCAGTGGACCCCAGGAGATATCCTCGGCTGCTTCATCGATGTAGCCAAACAAGAAGCTATCTTCACACTGAACGGCGTCGAACTGCGGAAATGCATAAGCATTTTTGAAAGTGAAAGGTATTTCTTTTGAAACATTTGTAATATATTGGCATAATTTAAATTTATTTATATAAGACATTAAGGTCTTTATCTTAACAAGCTCAAAACAAAAATACAAAAGAGATACAAGTATATGCGCTTACATATTTATAGCTCTTAATAACTAGAAATACGTTACCTACCTAAAGTATTATAATTTATAATAGTTTACCATATATATTATAATACTATACTAGTAACGTCACGTAGGTAAACGCCTACGTAATTATTACATTATTTATAACTCGTATGTAAATATAATACCTACAGCCACCATCTTGATTTTCTATCAAAAGTTGCATTGCATAATTTAACCTATAGGTACATGTTCTTAGTGAAATAAAAAAATAAACTCCCACTGATTTTATAGCAATAAATGCTCTAATTAGATTTTGTAAATTATTAACAAAGGAAAACCTTTTTTTTGTTAATATTTTTTTTGGCTTGTAGCAGATCTGCTTGTTTTTTGAAAACGTTTACATATACTTACCGAAATAACGAATACATGCAATATTTCTAGCTTGCGTACTGTTATATTAACCTTATTTTAACTTTTACTCGCATTACTTTTCCTCAAAAATACATTGTTTCTGTTCCGCCAGGCCAACGGTCGCAAATGGGGGGAGCCGCAATCGGGGGTTCTACGCAGCGGCCAGTTTAATGTGCTTCCAAGCGCTACGATTCAACTTCGGATTGCACAAGTTTCGCTACCCGCCCGTTAACCGAGATTTCAATATTATTAATAACCATGGAACACTGACAGCGGATGAGAAACAAGTAGGTGTCTTTCCCCATCAGGGGATAACAGGAATAACCGATCTAATCAATGTCATCATTTACCAGGGATATTATGAAACAGGCTGTTCTCATCATGCTCACAACTTGAAACCCCACGACGGACATAATTATTATTATATAACACTTCTATTAAATATCTCAGACTAAGTATTGATTTTTTGTGAGGCATTACTGGGGCCGAATCCAAAAGCACGAGGCCATTTGTACATACGAATATAATATTAAAAAAGTGCAATGTTGAATGTGTAGGCGAGACGTAGTTAAAGCTAAAAGCATTTTCTACGAACCTCAAAGGTACCTATTAAGAAGGATGGCGTGCTACCTTAAAAAGTAAATAAGAAACTCGGTTTATGAATTATATACAGATCAAGACTTACTCCGTTTTATCTAAACTTAATGCCTATACACGCTTGGATACCAAGTAGAAAGAAGGCAGGGACACTTTGACTTATTTTGGCACATACATGAAACACTTACTAGTGACACATGCATCCAATACTTTTCGGCGCACAACCGGGTGCGAAACCACGACTTTGGGATCAGCCTACTGAACCCAAAGGGTCCCTATCATCTCAGTCAGGCAATATCGCGAATATGTGTCTGTGTAATGTGTCTGTTGGACGTTTATTTATATATATTGTATCTTGTATCTGTATCTTGGCCAGTGTAGATTCACAAGACGAAGAGTTCAAAAAGATAAAGGACTTTCCCCTGGGATCAGATCAAATACGCTAATTAGATTAGATGAACCAGCCATTATGTTTACGGTAAAAACAACTCCTGCCGTTTCAGATACTCCCGAGGAGGATTTACATCGAGAGGATAAATGCTCTGGAGGCAGAAAGGGACGCGGACATTGAGGATCTCTGCTTTATCTGCTACGATAGGAAGACCGAAACAAGTGCGGCGCCTTGCCACCACATGTAAGTACACTTTCTATTTGTTTTAAACTGTTTATCGTGCATGTGTATATCATGCTTGCCTATGGCAGGGGATTCATCCTTACACTCTAGACTAGAGTCTAGAGCCTGGGTGACCGCGTACTTCCTCAGGTTATGGAACGATCTCCCTGCTGTGGTTTTCCCAAGTGACTACAATATAAAGAACTAAAAAACGAGCGTTTTAAAATTTAAAAAGGGTCGGCAACGCGCGTGTCTTGTCACCTGTGTTGCAAGCCTCCATAGGCTACGGTAACCGCTTACCAACAGGTGGGCCCTGGTATGATTGTTTTGCCACCTTGATGGTAAATAAAATTGCAATGATCGAGCGAGCGAGAATCTTTGAGCCTATTTGAATCCGGTGTTTTTATGTATGTATATTTGTTTGTTTGTCCGACGATAACTGCCGAACCGTTTGTTCAATCATGACGAAACTTGGTAGGTGTTTCAGAATACAGAATACAATACTCCCTAACACCCCCTATTTCGTAGTAGTACGTATTATTCAAGTCAATTTGGTAATTAAGTTACGATAATTGCATGCCCTATCAGGTACTAATTAAACTTTTTTATTATTATTGTTCTTCGGTGTAATTAAATAACTGAACTTAAACAATTTCAATTTTATTTTCCGACCCAATATAATAATTTCACGATAAAACTTAAAAAAATACATAAATGTAACTATTGTGCGTTCGTATTTCCGATGATAGACGAAATTTTCCGAAGCATCTAATTTGAATCGTAGTACTGTACTAATTTGAGTGATTAGACTTTGTTTTGAAATTGCAGGAGATTCTGCTATGTATGCGCCGCCCGCTTAAACAAGTGCCCGGTGTGCCGCGAGACCATCTGGATGACGAACGAGCAGGGTTTCTGAGATCAGGCCGCAGCGCGAGCGAGTCCCGTGTTGCCCCACCTCACCTCCAGGCTGGAGAGCGGAAACACAGAGAACCACTCGGCCAACATGGAAGCTAGTGGATCCCATTCAACTATCGAATTGGAAGAGCGTGTATCCAGTTCACATTCAAGTAACATGGATGACAATAATAGGAGTGGCATCGTTGGAAACGCAGAGAACCACTCAGCCAACATAGAAGTCAGTTTATCTGATACAAATACCAATCACCTGGAAGCTAGTGGATCCCATTCACCTATTAAAGTGGAAGACAGTGAATTCAGTTCACATTCAAGTAACATGGATGACAATAATAGGAGTGGCATCGTTGGAAATGCAGAGAACCACTCAGCCAACATGGAAGCCAGTTTATCTGATACAAATACCAATCACCTGGAAGCTAGTGGATCCCATTCACCTATTAAAGTGGAAGACAGTGAATGCAGTTCACATTCAAGTAACATGGATGACAATAATAGGAGTGGCATCGTTGGAAATGCAGAGAACCACTCAGCCAACATGGAAGCCAGTTTATCTGATACATATACCAGTTACCGTGAAGCTAGTGGACCCTATTTAACTATGGCAATGGAAGACAGTGAATCCAGTTTATATTCAAGTTACATGGGTGGAAACGCAGAGAACCACTCAGTCAACATGTTAGCCAGTTTATCCGATACAAACATGCTATGGGATCGCAATGGTGGATCAAATTTGGGATACATACATGGAATTGGTGTACCCGAGGGGAGTATTGGGTACAATTCCACTCATGTATCTCCATCCATAATAGAGCAGAACATGGATGACAGGGATGATAGGAGTCACATGAGAAGTAATGATGGACCCAATGCAATATACAGGCCATGGGATGAGAGTGGTAGATCCAATTTTGAAATGATTGGAATTGGTGTACCCGAGAGGAACATTAGGTTCAATTCCATTAATGGATTTCCATCCATGAGCAAAAACGCTGGATACAATGCGACATACATGCCAGAGGATGACTATCGTGGAAACAATGCGACATACATGCCAGAGGATGACTATCGTGGATACAATGCGACATACATGCCAGAGGATGACTATCGTGGATACAATGCGACATACATGCCAGAGGATGACTATCGTGGATACAATGCGACATACATGCCAGAGGATGACTATCGTGGATACAATGCGACATACATGCCAGAGGATGACTATCGTGGATACAATGCGACATACATGCCAAAGGATGACTATCGTGGATACAATGCGACATACATGCCAGAGGATGACTATCGTGGATACAATGCGACATACATGCCAGAGGATGACTATCGTGGATACAATGCGACATACATGCCAGAGGATGACTATCGTGGATACAATGCGACATACATGCCAGAGGATGACTATCGTGGATACAATGCGACATACATGCCAGAGGATGACTATTGTGGATACAATGCGACATACATGCCAGAGGATGACTATCGTGGATACAATGCGACATACATGCCAGAGGATGTCTATCGTGGATACAATGCGACATACATGCCAGAGGATGACTATCGTGGATACAATGCGACATACATGCCAGAGGATGACTATCGTGGATACAATGCGACATACATGCCAGAGGATGACTATCGTGGATACAATGCGACATACATGCCAGAGGATGACTATCGTGGATACAATGCGACATACATGCCAGAGGATGACTATCGTGGATACAATGCGACATACATGCCAGAGGATGACTATCGTGGATACAATGCGACATACATGCCAGAGGATGACTATCGTGGATACAATGCGACATACATGCCAGAGGATGACTATCGTGGATACAATGTGACATACATGCCAGAGGATGACTATCGTGGATACAATGCGACATACATGCCAGAGGATGACTATCGTGGATACAATGCGACATACATGCCAGAGGATGACTATCGTGAATACAATGCGACATACATGCCAGAGGATGACTATCGTGGATACAATGCGACATACATGCCAGAGGATGTCTATCGTGGATACAATGCGACATACATGCCAGAGGATGTCTATCGTGGATACAATGCGACATACATGCCAGAGGATGACTATCGTGGATACAATGCGACATACATGCCAGAGGATGACTATCGTGGATACAATGCGACATACATGCCAGAGGATGACTATCGTGGATACAATGCGACATACATGCCAGAGGATGACTATCGTGGATACAATGCGACATACATGCCAGAGGATGACTATCGTGGATACAATGCGACATACATGCCAGAGGATGACTATCGTGGATACAATGCGACATACATGCCAGAGGATGACTATCGTGGATACAATGCGACATACATGCCAGAGGATGACTATCGTGGATACAATGTGACATACATGCCAGAGGATGACTATCGTGGATACAATGCGACATACATGCCAGAGGATGACTATCGTGGATACAATGCGACATACATGCCAGAGGATGACTATCGTGAATACAATGCGACATACATGCCAGAGGATGACTATCGTGGATACAATGCGACATACATGCCAGAGGATGACTATCGTGGATACAATGCGACATACATGCCAGAGGATGACTATCGTGGATACAATGCGACATACATGCCAGAGGATGACTATCGTGGATACAATGCGACATACATGCCAGAGGATGACTATCGTGGATACAATGCGACATACATGCCAGAGGATGACTATCGTGGATACAATGCGACATACATGCCAGAGGATGACTATCGTGGATACAATGCGACATACATGCCAGAGGATGACTATCGTGGATACAATGCGACATACATGCCAGAGGATGTCTATCGTGGATACAATGCGACATACATGCCAGAGGATGACTATCGTGGATACAATGCGACATACATGCCAGAGGATGACTATCGTGGATACAATGCGACATACATGCCAGAGGATGACTATCGTGGATACAATGCGACATACATGCCAGAGGATGACTATCGTGGATACAATGCGACATACATGCCAGAGGATGACTATCGTGGATACAATGCGACATACATGCCAGAGGATGACTATCGTGGATACAATGCGACATACATGCCAGAGGATGACTATCGTGGATACAATGCGACATACATGCCAGAGGATGACTATCGTGGATACAATGCGACATACATGCCAGAGGATGACTATCGTGGATACAATGCGACATACATGCCAGAGGATGACTATCGTGGATACAATGCGACATACATGCCAGAGGATGACTATCGTGGATACAATGCGACATACATGCCAGAGGATGACTATCGTGGATACAATGCGACATACATGCCAGAGGATGACTATCGTGGATACAATGCGACATACATGCCAGAGGATGACTATCGTGGATACAATGCGACATACATGCCAGAGGATGACTATCGTGGATACAATGCGACATACATGCCAGAGGATGACTATCGTGGATACAATGCGACATACATGCCAGAGGATGACTATCGTGGATACAATGCGACATACATGCCAGAGGATGACTATCGTGGATACAATGCGACATACATGCCAGAGGATGACTATCGTGGATACAATGCGACATACATGCCAGAGGATGACTATCGTGGATACAATGCGACATACATGCCAGAGGATGACTATCGTGGATACAATGCGACATACATGCCAGAGGATGACTATCGTGGATACAATGCGACATACATGCCAGAGGATGACTATCGTGGATACAATGCGACATACATGCCAGAGGATGACTATCGTGGATACAATGCGACATACATGCCAGAGGATGACAATGGTGGATCATATTTGCAAATGTCAAGAATTGGTGTACCCGAGAGGAACATTAGGTACATTCCCACTGATGTATCTCCATACATAACACCTTTCGGTAATCCTATAGAATATCACAAGAAGATGTTATTTTATCACTATTGTCATTACTGTACAAATCTAAACAATAGTTTTTAGAATTAAACAGCTGTAAATGGATATTTAGTGTCGGTGACGACGCAGATGAGCAGGAAGTAGACAAAATACTAGAGCAACCGTTTCAGCTAGATCACCCATCAAGGCCAATTAGCCCAGGGGAAGTATGGACAGAAATTAGGAAGCTAGACTCAAAAAAGCTACCGAATTCGATTCCATTACACCTAAAGAAAGATTTCTAAAGAACTGCCGAGAAAAGCTGTAGTACTCCTGACTTCATTGTTTAATTCCACCTATAGACTCTCATACTTCCCACCCTCTTGGAAATTCTCGCAAATAATAATGATACACAAGCCAGGAAAGCACAACAAAATTGTATTCAATGCACGATTATTCGAATCGTGATTATTCATAAACACATTAATATTAACACCTTTCAAATTATGAATTTTTCCGATTCCTCGCGATCAAGCGTATAGAAATAGGGATTTTAGGGGGAAGATTTACCTTACTGTTATCAAAAATAAAAGTAACTTTGATATTAATGAAAGCGGATCTGAAGGCTGAGGGTTGATTGACCCGCTATACAGGGACATTTTAAGATGGGCCTACGAGGGTTGAGAATTGATAATGTTATTGAATTTGGCGCCTTCACTTCTGCAAATCTTAAAAAAGAAAATCAAGTAAGATTTCTCGAGTAGAGAGTCCATACATACCATCGGCGTGGAAATATCGCTGTGTTTTTTAATTCACTATTGTACTATTTGTGGACAGATTCTAGTCTGTAAATGTGTATAATCTATAAGTTGTAAACGGTAAAAAAAAATACCTACCATATAACTTTAATGTAGAATAGGATTTGTGAACAAATATATTTATCAATGTTCAATTTCCGCTTTAAATAATATTGGCCTACCTTGAGGCAAATTCGTAATGTTGTTAGGGTACTTATACTTGTGTCCATTAGACAAAGAAAATAAAACTTTAATGTACTATATTTCCAAAGTTAAGCTGCTATGAAAAATAAAAATGACTTTGATATTAATGTAATCGGATCTGAAGGCTGAGGGTTGATTGACCCGCTATGCAGGGTCATTTTTTAGAAGGGCCCACAAGGAATGATAATTGATAATAATATTGAATTTGGCGGCCTTCACTTCTGCAAATCTTGAAAAAAAATATAGCAAGCAAGATTTCTAGAATAGAGAGTATGACGGCGTGGAAACATCGCTGTGTTTTTAATTAACTATTGTACTATTTGTAGTGTGGAAGGATTCTAGTCAGTAAATGTGTATAATTTATAAGTTACGGTAAAAAAAATACCTACCATTTATTTAACTTTAATGTAGAATAGGATTTGTGAACAAATATATATATCGATGTTCAATTTCCTCTTTAAATAATATTGGCCTACCTTGAGGCTAATTCGTAATGTTGTTAGGGTACTTATACTTGAGTCCATTAGACAAAGAAAATAAAACATTAATGTACTATTTCCAAAGTTAAGCTGCTTTTGACAGAAAAATGCCATCAGCATGAATTTTTAAAATTCTACTAAACTACCTTCACTTCTGCAAATCTTAAAAAAATAACTTTAATGTAGAACAGGATTTGTGAACATATATATAAATCGATGTTCAATTTCCTCTTTAAATAATATTGGCCTACCTTGAGGCAAATTCGTAATGTTGTTAGGGTACTTATACTTGAGTCCATTAGACAAAGAAAATAAAACTTTAATGTACTATTTCCAAAGTTAAGCTGCTTTTGACAGAAAAATGCCATCAGCATGAATTTTTAAAATTCTACTAAACTACCTTCACTTCTGCAAATCTTAAAAAAAAATATAGCAAGTAAGATTTCTCGAGTAGAGAGTATGGGGGCGTGGAGATACCGCTGTGTTTTTAATTCACTATTCTTCTATTTGTATTGTGGACGGATTTAAGTCAGTAAATATGTATAATCTATAAATTGAAGACGGTAAAAAAAATACCTATCATTTAACTTTAATGTAGAACAGGATTTGTGAACATATATATATATCGATGTTCAATTTCCTCTTTAAATAATATTGGCCTACCTTGAGGCAAATTCGTAATGTTGTTAGGGTACTTATACTTGAGTCCATTAAACAAAGAAAATAAAACTTTAATGTACTATATTTCCAAAGTTAAGCTGCTTTTGACAGAAAAATGCCATCAGCAGGAATTTTTAAAATTCTACTAAACTACATTCACTTTTACAAATCTTAAAACAAATATAGCAAGTAAGATTTCTTGAGTAGAGACTATGGCGGCGTGGAGATACCGCTGTGTTTTTTAATTCACTATTCTATTTGTAGTGTGGACGGATTCTAGTCAGTAAATGTGTATAATCTATAAGTTGGTAACTTTAATGTAGAATAGGATTTGTAAACAAATATATTTATCGATGTTCAATTTCCTCTTTAAATAATATTGGCCTACCTTGAGGCAAATTCGTAATGTTTTTAGGGTACATAAACTATTAGATGAAAAAAAAAAATTATGTACTATATTTCTAAAGTTAAGCTGCTTTTGACAGAAAATTGTCATAAGCATGAATTTTTAAAATTCTACTAAACTGCTGTATTTCGTAATTCTACTAAATATAATATATTTCGAACAATTGTATTTGTATCTCACTTCTTGATAGTGGTTTTTGAGAACGCATTTTCTTGCTTTTTTTGTTATTTATCAACATAGTAGTAGGCCTCTCCTAAAGAGTAGCTCCCGAAAATAATATGGCACATTATTCTTAAACCAAAAATATGTTTTCCTTCATAAAGGTGCGAATTTAATCCTGTAAAACTTATAACTAGTTTAACGCATGCGTCCCAGGAAGACGCAAGCTGAAAGCGCACGAGTGTGCGCATTAGGATATAATATGCTGTAATCAATACTTAGTAATTTCCAGACTATCTAGTTTTGAAGGTACTTTTTCATAATCCTTAAAGTAATATCAACAAAGCTAATTGTTAGCTTTAGTAAGTAAATCAAAATACTTGTGGGTAAACTACAAAATTGAATTTGTAGTTTTTAGATTTTACCTAAGAAAAAAGGGTTATCTTGATAAACTATGTATTGTACCTATGTACACGTTAAGATTTATGATTATTGTGAGTGCTTACTTCCTGCAGTCAAGCCCAAAGCTTAGCTATGATTATTTTTAAGCTAGTGCCAAAAGATCCGGCCAAACAATGCGAGTCAGACTCGTGCACCTAAGAAAGTGCATAAATACAACGCTAACAGTTTGACAACATTTATGAGTTTGAAAGTTTGAATGACTATTTAAATAATTAAATTTGAATTGTATTTTGCTTGCCAGTAAGTTTTTTTTAACAATGACTGTAATGTTAACACTTAAGACATACATATATTTTCCTTAAGTAATTATTATAAACAAAAATATGTGTAATTTTTCGCTACTTTTTGCGACACATATTTTTGTAATAATTGTATAATATTATGTCCATTAACCGCTCAGTTTTTGTATTCTGTTTTACGCACTTGGAAGCGAAATTAACAATCAATAATATTTAATTTGTATTCCATTTTGGGTTTGACGATAAAGTGTGATAAATGTTGCGTTCAAAAATTTAATGGCCTACTTTTTTTAATAAAGTAATATTTTTTCCTAGAATTACATAGACACATTCTGATAAAGATGTGTTTTTTTTCGTTGTCCAGTTGCCATATAAATTAATATTATATAACATCAATAATATAAAACAAGTGTTTAATTTCTTAAAATATACGGAATTCTACAATACCTACTAGCAAACTTGCCTGCAACTTCTTTTGTGTAGATTTCATGTATTCGGTAGTTTTTCAAACATCGATAGATATATACATATTAAATTCTTTATTTCACATAATAGTAGTAGTATAGACATAGGGTTACACTGAAAATAAGCGCTGTTTAAGCACCTTAGTCTGCCAGCATTTTGCCGAGTGTGCTCATGAATGTAATCATGGCAATTTAAGAAGAGGAAAGGAAACATTACCTTAAGGTACATCCACTTAAATATTACACCAGTTAAAAGAAAGGTCGTTGATTTCGCGTTACTTATGCAAATAATAGTGAGTTGGCGATTGGTCGATAGCAGATCATAATTTTTTATAAGAGCATTACACGTATTCTGAGTAGTTTGAAAAATACTAAGAGTTTTTTTCGTTAAGAAAGCTCGAGTATTTTTGAAAGGAATGAGAATTGTTTGATAGTCTAAGTTCAGTGATAGCAGACTTTTGTAATGTTTAAACTTTTTTTTCTGTCTAAACTCTTAATAATTTTGTTATTTTTGTTGGAGTTTCGCATCAATGTGCGGTTGCGAAAACAAGATGTCACAACACAAGGTTTATCTTGCCTGAGTCTGTTGAAGGTATGTGAACTTTGGAATAAAGAAAACACCGTCAGTACGATGGTCCCTGATTTATTATTTACAATAAACAGGCCACAACTCACAAATTGTCTTTATGATTTAATTAATTACTTAGTTATTGAGAGCAATACACTTCCCCATTGTCGCCTCGGGGCCAGAAGAGAGGGAGAGAGGAACGAGCGAGTATAAAGATCACAGTCAAACGTCTTTTTCTTTTTCTTTCTTCTTAATTTATGGCTTTTGCAACTTGACATTTGTCACAATTCTGCCAATGTCCGTTTCATCATAGTGTCATAAACTTTTGGAGATTTGAGGTTACAAAAAATATGACCGGTAAAATAATGAGAGAATCAGCAAGATTTTTTACCTTACAAGATGATTTTACAATAATTTAGTATATTACATAAAGGCAAAAAACTATGTACAAATTAAAAGAGAAACTTATTTTGTAGGTAGATATATTTTACAATTTTATGTTATTCATATTTATAAATTTACAAAGAATAAAATTAATTAAAGGGGAGAAAGTAAAAGATAAAAGACATTTGAAAGATGTAGGACGAGGGACATCAGTAGGAAGAATATCATATAGGGAACATCGAAGTTTGGGACAGCTGAAGAATATGTGATCCACGTTTCCTTCATCCAGGCCACATTCACACATCGAGTGGTCCTTAATCCTAAGTTTGGCCAGAAATACCGGAGTACAAGCGTGGCCTAATCTGAGACGACAAATGGTCGAAGTGGTGATTTTATTAGCCTTACGGAATTTAAAATACCAGGGAATATTTGGAATATCTGGCTGAATGTCAGCATAATATTTTCCTTTAATAACTTTCGAGGAATTCCACAAATTCGACCAAGATTCATTTAGGTGTGATTTAGGCATCAGGCACAAGTCGTGAGAGTAAGTTTTGAAATGCTCAAGAGAGCCTATCTGGGCAGCCGCTTTTGCACAAGAATCTGCTGTCTCATTTCCAGGAATCCCAGAATGTCCTGGGATCCATGCTAGAGTTATGTTGATGCCAAGCTTGTGACATTCAAAGAGGGAATGTTTAATTTTAAGAATTGATGGGAAGCGAGATGCAGATCGGAAAGGATTAGATATGATAGATTGAAGACAACTTTTAGAGTCAGAAAAGATGATAGAATTATTTAAGTTATGGGATTTTATAAAAACGATAGCTTCAAGGATGGCGAGTGCTTCACCAGTGAATACTGATGTAGACGAGGGACACTTAAAACTGAGACAAATTTTTGTAAGGGGAATCCATACCGCTACACCAACAACATCTTTTTCGGATAGTTTAGATGCATCTGTGAATAATGTATGCCAACCATTACGTAGGGAGTCTATCTGCTCGTTAAGAACTTGACGAGCATTAGTGGACTCCTTGTCTATACCAAAGTCTAAAATAATATTGGGTTGATAAACTAAAGCGTCATAAGGAGTAAGGTAAAGTGGATAAGAGGGAAACTGAATAACAGGGTTTGGAAGTTGAGAAAATTTCTTAAGACTATGAAGAATACATGGAATTTTATCAGAGCTACGAAACAAATCTAGAAGAAGATTTAATTTATGAAGAAGGGGATGATTAGAGTTCTGGATTAATTTAAAGAAGAACCTATCAGAAAGAAACTGCCTACGCAAATTTAAAGGGGCTTCACCACACTCAACTTGCAAAGCATTAATGGGCGATGATTTCATAGCCCCAAGGATGATGCGCAAACATTTTGAATGAAGTTTATCAATTTTATCCAGACAAGATTTATTGCAAATATTTAGGAGGAAAGATCCATAGTCAAAGTGACTTCTGATTATGGCGTTGTATATAAGTTTTTGGGTATATGGGTGGGACCCCCACCATACACCCGAAAGAGAACGAAGAATATTTATATTTTTTTCACACTTCTGAGCAAGTAATACAAAATGAGGAAAACCCGTCATTCTCGAGTCCAATGTTAAACCCAGAAACTTAACACTATTAGTCTGAGGAATGATTTCTTGGTCGATATATATTTCAATACATGGGATTATTCTTTTTTTTGAGAAAATTACAATGGAACTTTTGGAAACAGAAAGTGATAATCCATGTTCAACAAGCCAGTCGCCTAAATATGACACTGCCGAGTTAAGTCGATTACTTGCCTCTTCTAATGAAGATGAGGAGACATAGAGTACTAGGTCATCGGCATATTGTAAAACTTCACAGAAAGAGACTACAGATTGCTCAAGATCGCTAGTGTATAGACTGTAGAGTAATGGGCTTAAGACAGATCCCTGAGGTAAACCTTTCCAGACTGTCCTAGGAGAAAGGAGACTGTTATTTGACTTAATAACAACAGATCTTTGCATTAATAAATTGCAGATGAAACGGACCAGCTTTTCAGGAATTCTCAAATGAACGAGCTTACTCCTGAGAACCGGAAGCAGAACGTTATCATAAGCAGACGCTATGTCAAGAAAAACTCCAACTAAATATTTTTTTTCCTTGAAAGCAATATAAATATCCGTTGTCAAAAGGCTAAGACTATCCATGGTACTCATACCCTTTCTAAACCCAAATTGGGATTTAGCAAGGATAGAACCATTTTCAGCTAACCACTCAAGACGATTTTTAATTAGGTGTTCCATGATTTTTGCCATAACAGAAGACAACGCTATTGGTCTTCGACTACCTGGATCTGAGGGATCTTTACCGGGTTTTAGGATTGGGATGATGATTTGAGTTTTCCAGTTTTCAGGTACAATACCATTCTCGAAAAAAGAGTTTATAAGGGATAAGTACATACATTTAGCTTTTTCAGAAGACTTAGTAAGGAAAGAATATGGGATACCATCTATGCCAGGCGAAGAGTCAGTCAGTCCACTGAGCACAAGAGACAGTTCATTGAAAGAAAAAGGGCCATCAAAGCAATTATGAGAAGGAAGAGCAGAAGGAATCGAAGGGATTGAAGATAAAGATGGGACTGAAGGGGGAGCAAGTTTATCCGAAAAGGCCTCTAACCACGATGAAGGATCGTTGGCTGAAATATTTTCTATATTACATGATCCTCGAAATCGCCTTATCTGTTTCCAGACAAGAGATGAAGGAGTTCTAGGAGATAAGTTCTCGCAAAATCCAATCCATCCAAGCTTTTTCTTTTTGGATACCAATCTTCTGAATTTAGCAGAAGCTATTTGATATTTTAGGAAATTTTCTAAGGTCATACAATCATTATACATCCTTTCAGCTATTTTTCGTTCCGAGACCGCTTTGGTACACTCCAAATCCCACCAAGGAGTAGATATTCTAAAATCTCTAGAGGGTTTCTTAAGAGGTATGTGAAGATCAGCACATGAGATAATACTTTCTATAAATGAATTATAAAATGAAAGGGGAGAACTATCAACAGGAAGTATACAAGAATCTAGTTTGAGGTCAAGTGATGATGAATATAAAGACCAATCAGCTTCAGAAAGTCTGTATTTTAGGGCAGGGCAGGGGTTACAGAATGGGGTTACATTATTTTGAAGATATAAGGAAATTACGATAGGAAAGTGGTCACTACCATATGTGAGTGGTAGGATTTTCCATGAAATAAAGGGAAAAATAGAAGAAGAACATAGAGTGAGATCAACAGCACTTTTCGGGTTTTGGGAAGGCAGAGCCCTACGGGTGGGTGAGCCATCATTGAGCAAACATAGATTAGAATCATCAAAGATTTCAAAGAGGGAGAGGCCAAAAAGATCTGAGTGGTTATGACCCCACACTGTGTTATGGCCATTAAAATCACCCATGAGAACCATAGGCTGAGGGATAGAAGATAAGAGTAAAAGTAAATCAGGGATTAAGGTAGAATTAGGATGAGGAATATAAACAGATATAAAAGAAATATTTAAGAACCTGATACCAACAACGTTGATACCAGGTGGAAGAGAAGGGAGGGGAATTTGAGAAAAAGGAAGTGAACGCCTTATAAATAAGGCGCTACCAGCATGCCCGTCAGCCCTGTCGTCTCGGAGACATGAGTAGCCAGAAATCCGGAATCGGGTTCCAGGCTTCAACCATGTTTCCGAGACGGCAATGACCGACGGGCGGAATTTAGAGATTAGGTGGACAAGTTCATTCTTTTTCGCGCGTACGCTCTGGCAGTTCCACTGGAGAACGGACACTGGATCCATTATGATGGCCAGAATATGCGACTAATTGAGATAGTTTTGAGGCAACGTTGGACGGTAGAGGATGAGGGTTCATTGAAATAATGTTTATTATTAAAGATATTAGAATTTCAAGCATGTTTTCATTTTGAGGAGATGATCCTGAATGAATGTTGCCAAGAGCGCAACCATTAGGCATCATCGATGAAGGGTCATCAACTATTTCACGGTGGGCAGCCTTATCATAAGACTTGCCAAGTGGGGCTCTGGGGCGGGGAGTGGCGTATACAGTCTTGGCATAAGATCGAGTTGCCTGGGACTGAGAAGACATTGTAGGTACATGTTTTTGCGAGATTCGGGAAGGGATCGGCTGGGAAAATAATTCCTGGGCAACCTCTGAATATGAGCGGGTTACTAGTGGAAATTGAGAGCAGGCTTCTTCATAAGATATACTTTTTTGGGACATAACTGCTTTGATTGATCTTTGTCTATCTTGCTCCGGGCAGCATTTGCTAGTGGCAAAGTGCCGTCCTGAGCAGTGCAAGCACGAGGCTTTAGCCTCTAATACCTCACAACTATCTCCTGAATGCTCCTGGGAACAGCGGAAGCATCTAGGCTTGGACCTACACTGCGCTTTAGTATGACCATACCTGCAACAGGTATGGCATTGAATGGTGGGGTATTGATATAATTCAACTGGAAGAGAAGTATAGTACAGAAATACTTTGGTTGGAAGGGATTGACCTTGGAATGTGACCACAACAGTCTGAGTAGGAACCCAGGTGACCTTGCCTTCTTCTACATTTTTCCTATTAAGGCGACGAGCTTTGATGACTATTCCACATCCAGAAGGGATAACTAATTCCTTGGCGAATTCATCCATAGAAATGTCCGTGGGGACCTGTCTCACTAGTCCCATTCTGGTAACATTGTAAGTAGGAATGGACGCTGTATACTTACACATCGTCAATACTGGAGAAATAATAAATTTGTTAGCATCATCAGCAGTCAGGAATTCTACAGAGATTTTATTTCGTCCAACTTTTTTGACGCCATCTGCACAAATGTTAGCAAATTTATGAGTTGTGAGGAATTGCCCAAACTTAATGGGTCTAATTGTAGTACCAGCGGATGGTTCAGCTTCTGTACGGGAAACGTGGACCACATACGGGCCCTTGTCCAATGTTGAGTATGCTTGAATAGCACCAACAACCACAGAAGGGTGAGTGTATATTGTTTGAATAGACGCAACGGCTAAATCAGGGAACATTGTAATTTTCTTAGCAGCAGATTGATCGACTGACTCCAGTCTACGTTTTGTACCAGCTACAGTAGGAGCCTCATCAAGGATTATAGGATCGGGGGGGTCGGGGGGTGCCGGCGGAACCGGCAGATCGCAATCCATGTTTGAGGTTAAACGAACCTCAAACACGGATTGAGGGACACAGACAAATAATAAAAATTAGATTATTCTTTACAATATTACATATAACTACACTATACTAATATTAATCAAATTGTAAGGAATAATTACAAAAAATAAGGAAAAATAAATGAAATACCACAATAAACTCTCCGACCGGTTTAATCGCTATCACTTCCGAACGCAGAATCCAGTCAAACGTCAAGGTGATAAGAGATTCGACAGTGACATCATGAAGTTACTCTGACAGACAATAGTGAAGTTGCCAATGTCAAATTAGTATTGCATGTTTTACACATTGCAACACTATCCCTTAATACATACAATACCATGTCCTAATAACACAATAACAATAAACAATATTTTTGAGCAGACTAGTTATTATTAAATATTGTTACATGATATTCTTTAGGATATCATGGACACATCATCCACGGACATAAAATTTACTAGGACTTATAAAACAAATATCTACATCTGTTTGTTAATGTTAAATATTCTGCTTCGGTATTCTTATCTAGTAGTTAATACACAACGTTGTTTATGTGATTCCCGCTAACGAATCAACTGTGAATCAACGCTGATTCTTCTTCATCCATACTTTCGTATTTATCAGTTTACCTATTAGGAGGATAGGATTCCTGTTTAGTGCAATGGAATCAACCATCTATCCAAGATGGACTAGCGCCTCACCCCAGCGATTTTTATACGCGTGTTTATTTGCTGAACTTTGAAGAGCGCCATCGATATCTAAGTAATAATAATAGTATATTATTTGCGCAGCTGCCGCCCTAACTTAATGTGGGGTGGGACCCCCAACTCTTAGGGCCAGGACACAACTTGGCATGGGATGCCGTCAAAAGGTCGGTAGTAGAAATGTGTCTGGCCATCATCGGATGGTTCGAATAGCAGGCGGGCTACTTGTCGTTTTGAGTTGTGATTATGAGTCACGAGATGGCGCCCGGTATAGTAACTGACGCAGGATAAAACCGAGAGGGAAGGACACTTTTTGTCCTTGGGCATTTCGTGCGGATGTCTAGACATCACGATTCACGATGGTCTCGTGATATTTGTGGCTAAATCGAGTCGCGTTGTTCGTCCTTCGTCCACATTCTTGCACAAACATCTATCTGATAGATACAACTTAGAGGGTTTTTAGTATTATTTGTAGGCTGTTTAGTAATAATTAGCGTTTAGTTTGCTCACGTAAGATATTTTTACCCATAGTAAGTAGTTATAGTAAGTATCATCAGTAGCGGATCCAGGATTTTGGTTTGGGAGGGAGAAGCTTTACCCCGCTGAGTAGGCTTTATCTAGGTAAACACTAAAAAACTCACAAATTCTTATTTTTATCAATTAACTTGAATTAAAAAAATATGCTAAAAGTTATCTGAGGAAACCGTTTCAAACAAATTCTTCGTAGAATTCGGCAGTTGTTGGCTGCCAGAAATATCTCGGTGAATACCGGTTGAATGGCAACCATAATGTGAAACTACCTAGGTTCACATTATGGTTGCCAAGCCTTTCAACAGGAGTCATTACCGTTAGGTGATAATTGATTGCAAAGAAAAGGAACTGCAGGGCCCTACAGATAATTCAAAATTTATATCATTTTCGTTCCCAGAAGGGACCGTACACATTCAATTCTTGCTTTTTTTTAAATAAAGTAACTTTTTTTATAAACTTAACTATATTCGGTACAGTCGTAAACAAATTTATAATGGAGAATAATAGATTTTTATTTGTTTATAAAATCAATGTATTACTTCAGCTGTAAAAGTTGTACAAACAGCCTTATATCATAAAATCACAGAATATAGTATTGCCGTCCATAGAAATAAAAAACCGGACAGGTGCGAGTCGGACTTGCCCACTGTACGTTGCGAAATGTACATACAATTATGACCACGCATACCGTTACATAACCTCGATGATTGATTTCCCTGTACTGGTAGTATAAGACGATATTACTTGCCAAATTTCATAGTTCTAGGTCAACGGAAAGTACCCTGTTAATTTTGATTCCCTGGAGAGTGTCCAAATATACGTTTTTGCTGCATAAACGGCCGTACCTTTTTGTTACGTTAACATAGAAGTTTGATTTTCTCACAGCTTCAAGGGACTGTATACCTGAGTATATGGTTTTAATTTCACTCGATACCTCCATGCGTTCCCGAGATAGAGTCTTGACAGACAGACGGACAACAAAGTGATCCTATATGGATTACATTTTCTTTTTGAGGTATGGAACCCTAAAATTCAGTCGTATTATTAAAAAAACGGAACGTGTTCTACACTATGTTCCGCATCGCACTTTTGCTGAGTGCTTTTGGCTGTGCGTTGATAGATAAGTCAGTCAGTCAATAAGAACAAATTATTATATGAGTTTAGATTGATATCGGTAAAAAACACGTATATTTTTTTAAAAATTGGCATTGAATTGCAAATAACTAATGAGCATTTCGTAATTACTAAAATTGCTCCCAGCACGTTCGTAGAATACGATTAATGTGGTTTCTTAATAAGCGATTAAACATAACCTAAAAATCTAATGAGAAATAAAATAATGTTACACCTTTATCCGTAAAATTTGAATCATCCATTCTTTCAATTCCCTTCAAAATATGTCATTTGTTTATTTTACCCGTCTTTTATTCATATACTTAGTCTTAATGAATAAAAGACTGGTATATTCGATCAAATTTCATGTTACACCAGAATAACTATTTCTCGAATAAATTAGCTTATTATTGCTATAAAAGCTTAATTGGTGCCAATTTGGTGTTTATTTCATTGTTATGATGTGCTGTACTTTTCTAGCTTAGTTCTAGACTAGACTGATCTACAGTAATAGGTACATATCATTAAGATGTGTGCGGCATGGTAGTTGTGGCACTCTATACAGGGCCGTCTTAAGCCTATTCGGCGCCGGGGTGTGGGGCTCAGCCTGCGCCCTCGTTTTATTTTACACTGCAGCGTGGCACGCGACCGACGACATACTGCAGTATGAAAGAGGTCCTAGTCAACCAAGAAAACACAATACACGTAATTTTGATAATTTATATATTTATTTCCCTAAAATACAAAATTAAAGTTAAACTTAAAAATTATACAAATTATACCCAATTATACAAATAAAAAACAAAACTATTCTCCATTTGAGACATTATGTCCATTTTCCGGAATTAACACTCTAGAAAAGATACCTACTTCTTCAAAAAAGTAAAGATTTTTCAATGAACCTTTTAAAAATTATACTTTTATTTTAACATGAAAAATAACATAATGCAAAAAGAAAAGAAGGAACCTATTAGCTGAGAAATCAATAGAATTATGAGTTAATTACAAGTAACTGTGATTGTAATGGCGAAAAACACCAGCAATCCAACTCTCGTTTATATTATTGTTATTTAATTGCTAAATATCTATTTATTGTATTTACACATCAAACAAACTAATTTTTTCTTGCTTTTGAGTTGGCAAAGATTTTAATTAAATCATTTATTTTTATATCAATTTTGGATTCTATACTTATAATAGCTAAGTTTGTCAGTCTGTCTTGGCTCATGGTTGAACGAAGATAATTTTTTATTAATTTTAATTTTGAAAAGGATTGTTCACCTTCAGCTACTGTTACAGACAGTGTTAAATACAAGGTGTCCAGAAAGGGTATCGGGTATTTGTAAGTTCAATAAAACAAAAGTTATTTGTATGCAATAAAAAAGTTTTTTGTTAATTATTAGCATACGAATTGGAGAATTATTTGGAAAAGATGATGTTATCCAAATGATGACCGTTACGTTGCTGGCACTCTTCTAAACGGGAACAAAGATTGGCGATAGCTATCGATATTGCTGCCATTTCTGACGTTGACACATAGCTATCGATATTGCTGCAATTTCTGACCTGATGTTTTGCTTCAACTGGGTTAGATTCGTCGGATTATTTTGATAAACCTTACTTTTAAGGTATCCCCAAGCAAAATAGTCAAGCGGGCTAAGGTCGGGGCTTCTGGGAGGCCAGTTGATGTTACCCCTTCGCGAAATGACTTTATTAGGGAATAATTCGTTAACAACTTCCATTGAGTCATTTGAGGTAGGTATGGCAAGTGGCCCCATCTTGCTGGAACCACGTTCTTGAGTTGAAACCTGCAAACTCCTGCAACTATGGGACCAAAAAATTTCGCAACATATCGCAATAACGGTCACTATTCACATTAATTGCTCGGCCTCGTTGATCTTCATGAAAATAAGGACCAATTATGCCTTTAGCACTCATAGCGGCCCAAACAACGACCTTTGGGCTATGCAGGGGTCGTTCATGCTTTCGTCTCGGATTCTCCACTGCCCAGTACCGACAATTCTCCTTATTAACATGACCATTCAGGTGAAAATTTGCTTCGTCACTGAACAGTATGTTGTTAAAGTTGTTAAATCGCTGCAGCATTTCGTTCGCAAAATTCAGTCGATTAGCATAGTCCGTATCCTTTAATTCTTGAACCAATTGAATTTTATAGGCTTTTAGATGTAAGAAGCAGTCTTTCTTTAAAATCGAATGTAAAGACGATTTTTTGATGTTCAACGCTTGGCTTCGCTTTCGGATGGATAAAGACGGATTTTGACGAACCGACGCCTCAACTTCTTTAATTGTTTCTTCATCGCGAACCGAACGAGGACGACCAGAGTTTTAATTTTAACTGTCGCATCTGTATTCTCGAACATCCTGATCCATTTCCTAATGCTATCGTCACTTGGCGCGTGGCGTGTACGATATTCCACACGATAGAGACGTTGAGCAGTCACTATTGTATCACCATTACGATAATACGCTCGTACGCAAAATGCGCGATGCGTCCCCGAGTACTGTTCCATCGTGACTAAAACTTCACAAAATGGCGGACGCCACGAACCCCTCCCTGCTCCCTTTAGACGCCCCGTTTCGAATATGGCGCGAAAACAAATACCCGATACCCTTTCTGGACACCTTGTATATACGTAGAGATGTTGAGATATTTGGAAATGAGGAGATTAAATTATAAGAGTATATATAGCTTAAAATATCAGTGGGTACTTATTGATGCATTGGGAAAAAATATTGGCATCAATTCTAATTCATTATATAAATCCTCCCCGTCAATATCAAATCTATTTTTAAATGTAAGTTTTTCTTGGAGCCGAGAACATTGAGATTTTTTTTCATGCTCCTCTAATTTCCTCCAGCTTTCAATGTTTTGGAAGAGTGAAAAAACTGAATTGTGTTCCGTCAGCAAATCGAATCTCTCATTTAATTTCGAGATAGCAGTGTCCAGTAGAAAAAATAAAAACGTACTTTAAATTTGTTGGTTGGGTCTAAAATGGGCTCATCTGCAGCCTCGTAATCAAAATAACTTTTTCGGGGACGTGGACGAGCAGTTTCTTTAAATTCTGTTTCGCATTCTAATTCTTCAGCAATTAATTTTGCATCAGATAACAACTGTTCAAACGCACTATCGGTGCGGTATTGCTCCAAATCTTTTTTAACCAGATTAATCATTTTGGTAGCCTCTGAAATAATTACGTCTGATTTTTGAAAATTTTTGCTTACAATATTAATCTTTAGTAAAATATTGTACCATATAACTACTGAACATATGAATCTATAAGACTTTAATTTGGCTATTAATGAACTCGCTATGTTTTTTGTGTCGCTATCATACTTGTTATTTGTAAAAATAGAGTATAATGCATCGTAAATTTTATCCATGTTAAAACGTAGTGCTCTAAGAGCATCAAATCTACTTTCCCAACGCGTATTTGAAAGAGGTTTTAATGTCAAAGTAGGTATCTGTTTCATAATTACATCCCAGCGTGATGTGGATGCTGAAAAAAATACATAGATTTCTTGGACAATACCGAAAAAGTTTGTAATTTCCAATGAGCTTTTAGCGGCGTCATTTACTACTAAATTTAGGGAGTGAGCAGCACACGGTACGTAAAAAGCACGAGGATTCATGTCAAATATTTTTTTTTGGAGGCCTATATTTTCCCCCCTGATATTGGCTCCATTATCATATCCTTGGCCTCGCAAATCATCTAATTCAATATTGCATGATTTTAAGAAATCTAACAAATAAGTCGCCAACCCTTGTCCGGTAGTATCAGTTATAGGTAAAAAACCTAAAAAAAAATCTCGTACCTCAGCGCGTTTTGTCGATGGATTTAGATTTAGATAAATAAACCTCACAATAACAGTAAGTTATTCTTGGTGTGAAATATCAGGTGTGCAATCTAGAATTACAGAGTAGTATTTACATTCCTTCAAAAGACTAATTATAGTCGTTTTAATTTTTTCAGCAATTATACTAATCAGTTCATTTTGAATATTATGACCAAGATAATGTGGCATGCGATGCTGAGCTCTTTGAATTCAATGTGTTTTGATAGTGTACTATCAAAATTAGATATACTCTCCACCAACTTTAAAAAAATACCATTAATTTACATACAACTTCTCAGTTGTGCCCCTAAATGCTTTATTTTGTCCTGCCAAAAATTTTATAATTTCGAATATATTTTCCAAAACTGCCGTCCACCTCTTTTTCTCGCGGTCTATTTCAGTTTGATTTACCGAGTCTACTGTTTGCCCTTTCAATAAGTCATTTTTTAGATCCAAATATTTTTTAAAAGAATATAATTATGTGCCCTGAACTTTTCTTATGTCGTTCTATATTTCTCGACAAATGCCCCAGTCTTTGTAACCAGTGGGGCCATTAAATGCAGTGACATTAATATTAAGAAGCTATATACAAGCCAAACTCGATGAATAATTTCGTTGTTTTGTAACTTTTTACTGTAATATGTATCTGAAAACGACCTCATGTTACTATCTGAAGGATAGTTGGTTTTTTTAATCTGAATTCGTCCACGTTCTATTAAAAATAATCTAAAGATTTTGCCGCGCGTGTGTTGTATTAAATAAAATTGTTATTTGTGTAGTAATAAGTCATTTTTTTAGCTTGCACATCATGAGCGGTAAGACAAGCGCCGAAAGCGCAATAAAAGTAAAACAATGATTATTGTTGATGACTATTTTTTTTTAATATTTAATTTTGCGCATACGTATTTGTCGTAACAAGTACCTATATGAAACTGTGCAATGGCGTTAAGTTCAATGAAATATCCAAATATTCAGCGCTCGGCAGGCGCCCCCGGGTAAAGACGGCCCTGACTCTATAACATTAGTTATCTAAACTATAGTCTCAAACATTTCAGGTAAGCGTCCCAAGCGAACATAGCTACTCATTAGGAATCTCGGATTGAATTCCAGGTGTGAAGCGTCCAAGGTGGTCTGGATGGGATGGTTGAAGAAGACCATCCCAGGATCGTGGTGGATCATACAAACTGAGGGAGTTCGCACAGCGGTGATGTATTATTCGTTAGGTTAAAGTCGCCACAGCTACTTAAGTCAACAAAAGCTCTCTCTAAATGAGTCAGATATTGCCAAACGATCGTTATACCTACAGAGTATGTTCAAAATAACTTGATAGGTACACCTAATTGTCAAAGTTAGTAACGCCACCCTAAAGGTATCTTTTAGAAAGCTGATACACAATGGACAATCGCGTAAAAAATTCAAAATTTCAATGACATAATTTTTGTAGTTTTTAACCGATTTCAAAAAAGGAGGAGGTTCTCAATTCGACTATGCTTTCGTGTGTTGTTACCTGATATCTTCGCCAATTGTTAACAGATTAAGAGTGCGAAAAGTTAGCCGGGGCTAACTTTTGCGTTTTCTGAATTCTGATACTTGTGCTGAATTGTTCTAGGTTTGTTCTATATTGTTCCAAAATATTTTTTCTCTAGTTTTGCTGGATTGTTCCAGAATATTATACTCCTACAATGAAAATTGAAATCATAATTAAAAAAATACTTTTTTGGAACTTAACCCCGCACTTTTGGATTTTCAAAGTTTTGACAACTGTTCTGCATTGTTCTAGGTTTGTTCTATATTGTTCCAAAATATAATACGTGATGTTATAAATCTAAAAAAACTAATTGGAACCGAAAATAGTTGGTTACCATCCGCTACCTACATTCTACTTATGATTCATGGTGTTTTTTTCTTTGTTCTTGGTTGTTCTGGTGTTGTGCTGTATTATTCTAGACTGTTCTACAGTAATACATATCATTAAGTGCTAATTTAGCACGAAAAACGGAAAACCGACCAAAATAGCGGCTTTACTACTTGGCCCCGCACTTTTAGATTTTCCTAGTTTTGTCAGTTGTGCTACATTGTTCCAAAGTAAAACTGTTCTTAGATGAAAATTGACAAAGAAAATCGAAAATAACTGGTTTCCTTCCGCTACCTACTACATTAAGACTTATGATTATTGGTGTTTTTTTTTTCATTTTTCTGGGTTGTTCTGGTGTTGTGTTGTATTATTATAGCTTAGTTTTAGACTGTTCTACAGTAAAACATATCTATAAGTGCTAATTTAGTACGAAAAACTGAAAAAATCAACCAAAATAGCGGCTATACAACTTGGACCCGCACTTTTGGATTTTCCAATTATTGGTGTTTTTTTCATTGTTCTGGGTTGTGCTGAACTGCACGATATTAACCGAAAACTTGATAGGTACTGCAAGGGAGCCCATCGCGAATATCGCAATTTAATTATTTTCAACAGACTTCAAAAAAGGAGTTTCTCAATGTGTCTGTATGTTTTTTTGTAGGTATGTTACGCGATATCTTCGCAAATTGTAAACCGGTTTTAATCGGCGATTTTTTTAATGGGTATGTAGGGTATACTTCAAGGGTGTTCTCTTATTAATTTTATTAATAAAAACCTAGGGGTGGGTGTCATGGGTGATGAAATTACATATTGAACTTTTTATCAATTTCGCCTTACATGAAGTCAGTTTTTTGACAATTAATGTGTTGCCCATTTTAGAAAGTAAAATTTGTTTTCAAAGTTCGCGTGAATCGTCACCGCCACTCCACCGCTGCCATCGTGTCAGTTTGACCGGGCCTTTTATAGCTTTATGTAGAGCGGCAAGTAACAGGTAAAATAAAATCTAAGGTACAACGAAGAATTTAGTTACATCTAGGTTTTTCGTTGGCGGTAAACCAGCAGGCATCAAGACCATTCGTTGATGCACTCTTTGCGAGAGTCCTTGTACGTTTTATATGAATTCAAATTAGGTGCTGTTCCTAGCAAGAATCCTAGTTTAATTCCTAGTAGTAGTAGTTTTTTCGATGTAAATGTCAATTATGTTACCTACCTATACAAGACAAAAGCTTTTGCATTTACCTACCAGGTCTCAAATAAAACCAACACATTGCACTTAAGAATAATACCTTAGGAAGGTACACTCTACGAGTAACCTGACTATTCAGAGTTCTGGTTTCAGAAATTATTCTTAGTACTTAGTAGGTACGTAGGTACTATCTATCTAAGTTAGTAGGTATAGGAACAATCATAAAATATTTTTTAATTATTTCTGTGTTGTAATAATTTAATTCGGATTATCTTATAAACATTAATCAATCATAATAATATAGGTTAAGGTTCGTTTGATGGCTATCTTGCGTTGCGCCCTCAGCCAAAGGATTTCCATAGATATTACTCCAAAAGTACCTGAAAATCAGAATAATGATATTAAAAATCAAGCATGAGTACATAAAACAATCGATGTTTCAATCGTAACGTTTACTTTTAATCGAAGTACCGATGACAGAGCCGTATGAGAGAAGAGGTCGGAAAGTTGGAATTATAGATAGATATCTCTGTACTAAAATATATGTAACATCATCATTATTTTAATAATAACTATTTATTATTAAAATAATGATACAATTTCACAATCACGATGTTACATAAATTCGGGTTTTTATAACATGATCATCATTAACAATTGACTGAAACTGCTTTATTAATAATATTCTTACATCATACACCATAATTAAAAAAAAAGTTTCACTAAAAAGTTTTTAACTAAGTCGCGATTAAAAAATAGGCGGCTGTATCGTTAAGAGACAGTCTCTTCCGGATACTTCCGATACGATTATCCCTAATAGTCAACGGTCAAGTTAGTCAATTTATTCGATCTTGGCGTTAGTGCATCGAACAAGTCAACAAAGCTGGCTGTGATATGAACATTACCACATAGTCACAACCACTTTGTCGGCTCCCTCTTTGCAGCTTCACTTCTCAGTTAGCGTTGATTAGCAGCTGGTTGGGTGTGCGCAGTGTCCGGAGTGCCCCCCGCTCATCAAAGCTGGCTGTGATATGAACATTACCACATAGTCACAACCACTTTGTCGGCTCCCTCTTTGCAGCTTCACTTCTCAGTTAGCTTTGATTAGCAGCTGGTTGGGTGTGCGCAGTGTCCGGAGTGCCCCCCGCTCATCAAAGCTGGCTGTGATATGAACATTACCACATAGTCACAACCACTTTGTCGGCTCCCTCTTTGCAGCTTCACTTCTCAGTTAGCGTTGATTAGCAGCTGGTTGGGTGTGCGCAGTGTCCGGAGTGCCCCCCGCTCATCAAAGCTGGCTGTGATATGAACATTACCACATAGTCACAACCACTTTGTCGGCTCCCTCTTTGCAGCTTCACTTCTCAGTTAGCGTTGATTAGCAGCTGGTTGGGTGTGCGCAGTGTCCGGAGTGCCCCCCGCTCATCAAAGCTGGCTGTGATATGAACATTACCACATAGTCACAACCACTTTGTCGGCTCCCTCTTTGCAGCTTCACTTCTCAGTTAGCGTTGATTAGCAGCTGGTTGGGTGTGCGCAGTGTCCGGAGTGCCCCCCGCTCATCAAAGCTGGCTGTGATATGAACATTACCACATAGTCACAACCACTTTGTCGGCTCCCTCTTTGCAGCTTCACTTCTCAGTTAGCGTTGATTAGCAGCTGGTTGGGTGTGCGCAGTGTCCGGAGTGCCCCCCGCTCATCAAAGCTGGCTGTGATATGGACATTACCACATAGTCACAACCACTTTGTCGGCTCCCTCTTTGCAGCTTCACTTCTCAGTTAGCGTTGATTAGCAGCTGGTTGGGTGTGCGCAGTGTCCGGAGTGCCCCCCGCTCATCAAAGCTGGCTGTGATATGAACATTACCACATAGTCACAACCACTTTGTCGGCTCCCTCTTTGCAGCTTCACTTCTCAGTTAGCGTTGATTAGCAGCTGGTTGGGTGTGCGCAGTGTCCGGAGTGCCCCCCGCTCATCAAAGCTGGCTGTGATATGGACATTACCACATAGTCACAACCACTTTGTCGGCTCCCTCTTTGCAGCTTCACTTCTCAGTTAGCGTTGATTAGCAGCTGGTTGGGTGTGCGCAGTGTCCGGAGTGCCCCCCGCTCATCAAAGCTGACTGTGATATGGACATTACCACATAGTCACAACCACTTTGTCGGCTCCCTCTTTGCAGCTTCACTTCTCAGTTAGCGTTGATTAGCAGCTGGTTGGGTGTGCGCAGTGTCCGGAGTGCCCCCCGCTCATCAAAGCTGACTGTGATATGGACATTACCACATAGTCACAACCACTTTGTCGGCTCCCTCTTTGCCGCTTCACTTGTCATTTAGCGTTGATTAGCAGCTGGTTGGGTGTTCGCAGTGTCCGGAGTGCCCCCCGCTCATCAAAGCTGACTGTGATATGGACATTACCACATGGTCACAACCACTTTGTCGGCTCCCTCTTTGCCGCTTCACTTGTCATTTAGCGTTGATTAGCAGCTGGTTGGGTGTGCGCAGTGTCCGGAGTGCCCCCCGCTCTTCTAAGCTGGCTGTGATATGGACATTACCACATAGTCACAACCACTTTGTCGGCTCCCTCTTTGCCGCTTTACTTGTCATTTAGCGTTGATTAGCAGCTGGTTGGGTGTGCGCAGTTTCCGGAGTGCCCCCCGCTCATCAAAGCTGGCTGTGATATGGACATTACCACATAGTCACAACCACTTTGTCGGCTCCCTCTTTGTCGCTTCACTTGTCATTTAGCGTTGATTAGCTGGTTGGGTGTTCGCAGTTTCCGGAGTGCCCCCCGCTCATCAAAGCTGGCTGTGATATGGACATGGATACGCACATGACAGCCACTTTGAGAGCAACAGGCACTCCTGTGTTTCCGTTCCATGTGCTGGTTGCCCGCCCACGTGCTAGTTGAAGGTTCAAACGCTGGCCGTCTCGCAGCCCGACTCGTCAAAAACGGCTGTGATATGATTAAACGGCAACACAGCACAACCATTTTCACGAATGGGCCACGGACTTCCGAAGATTTACGTAGGCATGTACTAAATCTGAAAATAACTGTTCTACATTAATATTGTATAGCACCAGTTAAGCCCAACTGAACAAAGACTTAGGCGTAGCTATGTGCTATAGTTTTTGCCTAAGCTTAGGAATAATCTTACAAAGTTTAAATTGATAAATTGATTAAAAATACCTACCATAATTCATGTAAGTAAAATAATAAACAGTAGGTAAAGCATAAATATAAATAGAGATATAGATGCTGTTGCGTCAAAAAAATTGTACACAAATAAAGACATTTTCTAAAACTTTCTAGGCAGTTTGTTTATTTTATGTCCAAACAAGTATAAAAACATAACTTTTTATGTATTCAATCTTAATGAGGTATGTAAATAGGTAGAAGTGATGAGTTAGCTAGTAATCCGTTTATATAGACCTTAAACATAGCATGACCACTTCGATAAAAGCTTAATTAAGAATTATCCAAATGCGAGTCAGACTCGCGCACTGAAAATTCCATACCATAGTTACATTCATTACAAAGCATTTCCTTACCTTCATTTTGCAGCTCACAACCTATTTTACATTGAAATCCTACGTAGTTTTTATATTTGCTAGGAACCTTTATAGAACAAGACATGCTGCGTCGATCTCTCTCAGACTCAGACCAACCACATCAAAGTGGCTGTGATATGAAAATCTGACACATAGTCACCGCCACTTTGAATGGCTAGGCTGGAGGAACTATGCCGGACATCTTCTGTAGCTCCATCGCTTGAGCGTCGCGTCGAATGAGGTGAAGGCACGAATGAGGCCATGCTCATCAAAGCTGGCTGTGATAGCTACGCAATGATCTATGATCAGCCGACTTTGATGGCAGGGCAACATTGCATCCACTAAGTCACTTGAAATACGGTCAATACAATAATGCCCATCGGATAGACCTGGCCCCATTCACGATTCCCTGCGTCGCGAGTATCACGAAAATACCACAACACCAAGGAATGGAAAAAATATTTGTAATGCAAACATCTGTGGATTCTATTCCCTATGCACTTGTCCTGCATCGCGAATCGAACCCACACTTTGCATCTCAGCGAGCGTTCATCAATACAATAATATATTCATACACAGAGATAGAAAACAAGGTAGGTCTAAACAAATGTATTATTTATAGATGACAGGCCATTTTCTGTCAGAGCTTGTGTCATGAGAAATACATTACTGATATACTACTTATATATATGAAGAAGAAGTCGCTAGAGTTTTTATAAAAAGAACCTAGTGTGATCCTTTGAGCGAATCGTAGCAGAATATCTACTTCATTGTACGAAGACTAGTCAGAGACTTGACGTTTCTTAGCGACAGATTTCAATAAAAAAATACTATTTTAGCACATTTATTTTACACAAGTACATTTGTAGGTATACGTTTGCAATAGCAACAGGTTTCATAGATCGATGTGTAGTGGCTACGTTCACTACCCTCACGATGGAGATAAGTTCATTGTGCCGATGCCACTCACTGTAGTGCTCGATACGATACAACTGTGTAGTAAAACATGTTGCATGCATGAACCGGCTAAGCTAGGGGAGATTGTAGATGAAATGACCAGGCCCCTTAAACAAAAACCACTTTCTCGACGCCTGCGGAAAGGTTGAATTGTATAGAAATGAAATGAGCTTGCGAGATGTCATGTGACTGCTACCCAGTTTTTCCTTAACTTTGCGTTTGCGTAAAAGGCAAACTAAGCGTTAGGTATTGGTACAAAGGTTGCCTTATGACTGATGGTTGAAAGAACCAGTGCGGGGAAAAGATTCAGATCGTTAGCGGAGCCCCATAACGTGCACGGGAATTTATTTATTAAATTCATTTAAAAACGACAAATAATAGTCAAGATGGTGGTGTTAACTGGAAATAATTTATAAGAACAAAATCGTTAAGAAGCTAACTATCCAGTAACATAATGCTTTCAATTCAATTCAATTCATTTATTTGCGATACATGGGTACAAGCAGTAGATAGTACAGTAATAGTAAGTCCAGCCATGATCTGCTTTACAGCATGCAAATGCTTACCATAATGCAGTCTAGCTGTTTGCTTCGTGTGGCGAATTCAACGTCACGAATCTATGTTTTAAACAACAATTATTATAGCGATCACTTTTTTATTTCCCCCTCGTTTTAGTTGTGTACAACAGCAGTGGCCACGGGCCGACTGGATTGTGTGGAGCTACCGTGGAGAGAATATGGCCGTTTCGCAACTACCCTCATTTTCATCTTTACATTTATAAAATACCGTGTTCATAGGAAAATTGCAAAATTGGATATGTCATTTTTTCAAGTACATAAGTGAGTGTTACTCACATTTTCTTATAGAAATCTGCCACAAGCAAGTTTGTCGATTAGTGCAGACAGCATTAGTGATGCGCAGTTCAGCTCTATGAATGCGACGCTAATCGAAATATAAATTAATCAAGAATACATCAAATTAGAGTACTTATTATTTAGGCTTTATTGATTAAATTGGAAATGAAGTAAGACAATATACATAGCTTTCAATCGCTCCGTTTGATTACGAAAGCACTGTGCAATCTGTTAGTGTTTCAATAAAGCGGCGATGGGCTTGCAGCCTGTCACGCGGCATTCTATGTAACAAAGGCTATGACTTTCACGTATGTACTTGCAAAAGACTGGCATGTGCCTAATATAAGGTTTGGAATTGTCTCTTGACCAACCCTAAGATCTTTACTTAGTACCCGTGTGGTAGGTACTGAGTAAAGATCTGGGGATGAGCACTATAGAAATTTCAGTTAAAGGTACTTACGTGTATGTTTTATATGGAATATATATTTAAAAAAATATTATAAGAGGGGAACGGTCTGTACATTACCATTATTAAAAGGGGTAGGGTACTTGCAAAGTTAGTCATGTCTACTCTAGGCAACAATTTTAGGCGTGTCTCGCTGTATTTTTGTATAGTAATTTGTCACTGAGACATTCACTTAGCTTAGTACTCAGGACGTTATTGTTTGGATGGTGACTGTACCGACTTGCTGCCCTTTTCCGTTTCCTGCTTTTAATCGGCATTCTGACGTGTGTGGTTCGTTGAAATGTTTCATCGTTTAGAGGGGATTACGCGGTCGTTATCGAACGTCGGTCTTTTGATAGCTTTCTTTAGCAAAGTATCGGTGTTTTAATTACATTAATCCGAGCGGAGGGAGATTAATGCAATTTTGCTAGCGGTACAGGTACGAATCGCATGTTCAATCGTATAAAATACTAATTCATTTATGTTAGCCTATGGTGAGTTTATGCACTACCCCAGTTAGCATTACTCTTGATTGCCGAATTCATTATTGGAAGCCGTTTATATTTTCGTTTAGGCGATCAGTTTGCAGTTTAAATTATTAGCTATTTTTACGCAGATTATCTTTGTAAACTGATTTTCTATTAATTTTTAAGGTTCCGTACCTTAAAAGGAAAGAATTGAAACTTTATAGGATCACTGCGTTGTCCGTTCGTCCGTCTGTCTGTCTGTCGAGACCCTTTTTCTAAGGTAGTTGAAATTAATATGAGGTACTATCGAAAGGGACTGTTCCCTTGGAGCTCTAAAATTACTTTGACTATTTGTAACAATATCTTAAAAAATAGTTTTGTATTATATTTAGATAACTGAAATAATGCAAATAAGAAACTTGATTATTGAAAACATTAGCAATAGTGGAAACAATATTTAGCGCTAATTACCTATTTACCAACGTATAACAGCAATAAAAATAATATCTCGGCACATAAAAAGATATGTCTTTCATGATAAATATCAAGTTTTTTGAGTCAGCCTAAAAAAGTTTTGGTTAAAATGCTCATGACATTTTTTAACAAAGGTCGAAAAAATCAATGTTTTTTTTTACTAAAATTGAATTTCAGCCAGTTATTAAAAAATCAATATATGAACGTTTACAGAACATTTGACCCTCAAACTTAAGAGATAACAGAGGATTATCCTATCCTACTACTCTTATAAACGCGAATGTTGGTGAGGATGGACTTTTGTTACTCTTTCACGCAAAAACTACTGAACGGATTTTGATGAAACATTACAGTAGCCTATACATCAGTTATTATGATACATCCAACTTTTTACGCCGGCGAAGCCGTGGGAAGAAGCTAGTAATTTATAATACCTAGTTCGTCCTAGTAAAATGGCAGATATAGAAAAATAAAAGTACAAGCTATTTCTACGGCTAAAATTATAAAGCACATGCACAAACAAACACGTGAAGCAACGCTACGTTACCACATAACGAAGGAAGGACGGTGCGTGGACACATAGCTCAGCAACAAGTAGCTCCAAACAAATAGAAAGGAAACACGCATGGCTAAAAAAAACAGCCAGAAAAGATAGTTCTTACTTCTTATTAAGTAATTAAGTATTCTTATTTAAAACAAAATGATATTATTTTTAGATAAAAAAAAAGCTTTGAACGCGCACACGTGGATAGTACCGAAGTCAAGAATAGTTCTTAGGCATTCAATATTAACGTCAGTTGAGTTGACACGGATGCAGCGAGAACCTTCCTACGGTAACCGAACAAATCATATCACGATTAAAATTGTTAAATGTAATTCTTTAAACTGTTGAACGCGCACGCCTAGTAAGGGAGTCGAGAGCAGATGTGATTCGTCGACTGTGCCTGATGCCAGGCTATGGTGAACTGTGCGGAGTGTGAGGCAAGCGGCAGGTGGTGTAGACACCCTCACCTGCGCCCCCGACCGCGCAAACGAGCAAACGCGCATGCGCGGGCACCACGCTGGCACCATGTTGTCGCCGCGCCCTACCAGATCCTACACCCGAGCCTGCCCGCGCCCTAACCTGCCTATATCACATCCTACGACTAAGTATCAAACTTTTTCGTCGTGTCATATTTATAAGTCACCTGTGCTAGGTCTGACATCCGACCAGGTTAAGGTATGTAAAGGTATGGAAAAAGGGATTAGACCAATGCTGCAATAAACAGTCAAAGGATTCCTTACAGAGGTTCTATTAATACACGTGTCTTAGCGCTTTTGGGACATGGAGTGAGAAGCTATGGCGGTTTCGCAACTGTCCATTTAATTACAGTTGCAAAACCGCCATAATCATCAAAGAGATTATACTCGTATCTATCAGAGGCAGTATACTGCCGTATAATATTAATTATGTTCAGATTACCTACGTAGTGGAATTTCCCCACTTTATCAAATTAGGTCTCAGGAGCAATCTAGTTAGCTGAGGATAAGCAACGGTAATCTAATATCTTCCCGACGCAATAAGGATGTTGTTTACATGAAGGATTGTATCGGCTTAGAAAAAAAAACGGTTCGTATTAAACAATTATTTCTTTTTGAAGTCGACTAGGAGCAATTGTATTCAATAAGTTAAGGTTGACAAAAACAAAACAAACAAGATGATCGTTTTTTTTAACAACCTTCGTCCAAATTTAGAGCGTTTTCTAAACTGGCCGTTAGGGTCGTTACTCCAGTTCGAAACTCAAATTGGAATCTAGACTCAAACATAGCTGAGACTTTCGTTAAAAGTACTTATTTCCATTGAAAACTTCCAAACAATGGTCTTTCAAACATTCGCGATTAGATAACATAATTATAAGATTTACGGTTTTATCTAAACTAGTAAATTCAATAAAAAGGTTAAACATTTAATGCATACAGGTTTTAAACATTTTAACACGGCTATCAAATTAGTTCAAATCAATGGAAGGTTGTCGGAATGGAAGGAACGCGATGTCTACAACACAAGCCTCGCACTTAGTATAGACACCGTAAACCAACCTGTGCGAGTCCAAGCCTTACAAATACATGGATATATGTTCTCTTTTTTTCTTATTGATTTTGGTTATATAAATGCATGATTTTGAATAAAAAATTATTATTATAATGTACCTCAATATGATTTATAGATACCCATTCAACGATATACCACACATGGAGTGAAATAAATAAATATTTATTTTCGTTATTGGGTTAGAAAACACATCTGCATAGATACTAAATTTATCTCGATACGATTAAAAGTGAAAATAAAAATGAGGTGTAACACACGGACGTACAGACAGAACATAACGAAACTATAAGGGTGTCATTTTAGTTTGAGATCGGTTAACAAAACTTTTACTGACGAAATTAGCAATGCAACTATTGCTAAAAAAAACTATTTGCAACTGGAAATTACTGCCACTGGCAAGGCGTTGAAATCTTCCTTGAAACATGGGACGGCACAAAGAGGCACTTCATATATATAACGTTGAATATTAAACCTTTGCTTACGCTCTTATCTAGCAATTTTAGGAAAAAGCTATACCATTAATAAATTTAGAAGGTATTTTCGAGGTTCAATCTAATTTCTATTCATTACATACTCAACTCAAAAGGCTAAAGCTTTACTTTGAAGATTACTTCTACTAGCTGAACAGGACGGAGAAATCTTAGGATATGAAAATAGTTTCCTACTTCAGCACTCAACTAAAGCAAAGTTACTCGTAGTTCTATGAATACTTAAACAATCCCAGATTGAGAACGTTTCAGTAAAAGCGCAGCTCGGAGGACTAAAGTTTATCTTTGAAGATACTATTATTCTCGCTAAACAGAACGGCGAAATATTAGGAAATGAAAATAGTTTCCTACTCTAGCATAGCAAAGTGAGCTGTCTCGTAAGAAGACAGCTCACTTAGAGCTGTCTTCGTAGATGTAAGAAGGAACTGTGGGTAATTCATTCCTAAATCAATCTTTTTCTTGGAGCTACATATATAGATTAGCCTAAAAGGCAGAGCACGGCTTTAATTTCACGCAAACGTTGATTGTTAATAAGCATATGTACCTACCTACACAAAGCATGACGCAACGTTTATTAACTGAGAGCATTAACGCATTTTTCCTTGCATTGATGTACTAGCTGCTGCCCGGCTTAGCCCGTGTGGAGTGTCACAATATATATATACATTGATGTACTAACTGCTGCCCGGCTTAGCCCGTGTGGAGTGTCACGAAATATATATATACATTGATGTACTAACTGCTGCCCGGCTTAGCCCGTGTGGAGTGTCACGAAATATATATATATATATATATGTTATATCTATTAAACATATTAATTTTAATGTAATGGCGAGAAGTTTTCTTCCAGGAAACCTTGTACCCTATGTAGTGATGGAGGTTGGTAAGAAATTATAAAATTAAACAAACAAAGAAACCTAGACATGATATTTTTAAGCTAAAAACTACAAAACCGTGGACAGTTTTTTTTTTAATAAAAGTATTTCTACTTTTTTCAAAATATTTACGATAGCAACCCACCACAGCCATATATCATTTTTCCATTCTAAAATGTGTATGCTGAATTCCAAATGGATGATTCGTGTTTCAAGTGACATAGTGTAAATCATTACAAATCCTCAACACTAAAAAACTAAAACTCTACTACTAAAACACACTAGTCCTACAAGACCATATTTATAGGGTGCTGTAGTTTTTAATATATTTACTGATATCCATAGTGTTTGTATACAATATCAAGTTGCAATAATAATATATTAATAGTAAAACACTACTTTGAAAGCAGTAAACTCAAATACACTAAATACTAATATTGAAATAAAAAAAGAAAAAGAAGTCTGATTTCTAAGAGGTCCTTATAAAATATTTGTCTTTATACTTTGTTGAATAAAAGCCCGTGCAATTCCCTCAGATAGATGTACCTCATCCTAGTTCGGGGACCAAGATATCAAGTTTTTAAAATAATAAACGTAATGATATATTGTAATATAAACCATAAAACAAAACATTGTCTTTCTAGAAAAAATAGCATGTGTCTCGTGGTGTGTTCACAAAATTTAGAAGAGTCGAGCCAGTTTTATAAAAGTGCGTAAATTTTCCTCCGTCAGAAAATTCGAAATTGCTATTCGACGGGATAACGTAGCTAACTCTCGATATAATCTTGAAGACTTATTTTATAAGTAGGATTTAAGAAGTCATTTTATATGATTTCTATCGTTTTTAAATAAATATTATTAATTGATACAGAAATTAAAACTTGATTGCTGTATAGAGCTATTTAGTTCCGCTAAAAGCTTTCAGCGCTATCGCGGTTTGACGTTCATTGCAGGCTGCGAATTTAATTAAAATTGACAGTTCATTCTGTATTAATTGTTCACGTATGCATGAGCATGCTAAGTAGTTTTCCGAATGAAAATTCTACCATCAATCAATATGCATCATAGATGAATATAGTAAATGTATATGTAATATACCAGTCATGTAGTTCCTATAACACAAGCTCAATTTAGCACAAGACAAGTGGTAAATTGACACCGCGCTGGCAAAAAATGTGCAAAAATATTTTTTTGAAAATTTAATTCTACAATATTGTTTTTCAATTTGTATACCTAATTAACTAGTACGGCCACGACCGCCGTTGGCCCCCGACCAACCGCGTCGCATCGCCCGCCCGTTTTCGCTTAGCGTTCTTTCTGTCCTTTTTCTTTTTGCTTGGCTCCTAAGTGGCCTATAACCTTTTGCCTAACAAGTATTTTTTTTTAATCCTACTAGTAGTACCACTGTCAAACAAAAATCCTCTTCAGCTTTAAAATTGGTATAGTTTTTTTATATATTTTGTATTTTTTTTCGCAAGTGTTGTTATTGCAAGCTATTATTTAACATGCATTGTTAGTTAGATGTATGGGTCAAATCCTGCAACTAAATTTTAAACCAGTAGTCCTCAACCGATTGAGCTGAAATTTTGCATAAACCTCTGGTTTCATTCTTCTAAATCCAATACGGCGGACTCCCAATAATGGTGGACAAATTATTTTTTATGAACCCCCCAATTGAAAGGGTTTGCTGAGAAGCATAATAAGAAACAGCTTGATATTTTTTAAAGTTTTTTTAAATTCTCTATTTCATTTTATAGGTAACTTTGCCATTTCTATATCGACGTAATTTAGTAAATAGTAATTTTTGGAAACAATAAGACTCTTGGTAATATGGCAAATCTTAAGTTATAAACAAGTTCAGGTTTAGAACATGTTTTTCCTACTGCCACGAACTAGACCCTTTCAGTAAAGTCTATTTCAGCTGAAGAGCTTGTAATTGTTTTAATTTCATAGGTACCGGGTAAACGGGGTGATCATATGGCGAAAATAATAAAAACCAAAAGTGAAATTTCTCCAATAACTCGCATACAAATGAACAATACTCAAACTGGTGTTGGTACATTATATTATGATGTATTGTAGCTCTATCACCAGTAGGTACATCTAATATTGTTCGTTACAATAAAAATATATTTTTGCATAATATTAAACTAATTATTTCGAACCTACACAAAGTGGTTGCATAAAATATATTATTATAATAAAATGCAGTTGAATGTTTAAACTAAACAGTCTCAAAAGCAAAGCAGATGAACTTCCATAATTATAAGGTTATAAATATACCGTGAAATTCAGGAGTGAATTAAATACCCTCCAGAAAACCAGCACTAACAGGGTTGGGTCACATACAAGTATGTCTAGATGCACTGAGGAAGTTTGCCTTGAAAAGGTTTGCATGGTCGCTAGCTACGCTTCAACAGTTTCGCTTTTATAATTAACTGCGAAGTCCTAGTATATTGGAATTGTTATGTAGCTGGTGAAGCCAGAATGCTGGACTTTGTAGAAACTTGCAGAACAGTTCGCGTCCTCAAAACTCCTAAATGAATATAGTTTCAAATCTGGGAATCTGGTAATAAATATAATTAGAGATGTCTACAAAGTTTTCATCATTTTAAGTGTATCGAAATAATAAATTTTACCATATATATTGTTTAGCGTCGTAGTGTCTGGTAATGCGTTCCATTAAAGTTTTGGCACGCATTACCAATCCTGATATGGAAGGCGCATTACCGTATGCCATATTTCAAGCTCGTGACAAATTATTTTACTTATCACAGTGTCATCATTTCCCTTAATCCTGTTTGTTGAGACTTTTGGTGTTTATAAATATTTATATTAGTATTCTATTTGTATGTATGAATAAAAAAAATTGAAGCTTTAGATTGTGCATAGCTAAAGGCCAAGGCGGATTTTCAAATATAGTCATTTATATATATTATGTCTTAATCTTAATTACTAGGATTGTTTGGCGTGTCACGCAAATAATAAATACGTTTGAGGTTATATGTTTGTCCGTTACTATTTTCACTATGGCCTTATGTTAATAATTGACGAAGAAGGGTCATACATGAAGGTTAAAGAGGACAAAATAACAACGTATGCTGCCAGGGAACTGCTTATTTACTTTTAAAACATCTTTTTTTTTGACTGTACCTAATCTAGTTGCAGTGTAGGAAGGCCGATATATAGATTACATCGCCAAGGTTGTGGGAAGTCGGTGGATGAAGATGTCCCAAGACACTTCGTCATATCACTCTTTGCGGAAGGTCTTTGTCCAGAAAATAAACAAATGTAAAAGTTTATATATATTATGGATCGTTGCTAATTATCTATAGCTGATCCAGGCTACTACTAGACGAAAGCATCCCCAAAAAGGCACAAATTATTTATTTAATAAATAATTTAAATAAAGACTCAATAAGAGAATAAAAACAAATAATTTAAATAAAACTCAGAGTTGAGTTTACTCAACTCTAATTAGCCACAATCCATTTGGTTCCGTATTGTTCAGTCATTGCTCTACTTTGAGTATGTCTGAATCAGGATATAAGTGAGGCGTTCACTACTTAGAATGTCCTTCAGGGTGTCAAAGTCAAAGTCGTTTTTAATAATAGAAGCCGTACTAGTCCTACTATTATTAAAAACGCGAAAGTTTATAAGGATGGATGTTTGTCACTCTTTCACGCAAAAACTACTAAATGGATTTGGATGAAACTTTACAGTAATATAGCTTATACATCAGAATAACACATAGGCTACTTTTTATCCGGGTACCACGCGGGCGAAGCCGTGGGTAGAAGCTAGTATGATATAATTTTGATATCAATATGAAGCTCGGATAATAAACATGTACCTATAATTAATAAACAATTCAAATGCGTTCGATATATTCAATAATCTGTAGAATTAACTTTCTGATCCTGTGGTGTTAGATGCTCCATGTACAGTTGCTAACAATCATAGACTTTAATCATCTTCAATTCACACAGCTTGAGCACAAACATACGAAATTCCCGGCAGGAGTACTGGTACTGTATACAGAGCCCTGCTAAACCCGCCTTGTTAGTTGTTCCGTTATACCGGATTGTTTGCGTATAATATACGAATGAAGCAGATACTGACATGTATTCCCATCTAGTCTAAGCCCCACGGACGCGCACTATTTATTTAATTTAAAATGGTAAACTCTAAATATGAAGTAAACATTGATAGTGTGTTCGCTCACACAATAATGAAGATAGTCTGGAATATTGCAGGGGAAAGCGCCGTGCTATCAAACAGAGAGGTTTTTTTTTTAAATCTACCCCTAGCCCTCACGCCTGCTTGCTATTAAATTACTCCAGCTGGCTGAATTCTAGTCATCGCCTCTGGTGCTAAAATTTTCCCAGCAAATGTTGGAAAATTCGATTTTTCGAGTCTGCCTCGTTGAGGGTGGGTGACTACGGCTAGTCAATATTGCACTTTCGTCCGAACGCATCGAACACGTTTCTTCTTTTTGGTCAAGAGGTGACAGCGGAGGGACAACTTTTAACTAGCAACTCAGGTAATAGGATTTTCGAAAACGAGATTAACAGGAAATATCGATAGAGAGTCAAATAATTGGGTTTAAAATCACTTCTGAAAACGTTAGGCAGATTTTGGTAGATGAGGTGCTGGAGCAAATTAGAAACTAAAGAGGTATGTAGGTACGAGATCCAGCGATTACCTACTCAACACTTTAAGATTAGGTAGAAATGTAAAGGAACCGCAACATTAATTATCATTTCGATCAGATTCAAGAACAAGTTCTCTTATTCCCCGATTGTAACAATTGAATAGTCTGGACTAATACCCAATCCTTGGTCACGGATATCAATAATAAATCAAGTTATTTACTGGCTACCGTGTACCACCATTATTATTATTATAACTAGCAGTGTTGATTCCCCCACCGGTGAGCAAATAACACAAGCACATTGAAACAACTGACGACAGTCACACCGTCTTAAGGGCATAGTAAAGTACTGGAATTCTAAAGTCACTGGAATGGTGACTATGTATAATTATGGCAAACAGAAAATAAAGGTATATTCAGTTTGTTACCGATTATACTTAAATCGCGAGGTATCGGTAATAATGACATGTATATGTGATTTTTGAAATCCTAGTTAAAAATCACTATGAGCACTTTCACTATAACTTTCACAATACCCGTCTGCACCAAGCTACACCAACAGGCTTACGCATGTCTTAATGACATATTTCTGTCCTTAAAACACGTCTAAGCCTTTGCCTAAGCGGCTTCTGCAGATGGGCATAAGTCTTCGTATTTGTACTAATGATACGCAGAACACGGATTGCCTTGGACTTAACCCCTTCGCACTTGCCCGCGCCTTCGCCTGGCAGCTCAGAGACGAAAACAAGCTCTGAATAATCTGAACATTATATTTTTAATAATTGATTGGGAAGGTCATCAGATTTCAGATGAGGGATCTGGCCTGATTTGCTCTTGTCTTTAGAAACGTAAAACATTAAGAAGTAGAAAAGCAAGATATGAAAACGAATATAATTTTAATTCCTGGGCCCACCTCAACGACTAACATAACGGATCCTTACACCGCTAAATATTTATCGTTTTGAACAAGGCTTTTTAGATAAATTATAACCCAGCCAATTCTTTTATCGTCAAATATTTGGATAATACAAAGTAACAAACATTGTACAAGAACTCGCCTTCTAAATCATGCTAACTATATATTTTAAATAAACGCTTATAGATACTGGAGGTGTCCCTCGAAGCTTTCTTCTATTGGTGACTGATGCTCAATCCGCATGAAAGACAAGGTAGTGAGAATTTGTGATGTCCTAGACATCTCACTACTTATGTCTTTCATGCAGCAGAGAGCCTTCGGAGCCGATGCGTGCGGTGCAGCTGAACTAATTTATCGAGACCGGTTTAGATTATCTAGCTTGTCGGCGCATTAGGGAAGTGCCAGGAGAATAGTATAAACGGGAACTTTTAGAACAATAATAGTGATTCATTTTAACGCGTTGCACTCGACTAACGCACACTACAAGATAAAGAAAATCAGCCGTTACAGAACCCACTTAATAAGATACTTTAAGAGGCGATGATAAGTCGGAATTTAAAAAATCGTAATTTAAGTGAAAATATGGCAAATATATTTTAGTTTATGAGAAAAAGAGTACATCGTATCGTAGTAAAGGGGTTCTATGGTTCTATAAAAATGATGCCAGTCCCAGTGTGACTATTGGTTGCGTTATGTATGTATTAGTGATCTTCAAGAACGACGATGTGTACAGTGATATTATTATTACGGAATGGTTTTCTTAAACACATTTTGAAACAATATTTCAGGAATCGGCATTTGCATTGCCTCTTATTACGTTTGAAATTTGAATTGGCGTAAGCCAATAGAAAGATTGGATGGGCACATTGACCCAGAGTAGACACGAACCGAACATGTAAATAGTTGAAACCTTAAGTTTGATGCCTTACTACGTACTTTTTTTTTTAATCTTTAGTAAAGGAGATAACTTACTAGAGATACTTTAAGATACGGGTTACGTTTCAGGAAAACCACCATCTTAATTTACTACAAAATCAACATATTGGTTCCTAAGAACTTTTAACTCTTTATCTACAAAAGAAAAGGTACTTTTCCTATAAGTCAAACAATCTCGAATCACAAGGCTTGAAAAAATTGAAAAAGTCTGCTTAGAAACTCATAATAAAAATCTAAATACATCAAAAGACCCATTAATTCGTCAGAAACCAAAATTGTTTCGATTTTGCTTTGGTTTCTTGTCCATACAAATTGCCCATCCTTCTTAACATCAGCAACTCAAACAAAGCAAGTAATTATATCATATGTTATTATTCAACAAATTCCAGCATAAGTCAAATTTAACGTTTCCAATGTAATTAATACCAGATGGGTTTGGATTTTAAGAATATTTTTGCAAAGTAACTTTTGTAACACTGTTTACACATCGTTATCACTCGCAATGAGCTGTCACACTGATACCGACGAAACAAAACAATACAATACATAATTATAGTACAGATTTAAACAAAATCAAAACACAATACAAGCACGTTTTCATACCATAAACCATTTTAATGTCACATACCCATTGTAATCTAATCTAATCTCTACACAATACCTTAACTTTAAAACAGTAATAACATTTTTTTTGTAATCCGTACGCTTTGACGTGTACGGGTCAATTAATAGCGCTAGATACCTAGATACCTATTTGACAAATCATCTCTAGACATCCGAATATAATATTTGTAAAGAAAAAGAGAGATGAGGATATTGCAAATTCTCAACAATATAAGGAATGTAAAAAAAAACTCAAGATTACGATTCGATAAAGTTGAATACTGAATTGCATTTTATCCTCTCCCTACATGAACGGCATCCGAGTCGTACATCTAGTCTTATACATGAGACGGATATGGGTCGCATTCGATGCTACATTTCAGTTACAGATATTTTCATTTCCAGGCAGTACGAACTATACAAAAATAATTCGCAACGGGAAATTGAATGAAGCCCATAGCTTCGGTTGATTCGTTAAGAGTTTTCAATTTACGTAAAATTTCCAAGAAGCTATCGAAATGCAGTGAATATAGCAATTTATTTTCAAATTCAAATCCTTGACTGAGTGGTTTATTTTCATTTCGAGGCATGTTTTAAGTTTGTTTTATGAAAAGGCAATTCCGAGGACAACATTGAGATAAGCAAAAATAAATCTATTGAGTTTAGCACTTTCACCACAAAGGCATTGTTGGCAAGTCCGAAGGTGCAACAGGTTTTCAGTTTACCTGACGCGGCCTAAATGAACTATCAGCATGTCCAAAGCAACTCCTAGATATTCGCCAACTCAATTAAACGTCGCTTTAAAATAATACCTCAATATCAAGGACACGATACATATAGCACATCAACTAGCAAGTCTGCGATTGTGAAATGAACGAAATGTATACGACATGATAAACGATGAATGATGTTTTTCATGTTTTGCTGAAATTAAACAAGAAACTTATGAGCGCTTTCGTTTCGCTTGTGACCGTTTGTTTGAGAAACAGAATATGGAAACAATTAACAGTTTAAAAAAATAGTTTTCTTTGTGAAATTGTTTTTAGATTATTATAATTTAGATGTCGGAGGCCAAGTATTTTTTTTACAAATTTGAAGAAATTTGGTTCTTCAAATTTGTAAAAAAAATACTTGGCCGGTTCTTATTTGTGTGAGTTTCGTTAAAAGAATATTTATAAGCTAATTTACGGACGTTATCGAAGTTAATTTTGACTATTCGTTACTACTTTTTAGAGAAAATATGAGTATTCTAAATATTGCCTGTTTGATGTTGATCTATTTCATTTGAATACATAGTGCAACGGATGTACTTGTTGCACTTTAACCCAACCGCGAAGAAAATGAAACTGATTTACGAATGGTATAAGGAAGTGACAGAAAAATGGTCGCTTAAAGCACCTAACTACATATTTAGCGTAGCCGTGTTCACTAGACTTCACTGTTTATAAACAGACTTAAAATTAAATTTTAAACAGCGTTTCTGAGTTAGGCATTCTTTACGGATAGCTTTCAGCAGAATTATATTATTATGATGATCGCCGAGTGAACACGATGTTGCAATGATAAAACTGACAACATAGGTGCAACTACAGATATAGAGAGTACCTAATGATATGCGACTGAAACAAATTAATGGATGCAAAAACGATTCAGCCTGAAAACTAGAAGCTAACAACCTACCTTTCAAAATCTGGTCCTGGAATAAGTCCGGTGTCTCTCCCCTTCGAGTGCAGGCTGTCAAATGTAATAAAATACAAATTCAATTTATTTCGTTTAGTAATTATACGAGCCTTATCACGACGTCAACTGCCTTGTTTCAGTTTAGCTTAAATATACATACATCACAAAATAGTAGTTAAAAACTTAACTGTGCAAAGGATGTCGTGGTCGTGTTAAGGCCTTACGGGACCTCTGATGACACAGCTTATTATCATATTGGAACCGTTTTATTCACAATATTATGTAAAATTAAACATGCCCATGTATATTTCTTCTCTGAAAAATCACAATTATTCGCTGAGGAATAAATATAATTGCTTTGCGATATTTCGGCGTCAGTCGCGGTTGCATTCGAAATGGGTAAAACTTTAATAATATCACTTTATAACTTAAATAAACTATGATTATTATAATTAACCTACGCCTACTGAAATGATTAAGTACAATAATATCAATACATTTTATCGATCTTTCTGTTAATGCAAGTTATTTTTATTTTGATATGATTTTAATAACGTAACACTTTTGTTTGCTTTAGTTAAAGAATTTGATATCATTAGCATCTTTCATTTCAGTATTCGGCATTCAAATAACACTAAATAATTTAACGTGTCGATATTTACCTGGACTCAGTTTAGGTAGCCTCAGATGGTATTTCCTATCTTTCTAATCTTTAGGTGCTTTTTGTGATGTCATCAAATCTGTAACAACAGAACAATGCGTTCTATGACTTTTTAACAAAATATAAATTATTTACTTAAATTATCATATACACCAAAGGAAAAAATACAGTATCAGGCTATAAATCTTTTAACTAAAGAAAATCGGACGTGAGGACCCAATCAGTTTTTGTATTTTTTAAACTTTTGCTATTAGTTATCATAATTATAAGTTTTAAAAACTTGTAATTAAATCGTTATTTTTCAACAGATCTATGATTTATACAGATATATTTAAGGCCTGGTAATGTGTGTAAATAACTAAAATAATACAAAAAGCCAGTGGCACAGCAGGAAAATAATAATAGGCAAATAAAAATTGCAAAGCAGAAATAATTATTAAAATATACATGGGCGTACAAAAACAAATGGGATAAAATAAATCGCTTAGCACTAAACCAAATAAGGAAAATGTTAAAAATTTAAAACATATAACTCGTGGCTTGATCGTCTATGCCGGCGCCCTCTAGTACGTGTTGCGAAAAAACTTATCTAAGAACTATCCCTTCAAGTCTTGCAAAAATTAAGCTGTTTTGGATTAAAATATACGCAATACATCGGGGTATTGCGCCGCGGAAAAAAAATAAACAAAATAGTTAGCGTTCTCCACACAAATACCATTCAGAGAACACAAATAGCCAAGCTCTTTCGCACGGAACCCACGTGCTCGCCACCTTTAGAAGATACAGTACTGAGTGATTGCACTGTGTAGGCTAAGATTCTTGGCATCACACGTGGCTTTTCCAGCAGAAGATATAGTAGCTCGCCACGAACTGAGATCTCGCGATGTGCCGTTTTTACCCGAATACCGAAAGCTCAAACCTCCGTTCAATTATACGAGCTTTTGAATTTTCCCGCAAATAAACGTAATTCGCTAGTTTCGATCTTCCAGACTCCTAAACGGTTATCAACTTACCTATTCATTGATTAAAATCCAGACAAATCTGGTTTTTCTCCGGTTTTGTACCTGTAAAATAAAGAAAAACGTAGTTGTTAATTTGGTACCAACAGTGCCGATACCGGCATTCAAATTGATAATCGTTCAGATTGTCCTGGGGGTCTAAATCGGCTAGACCCCCAGGACAAACTGAACATTCGCTTCGTAGCTACTTTATTTCTACATTCATTGTCACTTCTACGAATAGATAAATCCTAACCAACTACTATGATGTAAGCTATGTTTATTCTGTTTGGCTTTTCAGTAAAACCTGTCTTTAGTCTGATCTTTCGTCTCTAAACGTGAAATTCTCGCTACCAACACATGTTGTTTTTGTCACTATCATAATTGTATAGAATGGACCGTTATTTTTTACGAACCAAGTCAATCTCGACAGTTTGCATCGTGCGAGGAATGGAACGTTATCATGGGAAATATGCTTGCAAACATTATCTTCAAGGTGGCTTTCAGCTGTTTATGTATGGGTGAGGCCACAAATTTTGAGGGTGTTGTGAAACTAGGTACTCCTGATTCCTGATAAACACGATACTGGGAATCATAGTGTGGGACCAGGACTATGAATGTTTCTGTTGAGTGTTTATTTAATTATAATAATTTTCATAAACTTCGATGCTGAATATTTAATTCTTTGTCATTATAGTATTATGAGCTTTTTATGTGATCATTTTTACCAGCACTTTATCCTTTTTTTTCTAGGTTCGAATAACTGTGCACGGTTTACTACTTTTTCGACTTTTCCTTACCAACTAATTTGGGATGAATAAATAGCCTATGCCCTCTATCATTGAAAATGGAAACACGTTCGTGCCTGTAATCCTCAGATGTTTTAGGATAAAGTGGTCAATCGTGTGTTGGATCATACATAACGCAAATGTATGTTATGTTTATGTGACTCTATTGTAAAAGATATAATGCGAAACAGTTTTTCATTAAATTTTAGGCCTTTTAGAAAGCAATATTCGTTTTTAACAAATCTATTGCTAAAAACCGCATTACAATCCGATACAGCGCCGTTTCAGAGATAAACGGAACAGAACAAACGCATATACGGGACTGTAGTCACGGATAAAAATAATATTTCCTGTTCGCAGGAATTTATCGTCATGTTGGCAACTTGTTTTACGTTTAACAGAAATGGAGAAGGGGATTAGCTAGGAGCACGCCTTATTTGCTGAATCGATCGTCAGCAAAGCGCTTGCGCGTCCCTGCTTATGGCAAACAACGTGGCAACCACGCTGTTTTGTGCTCAGATCATCTTTTTCACAGAAAAAGATTTTATCTGATACCCACGTAGAGACGCTCAATTTAAAACGTAGTTATAACTTTATTTATAGTCAAAACATAAATTGTTATGACTAGCATCTGCCTACGCCTTCGCTCGCCGTGTTATCGGTAAAAAAGTTGAGTTATTGTAGGTCGCAAACTATACTTATTCCAAATTTCATCCAAATGCGTCTGTAAGGTCGAAACGGATATTATTACCAACAAATACCAAAATCATCCAAACTTCAACATTTAAAATATTCGTTGGTTATCGATTGTTTATTTATACAATGTAAAATACCTATCGTGTTATTTGTTCAGTAAAAAGTTGACGTTCATGCTTACGTACATATGAATATTTATAAAAGATAAAACATAAGGCATCAACAGAGGACCGTGCTGAAAAGCAGATAATCGTTTTGAGATATAAAATGCTAAAAACGTGTAGTTTCACCATATTTATATCAGAGCGGTGTTGTAGGCTCCACAGCCGTACACTAGTTTGCACCTATATATAAAAAAAAACGCAACGGCAAAATTAGCATCGGATTCCAGCCGGGAAGTTTACACTTTGTTTAGTGCGTGTGAATGCGAGTGCCCCAATGTCAGCATAACAGGTGGTTAACAGGTGTTTGAATAATGACTCCGCCCTATTATCGACGCTTAATTTTGCAAGTGGACATCATTTGATAATTTCATAAAACGAATTTTCTAGCTGCAACAATAGTGAAACTTCTGTTCTGTTCAGAATAAATTTTAAATGTTGGTAGCCGTCGATGTTTTTTTTATTGAATTATGAGAGTAATGTCGCTATAGGGTTCAATGTACTCACAAAGGCACCTCTTTATACCCTTATTAAAAAAGGCGGCGGCTATTGATTCGATAATATACAAAACCTTAAATAACTAATTGCGAATTTGTCGATACTTTAAGTGGATCACTGGCGAATCAGAAAATGCTCGAAAAACCAAAATTTTGACGGTTTTCTGTTGAAAAGGCAATGTGTTTTTTTTTAATGTGAGAGAGAACACGATGCTGGATGAACATTTTTGAATAGTAATATTCATCAATTTCTCAAAGTCTGTAGGTATTGTTTTTTAGCTTCTGGAGCAGCAACCCCGTATAAAAAGTTGCTTATGTATTATTCTAATGTATAAGCTATTTTTAACACAATCCGTTCAGTAGAGTATCCGTTGCGTGAAAGAGTAACAAACTTCCATCCTCACAAACTTTCGCGTTTATAATAGTAGTAGGATGTAAGGCATAATGGCGGATATGTTGAAAGACGATGACCATGTCGGTTACTAGCGAATACGGAAGGGGAATGTCGTTAAAAATGTACTATTAACCATCCAGCAGACATAGATAGCCCTGACCCCACCCAGAGATGCGCAAAATGTACTGAAGTGAAAAGATATATTTACGGCTCAGTGATATACACAACTTTACCCCACACTAGGAATCATTATCAGGACATTCATTATCATTGGTTTATCAGGAAATACTAGTATCTGGGTACCGCAACACCCAGACTCGGTATAAATATCTGCAGAACATGCAGATATTTGTCCCACAGAATCGAAACCACACCACTTTCAATTCTATTTACTGGATATCTTCTTAAGGTTTCGCTTAATGACAAATTTTATTATCTATTTTTTCTGACGAAATGAGATTGATTTTTATAATTAGCTGGGTCACTGAACATTTATTTTCACAGTTTTATGTAATCTGTTTACGATCTCCGATGTAAACAGTGGAAATAAACGTAACAGGTGTTCATAAAAAACAAAAGAAAACCAAAACAAAGCAACAAAAGATATTTTTGAAATAAAATTAAGAAAGTAAACTCGGTCAAAGAGACTTTGTTTTGAATATTGTACATAACAGCTATTATTATTTGTAACATCAACAATGAGCAACAATTATAAAGCAAGGGACATTTTAAGTACCATATTACGTCACAGTCACAACGAAATCTTAATATGGATATGCCTTTTAATCCCGGGTCCGGGATCGACATCAATATCTTCTAAAACTGTTCTTATTGGCCACCAAACATTTATTATGAATAAGAATGAGATTATGAACGCTAATAGTATTTTTTTTAAACAAAATTAGACCTGCGCTATTATTTTTGCGCATGTCTTAATTTGAATTTTTTTAAAGGGGAAGCGGGGTTAGGGTAGAGGAATTAGATGTTTTACACTGGGACTTAATATTTGATTGAATTTAAGTCTTGGTAACTGTATAAAGTTGATTCTTATACAGAAAGAGAAGGAAAAAAATCTGACAGTATATTTTTTTTAAGTATCAAAAAATTAATATGAACCTATTTCAACTAAGTTAGGATTACAGGTAGAAGTTTTTCAATCATTTACAAAAGATTTAAAACATACTATCATATTTTATTTCTATATTTTCTTCTTTAAGTCGGTTTCGATACGGGTGCAAAATCCACTTATACGTTGAGAATCATCTTTCTAAATAATGTGTTGTGGCTAGTTTCGCTCATATTTCTATTGAAATCCAGATCTGGGTTTATATCTATATTTTTATCCATTTTTGTTTGTAGGGTATCATTTCCTTTTCAATTAATGACTGCTCTCACTTTTTCAAAAACTTCTAAAGCTTCTAGGCTCTGGCAAAGATAAATCTGGTTATTTTTTTTCAATATGTTTACTCTACTTGGGGACTTAAAAAATGTTTTTTTTTTTACATTTGATATGGATTCTTGTATTGAACTCTTATTTTGTTGTGCGTTGCGATGTAATGCGTGAGCTAAACATGTAACGTGAACAAGTTGGAAATTTACTTTTTAAAATACGCCCAGCTAATAACATGTATGCTACACTGTCTGTACGCAAATTATCAACACATCATTTACTCTAGATTCAAAAGAATTGCCCCACTTATTTTGAAAAGTTTATATTACTAATATTATTGCCATTTACTTTTAACACTTAACGAGCTATCAAGTGTGACTTAAAAGGTTTGAAGGGACTTAAAGTCCTGACCATTAAATGGTGCACCATGTATCTTCCTCATACATCTGTTAAAAGTGTCTAAGGATACTCACAATTTGGCATTTCCTATTTTAGAATTAATTTTCTTAATCCTATTTCTGTACATTTTTTCTAAATAAAGTTTTGGTAGTTACGATTCTGCTACAGATTTGCCACTACAGTTTAATATATATACAGGTTATTGAGTCATGCCCAAGGTTTACTTTTGCAACATAAATATTTTGCAAAAAACTTTTTAAAAGCAGAGTTATTGACTTGAGACCACGGTATGTTAGAGTTGATTAGAAATTCAAACAAACAATAGAAAGAGAAATAAACAAAATGCACGCAGCATACACGCTGCGTGGATCATCTGACTTAGCGAGCGACCAATCGCTTTTCATAATTTTGTATAAGTAAATAAATAGTTTTTTAATAATATTTGTTTGGTAGATGCGTATGAAAAATAACTACCTACTACTTAGGTATGTGTCCAACGTAAGTAAAAATAGTTAAAATATACTTATATTAATCCCGGATCCCGCGGCTGATTAAAAGGCATATCCATATTAAGACTTCATAGAAGTGAATTTGAGGTCATTTGGTACTTAAAACTCTACCTATTCCGACCCCTGGTTATTAAACATATTTTTTTACGTTGTAATACTTATAAACTTATAAAATAAAAGTATAGCTTAGTTATTTAACATTATTTTAGTAATATGCCTGTAGCGGTATATCATCCCGTACGTCGTCGCCAGCCAGATTGTACTCTTAAGAGGAAAGGCGACCGGCTATTTTCCATACAAACGTATTCCCATTTGTCTGTTACTATTTATCTCCAAAACGGCTAATCCGATTAAATGCGTATTCATTACATGCAAGTGACAGTAAAATCGAAAGCCTTTTAAAAAAAAAACCACTGTTATCTTCGGCCGCGTATACTCTTAAGTACATATTTATATACGCCGTCGTCGCGTCAGTCAGGTGCTAGTGCTCCCACTTACCAATAGAATAGACACACCTGACCTCGGATAAGCTAACGGCCCAGTGCATCCGCAGAGAGTTCAATGGCTGACTTTTTTGCTAACGTTACAACGAACGCCATTGACTCTCCCCCCTTTCCGCCCGCTCCACCTCTCGAATGCGTACTCATGTAAACTGTGCAAATGGGAATAGCGTAACCAATAGATGGCAGAATACGTGCATAAAGCAACAGTACCATTCGTTTAGACTCTAATTGAGTTCTGCCTCTAAATTGAAGCTCTGCGTTGCAATAATATAAGGTCTTTTGTTTTACAACGTATGCTAAGCTAATATATCTACTTAGAGTCAAAATAGTATGTAACAAAACAAAAAGACTGCCTGAAAATTAAGTGAGTATTTAGAAACACACCCAATAAAAAAACTAATTAGTCTATCATGGATTCTAACTTCTTACCTTACCTTTTTATATAACCCGATTTTATATTTATTTTGTACCTGCAACCTGAGGGACCGGAATACAAGTTTGAGGTAAGAGGTTGTATATTTGTATTCTCAATCATGCACCGAAATACAAATACAATACGAAATACAATTACTTTTTAAAAATGAACACTCGAATAATTGTAATTACTTAAGCATCAGTTTTGAATTTGGAACAAAACACGCGCCGGCAATGTTGTATGGAAATCAGTCGACTTTACAATTTTACAAATGTTAAAATATAAATAAAAATGCCGTAAAGAAAGAGGTCGTCTCGATTTTGTTATTCTGATAATACATAAATAAAAATGGATATTGACTGCACTTCACCAGATCTAATGTCGGAAGGCAAATTAGCGATAGAACATTTGCTCCCAGCGAAGTCAAAAGAAAATTACGTGAATATATCTTACATATGAAACCTTTTTTATTACCTTGAATTTTTTTTAGAAAATAATTATATGGCATTTGCCTGTCTCGTATCTTTGTCAACCTCTGTAGCGCAGTGGGCGAAGACCCATCTGAGACGCAGAAGGTTGCGGAACATTGCAACTTGTTACAAAAAACAGCTTGCCTATCTTTTACTAGCATGCTGTTATTGTTGGCTGTACTTTTGCTTGGCGTAGCCCTGTAGTACTGATACTGTATTCTGTGGCTTGGGATTGGTTGAAAAAAAATAAGTAGCTAAATTATTTTGAAAACTATTTCGTGGGTTTGGGAAGGTAAAATAGTCGGTACTGGTCTTTCAGTTTGGAAACTAAACCAAATCTTTGTTTTCTCCCTTGTGTACTGAGGATTAATTTCTTAGTTAGGTAGGATTATAGTATTATAATTACTGTGATTAAGTGCTTCCTACGTAATATTTTCCATCTGAATAAACTAGATCTATTTATCTGTGTTTCGTCGGAGTTTTCTTACGACCACTGACTTTATTACTAGGCAAATGTTATTTCTGGGCTACTTTTCCATACTGTCTAGAAACATGTGGAACTTCTAGCTGAGACTCCGACCTGTGCTGACCCGAAAAACAGATTCTAATTTAATATTCGAATCCTTTAAGAAGCTGCCAGTTGCCGTTAGTACATCAAGAAGTAACCGTTCTAATTTCAAACGCAAGGTCATTAACGTCACCACAGCGCTGTCTAAAAATAAGCGTAAATCTCACGTTTTTGGCATTTTCTCTCTCAAACTACAATTCTAATTAAAACATTGTATATTTTGCGTACATGACAAAAGCTGTTTTTTTCGTCATTTAAGAAGCTACATTTTCTCACACGAACAATCTATTGAAACTGTTTATGAAATATGTATCTAGGTATAGTCTCGGATGAGCGCCCATACAGCACTTCTGGATCAGGCAGCTACCTACTCGTACGTCCGTGTGGGCATATTAGCTTATCTCACTATGGTTCACTCCATTCGATTAATGAACAAAGAAAATTAACGTTAAGTAGACACCTAATATATGAAAATCTGTAAATAAAATCCACAAAGATTTTCATCGTACATTTCGAATTTTGTAAAATTGGCAGATATCCAATACAAGATAATGCGCAAGGGAAATAAACCACATTCACGGCCCCTGATAGCAAAACAGAATTGAATGTTTTTCAAACAAATACCTACATATTATTTTATGAAGAAAGAAGTAGGCATTTTGACGATTTATAGCAATATGTAAGCCCACCACAGTGTTTATTAAATACTAGTGAAAAGTATCTAATAAAGTATATACTGTTGGCTTTGTATTTGCATCATCTTATAATTTTAAATTAATTTATCACAGTGTCGTTTTGTTTTTTTTTAGATCTACTGATACCTAATATTTATGTAGTGCAGTTATTCAATGGAGCGCGATCTGTGGAAGGAAAAGGGGGAGACCTTTGCCCAGCTGGGACAGAATAGTTAAGGAATAAAAGCTGTTGAAAAATACTCTTATAAATAAAAGTTCTTACCTGCATCAAAAACGTTCAGTTTCTTTCACATGTTGTCATTCATGCACCCGCCGCGCCGCTGCACTGCCGGCGCCGCCCCGCCGCCGGTCTCGATTTATTTGACTGCATGTCTACAACAAACAAAAAAGATTCGTCAAGGGAATAGAGCCGAATATACGATTTATGAAAGAAACTTTTTCGAAAAGTACACAATCTTTTGAGAGAGGTAATACCAAATGCTGAAAGTTTGCGTCAGTTTGCACCTCACAAATGCATACTCTTGCCAATTTCATTCGCTTCGTAGCAATTCATTCATTTTGTCGCTATCGTCCAAAATTTATGAATTTGACATTAACTATTAAAAATTCCCGTGGTATAATATTCAACTATAAAAATAAGCGTCGTCGATCGCAATGATATGCGTGGGCTAAGTTGCACTTTTGACAAGCGCTGTTGTTAGTTTTCTATTTTATCGAATTTGACAGAAAAGCCCTGTATTTTTCGTATTCCAAAAATATAGAAATGCATAATAAAAAAAAAAAAATTAAGGACTGTAAACAGCCACCTCAAAACTTCGGTTGAGCCGTCAGAGGGTCTACGCTGAGATTAAGAGATGTCAAAACGGTCACCGTTTCAGTTTAAACGAATTTGTAACTCAGCATAGGGGCTTTGACCGCCAGCGCATGACCGATTAACACTTGACTGATTACAATATTTCTACTATTGTAACCGGGTAGGGTAGGTAAACAAGGAACACTAGTATAATCTGATAACTACTGGCCAGATAACAGGCGGTAAAGCCTGCTAATACCATTACTATAATACATAATACCGTTAACTCCAATGGCCCTTGGTATGCTATAATTGTATGAGAAACTTTAAAATAGACAATGTAAAACGCAGAGTTCGTAGAAGTATCCGACCCTTCCTGCTTACAGTAAGACAATAGGAATTATAAATAACCGTCTCAGCATACTTAACTGATTATGATAACTACCTGCTGATGCTATTATGTAAAATGAGAAACAAAACAGAATGTTAGCCTATTTTGTTTCGATGTCGGTCGTCGAGCTAACAAAGAATATTTTATCACAGTGAATGGTTGAATCCGGTTCGACACTGGGTTCTGGCACCCTAGCACAAAGGGCAAAGAATGTGTTGCACAATTCAAACCGGTTTTTATCATGCTTAATGACCGCCCCTCGCCTTGGGGTGTCTTTTTCAGGACTTCCACTACCTGCTCTTTCCTAGAGACAGATGCTTTACCTCATCCCAAATTATCGCAGTTCTGCTTACGGAACGTGATTCGAAAACGCTTATATTTAGAAATACGATAGTTATTAATATGTAACAACGTTCTAAAGCAGCTATGCTGATTTCAAGTACCAAGCGGCAGTCAAAGTCAATAGGTGGTTGTTTATTGAAATCACAGGGATTATGTATGATAGTCTTATAAACGGCTTCACACATGTGGTACGCGAATAAAAAGTAGCCTAGATATGTGTTATTTTATGACCTGTCATGAAGTAATTAGGTACCTATATCCAGTTCAAATTTAATCCACCTATGCAACGAAGATTATAAGCAACAAGCGTCTTAAACATACATTTTCGTTTTTTTTTAACATTGTAGGATTGAAAACGCTCTTTATTTACGGAGACTCCTCGCAAACAAGGTTGGGATGATTGGTACCTATCAAAAATAAGGTATAGAGATAACCGATGAAGGAGACAATATGAAAAACAAAGCCAGTTTTACTATTTTTCAAATTAATTCTGTTGTTCAAGTGCTGACATACGACGCGGATGATAAAGTTAAATAATTGGCTCACTTGTCGTTGATCGAATCTACATATCAGCTGTTTTAAAGTAACGAATATATACTTTGAAGCACTAAGAACAGAGTGTTACTCGGTACTTTTAACTTACTCATTTCGGTAGATCTTAGTCACAAAACTATTTTTAGCATTGTCGACATTATAAACAAGTCCGAATTTCATAAACTGATGTTATATAATGAAGTGCCATCAAAGGTGGTTTATGCCACAGAATATTGCTTTGTATTGAACAATGCGAGAAGCAGTTTCCAGGATGATATTTCAAATTTTATGAAAGTGGTGATATTTTGAGTGGAAGATCATTCGATTAGATAGATTGGCCCACAAACATAAATTAATGTCAGTAGATGGGTAATTCCCAAAAATCGCCTTTATCAATGAAGATGATGCTCCGCTATCAATCAGAACATGCATCAACGTTTCATTTATAATTTTATAACAATCCATTGGAGACCAAGTTAACATCTCTGGTTAGCTTGTTCTTATTGATCCAATGTTTCATCCAACATTGGCATTCAGATTTGTGACATCTCTTCCGGCAGGTTTCCGAGCTTGAAGTCAACTTGGATAAATCGATGCCAAACCAAAGTAACCATTTTCATTGGCAATTCATCGAAATGGACATTTGCATCTTGAAAGCCGAACGCTTTCAAGATGCAAAATATGTCCAACGAGTCGTTAAAAACAATTGAACGACTCCGTCTTGTTAAGCTTGTCTCCTGTATTCGTTATATTCTCAGAAATAAGTACATGTTTAGCTAGTCAATTACTTACACAATTTAAGAACAGAAGTGGCACTACTTCTAGTAAAAGTTAGTACTTTCACTAGAAGTAGTGCCACTTCTACTAGTACTAGTGTGCAACAGATAAGTAAATTGATCACTACTCATAATCGTATTTTATAATATCTGTGCAAATCTCTACATTTTGGAATATTTTGGAAAAATGGAAAACCTTTTTTTAGTGTACCAAAAAAAAGGTTACATTGGTTCACTAATGACCACTCAACCTGAGTCTATAAACTTTTAAGCTTTGTGATTATATTTACTTATTTTTTTACGTTTATGACATTATCTGTCTAACTCCGGTCCGCCGGTGGCCCGTTTTGCTCTATGCTCTAAACCTGTCAAACGTACCAAAAGTGCTGCTTTTCCACTTCACCCTATGAGTCTTGTTGAATATGGGTGTCAAATACCTACTTACCAATTAAACGGATGCATACATTAATGACCAGGCTACAGCGAAATGCTTTAATCAGCTAAATTAATTCATTCATTAATAACCTACCTACTACATTCGTTACGGGTTCAATCTAAGTAGGTCAAAAATGAGCATCGGTTTGTGAACATCAAACACTGTACAATGGTTAGGTTCGCATGATACGGTTGCAAATTATGATCACATTTATACTTACCTGCCGGATGGTCGGTTACACATACAAAATTGATCATTCAAATTCATCCATTTGATTCCAAGTCACGTAAGTTGACACTGACGTTCCCGGCAAGAGTTTGACTTTGGAGTACCTAAGTTATAATTATACGTAAAAATACAAATACGCAAACGATTTCAGTATCAATTTCACGAATTATATTTAATTACTGACCTGGTGGGCTCCCCTTGACACTCGATTCTAATAGCAATTTGGAATTATGATCGAATTCTTACAATTTGGTACTCTTGAATGCAATATTAGCGATTGTAATTAGTTTTTGCTGGTAATTTGACGCGATTTTGAAGTTGACATTCGAGATTGGAGTAGAGTTTGCGATAAAAAAAGTATTAAAAAAAGAACGAAGCTGGATTTGATTAGTATTTAATTGAGATTATATCGTATTCCAAGGGTAGCCCCGTCGTGTTTATCTTCCAAGTCCAATAGATACAGGGCAGTCCACGGTCTTACACATGCAGATGTTAGCTTACAATAATTTTGTTTCCGAAAATTGTATGGTTCCTTTTTGATGTGCTAGTACGGCACCTGTCTGCGCCTTAACGAGAGAGACGAGCTTTCTTCGCATTCCAAATATTGCGTGTATACAAGATGCAGCGAGCGGTGCTGTGTTCATCGATGCACTCCACTTCTCACGAGGCCTGCGCTCGCGCATCTAATTAGCTCGATTCGATTATACAAACTTAGCTCTGGTTTATTTACTAACTAGCTTCTGCCCGCGTCTTCGCGTGGTATGTTTATAATAGTAGCATATGACCGTCTTCTGGCTTCAAACCATGTCCATATCAAATTTCATCACAAACGTCTCAGCGATTTAGCCGTGAAACATAATAGTTATAGATATTTCCGATATAATTTTACACTTAATTGAAACTTGTCGTTATAATATATTATGGCCAATTATAAATTGTAGACTAACACATCTAATTCTGATGTATAAGTTATATTACTGTAAAGTTTCATCAAAATCCGTTCAGTAGTTTTTGCGTGAAATAGTAACTTCCATCCATCCTCAAAAACTGTCGGGTATTGAAAAAATTATCATTATTTACGCTAAAGTTTATTTTCACCAACTTTTGAGTGTATCGAACCAGGGATAAATTTTTTCCATAAAAATTTCAGAACTATATTGTACACCCCCTAGGAGTAGTTTTGTAAACATAAATAATTATTTCCTACAGTCAGTTTATTTAAATAGAGTTTTAAGCGAGTCAAAATTTTCCATAGAATCTTTACCACCCTTTTTACGGGATTTTTTTGGTAAATTATATTATCCTATGTGTTATTCTAGAACCTAAACTATCTACATTCTAAATTTCATCAAACCCGGTTTAGTATTTTACTGAGATACGTGGTGAAAACACACACACAGACTTTCGCATTTATTATATTAGTAGGATTTGATAAAAAAAATGCATCCGTTTCTTTGAATATACGATTGTATTTTTTACTGCGTTGGACAACACAACTGGTATTGGTTTAAGGCCCATTCTAGCACTGATAACCCCACATAACACCACGTGTAACTAAAGTAAAGTAGGTAAATTTGATAAGTTATTAATTTGATTTGAGGTTGAAAAATGGACTATATTTTGGAGTAACGTGATTCAATATTATATTTTTTTTATTTAAAGTTAAAAAAGGGCTGCATTTTAAATAGAACTTGGATTTCAATGTGTGCGTCTTCATCGGTAAAAATGGACTACACCAAACTTGTCACAAAAAGACGTGCTTGTCTTATTGTAACTACAAGACATTCATGTCTAACTGTCACTACAAGACATACATGCCTAACTGTCACTACAAAACTTGCATATTCACTACAATAAATGCTTGTATAACTGCCAAATACCGCATCACTACTCAACTTTTAATAACGACCTTAATCAAGAAGTGAAGAACGATTCGATGACAGCTTTATACGTCAGAAATAGCGCAATCACTTTCAAAGTAGGTACCTAAGGTACCTAGGCGCCTAGTGTTTCAGTGTTCGGCCGTAAGTTGTGCTCACGGAGACATAATGTGGTTAAAAACTGACCTAGCACTATCGTCCCTTTGTTGCACAAGTTGCACACAGGGGTCGCTTTGCACCTGGCCACAGGGACAAGCTCTTTAAGCGCCTGTCTATCGGTGGCGGTTTATATTTTAGTTGCGCTTACGCAGATGGCGTGCGCGCTTGGGCGCAGGCTGTTCGTACTAATATAAAATGCACCTAAATGCAAGGTTTACAGGGTGCACATGTTCGTTTTAGCTCAAAGCTTGAGTTGTAAACAAACCATGGGGGCAATGGCTGCCTGCCACTCTCCCCGCTACCCCGTGCTACGCCGCCGCGGCAACGGCCGGCGCCATTCAACCGGGAAGTTCACAATTTATTTTTAGCGCTTCGAACTGTTCATTCTGATAGCATTATGAAATATTATTTTCATTTTTATTTCTTCTTGAGGAGACTTAGATAAAGGTAGAAATTTCAATGTTAGCACAATACATAATCACCTAACGCTAGGTAGGTACTTAGTTACTTACCTACAAATAACTTAGTAGATAAATGAATGGATGTTGAAATGTAACAGGCAACCCTGTAGATGTTGGATGTACTTACCTAGTTAGTATCATATCATGTAGGAAGGTGAATGTCCTAAGTAGGTAGGCAACTATATTGATGTCTGATTTTTGATTTAAAAAAAAAATTAGGAAGGTCTTAACTAACCCTGATAGATATCTACCTAATACCCGTCTGCACTAAGTGACTTAGGCATTACTAAGACCGGATCCCAATTGCAGCTGTATACGGATGACGTCTCGGTTTTGACATACTTACCTACCTATTTCTTAAAATAATCAACAGAAGGTAGGTAGTTAAACAGGTACCGGTGGGTAACCTACAGTACCGGCGAAGATAAGGATAACGTTGGGAAAACTAAAGTTGATGGTATGGTTGGAATGTACCTAGGTACCTACCTACCCAGGCGTCTTCTACTATGGAAGAGTGCGAAATTATCATTAAATAAACAATGCTTACCTAAGTTGGTAAGCATTATGTTTATTTAATGTCAACCGTCAGAGATAACGATGTGGCAAATACCTAGATCGATTTTGGCATGTGAAAATGATAAACAGAAAGAAATGACTGATGAAACAATGCTATAATATATTTTTCAAACAGATTCCAAAAATAATGCTAATCGTTATAATTCATTCTAAAATAAAGCGTGATCATTCTTTACCCGCCTTAATAAATCGCGTGCCTCAGGCCCACTACCCTCTCATCTACACTAGATGTAATACAAAAAAAAAAACCTTCACGATTTACAGTTTTAATATCTTTTGCGAAATATGTAACAACTTAAGCTCTAGTGACGACGTATCTTCACAAACTGAATTAAGACGTTTCAAAAGCTTTGGCGTGCCTAATGTCAATGCCTACCCTCACATCCAGACTAGACGTGAGTGTAGGAGGGCAGATGCAAGCATTAAAAATAACCCGCGCAAATTGGCGCGCGGTGACGGATATAAGGCTTTAACAGTACCCGTCAGCGTACTTATCGCCACCGCCCCAGTAAGCGTGGCGTGGGCCTTATGTAAAACTCGCGAAGACCTTCCAAGAACGTTAGTGTCATATTCGTTGGTTATTTAAACCGTTAGGTACTTGAAAGACGCCTTTCGTCAAAAGCATTGACAATTAAAACTAGTAAGTATAGATGCGAGGTTAATAGGCCAGAGGCGATTTTACGTACCCAATGTCAATGCTATTGGTAATTGGTCACCAGAATGACGCTATCATCATCGGCATTGACATTGAAAGGAACGCGGGCCGACCGCCTTGTTCGGACCGCGGCTAAAACTCGTAGAGATACTTCCTTAAATTTTGTAGATAGCCACCTACCTAGTTGAGTTCAACAGCGTCGCAGTGGACGGGCGGGAGTCAATGACCCCGAGGGCGCGGGAGGGTGCGCGCGCACTCGGCCTAGCCCCGCCTTTATTTATTACGCTACGCGCGGGGCGCAAACAACGCCGGTAACGCGCGGCGAGGAGCGGGGCGGGGTGGAGGCCGCATTCCGGCGTTGGCGTCGCGGCCCAGCGTGCGTTGCTAAAATAACGCGCACACTACCGGTCCCATCAACGTCAATGCTCCAGTCACACTTTTAAATAAACTAATTGAAACTTACGGTTAGATGAAGATGAGCACGTGGCGACGACCTCATGCAAACTGTTCTAGGTTCACAGGCACCATTGTCACTATCAATAAAACTTGATAAAGTTCATAGTTTTCGAGTTTCAATCAAAAGTCAGAGACACAGAGTTTCACATGGCGCGCGCGAAGTCCCGCACGGGCGCCGAAGCACGCGTCAGTTACGATGGCGATATGACGCATTAGTGATCGCGCGGCGTGTTCGTCGTATAGCATGCGCACTGGCGCTCGCGGGCAGACGTGGGGTGGAGAGTAAGCGGGGATTGGGCCCCCCCAATCCCCGCGTACTCTCCACCGCTCGTGGTTGGGGGGGCGAGGAGGGGAGCACCCCCCGCAACGGATTCGTGCTGCCCTCTGCGTCGGGCTCATCGACCGCGCTCGCCCTCTCGCAGCTGCGCGCGATGCGCAACAGTACGCCGACTTAAAGGCGGAGACAAACTGGGCTTACGTTACGAACATGCGCGACGTACGCGACACATAACAATACATATCAGGATCCCAAATTTTAAAGGAAATAAAGTTTGGTACCCGGAAACATACCTGACGTCAGTCAAACGGCACTGTCATCCTCATAAAGTGGAGGAATGACCGTCCATTAATACAAGTGTGTTTCTAGACACCGTATGAAGTCTTCCTACGACACCCACCACGCGTAAGACAAGTGTGTTCATCTGATCACTTTTTAGCCTTCGTCGTGTAGTACATTGGACGTATGCCTACTAACGTAGCATGGCATACCTACGTATGTCCAGTTTGTCCCTACCTTCTGCCATATTATGGTATGCCACGCTGTCCCGCAACAAAATGCGTCCTCATCTGCCACATAAAGCCGGTCACTGCGCAAACAAAAAGCAGATCGACAACATTTCGAGGACGTCGCCACGGTACGGCCAGACCCTTAGTAGGTACGGCGGTTAGGTAAAAAATGTCGAATCGTAAATTTTTGTAAGGATGATTGTCGTTTTGATGATTCGGTAACTGTGCTAGGGGTTCCGGTCAAAGGAGATCCAAAGACGTGACGTTGTGTTGGGAGGGGCGTGTTTTGCCATACCGGCATCGGCAGCTCAGCTCTAACGGTCTAACTAACGGGCTGTAACAATGAGGAACGCGGGACGTAATGTGGACTTTACAAAATGCTACTGATTGTTACAGAAAGACCGTTCAAACGGCCTATAGATCGGTCAACTGATCCCAATCACTAGACGGAAGCGTTCCCAATATGCTGGCTCCAACGCCAAGCTGAATGGCAATGCTAATGTGTTGACCCAGATAAGAGCCAGCTCTGGTCACGCGTCATGAACATTTGTTAGATTCATTACCAAAAAAAAATTGACGGCCTCTGCTGTGTAGTGGGCGTTGACCCACCTGAGACGCAGAATGTTGTGGGTTCGATACCCACCGTGAGAAAAATGTTTATATGATCTGCAAATATTTGTCACGGGTCCAGGTATTTTATATGTATACATAAATATATATATATATTAAAATTCATGTATGTAGTTCCCATAACATAAGCTCTGCTTACTTTGGGCACAGATATTATAATATTAGTACTTTGGGGCTAGATGAAGCTGTATAAAAAATTGACCAATTATTTTTGTAACATTTTGTAGGTAATAATTATTTAGTGGGGAAGCGGGGAAATGTGCAATATATTTTCATACATTTTTGCGCACTTTCCAGTGCCGGTGCTGTGCCGATAACCCATTCTGTGTATTGGCATTCGGAATCGTAATCCGATCAAAATGGACCGAATACGTTTGACTGACTGTATAAGTACATCGGAGTGTGCGCTTCCCGTTTCCATTTTAATATCAGCTCGATATTTAACCATGAGTATGGCATTGTTATCGGAACTTGTTGCGTTCTCCGACCTTTACCGGCTTTACTATTTTAAGTTTTTTAAAAGCCCGCTCAATGGATCAGAATTAACAGTAGCAAAATGGCTTTTAACAGGCTTAGCAAGTCCAAAACTCTATAAACTTGAAAAAAAAAAACAATTCTTGACCTAAACTTTCCCAGTTTCAACCTTTAGAAGTTTTGGACATTGCAAAGTCTTGCAAAATCAGTGCAACTGTCTTGTTCTCATAGCCATATTGCTAGTATAATTATGGGACAACCTACCCTTGCGTGTCGAGAACTAGGGGCTGTGGCATCAGCTGCTGTTACTTGAGTGTAAAACTTAAACAAAAAGTTACAACGCGAAGGGGTTGTGACACATGACATAGTTCAATCTGAGTTAGCTTGTATTTACCTGTAAGTTTGTCGCTCAACTAATATGAAGCGGAATAGCGGTAGAACTTGGTACCGACACTGAAACTGCCCTGCCTGTAACTGCATTCTCAAGGTATGAGTTTCACAGTTTATTTGAAAGACCCGTTTCTTTAACAACTTCGTGAGCTTGTGAGTGCCCGATTTTTTTTATATTTTTAAGCCCTACATTAATATTACCCAGTAAACAAGACGAAATAGAAAATTAAAATTAAAAAAAAAAAATGTTCTTTACTGGAATTTTAAAACATTTGAAGCTTAGGAACTTTCAAATTCCTCCAATACGAATTCATGGCGTTCTCAAATTTGAAAAACAATGAGTTGTACAGATAGATACATAAGTGTTTATTACATACACCAGGATTAAAAAACAAACACTTTACAAAGAGTCTTAAAACTAGATTGTGGTGATACAATGCCCCCCCCCCTAATCGCTAAGAGCGATCTCTTCCAGGCAACCTTTGGATGGACTTGACCTAATGTGAAGAGAGGTGGTGTAACTGCGATATACATTTACAGTATAAAAAAATCGTATTTAACAAAATACACAATACAGGTTCAGTTACTCGGTCTTTTTTAAATATTTTAGTCGCTAAACTATGCGTTACGACTATACGTTACGACTATTCGATTAAGTTGCGTTTGTGATATTGGTGAAAGCTGTTAGAGGGGACAACAACAATTGTCTGCGCTGTCTGAGTCACGGGCTGCGCACGCGTTGCTATTTCTGCACACCCTGCGTAGGCGGTACTGTTCCCTATCATACGTTGCTCAGCTCGCCAAGAGACTTGAATAATACCTCGCTACCTCGCTATACGTACCTACGCGTGTTTTGATAACGCACTGAATGACAAACCATTAGGTAGGGGAGTAACAGTCTACATCCGTTCTGGACTTGTTGGTACCCACATAAGTACCTACTTACTTCTTTAACCATAGCACGTTCTACATAGAAAATGGCGAAGTACAGAATCTGGGGTACTAATTTATGTCCAAAGAAGTAACTGATTGGTTACGTTATATATGATTTATTTATATATTTCACTACTGTAGATTGCACCTAATTCTTATAAATTACAAATAACTGTTGTAATTATGTTCCTTTTCTGGGACCTTTCAAATAATGGTACGATTACCTTTTTTTGTGACTATAGGCTGGTTTTGCGCACATAATTATATATGGGGTACCTTTGCTTTCTAGGTATGTGGTATCAAACCAAATTAAACATGTGATTTCATACAGCAAGGTCCTCAGATAGGCTATTTCGCATTTAATTTACACTATGTATTGTAGCGTTCATAGTGAACCTTTATTGGTGATAATACTGTCCGAGTCATGCAAAACTAATGTAAAACAATCGGATAGGTAAGACGTTCGGAAGAAATTTTTTAGGTTAGGTACAGACAAAACACTAGCAAACAAACTAAAACCACTGTGTAAGGTATACAAAAAAATAATATTTTTTTAGTAGAAGCTAAAAACTAGCTAGCACCGCGCATGAATAATAAATGTAATGCTTAATTTAATATTATTGATTATTCTGTGGCAGTAGGTCGGACAGAATAACTAATAGTAAAAAGTATCAACGGAAATCATAAATTATTAGGAGTACCTATCCAACGTCGACATGCGACGAAGAACAAAGAACGTGAATGTGGGTAAGAGGATAAATCAATTGAATGAAGTGGAGATGGACAAAGCACTTATTGGCAATGCGGGAAGACAGTTGATTAACGAAGGCAGTGACCGAGTGAGGGGCACGCGAAGGTCGGAGACTACTAGGCAGTCAGGAGATCGGATGATATGTAAAGATGGTGACGTCATCCGTCCCGACAGAGATAACACTTCACAGCTGCCGGAAGGGTCGACGAGTCCCGACTTCCGCCTAGTCACGGTACAGATATGTGCCGGGGCGTTTCTCTCCAGTTCCTCCCCCAGGCCGAGGTTCGTACCTAAGTGGTGCCGTAGTGCTAGTGGCTCCATCATAACTTTAACAGGCTGAGCGCCTTCTGCGATCACCGATAGTCCGGTGAAGGTTACCAGATTGCGCTACCAGTGAGAGCAATCTATTCTGACAAGAAGCCTGATTTCTATAAAAATGCCCTGACATTATTGCCGCGAGCGCGCGCGATGTTTGTTATGTGCACAACGCAGTTTAAGTTAATTTTTATGAAGATTATTAGAATTTGCCAATATTTTAGTATGTATTACATTAATTCACCAAAAACCCCGGAATGAAAATGCTACAAAAAAAAACCTATGCTTAAAAATCCTGACGTCTGGTAACACTAGGTGACGGTGACTATGGCCATCTGCGGCATTGCAGGCATTGAATTCCATCCAGGAAAAACACATACTTTGGTAATTTTATTCCAAAAACTTTCGTGTACGACGCGACGCGGAGGGAGAGCGTAGCGATCACTCACCCTGATGAAGACTCTCGGAATGAGTCGAAACTTAGTCGGTGCCTTCACCGATAGTGCGGTACGTGAAAAATCCCGTTTTTACAATGAATAACACTTTGGTAGTTCGATTGGAAGAGTGACTCAGAGACAGACTATATCCAGACATATAGACAGCAAAGTTTTATCGGATCGATGGAACAACAATACGTAGTTAGTTCCCCAATTATAAGTAGTAGGTACCTACGACTTTTGGAAGAAAATTTTTAGGTTAGGTACAGACAAAACACTAGCAAACAAACTAAAACCACTGTGTAAGGTATACAAAAAAAGAATATTTTTTTAGTAGAAGCTAAAAACTAGCTAGCACCGCGCATGAATAATAAATGTAATGCTTAATTTAATATTATTGATTATTCTGTGGCACTACTGCCACAGAATAAACAATAATATTAAACGGACAGAATAAAACTTTTATCGGATCGATGGAACAATACGTAGATATTACCCCAATTATAGTTAGTAGGTACCCTAAAAATGCTGAGAATCATGAGTATTCGGAGTCATATACATATTTTCGTATTTTCACAAAACAGACCGGTCTTACTGGCCTTAAAAACCATTTATATGGAAATGAGAGAAGAAATATTTAAGTGCCTATAGTTTGGTTAGTCAGAACATGTACGGTTAGGGTACAAAATAATATTTCGAACAGTAATACAGTCCATTTTATTAATTGACCTGTAACTTCAGTACATGTTATAAGCAAAATTACGATTGGTTTTCATGCGGACAGGGGCAAAAATTTAGGCACATACTAATCTTACCGACGGATCAGTTTTATTTAAAAGGCTACAGTAAAAACAAGGTATTTACAAAAAAAATAGTAGTAAAATCGGTTTAGTTTTTTTTTTTAGATTCATCATAACCGAGGTCATGAGGTACTTTCTATATATATTATAGGTTTATAGATATTATAGCATCGATCAGCGCTATGGGTCAATTGAAGGGGAAGATGCGATTCGTCATTTTTAGGGACACATATAATATATTTAATATTAAATACTGGGTTAATAATAAATAAGGCAACTACCTACCTAATGTCAAATAAACTAAAATAGAAGAACAGGATGTAGTTATGAGTAGGTTCCTATTTGTGTCAACACATTGCTTGAACGGAGCAAACATTTTAACAGCCGGGTTGCTCTTGTGTATTGCGTACCTACTATAATCTAGTAGGTATAACGTCACTTTCATTTTGGTTGTGTATTCCTGAAGTCGAGACGTCCCGAATTAACTCTAGACTAAAGTGTATTCCGACGATTTCAGCTGCTTGCCAAAGTGCGTTTATTCAAATATTTCTCGAGTCGAGTGCTTGGCAAACATGTCTAGGGACACATACTAATGCGATGCTAATCATTAGGTACACCGGACACTTAGGTATTTAATTTCAGTAGCTACAGGCTTATAGTACGGCACTTTTGCACGACGCGACCCACGACGCCCGCACATCAATTATCATCAATCAGTAACGGATTCGGTTTCCATTGAAAGGAAGCGTACGAACGAAGCAGGTCAGCATGCCCCTTGGCGAAGTTTTGCGCTTATAAGTATTATGTGCTTGGTGTCATAAATAAATAAACACTCAATAGACACATACCTAATCCTGACCTCACACTAGGATTCCCTGTGCCGTAGCTATAAGGAGCTAAGAGTACCGTGGTACCCACAACACCCAGATCCGAAACAGATAACTGTAGAACATACAAAAACATTTGTCCCGCAGCGGGAAACGAAAAATCTCGTGGTCAAACCAAAAGACCATAAAAAACTCACTGAATTTACCAAACGAACCATACTATTTACAACCGACCACAAATAATAGGAAGTTCTCAGCGGCTACATAGTTTTTTGCGGCTACATGTACTAGGTACTCGTAAGAACAACAATTAATAGATCTATCTATTGTACTCTTTATTGTACACCACATGTCATAGTAATATTATGAAATATTATATTGCTTACAAATAAATTTAAACACGGCAAATTACAAGATAATCGCGATTCTAATTACTTCCATAAAAAATGAAAATCATATTATAAGTAAAAAAGAATTAAATTTAGTTGATAGTAATGAAGATAGTATTGTAGTATCTATATTTTTTTACATGCATATATATCAGCAATTTAGGTATTATGCGTCCATTTATTTTTTTTACGTTCCCGCCAATGTAGTGTTCGCGCTCGACTTGTGTTACGTGCGTACGTTTAGCTGTGGTAAGTAAATCTTTTTTGTCGGTCTGAGATATGAGGATATAATGTTACGTAACTTTTTCATTTTTTTTTTTCTTTTGTATTGAAATTATTAAGCATTGTTTTAGTGTCATTGATGAAATATCAAGCATTTTGGTGCAAATAGGCTCAAAAAACTAAAGACATGTTGACTTGCGAATATAAAAAGAAACGCAAAAATACAGACAAAATACTTCATGGAAGAAGCCTCTGCTTGGAATGTTTGCAAACAAGGTGCCATATTGCTCGGAAAATTGTTATCATTAGGAGGTTGCAATTTTGTAATAATATGAGATTTTTTTTAGACACTTAGTGTTGTTTGTATAACGTGACTACTAAAATTACGAAAATTTTGAAAACAAAAAGAACAAAATTAGGTTTTGTGTAGACTGTATAACTGTGTCTAAATTTCATGTACAAGCGAACTAATTTATATTTTGTAGTTAAATATTATTTTTTCTCAATCCCAAAGAGCTAAAATAAGTAACTAGGTAGGTACTAAGGCATATTAGCACCGCTTCGAGGAGCGTTTCAGTATTATTGGCAGTGAAAAATCTCTTTTACTCTAAAAATAGACTATGTAAGCACTAGATGTAACTTTTTTCATCCAAGCTGGACAAAACATAATAAAAACAAGCAGGTTAATAACGAGATGTTTCGAATGGGGCCAAGCAGTTGCAGGAATGGCCTGAGAATAGGTATTTTTGCACTGAGAGCCGAGCAGACTTGTCCAACTGCATTCTTAAGCGCGCACCACGCCGGCCGCACACCAAACAGCTTTTAGGTATCATACCTACCAAGCGCAGCCTCTATGGTCATTTTTTGATACCCATATAATCGTATAGTTTGTTTTTAGGGTTCCATACCTCTTAAAAGGAAAAAAACAGAACGCTTATAGAATCAGTTCGATATCCGTCCGTCTATCTGTATGTATGCCAGTCTGTCAAGACTGAAAACAATACAAAAATTCGGCCATATTTGCGACATATTTTGATACCGGTAAATTTTCCGTTGACCTAGAATCATGAAATTTGGCAAGAAAAGGAAAATGTCCGAAAATATTTAATTTGTTGTTATATCATAATGAAAAAATATGTTTATGTGATTACAAACTTACACTTGCAGTTAGATAAATGACCGTGAAGTATATCGATGTATGGGGGATTTTTTTTCATCTACAATCTTTAGTTGGTTTTTTATTCGAATTTTCATAAGAGCAATGTTGGTGCTTTATAAGCTTGTACGGAAGCCTCGGTGTGCGAGTCAGACTCGCACTTGTCTTGTTTTTATTTTTACAATGAGTTCCTAAGTACCTAATTAGAACAGGTAGAGTATGTAGTGGGAACTATATATACTTATGTATGAATAATTTAAGATAAACAATCACCTACTAGTAAAGATTATACTAATAATTATACATGTGAAGGTTTGTGTGTGTGAATGTTTGTTACCACGTAACTCCGTAACTACTTAAGCGATTTTGATGGAATGTTGGAAGTTCTGGAATGATATGTTTAATTTTCAAAAATCAACCCTTAAGGTTGGTAATAGTGAATTCTGGTTCGATTGACTTCACTTATTTTTTCAAAACTATCCCCTAGGGTTTGATCCCCTAGAGTTATGCAATGGAGTTCTGAACTTTGTATGGATAATTTTAATACCTACTTGGTTCGATTCTCTAAAAACTTAGTTTCATTATAGTAGAGTTATTATATTCATTTATATTCTGCTATACTAAATAAGAAGTCATTATGCATAATTTCTTGTCAAGTCTTAGGATATTACGACTAGGTATATCACGTACTTTACTCTTCCCCAAATTTCGTTGGCCGTTTAGAACTCCTTGCTCATGAGCACCGTCCGCGACCACGCTCGACAGTCGTGAGACAGCAACTCAACGGAAGACGGCAGTGCTGCCAGCCGGGTCATAAGTACATAAAGTTACCGTTTAGTGTAAATAGTTACCTTTTATATGTTTTTCCTATAATAAGGTACTAAAATTTAATAGACAAATGTACGTTTTATAAAAATTAATTATAATTTAGTTATTGTTTTATATTTTGAGTTGCATTTCACGATATAACTTTTTAACTGTTTTTTTATATTTTTGCAATGTTGGCATAAAATATACAAATAAAGAGAGCGCTAACCACGTACCGTTTCACGTCGGTATCAAGTAAAACATTAAAAACTTATTCTTATCATTCCAAAAAATAAAACAAAATCAATCTGGCTACGCTGGTAAACGGTCAACGAAACGACAGCAGGAGTAAGTAAAGTAAGTTGTTCAAACCTAAAATGAAAAAATATACTAAAATTATAGCAAACCACGTCAATGCTATTCATGTCAAACTTTTAGTAGGTTCCTATTACGTTATAATATTTGTGCTATTACTTAGTTTAAAAGTGTGTTAGGGTAAGGCAGGTGCAGGCTTTCAGCGTGAATGTAAGCACGCAGCCTGTGAGATCATTTAGAGATGCTTGGCATGAGGACGAGTGAATGGGCTGATTCGCGAGAGAGAGAGACAAACGAGTGAAGCGTGGGAAAGCTCATCGACGCGTGGTTCCACTGCATTTGAGCCTGAGGGCCGCCGCGCCGTGTCGGTCGTCGGCCGGGCCGCGTGGTATGCCAAATATCTACGCAAGAATATAATTTTTCAACCAAAAAACTCACTTTAGTTTGGTTTTTCGAGCGCAGACTAGTAGCAAGTATTATTTTGCTAGATATCATAATGATATCTAGCAAATTAGTTAGGTACCTACAATATAATAGTTTGGTACTTATTCGCATCTAGGGCGGGTTAATACAGCCGTTAATGGACGACGACGTCTCGTTTTTCTTAGACAAACGATATTAATGGCGCAAATCGCGTTACATACAATATAAAAAAAGAAACAACTTTTTTTAAGTCAGTTGTAAATAAAACACTGCATTGAGAATTTCCTCCTTTTTGAAGTCAGTCAAAAAGGTCAGTTCACGGTAATATTAATAATAGACGAGCCGGGTACCAGCTATGCTTAAAATACCTCTTCTTGATCAATAAACATAATTATCTACCTACCCGAACCCATATACAAAAACACCTTGCAGTGATCGTTAACGTTTGAACGCTAAATTATAGATATGCCTTACATTGAGTTTATGAGGGAGTGTAGTAGATAGTAAATAAACAAACGAAAAACACTATATTCTACCCTCGGTTAAAAAAGTCAAGTAAACAACATTGAAATCGATTAATCCGTTACAAAGTTTATTTGTAACGGATTAATCGATTGTATGATGTAAACATAATTAAACGTAATTAATCACCATATTGCCTTGTCATTCAATTAGGCAATTTAAGGTTGTCAAAATTAAGCGGTGGCGTTGGCACTGGCGGTGGCGGGCGGTGGCGAGAGCGGTGGCAAAAGCGGTGGCGGGCGGTGGCGGGAGCGGTGGCTGGAGCGGTGGCGGAAGCGGTGTCGGGAGCGTGGCGGGACTGTGTTGAGAACGGGGCGAGAGCGGTGGCGGGAGCGGTGGCGGGAGCGGTGGTTGGAGCGGTGGCGGGAGCTGTGGCGAAAGCGGTGGCGGGAGCGGTGGCGGGAGCGGTTTCGGGAGCGTGGCGGGAGCGTGGCGGGACTGTGTTGAGAACGGGGCGAGAGCGGTGGCGGGAGCGGTGGCGGGAGCGGTGGCGGGAGCGTTAGACGGGAGCGGTGGCGGGAACGGTGGGAAGAGCGGTGGAGGGAGCGGTAGCGAGTGCGGTAGGGGGAGCGGTAGCGGGAGCGGTGGCAGGAGCGGTGGCGATCAGAACATTCACTTTGACAACCATTTTCCTTTTAAAGCCAGCGTCACTGCGTCAGTTTGACCTGGCCGGTTTGGTCGGACAATTTAATTTATTTTAGTTCTATCCAAAATTGAATGCAACACCAAAGCAAACTACACTAAAACGAGGTAAAGTTAAGAAAATCAGTAAGATGTTTTATTATTAGCCACAAATATATTTGATAAATCTAGGTTCCCAAAAAGGAATCGCGCTCACTTAGCTTGGCACAACAAAGAAAATGTTGCCACTTGGCTATGGCTGCCCGAATTAAAGACAGTGTATAAATAAACGTACCTACCATATTAATTTGTCTATAACGTGGGAGAGTGCATGAATTTGTTTGTTCGTATGTGTTTGTCTGTTACAATTTTCTTCACAGAAACCGATTCCAACGCGCCTTTTGGCAATCGTACTGCTTTAAACGGTGTAAACGATTGTCATGTAGATTTTTTTCTAAGCGTTTTGTAGGTTTGCTTCTAGAAAAACTCAAAACAGTACGTGATACTAGGGGACGCTGTAATGTGTGGTAAATAACGTTAGGAGTTTAAAATAAACGATTATTGCAGTACCTACATACATACATACAATTTACAACGGAGCTTTATTATACAGCAGTTCGTAGCATCACGCTATTTTTGGCTCATGGCTCCGTGCCAGCGTAGCACACTATAAAATGTATGGGTAAAGTTTAATCTTACAAGAACAATACAATTTATTGAAACATACAACAATATACAAGTAGGTATATACAAAAGACACAGATGAAACAGCTAGCTGTCTAAAGACTGTTGAAAATGATCTATAGATAGTTCGACTGATCCAGATCACTACCAGACGGAAGCGTTCCCAAAATGCTGGCCGCATTACTACGCTATGTTATTTTATTGAATAAAATAACATAATAGGTTGGGGAAAAAGTTTCTTCGCATTTTTTAAGAAAATTCAAAACATTTTTTAATATAGTTTATTTACATTTAACTAAAGTATGTAGGTACCATTTTGTTCGATAACTTTTTGCCATTTTGTAGGCAGGGACATGATCCCATTGCTATAAAAACTTTGGGGCTTCTGTTCAAAATACCGCGACAAGTGGTTTTGGCAGTCCTCTCGTGATGTTAACCTGACACTGCCTAAAGAATTCTGAAGAGACCGAAACAGGTGGAAATCTGAAGGTGCAAGGTCAGGACTATACGGCGGATGCATTAACACATCCCAGCCAAACTCTCTTAATTTTTGCTGAGTGGCTAAAGATGTGTGAGGTCTAGCGTTATCATGATGAAAAACCACACCCCTTCTGTTGATTAACTCCGGCCGCTTTCTCTCAACTTCTTGTTTTAATCTCATCAGTTGTTCGCAGTAGAGTTCAGAATCGATGGTCCTGCCTGGTGGTAACAGCTCATAATGAATAATGCCCTTCCAATCCCACCACACACACAGCATCACCTTGTTGCGAGTTAACCCGGGTTTCGCCACAGTCTGTGAAGCCTGACCGGCCTTTGACCACGACCTTTTTCGCACGTTCTTGTCGTACGTGATCCACTTTTCATCACCAGTTATCAGCTTCTTCAAAAATGGTTCGGTTTCATTACGTCGTAATAAAGAATCACAAATGAGAACACGGTTCATTAGGTTTCTTTCAGTGAGCTCGTGAGGTACCCAAATATCGAGCTTTTTTGTGTACCCAGTTTTTTTCAAATGCGCCAAAACTGTTTTGTGGTCAATTCCCAGTTCTTCAGCTACGTCGTAACTACTGATATGCCGATCTTGCTCCACTTTTTCAAAAATGGCATCCATTTTATCCGTAATAGGGCGACCAGAGCGACGTGCATCTTTGACATCAAAATTTCCGGATTGAAAACGCTTAAACCAAATTTGTGCTACTCTCACAGACACTGCACTAGGTCCATAAACATCGCAAATTTTTTTCGCGGCTTGCGTTGCATTTTTACCTTTTTTGTAGTAAAATTTTAAAATGTATCGAATTTCTTCATTAGATTCACTCATCTTGACAGTACGAAAAACAAATAAAAATCACACATTTTCCTAATTTGAATTTGGAATTATCTTCTTTAAAATTTAAACTTTTAATGATACCAAAACCAGCCAGATACAAATAGTATAGCCAAAGAGATTTTATTACAAGTTCATACATACAATAATGCGAAAAGACTTTTTCCCCAACCTAATATATTTATAATTTCCGTAAATCGATGGATAGTAATTGATGGATGGTATAATTTTCCGTCTATTCAAATTTAGACAGGTACCCAAGCGCCATCTCATCTGTCGGGAGCATCAGTTATCTGCTGATTCGGTCGAGGATCTCAAGATATTTATTGACAAGGCTTTACAGCCGCTTATGAATGTAAAGTAATTTAATTATTTTGTTATCAACACTTATCGTTTATAAGTTTCCATACTTTCAACATAATTATAATTATATCGGTCCATTTTTATCCGTGGTACCTACGACTTTGGGGTAAGAGGTTGCTCGATAGTTTAGTTATAATTTCTCCAGTGCCTTCTTACGGTATAACTGGTTATAATGCGGGTTTTTGAAAAGATAAGTCTTAGATTTTATGGACACACGTTACTAGGAAGCGCGAATATAGATGACTTGGTGTTGGATTGGCCACGTTGTAGCCGCCTAAAAAGTAGCTTTATTTATTTAAAACTAAACTCATTACAACCACACACAATAATACAAATAACTAAATTCGGTTCTAATCTTGATTGCAATATAAACATATTATTATGTGCGCACAGATTAACTAAATAACTATATCGAGCATTATTGTGAGGACTAAAAAAAGACAAACAAGACAAAGCTATGTTATTCTAAGTTACCATCCAAATAAAACATCTAAATCGATCCAGCCATTACTGAAATTATTAGCAACCAACTTTTAAACATTAGAACATCCTAACTTTAATAGGTTTTTTTTTTAATATTAGTAGGATAGTACGGAATAACAAGTAGTTAAGTAGTTTTTAAATTTTGTGAGAGCATAAGTAGTTAGGTACCTACTTAGTAGTTAGTTACAAAATAATATTTTGTAAAAACTCATATCATTCCGAATCCACCCCCATCCTTAAGGTTGCCTGGAAAAGATCGCTCTCAAGGCAGTTTATTTTTCTACGTTAGTTAAGCTTTCTAGGTAGCTAATTTAATTAATAATAATAATAATTATTATTATTTATTGAATACAACAAACGTTATTATACATGTAGGTACAATCTCAAAAGTAGTTTTCATAATATGTTTAAATACTGTATAATCGTATATGGACAACATTAGTACCCACACTAGGATGCCCTGTGGTATGGCGTAATCAAACTACCTAGAAAGCTAAAGCAACAAAGAGAAGAGAGAAGACAAGCAACCTATATATTTATATATTTTTATGCAGGTGTGATTACAATATATTTTTTAAGCGACATGAAAAAAAGGAGGATGTTCTAAATTCGGTTGTTTTTTTTTATTTTAATGTTTGTTACGTCAGAACTCCGTCATTGATAAACCGATTTGTGAAATTATTTTTTTTATTTTTAAGAATATACTTTCATATAGCTCCAGTTTTCATCAAAATCCTGTTATTTTAATGGGATCCATGAGAAATAGAGGGAACTCTTCAAATTTGGAAAAAAAAATGGGTCACGAAAATGTCATATCGACTTTTTATCACCAAAAAACTGACTTCAAATAACGGGATTATTTGTCGTCGGTTTAATGACATTTCTTATTATCTTATAAATAATCTAAGAAAAATATGTAGGTTACCTACATATTTTTTGACAAAGTAAACAAAGTAGGTAGCTAGGTACCTTACAAAATTGTACAATGTGCCGTAACAAAAATAAATAAAAACTCGTGCTCGTACATGAGCGAGTTGTAGGTACTACTAGTCCGTAACACAGTTGACCTTGCAGAGTGTTTACGTCGACCGAAGAGCGAGGAGCGAGGAGCATGGATAGCGATGCGGGCGCGTCAGTGCACTAGACACAAACAAACTACCTACCGACATCGATACACGTACCTATCTATACTATATCTATAACGGCCGAAGTTAATGCGTCTCTATCTTTATACCTTTAAAGCTCGAGTATGCAGGACGCCCAGCCGAGCCGCTCGCCTATGTCCGGTTCCAATCCCACCCATGGATGCCACTGAACCTGAGCAACAAGCACCTATCCGTTATATCTACCTCCTTTCAATTTCCTCGGCTTGCAGTGCAAATGATGCGATATGAGAGTGGAAAACATGTCTCATCAATGCGCAGGTCCTTTTTATGTCAACGGACAACGGGACGGTGCCGTTCAAAACGGGATGTAGGTATGGTCACGATTTGCATGTAAAAGGACAAAGATTATTGGAACAATGCGCGCACTACGATGGTGTGAAAACCGCCAAACAAGCCTATAACAGAGGCGCGATTCTGGGATTTGCAACATGCTAAAACCGTGACCGTATCGATCATTTTGAACCGTTTTCCAGCACGTATTTACCAATTCCGATCTTGGGTAACATGTTGCAACGACAAATACGGACGGTATTTGAATTTTTCAAATACCGTCCGTATTTGAAACATTCGAGACGTTTGGGAAAATCTTTTCTAATGTTTTTAACGGTTTTTTTAGAAATTCCGATCTCGAGTGCCAAAACTGACAGCTTAACGCATGGAATTTGTAGAAATTCGTCAGACGTTCACGGTTTCGTATCTCGGCAACAATTTTGTAGGAGAGACTGCCTGTCGACCTAGCAAATAGATCATTTTCTTGTGGATATCGTAGTTCTTTTTGTTTCGAAAATGTCATCAAGATATTTTCTAGCATGGAGATGGAGACAAGAAGATGAACGGGCTCGTGATGGGTACCGTTACGTAAAAGAAATGAAAGCCAATCTACGGGAGTTCTTCAACCCTGTCGAGGATCACCTATTGCGTAAATATCAGAGATTTTTTCACCGGAATAACCCTAGAAGTATTAATGCATTTTACTTACAGTTCCATATATTCCACCATCGTTTCGAATTGCGATGGACTCGTACGCATTATTTTCTACTTGTTCTTGTTCTACTCAAAAATTAAATATTTAAATAAACCGTCCGTAGGGGAATCCCTATTTTGACAGAATGACAATGACACTGACAAATTCAAGTAACAAATTCCATAGAGATCTGAAGTTTTTTAATTTCGTCAACCAACCTTAAAGTCGTCAACCTTCTAAAAATGACTTTTACACAATTTTCCTAATACGTCATCGAGGGCTCGTTAACCCGTTTTGCACATATACATGCAAGTAAAAATCAAGTGACTCGTAAAACATCAAGCCGAATAATTCGGTCAACGTTGGCTCGTCCATGGTTTTACGCAGAAAATGGTAAAACTTAGAATTGGGGTACAGGACGGGCGAGGGCGGCGCGGCGGGCGGCGTATCGACAGGCAGCGATCCAAGGTACTTGAGACAAGAAAGGAGAAAGGAGCATCTTTCGAGTGCGAAAGAGATAGAGAAGTGGTCGCGGAATGTGGCGCACTTAATTTTTGTAACGGACTTCGGATCGAAAAGCGCGCGTCGATGCCAAGAGGTAGTACGGACTGAGGGGCAGGTGTGCGGGGGTCGAATAGTACGTCGTCGGACAGGCAGCCGGCCGCGCCCGCGTCGTAGTTAGCGGCGGCGGCGGCCCCGCGCTCCTCGTAAAGGAAGCGACCCTGACGCGGTCATTGCTCGCCACGACCGCATTCCTCTCCCGCGCCCGTACCTCGCCTCACTATGCTGCGCTTGCGCATCAATGAATGCTCGCGCGCAATGCGCATCCACTCACCCTCTCGTTTCCCCTGGCTGAAGCCTACTATTCAATAGGCAACAATTTAGGTGCAACATGTGACGCCCAACAAGTTGGCAACGCGTTTCCATGCATTCTTTTAATCTGGAACCCTCTCCATCCAGAGGTTGTGTAAAACCGTTCGCTTGTAAAGTACGCAATTTATTGTTTGCCGTACAGTAAACGAGAGTGGCTTTTTGTAACGTTGCCATTTCTAGTAAGTCAATGAACGTAGCAACCAGCGCACAATGTTGCCAGATGACAAACAACCAACATGATCCGAGTCATGTCATCACATCACATGACGCGCGAATTAATTATTGCTCCCGATAACATGTGAGCGTATAATCTAATATTGGTGACTGTGCGTGTGTCGTGTTTCAATAATGAAATTGATGAAACAATAAGAATCGCAGCTAAAATCATCAGGCTGGTCATGACTGGTTATTATGCTCAGACAACGTTTCTGTACAAAATATCTGCGTCGTTATGTTGAGCGCATGTTGCGCGTCAATCGTTGCCTAGTGAATATAGGTACCTACCTAGTTCAGCTGTTTTTAATGTTTATCTTCTTTGGGTAGTCGAAGCCCCTCCCTGGCATAACCCAACAACTAGCATAGACGACTTCCTCCGAGTCATTTGGTCAGGTGTTTCAGATCATTTGCTTGTTTTGGCTAGTGCCTATTGTCTGTCTTCCTTCGGTGACTTCGGTAGTCAGTTTTGACATCTGTTCATTGGTAACTTCTCAGCTCACCTACAGTATGTATGTTGCCAATAGACGCGGCGGTAGCCCGCCGTTGATACGACACGTCTGACGAATACAAAAAGGCGAAAATAATAAAGGGAAGTGGATGATTCCATCTTCCTCACTGTGCCCGAGGGTGACTGACGACGGCGGGTGATGACACGCCCGGCATTCCAACATATAAAAACGAAAGTCCATGAACGACTACAAAGTCTAAAAGGCGTCTTAATCACAGGTTTTACTGCAAATGGTCTAAATTTATACTTATACAAGTTTTATTTAACAGTGACTTCTTTGATTTTATTTCATTTGTATCCTGACATTGTGATTAAAATATTGGCACGCATGGTAGGAATAAGTAGGTAGATAGGTTAAGCATTAATTTTATTTCTATTTATAAAAACAAAATTATGGCATTTTTAAATTATTATGCATCTGACATTATTTTAGATAAATTTATGAAGTATTAAACTTTTCTTTTTAATTAAATTTTTATGTAATTTTTAACATTTTTGATTATAGTTTTGTTATTATTATTATGTATTTTTTTTTCTTAAATAACTATTGACTGTAACTTGCAGCGCCCTTACAGGGTCCATGTACTTCTCTACAGCTATTTTGATGTAACACCGAAGCTGATGTACATTTGAGCATGAATAAATGAATATGAATAATCGTTTGACCTGACTGACTGACTATCTGAACTATCAACGCACAGCCAAAACTACTACCTAAGTCTAAATAGCTAAAATTTGGAATATAGGTCTATTTTATTACGTATGCATCCGCTTACGTAAACAACGATGTTTGGAAATTTTTCCTTTAAGGGGTTTGGGGGAGGCGTGGGTGGGCTTTGTATGAAAGTTCTTTGAAGTGAAGAAACATGGAAATTTTAATTACAGCTACTGAGCGTAAATAAATAATCACGTGCAAAGCCAATGGCAACAGCAAAAAAATTAATTACTAAAATTAATGCTGGATATTTTGCACACAGCTTCATCTAGCCCCAAACTAAGCAGAACTTACTACATGACGATGACTACTTGTAAACTTTTTTGTGAATCAAACATACATATTATACATAGAAAACACCCATACTCGGGACAAATATTTGCACAAACATTTGGAACCGTCTACGTCCCAGACGAGCCTTCGCCTACTGGGCCTGTTGTCACAGGGGTCTGTGACGACCTCTGGTCTATGCTGAGTTCATGTAAAAACGGTGAACTTACGTATCGATAAGATTTCCATACAGACCGATAAGTTTTAACGAATTTGTAACTCATCTCACACTCAACTCATTTGGCTCTGAACGGAAAATATTGAAATCTGGTAAAGCGCCTTTCTGAGCGTCTAGGCTGAGTTTATAACATGTCAAATCGGTCAACAAGATTTCTATGTTCCGTCAATTCCTCGTATGGAATGTAGATATGTAAAACGAAGCCTAACTTTTTTATTGTTTGATTTAGTAGTAGTTTTTGAGATATAGGTATGTTGAGCAAAATTTGTGACATTGCACATTTCTTGCCTTTTTCAGGCGCTTTTTTAAGTAAGGATCGAAAATGTAAAATAAATAAATTATGTGCATATTTTCACAGAGCATCATCTAGCCCCAAAGTAAGCAGAGCTTGTTTTATGGAAACTATATACATGACTGATATACTACTTATATATATTTTTTTGTAAACACATACATATTATACATAGAAAACACCCAGACCCGAGGCAAATGTATGCAGATCAAACAAAAATTTTTTCTGCAGCGGGAATCGAACCCGCAACCTTCTGCGTTTCAGGCGGACCTTCGCCCACTGCGCCATAGACTTTTGAATAATATTTTTTCCTTTAAACTTTTACCTGTTCCTACACATTTACATGCATGCATTTGCTAATAAAGTGCAGCCATGTTCGAACAGCGAGCGCGAGATCAGAATTCGGAGACTTGTAAGACTTGGGAATAATACATATAACCTCCAGTCAGATTTTTACTTAATAATTAGTTATTTTTTAAGTTTTATTGCTTTCGTATCCCGAATCCATCCCTCTCGCACCGCACGTATTTTTGCACGCAGTGCGACAGAGTCACGAGATTGTGTAAGTACATGTATGAAGCTGGGAAAGAGTAGCTTGGTCAACGCACGGTAAACTGCCGGACTTACAGGTTGGACTTGCATGTAGCGATGGAATCCGCGGGTGATAAAAAAGAAACGCGCCGGAACCGCCCGGCGCGGCCGGCGCCCTTCGTTTCTCGACTACTAAACAACATACCTACCTATATCACACACGACCAGCGATGGCGGCAATGTCATCGCTCTTGCTCGTCCATCTTCCACGACCACTTCGCGTCGCGTCGTTCAATAGCGTCCAACAAAAAAAAAATCGTTAGAGACGGAGCTGACGAGATCACAGATGTTTCCTTGCACACAATGAAATCATGTAGACGCCTCTCAATGCTATTACTTAATCAACCCTGGAGAAGAAAAATATTCCCTTACGCGTTAAAGAAATTTGCATTGGGGTAAACTTTTACTCGCCTGCTACATTAGGTACAATATGATTGAAAATCGTTTAGTGACTCGTACCTAAATTATTTTTTCTTAAAGCTTTAGCAATTTAGCGCTCTCTATAAATGTCAAAATGGCGATGTAAATAGTGTTAACTTTTACATGCATTGTTTAACAAATGCAATGCGGTGGTTTTAAGACAGCCTTTAGTGAGAACACGAACAAAGTACGATTACTCTATAAAGCAAGACTTCCAAATGTAATCAATCAAAAATCTGTTGGCAGATTACTAGAGCTTTATTTTCGCAAATGCTATTTTAGAGGTTAGTTATGCCGCTTTTGCACAAACTAAACACAATTTATAAAAAAAAACACAATAGTACAGCTTAATATCGGCTGTTGTCTGTTTCGCCCTTTCCGAGAACCCCTTTCTTGTGCACCGTTTTCTCGGAAGAGAAGTCAGCTTTACGCACCAAATTCTTATTACAATGAGTTGCGGATGCCATGTGCATTCTAAAAGCCCAGGCCTGGCCCAAGTGACTGTAGGTGTTATAATGTAGGTAGATTATTAGAGATACGAAACATTTCGTATTTAAGCAGCTTGCTGTTTGTGGTACTTCTGTGTATATGTAGAAGATAGGTGTTAAAGGTATTGAATCTTGGATTCAGGAATCAGTTATTAACATTCTAAAAAAGGTAGATATGTATTAAGTGTATCGGTCGATCAATCAATTATTCTACTCAACGCTCGAATTAAGTAAAAGCAAGTAAGTACCTACCTACCAACTACCGATCTCACGAGCTTTTAAAAAGTCTGTCATAAATGGGATATACCTACAACGTCCTAATGAAATAACGCAGAACACCTCAAATTATTTATATTATAACGAATTGATTTAATAAAATCTTATTTAATAAATCAATCGGTAGTTAATTAATGTAAAATATATTTGTATTTATATAGTTCTGAGAAGTTCTGATCGCTTTATAATCGTAGATCTTATCAGTGACGCACACGACTGTTTTTTTTGACCACGGCATTACAAAAAAATATATTATATTGTAAGCTCATCGCCGCTTATTGGAACACTAAATGACACCAACTTAAAAACTATTTAAAAACTATAAAAAAAAAACAACTATACCCACTGACGAACAATATTTTGGCCTACCAGTTGGTACGTGGTCACCGTAACCTATCCCGCTTGCAATTTGCAACACCAACCCGCTTAGCACGAGCACCCAAGACTACGTTTTGTCCATGAAACAGCAGGCAAAATCAATTTCTGACGCCTATTCCGTCAAACAAAAGAGAGGGACATCATATTTTTAGCTGTAGACAAAACCGTTGTCTTGGGTATTCATTGGGTAAGTATTATGTCTGCGACCCTGAGATATGACAGATGAAAAGTCTAATGTGCCTGTAATTTCACCGGCATGCTTCAGACGTCAACACAGCAATGCGAGCATTACTGCTTGGCGGCAAAAATAGTTACAACTTAAAGTTTTAGCAGTAACAACTGAAATTGTAAATTTAAATCAAAATTAACCATGAGCTTTTTAGTCAGGAGCGTCTTGTGTCTTGCTCTCGCTTTTTATTCAGGTTAAGTGGGTAAAATTATAGGCCTGTGCCTACCTATTATAAGTAGGTAGGTGTAGATAAGTACAGGTAGATACAAAACACTTATTAAACTTAATGTTGCGTCTAATCTAATACTTAGTTGATTGTTCAATAAGGTACTTAAATGAGGTTATTCACAAGATTTGCAAAAAAAAAACTATTAAAAATTCTATAGATTTCGCGGCTAACCATTTTTTTACATTCTTTTTTTAACTTGCAATGGTTGTACTTCAGTTTGTTTGTTTAGGTCAAATCTTGCAAGCTGAAATTATAACCACTTCCTCTTATCCTACGGAGTTAAATTTTTACATATTGGTTCATTTCCGATGAGTTCATTTTGTTGGTAAGCATGACCTGAATCGATATCCACGATATCTCCAGATCAAGGCACTCTTCAACGGTCAACATCACAGACACGAAATGTTGTGTACTAACGCATTATATTATGATAGCTGGTTTTAAGTTTTACCATGACTGCACTCAGGGTTAAAATAATGTATTTTACTATTAATTTATTTAAACATTCTTCTTGTTGACAATCACTGACGCATACATACCACGAACGCTCATAAATGCTAGTGCGCAGTGAATATATGATAAATACTTTTTCAAGATTTTGTTTTTATGAAATGAACTATCGAAAATCTGATTCTTTATAAAGGTTCACATTAGTTATTAGTTGTCTGTTGATAATAATTAATTAAAAATAAAATGTATAGTTTGAAAAAACTAAAAAAAAAAACGCGCTTTTGCCACACAAAATTGTTTGTTAGTGAAATATAAGTGTGTTAAAAGCGAATTACTTTAGTCCCTAGAGTTTAAATTTATAAACTTTAGTCCGCCTACGCTCAGCTAAAATTACACACTTTTAGAGCATGAGAAGTGAAAATAAATAAATAATGTGTTATGAGAACTACATGACTGATATCCTACTTATATACATATTTTTTGTAAATACCTACATACAAAAATATTATAGCTACATAAAAATCACCCAGACCCTAGAAAAATATTTGCCGTTCATATACAAACACTTGTCCCGCGGCGGGAATAGAACCCGCCACCTTCTGCGTCTCAGGCGCCCACTGGGCCGCAGAAGTCTCCAACCTATAAACAAACAACAAAGAATGCAGCCAGCACGTACCTAGTACAAATAAGTCTAGTGCAAGATGAGGGGCAGTCGTTTATGGGGTGCATGCACCCCACAATCGTTCAACTATGGTTCCGGATAGATACGAGTCATTGACCGGCGATCGTCGGAAATAGATACTCCCCCCTACCAGTTCCGGCGATCCTCTGCGCATAAATTTAATTTCCTTCGTACCTGTAGGTAACTTTATTCTATTACGTTCGATTTAAAAGGTTCGCTGCCGAATTATAATAGCTGTACAAAACGAACACAAGATTATTAAAAGCGCGACCAGTGGCAGTGGTATCGTAAATGACACGTTTTAAGCATTATTTACTCTCACAAATGATTACTTTGCCAAGATGTAAACAAGTTACTTTATTTGAATGTAATGAGTCTTATTTTCAACAATAATAAAGAAAAGTTTCTATTAACAAAAATTTGACAATGGTTAATATTTCAATTGTGTTAACTTTGGCATTATTTTAATCAAGTAAAGTAGACACGACAAAATTCTTGGTAGGTAACAATTAATAAACATTTAAAGTTTTTCCTGATGCCGCAAACAACAACGATATTGTTAATAACTTTGTTTGACTAAGCGTATTTTTAGCTTCAGTCCCTTAAAAGCTACCTGGTGCCCCTTGATATATATAAACACACCGTAAGTTACGAAGTCGAATGAAAGCGTCTTATTCTTAAATAAGGTCATTACGCCGGTTGCCGACCGATCAGCGGGGTACCCATAGCATTATATCGTCATACGATTAGAATAGCATGTAGGTATTTTAAGAAACTGTACAATACACATGTGTGCTTCCTGTGTTGGTAGATACCAGACCAGCCGCCTAATTAGAATAGCAAAATGGGGGTTATTCCCTTTGTCCCCTGATTCACATTTATAATGGTATCGATGGAACGATGGTTCGATCGAAGCATGGCCATTCATTCCATCCATAGATCTATAAATTCATCCATTATGAGTACATCGATAGATCCACCGATCTATCAATCAATACTTCAGTCTATCAATCCATTCATCGAGTCATCTATCGAACTATCCATAACTATAAACTCTCGATTAATTCATCGATTCATCGATCTATCGGTCCATCCATTCATCCATCCATCCATCTATTCATTGATCTATCGATCCATCGATCGATCCATCCATCCATAGAGCCATCCATCGATCCATTCATCTATCGAGCTATGCATTAATCTATCCAACGATCGGTCTATCGATCCATTCATTGATCAATAAATTGATCCATAGATCGATCCATCCATCCACACAGCCATCGATCTATCCATCGTTCGATCCATTACTCGATCCATCCATCTATCCATCGATCTTTCCATCCATCGATCTTTCCATCCATCCATCCATCGATCCATCGATCCATCGATTTATCGATCCATCGGTCCATCGACCCATCGATTCATCGATCCATCGATCCATCGATCCATCGATCCATCGATCCATCGATCCATCGATCCATCGATCCATCGATCCATCGATCCATCGATCCATCGATCCATCGATCCATCGATCCATCGATCCATCGATCCATCGATAGATCCGTCCCTACATCGAGCCATTCATCTTTCCATCGATTCATATAAATGTGAATCGAGGTACAACGATAAAAAAACTTTCCGTTGATTCACGATGGGGCCAAAAATCAGGGTACAACGGGAATAATAAATAAATGGCAAAGAGTTAAAGGCACGCATTTTGATAGCCTTATAGCAAAGTCCAAAACTTTTTCAACTTGAACATTTTAATGTTGTGATTGAAAGTGTCCATTTTCAAGTATTAGAAGTTTTAAAATGAGTATTTCCCCACTGCCATTTTATTAGTAGAAGTAAGCATGTCAAAAAGCCATGGATGGGACTAATGAAATAGATAAAATCAAAAACGAAACTACCTTTATTAAAGCAGTATCAACTATTGCATCTGTGATTTATTAAAGAAGCGCACGAAATATAAAGTAATAGCTACAATGACGTAGCCTCGTTGCTACGACATGTTGGGTCGGAGGCCGAGGGCGGCCGTAACACAGCTAGTTACAATATACATTTTAGAATAGTAACGCGGACGGGCCGGGCGATGCGACATGTTGGGTCGGAGGCCGAGGGCGGCCGTAGCACAGCTAGTTACAATATACATTTTAGAATAGTAACGCGGACGGGCCGGGCGATGCGACATGTTGGGTCGGAGGCCGAGGGCGGCCGTAACACAGCTAGTTACAATATACATTTTAGAATAGTAACGCGGACGGGCCGGGCGATGCGACATGTTGGGTCGGAGGCCGAGGGCGGCCGTAGCACAGCTAGTTACAATATACCTACATTTTAGAATAGTAACGCGGACGGGCCGGGCGATGCGACATGTTGGGTCGGAGGCCGAGGCCGGCCGTAGCACAGCTAGTTACAATATACATTTTTTCAGTGTCACAAATTAAACCGAATTTGCTAAAATAATATTTCGACTTATTTAATCGTAAGTGAAATAATGTTCGAATATTAGTCGAATTACAATAATAAAAATAACTCTTCCTGATGTACACGCAGTTCGTGCATTAGTAAATGCACGAACTGCGTGCTTACCACAGCTGCTATGCAAACTTCTAAAACTTATGTAAACTTCATGCTTTGAAAAGCTTAAAAAGTGGAGAGGTCAAGTATCGCCTTCTCAAGAAGACAGACTTAAGTCTGTCATTTCAATGTTTATATTCGATAAAGTTAGATTTAGAGACAAGAATTAATTAAATTGAAGTTATTTCATTACTTAAATTAGAAATGTTAATCTATGTAGTCAGTCTAAGTTGTCATTAATTAGCAGAATCCACTTGATTGCTACAACTGTCAAAAATATTGCGATAGCCGTGGTGGGTGAGTCTTCGTAGAATACACAAACTATGCTCGATATCGATAGGTATAGAGTTGACAACTTTAGAAGAAGTTAGAAGTGGAATGCCCCGCGACTTTCTCTGGCCACTTAAATTTCATTTTCTCGCGTCCGCCACCAGATATGAAATTTCAATAAAACCTTAGTGCACCCCTATAAAATATAAAAAAAAAGAAAAAAAATTCCAAATAAATTTGAAATAATAAAAGTAGCGTATGGCCTTCTCCAGGCTTCAAACTAGGTCCATATTGTGAATATCAAATTTCATCACAAACGGCTCAGCGGTTTAGCCGTGAAACATATAGGTAGGGGATATTCCCAAAATAATTTTACTGGCTTAATTGATACTTACTGTTATAATAAGGTCAAAACACACAGAGCATTATAAATTGTAGACATGTGTTATTCTGATGTATAAGCCATATAACTGTTATGTTTCATTAAAATCCGTTCAGTAGTTTTTACGTGAAAGAGTAAACTGTCTACAATGGCAACCATTATTTTCCAAAAAGACATTAAATGTTTACTCCACGCAAACTTAAACACCCCCTCTTGCACCGCTTTTTAGGGGTAAGTTGGGAAATATAATCAAATTAGACTTTAATCATTTGTACTGAAGAATATTTATGCCAAGTAAATAGTAAATAACAACAAAACTAGATAACAAAAAACCCATTTAAGGATACATTTACTATGAGAAATATTAAAAGTAGACATCTAACAGTTGTATTCAAGAATATTTAAGTTCTATGAAAAATATTTCTTTATACGAACCATTATACCAATTTTTTTCGTAAAATCCCGTCTTATAGACTAGCTTCTGCCCGGCTTTACCCGTGTTATAGGTACCTGAATAAAGTCTTAGAAACAAACCTAAAAATTATAAAAATAGCTAGATAAAAGATCTCCCACATTCTCCTCGCATAAAATGAGAAAAACACCCCTTAAAAACCCTAAAACACGTCGTTATTTATTTATACTCAGTAGCTGTAATTCAATTTTTCAGGTTTCCTTCAAAGAACAACGACTTTCTTACAAAGTACCCACACCAATTCCTCCACCCCCCTTAAAGTTAAAATTAAGGTGGGTGAAAAATCCTTTCTTACGTTATAAAATAAAACTATGTTCCTAATTTCAGCTTTCTAGACTTGGTAGTTTTAGCCGTGCGTTGATAGTTCAGTTAGTCAGGACAAACGATTTTATAAGTTTAGATTCAAGGAGGTGGATCTCTTCACGATGTTACAATCATATCCAGGGCGGTCGATACGGTTTGCGACTTGCGCGGTGCGGCATCCCAGGATCCTGCCTCCCGAAAACGCGGCCCCCCCATCTTCGAGTCCCCTCCGTGACGATTCGCAAATTATTTCATAATTCGGTCAAGAGAGAGTTGAACAGTGCACAGTTTTTTTGTTATCACATAAAAATGAAAAAAAAATATAAGTAGTTTAAGTTCCCGCAACTTCCTAAATGAGCAACGTAGACCTAGTCTATACGGTATTCTAGACCCGTCTTCCGGTACCTCCCACATTCTACAAACCGCGATAGGATAATTTTAAGTTTTACGGGTCGATAAATACCGGTTTACATTTTTTATTATTTATTTATTATTCCGCTATAGTATTTTTTCTAGGAAAAAACAACAATAATAACTTATTTATAAAAAAAAGTCTATGGCCTCAACAAAAAAAAATGGCATACAAACCATAAATAAAAGTGCAGAGCAGCACCTGCAAAACACCTACCCATACCTCTTATAAACAGTTAATCTACACACGAATGTTATGAAAATTGAATCGTAAACAAATAGTAACGTAACGAGTTTGTTGGCCAGCTAATGTCTGCAATCACATGGCAATCACTAATGAATGAATGTCCGTATCGTACTACAGACGTAGCGTAGGTAGGTACCCACCAATCTACATCAATCGAGTTGTTGGTAGGTAGGTATATTCAATCGTATCAGTGACACGAACACGGGTGAACTCTCTTATCACAACAAACGGAAACAGGGCTTTCACACACTACAGATTTAATGTGACCTTTGAAATCATCATGAAAACAATATATTTATTTCTGTAGATAAATTATATACCTAATACTAGCTACTGAACACGGCTTTGCCCGCATGGTACGTGTATTAAAATTAGCCGATGAAAAATGGACGCGTTTGTTACCGTTTTGTAGTTTGTATGTAAGGTAAAATCACCGAAACTACTTAAAAGCCGTGTTGGCCTAGTGGGCGATACCCCGACTTCTGTTAACAGTTGTGGGTTCGAACCCGGATTTGCATCAATGGATTTTTCCACTCGAAAAATGTATGTGCGCATTAACACGATCAAAACGGTGAAAACATGGTAAGGAAACCAGGATGCCCTCGAAAAAATTCGGAGGCATATGCCAACAGTTAGTGTTCCAATAAGCGGCGATGGGCTTGCAACGTGGAATGCTCACCATGGGGAAGACAGTCGTGAGTGTGTTTGTTTGTTTGTTTGTACTACTTATCGGATTTCAAAAATTATCTTACTAATATTTAAAATGGACTTTCTGTATGAATATATGCTATATACATACATGCTATATATTTTATCCCGTTAAAATGAAAGGGCTTTCGTGGAGACCAATTTTGCGACGTCCACAGAAAAACGGTCGAGCGAATGCGTTTCTTGCGAACGCTACTTTTAATCGGCTCAATAACACTATTGGCTATAATATAAAATTATAGTAATAATAGGTATTCTCTTACAATAGGTCAGGTTGTGGTATCATCGTTAATGTATAAAATGTGAAAATAAGTATATTATATGTATACTTATCATGATTGATTAAAAATGGGATATTTATCTTTATCATGAACATATTTTGATAAAAAATGGGATATTTATCATAGATTAATGTGTACCGATATTTCAGTTGTATGTACCTACATATACACGGTATCACGGTAGGCATATCGGAAAACATTAAAACTCACAAGTCATCGTTATTTTAGTTATTCATTCAGACAAAGTTATATAAATGGTTTAAAGTAAAACTTTCCAATGATTTTGTATTTTTTTTACTTTTTATTATGTACAACTAAAATGTCAAACAAGTATACGGGCCCACCTGTTGGGTTTATAAATAAAGGTACAAACAGTGAAGAAGGTACTTTTAGTGATAGTCAGACTAAGGCACATTCAAACATTTTGGCACATGCCTACGTTTTGCATAATACCTAGTCAGTGTTTCATGTGATAGATTGCAAGCCTATCACCGCGTATTGGAGCACTAACCGATGCGATGGCACATGCCTTCAAACTTTTAGTTTTAGGGCATGTCAGATTGTGAATTCAATTACGCAATATTAATTTGTTATCACGACCTTCGGATCGGAGCTAGCGGTAGGTAGGTACCATCCGAAGTGAGATCGATACGGCTCTATGAATAGCACAGAACAACAGTTACGTAAAATTACCGATAACAAAACATTTCAATATTTACAAGCTGACTCTTATCTGGATCAACGCATTAGCATCACCATTCAGCGCGGCAATGCGGTCAGTATTTTTGGAACGTCTGGTAGTGATCTGGATCAGTTGAGCTATCAATAGATCGTTGAGCTAGCTGTTTCATCTGTTTTTTTTGTATATACCTACGTTTACATAGTTGTACTTATGAATAAATGTACGTCCAATAATAAAACACTCTTAATTGCAAAAAAATGTGGCAAATAATCTCAGTTACTGCTGAACCGATTTGATGGAATTCGGAACATCAATTCGTGACCTAGAATAACACACATTAAACTTCTTTGGGGCTATATGATGATGTGAGGGGGAAAAAAACTCAGTACGCAGATCCGTGAGGATACCTAGTAGGTGGTAACCAGTACCTAATCAGAGTCACATCCATTATGTATGTACATTTAACATAATACAGGTTAGGTATATGTAGGAATGTATGTGCAACAATCAAAGTGTAATTATTAGTGAATAATAAATTACAAATTAAATCTCGATGTAAGGGTAATTCAATCTTATAACATGCGTGCTAACTGAAGGAAAGACGTATTAACAATCTATAGATCGTTTGCAACGGTATTTAGATAGCTACTTTGTATATAGCTACTTCTACATAGTTGTATGAACAAATATAGGAAATACGATAATATTATATCACGAGTACATGCTGCATATAGCATGTACCTTTAATAAAAATATCCCGGGATATGTACAGCCTAGAGGTGTAGCTTATTCCAAATTACAAACAAATATTAAATTAAATTAAAATCGCTCGAAGTGGGTTTGATATTTGGTTGTAGAAGTTACGTTAGAAACCCATTTATATCGATGGTAGATAGGCTCGACTCGTATAAAGCAGTTTAATTTTCTAACACTGATTATCTAGAAATGATTTAAAAAACGCACGAAATTAAATAATTTATCTTCCAGAGTGAGGTGAGATACCCTTAATACCCCTACCCTACCCTAAAAATAGTGGATCACGTATCTGGCTTATCACCAGTTCAAAGTTCAAATTCTGTGAAAGGTGGCAGGAAAAATGGCATATACAGGCTATAATGAAGTAGGTACTTACCATGAGAAGACATGTGATGCCGCCGAATGCTATTAACTACAATACCTGGAATAAATAAAAAAGTTGTTATTTCGTCTGTCGAGGTCTTATTATGCGGTGCTATGGACGTACAGAGCTTACATATTTCAACGGGTCGTTTGCGTATGCAAAATTATATCAATGTCTGGACAAAGCGACGCGGGATAAGAGCTGGATTTAATAGGGGTCAACGCTAACATTATCGACCTGCTTGGTAATGCAGCCATCATTTTGCGGATGCGTGGTTATTCCACAAATCCCCCTGAAAAATCCCCCTTAGGGGGGAAAACTGGAATACAAAAAAAGTCTAGAAATCCCCCTTGATATCCCTCTTAAGGGAAACTAGAAACTAGAATCGAAAAAATACTTATTCCACTTTTCGGAATAAATTTCCATAACATCAAACAAACACGCTGACGACTGTATTCCCCATGATAGACATTCTCAGTAGATCTCAAGAAAAGGGTTGTAAGAGGCAAATCCAAACTTTAAAATTTTACTCAACATTTTCGGTCTTAACTGAACCGAATCCTATCCTACTACTAATTTAAACGCGAAAGTTTGTGAGGATGGATGTTTGTTACTCTTTCATGCAAAAACTACTGAACGTATTTTGATGAAATTTTACAGTAATATAGTTTATACATCAGAATAACATATAGGCTACTTATTTATACCAGGTACCACGCGGGCGAAGCCGTGGGCAGAAGCTTGTAATCAATAATACTAAACTTGGGCTCAGCTTATGATCGAAAATAATATTTATTTAAAACGCGATAGCCCAGCCCACGTTTCTGAATGGTGGGCGACGTGAGACGAGGACGAGCTCAAGATCTACTCTCGATTTTTTCAAGCGATTAACATTATGGAACATACCATAAATGTATAATACATTTATGCTATGTGCCATCGCTGGAAGAAACGTAAATACATTATACATTTATGAGGGAATTTTCCATCGCTGAAAAATTCACTTGGATCGCCCTTCATGTATGTTTATTTTAATTAAATAATTTCCTTACATTTCATAGCTGGGTTGTTTTATCGTAAACAAAAAACTTTAAAGTAAGGGCCCGGTGCACATGACACGGTGGTGGCGATGGCGGTGGCGATCAAAGGATTGTGCAGTTGCTGACGTGTGGGAGGAAGAGCTGGAGGAGTTTAATTATTCATTTATCTATTCAAATGGTTGTAAAGTTAAATGTTTGTATATCATACAAACATTTGTCCTACGACGGGTATCGAACCCGCAACCTTCTGCGTCTCAAGCGGGCCTTCGCCTACTGTGCCACAGAGGGTGTCTTATAAAAAGGTTTACAAAGGATTACTCACTTGAAGAAGACTGCAAGGCTCTCTGCTCGTTTCATAGCTCCTGCCGACTCGTGCAAAGTCCTTCCGGCCTGAAATCGTCAACAATGCTTCATAAATAATCTTCCATGCCATCACGACCTCGGCGGGCGAGTCGACTGAAACTGTCTGAGACGCAAGGGCTGCGGGTTCGATTCTAGTGATTCGGCTCGACAAAATGTATGCATGTTCTGCAAATATTTGTTCCGGGTCTGGTTGTTGTGGTACCAGGTGTTTGTATTTATTTAACTGACTACCTCTGTGGCGCAGTGGGCGAAGGCCCGCCTGAGACGCAGAAGGTTGAAGGGTCGATTCCCACCGCGGGACAAATGTTTGTATGTTCTGCAAATAGTTAAAATAAAAATAAATAAATACTGTAAAGTTTCATCCAAATCCGTTCAGTAGTTTATAGAAATAGTAACAAACATACATCTATCCTCACTAACTTTCACATTTTTAATAGTAGTAGGATTACACCTAGTAGGTAAAGTAAGTAGGTAGGTAGGTAATGTGTGCTTGGAGTTAGTTATATACTACTATGATAAATTAAATTTGATAACGTATCCTACTGACGTGCTAGGTACAAAAAAATACAAATTTAGATAAAGTAGTTATCTACTGAAGATGCACTCCTTGGATGAAAATTTACGTCCCAGGATAATGATGTTCAAGAGGGAACGATCTCGATCGACTGACTTCACTAATTCAGTACATTGGTCGGCTGGGGTCTTCTTAAACTGCGTCGTCCGGTACATAGTCGCCACCGGACTACCACATATCTCATAGTCCGGTGACCCTGACCGAGGCCATCTGCAGCTTTGCAGCATTAAAGTCCATTTAAAAAAAACAAATGCATCGGCGCCAATTGAAGCTTTTCTCCCCAACGGTTGTCGGTTAAAAACATCAAGAAAATAATAAAAAAGGTAAACGCGTTATAGACCCGTTAAACTTATAATTATGTTATCTAATCGCGAAAGTTTGAAAAGTACTATAAATCGCTTTAGGACCTCATTGGTTAGGCCCCTGTCCAATCCCTTTTCTAATTCTTAGAGCTATATCGCTGGTGAAAATCACCACAAAATCTATCATACCAAGATTTATTGAAACAATTAAAAAAATAAGGAAAGTTCAAACAATAAAATCCAAAATCCTCCAACGTGTATTACCACCATCGATAGCAGTGCCCCCTAGTAAGCACCTATAGGCGTTGAAACCTATTTATGAACCATCCTTGAAAACATAAAAATCGATTGGATAAATTGTATCAAACAAATACACAAACCAGCTCTTACGTTAAACGCATTCACGGGCTGCGGACGAGGCGGCTAAAAAAAGAGAATACAAAACATTACCACAAATAATATATGTCTATACTATTACTCACTTCAAGAAGTCTCTGTTCATTGAATAGCTTCTGCAGATTCTTCCAGCCTCCTGATCCTGGAAACAACAAAATTGGTTCATCAGTTACCTCCATGCAAATTGAATCAAGCAGTCTGCTTGTCTGTAAGTTAGTGGAATATCAACCTAAAATACGAGGGAGGCCCTATCAAGATTTTCAAACAAACTTTGTGTCATTTGCAATTTAACGTTAGAAAACAGACAATGTACATAAAAACAATTTTAAAATCTTTCTAGTTGGCCGGCCTTAGATTCTTATGATTATTCATTATGAAATCAATAAAATAATCCAAATTGTGGTCTTATCTTTATTGTTCCCTCAATTACAGGATTGCCATCAAAAAAATTTGCATATCTCATGGGCAAGGTTCCGTCACCGAACTGTGATCATTGCGGTGTACTGGAGGACGTAATGCATATTTTGATGGATTGTGTTCTTAACGACACCTTCCGTACTAATCAATGTAAACAATTTTTAAAAGAATCCGCTGATTGTAACATTATACTGTCCAATACACAATCAGTTGAAATTAAATCACTGATTAAGCTATACAAGATTAAGTTTACCTCAGATAAGTCTAATTAAGTAGGTAGGTATATGTGAATGAGCAGGTAAGTTAATTTGCCTACCTACTTATTCACATTATCTTAGATTTTTTTTCCATATTCAATAACTTTAATAATAAGGAATGTGTATTTGTAGAATTTGTAGATTTACCAGAGCGACATAATCGCACCTTGATTAAGCTCTTTAATAAAGAAAAAAAAAAAAAAACGCGTGTACAAAGCAGACAAAAGTAGACTGTTCTGTAAAGAGTTGAGGACAGGACAAAGTAGCGTATAGTATACTTTTAGTAAATATACTAAAAGTAGGGGTTCAGAGGCATGTTTAAACATTACATTTTGCACATTACCGCAGTACCTACGCGACACTTTGTAAGCACATCGCCGCTTATTGCATATGCTGATGCCTTCTAATTTTAGATTCTAGGGCATGTCGGTTTCCTCAGGATATTTTCCTTCGCCGTTTTGAGCACATGTTTAAATGCACATAAATTTAATTTAATAAAATATAGTTATGAAAGTCCCTTATATTTTCAATTTCAAACCAGTCTCCAACCTATATCTCATTAAGTATTGCAGCGCTCATACACCATTAACTAGGTATGGCGTTAACACCTAATCTAAGGACCATCCTTGAAACATAAAAATCAATAGGACAAACCACATTTCAATCAGTTAAGTCTTTGCTGAGAACAATAGTAACAAACACGCACGCAACATACTCATATGTCATTCGCATTCACGACCTCCGGGCGTCACCGATAAAAAAAGAGATACAAAGTACTCACTGCAAAATTCTCTGTTTTCTGAAACTCCTGTTTCTGCCAACTCCTCTAGCCTCCTGATCCTGGGAACATCAAAAATTGATTCATCAGTTAACCATGTTCCATGCTATTTGAACATGGCACATGGTAGGTAAGGCAGTGCCTGTAGTTAGCTAAATATCAGCTTAAAATATAAGGCCCTATCAAGATTTTGAAACCTGCTTTGTTTCATTTAAAATTCAACATTAGAAAACAAAACTAAAAACAGTTTAAAAATATTTCTAGGTGGCCTGCCTTAGATACCTACTTATGATTTTAACTAAGAAATTTTGAAAAGATAAGACCACTTTATTGTTCCCCAACTTCTAGATGCCACCGCGTGTTCAAAGCAGAGAAATCGCTGGAATTATGCAAAATTTTGAAAAGATATAAAGATAAGACCACTTTAGTGTTCACCAACTACCTACTAGATGCCACCGCGTGTTCAAAGCAGACAAAATGAGATTGTTTTGTACCTATTGAGTTTAGGACAGGACAAAGCAGTGCATAGAAAAAAAACACTCACACGCTCACGAATCTATAAGATTTGGCACATGTCCACGTGTATGCAAGTAGTAAGAATTCCACGTGGCAGGTTACAAACACATCGCCGCTTATTGCAATACTAACTGATGGCACATGTTACAGCACCTACCACTCTTCGAGTAGGTAGCAAATTGTCACTAATAAGCGTACCTGCCTATTTATAATGTATGCAACTTCATCGCTTCCACTAGTACCATTGTGCGTACATTTGAATTTTAGATTCTAGAACATGCCACTATCCTCACGACGTTTTCCTTCGCCACGTGTTAAAGCGCACATTCATTTAATACTAACGCACATTTCTAGTTAATCAACGGAGATAAATAATACCTACGGCAAACGCATAACGCACTCTTACGTCACTGGTAATGAAAACGAACTAGGTAGGTACCTAATTAAAACTAACCTCAAAAACCAATAAACACGCGCTCACAAAAAAAATAACCGTTTACCACAGAATAATCAATAATACGAACGTTCGTACCACAACGGACAAACGCATAGGTGGCGCAAATGGTGTACCACTAATTTTAACTTTTACCTACTTAGGTACCTACCAACAAAAAATATGAACTGAAATAAATTTGAATGAAACGAACTCGATACAAATCTACCCTAAAAAAACCAACAAACACGCGCTCACGGCTGTATAGGTTTCTACTTAAATCTTAAAATAGACAACCTCAAATCTAGAATAGAATAGTAAATATTGATTGCTTGAACTAGGCTATAACAACATCAAATTACGGTAGGTATTTATATAATAAAATAACTATACTTAAACAGACCATTATTGAACGACTACCCAGGACTTCAGGATCAACTAGGTATCTAAAATTAAGGTATCCGTGAGGCTACCAAGTAGGGGGTAGTCAGTAGCACGTGGTAGGTACCTATGTTTGATATTACCTACCTACATGACCACGTTGTCCAGTTAGCATTCCACGTGGCAGGTTACAAGCCCTTCGCCGCTTATTGCACTTACCTATGGCACATGCCTTCGAATTTTATTAGTAGTTGTATGCCGGTTACTTCACGATGTTTTCACTAAAGATTCTAAGCACGTGTTCAAAAAAAAACGTTTATGTACATAAAAAAAAAACTTATTGCAGACGGGTACCTATAATAATTAATTTAGATTTACTTAAATTACACAGCATTGAGCACTTAAGAGGGTTCGATTGGTTTTGGTTAGGCACGTGGGTCCTATCCGCGTGCCTGAGAGTCTTCCTTTTATTTTAAACCAAAATAAAACCAGAACAATCCCCAACAAAATGAATACCTAGTACTGAGTTCCTAGACGGTTCGATAACGCGCTTACCTTGTTAATTATTTTTCAGAAATTTCGGCTACGAAGCACTTGCTGGTCACTGGGGTTGACTGGAGTTGGAGACGGCGAGAAGTAAAATGGCATCAGCCTCAACTAGTTACCCACATTTATGTAGTAAAATTCAGAAAAGGTAGGTTTAAGCTGCGTATCCACTGTGCAAGTCTTGCATGCAAGTGACTTGCATTGGAAAAATGTTTTCCTGAGATTGCACCTCGCCTGTGAGGTTTTACTTACAGGAGTAACATACAAGAGAGAGCCAGACTGACATGCCACGTTTTATAATAAAAATGCTATCATCATCATCATCATCATCAGCCTAAAGTCCACTACTGGACATGAGCGGGAGACGTAATGTGGTCGGTGTTGTTTGAATGTAACATGCATAAAAAATGCACGCCACATACAGTTCCGTATTTATTTTTGTTTCAAGTTCAAAACTACTTTACTTTTCACCTACCTACTCAAACTTGCATGATGAATGCAAGGTACTTGTACAATGGAAAAGCAGCTTTAGAAATACGACACACTACCATAGAGAAGCGAAGGCAACTACCCTGATAATTTATTTTTATAATCAAAACAGTCTATGTTCACACTACGACCGTATTTCGTAAAAACATTAGGAAGGTATTGTTTGGTACACTACACTAGTCGTATCATCGCACTGAAAAATCGTGTTCGCGATTCCTAGATGTCTTATACCTAATCGTCTTAACGACCTTTTTTTTTTCACCTGGAAATTCACAGAGGACACAAAATAAAGTAAAATTTACGAACTTCACGTGATTTTGAGTCCTCTCTTGCAGGGCGCGCTGCGTCGCTTAACAGGCGCTCTTACGCTTTTTTCTTATCTTTATCCTTTCTTTATTCTATATTGTACACACAAATAAACACTTAAAAAAGAGAGAATTAATGACTTGTACAAATGCTAGCTTAACCCTAAAAAGAGATTTCTTCCAGCAAACCTTTAGCTAGAGAGAGGTAATTATAGAGGTAGGATCGGATACAGAAAAAAAAGTGCTATTATTAGAATTAGGATATATTTTGTAGCCAAGTTTTTTAATATTATTATCAGCGAGACCCAAACTAGGCGTGCAAGCCTGTATCTTGAGTCTCTGGAGTAAGAGTTATCATGATTCGATTGACATAGTTAGCAATTGGGTGAATTTCGGGTAGAAGGTGCTTGCCAAAATTAAAAATAGGTTGAAAAACAAACAATCAAATAGGCAAATAATTAAAGTACCTAGGACAGTGGCAGATTTATTTGGTTGTGTGGTGGGGGTATATCAGGGTTTCAGTGTGTGAGTGTGGGTTGGGGTGTGTGTGTGGGGGGAGTGTGTATAAATAATAGAGTAAGTTGTGAGTGTGTTTGTATATTACGCATTTAATGAAAGTTTATATTAGATCTTCAGCGTCAGTGTAAGACAGATCGTGGAGCCAGTCTTTAATGAGATTTTTGTATTTGAAGTAGGTTTTATCTTTTATTTCGCATGATTTACTGACTTTGTTGTAAGTGTACGGAAGTGAGAAACTCGGGCTCTGTCTAGCTATTTCGGAATCAATATTAGGTTGAGGAATACTGTAAGATCGTCTTTCCATAATTTCAGGATAATCTGGACGAGACTTGAGGTTTTTGTGAGACTTTGAACTCTTTGTATAGCTCATCAGTGGGAAAGCGAAAAGGTTTGTGGATTACTTTGATAAGGGCTCTTTGGGCTCTCTCCACCTGAATGAGAAAAGTATGTCCTGCAATGCTCCAGATAGTAATACAGTACTGTATTATGGACTGACAAATGATATAAATACCAATTTTAGAATATCAGCGGGAGTACAGTCCCTCAGCCCCTTCATAACGAAAATTAACCTCACACGGCCAGCCAGATCCGATTGGTGTTTTATATAATTTAGGTTTTCGTCAATGGTGATACCAAGGTATTTTATAAAAGAAGTACGATCAATTTGGCTGCAGTGGCAATTTTCACTAGAACTGTAAGGGCCTCGAGTGCAGGTGTGAAGTCTCAATTTAAGATCATGAAAAGGGCTCGTAAATATGGTTTTAGAGAACGTTATGAAATTTGTCTTTTTGACAGTGTCAGAAGATTTTTATTCAATTTTTTTTTCTACTCTTGAAAGTCCTTCTTCAGCAATAAGTTTTACTTGTTCCCAACTAGTACCATGAAATAGACTTGCCGTGTTGTCTGCGTAGGCAATGACTTCAGAGTTTTCAAGTGCCATCTGGAGAAGATCGTTAATGTAGAGTATGAACAAAGTTGGGCCCAATATGCTACCTTGCGGAACGCGAAAGTCTATAGGAAGTGGAGAACTGAAATCGTTACTTATCTTTAAACACTGCGTACGATTCGTTATGTAGCTTTTAAACTAGTCCAGTGATACACCTCTAATTCCAGAGTATTCTAGTTTTTCAAGAGCAGGCCCACTGAGACGGTGTCATAAGCCTTAGCAAGGTTTAAGAACACTCCAATACATCTTTCGCCTTTATCAACATAAGATGAGACTAGATCGGCTAGGAGCGACACAGCATCTTCAGTGCATCTGCCCTTTCTGAAGTGATCGAACTGACGATCTGAGATAAGTTGGTTCTTCTCCAGGAAGGGAACCAGAGGATTGCTGACAATCTTTTCTAGTGCTTTCGAGATAACGCTCAGTAATGCGATTGGACTGTAATTGTCAGGTACGCTTTTTGGGCCGTTATAGATAGGTGAAACGGCGGCTGTTTTCCAGCAGTCGGGAAATTTACCTGTTTCCCGACTGCTAAGCTTAAGTTGAAGATGTGATTTAAAGGGACAGCTAATGAAGAAAGTGTTTTTTTCAATAGAGAGACGGTGATTCTATCCCAGCCTGGGGAGCTTTCGCTTTTTTTTTGTCCAGTAGAGAACGTTAATTAGCAATAAGACCATTGTACAACTTTGACAAAGTTTGAAGTCCTTAATTAAGTTAAAAATAATGTATTTGGAATGCAACTAAGTATTAATCATCTACTAACTATTTAATAACTTAAATTTAAATAAGTACCTACATTTTTTATACTGACGACTTGGAAAGTAGAGCTTCTAAGCTTAGCTCGCATCGCTAACCGAGATTTATCTGTAAATTATAGTTTGATAAAAAAAAGTAAACTATTCTCCTCATATCTATGTACTAGGAGGACTATAATATCGCTTTGCTCACTTGATCAATATCATTGTACATAGCAACCTGTCCGTGATTTAGCTGTTATAAAAAAACCTTATATTTCCATCATCTGGCAACCCTCCTTTAAATTATCTTATGATAAATAGCGGAATTCTATTGTGTTCGTATCAGTACATACCAACGAACCATTTTAAATTTAAATACCGTCTACTGAGAGAAGTTCATAAAATTTTGTAGTAGGTAGGTAATTATCGGGTGTTATCACAAATTAAGTAACAATCTTTCTTTTACTTTTAATTAGCAGAAAAACTAAATTTCTTGAATAACTTAAAAATTCTCTCACACAATTTACATGAATATGAGCTCTTAATCTCTGCATTCATAAAATAACGATTTTTTTTTTTCTTGAGTAATGTGAGCCTAAGACTATTTCTTTTCATTGCCTGCTATGTGACTATCGCGAAAGTGAGCGTAGCTCTTTGACCATTACATTATATATATAAATCTCTTTGGCAATATGAATTGATTTTGAAGGGTCAATATGCCATTAATGGTTGGTATCTTGGGGATTTTTAATAAAACGCCTTAGTATTAAGTTATTACTTTCACCACCACGTAGTGCCATCTATCCTTCTTCTATTGACACACAGCACAGCAATGAACAGTGGCTCCACCTTTTTTTATCTGCATCACACAGATGCAGATAAAGTAATGAATGTGACCCAATTTGTCGATGTTGTTTTTATCGGAGTAGACAACACCTACATCCGCTTTCATCTGCCGCATTGCCATTGAAGTTCGTTTCTGTGTTAGTGCTTTCTCGTTCGAGTCGTACGTTGGAATTGACGCGAATGTTCGTTGGAATGATAACTAATAAAAATAAACACGATAGGTTCTTGATTCCAATCTGTATTTAGCTAAACCCTATACAATTTCATTCTTGGCCACTAATATTGACTTTGTTGCAACTGTTAGGACGTTTGAGCGTCTATTTTGAAACAGTAGGTCGCGCTGGGTTGTAGTCCCTAAAGTCTGTGGTCACGGTGTGCTCTAAAGCTGTTCGTCTTGTTTTGTCTATGGATTTTTTCTATGGTCTTGGCGCCGGTCGGCCATATTGTCTGTTTCCACAGACTAGTAAGTGATTACGTCTGCTGCTTCATTACATAATATTAATCTGTGACCTGTCTGTTTTTTCTTTGCTCACGCTATGGTAACGCAGCAACTTCTTGTGGGAACGCTCGAGAAGTTCCAGTTGTTGAACCTGGGATAGTACCTATATTTAAAAGAGTGCGAGACAAACTTATGTAGGTACAGATTACTTTTACTATATAGAGGAACCAACCACTACATTAATATACCATTGACTACCTATTATTATTATTTTTAAATCTTTATTTATTAGAGAGGGGTTTAATCAGAATTGATTGGAACCCTCGAAATGACATTAATTTTACTATCTACGTGTAAAACCTAGTTTAACAATTTTTAATATTTTTTTGCCTGTTCTTATACAGGGAAAGCCAAAATTTCATTACATTTGCCAATTATATATAAATCATAACCATATTGATTGTCAAAGAAAGAAGTCTTTCTACTTCGTTCCTGACACGCTCCACTAGAATATGATAAGCATTTTCTACCACGTCACACACCGTGAAGTTGGTAAACTGGTTTTACCCATTAAATATCCAAAGCTATTCAGTGGAATGTGTCCCGATCGGAGCCTCATCAATATGACGATGTCAGACCTGGCCATATCCGAACCATCGAACCATGGTGACCTAGTTAGACCTGATCGTAGTGTCCCCAAATTCCTTTACTAAGGGATCGTTCGTCGAAATATTCTTTCCAGCTTTGCCTACATTTCTTTTTAATTAAGGTTAAAAAGGTCACTGTGATAGGGTAAAACGTTCATGAAAATGCCATCCCAAACCGCTTCCTTGGCGAGTTGATCCACCTCCTCATTACCGGCCAAGCCGACGCGAGAAGGTATCCATTGAAGCGAGACCGATTTATTTTTATTTTCTAATAATTCGAGTGTTTCCAAAATGCTTTAGCGATCGGTGCTCCTCAAAATTTCGTGGTGCACTGAACGAGATGCAATATTTTTATCAATGTATAGCAGAATCGGCGCCCGTGATTTAAAATTTATGGAAAGGTTGAGGAGACACAAAAAATATTTATAAATTTGAGCAGTAAAATTCCCAATTTGACATATCAAAAATGATTCAATATTTTAATTCAATATTTATTCATTACTTTTTTTACTGAGGATGTCCATGGGGAAAACAGTCGTGAGCGTGTTTGTTTTGTTTTGTTTATCAGCTAACCTAATAAAGATTGAATACAACAAGTTTTGTAGTGTTATAATTTGACATTAATATTTTAATGTATTTTCATGGTTAATTAAAGAAAATACTTAGATGGAAATTCCGTCAAAACATCACCTATTACTTTGACGTCAAGGTATTCATTCATTCATCATTTGTAAAATATTTAACCTATGGTAAATCGTAACGCTATATGATATTAAAAAAAAACAACGTTTACCATAGATAAAGCTCGTTTTAATCTGTGACTTTGCTTCTGTGAAGTTCTGCGCTTATGGTGCGTGTTTTGTGCTCGCTCAAACTTTATTCGTTGAGGTATTTTATTACGGGTCTAAAAATCTAGTTCCATGGTTTACAATTGCGTTTAGAGCGAATTGGTTTCATTCTAGGTGATTTCTGGTTAGTGTTCAAAATGACTTGGGGATTTGTGACTTGCGGGCCTAATGAGGCACTTGTTGTTTCGGGTAAGTAATCCTCTTGATATCGAAATTGTAATAAAACATCTAAATTTCATTGCTGAAGCTTGCTTTAGGTTCTTTTTGCATGCAATAAATAAGTTGCCCAGCTAGAGCCTACGTTCTATTTACTTATTAAATATTTTATTTAGCACTAAACTTCGATTCTATCACCTACTTGTCCCATTATTTTATTTTGCACACTACGATTTTATCACTTAAACTTATCCTATTCATAATAAGGGGCCGTAAGTAAGGCCGTTTGTGCAGCCGGTTCAATGGTTCAGACTAATTCAGACTCATGTAATAATGTCTGTAAGGTGGTTTGTTCAGCCAATTCAATGGATCAGACTACTTCAGTCTCATGCAATAATGTTTGTTGATTCAAATCATTTTAGTTTAGTTATTCTACCTAATAAGTAAGTTCAAAAGTAAGTTCTTCTTACAAACAACTTTTTATTATAAAATTGTGGTTGGCTTGTACCATAGACAAATATCCAGAAATGTTTTTAGTGTGCAGTGTGATCCTGATTATTGGCTTAATCAGTGTACAGGTGAATTAACACGACATTTAAAAAAAAAAAATTTATACCAAAAATTATGAAGTTTGTGAAATAGTTTTGCAAGCCATATTAGCCCTGAAACATACAGAAGTCATGAGTGCCGAAGATATTCATGTACTCTAGTGCTTATAGATTAGGGCTATACTCATAAACACTGTATAAAGTAAATATTATTTATAGTTTGTCACTATTTGCCATTATCTGATGGTAAGAGTGTGTAATACTGTAAGTATTGTTTATCTTTTGACAGATTTATATGAGTAAGCATATTAATTATTAAACACAGTTGTTAAACATAACATAACAAAACATTAGATATGAATATTTATTATAAAAAAAATGTGGAAAACTGTATTTGTATATTGCAAAAGGTTCTAAATCTCTTTAAAGAATCCAAGGTGTGTTTTAAATAAAACATGAGACTTGTATCTATGTGGTTAGGTATAGTTATAGGAAAATGCTATAGGCCTAACATAGCACAACTTTTATTAATCTGAAGCTTTATAATTCATAAAAGTGTGTTTTAATTTTAAAATTCTCAAAGCTATTTTAAGGATTTTTTTCATTCTCTCAGTGGCATGAGGAATTTTTTCTCATGCCACTGAGAAAACTTCCCTCACATAAACTGAATGTTAAAATTTTTACCGACTACTAAAAACACATCTTCCACCTCAATTGTATGTCCTCAACACAATCTGACATATTCCCGTTAATTGACACACTCGTAATTTAATTTTATTGAACTCAAGTGGTGTCGAGTATGTGTCCTATGAGGTCAGAATTAATTCAGTTCAATTGAATCCTTAGACTGTTTTAGCATAGAGTGTGAAAATGCTTTATTATTGAATCAAATTATTAAGCTCATAGTTAGGCTAATGGGATGGTAGTTCTTTTTTAAAACTTTTTGTGGCTCTTATATCACTCTGGCCATGACTTGATGATTGTGATTGTGGCCATGACTATTGTGATTGCAAATGGATGTTAGTTACAAAATATTGTCACCATAATGTAATTAGATCCCAAAACAAAGGCAAGTTGATTTTTCTGTAATGTCGTGTTACCCTAGGGATCAAGAAGAAACCAAGGACAACTCATTTGTTAAAATTAGTTTTCTAGTTAAGGTATATACAGGACCTAGCACTTTAGAAATTAGCAATACATACAAATATAACATCATTAAATAACTGTTTAAAACAACATATCTTCAGCGAGACCATGGTCTTACACACTTATGTAATCACTCTCTCAAAACTGATTACATAGTTTTTAAATAACAATAAAGTTAAATTTTTTGACATTTAAATGCTCATTTAAACTTATTCCATGAATCCCTGGGCTTTTTGTCCAGATATCCCCTTCCGGTACTCAAAGGGGCAGCAAAGATAATTTCTGGACAAGAGTTCCGGATATCCCCTGATACATTTATTTAAACTGTAATTTTTTTAAATCAAATATAGATAACTAATAAGGTAATCACAGTCTTTATTTTTTTATACATATGTACATAATCATTAAATATTACTCACATAAATACAGGTTTATTGGTAATTTTCACCAGTGTTGAAATAAAATCTCTGAAGTTATATTTACAATAACAAACGAAATCTTGTATTCAATAAAATATCCACAAAAATCAGTTCACAGTCACCCTCCCATAAATAAGTTCTATAATCACAGATGATCTGTACATTAGAAAATAAATATATAAATGCATTAATGCAACAACAATATATTCCAAGCCTCATTAAAGAATAATCCAATTTGCTGTCAAAACTGATAACATACAAATACTTACTTTCAAATTACCAATGAATGTAGATAACACATTTGTTATTTAAAAGTAAGTATTAAATCAAGAAAGATATGAATATTTTTCTTGATGATTGTGGTTGTCTATGTAATGTAGCACTTTTGGGATGTTTCATGTGAGCATTTTTTATTTTATAAAACCACGCTGGGTTTCACACAGCGTCATCTAGCCCCAAACTGAGCAGAGCTTTTGTTATGGGAAATACATAATTGATATACCTACTACTCTTTTAACAAACAGAAGTCCCACAGAGGGAATCGAGCCCGCAACCTATTGCGTCCCAGGCAGGCCATCGCCCGTTGCGCCACAGAGGTCGCCATCACTCAATGACATAGAATGATAGATAGAAGAAATCAGTTCAATTATGTCCCTTAAAGGCCCGATCAAACTGACGCGGTGTTGATTAGTTTAGGTTAGGGAAAAGGTCGAGAAGTGGTTCACAATGTTCTCGTCAACATAGATCGCCATCGCCTATGTTGCGATGGCGATCTATTTTGTGTTGTGTATTCAAAATATTCCAAAATGCAACGATCGAAAATAATAAATAACATTGAACGTTACCAACAGAATAACTATATATTTTTCATGCCTTGGCCGACCCATGAACCGCGCCTACCTCAAATCGATGATGTCATGGCTAAGTGACGTCATTATATCTTGTTCCAATACTTTTATAAAACAAAGACAAATTTTATTGTGCATTGATGTTATGCTCAAGTTAGTCGCTTGGAATCTAATGGTAAATACTCTTTAAAAATATCTGTAAAACCACAAATATTCGTATACTAGCTTCTGCCCACGGCTTCGCCCGCGTGGTACCCGGATAAAAAGTAGCCTATGTGTTATTCTGATGTATATAAGCTATATTACAGTAAATTTCCAAAATATTTGTTCAGTAGCTTTTGCGTGAAAGAGTAACAAACGTCCATCCCCACAAACTTTCGCGTTTATAATATTAGTAGTATTATACATAAAAAGTATTTCTGGATACCTACTGAAATTCTGTTTCGTGAAGGTAGTTTTAAAAATTAGGCGAGACCCTAATTTTTTATTTTCTATCTGAAGGGTGATTGATAAACAGGCGGCGCCGGCGGCGGCGCCTAAGTAATAGACCCAACTGTTATAAGGCGCCCATCTGTCTAACCCAGAGCTTTATCTATATTGGCCAGATACTCGTAAATATAGCCAGTTCAACATTCTCAGACAAAATGTTACATACAGTGTAAAGCATGAAAAATCCGGCCAAGTGCGAGTCCGAATCCCGCGTATTTCAGCGTTAACGTATTTTATAGGTTTGAAACCAATCAAAATATATTATTTGTAGTAGGTACAAAACGATTTCAAACAAGTAAATGAGAATCGGTTGCACTATTTCACATGCTACTATATTTTACAGCGCCCCCTAGTGACTTGTGGCGATAAAACCTAACATTACAAATCGATTACAAAAAAACGCTTTTAGCGACTTAAGATATTAATGCTCACAAACAATAAAACAACCTCACCTAATACTTATACGGGCTCCTTACTTCGTGAGTTAAAAAATCATTTGAACGTGGGATTACTCGAACCTCTCGTCTCTAATTACAAATTCACGATCGATACACTACACATGAACTCGTTTTTACCCTCGACGACAGTTTGTTTGTTTGTCTGTTACCTATTATCTCCGCAACTGCTTATCGGATTGTTATACGGTTAAATGCAATCGAATTGTATGTCTTCAAGGATAGTTTTTTTGCCACAAGTCACTTGGAGCGGTGCGATCGATGATGGGAAAACCATGCCCGTGGTTTTCAAATTTTCAAACAATATTTTGTTACGCTTAGTAAATAGGTGTTTTTTAAGTAATAAAGACTTTTATAATTTATCAATGCTGCGTTATGACACATGTCCACGGAAGTGATACATAAATTTATTACAAACATTCAAATAATGGATGAGGAATATTTTTTCTTTTACAAAAACAGTATCACACACACGGAAGGGTCATTTTTGATGATTGATATTACCCTATTCATTTAAGAAGTCTGGAGTAAATTTAAATTTTCTTGTTCTCATTGTGCATAGTTTATAATCTGTTATGACAATGTTCAATTCCAGTATTTGATACCATAACATAAAAAACTGACATTCACATGTTTTTTTTCTAAAATGAGAAATACCCAGCAGGGGTGTCCAAAATTAAAATCTTTCTCTATTAGAAGGAGGACAATCACCAATACCTACACCCCTACACTGAACGTCAGTACTGTCACAATTGTTTCTACTGAATACTTACTTACCAAGTGTATGTATTTGACGAACGCTTACGAGAACCTACCTACTTTACTTAGGCGTCAAAGGGTTTGCCTTTGTCGAGGCATCTAGATTTTAGGAAACCTCAAAGGACAAAAATAGCAAAGTGAGCTTGCTTATTCATAACGCTCGATATTTACCACTCCAGGATGCTGCTATTCAAAGCCGCTGCTGGTGCCGGGAGGGCGCGCGTTCGTATGGCCAGCTATCCAAACTGTCCAGCGGATATCTCTCAACACCATGACGCTGCAGGTCGAGTCCCCCACCGTCTACACAAGCCAAGGCGTACCCATCTCAGTTACGGGAATAGCACAGGTAAAGTTCATCTCATCACCCGGTTTACATGGTCTTATGGCCGAATACCGAAACGAACGAAAGATTATGTAATTTTGAGAATGTCATTTTCTAATCGTCCTTAATAGTGATCAAAATTGAGTAGCGTTTCAGTATTCGGCGGTCAGACACGTTGACGTAACCGGCATGCCCTAGAATAAAAAAATCGAAGGCATGATTTACAACCGTAAATTATGCCTTCGAATTTTCCATCACCGCTTAGTAGGTTGGACTGGTTAGTCTACCTACTAAGCGGTGATGAGCTTGGTTATACCAAATGAGTATAGATGTTTGTATGTATGTTAGTTTGTAAAATTTTCAAGTATGTAGTCAAGGAATATGAGCTTAATCGATGCAGGCTTTTTGAACTATATAGTCCTTACGAAATTGTTTGCGCGTACATCGCGAGATTTTAATAAGTGATTAATTGGAGTTTTATCTGGTATTCCAGGTCAAAATCCAAGGTCAGAATGCCGAGATGCTGCTCTCAGCGTGCGAGCAGTTTCTGGGCAAAAGCGAACAGGAGATCCAGCATATAGCGCTCGTTACCCTCGAAGGTCACCAGCGAGCTATCATGGGTTCCATGACGGTGGAGGAGATTTACAAGGACAGGAAAATCTTCTCGAAAAAGGTTCGTACGTTACAACGCATTCGATTACGGGAGACTTAGCACTTGCTTGCACCTTGTGACCCGAAGAAGCCAGGGAGATACTCTAGTAATGCTTCTATCCATCCAAAGTCCTAAGTAAGCCTCTGGGCGTCTAGACAAACTGCGTCATGGAAACACTTGGCAGTAGTCACGTGGCAGCTAATGTAATTTCCATACAATTAAAATCTAGCCTGCGGAAAGATTGAATTGTATGGAAAGTTTTACCTTGACAAATTTGTGTTAGCGTGAAACATGCAACACAGCAGAATCCCTTGATTGTTCGTTCGCCTGAGACGCAGAAGGTTGCGGGTTCGATTTCCGCCGCGGGACAAATGTTTGTATCACCTGTAATAAAGAAACACTCAGGTGTTTCTTTGTGTATTATGTATGTATTTACAAACAAAAACGTATATAAGTAGTATATCAGTCATTAAGTACTCATAATACAAGCTCTGCTTAGTTTTGGAGCATCATCTAAATGCTGTGTGAAAAATTTCCAGCATTATTTATTTATTTATTGTTAGAGGGCTAGTAGATTTTTAAATCGAAAAATAACTATGCTGACTATTATAACATTTTTGATGTCAAATAAACTGCCAAAGACTTGTCGAGACACACTATTTTAGCGTTGCGAAGTTTAACAAGATAGTTGCATTTTAAAACTGTTTTCTGTTATGCGAACACGCCTGTGGTTTAACTTGTTGATATTTATTTTTTGCTATGATTGTTGTTACACATATTCTGTGACAATACGGGTAAAACAAGCGCTGCCTGTGACAGGGAGACAAACAAACAAACGGACATAATATGGTGCAGGCTTCGTACTAGGGTCGTTTGGGTATGGAACCGTCAAAACTATAATATAATTTTGTTTAAATTTGCAGGTGTTCGAAGTGGCATCAAGCGACCTCATCACTATGGGAATCACAGTTGTGTCCTACACCCTCAAGGACATAAGAGATGAGGAGGTATGTACCTCATTCTAATTCTGTCTAATTCTTCCAAACTTGGTATTGAGTAATCACCGCTAGATTTTTCCTTTTCCTTAAACGAACAACTTATATTTGATTGTCCATAGATGATCTCAAAAACGATTTTGATACAACTAACTAGATAAATTGAGCGAAAAGGTAAGGGAAGAAAAAAATGCCTGCAAGAGATTTGAACATCTCAGTAACGGGTAAAATCTCAGTGACAGGGAAAAATCTTATTTCAAGTAGCCGGTGAGTTCGGTCTTCTACTAGTTTCAATATTCAAAGTAATCCCTGTAATGTTGACTTTGCTTGCCTACCTTCGACTTCTAGACGTTACTAGAAGCCACGGTTATCTTGTAAATATGATTAAATTCTATAATTAGAAAGATTTTCTTGATTTTCTGCAGAAGGGATAGTTCCACTTTAAAAATAGTATAATTAAACATTCCGCAGATTAAAAAGAAAACCTCTCATTTCATTTAGCAAACAGACAGACATTCTTTATCTGTGATAAAATAAGTTAGCTTCTTGTGTTGAACTTAAAGGGAATGTTGACAATATAGGTTTTACTGTTGCAGTATATATAAGTTGCTCAATTGACTGATGTGACTTGATAAGTTGAATGAAATGCGCATGGAATTAGTCCAACCCTCCATGCATGTGTATTTAAAAGTCAGTATTTTAGTTTCTTCTTCTTTCTTCCAATACAACATCAGGGAGCTAAGGTATGTAAGTTTTAGAGTGACGCAAAAACCACTGCATACTGTGCAAATAGCTTTCTTTAGAGGTTATAAGTCAAATTTTACGGCCGGTCTGAATCTAGGCACGTGTCGTGTTGCTAGCTTTCATCATAGAAAGAGGAAGTAATAAACCACCGAGCGAAGCGAGCCTCGAGCATGTAGACTTTGAGAACGTCGCGTCGCTGCCTAAACTTTTGGCAAGCGAAGCAAGCGGAAAGAATATGTAAACACATACACATGTGCCCGGTCCACAATCGCGTCTGCAGTTTATATCTATAGCCGACCTTTTAAATTTAGACTATCAGAAAAGGACCGTATTAATTTTAGGTGTAGCAGAAATATCAAAATGACATTTGTTTTTTTTTTATTTGATTTATTATTATTTTTATTAATGATTTATTCTATAATAATCACAAATTTAACGATTTAAACCCCTTTCTCACATAAGGAATTGATCTGAATTTGATTATAACATTTCAATTATACTATGCAAACCCGTAGAACATACAATTTGAAGGTCCCATCATCACTCGTCACTCGATTATTTTAATCGTCTTTTGGATAATCTTACTTAAATCAGCCTGTATATACTCAGACCGACCATAGAGCTTGGCGTGACCATATTCACAATTTAACGAAAAAAGTGCTTTACTTACTTGTTTTACTAGACAATTTATGTGTACTTAAAGTTTTTTTTAAACTGGTTTTTACGTCCAGTATTTAAACATTATGCTTTAGAAACAACATTAGAAATAGTAATTTAGAAAGCTTTATAAAAATATTTATATCTGCATTAACAGCAAATGCATGAATTGCTTTTAATGCAAATACTAAGAAATAGTATTTTAGAAAGCTTTATAAAAACATACATATAAAAATATTTATTTTTGCATTAACAGCAAATGCATGAATTTCTGTCAATGCAAATACTAAGAAATAGTATTTTAGAAAGCTTTTTACAAAACATACATATATACATATTTATTTTCGCATTAACAGCAAATGCATGAATTGCTGTTAATGCAAATACTAAAACTTTGTTATAGCGGCATACATGCTTTAGGTAAAACTAAAACAAACACATTTACGACTTTAATATCCATGATGGGCATCGTTAGATCTCTTCACAGTTCATAGATCCGTGAGGATATCAAATAGGTGTAATCGGAGGCTAAAGCTATATATTGGGCACATGCCCGCGTTTTGCATGTAGTAAGCAATCCCGCCCCCCCGGAACACTAACCACTGGCACATGCCTACGAATTTTTAGCTCTTGGGTTCGCCGGTTTCCTCATGATGTTTCCAGCACGTGTTAATGCATGTTACTTAGAAACGTTTCATTCAAAATAATAGTAAGCAAGTAAGCACTGCCTTCTTAAGATTTCATATTGCTAATGATCTGATCTTATTGTTCGCATGTTCGATATCCGCTTTGGGACAAATATTTGCATAATCTGTTATTCTTACCTTATCTGGAAGTTATAGTAGCAATATAGTTTCTGATACCCAAGAAACAGGGAATCGTAGTGTGGGGTCGGGAACTGTTGGGTGTTCATCTTTATTATTCAGATACTAGCTCACCCGATTTTATATCTTAATAATCGTACCAAATTATGTAAATAAATCATTGAGTAATCAATAGGGTTTCATATTTATGAGTAAATAACCAGGTTATCTCTCTTCACTACCTTGAATTACCCTAATTAGTTGACCAAGACTGTTTAAATAATCCTATTTTATTTATCATCTAAGCCAATATTTTATAGGGGTACTTGAAAGCGCTAGGTATGGCGCGTACTGCCGAAGTCAAGAGGGACGCGCGCATCGGCGAGGCAGAGGCACAAGCAGAGGCGAAGATCAAGGAAGCCATGGCGGAGGAACAGAGGATGGCGTCTAAGTTCCTCAACGATACAGAGATAGCCAAGGCACAGCGGGACTTTGAGCTGAAGAAGGCGGCGTACGATGTCGAAGTACAAACGAAAAAGGTAATTATCATCATTATTAGGTGTATAATTAAAACCGTGTTATTATTAGAGTAGTTCTTTATCATGAGCACCGCTCACGTTCAACCGTAGACCGGCCTACAAATGAATGAGTGGAATCATGGAATTAAAATTATCGTGGTTTGGTATCATTTTAGAATATTATTCCGACTATAATCAATCCTTTAGAGGTCCTTCCTATTGAGCACCGTCCGCGACCAAGCTCGAGAAATAGTTAAGTACGTGGTATAGTCGTAATAATATTCTAAAATGAATGAATGGAATGTAAAGATTTTTAATAGTTTTCTATTTGTCTCAACAGTGTTTTGTTTCTTCTATTGCATTTGCAATGACACATATCAGAAAAAGACAGAGCATTTAGTTAATCAACTGTTTAACAAGCTTAATCACGTGGTAAAACTCCAGGCATAGCTTTCTCCATAGCTTATACCTACCTACCAGCCCACATCCACCCACTGTTGGGTATAGGATCCTCTCTAGCACGTCATTCTTCCCGATTCTGCGCCAATCGAACACAGTGCGTTCCGACCGCCTTCACAGCTGACACCATATTAAAACGATTAGTATGTATCTTCAGGCGGAAGCAGAGATGGCCTTCGAACTGCAAGCGGCCAAAACAAAGCAGCGAATAAAGGAGGAACAGATGCAGATAATGGTGGTCGAACGCACCCAGGAGATCTCCGTGCAGAAGTGGGAGGTGCAGCGGCGGGAGAAGGAGCTGGAGGCCACTGTGCGCAGGTACCGTTACACTTCTCATACTATACATTTTCTATTAGCTACTGCCTACGGCCGCGCCCGCTTGGTACCCGGATCAGAATTTGCGTTCGTAAGAAACGCATTCGCTCGCAAACGCACACGTTGCAAAATTGGTCTCCACGAAAAGCACTTTTATTTTAACTAGCCCATGTCCGTCGTTATTATTAACGTCGTTATTATAGTATTCGTTATTCGGCTCCCACTGGTTAACTACGTTAGCCCAACGCAACTGTCTGGATGCATTCAAGTCACATGACCTACCAAATCCCACTTTGAAAGAGCGGCCTTCCTACATCAGTTAGCCAGGTATGACACGTAATTCGGTGTTACTGATTCGATTCGTTTAACTCCATTAATGCTCCTCTCCATCGCACTCTGGTAAATCTTGTGTGCTTCGACAGGAGATGGTACCACTGGTTTATATATATCTATACATATTCTGGGACATTCTAATCTGGTACATATATTATGTATTCACACTACTATTCACAGACCGGCCGAAGCAGAGAAGTTTAAGTTGGAGAAATTGGCGGAGGCGCACCGTTTGAAAACTGTGTTAGAAGCCGAGGCTGAGGCAGAGGCGGTGAAAGTGCGCGGAGAGGTAACTCTTCAATTAATTCATACTTAAGCATAAGCGGCGGATGCTTACTACTTGCAAAACGCGGGCATGTACCAAATGCAATGTTTGGACGTGCCTCTGACTACCCCCTACTTGGTATTCTCAAAAAAGATCTACTCACTGAGGATGTTTCTGAGGATGTCCACCATGAGGAAGACATTAAAAAAGAACATATATATTTAGATATCTAGCCTCACACTTTTGCCCACGGCTTCTCTGGCCGGATAAAAATAAACCTTTGTTTGATTGATAAAGCCTATAACAAATAGATTTCGCTTCACTTCTCAGTTACGGTCGTTAAATTCAGTTACAATATCTTGGCAAAATATTTTCAAAGGCCAAATGGTCGAATCGACTTAAGAAAGAACGAAACCTGTGCCTAGTAATGTTTATTGATCTTAAATGGGCCTATTCGTCACCTAGATTTACACATAGGATACTTTTTATCTGGGCACACAGCTGATACTGTGGGCAGAATCCACTATAGGTTAATTTTGTTGAAATATTTGCCTATTATACTAGATGCCTTGGCAGACTAGAAAGCCAGAGGCTAAGCCGATGGATTACATCTAACAGATTGAAAACGACCAGTTCCGTCAATTACTAAAAAACGCTCACTACTGATATCTCATGATAGACACCCTCAGATTTATAATCAATGTGTAGACCCGTGAGGTTACCTAGTAGGCATTCAAATAAAATAAAACTAGAAAATAATTTATTTGACGCACAATTTACTCAGAAGAGTCCATAATAACACAATAAAATGCTTTATCCGGTTTTTTATTCTCTCAATAGCTTAATAGTGGTTTTTGCTTGCAGGCTGAGGCGTTCGCGATCAAAGCGAAGGCAGTTGCAGACGCGGAACAGATGGCGAAGAAAGCAGAGGCGTGGAAGGAATACGGAAACGCTGCGATGGCTGATATGATGCTCGACACACTACCGAAGGTAAGCACCGTGCTATCACAACATACAACATGTTGCTCAACACACTACCGAAGGTAAGCACCGTGCTATCACAACATACAACATGATGCTCGACACACTACCGAAGGTAAGCACCGTGCTATCACAACATACAGCATGATGCTCGACACACTACCGAAGGTAAGCACCGTGCTATCACAACATACAGCATGATGCTCGACACACTATCGAAGGTAAGCACCGTGCTATCACAACATACAGCATGATGCTCGACACACTATCGAAGGTAAGCACCGTGCTATCACAACATACAGCATGATGCTCGACACACTATCGAAGGTAAGCACCGTGCTATCACAACATACAACATGATGTTCGACACACTACCGAAGGTAATCACCGTGCTATCACAACATACAGCATGATACTCGACACACTATCGAAGTTAAGCACCGTGCTATCACAACATACAACATGATGCTCGACACACTACCGAAGGTAAGCACCGTGCTATCACAACATACAACATGATGCTCGACACGCTATCGAAGGTAAGCACCGTGCTATCACAACATACAACATGATGCTCGACACACTATCGAAGTTAAGCACCGTGCTATCACAACATACAACATGATGCTCGACACACTATCGAAGGTAAGCACCGTGCTATCACAACATACAACATGACGCTCGACACACTACCGAAGGTAAAGTGTCATCATCAGGCTGTAGAAGTCCATCGCAGGACATATCTCAAAGAGACGAGCAGCTTCCCGCATCGTGATATCGTCAGTCCATGCGTGGGATTTGACATTTCCTGTCATTTGTGACATCTTGATTCCGATTTGATCAGTATAATATTGTGTTGGTAGTTTGTTGCAAATATCACCCGCAGTAGTTCCATTAGGTTCTTATTTATAATCAAAACTAGTATACGTGTGAATGAGAATTCTGCACTGCATAGCGTAGTCTTGTTCGTGGTCGCAATTCGGGAACCTTTGTCCCCGAAATCCATGTACTGATGAAAGGGTGTGCAATTTTACAGAATAAAATACAATAGAAAGTGGTTTATTTGATGGACAAAGCACAGAATGCACAGGTAAAGGTTTACTATAGTCTGTGGTGAAGCGAACAGAGTCGATGGTCATTCCGGATATTCCCGGTCGAATGTAGCACGCCAACTCCTTAGACTCTAAGGATCACTTCTTGGACTAGTGGACGTTCTCTAAGGCTAAAAGTACACCCAATAGTCCAAAAGGTGTTCCAAACGTGACAACGGGCCACGTTCCGAAATCTAATGTCTGTAACAATAAAATTTACTGCGAAGTGCATATCACAGCGAGGTATTCAATAATTACGCAGATTTTTTCCGCTTCAAAGACTGAGTAGCGAGACTAAAGGTTAGCTGATAAGATGGCCAGCGAACTATGAAAAAAGTTACATTATAAAATGCTTTGTTTACAAAGAATAATGATGTATCTTTATTTCAAAGTATTTATCTCAACACAGGAAAACGCATACAAGAACAATTTGGATTTTTCCCATTTTGATCAAGAATTTAAAAATTCCCACACAAGCCTTTAAAATTTTTTGTCTGTTTCTGTCTCGTCTGATCAAGGCACTCTTGACCTGCCCCAGAATTAGGCTAACTAATATTTATTTGGTTTTGAAAGTGTTGCCCTCATTTAAAAACAGGGAAGTCTCCAGATTTTATAACAAAAAACAACCTCGGCGGGTATCGAACCCGCGAGCTTCCTGCTTTTGCTGTAACCATTCACCCGCTTTGTTTCAAAATACACCGTTTCCAGATGCTCCTACTGGGACATCCTACTAGTAGAAACACGAGGAATAATATGTACTTATGCTCCTTGGTGACCTTATGGGTTATGGTCCACTCAAATATAAATATAACCAGATGACCAGATTTTCTTATTCATTTATTTCAGGCAACACAGTAAAGTACACATACAAATACAGGGCTCATATCATAAATACGTTAAAACTAAAATACATATTATTATTTATACATCTATATAATAACAAAAACTTATTTATCTAGCACGTAGTGACTACGACGTGGGCGCTGCTGGGTTCGGTTAATAATGATGTCGTTCTGTGTAGATCGCGGCGGAAGTGGCGGCGCCACTGTCGCAGGCGCGGAAGGTGACGATGGTGTCCTGCGGCAAAAGCGAGGTGGGCGCCGCGAAGCTCACTGGCGAAGTACTCACCATCATGAGGTGGATACCGGATATGGTGCAGAGCGTCACCGGAGTTGACATCTCTAAGGTACAACATAATTTACACAATAACATAAAATAATAATAAAGAGTTTGTTTGTTTTTTGTTTGAACGCTCTAATATAATGTCGGATTTGTAAAATTCATTTTGCAAATGCAAAATGAATTTTTCATCCCTAGTGGCGATTCTCTTGTACAACTAAACTTAATTGTATCTATCGCTCTCCTATACTAACAGTAACAAATGAAAGAGTCAGCAACAATTTTAGTGCTGTCAAATTATTCAGATTAAAGTTTACCATACAATTTTAGTCGTGATTTCAAAACACGAAGAAAAGCGACGCTTAAACTAATTTGACAGGAGTAAAACGTTTGCCATACCTTTCTTGCACAGTCAGTTAAAGAGAGCAACAATATAAATTAAGTTTTGTAGGTGTACTAGAGAGTCGGTGCCAATGCCTTATGGCGACTTAATCTATCTAACAAACATTTTTAAAAACATACAAATCGTTTGAGAGAAATCTCATTACAATTCGATAAGGGGTTTCGGATAGATAGTAATAAACTAACAATATTTTACGGCAAATCCATATACGGGCTCGAATCCCTTTATACGACATCATCTGATGCCTTGGTCAGCCGCATAACAATACGATATAATTTTAACTGAAAAACAAATTAACAATCTCTTACGGCAAATCCGCTCATATTCCAGATAACAAACAGGTGGGTTATACGACAACATGTTATGTCGTCAGACTAATTCTTAGTTTTATTGTGCATGACCCGCTTCTAACCTAGTCGGGGTCAGGTTGGCCGTTGGCACTAGATAGTGCAAATAGACTTTAGATTCATATTCATATTTATTCGTACTTTGGCATACAAGAGACATTTAGTCACGTCAATTCAAAAAACGATAAAAATGGTAAATACAGGTTACAAAGAGAGTTGCAGCTGTATAGGGGCTTTGTTTTTGACGGCAATGTTCCAATATCTCAGAGTGATATAGACGATGGAGGAGAAAATGATTATCATATCATATATTTTTTTCTAATTAGTGGTGGTTTTAATATATAATATATCTATGGTCGGACTAGTAGAACGCCCGCGAGTCCACGTGTTCCGAAGATAACATAGCTTTAGCTACTTTGAAGCCATACATTATAGATACCCCATCCAAAAAATCTAAAAAACCCTTTAAAATATTTCGAGAAACTTCAAAGTTATTCAATATTATCACCGCTGCGTTATATTGTTAAAATATTTGGGTTGAAAAAACACGTCCGATCCCATTTTTTTCGATACGTTTAAGATTGATAGTTTAGGTATTTAATGTGTGACACATTGGCCGACGGATATGACGGTATAATATAGCGGCTCCGTTTCCGTGCCTTCGGAACCCTAAAATACTTACGGCTCGCGCATTATATCACAGTACGTATGTAGAATTTGTTAACATAAATTAGACACGTACCTACTGATAAAGAATAAATAATAAGAAAATAATAATTACCAGTAAATAACCGTTATAACCTTGTAATGCATTGGCAACATAAAGTCGTAAATACAAAACACTCACCTAATTACCGTGTAAATTAATTAATTAATTACTATACATAGTCCTGAACCCATTACTATGAGTACCGTATCAGGTATCAGGAACTATAAGTACCGTGTTACAACATCACCCAGACCCGGGGCAAATATCTGGTGCCGGGTAACAAGAATCCTACTGTGGAGTCAGGACTATGTAAGTGCCTGTTGACTGTTTATTTGTTTGCCACATGCCCACGGTTTGCATTGTAGTTCGCGTTCCACGTGATAGATTGCAAGACTTCAATCCCCGTGGTCGATAACCTCATATCTTCTTGAAAGCCAGAAGGACTTTCACTTAAAAAATATTTAAATGTCAAATGGTCAGATGCCAACTTCAGCAGCATGATGATGATGCTAATACATATACTAAATAATGAGATACAGATACGAATTCGCAGAAATGTGTTATCTAAGTTTAAAAGTTCATGTTTATCTGTTTCACCTATGCCATGTTATATACAATACGTATCTTGGTAAATGACTAATGGTGCCTTCACCGTAGGTACATGAAAATTTCCGTTTTACGATATGAATGGTCAAATTCACAATAATTTTTATTTAACACGTGCTCAAAACGGCAATGGAAAACATGAGGAAACCTAGAACCAAAACGTTCGAAGGCATATACCATCGGTTACAATGAGGGGCGATGAGCTTGCAACCTGCCTCGTGGAATGCAAATTATTTGGCTTGTTCAGAAGTTGCCTCCTTCCTGTAAATGATGATGAGGCAACTTCTGAACCCTAATCTGACATGTGTCACGCCTTTGGCAGTTATTCTCGAGGTGATGTACCTAACAATACTGTACAAGTGTTCTGTAGGTCCGATATTAAAAAAAATCACTTTACATAGGTAGTTGTTACTCAGTGACGATTTAAGCAACATAATTTAAATAAACAAGCTGAATATATGAGAACATAAAATAAATCAAAGACAGAAACACGGTCAGTGAAACTTCCACATAACCAATCTGTATCATCTCTTCAAATATTGACTAAAACTTGCACCTGACAGAGGGTCCACGTGCTTTCCTACAGCTATTTTGATGTAAGACATAAGCTGATGTAAATTTGAGCGTGAATAAATGAAATATGGAACTATTCTCAGAGATTTATTTTTAAATCTGATCTTTTATAATCCATTCTACCTACGTTTAGGTATCTTGCTCGAATCCGTCCCTTTCGCACTACACGTATTTCCGCATGTAGTGAGCGTGACGTATTTTCCATTCACCATCACCTTAAGGACTAACTATACATAACCCGCATAATTATCTCATAATGAGTCTCAGATGTCTCGGCTTATATATATACCGGATGAGATTGTGTATCAGCAAAGCAAGTGGGGGATATTGTGAAGTGTTATTATTGTTAAACAATGCAATTCATCATGTTATAGACAAGTGGAACGCCCTGCGTTTTTGTACGTTATTAAAAAAAATAGGTTGTGCATTTAGTGAGTCCCGTAAAAACATTATGTAATTTAGATTTCGCAATTCAACACTGAGCAAAGAAAATTGATTTTATATATTAACGCAACTACGAACATGTGTACATGTCAACATAAAAATTTATAGTGAGAAAGTATAATTTACACCATTTTCTCAGGGGAGCGAATACGTGCAACGTATAAAAAAACACGCTCACGACTGTTTCCCATAATGACCTCAGATCCATGCTTCCAAACATTCCTTCCGGGGAGGCCTATATCCAGATCGAAGATAAAAATCCAGATATAGGCCTGCCCGGATTGCCATTCCAAACTATATTGGACTACAGTCAATCCACCGACTTCCCGCAATTTTCAACATGTCATCGGTTGGTTTTGTAGAAGGAATCACTTTTTTTGTTTTTTATCTGTTCATACCATTTTACATAATCATGTCTTAGTTATAACTAACCATGTCTTGTCGTTTGCTTTCTAAACGCCTTATTTATAAAGATTATTAAACAATTGATTAGATATCTAGGTTACTTTATTCTTTTTATTTTCCTGACTGCGTTGCAACAGCCGTATTCACGGGATGACTCAACGACGGAATAACAGTCATTCTGCAATCACGGCTTTTGCAACACAGTCCAAAAATCGGGAAAATAATAAAAAAAGTAAACGCGATAAAGACCTGTAAAACAAACTTATACTAATTTTAACTGAACCCAAATATTTAGTACATAATACTAAAAATAACTGTTTAATATCTTTAAAAGTAAGCATGTAACATTTTTCCCATTCGCTTGACTAACAATGTCGTTGGGTGACGGGCAGGGGGTGAATCTGAATGAGGTTCCGGCTATGCCGACGCCGACGGCGCGCGGCGACTCGGCCCGCAAGGCGCGATAACACACCGGCTAGCCTAATCACTCAAGCTCAGGTGGGTACCTAGAACTACAGTACTACCATTACTACGATAACAAGTACACATCACTACTAGTACTACAATAACAAGTACACAGCACAACCAGTACTACAATAACAAGTACACATCACTACTAGTACTACAATAACAAGTACACAGCACTACCAGTACTACAATAACAAGTACACATCACTACTAGTACTACAATAACAAGTACACAGCACTACCAGTACTACAATAACAAGTACACATCACTACTAGTACTACAATAACAAGTACACAGCACTACCAGTACTACAATAACAAGTACACATCACTACTAGTACTACAATAACAAGTACACAGCACTACCAGTACTACAATAACAAGTACACATCACTACTAGTACTACAATAACAAGTACACAGCACTACCAGTACTACAATAACAAGTACACATCACTACTAGTACTACAATAACAAGTACACAGCACTACCAGTACTACAATAACAAGTACACATCACTACTAGTACTACAATAACAAGTACACAGCACTACCAGTACTACAATAACAAGTACACATCACTACTAGTACTACAATAACAAGTACACAGCACTACCAGTACTACAATAACAAGTACACATCACTACTAGTACTACAATAACAAGTACACAGCACTACCAGTACTACAATAACAAGTACACATCACTACTAGTACTACAATAACAAGTACACAGCACTACCAGTACTACGATAACAAGTACACAGCACTACCAGTACTTCAATAACAAGTACACAGCACTAGCAGTACTACAATAACAAGTACACAGCGCTACCAGTACTACAATAACAAGTACACAGCACTACCAGTACTACGATAACAAGTACACAGCACTACCAGTAGTACAATAACAAGTACACAGCACTACCAGTACTACGATAACAAGTACACAGCACTACCAGTAGTACAATAACAAGTACACAGCACTACCAGTACTACAATAACAAGTACACAGCACTACCAGTACTACAATAACAAGTACACAGCACTACCAGTACTACGATAACAAGTACACAGCACTACCATTACTACGATAACAAGTACACATCACTACTAGTACTACAATAACAAGTACACAGCACTACCAGTACTACAATAACAAGTACACAGCACTACCAGTACTACGATAACAAGTACATAGCACTACCAGTACTACAATAACAAGTACACAGCACTACCAGTACTACGATTACAAGTACATTTTTACAATATTGTACACCCCCGACGTTTTTGCGTAGTGTATTGCTGCGAATTGGTGAAATGTGGCGATAAACCTATCTAACAAATAACCACCCTTGAATGAAGTCATACAAATCGATTGTAAAACACATTTGAACGGATAAATAAATAAACACCCAACAGTCACAGACATAGTCCTGACCCCGCACCAGGATTCCCTGTGTCGTTGGTATCAGAACCTTGGTACCACAACAGCCGGACCCGTTACAAATTTCTGCAGAACATGCAAACATTTGTCTCTCAACGGGAATCGAACCTCGCCCATCACCCTACCGAGGTCGTAAGTAAATACATAATTTTCGAAGATGAATGGTAATAGACAATCATACATACAACTAAATAACCTCTCTTCTTTCCCTTGAGACATCATAATAAAACTATCAAAATAACATATATTTTTTAATTTCCGTTTATTTGATATACCTAAATGTATACATACCCATGCACATTAATAGTGTTCAGAAATGGTGAGACTACTTTGAAAATATTCCTCTTAGAATGGTACTATGAAATTAATGCATGCAAGTTTTTTTTGTAAATTTCCAAATCTCTGCTTCATTTACATCTTCTTTTGCAGCGCCTCCTAGTGACTTGTGGCGATAACACCTATCTTAAAAACCATCATTGAAAATATACAAATCGATTGCGAAAACCCTCATTGCAATCCGATATGCCGTGGCAACAGACAAGCACACAAACAAACAAACCCCTTATCGCAAGGTTTTCAAACGTCGTATGAAAACCAGCAGGGCATTGTTATGCTACTCGGTTATACATATATTATTACAAGGCATGACGGATGTTTGTAATTTCAACCTCGCACGCTTAGTTATCAAGCGATACTTGATATATACTTTACTTAGGTACCAGCCCGCTTAGCATGCGCACTCAAGACAACGTTTTGTTTACGAAAAAGAAGACAAACTGTCGCCTATTCTGTCAAACAAAAGAGAGGGACAAAATATTGTCTTCTCGGCGATAGACAAAACGGTTGTCTTGTGTTTTCGTGCCAAACAGGCTGATATAATTATTATTACAGCCATTCGTGTCCCACTGCTGTGCAAAGGCCTACCTACCAGACTTCGCGGATTTTTTCTACTCCGTTCCCAGTCTATTAGGAATTGGTCCAGTTCATCCCGCCATCTCAGTTTTATTCTGCCGCGTCGCCTTGTAGCTGAGTCAGGATACCACTCGGTGGCTCTTCTTCGCCCACAGCTTCGAATTTTCTTTGTTAGACAGAGAACCTCATAAATATATAAATAAATAATACTGGACATTTTCACACAGCGTCATCTAGTCCCAAACTAAGCAGAGCTTGTATTATGGGAACGACATTACTGATGTACTACTCATGTAAAGACATACATATTATAAATAGAAAACACCCATACCCGAGACAAATATTTGCAGATGATACAAACATTTGTCTCGCGGCGGGAATCGAACCCGCAACCTTCTGCGTCTCAGGCGGGCCTTCGCCTATTCAAATGAATAAAAACTGCATTTTTAATGGCCACTTTTTTAGTTTAAATAATATTGTTATTTTTTTGCAGGGTGTTCGCGTAATGTAACAGGAAACCCTTGGGATTAAAAAAATAAAAATGTAATTCTTAGGTAAGTATGTTTGTAAACGTGTACCAATATTATTTTAGCTACACAATATTAGTATCGTTTCTGCCAAAGTACCACATGAAATGTCGAGTAGCATTTCTACATTTGTTCTAGAGACGAGATAAACATTATCGGTGACGATGTGACATGATCGGTAATGCTTTGTCTACAAATAAGCGCTTCAACTTGCCTGTATTGCAAGCAAAATGGAATGCCTCATAAATAACGCACGCTGATCCATTAAAATTTATATGACAAAAGTTATTGGAAAATCACAAACGGCGTGGTCGTGATTTTCTTAAATGCCAATCAGCGTTAGTTGTATCACTAGTAAGGATAATCAACAAAGCATGCCCTAGATGCAAGATTTATTGAATGTTGAAAGAGGCAAGTTAAAGACGAAAGCGCCTGAGTGTGGACACACCTATATATTTCGGTTAACATGGCAACTGATTTCCTGAAACTAAAATCAATTGCAATTGAGGATGATAATCACTGCAATTGAGGATGATATTACGTATCACTTTGTCAAAGCTTTAAAATGAAAATGTGTGTTACAGTTTGGCACTAATTGAAGTATTACCTGTTTCTGGATGACATCATCTAGTTGCAATGTGAGGATTTAATATTTCCAGCAAATGACTAAAAAAATTATAAGCGATTATACTATTTCAATTATACGGCAATGACAATGATCTTCACATATCATTCGATTTCTTTAGAATGTTTGCAGATAAATTTCCTCTCGTCTCATAGAACAGACAGACATGCAATAATCATGTCGGTACTTAAAGATATATTTTTTTCATACGAATGTCACGTTGAGTTCTACTTTTACTGGATATGTACGCAAACCACCATTTTCACCGTGTCACCGAACATTTACGAGATTCGTTTAGAATTATCATAGATTTTTCGCTGAATGCTGAAACGCTATTCAACGCCTAATCAAGACTTAAGGACCATTACAAAATGACAGCTTGAAAGTATTGCATTATATCACCATCTATTCATAAATCTTGAGAAGTGTTTCAGTATTTTCTTGTGCATTCACTTGTTTAAGGGCATTAATAACGTGTTTTAATATCTACACGAATACACGGTTAATTATAACGTTACATAATTGATAATTATAGTACAATTAATGCTTTAGTGTAATTCTATTTGTGACCAACAGCGTTCATCTTATTTCATTGTAAAAATTTACAATTGACTGTTGTTATACAAATTAATAAGAAACCTCTATTTTTTTATTTAGCTAATCTGTCTTTAGGGTATTATATTATTGTAATCTACTTCTTGGTGTTCAAAATAAATGCGCAATTTTATGTGTATCATAACATTCGCGTCTTTTCTAAAGTACGTAGTAGGTATGATGTAGATATACTGAATTGTGTGGATGTTGCAATTTTAGTGATCCTACTAGCATTTCTTGGATAATATTGAGATAATTCACTGGATATATCTTTTATGAACTCTAATAAGATTATAGTTCAGCTTCGCGGTTGTTTAACGCTTTTCAATGAGCATCTCTGAATACTTTCAAGATATACATAGGTATTGAGGAAGTACACCACATTGAATGAAATATGTTCTTGTTCGACGTGTCACCGGTTTTTTTTAGGTCAACTTGCGTGAGGTTAGTGATCTGTCCACGTTGAGTTTTGAGGTAGAGCCTTGATTTATTGCAGTAAACTTAAATCTCGCGTTCTGTGAATAAATACTTCCTATTATTCTTGTCAAAAATAATTTCGTTAGCGAACTATGTCCACGTATTTATAGTTTAAAAACTTAGGTTAAGTGTATCGGTTATTTTTTGTATACTTATTTATTACATTTTTATCCGCTTTTTAGAAAAGGTAGGTAACGTCGTCGTCGGCTTTAAGTGCCATAATTAATTTACATTTTCAATTAGTCATCCGTTGCTTATGATTATTTAATGAAATTCTAATTTTAGGCTTTTTACAAATAACGAGAGATATATTTTTATTAAATTATTTTGCTGTATTAATAATGTTGAAACTGAATAGCTTTCTAGCACAACTACGAGTATTTATCAAGCTAGTACCTATTTTTGTAAGATATTGAATCCCTATTATTTGATTCTGATGGCTAGATATTTTTTAAGATTCCTTCGTATAAGTGGATTATAGCCGTTTTACTGACACAATATTCATAAACTGCTTTCCTTACGCTGAATGTTATTTGCAATAAAATTATAAAAGCTTTGAGATTGAGTACATAATGTGTGTTTACGTACGGCTGATCGTGTGCGGAGGTAGAACTTATAACACAATACAATCGTCGCTTCGAATGAAAAAAAGGATCGACTAATTCTAATAATAATATTATAGATGCGCTGAGAGTGGCACCATCATTTACAAGCTAACCGTGGAATCACAATTTTTAATTAATTACGTACTTATGCATGTGTACTGATGTGGTTTTTACTAAATTGTATTCAATAAAAACTATACGAACTTGAGTGTTTTATTTATTATATACGCCTGATTAGGTATAGAGAATTCAATTAAGTGACGTCACATTCTTGTGTATTGTATTATCAATATGAATGAATCTGTGGCTCGACTGAGTAACATGATCTATCGATATTGACCAATATTTCGCAAGATTGCTGTAAGGTATTTTGGCCATGTAATGTCAGATATTCAACTGGACGTTAAGACCGTGTTTCTCAATAATTCAAAGCAAATGGTACTTTAATCCCCGTGTCTGAAAGAAAGTTGTAGGATAATATGCATTTGTTTGAGGTCAACGTAGGTCGAATTTAAAACTCGAGAATTATCATTGGTCTTATAGTAAGTATTCGAGAAGTACCTACGACTCATCAGGCAGTCGCATCGCACTGTACCCAACTTTAATTATTATTTGATAATTGCACTGGCTTTTCGCAAACAAACTCATAGTTTTAATTCCGTAGCTATAAAAACTAAGAACACGAGATGATTTTACAATCGTTTCAGATTTAAGTATTCCTAATTTCTGACTTGTTTTTAAAACTCAACAGACGACAACATCAATTCAATATTTGATGCGGACTGTCCTAGGTAAGTCATTTAAAATACCTTTATTATAGTGTACTTAGTAGGTACCTATTCAATAAAATGATACACAGGTAGATAAACAATTATTATGATTTATTTTTGGTTAGTGATTGGCTAATATAGATACATGTTTTAGTTGGATTTCTAGCATCTGAATGTAATCAAACGATGAGGTCAACTTATCTAAATGTTTCTTACTATTTTAATTATCATTGGCACGAAATTAACTTTCTTAGTCTAGATACACTTTGTTTTTTATTTGCAACCTTCCCTTCTGGAGAAATAATTTTATCGATGAATTGCTCCATTGCCGGATGCCAGTCTATCTCGGAATGCTATACCTGCATGTGCCTGCAAGAAAACAATAAAAAAGTTTATTAGCTTAGTCATATTAAATAGGTTTTTATTTTAAAGACTCCACACTATGTACCAATTTTATTTACCATTACCTATAATGTATAACTATTGTACCTTACCTACATAGGTTAAAGTCACCCCTTGTCAGTGATCATAACGGCCAAAAACTGCTCAAATTTGTGTAGGTTTTTTATTCATAAGTATAACAATTCAAAGCTAAGGTAAAGTTAATAAAGCACATAAAGTAAGCATTTAATAAAAACGGAAACCTCACATCATAGAAGGTACCTATCTCAATAAAGACATTTGACGGTAATTTATTTCTTGATATCATGACTCCCTGTGAGCGTGTAATGATTATACACTAAAACGGAATAGCACGGTAATGGCCCATACCTAATTCAACAATAGCTAAATTCTATTGCTGCCAAGTGGTGTACCTAACTAAAAATGAACCTTGGTATATTCTAAGAGTACGTATAACCTATACCACATAATAGTATTGTATTTCCTATTCTATGTTACCAATCTAGCGAAAGAATAGCTGAAAGGTCCTGCTTATCTACCTATTGTAGTTTTAACAATATAGTTGGTAACTATACTTTGTGTTGGCTGAAATAATGATTGGAAATCCGTAGAACAATTTTGTCAAAAAATCATTAACAGAGAGATCCTGTACCTGTGCATAATTAGCATTTATTATAAAATACGACTTATAATGTGCCTGATGGCAATTTATTTAAATTCAAACAATTATTCGTAAGCAACTGCTATACTATACCTAACATAAATTAATGTTAAGATGACACAGTAATTGAATTTTTTCATCATAATATTAGTTTTGACTTTCTTTTTTATTTGAAATATGCATGCATACTATGGTAGAACATAATTGTAACTACTATACTCTCAAGACCTTTGTAAAAACTTTATTATGTTAAGGCAAATAAATTCATCTTTATCTTTTACCTGATTACTATGATTAAGATTCCAAAAACCAATATTTAATTAAACATTTACATATTTTGCTAAGCTTAACCACCACCGTAGCTATAACAAACATATACTAGCCTCTGAACTCAGCCCAGGTTTATAGTCCAACTTGCACCAATACGTGATTAACTACACTGGATGTAAAAATAAAATTCAATATTTTATCACCGTCATCAACAGTCTCTAGAAGTCCACTGCTGGCCATAGGCCTCCCCCAAAAAGTGCCATCATAAGGAACCATCTTGTGGTACCTCGCATCCACCGACTTCGGACCATCGGATAATTAGTAAACATAATTAAAACAAATAGTTAGCCATCGATATAAATGTATTTCAACGTGAACACGTGGCTTGACTGAGCCAGTCACATAATATACTAGTATTAAGTCAACATTTTGAAACAGTAAACATAAGTCATAATCATTGGTAAATGTACTTTATCTTGCATTGAAATTCATGGATTATAAAAAATCTTGTCCTACTTATATTATTGGTAACATGCGCTTGTATCGCTGGTTAAACATAAATCAACACAAAGAGATGAAAGATTATTTAAACGTTACTTTTCTAGTTAAAACTATTTTCATTGATGTAGTATACCTACTGACTAGGTACCTATTATGATATAAAAAAACTTTCGCTAAACATAGCAATATATTGGCGTAACGTACCTATCATCCCATTAACTGTGTTTCGCAATAAATGCATTACCTACCTATGAACTTGATAACCTCAAAGGTATGTTTCAAATATTAAATAGTGGGCTGATTTGCACTTATAAATATTTAACTAACACAAAATATGGTTTATCGTGCTAATGAAGTATATTATTTTGTTGTAAGGATGCACTTGGAAGAAATGACCAACATTTCCAAACTACGAAGCTAGTTTTGGTCGTACCTTCAAAAGTATAAATAACTTGCTTCTGCTCACGGCTTCGCCCGCGTGGTACCCGGATAAAAATGTGTTATTCTGATACCTATATAAGCTATATTACTGTAAAGTTTCATCAAAATCCACTTTCATTACAGTGAAAGAATAACACACATCCATTCTCACAAACTTTCGCGTTTATAATAGTAGTAGGATAATGTCCTGCCATGTTTTGTATGATGGGACACGCTCATAAATAATCTTACGCATTGTCTAAATATTTTATTGTATTTCATGTGCATTCGTTGCTTTGCTTTTTCGATATACAGAAGGTTTTGGTGGACTAGACAAAAGAGTTTTTAAACAAAACTAAGATCCATTTTAGAAGACAACATAAACCACACAGATTATTTTCATTCGTCTTCAACGTGACAAATTAAACTAAACTTGAAAAAAAACCCTATTAATTAGACTACTAATTTTATAAGATTATTAGTGCTTTAATGACATCGCGAACACCAGCTCTCATACAAAAAAACCTGCCGCACTCTATATCATGTTAATCCTATGCTGACCATCGTCAGAAAATGGAATCTGAACTCCCGTCGGATGTCGTCAAAACTGAGAGCTTTGAGAGGTGATGATCCTGGGAACAGTTGCACAAATTTGCACCAAACATAGCTAAGAAGCAACTCACAAACACCAGCATACTACAAGGCCATAGACAAACCAACACACTTTGGCCTCGAACTAATAAATAACTCTTTTTTGAATCATAATAAATAACGATTTGACAATCAAATGACTTCGCAAAGACGCTAGTTGTCTGGATGGTCTAAATTTCTAAAAGGTATGTAAGCCAATTATCTAGCGAATTGTATTAAACAACGCAAGGACATTGTTGAACTCGTACCTAAATTAAATATTTAGGTAAATATTTAGGGAGTTAGGTCTCGTAATAGTTGTTGGGCTTTTACATAAAAGTTTTTAAATGTTTTAATAAAGTCTTCCTAAATATCCTATTAATTCTTCCTAAATATATTATTAATTCTCAAATTAGTAAAGGCATATCTATCTAATATCGTTATAAAATGATTGCATGATTTGTAAAAAACATAATGATGGTCATCATATTAATTGTAAAATTATACTTTTATTATATAAAACTTATAAGCAAAAGCAGACTAATGTTTTTGATATTACTCTGCTTTTCAGATTCTATAGCTACCTAATTAATGGAAAATACTCTTTGCTTTTACTCATTTTTGGAATTCATGGACAATTTCGAATTTTAATAGAAACCTACCGAAGTAACTATGCAGTTATTTTCCGTTATTTAAAATAACAATAGAAACCAAATTAAAACTAATAGATTACATAGGTTAAATAGCTTTTAGGGAGCAACTAACTAGGTTTTTCTTGATAATTTAATTATTTTATTGGAATGAATTTTAACCATAATTAGGCACCTCTGTAATAAGTTGGCTTTGGGAATATTCAAAATTGAATTAGAACCAACTAATGTAGATTTTTTTTTTTTCTAAATAATATTTAATTCTTTAAAGATTTGAAAGAATTTGGATGACCCTTTTGAGAGATAATTAGCAAAATTACCACGAATTATTGAATAGGTTCTTAGCAAATCACAAAAAATTAATAAGGTAGGTAGTATATTGTAAATTTGCCGTTTTTAATTCAATAATTCGTGATTGATAGGTAGTACACAGAAAATGACTTCCCATGAGTATTTTATAAGTCATGCAGTAGGTGGGTAGTTAGTGCTTTAGCAGAAGACATAATAAAACGACATGCAAAAAAGGTTTGCATAACAATTGAAAAAATATAGTACTATTTAGTTTGTACCAATTATTTTATCATTAATTTGTTGCAACAAGTTTTATATAATATTTTAGTAAACTAAGTTGGTATGCATCCAAGTGGTTAATACAATTATCAGACTAAAAAAAACTACAAAAACCACACAACCCTAAATTAGGTAGGGAAGATACCTATGTGACATACTCACCATACCAAACAAATGGAAGCACAATTCTATCTATACCTTACCCAACCCATGCTTGTAAAGTCTCTTTCTGTAAAAACCCCTGGATAAGAAGTATTTGATGACAAGAATGATGATGATAAAAGATAATAAGTACAGGAGACTTAGCATTCCGATGTCCAAGTCGGAGAAGGGGCTGGGCGCGCCGCCGGAGACAGCGGAGCGCGTGCGGCGCACGTCACGGAGACCCTCCGTCCCGTAGACCCCCTGGAGGTACTGGTACACGGCAGGCAGATTCCACGCGCCGCGTTTCAGCCGGCACATCTCACACCTTTTTATACTCGGGAATTGGATCTTGGGAAATTCGGGATCTTCAGTGACGTCACCGGCGAGCCTCAAATTCACTTCATTATGTGATATCCATAACCAAAGAACTGCCTTATCATTCTCCTTCACATCAAATAATCTGTTTCTCTCAGCCATAGCTTGAAAGTGTTGTGAGCATTCTGTGCAGCCAAAGAAATGTTTGACATATCCATGCATAGCTCTCAAGACTTTGGGGCCTTCAGAGCCTGATTTTCTTGCAGCATTCACAGTTAGGGTGTGAAATAAGGCCCACAATCCACATGTGTATCCTCGGTACTGAGGAAGACTGCCTCTGCATGCGATGTAATCATTTGAATTGGATAAATATACAGGAGCATATTCCTCTTCCAATCTTTTGACAGTATCATACAGTTCACTTCCGCTCCAAGTAGTTTTGGTTTGGATAGTAGCTTTTAATCCAGTAATATACTCTTTTAGATTACCCCTGAATGGGAATGATGTTATAAGGACCTCCAAGTAGTCCAATAAAGCTTGTAAAGGCTCTCCATTCAAAGTCTGGTATCTATTTATTTCCGTGTGTAAACTGGTTTTTATAGTTTTTTCTAAGTCACTGTAATAGACAGCATCAGAATTGGTCACTACATGGTTGTCTGCATCAGAATGATTTTTGGTTTCTTTGGGAATGTTGGGTACCTTTTCAGGAAACACATAGTTTTTGGATTTCAAAAATGTATTGATAGCCTGCAGAAGTTTTGGAGTGGTAGGATCTTTAGGAGTGAGGTTAGATGTCTCCAATGTGGATTGAATAGCGATGAGACCAGGAAATTTTTGTATCTTTGATATTTCAGCCAGTTTACTAGTTTCATGCACCCTCTTCAGTCTTACATCTTTATAGTGGTGTATATCAAGAGCAAGTTCTGATCCTACTATGGAGTTTTCATTTTCAAACACGAGAAATGTGTAAAGCACTGAGGTTGGCACATTCTTCACAGCATTTCTGTAGGAAGTGTATGAAGCAATACTAAGCGAGGGGGCTAACGGAAGGCGCCCAAGTGATTGTTCAGATTGCATTTTGAGTATGAGCTGAGCTTTCAGTTTATCTTCTGTGTCAGTCTGCTGAATTCTCTCACCAACATTTCCATTGGCTTTGATATAATTTTCATGCAAGTATCGCAGTGTCGGATAGCCCATTACTTCAAACGTTCTACAAATTTCATTGTTCTCTTCAACAGAGCAATCAATGGCCCCTAATCTGATAATGTCTTTCCAAGAAGCCAATTCCCCAGCTAGACTCTTAAATTTCGGCGCAAACGCTCTGCAATGACCGCAGTAGCTATTATAAAACTGTATGACCAGTGCGTGGGGCTGACGGTACACACTCCTTTCAAAATTTATGTTTGTTAGTATATCAACTAAATCGGACTTACTGTATAGTCCTTGTACATCTACATCGCCGTCTCCCGGTATGACTGCACCATACACTGCGGCACCGCACGCAGCGATGCAAAAAACAATGTAGCACCAATTCATGGTAATCCTCATAATTTTGACTCTTAGCTCACACTCTCAAATAGCATATAAAAAATGAGATTCCAGAAAATTGCTATCTTCTCATAACACCACGATAGCTATCCTATGACACGTTAAGCTCGTCTCAGCTGTCTGGCTGGCAGCGCGTATTATGATATCCATCAACCGTTTACTACTTTTTCAACTATTTATTTCAGCTCCGGAACTAAAGTTTAGGCGACACCACCTGAAGGCTACGAAGCTTCAGACATACTGGTTCTCTGAGATTTCAGTATTGAATTACTCTAATCTGACCAAACCATGCTCACGTTTTAAATGTGTGTTACTTTAATCTTTGGCGTAGATAAATGAACCAAGTGCTAAGTACTTTCTTTACTGGTTCTCTGTCACTGTTCACTTCTTGAATAGGGCTTTTTTAACTGTCAGAATTCTGCCAAAGGCCGTTTCATGTTAGTGTCATATGTCATAAACTTTGGAGATGTGTGGTTATTGAGAATATTATTGGTTATAATTTAGTGATCTTTTTACCTTACAAGATGATTTTACAATAATTATGTTACTTAAAGATTAAATGTTATTCATATTTACAAATTTACATAGAATACAATTTATTAAATAGTCGTAGTCTCTGCCTACGCACACTGGTTCCAATTGACGAAATCAGGAACATAGAAGTCTAAGTCCGAATTTTGATCTGATTTTTTGGAATTAAGGTCTTTGGGTGATTCTAAGACTTTTTTTTGATATTCCTACCCGTTTTCAAGAAAAAAAATGTTACGTTTTTTTTGTATGGAGAAAATACAAAAAAAATTTTTTTGGATTATTTCCTAAACGGGCCAAGATGTTAAAACCAAACCTTGCAGGGATTATAGAGGACATAATACTTTGCTTTATCTTCAAAATCAAAAACGGCAGGCGTTAATAACAAAAAAAATCGATGTTTCATTTCGCACTTGATGGATACTTAAATAGTGCTATTTTAATAATGTAACTTCAATCCATGGATAAAAAAATGGAATAAGTAATAATAATAATAGCACAATAGCTTAGATACCTATTCAGGTACATAGTAGGTACCTGTCGTCTTGGTCTTGGACCTGGTATTGTTTTAGCTAGAGGCTCTTTTGCAAGGCCGAATATCCTTTATCACGTTACCTGTAAGTGCCTTCTTTTCTTATCTTATCTATCCCTACCAAGTTATGTATCTTAAATATTATTATCAAAATAGTAGTCATTCGATTATCGGTTACTTAAATTTCAACACGTACACGCACTTTCTCTTTAATATGTCTCAGTTTAAATCAAATTTGTATGTATATATCCTACTAAAATCAAGTGGGAATATTAAAATTAGTGATAGTGGGGTTCTCATCACACAGCACTTACAAACAAAAAGTCAACACAAAATTTTCAGACTCCTCAGTATTTATGACAAGCCTTTACGCCTTATGTGTGATGATGTGGTAATTTGGCAAAATCCACGTCCATCATCAACTAATAACTGCAGGCCGATTATGTTCGAATTATTCAAGGAAACAAAAGAATATATTCAGAAAAACACAGCAGCTATGGATGAAGAAATAGCAAACCAACACCAACTAAAATATGTAAGTCCTAGTTATTATTTACTATGCATGCGACATAAATTTTACCGTGAAAACCGTTATAGTCCTTCACTGTTTTTTATCTTAAGTATGTGTTCATTTTAACGATCTTCATTTTTATAATTATCTTTTAATTTCCTTGCAGATGACATAGAAGTTTCTCATGATCTACATATGACGATGATCGATGGAAAAGTTAGCACAGCTTTGTCAGAAACCTTATCACATGCGAATTGTAATATTTGCCATGCAACACCAAAAGAGATGAACAATTTAAGCTTAGTTTTAGATAAACCAGTTGCTGAAAATATGTATAAATATGGTTTATCTTCGCTGCATATGTGGTTGAGGTCTATGGAATGTATACTGCACATATCATACAACATGGACTTTAAAAAATGGGCTGCAAGAGGTGAAGATAAACTCCTACAAAAGACCAAAAAATAATTAACTTAGCAAGAGTTTTTTCAGCGCACAGGTTTGTTAGTGGACATTATCAAACAAGGCTTTGGCACCACTAATGATGGCAACACAGCTCGAAGATTCTTCAGGGACTAAGAGAAATCAGTTCATCAGATTTGCAGTTATCTTACAGTCCATATCTTGTGGTAAAAATATTAATATCCCGAACTTTAAAAAATACTACAAAGAGACAGCTGAATTATATGTACAATTGTATCCGTGGTATTATATGCCATCGAGTATACATAAACTGTTAATACATGGAGCAGAAATATGTCAGCATTTCAGTTTTATACCTGTAGGAATGCTGTCGGAGAAGCATGTGAAGCTCGCAATAAGGATTTCAGAAACATCAGGGAAAGACATTTCCGCAAAATAGGACGGAAAGAGACAAATACAGATATAATCCATCAGTTCCGATCCTTATATAACTAGCATTAGACCAAAATCCATAGCGAGGAACGAAATGGAACATTTCCCTGATGTTAATGATCTCCTAATAGACGATGAGCCAATAATGCAAAAAGAATCATCTGAACATGAAGATGTAGATAGTAGCTTAGCTTACCCATTAGAATAAATAAACATATTTATGATTTCTATAATAAGAATAACTTTATTTGATAAAATAACAAAACTTAATAAACAACAATGTTATTTAGATCTAGGTTGTTAAATTACTGTTTTGTGGGTACAATTAAAATAAAAGCCGGTAAAAAATACAGTTTGAGAACACTTGCCTCCCGTGCTAGTTTAAAACTGTGTTACGGCAAGGTAGTGGATTCTCGTCCCATATTAATACGGACTACTACTATGTATATTAAACTATAAGAATTACCTACATATGTGTGATAACCTTATTATTGTTGTAAAATTCATTTTTTGTTTGCATTTTTGTGTTTACATAAATTAATTGAATTATGTTGTATATTATACTTGTTTATAACATTTTAGTTTCAAATTTGCTTGATTTTACATTAAAAACTTATTTTATTGTTAATATTTAACCATCATAATTATTATTGTTGTATAAAATACACGAACTTTTCTAAAAATATGTTATGTATAAAACTAATAAGAAATAAAATTACTTTAAACACTCGAAATCGTATTTAGAATGTTTTTTCCTCTTTTAGAATCAAAACAAATTATAATAATAGATAGGAACACTAAGGTTCAGGCAGGTAAAAAAATCTTAATTGTAGCTAATTAGGGCTCTAGCTAAAACAATACCAGGTAGAACCCAAGACGACAGGTACCTACTATGTATCTAAGCTATTGTGCTATTTTTTTTTTTTTTTTTTTTTATCCATGGATAAAAAACTTTCAGTAACATTATTAAAATAACACTATTTAAGTATCCATCAAGCGCGAAATGAAACCACAATTTTTTTTTTGTTTTTAACGCCTGCCATTTTTGAACGGGCAGAGATATGAAGTAGATGTTTTTGAAGAAAAAGCAAAGTATTATGTCCTCTATAATCCCTGCAAGGTTTGGTTTTAACACCTTGGCCCGTTTACGAAATAATAAAAAAATACTTTTGTTCTCCATACAAAAAAACGTAACATTTTTTTTCTTGAAAACGGGTAGGAATATCAAAAAAATGTATTCCATATAAAAGTCTTAGAATCACCCAAAGACCTTAATTACAAAAAATCAGATCAAAATTCGGACTTTGACTTCTATGGCCCTGATTTCGTCAATTGGAACCAGTGTGCTACGGGACCCCTACGGAGGGGTCTCCGGGAAACAGTGTAAGAACAATTTCTTGTTTGTAAGGTAGGTAGCTGTTCCGTTGGTAGGTCAAAGTTATAAAATAATTCGTGAACCGTGTGACGACGTTTTACCGGTATTGTACCGATATACTAGAGATCCTAATGAATCGGTAGAATACTGCATGCAGTTGACTTTTCATAAATTTGTCAAATGTCACATTCAGTTCAGTCGAAAAAAATTACCTGTTCTGTTTTCTGCCCCGTCGGCCGTCTTTGTTGTTTTGCCTGGTGGAAAATAACGAAAAAACTGGAATCAAAGGTAAAATCTCAAGATAATTCAGCATATGAGATGTTGCAAGTAGTTCAGTGCGCTTACGTACACGTATAGCTTGATATTGTAGAACAGTAGTGGACTAGACTGTCAAGTATGTCTTAAGGCCCGGTCAAGCTGACGCGGTGGCGGTGCTGGCCGATCAAGGGAAAAGTTCCTCAAGGGTCAATCTCCAAAATTAGCGTATTTGGTTGACCTCTCTGGTGCTTTTTAAATATTGATATTATTGCTGTTCTGTATTTTTATTTTGAAAAGGAGATGTCTCAATAAGCCTATTTTCATATTGGCCCCTAATTTTCTCAACCAGATACCAAAGCCATCAACAAAATAATGATTTGAATTAGAAAAACACTATAAATCAGATAAATTATTTATTTTTAAATAGTCAGACCACATTTAATCAGTTCAGGGTAATTAGGCCACAACACTTTTATCCAAATCACTTGCTACATTATACTTTCTTCTGTTATTTTACTGAGGTACACTAAAAAAAAACTTAAAAAAACACCATTAACACTTTATTATTAAAAAAAATACTTTTAATTCATAAGTCCCCAATGGGTACCAATTTAACTTCTTTTTTAAGCTTTGTCTCGATTTTATCCAGCCACTGAGCATATAAGTATGTCTGGAAGCTACCCTTATTTTAGCAATTCTGCGTCGCTCAGCCAACTTCTTTCTCTCTTGTTTTCTTGTAAATTTTTTGGAAGCGTTGTTGTGGTCTGAAACAAATGTATCTTGAAAACACCTTAATTGTTGTAAATAACTTGACAACATGTAAGACAAGCATGTTACACAAACTCTCAAATCTTCAAGATCTTCAATGATGGTCTAAGAGCATAGTCTACACTACATAAGGTGGACATCTGCACTTTGTAATAATTTATGACTGATATATACAAAAGAATGTACAGCACCAGTTTGCATGGTCTAGGGATGTGCGTTATTTGTATTTGATCAATTTTTTTTGGATCGTTATGGACGTAGGGTTCGATCCAATCTGTGGATCGGATCACATATCATTGATCCGATTTTCAGAAGATGGATTCAAAAGATCGTATGAAATAAAAACAAAAGGTAGGTAGTTTGTAATATTATATTTTTAAAACAATAATTTTGAAAGACCTTTTTTATCCAGCTTTTTACGTCTCTCACTTAAAGTCAAATTAGCTGACGAATACAGTCGCTCTGACCGCCAGATAATGCTAGTAATCTAAACAAAGTTCAAGTACTGATCATGGCCCGATAACAGTTTTGCAGAAACATGATTATGTTGTTAATAGTTCACGATTAATTCGATCTTCGCGAATCGATTTCTGATGTTGTTTAATCGATGCGCTAGTTAATCAATGGCTTTTAAACGATCCGGAAATGGATCGTTTGTTCGCGATCCGATCTTCTATAAGATCGGATCGGATCGGCGTATGCCTTTGTAGTCGGTCACGAATTATGGCTATTACGTGTCTTTTTTTATAATAGGTACAAAAGGGTTACTAGAGAGTAGCATCTAAATATTGAGATGCGCAAAATAAATATATTGAAGGAACGGAGTATTAAATATTTTTTTGTGCATAATATTTAAATCACTTGATCTTTAAAACCCTAATAACTCAGTAATTCAATAGACAAAATTTGATTCACACATCTTTATGTTCAATCTATCATGCTCTACTATTATCAATGGTTACAATTGATTTTGCACCTTGTTCCAAAGGGCATAGAAATAGTTCCAAATTTATAGTTGATAATGACAGGACAGTGTTCATACGAAGTTTAATTTAATTTCCTGTGGTTTAATTAAAAATGTCATGTGAAACGCGGTTTGCTGAGCGGCGCACGCATCCTCATCCCCTCCCCCTTCGGGCGGCGCTCGGGATCAATACGTTGTATCCGTTAGCATAGACTAACTAGTCTATGCTCGGGTCGGACTTTACCAGCGACTAGTCAATTGATAAATCTAGCATCTAGTGTTATGAATTTATCGCAAGGTGTGGGTGTGGTAGTGGTTACCTGATAAATCAATAGTTTCGCGACGGCGCATTAACGATGCCGCATTGCAGACATGCAATGACATAACGGTATCTTATGTGCTATTGCTCAACTTCCTCCATGAACACTAGCTGTTGAATCTACTACACAAAATCGTAAGTCTTGTTTATTGTACTAATCCTAAATAGGAGTTCTGAATAAATTCAGACTGTTGTCTTTGTTCAATACTTTGAACAAATAAGTTACCTATAGCAATTCAATCAAATGATGATACTGCCCAACTGGCCGCATTGTGAAAGCAGCATAGATATAGGATGGCCTACTTTTGCCCATATTGTGTATCTAAATGAACACAGGTTTTCTTGGACCCAGCTAAAAGACTACTTGTATGCCTGAGTGTTGAGTGAGGCTAATAATAATCACCAATAACAAAACTTATTTCTGTCTCTTTAACCAATTGGCAAATTTATATCTCTTTTCTGATTAGAATAGAGAAACAGAATAGACAAAACAATTGTCTTGGTGCTCAAGCTTGATAATGATGGCTGGTAATTTGTTGGTATAAGTACAATTGAAGTTTAATTTCCAGGGATCTTGAGCGAAGATGTCCGGTCGCAATATCCGTCGACTGGTGGCGGAGAGGGAGAGGGAGGAGCGAGAAAGGAACAAGAATGAAGAGGATGATGAGCTGGAAGAGTATTCGCCTCACTTCGTGCGCATGAACCCAGCTTTTGAAGGGGTTTGTTATGATGCATTATTTTGTAACTGTTGAGGCTTTTTATTAGACAGCAAGGATCCTCACAGGAAACTACTTCAGAACGGAGTTAGGCTGGCTATCCAACTAGCCAGAAACTGCCATGCATAATGAACCTACCAAGAATTTGAATGCAAAGCAGTGAAAATTCACTGGCTGATGATATTTGTTTTAAACTCTGGAATATTTGTGTCATTTTAACCAACAGTACTCTGTGACTGTGGTGTGACAAAGTCACTAATGTGGACGGTATGAATCACCACTATTTTTGCTATTTCGTGTAAAAAAGTTACTACCGTGACATACCCCATGACATTGACTTTGATTTTGGAGCAATGTATTTTATAATGTCATAAATCCGGACCTGCATTAATACGTGAAATGCTTTCAACAGCTGGAAGTAAGCTCGGACTCGGATTCTCACTCAAACTCTCACTCAGACTCGGACTCTCACTCAAACTCTGACTCTCACTCAGACTCTGACTCTCACTCAGACTCTGACTCTGACTCTGTATCGGAGCTTTCCGTACTAAGCGATCAACAATATCAAGATGAAGCAGCTGCTGTCATACCAGAAGAAGACAAGTATGGCTCTAAAAAGAAGGTGTACACCCACACTGAGATTGAAAATCAAAATAAGAGAAAACAACGCAAAAACAAAAAGAAAGCCCATAAGAAACCAGATGAGGTTGGTACATAGTTCATTGTATTTTGAATCTGCTCATTTAATAATTCCAGGCAAGAGCAAAATTGGAACCACACAAAAAACAACAGTTCTTTGAAAAGTGTTAAAAGTAGTTAGTAGTAATACCAGTTTTTTTTTTTCAAAAAAGACTATTGGAATGGTCTGGGTGCTTGTTGCTGATAATCTTTGTAATGTCTGAATCAACCTAGAGTTGCAAACATTACTGCCCTCTGTCTAAGTTTATACCTATCTGAGCTTGAGCTGACTCTTTATCTGGCTCAATGTAATATGAAAAAAACTAATACTTTTATAATTATTTTTGTTTGAATTACAAAATTTATGTGATTGGCTTCTTATATTACAGATGGATGAAGTGGAGTGGTCCGTGCAAGAAGTAAACCGCATGCTGGGAGCACCGCCAGAAAAGCCAAAAGAAGTTTTCGTTGATCAGAAGGCTCTAGATAAGAAGAGGATATTTTATGTTCATCCCAATGACATCAATGTCAACTATGAACTATCCAAGGTGTTTGGTGAAGATGGCAGAGTCAAGTAAGTCAAAAATAAACGGTTGGACTATTTATTGAAATCATAAGAATCATTTAGAAACGTCAAACTATTAATGGTGATTACTTATGAGTGAATCTGTATCCTATCATTGCTTGCAGGAAAGTCCGAAATGGCACTCGCAGAATGAGACATCAGATTGGATTGTCACTGGACGTCTTCCCATTACAAGTGAAAGGTTTGCTTTTAACTATATGTCTATGATATTGGAATTTTATTAGTTCGCGTTTTAGAAATAACATACAAAAATATTTGTTCTTTTGCAGGCCTTACCATGACCCGCTATAAGATGGAGGGTGACATAAAATTTTTCAAGTTCGAGCATTCGCATGACTACAAGGCGCGCTGTCACGCCCTATCAGACCAGCTGAAGATAATGCTAACCAATAATGTCCGGCACGAGAACAACTTGCACTCTGAGAACTGCGTCGAGGCACTTTTGGAGGTAACATTTACCTGCAAGCTTTCGTTTTAGTTCCCTGACGCTCACTAGATGGCACTATACTACAAGGCGCGCTGTCATGACTCTACAGAGCAAGGATGAACGATCTTGGGCCACCTCAATCCCCAGACTTCCTACAATCTTCATAAGCGGTTCAGTATTTGGATGTTGGTGTTGTGCTCTTTATGCAAATTTAAAATCAAAGTATGTATTTTATATGGTTCTAGAATTGCGACTTCCTCTACTACATAGAAGAGCATAAGGCGGCCAACCAAGCTTTGGAGCAAGCCATCTACCACATGCAGATGGTAGGGGAACCATCATTCAACTTCGTTGACGTAAGCACCTATATTGTCCACAACAAAAAAGTATTCGAACATTCTTTGAGCAAATTAAAGAATTAAATAAACAATGACTGAGGATATCTTTTAAATGAGGCTCTTGCTAAACATTCATTATAATTTATCGAAAAATGTTGCAGGGCAAAACTCGTTGCGAGTATGAGTTTGTGGAGAACCGGCCCTTGCTAATCGCTATTCTGAAGTACATTCATGTGCTGACGAACATAGCCTGCCACCGCACCGCCTTGGAACTCGCCAAGGTGCTGCTCAACTTGGACCCGAGCGACCCCCTCGCGGTGATCTTCATAATTGACACGCTGGCTATAAGGGCCCGCAAACACCAATGGCTACTTGACTTGATTGAGTACTGGCGGGATGAAAGGCAGGCGCACCGGCTCTTCCACATGAGATACTCGCAGTCGCTCGCCATGTTCCATGTGGCTTGCAAGAAGAAGGACTACGGTTCGTTTTTTCTTTTACCTGCAAAGCGTTTTTATATGCGTTGATGTAAGAGGTTGTTTGTTTTTCTATAAGGTACCATCCCTGAAACGGCTTATCGGACTGTAACACAACAGGTTATTAGGGGTTTTCACAGCATGCCAATAGGGAGCGCTGTGACCGATAATGGATGTACAAGTGCAGCAATATAAAGTTTTTAAAAAATTAAAACTAAGTCTCTTTCTTAGTATGTAGGAGCTAGATTTTTAAATTATAACATGCTTACAGATGGGATCGATGCAGCCAGTTTCACTCTGATGAAAGCGATAAAGTATTTCCCGCCGGTTGCCATGAAGATCATTGAATACTCCCATCTGCCCGTCCCAGCGGATATACGGAATCATGAGATCTTTGTTCCGCCATCGAACATCCCGTAAGATTCTATAATATTTACAACTACATTCTGCCCACAGCCTCGCCCAATAAAAAAAACGATGTTAGTGTTGTAGCTGTGTATGTTGATAGGCAAATACATGCAGGCTTTCACTCGCATCCCAGTCAAGCAGTCTCTACGAGACTAATTGACTACAAACCGAATGACAGGATGAATATAATTTCTGGGTGTTTCTGTTGATAACATCAGCCAATATGTATCTAATCCAAAAAAAAAAGGGTTTAAAACAAATACATAATTATGCTATTTGTGTATGTGTTGGTTGATTGTCACAAATGTTTGTTACAGAGTGAGCAAGGAGTTGAACGAGCTGATGGAGCTGTACGCGTGGATGATAACACCGAGGTTTCGCGAACCCCAAGTTTGGAAGTGGTTCTTGGATACCGTTGTGGATCTGTGCGACGAATACGACCGAGATCCCGAAATTGAGGTAACAGACAACAAAAACAAAGTGCTCAAGAGTGGACCCCCTGCCCCCTTAGACTACGACTACTTTCCTGTGGAAAGATTAAATTGTATGAAATAACATTTTCTGTTAGGATATTACGGTACGCTAGCGCCATCTAGTAAAAAGTGGCGCGGAATTAAGAGCCCGTAATTTGAAGCCTGATAGCGCCATCTAGTAAGAAGGAGCGACATTACTGTGCATGAAAACTAAGCGTGAGGTCTAGAAGCCGGACAGGCTATTGTTACGCGCGCGGTTAGGATATTACGGTACGCTAGCGCCATCTAGTAACAAGTGGCACGGAATTAAAAGATATTTCCTGCAATTTGAAGCCTGATGGCGCCATCTAGTAAGAAGGAGCGACATTACTGTGCATGAAAACAGCGTCAGGTCTAGAATCCGGACAGGCTACAGTTACGCGCGCGTTATGATATTACGGTACGCTAGCGCCATCTAGCAACAAGTGGCGCGGAAATAAGAGATATTTCCTGTAATTGTAATGAAGCCTGATGGCGCCATCTAGTAACAAGGAGCGACATTACTGTGCATGAAAACGGTATAGAACGGGTGGGTTCTAGAATAATCGTTACGCGGACAAATTCAACTGACCCATTAGATGATCAAAGGTTTCTTTCTACGGATAACCTCTTTTACTGACATGACGCCATAAATGACCTTAATATTCTTACATTTGTCTGGATAAACCAAACCACCACAGCCCCTATATTCTGTATCTGAACGACGAACGTTTGACAAGTTAAATTATTTTCACTAGCACATAGATACTATCAATGAATACGGGCTTGTGATGATAATTTGACTTGTGAAATAGACTGATGGGATTCTAGACACAATAGGAAATCTACTACTGTCTCGGTCAGATCTGTGTTTAAGCGTTAAACACGATTTTTCTTTTTGATAGGATGATGTGCGAGAGAGCGCGAGGATCCGTGCTCTTATGTATCGCAAGTTCCCGGTACAAGTAAAACGCCACCTGTACGTCATCAGACCCATGGCTGCGTACATATCTGAAGGGGTAAGATAGATAACTTTTTTTTTAACAGCCAACATACACTAGCACCGCCACGATCCACACTAGGATACCCTGTGACGTATCCGGCACTACAAGTACCGTGGTACCAGAACACCCAGACCCGGAAAAAACATCTGCATAACATTTTTTTAATTAAAGGCGTTAACGCCTGTAGGAAGAATGAATTGTATGGAAACATCAATGAGCTGTCACTTGACTGCTGCCAAGTTTTTCCTTGGCGTATTTGCGTTAGCGTGAGAGGAGAACTAAGCGTGAGATATTTGTCTAGACTTGTCGATTACCCCTCGTGACCAGTTATAATATGATTTCAGCGCATGCCGCATACCAACACCAGTGTCGCTTACAATCCTTATCCGTGCGAGGGGACGTGTATCGACACCTATAAATATTTCACGGACTGGCTGCAACAGGACGTAGAGCCGGATAACGCGTTCTTGGCTCTAATACAGGGCATTTATCCCCAATTGTACCAAATAGGGTAAGCTATTCTGGAGATATAGGCATGGTACATAGAAAAAGTAATACTTGATGTTTTTTCTATTCTATAAAATAAGATAAACCACAAAGATATCAGCAAATCCCTAAAGCAAATTGCCCTGTCAAACTCAACTATATATTTAAAAAATAATGTTAATGTTTCCATTATGTAATTATGTGTGACCTGCTTTTTAGCTTATGTTAATTTTTTTTTTGTGAAAATGCCTCTTTTTTTAGTATAAAACATATATAATATAATTAAAAATTATTTAATTAAATGATTATTAATAAAAAATTTGCACTTGTTTGTATCATGGCTGAAAAACCCCGCATATATCGACACAGAGTTAGGTGACGCATTATTTATATTATATAAATTTATAATATGACTATAATTATATCTCGCATCGTGAATTTAGTGTAAGTATGCAAAAAAATAGATAGTATTTGCTAAACATAAACTTTTGAACTTACAGTTTATTTTCATTGCCTGATCAGCGCCAATGATTCTACACAAAGGCGGACTTGTCTGGGTTACACTATGGCGGACAGACAGCTGATGAATTGCGAGCGCAACTTATCAGCTGTCTAGCTGTTTTCAGATCTACTTGTATATTAACGACTTCTTCAGTGTCGCTATGTAGAAAGGAGACTGGAATTATTTTGAGACAGGCGGGTGGTAAGTTGGCTGTCTGACTTCGTGTAAAGTGTCAAAAAGGCGCTGTTGTAATTTCAAAGTCCATTGGATATAAAAGGTATACTTCGTCCGGTTTTATAATAATAAATTGCGTTTTTAGCTCCTCTAATGGAAAAAAACGGAAAAAAACTATCACTTCGTTGCCTGTCTGATTAAACCCTTTTTCGGCGGAACGCGTGAAGGTATCTAGTAGACATTAATAAAAAAAAACGGGCGTTTTTTTTTTAATTTATATGATACCAATAGAATATTTTATGATGACTTGGCTTTTACGCTAAATAAAGCTTTCTCTTTTTCTTCAGCAGTTGTAGGTGTTGTTTTATTTGTTGCTATGGTATTATTTGATGCAATGCTGGATTCGATTTAGCGTTTGTAGTTACTAAGGCACGATGAAAAAAGCCTGTACATGTGTTTGGGGTAAGTGAATGTGAACACACGTGACACGTTTGTATTGTTATGAAATAGTCATGTAGACATGAAATTTCTTGTCTACATTACTATTTCGTAGAACTCTATACAGGGTGATTCAAGCAACTTGATACTACGGAAATATACGAGGTAATCAGGATTGAAGCAAGCGTTTAATATGTAAATTTTTGCAAAAGTCTTTGTTAGATTATTTTGAAAAACTTAACTGTTCAACAATTGCTTAAGCTGTAATAGCTGACATACCTGGTGGTGATTTTTGTCTGGCACGGGGTCCCCCATCGCTCTACTGCAATTGGACCATGATCATTGAATCACACTGTATAGTTTGTAAACTATCTTCACTTAAATTCGATGGAAACAAAGCCCATAAGACCACTGGACTAATATTTTGCCGAGGTACCTATTTGTCTTTTACCGCTGTTATTTAAGTAGTTACGAGTATGGTGATGTCCACATCGTTCTTACAGGAGACGCAGCATGTCCGAAATGCTGGCACGCATGGATGGGATGGAGATCACTGTGAGTGGAGGCAGCTATTTGGTGATCGGCCCCCGTTTATACCACTCGGCCGAGGAGCCGGAAGACGAAAACGAGGTCCGTTTTATACACCTTTCCTTGTCACTCGATACTATCTCTAATTCAATCCAATACAGTTTAGGTATTTTTTTAATTTTTCCGTCTTGTGTCATTTCTATCGACTATAATCTCGAAAATTACCTTGAAACAGAAGATAATCAGAATCCAATCCAATACTCTACTTCTTTCGCCGAATGCACCATAATATTGTTAATTGTGCAGCTCCGCACATACCGCGTGGTGTTCCTGCGCCGACCCGTGCCCACGGTGGATGGGCAATGGGGTCCTCCTCTCCGGGAGGACGAAGAGTATGACGACCTGTATGAAGTGGTGGAGCAACACGGCGGCCTCCACGTGGTCCTCCACCAGCTCGCCGGCGAATACGAGGACGACCGTCCGCCCTTCTACAATGTTGAGGACCTGGAACACCCAGAGCATTAAATCCTCTGTTTATTTTTTATAGATTCGGCCAAGCCAATTGTAAATCGAAAGAGATAAAATAAACTCCGCGCCACTAAACCTTTCAATTTGTAACCTTTTAAGTCAAGAGCTTTAGAATAGTTCGCTTTTGGAAGTATTACCACCGTGCCTATTTCTGCCGCCGAGTAGCAGTGCGAGCATTGCTGTGTTCAAGTTTGAAGCGTATAGAAGCCGATGAAATTTTTGGCACTATTCACCTGTCGCATTTCAAAAATGAGAGTCCATTTCAAAAATGGTGGCGAACTTCCTTCACTCGTTATCCCGACCTCTTTATGTGGCGCGTAGTTTTTTTTTCTTGTTCGTGATGTATAGCCGGCAAAGAAATCGTTTAAAATATAATTTTGGCTGCATCGATTTTTATTTCTTTATATGTCGAATTTTGTATTTTTTTCAAGATCTTATTAATTCAAAATGTGGTCTGCTTTATTTACTCAAGTATATATAAGGAGTTTTTCTTAAATGTCTTTTATATAACCTGTAGTATGTGTCTTTAGAATTACTTATCTTAGTGTTGAAAGTCAAATCTCAAAGCTTAGTCAAACTCGGATTGTTTCGGACTTAGTATCTTGTCAAACTACCAACCAACCTCACCATATTGGGTACCAGTTCATTTATATGCAGACCTAACGTAATATAACATATTATAATATTTCAAAATAAAAACAACCTCTGGGAGACCTTTCGCTTGTACGCGGATGCCTGTATACATTCAGTCACGAAACAAAAACTGGCAGAGTAAGTTAAGAGTAGGAACCCTCATATATAAGAAGGGATTTAGTTTATAATACGGTGTCTATGTAGTGTGTACGTTTAGTCTTTGGTGAGGAAATTGCTTTTAGAAATGCCGTATTTTAAAACAATATTTTTAGTCGTATACTGTTAGCCCAAGGGCAGTAGTAAGGATTATATACTTTAATCAAGAAATAGATTGGTGTTTTAGTCGTTCAATATTATAACCGTAGAATGATCGATGTCTTATACGTAGGTACCTACTAATATATTATTAACATCTAATTATTTAATAATTACTAAAATATTGGTATTTTTGGTCTTTCAATATTATTGCTGTAGAATGATCGATGTCTAATACGTAGGTGTCGTAATACTGTTAGCCCAAAGGCAGTAATAAGGATTACATACTTTAATCATGAAATAGATTGGTGTTTTAGTCGTATTATAACCGTGGAATGATCGATGTCTAATACGTAGGTACCTACTAATATATTAATAACGTCTGTACTAAATATTTAATAATTACTAAAATTTTGGTATTTTTGATCCTTCAATATTATTGCTGTAGAATGATCGATGTCTAATACGTAGGTGTCGTAATACTGTTAGCCCAAAGGCAGTAATAAGGATTACATACTTTAATCATGAAATAGATTGGTGTTTTAGTCGTATTATAACCGTGGAATGATCGATGTCTAATACGTAGGTACCTACTAATATATTAATAACGTCTGTACTAAATATTTAATAATTACTAAAATTTTGGTATTTTTGATCCTTCAATATTATTGCTGTAGAATGATCGATGTCTAATACGTAGGTGTCGTATACTGTTAGCCCAAGGACAGTAGTAAGGATTGCATACTTTAATCATGAAATAGATTGGTGTTTTAGTCGTTCAATATTATAACCGTAGAATGATCGATGTCTAATACGTAGGTACCTACTAATATATTATGAACATCTGTACTAACTATTTAATCATTACTAAAATTTTGGTATTTTTGATCCTTCAATATTATAACCGTAGAATGATCGATGTCTAATACGTAGGTACCTACTAATATATTATTAACGTCTGTACTAAATATTTAATAATTACTAAAATATTGGTGTTTTTGGTCTTTCAATATTATGACCGTAGAATGATCGATGTCTAATACGTAGGTACCTACTAATTTTAATGTATGTTCTTCATATTTAATCATTATCAATGTCTGTATTTAATCAATGTTTATTGATTTATTGGAATTCGTGTTTAGTCGTTCAATATACATTGCTTAATAAGCGTAGCAGGATATATATCTAAATGTCTTATAGTATAATTTTACTTTATAATATCTTTATTAGTATTCTCATTATTCTTTATTATAATCATATCTGTTATCATCCCAATTTTGAATCAAAGTACAATGAAATCCTCACAATTTTTTTGGTTACCAAATTTATATAGTTTGACGTGATATTAACTTAACAAAAAAATTAGGTAAATTTAAACCCCCGACATAAATCATAGTAATTTGGTTAAAGTTTAGGTTTTGCATTTCTAAGGGCCATAAGATAAATAGTAGTTTAAACTTTGGATTTCGTAAATCTACGATAAAAGTTAATCGATGAATCGTAGAACAGAACAAATTTGTGGATCAACTACCATTAAACATATGAAATAATGAAAGATAGAAGATTAAACTTGCTCTTGTACCTTAAACTACTATTGATCTTACGTCCCTAAGTGTCACTTAGTTAATCCCTAGGTCTGGTCTAAAGATCTTTGGATTGGACATCAACACTATCAACATTTGAAATTTACCGTGGAATCGCGAAGCTAATGACCGCGGGCAATTTCTTATCAATTTTGGAGTTATAAGTAACCCATACCGAAACAAATATCTGCAGAACATGCAAACATTTGTACGGCAGTGTCAATCAAACTCGCACCTCTTGCGTCTCAGCTCGGCTACTCACCCACCGCGCTACTGAGATCGCCATTTATTACTGCAATCATAGAACTGTAACTACCACAAGAATAATGAAAATGATTTTTCATATCTTGTAATAACGTCAATCAGAACAATAATCTTATTAGAAAAATGGTCGTGGGTTCAATGAATAATCAAGTAAGTACCTAAAAAGTTACACAAAATTAAAAAGTGTCGGGGGTTTATGTAGAGCTTTGGTTTTTAAAAAAACGGCTCAAACTTCTGTGATCAAAAAGTAATTGTAATTTGATCTCGTTAACCCCTTCTTTATAATATGTATGTATACCTATCGATAATTTGGAAACCTTTGTAGTTTATAAACATTAAATAAAGTGGTAGATTGAAATTAGTGTTTTATTTACCATTATTATTATCATATCTGTGATACCTACTACCTAGTGGTTAGTTTCTGTTTGCTTCCGTTTTGATATGGCGTGGCAGTGAATTTCTTAGGGCCCGGTTGCGGTGGCGATGGCAATCAAGGGTCAAGACAACCGTCCGAGTTCGAATGATTACATTCGCGTGAGTTAAACCGGGGCTCCAAGGCCGAAAATCCAAGGTTATTTTTTAATATCGTTCCTTCCCCTCCCCTAACGTGTGTACGTAAACGCGGTTACATTCGCACTTCGAAATAAATAAATAATGCTAGATATTTTTCACACAGCATCATCTAGCCCCAAAGTAAGCAGAGTTTGTATTATGGGAACTACATGACTGATTTACATAAATACATTTATGTCGAACCAATAAGGATACAATCAAAAGATACAATTTTATTTGCGAGTCTAATTTCCTATGTCACATTTAGCAATTTTCAATGTCACCGAGGAATGTATATTGATGAATTTGATCTGTAGATATCGTATTTCGTCTAAGATCGTGCAGTTATTTACTACTACATTTTAGTAAGTAACCAAACCTGCACTGTAAAATGATTTACAGTCATCCAACTTCCATATTTTGTATAATTGCCTCGGAGTTTTGTGAACGATTTTCTTTTTGTGGATTGAGAAGTAAGTAGTAAAATTTGTATTCCAATATAAATATCATGTGTATTTTGATCATTCATAATATGTGCACCTAACGTGGCAAATAAGCCCACATGTTAGTAAGCGATAATTAATCGTAACCTATGGACGCTTGCAATACTAAAATCACCACTCCCCTGAGACATAAACGTCTCATGATCCTGTTATTTCACCGGCATCCATAATCTTCAAACCAGAACACAGCAATGCGAGCATTACCTACTGCTTGGCGGCAGACATAAGTATGGTCGTATTCCTTCACCGGACGAGCTCTTCACATTGATTCTATTAGAAACTAATAATTAAGTAACTAAAATAGGTACCTGAGTACCTACTACTTATTACATGTTAATAGATAGCATCACATCCATATGATAGACAGACAGACAGCTAGATGAACAGGTTCCGTTAATCTAAACAAAGTCAGATTTTCTTCGTAATCTATGGGACCATAATAACGTAGGTACTTGTCTGTCCAGCGATCCTCTCCTTGTATCTTCGTAACGTTCTGTGTCTCCATGAAAATGCAGCCACTGTCGTCTACCACATCTTCATTATGATGTGCTATACCATGCCATTGGTGGGTGCCATCTTGGCCGATAACTTCATCGGGAGATACAGGTACCTACTACCCCCTACAACCAAACAAGGTAGGTACATAGCGTTTGTATTGTTATACCAAGATGAGCCAACAGAATGCTTAAGATGTGGTTTTTAGCAAACAAAAACAATCACGCTAAGATCAATCATCTCTGTGGACATCCTCAGATCCAATGTATACTTGCTACCACATAGAATACACAGGAGGCATTCCGGTCCTATAGGATCCCGGGCAAGTTGATCAGATGGATCAGCCCGCTGAAAGATCTACCTATTGCCTAGTAAGCAAACGAAACAAACTATATATACTCATTGCTAGCCTGGATAATTCTGGGGTGAAATACAGTCAGTAATGTTTACATTATGACACTTTATTTATTATTTTATAATCTCGCTAAAATATTTTCCACTACAAAGTATTATATCAAAAAATTGAAAAAAAAAACGGAGAACCATAATCATCTGCAGAGCCGAAGCGGTGACGTCAAAGAGTATCGCTTGGAGCTTCGACCGGTCTACTACTAGTACAATATCAGGCTTATTGGCTGACCACCATCTAATTCTAATTCTAAGTACCCTATGGTCTGCACTGACGTCCCGCATTGGGGTGTATTGTGCATTATCCCCCTTCTAACCTGACCCCAACCAGCCCAACTCCTTGCGGAGAAGGACTCTGGGTTGCAGACATCAGTGTTCCAGTATCCCTGACCTGCTGTCAGTTAATGATGACGAAGAGCATGTGTTGATGAGTTCTTGCAGTCCCGTCTTTGACCTGACTTTATTTGTGGCGGTGCAGTGTATCACCACATGCTCCACAGTCTCTTCAGTCTGAAGACAACCTCGACAGAGTCCACTGTCTGTGGCCCCAGTCTTTTGACCACCATTATTTTTTAATTAAAATAACAGACAGATAAGCGCCGTGGTTGTATTTCTGTAACTTATTTTCTTAGTACTGTCGAGTACTTCGGCTCTCTCTCCCATTTCGGAGGCATGATCTCGAGAGGCCAGACCTTGAGCTTAATATACATCCAACAGTCGTGTCAAGGATGTCAAGAACTATGAGTACTAAGATATCACAACACCCAGATCCAGAACAAATATATCCAGCACATGCAAACAATTGCCCCGAGAAATCGAATCCACATTGATGGTTAACGACCCGTCTACTCATTCGCCGCTAGCTCGTTTTAAAATGTGTTTTGTAATATTACAGGGTAATTTTGTATTTCTCAATAATCTACTTGATGGGAACGGTGTGCGCCTGTGCTTCGGCAATACCACCACTAATGTTGCCGCCGACGTAAGTTAAAAAAAACCCTACCTAGGAAGGAAGGTTGTTATTTATTGAGATTATTAGCAGACTCGCTATCTTAATCAAATTTAAAAATGCCGCTGTGTGCAAAAAGGTAATTTGATACGACATGATCATTGATCACTTAGGACAAGTTTTTTTAGTTCTGCTGATGTAGACAGACTGTGTGCGGAGACAGCGGATGAAATTGTGAGCTAATAATATTTTGCGTAGGTGTATCTAGAGATTTGATAATGGTTTATTCGTAAAGAAACATTACACGTCGCAGAGTAAAATAAATAATAACTAAACATTATGCGTACAGTACACAGCGTAGCGTACAAGTTTACTAACCTAAGATAATTGTAGGGTAGTGAACTCATCGAATATGTAGAAGGTTTGCTTGACAAGCCAACGCTTCAACCTAAATTTGAACATATTTGTATTCATGACTTCGGTAGGTAGTAGGTACCTAATAAATAACCACTCAACAGTCACACACGTACTTCCAGTCCTGACCCTACAATAGGATTGTACTAGGACTACCCCACCTGGCTGAGATACAAGAGGTGCGGCTTCGATTCTCCCTGCAGGAAAATGTTAGCATGTTTTATAAACATTTGTCCCGGGTCTGGGTGTTGAGGGAACATGATACTCATAGTTCCATACAAGGAATTCTAGTGTGGGGTCAGGTACTATAATATGTAAGTGACTTTTTTTATACCACTTATATAGCAAACAAGCTTACGGCCCATGTTGGTAAACGGTTACCGTAACCTAAGGACGCTAGCAACACCAGATGTATGATTATGCGCGTTGTGCCAGAGACATGAAAAGTTTCGTTTGCCTTTAATTTAACCGTCACCCATCCTAATGGACCTATTACCCTTTACACCAGAACACAGCAATGCGTGCATTACTGCGGCAGAAACGGGTATGATGGTAGTACTTTCCCAGACGAGCTCTTTACGAGGAGCTCGAGTACTACTGATTACTTTTGGGTGCTTACTATTTTAATAATCGACGTAAGATGAATCGGGCCAGTTGGGTGTACCGATAAATCGCTCGCTACATCCCTCAATATGTAACGAGCGATCTTTCATTAATAATGTAAAGGTTTATATTAATTTAATTTCCAGAACTACTTCCATGATTGGTTTGTTTTTGATTGCCGCTGGTACTGGAGGCATCAAACCGTGCGTGGCTGCTTTCGGCGGTGACCAGGTTCGTGGTTTTATAAGTTTTTTTATAATTATTATTATTGCCTTTTAAGATAGATCGATAAACTCTTTATTGTGAATACCACCAATTTACATACAATAAAAAACAGAGAAACATAATAAAATAACAAAAAAACAAAAGAAATGCTCAATGGGCGGTCCTATAGCTGAAAACGATTTCTTCCAGACAACCTTAGGATGGAGAGAACTATTTTTGTAAATAGTTCTAGAATGACGATTGACGGTGTTATTGCCTTACTGAAAGTGTGGAGAATAAACATAAAATACAAATTAAATTATAAATTATACAATTTCTAGGTTTAAATTTAAGTTTCTAGGTTTGTTTAGATCTAAGTAGGTAACTACTTATTAACCTGAACGACTGCATTTTTTGAAAGATGTTTGTCTCTTTCTTTCAAAAATAGTTATAATGATTTATCTTCTATTCCTTGTATATTCATGGGATAGATTACCTATCGTCTTAATACAAACACCTCACGACTGTCTTCCTCATGATGGAGATCCTCAGATACATACTCAGTGCTTAGATCTTTAGGAATATCAAGAAGAGGGTAGTCAGATTCACGTCCAAACATTACATTGGGTAGGTAAATGCCCTCGTTTTTGTACGTAGTAAGCATTACCTTGCTTACCTCATATCGTCTAATTAGTACCTATTCATTGAACGGCAGAATCAAGCCAATGAGAGGCTTCATTCGGCTTGTAATATATATTCCCGCCGAGACTTCGTCCGCGCTGAAGTACCTAGATAAAATCAGTGTCTTTCGCCCCTCGCCCCCCGTTCTCGGGCCTACCCCATCCACGTGCTCTCATCGCACTGCCAGTGTTAGTTATAGCGGCGAAAATCACCATTATCTCTTAAACTATTCCATCAAATGACATGCTGTAAAAGGCGAAATTAGTAATAACATAAAATTTTCATAATGACTAAACTATTCGTCTTTTTAAGAATTAATTGAGAGAATACTTGAAAACCATATCCAAACTTCATCTTGTAATATTTCTTTCACTTTTAACATAAAAACCGTTGCCGTGGCTCAAATATTAAACTTTCACTATGGTGTCGCGGACTTTTTTGTAAAACTATTAAAACCCAACATTTTTGCTTTCATTTTATTCACTTATTTCAAACCATTAAGACAGCGCACGTTGATAATGCAGCCAGATTGTCTGTTTAATATCTTCATGAAAACTTATCTTTATCAGAATAAAATATAGCACTCAGGGATTATGTAGTTTCGGAGAAAAGTTTATATTTAGGGGCATATAAACTTACAAACTTTACCTATTTATAATATTGGTATAGAATAGAATATATTTATTGTCATAGTTGAAACATGTAAAAAAGCGTAACAAATATACCTACCTAAATTACGTGAACAGATAGGCCTGTTCACGACTCGTCAATTTTGTACACGATTTGAAAATGTTCACAAACAAAGTCGTTTTCACATGAGACTTATCCAATTTTTATCGCTGTAGAGAGTAGACGGTCAACAGTATAACAAGTAGGTACATCGAAAATTATTCAATAAAAGCAGGTTAATCCGAATTAGGGTACAACACTGGGGTTGGCTGAGAAATAATAGATTCTACAGTAAAATTATAATGTTATCGTTTTCTAAAAATTATTTGATGCTGTACAGTTTTTTGTTATGTAAAAGTGTTTTATTTTGAGTTATAAATATATTTTCGCTTTTTATTCGTTTTACTTCATATGGCAGCTTATTGTAAAGTTTGAATCCCATTATTTTTGGAAGTTTATTTAAAATATTTAGTCGGTTAAAACATTTAGTCGGGGAAATAACACACTACGTTTGTTATTTCCCATCTAATAGCGTATTCGTTTAAATGTAACCTGTCAAACTGAGGTGACACTTAAGAAAAAGGATTTAATAACCAGGGTTGCAACTATGCAGATGGGTGCTCTTACTTCAAGAATATGATTACACAGTCGAGCACAGGTCAGATAGCAAAATGAGACATGTGGATACACTCAGCCGAAACCCTTACATCAGTGTAGTTACAAGAGGCATCCGTGAGCAAATAAAGAAAGCTCAGCAAAATGATGAAGAATTGCAAGCTAAAATAGAAATTATAAAAGAGAAACCCTACTTGGATTTAGAGAAACAACAGAATGGTTTGCTGTATCGAGGTGAAGAAGAAAAAATTGTTGTGCCAAACGGGATGGACTTTGAAATTATAAGAAAAGTGCATGAGAATGGGCATTTTGAACGAAAAAAGATGGTTGAGTTGTTGAATAAAGATTATTACATAAAGAACATGTCAAAGAAAATTGAGGAAGTAATTGTCTCCTGTATACCTTGTATATTGGCCATGAGAAAAGAAGGAAAACAGGAAGGATTTTTAAATAGCATCGAAAAAGAGGAAACTCCATTAAGTACTATTCATTGTGATCACATTGGACCACTTTCAGAGACCAGAAAGCTATATAACTATATCTTGACTGTGGTAGATGCATTTACAAAATGTGTGTGGCTCTTTCCAACTAAATCAACTACAGCTAAGGAGACAATTGATAAATTAAAAATTCATCAACATATATTTGGAAATCCAGACCGGATTATAACTGATAGAGACTTTGTTGACTACTCCACAACTGAAAACAAAAGTCACTCTACTATAACCACAGGCATTCCGATGGTCAAGTAGAAAGGATTCAGCGTATTTTGATTTCACAAAGCTATGTATTGAAGATGCATAAGGCAGTGGTATAAGCATGTCAGCAGGGTGCAAAGACGCATAAACAGCACTTACCAAAGGAGCATTGGAACAAGTCCTTTTGAGTTGTTAATAGGAACAAAATTGAAGCAAAAAGATGATAAAGAATTAATCACTTTGTTACAAGAGGAAAGTAGAGAACAATTTGCACAGAACAGAGAGTCTATAAAGAGCAGGAGCTAAATTTCAAATTCAAAAAATACAAGAGGAAAATAGAATAAACTACAACAAAAGAAGGAAGGAGAGTAAACAGTATGCAGTAGGAGATCTAGTGGCTATCAAGCGCACACAGTTCAGCACCAGAATGAAGTTAAAACCTAAATACTTAGGACCCACGGCGTACAACTTCTGCAGCAGACCACATGAAATATTGGCCTGAGCTACTTAATTTCTCTTTTTATGGCAAAGTATCTCTAGTTTAAGTAAATTGATAACTTAGAATAATTCAAGTAAAAATAAATGTAAAAATAGAAAACTATTTTAATTGTTTTGTAGATTTTATTGCCCCTCAATTTACAAATGTGTTAGTAGGTTAGAAGAAAATGTTTAACATAAGATTTTGGAATAGGTTGTGTGGTAGGTACACTGTTATAACTCTTCAAGTTAGAGGCCAGACTTTACAGAATCGCCGAGTTTGTAGGATTAATTAAGCATTGTACTTACTTTATTGTTTTTGAACGGAGCATGTGTAAGGAATGAATGGAACGAAAGGGATTGATGGTAGAGTTAGTGAGTGAAAGTTTTTTTCCCTCTCTGTGAAAAGCCGTGGATTTGAATGTGCGTGCGGAAGAATAAAAGCTTTGAAAATAATATACCCGAGTAATTTCGTTGCCAAAGCCCACATACATACATATTTTTATTATATAATTTACGCCAAATCTTTTTTTTTCTAGCCAATGCCCGCGTATTTTTCTCGTAATGTAGTCACATTACGAGAAAAATACGCGTTAAAAATAATTGCTTTCCTTACACCATTGGGCTTATTTTGAATACGCTGATACATATTCAGTTCTTTTGTATTTTAAGGTATCCAAAAATAGGTTTACAGTAAATCACACCACGAGTTAAACATAATATTTTTACGAAGTTTCAAGTGGTTAAGTGCAAGGAATACGATTTTTCATACAAGCCCTTTTCACACCTTTAGGAGTAGAATTTTCAAAATTATTTTCTAAGTGCGCCTCTGCATCATAAGAGGAATATACCCTCTAAGTTTCATGCTTCTAGGAATTATGACTTAGGCTGTGCATTGATTAATCAGTCAGTAATGGAACAGTTTTACAGTTTTATATATTTTTAGATAGATTTATTACAAGCCGATTGCTAAGTTCAGTGCACGTGCACGGCCCGTCCAATGCCCAGATAGTGAAAAGGTGTGTTCACACCAAGTCGCTTTCACGTTTAACTTGCCACTCTGCGGAATGCTTCTAGCGCCATAGAACATGCAAAAAGTCATGGCTCTGAACCTTGTTGGACGAAAGCGCACGTCACCGGCTCATTCGGTGTCATTTCATCATTATCAGCCTGTAAAAGCGCATTGCTGTAAATAGGCCTTCCCTAAAAGTGCCATGACGAACGATCTTTAGCGACCGACTTCTCTCCCGACCTTTGAGATGTCAGCTTTCACTGTCGTCATTTAGGTATATAGATACACTTATTTGAAAAAGTTATAAAGAATAAAAAAATACACTATCGGGGTGCTCAGCATAGAATGAGATAAGACATTAAAAATGCATGCCCTAACTTTACATATGCAAAATAAAGTTGAGAGGTAAGTTGAATATGAAAGCGCGTAGGTGTGTACACGCCCAAATTCTAATGATATATAGGAATCCCTAATTAATTCAACAAGAAGCTGAATTTAGTGCACTCATTAAGATGGAATGGGAGCTGGATAACAAATGCATTTTGCGACGCAGACAATTTATAACACTTGTGAAACAGCTTGCTCATATTCAAATGTGAAGTTTAAAAAATACTAAAAACCATGCTTTTATGTCATGCCATCCGAACTGCACATATATAGGGTCTTTCATTAAGCATGTCCTATCTTTAAATTTAAATAAAACAAAGTGTGTGTGAGATATTATCGATTTTTTTATTTATTTGAAAGATGTAGTGATGCCATTATGTGTGGAATATGACATCATTCAAATGTCCGCCACGGCTTCTCTGGGTGGAGCGCATGCGAGATTTCCAATTTTCCATGACTTTTGCGCATAAATCAGGCTGAATTTGACCTATGGCATAGGTTATGTTGGCTTTGAGGGCCGCTGTGGTTTATGGTTTATTCGCATCGACCTGCGACTTAAGAAAACCCCACAAGAAAAAGTCTAGCGGGGTTAAGTCACACGATCTCGGTGGCCAGTTCACATCAGCTCCACGTGAGATGACCATGCCCTCAAATCTCTCATGCAGAATATTCAATGTGGCATGAGCTGTGTGGCACGTAGCGCCGTCTTGTTTAAACCATATGTCGTTGGTGTTCAGATGATCCAGTTCATGTCAGAAAAAGTTGGTAATTATCGACCTATAGCGCTCGCCGTTGACAGTTATGGCCTGGCCAACATTGTTCTCAAAGAAATATGGCCCGAAGATGCCGCCAGCCCAAAACCCACACCAAACTGTAACTTTTTCGGGATGCATTGGACGCTCTTGGATCTCATGTGGATTGGTATCAATTTTGTTTGTGATGGGCGATGAGGCCCATTTCTGGATGAATGGGTACGTAACCCATTCATCCAGAAATGGGCCTCATCGCTGACAGTAATTTTTCTGTGAAAATTACTGTCAGTTGCTAACTGCTCCAGTGCCCATTCAGCGAACACACGTCGTTGTCTATGGTCGTTTACCTTCAATTCCTGAGTGAGTTGAATTTTATACGGGTGCAGGCCCAAGTCACGACGCGAAATTCGCCAAGTTGTGGTCTGTGAAAGGCCGAGTTCTTGTGAGCGACGCGAAATCGACTGCCTCGGATTGGGCACACTCTCACGGACTGCGGCGATGTTTTCGGCAGACCTTGCATTTCGTTGACGTACGGGTGTTGGTCGATCATTTACCGAACCAGTGGACTCAAATTTATCCACCACACGACGAATAGTCCTCTCGGTAGGACGATTATGGCGACCGTAAAATGGGCGAAGCGTTGCCCGAACAGAACACTCATTTGGCAAAACAGAATGATATGACAACCAATTTGACAGATGTAGCTTCAACAAGATGGCCGCTACCAACTGCCAAAGTTCGGACGTGCCTATTGGAAGACCCTTTTTAAACGACTTTATTATATTTTGATATGACAATTAGAAGTAGGTTAAAATTGATTTCCAAGATTTGTCATTTTTTGTTAGTTAGTCATTTAGTTTGTTAGTTACTGAAGCTGAAGCTATAAGCGTGTTAAAATGACTGTTATGGCTGCGCATAAAAAAACTATCGTACATTTCAGGATTATCTCTCAATTTAGTGATTTATACCTAACTGCTAACTAGCATTATCCACGAAGAGTAGGTACCTACTGATTTAAATGCGTAATCCTGTCTCAGATGTAAAATATAAAAACTCAAGAACTCAAGAAGTGCACCGCAAGTGATCTTCGTGGAAATATTTTCACAAATCGTACTATTCTACGAAGAGCGCCACAGCCTTAAAATTGGTGCTCTTCTCTTCAGGAAGACAAAGTCAAAGTCAAAATTCATTAGAATCACAAGGATCACTTTGAATCATCGATATTATCGACTGCCTGTTCAGTACAGAAAGGAATACCTTATAATTACTTTGTCTAAAAGAAGCTGTACGGTCAGAACGTATCATACCTACTTACTTAATAAGAGTTGATAGCACGCAGTTATTTTTCAGTTCCGTTTGCCCGAAGAGAACCATCGTCTCATGAGGTTCTTCTCCACATTCTATTGTATCGTGAACCTGGGCGGACTGCTGGGTATGGTCATCACTCCAGCGCTTAGGAGGAGCGTCATGTGCTTTGGTGATGATACGTGCTACGCGCTCGGCTTCGGATTCCCAGCTGTCCTTGTGCTCGTGTCTATCAGTAAGCTTCCTACAAGATTACAGTCTAGTTAAGGAAGGCCCCCAGCAACTGTACTTTTTATCCGACCGCCGGCCGCCATGTAAATATGTATATTCCAAGAAGAGCACCCATCCAAAATATTATAGTCCTGGTATAGCATTGGTAGTAGCAGGAATAGCGTTGGTAGTCACCTTATCGGTGCTTTTTGTGGCATACCTCGTACTAACTTGTCTTAGAAGCTTTTCACACTCTATTGAGTGTGAAAAGCTTCTGTGGCATGTGTTTGAGGTTATAAGTTGTTTGTTCATTTGTGTATAATTTATTCTCCCGAAACTGCGAACTAGTTGTAAGTAATTTTTGAAATTGCCTTGTGTTTCTTCGAAAAAGATGAAGATGGAGATGTGTTTGGGTTCATTTTGATCTGATTTTTCTCCGATTGCCTACTCACTAATTTAGTAAATGCTTCTTTTGAATTTATAATTTAAAGAAAAACGTATTTTTCAGTTATTTTCGTTGCTGGAAAGCCATGGTACAGAATTAAGCAACCTCGCGACAATATCACGTTGAAGTTTGTGTGCTGTGCTTGGGTGAGTAATATAGAATGGAGTGAATAGAGATGCAGGGGTCCATAGAGACAAAACGGAGAGTAAAATTTCTCCAATAATTCCCTCCATTTAACGGTACATAGGTACATTACTACCTAAACACCTGATAGGTAGGTACCAAACTTAGCGTTTCTGTATTTCATTTTCTAAAGCGTAACTGATTTTATAATACTAAAATTGTTGCTGTCCAATTAAAACTGTCAAACAATAATAAAATGCAAATGTGATATTTTAAGTACTGTAAGCTTGGCTTTCAAAATGTAACACAAAACTTTCTTCGCATCGATACCAAACTTCACATTTACCTACCCGGATGATAAAATCAGGTGAAACAATAGAATAGGTAAAACACAACTTAAACTACCTCCCACTATGGAAAGTAGGTACTCTGGAAATAATATTATTGCTTCTAGCATGCACTCACGAAGCGTTTCAAGTACGATGCGAAGGAGGGCGCGCCTCGTGAGCACTGGCTCGACTACTCCATCGACAAGTACGGGGAGAAGTTAGTCGAGGACATGAAGGTGGTCTTCTCTATTCTCTACCTTTATCTGCCTGTGCCTATATTTTGGTCGCTGTTCGATCAGCAGGTTAGTCTCAGTTCAGAATAAGTGAAGCTACTTAAAAAAATAAATAAAATAAATAATGCTGATAATTTTTCACACAGCATCATCTAGCCCCAAACTAAGCTGAGCTTGTATTATGGGAACTACATGACTGATATACTACTTATATACATTTTTGTAAACACATACATATTATACATAGAAAACATCCAGACCCGAGACATACATTACAAACATCGAACCCGCAACATTCGGCGTCTTAGGCGGGCCTTCGCCCCCTACGCCACAGAGGTCAACTTAAGGCTGCCATCCGTCTAGATTTTCCATAAATTGACCTTGTTCGGGGGGGGCGTTATTTTTCAAGTCAGAAAACCAGTTTTAGTCTGTTCTGGAAATCAGCCGAATTGGGAAACTCTTCCTTTTTTGAAGTCGGTTAAAAGTGGGGCTCTTGAATACTGAGTCCTAAAATCTCCTTTTTCATGTTTATTTTTATCTATTAATAGCTCCATACCACTTTCAGCATGTCCCTTAAATGAATAGGTAGTGACTGGGTATCTCAAAAAGTGCTGATTCTTCCTACCTTTTAAAAGGAAAACAATATAATATACTTAGCTGAATGATGCAATGAAAATAATTGACCCCTTTCAGAATAGTAGGCAAACACGCATATCTACAATAATCTGGGAGTAGAATTTCAGAATTTCTTTTATTAATTTGTTATTCCGAACAACGTAAACTGATAATCAGCGCTGCTTCGCCTTTGTAATAAGCAATAAGCTGAAATATGACCTTTTCAACCCATATTTACCACTGCAGCATAGACTGCCCTCGTTAATACTTTTTAGCACCCACGTATTATATTCTACTGTGTTTTCTATTGTTTGTACTTTGTAATTTGTACTTGTCTGTGCTGTATTTGTATGTGTTTAATAAAAATCTATCTATCTAAACGTGACTCTAGGGCTCTCGGTGGACGTTCCAAGCGTCGCGGCTCCGCAGTGAAGTGTTCGGCGTGAGCCTGATGCCAGACCAGCTGCAAGTGATGAACCCTGCGATGGTACTCGTGATGATGCCGGTGTGCCCCGGCGGCGCGTGGCAGCTGCTGCCCGACCTGCCGCCGCTGCAGAAGATGTTTGTCGGCGGGGTGCTGGCGGCGCTGGCCTTCCTCGCAGCCGGGATACTGCAGATCGGAATAGAGGCTAGGCATCGTATTAATATTATTAATGTAAAGTTTGGATGGATAGATGAGGTATTGCATGTAGGGCGCCACCCAACAGTGCAGTTGCTTTTTGTCATGTGATAATGAAAATGAATACTATTATACAGTAAAGTTGAACGGCCTTCGTGCAGAAACTTAACGAAGCGAGTTTTTTACTTCATAGAACCTATGATTTCGTACATGAAATGGGGTGTGCTCTCCAAATTTCAGGTCTCTATGACTCATGGTTTAGGGTTCTCGTAGGTACAAGTTTAAAACAGAATACTGAACGGCTCGAGTTGAGGCAATTTTCAGTCAATCACGAAACGACCGTATTATATTTTATCAAAAAAAAATGTTATCATTGGATTATTGATCAAGACCATAATACTAGGCTGAGTTTACAACATCTCAATTTGATTACCGTTATGACATGTTTTTAACATGTTTAACCCAACAGAAGCGCTTTGTGCTTTTCTTAATTCCAAGGGTTAAAAATGTTGTTTCCTGTCCAGCGGTCGACGTTACAAGTGCCAGGGCAGCATCAGACGGGGCTGGTGTTCCTGAACACGCTGGAGTGTGGGGTGGGTGCGACGCTGCGTGGCGAGGGCTCGGCCGCGGTGGAGGCGCGCGGGACCGCGCTGATGGCGCCCCTGCCTCACCGCGCCTTCACGCTCACCGCCACCTGCCCCCGGAACTGCGCAGGACGCGTCATGAAGCGGCACGCAGTCAGGGACGAGCTGAAGACGGTCGCTGGGACGGTGCGTGGCTTGCCTTCTGTGTTAGACTGCGGAAGATTAGCAAAAGTTTTGTCCTGCATTACTTAACAGCTTTTCCGTTGCCAGCCAATCAACAAACGCGTGTAGATTTCGTGAAAATATCAAACAAAATGAATGAAACACTAGACAATAAACTCCATTTTAACGTACTTAGTGCCCATGCAAGCATTAAAAAAATATGGATATATTATGCGATCCAGTAAATTCACATATTTATAAACATCCGCATAACTTCGCGCATAACCTCTTTTAATCTCGTATCTTTTCAAAACTGGAATATGCTCTGCCCGTCTGAGATCCTTATTATGAAAAATATAATGATGCCGTAGAATCGGTTCAAAAGAAATTCTTACGCGGTTTGCATAGCAAGTTTAGGTACTCGTAGTCGACTTTCGTACGAATCGCTTACGGATAAAAATAAACCTGGTATTATAACCTGGCCGAATAGTGCAGAATATAGTGGAAGGATCCATATTCAAAATGAATCCATAGCCAACGGTAGTGGACGGTGATCAATATCCAAATTGTTATGAAGAAGAACAGCGAGCAAGCAAATACCAGAGGAAAAGAAAGGAATGTGGCGCGGTAGGTACATCAAGTGGATTCAAATTTGGAGTATTGTTGTTCTGTACTCAAATCACAGAACTTGACAGATTTTCGTGCAACTTGAACTTTTTTAAGACTCTCAAAAGGAAAAGTTTAGTGAAACGCAGAAATTCAAGAAATTTTATAAATTAAACTCAATATTTCACGGCTGTATAGGCGAACATAAAACAACACAGGAAACATCAAGGATTTATCTCTTTTCAAAGAGAACTTAATTGGGCATGAATCATGATAAAACCTCCTTAATACCTGCATACATTTTGTTTTATGCCTTCGCAAATTCGATCATGTGAGTAAATTCCGCGCTGAATTAAAATGGCTCCCCATTCGGAAGCGTAGAAACCTAAGAATTCTGTGTTCTTTTCTATGTTCTCTGTTCAATGTGCACCTGAGTATTTAAAAAACCGTTTTGTTTTCCGGTCTGACACACATGAAAAACAACTAAGGTCTTCTGACAATCTCCTTCTATATCTAGAAGGAGATTGTCATGTGCAATGCTCAGGGGTATCCCCCTAAGCATTGCACACCGTTCCGTAGAAACTCTTTCTCTGTCGAATCAGTCCGGCTTTGGAATAAACTACCATTTGAAATTAAAAAGGTAGACTCTAATAAAGAATGCTTCAAAAGATTAACTCGCAAACACTTCCTTGATGAGTTGTATTTTTAGTTTATCTACCCTACCGTGCCTATAAATATATAATTATATATATTAAGTAATGTGATTAGTTAAGTATATCAAATAATATCCATTATATTTATATGCTAATAAAAATTGTAGCATGCCTACCGCCAGTCACAACATATTGGGTTGGCTGGTAGAAAATGCTTTAGCATTAAGTCCGCCTATTGTTAACGTTTTAATTAAAATGTGCAATAAAGAGTTAATAATAAATAAAACCACTCTCTTATCGTTATATAAAGACTGCAGCAAGGCAAGTCAAAACCACTATGAAAATATAACGCAAATAAGCATCGACGAGTAAATAATTTGAAACGCCAGCATAAAGAAACTACTTATAATACAGAACCTTATATCTTAATTAAAGCGTCGTGCGAGAGACGGAAAAATGAGAAATGTCTTAGAACATCCGTTTTTATTAAAAATGACTCCATAATAAAAAACAACGATAAGGCTCTCAGTGCTGTACTAGATTAAAAAATAAAATTAAAAAATATCATTTGGCAAACAGATACACTCATACTCATCATTCCTAATGTATTAATTAGTCTCCATAAGATTCTAATGAAGTATTAATAATTTTCAGATAAATAAAATAATGTAGAACATACAAATACACAAAAATAAATAATACAATGTCTACATGCCGCAGGAATAACTTAAATACATGGTAACTACATTGCCAAATACAATATTATATAATTTATAAGACAAACCGACTTCAATTCACGGGAAATTCATCACTCTTAGGAGTGGGATTTTTCATAAAATGTATATGGAACCACATTGAAGCCAATACCCATTATAAAAAGAATAATTCAAATCGGTTCACAATTGGCGAAGATATCGTAACATACACACAAGAAAAAACATTTTTCGGTTAGTCAAGGTTCCATAAGACAAAAAAAAATGCTGAACATTTTTCACACAGCATCATCTAGCCCCAAACTAAGCAGAGCTTGTATTATGGGAACTATATGATTGATAAACTACTTATATTCTTTTTTTGTTGTAAATACATACATATATATATATATATAGGAAACATCCAGACCCGAGACAAATATTATGTTTTTTTAAATATTTTTTTAAATTTAACTAAAAACAATTAAAATTAAAAATTTAATTTAATTTTTTGAATTTTTTGAATTTCAATATTGAAGTGTTACGGGAAAAACAGCAATCCACCACCGAACCACCTCGGGATCATTCTCTATACAACATCAAAATAATCATCAGAATCGGTTTACAATATCAAGTACCTATCTAACTAACAAGATTAAAAAAACAGGCGAAATGAGAACCTCCTCCTTATTTTGAAGTCTGTTAAAAATATACCTACCACGTCCCTGAAATAATTGATCAGAATGGAAAGTACTTACCAATATTTTTGGGTAGATTATATGTATGTACAAAAAAATATTTACAGTTCCACGCGGCGCGGTTTGATAGGATTTGAAAAGTTAGGTATAATGCGATCAGAACTTCAGAATATAAATATGAATATCTTCTTTAACTAAAATAAATAAAATATTATAATAAAAATCATTTGTGGTGTCTGAAGGTTTGCGTTATTAAAAAAAAAACTGACATAACGAAATTACTTTAATATGGAAGTTCGCTTCTAGACTTGCCACTTCATAGTAGATAGGCACACATTATGCTACGGCCAGCTGCCTTTCAATAGGTTTGGCGTGCGAGACTGCACCACCCTCTTTAAAGTATGTATATTCCTACCCTTCCTTTTTGACGAACTCAATGGCGCAATGGCCGAAGGCAGAAGGTTGCGGGTTCGATTTCCGCTGCGGAACAAATTTTTGTATAACCTTCAAATATTTGTCTCGAGTCTGGGTATTTTCTATGTACCTATTGGACATAATTATAGTAACGGAAGAAAAATGAGACAGATTGTAACTGAAATAATTCTTTTGTATGTAAGTATAGAAATTATATTATGAACTTTATTCATTTTACCATTTTGAAACTTACTTCAGTAAAAAACACAAGATGATTAGCAACAGAAATCTTAGAAATTATGTTTTGATGAATTAACCCTTCAATCATCACATTGAAAATGTGATTGTGTTATGACATTACGGGGATTTTTGTAAAGTGTTTGGGCACATTCAGTATTTGGTGTTACTCCCTCTAGCTGTTAAAACTGCCTGAAATCTTCTCGGCATGCTCTTGATTAAGTTATCAATGAAATCTTGTGGTATTCGATTCCACTCTTCTTCCAGTGCCCTTTTGAGATCTCCTGTATTTGTTGCTGCTGGATCCCGCTGTTTTATTTGTTTTCCGAGCTTATCCCAAACATTTTCGATGGGGTTTAAGTCTGGCGAGCGTGCTGGCCATGGAAAACGTCAATTTCGACTTCTCGAAGATATCCCCAAACTATCGCTGTAGTGTCCTGCATTAATTGAAAATTATCGCCGATGTATGGGTCAAAAGGCATAACAATCGGTTCTAAGATGTCATTTATGTACAGAGCCGCAGTCAGGGATCCATTTTCTTTCCATTTTCCATCATGCAAATACGGTCGGTATTGCCATTACTAACCCTCCACCATATGACTCTCTTCCGATAATGTTACACTAGCGTATCTTTCTCCGGGTCGTCTCCAAACTTTAATTCTTCTATTATCTGGCTTAAGACAAAACCTAGACTCGTCAGTGAACAATATTTTCCCCCAGCCATTATCATTCTAGGTTTGGTATGAGCGAGCAAAGTTAGGCCGAGCTACTCGATGATCTGTGGTAAGTAAGGGTCCTCTAGCTGGTAAGTACGTCTTTATTCCTCCTCTTACGGGTTACTAAACCCGTAAAAGGAAGAATTATAGAAGCTGGAGCACTAGCTAACTGTGACCTGTCAAACGTCCTGGAGCGTAGATCTAACCTCAGAACAAGTGCGATTTCTCAGAACACTGCTCACCATAAATCGATCGCCTCTCGCTGAAGTGACTCTCTGACGATCTTGCCTTGCACGTCTCGTGTAGGTACTTTGATGTGTAAGCACCACTATTACGATACGTTTTTGTGACACGTTAGCAAAATTATTGCAATAGACTAATGAAAATAACAAATAAACGAAAAAAAACAAATGATACAAAAGACTTGAAGTAATTATTTTTCCAAATTAAATATTAAGGTATACGTGGCCAGTTTGTACTACGAACTTTTTGTTTTCGATTGATGATAATCCTTTCCGTTCCTTTCCTATAAATAAGTCCTTGAGTGTATTTACGTATTTACAAAAAAAGTATATAAGTATTATATAAGTCATGTAGTTCCCATAATACAAGCCCTGTTTAGTTTAGGACTAGATGATGCTGTGTGAAAAATGTCCAGCATTAAAAAAACAAGTACTTTGCTACTTAGGTTACAACATAATGTTTTCGTCCTACCGATCACCTACAGTTAATAGGTACTCAATTTGACAAGACCCGGCGTCATTTTTGCAGCTGATATTTTCTAACCACACCGTTTCTTCGCAAATAATATTTGAGTTTATGCTCTATGGAATATACGTATAATCTATGGAAATCTTAATTCCTCAAAACTTCGGTTACAAGCTTATCAGATTTAATTCCCAAGTTTCGAGCCAGTCGCGTCGTTGTGAGCGGTGACGTTGCCATAGTATAACTAAAATAATATCAGTGACTAAAACCTAAACTATGTAATTAAATTTAGTATAACAAAATACAGTTGGTGACAGACGTTCTCCGTTATTTCATTTACACCCTGTATATTTTTTCAATAATGCTGACATGTTTCGCAACATCACACAACATCATATACTTAGTAAGCCCCCAAGCTAGTAGAGCTTGTGTTATGGGAACTAAATGGCTGATAAACTACTTAATACACAGAAAACACGCATCCGAGACAAATATTTGCTGATCATACAAACATTTGCCCCGCGGATTCGAACCCGCCAGCTTCTGCGTCTGAGGTGGGACTTCACCCACTGTGCCACTGAGGTCGACGGGCCCAATTGACGGGCAATTGTTTAGACGGTGCTTTTGGCAATAGTTTAGAGCAAAGTCCCTATTTCCTAAAAATGTTATAACGGGTCTTCCAATAGGCACATCCGAACTTTGGCAGTTGGTAGCGGCCATCTTGTTGAAGCTACATCTGTCAAATTGGTTGTCATTTATTCATTCTGTTTTGCCAAATCATCATGGATAGCTGTAGCATTCAACAACACGTGCAATGATGTCATATTCCACACATAATGACATCACTACATCTTTCAAATAAATAAATAGTAATCTATAGGGTCTTTCATTAAGCATGTCCTATCTTTAAATTTAAATAAAACAAAGTGGGTGTGAGATATAACATTTATCTATAGTATAAATAAATGTTATATAAAATAAGGTAATAAGATCCCTCTTTTAGAAGCTATAGGTCGTGGTGAGCAAATGATAAAGTCATAGCAGAGTCGAGTGGCGTGACTTCGTGAAATGTACGAAAATGTACGAAATGAACTAAGTAAATTGCTGGAAAGCTAATAATAAAGTGCCTTCACCGTCTGTAGATGCACTTTAATTAATTTATTCCTTTCAGTTCATGCCGGTCGTTATTGGGCAGAATTCAGACGATCAAATATACCTTTACTTCATGGACCCGAGCCCGTTTGTGAAGTCGTTGACTGGGAAGCCAAAGTTGAAGTTAGTAATTAGAATTATATTTTACAAAATTTGTATACCCCGACGTGTATTCCATCACGTATTGCAGTAATTACTAGTGAGTTGTGGCGATACAACAGGTTTTATGTTCTAACCAAAGTCAAATCGATTCAAAAATCGCATAACAATCTGAAAAGACAAATTATAACAGGCAAACAAACAAACACATAAACAATAAACCTCTATAATCGCAAACGCATATAATTGGGCTTCTCTCTGGTATATTATACTAGACTTTTTGGAACTTGGAGTGATTTTTAAAGAACTTATTAATGGTACCTGGTATTTTGGTATTCAAATACTCAAATACCTAATTGTATGTCTATACATTTAAAACTGAAAGAAAAATCGGGGTGTGTGATGTGATACATGGACGGATAGACGGACCATGACGAAACTATATGATAGATAGTTATTATAGACATGATAAGGGTTTCGTTTTCGCCATTCGGCATCAGATCCCTAACAACTTGTTGACAGGGTAGTGATTGCCGTAACGATATGATAATGTTTTTTGGAGGACCATAAAATAAGTGAATGTTACTGTTACTTATTTTTTATTTTATTTATTTGTTTAGAGTGGTGTACTTGGGAGATACCGGGCCAAATAAAAACGTATCAATTGCCGTGGAAACGGAGAAGCGACTCAGCGACATTTATTATGTATCCGATGCGCCGGTGGATCATATAGGCGAGTCGGCCTACATGTGCCTGCTGCCGGGAAAGTTAGCACATTTTCTAACCAAAAACAAGAAATAGCACTAGATGCCCTTCGTATTTACGTCATTAATGATTTAACTATTCCTACTCGATATACCTAACGATGGTATTAGAGAGCTAGCAGCACTTACTGTGTATCACTGCAGTTCTTCCCATAACTTGTAGATCTTGTAGATTCAGATGGTGAGCTACCAACGTTTACTGTGTATCACTGCAGTTCTTTCCATAACTTGTAGATTCAGATGGCGAGCTAGCAACGTTTACTGTGTATCACTGCAGTTCTTCCCATAACTTGTAGGTTCATATGGTGAGTTAGTAGCGCTTACTGTTGATGACAGCAATTTTTTGCATAATTTGTAGGTTCAAATGGCGTGCGAGCAGCGCAGACGGCGAGGTGTCGGGCTCTGGCGAGGGCTATCTCCGCGCTGGCGGGGTATACGTGCTGTGCATCAGGGAGCGCTTGGGCCGGCTCGACGCAGCGGTACTGCACGCTCCGAATCCGCCCAATGAGCTGCACCTAGCCTGGATACTGCCCCAGTATCTGCTGGTCTCAATCGCTGAGATCATGTTCGCTGTTTCAGGGCTGGAATTCTCTTTTACACAGGTGTGTCCTATCCTCTCCGGTGCCCCGCGCCCCAATTACACTAACAAAATGGCAATGGGGAACATTGTCATGATTTTGTCATTCTTAGCAATGTCTAAAATAAAACTTTTAAATGTTGTTCCCCACTAACTTGGGTACGGAAACATTGCCAGTTCGAGTTGGAGTGCTAATACTTACAATTCAGCTCCATCCACCGACTTCCTTGTTATAGGTCTTTCAGGTGAAAAGCTTTCCAACAATGCGTCCGTCGTCCGGTAGTATCAGTATAGGTCTTACAAATTACATCAGTTACATGAAGTAAGCATGTTTTCAGGCGCCAAAAAGCATGAAGACGATTACCATTGCTGCGTGGTACGTGTCCGTCGCCTTTGGGAACCTGATTGTGATTCTCGTCGCGCAGACGAAGGTCTTCGAATCCAGGGTGAATAGATTACTGCGTCCGGACGTCGTGTAGGATATGAGCTTGCGCGTTCCTCGTCCGAGCGGTTCAACCAATAAGTACCAAACAGTATTAGTAACCAATAAGTATTTATACTAGGAGATAGGAAACTCCTAGTATAAATACGAGAGTGTGAATAAGCACATCTCTTCCTCTATAATTATAATAATATTGTGAATAAGCACAATTCTGTGTCCGGATCTGACTACGAGTAGCTTTTGAGAAAATAGTGATAGTGGCTGCATTACGCGTGTGTATGTAAAATTTTTGTGTGTAGGTAATGTACCACCTAACTACTAACTCCGGATGCTTAGTTCTACTCGAGTGTTTTTTTTTGTTGGGCTGCTGGGGATAATTCCTAATATTATAAAAGGGGACAATGGGGAAATTCCTAGTGAAACCTACGGGGGGCAATGGTTTAACTTGGATATTTTAATTAAAAAAACTTTGGCAATGAACGGATTACATTTTTTACTTATATCTTAGGCAACAGAGTTCTTCGTGTATGCAGCAGTGCTCGCGGCGGCCATGTTTTTGTTTCTGCGGATGGCGCAGGGCTATCAGTCGAGGAGTATGGAAGGGGACGGGTCCTCATCCGAGAGCCGCCCACTGCTGCACCATCGCTCAAGAGTAACTATCCATCAGCCTCTGATCTCGCGCGACTGCTACGAGTGGGATCATTCCCGATTGCCACCACTGCCTTTGTTCTCAGTTGTGATAAATGGGAATACCTTTGCCAGCTGTCAGATGCTGTATCAAACGGGAATAAAAGTCAATATCACTGCTAACTATTTTTACCCTTGTTAGGATTTTCGAGAAATGCGAAGTTTTATTCCCATTTGTCACCTTTATGGGACGACTGTGAACGGACAAGCTTGTGATGTCAAACGGTAGTGACCGGAAAGTGGACAAAGGCATCTAGCTTACAAGCTGCCAGTAACCAGACATTTATGGTTGTCGTGAGTAGTCCGTGTATCCCAACTAGACCCAAAAACTCTTAACATTTTTGGGAATTTCAACTCCCTACTTTACTCCCAGAATTGCAAGGTACTTCAAAACTACAAAAAATATAACTTTCTTACCCCGTGCTATATTGCAGACGTTAATAAACGACGCATCCTTTTCTATGAAAAGTTACAGTTTTCCTCTGATAAATTACGTCATGAAATAAATTTAAAGTTTCTCATCTGCAGCAAAATTAAAATCTCATATTAAAATCTCCCCCTGAATTTTCTCATCCGTTAAACTGCTAACCCTTCCATCTCGGATTTCACTCGTATTGCACTTGCAACTTGCAGTTTCCGACTCGCCACTGAATGATCTAGAAAGTGAGAAATATACTTATTGTCAGTTGCGCGGCTCTTGATGGCCGAGCTGATTGGTCAACTTTGGATGAATTCTTTGCTAAATAGGATCCATATTAGGTAAATTAAGGTTGAAAAAAAACTATGTTATATAATGACATTATCTTCTATAATATAAAAATGAATCGCAAAATGTGTTGGTAAGCGCATAACTCAACAACGCCTGGACCAATTTGGCCAAATCTTTTTTTAAAATGTTTGTTGAAGTTCAAGGATGGTTTTTACGGCGAGAAAAATTAGAATTATTGCTGGAAAAACCCTAAAAATAGCCCTTCTTTTTCCCATACAAATGATTTGTAACTAAAACGTAGTCAATTTGAGCTTTATTGCTATGGTATAAAGTTCATATTAAATTACAAGCACTCACTGTTGTCTAAGCAATGTAGGTGTGTTCCTAACGTCAAAGATCATATTTATCAAAACAATGTGCGTGTGTGCGTTGGAGCACAGAATACATAGTTGGAGGAGTTTATAAATCAGTTGATTCGGCTACTAATCAAGATGATGTAGTCAACTATCCACCGGAATTTTTAAACTCGCTGGATTTGCCAGGATTGCCACCTCACAATCTTCAATTAAAGGTTGGATCGGTGGTTATAATGTTGCGAAATATCAACCAACCGCGTCTTTGCAACGGTACACGGTTAGCGATAAAAAAATTACTAAACAATGTGATAGAAGCAACTATACTCAAAGGAAAGTATAAAGGAGAAGATGTTCTCATACCGCGCATCCCAATGATTCCGACTGATGTGCCATTTGAGTTTAAACGACTACAGTTTCCAGTGCGGCTTGCTTTTGCTATGACTATAAACAAGTCCCAGGGGCAATCATTAAGTGTTTGTGGTATTAATCTAGAAAACCCATGTTTCTCACATGGTCAATTGTATGTTGCCTGTTCCCGTGTTGGAAAACCATCAGATTTGTTTATCTATGCGCCAGGTCATCAAACAAAAAACATCGTATACCACAAAGCACTACAATGATAATAATAATAATTATGATTCACATGATTAACAATAAAGCGATTACTTACTTTTAAATCCTTATATATGTTTTATTTAATTATTTTTTATTCACAACGCACTATCACCAGGGTGACGGTTCTGTTCAGGAGAATTTTTTAAAATACGTAGGCACAAAAACTGCCACATTACAAATCTTTTTGACAGGACGAAGTCTGTCGGGTCAGCTAGTTATCTATAAAGCAAACTAAAAACATTCTAGGTATAAAAAAAGTAAAGCTAACACAAAATTAAATACAGACATGCGATAAGTGGTTCTAATCGTGTTGCACTCGCAGATCTGTAGACATCGAATCTATCGTGCCAAAATTTAAGATGATAGTTTTCATAAATCCGCATGTCGCACCGGGCGTGTCTGTCGGCGCCCTATACAGATACGTTCTGTCTGCAAAACGATGTATCTTGTCCAGGTGATTTCGGTGCATTCTCTGTCAACTACGAGCACGCGAGCCTGCAGTGCACGCCCGGCCGGCAGCAGTGCCGGCTTCTGCCTCGGAGCCATGGAGCAGGCGCGCCTGTCTGCGTGGCCAGCACGCGCCAACGTGCACCTCGGCACGCCAAGTACCAGCGAATGCCGAGCCACCACGCTGGCGAGGGACTGAGAAATTGCATGGAATCCAAACTTATGACAACGAGATTATATAGCGGAGCATGGAGTTTTAGGGCTGCTAAGACAATAAATTACGACAACGGAACCCCAGCATATGCACACGACGAGATTATGTCGCGTGTCTTACGCACTGAGTGTCTTCAGATGGACAACAGTAGAACCACATCACAGTCACGCAACAACGAATAAAGTTGTTTCTGTACTGTCTGTAATGTCACGAAAGCTGATAAAACGCACTCTTGAAGCGACCGCAATTGTGGTTCATAAACCACACGTGCGGCCGCTTTAAGTGACTATCGCCAACAATGTGTGGATGAAATTGGCCACTCCGCATCTTTGTCAGTCGGTTTCGTTCTCTGTCACTGTAAAATCCTAACCTAAGTAAGTTGCCTACATTCCAATTGGTAGTTCCATCCAAATGGATGGAACCACTGCAACTACCTACTTGAAATCAAGTAGTTGCAGTGAGACTATTAACTCGGAACGACTACTTCCCGGTGTAATTGTTTTTCTTTACGTGGTTGTGGTATGTTCCGCCTGATGACACTCCAAGTTGCGTTGGCGCGATACTGTGCGCATACTGTGTCTTACGAAAGTCGTCGTGTGAGGATCTTAAATAAGTAGTTTCGTCATGTCATTCTGTCTGCAGGCGTGTCTCATCCGATAAGATATCCGAACTAGGTAGGTATACGCACCCAATACAATTACAATACAATTTGGTTACAACATATTCCTACTTAACTTTGCCATCGGCTGCTCCAATTTTAATGTGTACTTTGGTACCTACTTTTGTATTATTGTCACAAGATTTCACATCGAATTGGACGTCTTCCAATACATTACATGAGATATGTTAGGACTAGGTTAGTACATGCATATCATACAGTTTGTAAAAAAACTTTTAAGGTTTTTGATTCAAGTTTTTAAGATTTTAATTAGATAAGTAAGTAGGTTTTTTTCTGAAACTTGTCGCGCCCGCCTCCTTTTTTGGCCACGATTCCTTCCATGTTTGATTGTAAGCATTTTCATATTTTATTAGGTATTATAAAGTATATAATTTGAAGTACATGCATTTTATTAAAATATACCTAACTAAATAACAACACGAAAACATTTTACATGTTACGTAGGTATACGAGTTCCATCTCGGTGTAGGTGCTGTGGCCTTGTTTCGGCCTACCTGATTTTATTGGCGCAGAGTCAACAACGTTCGATTTTATGAGCTTAATCGAAATATGTATATGTATATCGCGGAGAAAATTATAAATAATTCGTTTGATCATGTAAGTCTTCATAGATATCAATTAGTATCAAAGCCAACCCATAGGTTGATCGTTCGCCATGAGACTCTTTGTGGGGCGCCTTATGTACATATTTTTGTCCGGACTTCTTTCTTCAGGTATGATGTATGAAAATAGCTAATGTTCGACATAATTATGGCTAACTCATTGAACCACATATTTTTCGTAGGAGACAACTACGATTCTGCGTAGAGGATATACATAATCATCGAGTTCCTCACGGACCAACCGGTATGCACAACCATCCCATCCAAGTTGTGCCATCCTAAATATCAGTTTCGCTAGACACAACTTGGCACAGCTAAAAAATCCTTCCTAGGAGAATCGACTCGGATAGGTTAGGTTATAGGTTTTTTTATGACGTTAAAAGGTGACGTTATATGGTACATTTCTATGTAAAGAACAGTTATAGCACAACTAGTTGTGCATACCGGTTGGTCCATGAGGAACACCTGACAATCATGCGTAGCAGATAGCGACGATCCTGCGTAGCGGATATAAATACTATTCTGCGTAGCACATAACCTTCTTAACCATCCTTATAGATACAAATAAATCTAAATGCCACTCCAACGCAACCATTCGATTATCCACAGCAACGTGGAATTTGATAGTGAGCTGCTATGACCTAGAGGTAGAAAGTAATGAAACCTCAAGATCACACATTGGTCTACTTCTGGAAAACACTGCCTATCCCAAACCTGGTGACATTCCTGTTCTGAATAGAAAGGTTAAATATTTTAATAATTAAATAAGATTCCACAATTCGGCATGTATTAGATACCTCATATAGGTGGGTGGCTACTTATCCACAGGTACCTACAACTACATGAGTTCAACTTTTTCAAGTATTTATCTTATACTTTATCGTATACTTTTATCATCCAGGTGATTCAAGAGGCATAGTGATGTAGGACCTCGTGGTGACCCATCCGAATCAACCCCGTGTTCTATGGCTTTGGACAGTTATGACTATTTTAAACCGACTTCAAAAAAAGGAGGAGTTTCTCAATTCGGCTTTTTATTTAATTATTATTATGGTGTGTGTTTGTTACTTGATATATGCACCAATTGTGAACCGATTCGCTGTTGTATAGAAAATGATACCTAGGTGATCCCATAAAAGTTTTAATCTAGGGATTGGAATAAATTGAGGTATTGCTATAATTGCCCTTAATGTAGAAAACATCTCATTTTGGAATCACAACTATCCGAAACATTTTTTGTGAGTGATTTTACTCTTGTTTTTCATTCGAAAGGCTTTCATACTGAGCAAAATAATGTAAGGATCTGATGATAGAGTACCTGAAGGATAGAAACGGCTAACTAGGGACTGCAAACTTGATAATTATTTTAATGGGTAGTATACTCTATGCTTCAAGGGTTTCTTATAATTTCATGAAAAAATAGCACCATATAAATACGAGGGTTATGAAATGGTTGATGAAATTTCATATTTATTAACTTCTCGTTATTTGAAGTCGGTTTTTTTGTCTGTATTATATTATTAATAGCTTCTGCCTGCGGCTTCGCCCACGTGGTATCCGGATAAAAAGTAGCCTATAAGTAATGTGTTATTCTGATGTATAAGCCATATCATTGTAAAGTTTCATCAAAATCCGTTCAGAAGTTTTTGCGTGAAAGAGTAACAAACATCCATCCTCACAAACTTTCGCATTTATAATATAAGTAGGTTACTTAGGACTATTCCACAAATATCCTCTGAAAAATCTCCCTTAAGGGGGAAACTGAACTCTTATGTTAAAAAAGTGCAGAAACCCCTTTATTTTTTTACTTTTCCACTTTTACCCCCTAAGAGAATCCTCTCAGGGGGGGGAAAACAGATAACTAATATAAAAAAATAAAGAAACCCCCCTTCTCTACTACAACTCTGGGTTTACTTTAACCATGTTGTGAGTGAATCGAACCAGAAATTAAAAAAATCTATACTAACTTTACGACCTATTGTAATATTGCACACTCTCTAAGGAAATACGCCCTAAGTAAATTTGAACAAAAACAAAATATTTCTATGTCTCTGCAGCAGGAGGCCAGATTTGCATAAAGGCAGATAATGTACTGTCGTGCAAAAAATATACAAACCCTATTAACCTTATTATCAATTTGTGACCTCTTTGCTTTATATATCTAAATGACCACTTTTAATTGTCATAAATAGTCAAGATAGGCTATTTTCTATTTATAAGTCATTAATAATTGTGACATGCATTTGTTTTTTCTCATAAATAAATCATTTTCCTAATAAATAAAATAATTACCTACTTAAAAATTACGTTATTTTTGAACAATCTGGTGCCAGTAACGGTGCATCATATTAAATTTATAAATAGTCAAAAGGTAAAAAAAATATATTACATGCCGGCCACATATAATTTTAGTTTGGGGCTATATGATGCTGTGTGAAAAATGTCCAGCATTATTTATTTTATTTATTTAAATTGGCGTTGCTACAAGAATCAATATATTGCATTGAATTGGAACAAAGAAATAATAAGAGAAACGAAGCATTCTTGCATTCCTGATTTTCAAAGCAATACGACTGATGCAATATTAGACCAGTGTAAGATATTTTTTTTATATGATGATGGATGAAACAATTATAATTTTTAGAACTCCATTGGCTAAGCAACTTTTAACAAAATATGAATTATTTTACGGCGATGGAACATTTAAGATAACACCGACAGTATTTTATCAGCTTTATACCTTGCACGTAGACATTAGAAGTAATGACGTAGACACTGTCAGTTTTGTACCCCTTCTTTACATTCTGCTACCAAACAAATCAGAAACTACGTATAGAAGACTGTTTTAATATTACAGTCTATTGAGAAATTTCAATAACCAGTGGATCCTCAATATCACAAAGGACATTCTTAGCTGCTATTAAGAAAAAAAAGGACAACGAATGGTGTTGAGGGATGGCACCGGAGGATTAATACAAAAATACCTGCGAAACCTTCACTCTTCCTGTTTATTTAGCTATTTAAAAAAGAAGCATACTTTCAAGATCTCAAGTCCGGCAATAGCAAACCACAAAAACGTTCTTATCATACTAAAAAAAATTATCGACCAAGTTATCGCGAGTTTAATCAATTACAAAATTTCTGCAATAGAATGTTCGATACGTTTGGCCAAAGTTACAAAGACGAATTAATTCGTCTTAAAGTATGAATACTATCAAATAAAATTTTAAGAATTGTAACTATTTAATTTTATTTTTGTTTTCTGTGTCGTCTGTACTTCTGCCTTTATGCAAACCTGTCCTCCTGCTATTCTGGGATTTTGCTATTCCGGGATTATTCTTAGCTGTCCCTAAAGGGGATATGTGGATACCTAGAACCTAAATTATCTACAAACTAAATTTCATCAAAATCGTAGTTACGGAGATACGGGATACGGATACGTGATACAAACACAAAAACTTTTGCATGTATAATATTAATAAATAAATAATAAATAATGCTGGACATTTTTCACACAGCATCATCTAGCCCCAAACTAAGCAGAGCTTATATTATGGGAACTACATGACTGATATACTACTTATATACTTTTTTTTTAAATACATACATATTATACATAGAAAACACCCAGACCCGATACAAATATTGGCTAATCGTACAAATATTTGTCCCGCAGCGGGAATCGAACCCGCAACCTTCTGCGTCTCAGGCGGGTCTTCGCCCACTGCGCCACAGAGGTAGTAAGATTCTACACTAAAATTATAAATAATGTATTATTGTTAATAGGTAATCTCCGAAATTAATAGATATAAAGATTATTTCATCAATATTTAGAATGGAGCTTTAGGGTGGACATAGGCTGCATATTGTCCCGTAAAAGGGCTTTTCGTGGAGATTAAGTTCGCAATGTAAGTCGACGAAATAATGAATGAGTTTTTTACGAACGCTGCTAGTCTTTAATAAAATAGGTACCTGGGTATTCAATGTGATGCAGGTTTTCAAAGCACAACGTGTATTAATCCGGGAGCATCCATACGTGGTCAGCGTGAGACGTCACCACGCCCACTACCTCGTGGGTGCGCTGCTGACCAGAAACGTGGTGATATCCGTGGCCCATCCCTTAGTCAAGTAGGTACCTACCTGCTACGGTAAGACTTTCCGGTGACGAAAGTTGATTAACGGTTTCAATATTTATAAATCAAATATTTCTGGAACCCATGGACAGAGGTACAAAGGGTAAGGACTCAAAATAATTCTAATCTTAAGTAATATTTAACAGTTGATCCCAGAGAAATAGAGCGTTAAAGGGTCGGCAACGCTCGTGTGATACCACTTCTCAAGCTTTATATGACTATGGCCACCTCATGTTCATACTTCCCGCCAAAAGCAAGAATAAAAAAAACTATTTTTCAATCTATTTGTGTTTTACTTTCCTTCTAAAATTGCTATTGAAACTTTATAATATCATAATATGTTACTGTGAAATATGTAGTAACTTCAGATTACAATTATTTTGAGTCCTTACCCTTTGTACCTCTGTCCATGGGTTCCAGAAATATTATTTAATAATATTATTTGAAAATCTACATGGTAAGTCAGGTCCTTATTGACATTGTTTATTATGAACATAAACTTAACATAACTTAAGTAGGTAAACAATTTTTATTTTGTTAATAAGTTCTTAGTTTTCATATCCTAGTAAGTTATTTCTTGATTACTGAAAAAGTAGCAAAGTATTTCTAGTTTCTCGGTAACCTTGAAATTATATGATTTGCTTCCGCGCTGTCTAACTATGAAATTGCCATGTTCTCGAATTTACCACTTAGAACGGAAATACTCGTTTCTGTGGTTGAAGACTTTGTTTAGTGGCATGATATTATATTTTCAAAAAAAGTTATTCATTTATTATTTTTAGATACTTCCAATATAATTGCATGACTCTACCCCATGATTCAACCACAGACTTTGAAAAAATCGTGAAGATAATATTTTCTCTTATTTATACGTGGACGCCCGAGAAACAAGGTTGATAATGAATAATTGACATCGGATCCGTCTCAATCTACGGCTGAGATTGCATCGGTTTTTGATGTTAGTGTCAAAACAATTGAAAATATTGTTGCAGATATGGATCTGCAACAAAATATTTTCAATTACAAATGATCATGAATGATTCATGAATGAACGAATGTTTTGTATGGACAAAACGGCAATCTTATGTATAAAGGCTTGATTTAATTTGTTTAATTATTTCAGTGTGCCTACTACTGAACTAGGCGTTGTTTTGGGGGAGAACTATGCCGACCGTGGCACAGCCGTGGCTACAGTCCTTCTCGTGGTTATTCACCAAGAGTTCGACCCCTACACGCTGACGGCAGACATTGCGATGCTTAGGTTCTTCGAAGACGTCACTTTCAGGTGAATCTCATTTTTGATCGTCGCCAACATCATCCGCAGCCTGTATAAGTCTACTGCTGGAGAAAATTCACCCTCAGAGACCGCCATGACTAAAAAATGGCCAAGATCATTAATCTCGAGCATTTCTTGTGTGAAAAATCATTCAGAAAATTTGTTCTAATAAATATATAAACTAATAGTTCAGTCGCGAACTCGACGCACGTAAGCGTTAATATCGTCGTTATAACCGCTTTATTGCGCGATAGTCGTTTGTGATGGACTTTCAAAAAAGTAGTATTATTATTTATTTTAAGTCGAGGTGAACAGGTAAGTTTGGTGATAGACTAGTGTTTAAAAAGTGCCATAATGCTAAGGGCGTAGCAGAATCAGAATCGACATTCCCTACCAATAGGAATACTTAGTTGGGAATATTCGGAATAAAAGGTCCTAAATGCATGATTAGTAAATGATCAGAATATCTACAGAACATGCAATTTCCGCTATTACAGGAAAAACATTTTTCCTGTAGTGGGTATCGAACCCGCACCATTTGCATCGCAGCTGGCCACCGTGGTGATCGGTCTCATATAATCTTTTGTCAGAACACTTTAATGTCGCTGTCCTACTGTGTACACTCGAAGACCGCGTCGCTGTTACACAATTATTGACATTCAGACAATTGATTTTTCTTTTTCTTTTTCAATCAACATTTTTGCGTGCGCCGCAGCGCATTGTGCGCCCCTTATCTGGGTAAGCTTTTATGCTTAGATGATTTCAGATTCTCTGTTAAGCCGATCTCACTGGTTTCATACTCGGCGAAGTTGGAGGGCAAAGCATTCGTGACCGGCTGGGGACGCTGCGATAGTACGGTACCAACATTATCTAGCTTAGCTATGAATTACCGTTCATGTGTAAAGAAGGTGTCCACTGTTCGGTGACATGGCCAGACCTCATCGGGGTGCCCCACAATATAATTGCTAAAGCGAAGGAGAGATTAGACACAACTTTGGTCTTACAGGTTTTGGAAATCGCCTGTTTTATCCTGAATAACCTTTTCGGTTAAAATCCCATAAATCTGCTGTTTTAGATACATGACTTTATGTTGTTCATTTAATATTAGTAAGGGTAGGCACATATACCAAAAAAAGTTACGGGTGAGATTTAGAAACACGTCGCACGAATTTCGATAAAAAAAAGCACAGAGGGTGAAAGGGGTGGACCCCATTGTAACAGTACCTCTTCCAAAGTTAGGAATTAATATTTAAACATGTTTAGGTTAAGTATTGAAAAATAAAATGTACTGGAGTTGAAGGTTTGTTTTGTAACGCACATGCTTGAAAAATATAAAAAGATCGTCAATAATAAAGCGCGAGAACGCTGTGTGTGTTTTAAAATATTTTTTCTAGCCTTTCCGAATTTGTCACCTGGATTTCGATATGATATATTATGTACATGTAATTACAAGTGACCAACCTTTGACTAGTCTTTAATGGATCTTATTCAAATCTTAATTTCAGTCCGACACTGTTCAGTCCACTAGGGAACATAAAAACACAAGCACGATGCAACGCAGCGATTTGATGAACTTATTGAGTCACAAAACCGAATTTAGCCCTACTTCTTATCTGTGGAAATTAGGAATTTAGAAAAAAATGAATTTTGTAAAGATGGGCTTTTTTACATAAATTCGTGCGACGATTCTTTCTAAATCATAAAGAATCGTCGGTTCTGTTTTGTCGTGGATATCAGATATCCTCATTGGAATGGGGATTGACCACAAGTTTAAATTTATGGAGGGCAAACTATGGTACTCTATTTTTAGGAATTATCTAAAATAACACCATTTTATCCAGGCTTCCTATCGTAACCTACCTATCTACGTTAGAAAAGTATTTAAAATTATTAGGATTCAATATTTGCAAGGCTTTAATATCATAAAAAAATATCTAGGTTGTAGAACTACCTACCTAACAAAAAAGCAAGGGCTAAGATTCGTATCTATTAATTATTTTGGTGTTGGGGTAACGCCGAACTAAATCGGAAAAGCCTTTAGCTTCCCACTCACTGCTATAAATGTTTGAAACTAACAGGCATTTACATTCTCAGTTGTGGTCCAGTAATAGAACGGAGTGGCTATCCAATATCAAGAACGTATGAATTATTCAACCGTCATATCGGGATAGGTACGCTACGCTACCACTTCCAAATACGTTTCGCCTAATTTATGTATTACCTACCTACTTGCACATCTGTCTAGGAATAGACTCTTCACGTGGAAAATATCCACACCGATTATTGGAAGAACGTTAATGTCAGCCATCTTAGACATTTGGAAATACGACCGTTATTAAACTTATTGCACAAGGATATTTGAAGAGAAAAGCAATTTTGTGATGGTTAAATTTAATAATACAAAGCTAAGAAGTCCTAAAAACCTATATGGATAAATCCAGCATATGGTAAAATATCTTACTTTTTAACTGCATATAATTGTATTAGTAATAACTTTATACAGAATGCTGTTAAAGTTTAAAGTTATTCGTACCCGATTCACTGTTTGATTGACTATAAAATAATGTGGTCATTATGTTACTATATTTTGGCCACGTCACATCTGTCGAACGGGATCACGTTTGACAGATGTGACGTAAAAAATATTTTTTATTAAACATGTGGTCATTCCACAGACAGGGATGCCATTCTGTCGAGTGGGTCAAATTCAGACGTGAATGATTGACCAATTTTTTTTTATATATATTTTTATTTTATTTTATTTTAAATTACTATCACATTGTCTTAACAGTAAGGGACACCAAAGATACAATACAATCACAAAGTACATACATACTGTATATACTATGATTTTTTCCAAAATAGTGTGAAATATATTCATATCATCGGATTCACATAGGCTGTTGATGATACGGAAGGCCTGCGTGAATGGTGCTTCACTCAGGAGGTTAGTATTGTCCGCAGCACCCGCGGATTGTGCACCATACCTCTGGCACTAGTGGGCGATACCCCGACTTCTGATCCGGAGGTCGTGAATATGAACCAATGGGTTTTTCCACTCGAAAAATTTACGTGCGCATTAACACGTTCTCAAAACGGTGAAGGAAAACATCGTGAGAAAACCAGCATGCCCTAGAACCAAAAATTCGAAAGCATGTGCCAACAGTTAGTGTTTCAATAAACGGTGATGGGATTCCAACCTGTCATGTGGAATGCTAACTTGCAAAACGCGGTCATGTACCAAATATAATGTTTGGACGTGGCTCTGACTACCCCCTACTTGGTTCTCTCAAAAATAGTGCTCACTGGGTATGTATCTGAGGATGTCCACCATGGGGAAGATAATCATGAGCGTGTTTTTTTTAACATCATTTCCCGCCTCATTTCTAATTTAGTGTAACCTACCATGCCTAAAACAAATAACGAAGGGTACATTAATGGGTAAAATGGGTAGACCCCATATGATTTTAAATATAGAAACCTGGTAAATTTATTTTGCATTATTCCCAACTTTCTAATGTACTTTTTCTCATGAGGACTCCAATCCAAAGCCCCGGACTCCATCCTACTTCTCACCAGATCATTATAAAGCTGATATTATATCATTATTAATGGTGTGGATATTATTAAAATCGCTGCTTTGGCGCAATATAAAACCCAGGTTACGAAACGCTTTCTTGCAGATGTCCTGTACATGACCTCGGAAGTTTAATTCCGTGTCCATGCGGATGCATAGATCGCGAACCGATTGCACCTATATTGTTCGGTTCTAATGAATAGTCATAAATACAGGTTTCCGTGCACGGCCGTATGTGATCTAATAACACAGCACTTTGAGCAGCACGGTCTATATATTTCTGCAATCTGTCGCCATCTGAGCTATGGCTGATCTGCAATAGAAGCTTTATGTCATCCACAAACAGTAGACAGACGGAATCTTTAATGACTTTGGATAGATCATTTATCATGATCAAACTGTTCACTTTAAACACCTGTTCAAAACAGTAAAGGGTACCAATGGTACATTCTAATGGTACCACGGAGGTTATCAAAAACACGCAACGACTCATTGCCCTTTTTTTAAATTTTATAGTGCAAATTTCAAAAATGTTGTCTATTTTTAAATTCAAGACATAACCGGTCTTCCAATAATTGTCATATTATAGTATTATATAATATCTGTGGTAGGCTATCGCTTTTCATAAATTTGGGGCTGCGCTAATTACGAAAAGTTCCAGTTTGAAATCCCTGATACCCGGTTCAACGCTAATTAAATAATCAATGAGTAAACTGTTTGTTTGTTACAATCTATTCTCCAAAACGGCTTTAGTAACTTGTTCCTAAATGGATCAAAGCCACACGTCACTAGCTCTACAATAAGTGATTTTGAAATTAACGTGTTCAATAATCGCTGTGAATATATTTTTCGAGAAATTTGGGGAGCGGTTTATAAAAATGGCATCAAGGTGTATTTAAATACAATATAATAATATGCCTTAAACAATAGACTTTGGCTCATGAAATATTAAATTTTAGCACTGTGTTATATAGGCTTAACGATCCATAACACAGTGCTAAAATTTAATTTTTCATGAGCCAATATCTATTGCGTCAACGATCCACATAACACAGTGATATTTTTTTTTCATGAGCCAATTCATCTATTGCGTGAATCTGTGAGTTCAACAACGATCCTTCCAAAGGTCCATCGATCGATCAAATCATCCATCGATCGAGCCATCGCTCGATCGATGATGGTTACGATATGTGTTTTGGTAACGATATGTGTGCTGGTTGAGCGATATGTGTTTTGTACGAAACGGGAGAACCAAGAATCTTAAAACATTCCTTCAGATAAGATAAAGCTGATTGCAAAAAAAAAAACACAAAAGGTTTAAAGCCGTTTCGGAGAAAAATGGTAACAGACAAAACCACTATAACAATTAACTACTTTTACAAAAACTCGTTATTATTAGGGAGCCGAACTGTGCCTGTTCCGATCTTCGAAATACTTTCCTGACGAGAGATTCGATCCCATGCTGCAAAGCGTCTCTTTCACCATGTCTGCTTCAAATTATTTCTGCCAGGGATACAAGCATGTAAGTTCATATTTTACTTCACACGAAGCAAAGATCCATAGTTTTTCCTATAAAAAAATGTGCCACCTATAAGTATCTGCTGTACTGACTCCATCAAAATATGAGAGTTCGGCACAGCACGTCTTCTTCGTCCACTCTTTTATATCCCGTTTTTTATAACCGACTTCAAAAAGTAGCTGTATAGATAGATAGATAGTTTTTTTTTATTGCACAACTAAAAAGTACTGAACATAGGCGAACTTAATGCTAGATAGCATTATCTTCCAGCTAACCTTTGTGTAATATGGAAAACAGTCTTGAGATAGTGCATGAATAACTAGATAAGCCTCTGCCCACGGCTTCGTCCGCGTTGTACCCGGATAAAAAGAAGCCCGTATGTTATTCTGATGTATAAACTTTATTACTGTAAAGTTTCATCAAAATCCGTTCAGTAGTATTTGTGTGAATGAATAACAAACATCCATCCCCACAAACTTTCACGTTTATAATACTCGTAGTAGTAGGATAGAATATGTTAGAGCTAAGTATGCTATTATTAAAACACTAACACTGTTCCCTAGATAAACACAATTACATATAGGTACCTACGTACCTATATAACTTAACCTTACAAGTTACAGATTCAGTTACAAGTTCCATAGACTACTCAATATTCTAGGTATATACATTGATTAGGTACAACTTCATTAGTTTCGTGATGGATGATGTAGAGGACTGAACAGAGGATGATCCCGGAGTGGTTCAGTAAAACATCTAAATCGTATTAGAGCTTTTTCACAAATCACACACGTTTGTCACAGAATGACGTGATGTTATACCATGGCATGCTCTGCTCGGGCCCCGCCAGAGAAGAAGACCCTGTGTGCCCCTGCCTGGCGGTCCCGGGGGCGCCCCTGGTGCTGAATGCGCGCCTCGCAGGGTTGCTGTCCTGGGGTTTCGGCTGCGGCTATGGTCACGATCTGCCGCTGGTCTATACGAGTGTACAATACTACTCCATGTTAGTTTTTACCTCCTAGACCCTGTATATGATCAGGATCCCTAAAACACAGATTTTTTAAATGCTCGTATGCCTAAGTATTCTAAATAACGAAATCACAATTTTGTATGGAAAAGCAATTCAAAAATTCATCAACTTGCTTATACTGACTGTCGGTGACTTTAGTTCTATGACGTATTTCCTCAATTCGAATTTCATCAAGTAGCAAAATTCCGAGAATAGCTCTCTTCATAGTCCACTTTGAGACCTTGGGCTTTATATCTAAGATCAATAGTAAGCGACCAGTATCTCAAACCTTTCTCGATAATCTGCAGTCAGCATGTAAAATTAAGGAAAGTATTTCTTATATGGTTTCAGGTGGATTTTAGACAACATCATAACTTTCAGGAAAATCAAACAATCCAACCTAACGCAGCTATTTCAAGCCACCAAGGCATACCTTCTGGCCGAATGGTTGATGGAAACCAGAGCTATCCGACCCACTCTAAACATTAGACAGGACAAAATCATGGAGCCTCTAGACATAGACCAGGAGTTGGCAAGCCTGCAAGGTACTGTCTACGACGTAAGGGACTTTGTCAAAGGAGGATTGTATCACGCCGAAAAAACAAAAATGTACGCGACATTAATATACACAGAGAGAAAAAATGAAAAGATGAAGATGATTATAGATGATCAGAGGAGGGAACCTCCACATGCATTTCTGTCCAATAATACGCTTGATGCAGAGTACACGTGGGTCAACGGGACTGATTATGTCGAAAATGAAACTAAGTTAGAAAATGATGATAAGGTTTCCTGAGTAGATGCTTGATATAGGGCTTTCGATCTATTCGCTCTGAAATATACCAAATATGATAATTTTCATTTTTTTTTTATTTATTATAATTTCGGTTGTAATTACTTTTACTTATTTGTTAGATCAACGTACCCTCATAAGGTAGGTAGAGTCGAGTAAGACTCGATTGTGAAATATGAGCATCCTTCAAAATAAAGCGGTCTTGTTTTTCCGCCTAGGCTGGTGATCCCGAGGGCGAGGACTAACCTCCTGAGTGAAGCACCATTCACGCGAGCCTTTCGTATCACCAACAGCCTATGTGAATCCGATGATATGAATATATTTCACACTAGTTTGGAAAAATCACAGTATATACAGTATGTATGTACTTTGTGATAATATTGTATTTTGGTGTCCCTTACAGTTAAGACAATATGATTGTAATTTAAAATAAAATTAAAAAAAAATAAAGAAAAAAAAAATTGGTTAATCATTCACGTCTGAATTTGACCCACTCGGAAGAATGGCATCCCTGTCTATGTAATGACCACAACATGTTTAATAAAAACAAAAGCCCAGCTTAGGGCCTCTGTAGAGATAGCTCTAAGTAGGTACCTGTTTTGAGCTTTCGAGAGTAGGTACCCATTTACTAGTATAGTTAATAAATAGGTCTACATAACACTACTTATACATTTATCACTAATGTGTCACCTGCTTGACCACTGCACTACCCTCGCTCCTCAAATTAATTATGCAAGTCCGAAAACAAGTCAAAAAAGTCCAAGGCCAAAAATACAAAAAAAGCCGTGCCGGTGACCTAGTCACGTCTCGGTAACCTGCAGATTAATTCAAAATTACCATTTCTGATCGGGCTAATACCTCATGCTGGCAAACTTACGTAGTTAGGTAACTAGGGTGTCCTAAAATGTAGAGTCAAGTCAAGCGAAAATCCAAATATAGCGGTAGATCCTTATTATACAAATCTAGAGCAGCGACAATATTTGGCCGAAAACCCCGACGTGTTTTTTATTATAGATTGCATCGATTGCTCACCACTTAGTGAGTTTTGGCAATAAAAACCAATCAAGACACAAATCGATTGCAAAAAACCGCCGTAGTTGCCGGCCGGCGCCCGGTCAGGTCCGGTCCGTTCCATTCCGATAAGAATAAGAATGGAAATAAAGGCGCATCGTGGCAGATATGCAATTCGCTCGAGCGGACGCGCGCGACATCCGACGTGAAGTCCGACGCGACGGCGACGTGGCGACGACGACGGACGGAACACTGGACGGAACGGGGTGTATGTCGTTATAGATAGGATACATAGCTTATTTTTTTAACACTCACATTTACGCCTTAAATTCAATAGCAGCAGGAATCGACAAATTATACAAAGATACTACAAAATCCAAAGTTTTTTCCTTAGGATCCGGTTAAACTGACGCGGTGGCATTGTAGTGGCGGCGGTGACGATCATTACATTCACGCGAACTTTGACAACCACTTGACAATTTCCCTTTGATCGACACCGCGCCTCCGCCTCAGCATCATCAATCCTAAACTAAGCGGAGCTTGTATTATGAATCGGAAATACAAGATATATACATAATATACTACTTATATAATACAAAGAAAACACCTTGACCCGATACAAATATTTGCAGATCATACAAACATTTGTCCCGCGGTGGAAATCTAACCCGCAACCTTCTGTGCTACAAAGGTCGTCAGAGAGTTTGATCGGGCCCTAACTTAAGTTTTATTTTACTTAATGAAGTTCTTACAATAATAATACGAAACCTACGGTTCTGATTCTTACCGGAACGGGTAAAATCTGCCTGTCTGATGGCGACTAAAATAGTGGAGTCCCAGTCAGAGGGCATAACCGCAGAACGCAAGAAACTACATCTCATGAAGATCAGACGGTATTGTCTGCATGGATCGGTACTTCTTGATCCAAGCTGTTAGAAGGGTAACTGATCTATTGACACAATTAAAATAAAAAAAACACGTTTCCCGCGGTACAATGTACGGACTTAGGCTAAATAAGATCTTTTCCAGGTAACTTTATTACAGGCGGTTATTGTTTTTCAATGTTTAGGTTCAGAAAGCATTTTTTTGATTTAGTTTTTTATTGTTGTTTGTATTCTGAGTTAGATATGACACGAGATCTTATAGTTCTTTTGACTTAAATCGCTGTCACTTCAATCTAAGCTGATACTTTCTGTAGGTTCCTAGGAGATAAAGATGAAACTAAATAAGGTGCTACGACTGCCATAACGAAACTATATTTATAATCTATGTTCAAACTCGATGACGCGGCGGACAAGCCAACCGACTGAGACGCAAGAGGTGCGGGTTCGATTCTCGCTGCGGGAACAGATGTTTGCATGTACTGCAGATATTTTTCCGCGTCTGGGTTTTGTGGCACCATGTAGGTATTCGTAATTCCTGATAGCCAATAGGAATCCTACTTAGGGGTCAGGACGATACCTATGTGGCTGAAAGATGTTTGTACAGGTTTTGAGATAAGTTTCCTAATTACAGTATTAAAATGCTAATGGAAAACAACTTATATATGGAGTCCCGGAAAACGTATACTAAGCCCAAACTGGGGCTTTCAAACCATGAAAACGAGCATTTGTGTGGGATACAGTTCTTAGGAGTTTTTATTTTTAGATTTTGACACAAAAACTTTTGTAAAAAAATTACAACCCTACATTTTATAAACACTGTCCTACCTACATTGAGAGGTAGCTCCTACGTACTCGAGTACGTTACCTTTTGCATGACGCACTGAAGGTGTTTGCCTCGTGGACTGAAGTTAATCACAACCTACAAAACATCACTTCATATCTAGTTTTTTTCCAAATGGAAATTCACCAATTCACAGCCTCATGAAGGTAGCCACTTGCCTTCGTAGCGTTGCTGGAAGAGAGCCCGTGCCGCCGTCAACTCATTGTTTGCAGCTTGACCAACACACATAATCATATCATTATACTCCATTTTCTGTACGTATTCGACATGATTCAACCGAAACATAGAAGTAAAATAGGCGCGTATAAAAAAATTAGAAGAGATTACAACAAACAAATGTCTAAAAAAATAAAAAAACTGATAAATACTAACTTGTCGAATTTTTTGGGGTTTATTTTTGTTATGAAATTTGAAACTCCTTTTGATTTCTACATGGGCTGCGTCACTGATTATTACTTGAGGTATGTATATTAGCCCTGAAAAGGGGTTGTTGTACATTTGCCACAAAGTTAATTCGTCACATTTTTGTAAACTCCATACATTGAAAGTAAATTCGTCACATGCATAAAAAATATGTGTAAATTCGTCATAGGTAAGTAAAGTTCATAATAAAGTAGTGTTAGTAGGGTTATTACTGTGATTCAATTATGTTTATATTTTTTTATATTTGTAATGTTAGGGCATTATAGAGGCAAATCAGCCGATTGCGAACCAATATTAACGTAAATGTAAAGTTTCTAAAATAATGTGATTATGACTGTGATTTTTTCATTTTTCTTTTATATTTGTAATTGTTATGAGCAAATCAGCTATTTGTGAACTGTGTTTTTTTTGTAAAAGTAAGGTTTAATCCTTGAAATCCTTAAATTATTACGTTTTTAATTCGAATTTTATTTAAATATAAGTTTAAATGCAAAAATGTGTATATTACTGTGATTTAATCATATATTTATTTTTATATAAGTAGTTGGAATGTTATGGGCAAATCAGCCACACAATCGTGATATTAACGAAAATGTAAGGTTTTAAAAAAAAATTACCTTGTATTGTTTTATTTTTAAATTTTCTTATATATTTGCGTTGTTATTGGCCAATCAGCCACTTCTCAACTGTTATTTTTATGTATAATGAAAGGTAAAATTTTCAAAATCCTGATCATTAAAAATTAATATCGTATTATATGGAATTTTATTTAACCCTATCTATGAGTGTGAAAACATTTGTTTTGTTCTATTCTACTTATTGTTTGATTTTTCTGCTGTCTCTACGGAAAAATCTATGTGACGAATTTACAACAACCAAAAATAATAAAACAGAAGTGTGGCGAACTTACACATACTTTTTTTCGTGACGAATTTACTTTGTGGCAAATGTACAACAACCCCTGAAAAGAATAGTACCCGATGGTGAAAGAAAGAATTAAGTGCGCAGAGGCTTTTTTTTAACCAAAAATTCTAAGACATGACCTGTGAACAAAAGAGGACTATGCCTTTTCGATATGTATCGATGTTTTCCTTCGCCGTTTGAGAGCTCAATAGTACCCATGACCTTTTAATCGAAAGTCGGAAAAGCCATCCACTACGTCAATAATGCAGTCGAGTGTTGTTGAGAAATCCATATTTACAACGTATTACTTGGTGACAGTGACGACGATCATTAAGGTAGGTAGGTACATGACTTTGTTACCTACCAAGTTTTAGTACATTCGTCGTGATAACTAATATTGTCTTTGGTCACCCATCCAACACTAGGTGAAGTATGGTGTCCATAAAACAGGTCCTAATGAACCTTTAGTTCAAGTTTGCGTCATTGTAGTTGATAGGTGTTGGGACCTACACATATTAACATAACAACTACGAAGATTTTGTACCTACCTACGAAACCATTTTTCTATAATAATAATAAAACTTGGCTTAAATCACAATGCGGACTCCATGGTGTAGTCTCTTTGGTATCGGTGTCCGACTCTTTGGTATGTACGATATTTCATTTAGAGGTCACCACATGTGACGTCACGTTCAAAAGTCAATTAAACAGCTATTTTGTTAATTTTAGGGATGTGCTAAGAGCAGGTAGCATGGAAACTTTGAAGGTCATTTCTTGAATTAAACACATGGAAATCCAAAAAGACGTAGGACAAGCATTGTTTCCATCACTGTGTCAATTATCTCCTTTTGGCTTTATATACACATTCTGGGACACCTCCTGCTTTTCAAAATCGTAATAAAACAAGTACTTTTACAAAACACTACATTTATTTGGTTTAAATACATTGGTACAAAGTGTCTATCTGCAAAAACAAAAAAACTGAAATTAGGTAAGTACATAAAAATAAACAACAATTTTGTCTTAAAAACTAACAGACGGACATATAAAATAAACAAAGGCATTGTAAGCTACAAATTAAAAGCCGGCGCACATTAGGTACTAGCCGGTACCTGACGTTCTCTGTGATTACCCAGTCTACTTGAAATAGCCTGTAGTAAGGAGATTAGGTTACCAAAGGCAGACTTGCAGATTCTGTATACTAGCTACTGACTCGGGTTTCGTTTGCTCCCGGATAAAAAGAGGTTAGGTTAACCACCACGTACCATAATGCATGATGTCAAATAAGTAGACTGGTATTAACGATGGGTTAAGGTAGGTAGATACCTACTTCTATATTCTGTGGTTATGACCGTCATACCACATAGATACGTTGGAACAACATACCCTCTGGCAACAGGGAAACTACTCATTTTTCAGGCAGCGTGGCCGTCATAAAGCTCGTGTACAAGGTAATCCGATTTCAACTTTTTCAACGGTGTTTTTTTTTCGGTAAAATGACGCATCGATACCTACTGGATGTAATTGGATTTGAGGCTAACGTCATTTTAATTTTCAGCGGTCAAATGTTTACCACATGGCTGTACCTCAGATATTATAAAAGTATACGATGTACGTTGGTATTTTGGTACCTAATGAGCGCAAGCTTATATAGATTGATATAAAATTATCTTACGATAGAATAGAAACAAAAAACAAACCAAGTTTATAAAAACCCTCATTCAAAAGTAATTTAATTTTTTTGAGACAAAAAAGTATGGATAAGTTAATTTTATATCAACTCTATTCTTTTGATTCAGGTAATTAATATAAATTTATGATTGTATTTCACAACTTTTAGGTACAAATTGACTTACATAAGCTAGATTGGTTGGTACTGCACCTACCGATCCATGTTCTTGTCAAACTTTACAAAATATATTATAAATAGAAATGAACCTGAGTAGTAGCAATTATTAAAATGTTCTGAGTTCTGACCTTCTTAAAACTGAATAATCGAAATAGTTGTGTGTAAGCAATGTAGGTACTCGCGGAAAACACTAAGTTCAAGAATTGTAATTAAAAGTTGTGAAATTATTTCTTAAAATAATTTATAAAAACTCTGCATTATATAACTAAATTTTACATAAAATAACACAACTTAAACTAAATTTAAGTAGACACATTTCTACACTTACTTAGAACTAGGCATACTATGAAGATAAAAAAACATAATCATACTTGTGCAAAATGAATGAAAGGTTAGAATTCAAACAAATGGAACATGCGTTGCTTGGCCGTGGTTGTGACATGGTATAGTTTTATTATTCTGTGTTATTATACCTATAGGCCTTTTTTGTAAATTTTGTTATTCTACTGATATTTTTTTGTATTCTTGATTTGCTTGTTTACTGATCAGATGAACTTTGATATATTTCTTGTCTCTATGCAAAATAAGTAACGCATATTTTATTTGTTTTTACCCTAGTAGTTTTGAGTTGCTTTAATAAAATTAATACTTATACATTTTCATGAAACCTTAGGTACTTCTTTTATTTCACAATAATGTTCGGTATGCCCGTGCAGTGAACATGAAATTCGTACTTATCGCTAAAATTTAGCGATAGATGTTGTTTATCAAATTTCTTCAACGCTGCGCTGTCGATGAAAACTTACTTAGATTTTTACAACAGTCTTTTTTCAATCTTACCTTACTTTCGGTGACAAATCAGGCACCCAGCGCTAACATTTTAACTCATAATCAAATTAAGTACAATATATACGTACAAAATAATGTTTCAAATACAAACGAATCGCATTCAGGATAAAATGAATAGTTAAAACTTTTAAGCAGGAATACGTATACATATTAGTTATTCTTACTTTTATGATATAATGTAGGTAGATACTTTCAAACACTACGAAGTATAATAATGGGACGCACACAAAGGGGAGGATGGTGAACATTCTTTTTCGACACCGAACCGGATATTTAAGTCTCTGTTTTGGCGAATGATAGGTACTAGCACATGCGAGGGTCTAGACAAATGCCACTTTTTGTTACGTTAACGCTTGCGGACATATTGAATTTTATGGAAATGACATTAGCTGTGTAAAAGTCACGTGATTACTGCCAAGTTTTTCACGCTTAAACTAAGCTACGCCAACGCGTGAAAGTAGCTTAGTTTAAGCGACAGGTATTTGTCTAGACCCCCTGGTGTTTCAGTACTTTTTGCGCTTCTTCTACATAAATAAAAAATCTACTTTTTGGTAAGTACGTTCAAGTTCATGGATCATTTGATCTAGATTATTCATGACAAAGTACATTTCATTTTGAATTTTCACCTTCAAAAGCATCACACATTCTCTCCCCCATGAAAACTATCCGGCGTACGTCCCTAAGTTCTATTGAACAGTGTTTAAGCAACATTAATATGTGAAAAAGAGCTATTTAAATTTATGAAACGAGAATGACTATATAAATAGTGGTGTAGACTATATCCGTCCGGTATGCGTGCAAAGCTCACAAAAGCTTGTGTGTACTTTCTGCTGGAAAGTTACTTGCCTGTAATGAATTGCATTCATTCAGGGGTCCCAGTAAACTTGTAGGCTTCCCCACATAGCTGCCTTCACGTTTACATTATTGCAATTTTGCGAAGCGAAACGTGAACTCAGCTATGTGGGGCTTAAGCCTACAGACGTTCGTCATTTGTTCAAACAGATAGAACAGTGCACGCTAACGACTAGGATTACATTTGTAGGTAATTATTTCATTCATGATATACGTTAATTATGCCGCTCATTCGTATCATTCATATACACCAGCCTTTAAATCCTACACGCTAAATAGTACCTATAATTGAATAAAATCCAAGTCGCACGTCGAGTGATGGATTATCAATGAGTAGCGGTTCAAGGGGGTATTTCCTGCGAATAGCTTTTAGCTTTTAAGCCTTTAAAAATTCACAAACTTTGAGAAAATTCAAGCAGAATTAAAGCAAGATGTATTTGGCGTCGGTAAACTTATTCGCCGGAGAACCGATTCGTCTATTGTCTCTTTCATCAAGGAGGCCAATTCTTCGAGTGATCTACATCCCTCCACGTGCAAAATGGTCATACTTACTATAGAGAGTAATGAACGCCTACCTTCTAAATATGGCAACGGCCCTAGAATAAGTATATGTAAAATAAATTATAAGCTTAAAACCATTGCCAAAAGTCGCTGTGTCAAAATCAAACGGAGGAATAATTAAATTGAAAGGAGAAAACAGCGATAATTTCATAAGCAATCATTTAAAATTTAAAAGTTGGTTATAATTACTCCTGCCCGTCCAAATAATGATACATAACTTGGTTAAATAGGTATCTTTGGTATAATAAAAGTAAAAATATTTAACTTAAGTTTGAAAATGTATAATCCATTCCGTAGCCAACATAAAATTCCATTTTGATACTGGCTTAATTTATTTATGGTTCATCCACCCTTGACTTTAAGCTCCGACGTACAAATCTAGGCTTACCTACATAATAAAGATCCAACCTTTCAATCGAAAGCGTACCTTTATTAGGTAACGATACCGTTATCGACACGAGTTGTGAAGTATTGTTGAAGTAGATAGACATTACAGAGACTGACACGATTAGGTAATCGTGTCAAATTGACATCATGTAATCTAGTTCAAATTGCTTGATCAACTAACACATCTCTGCTTATCACCTCATCCGCTGTAGTTGCCTGTAGAAGTGCTTAAAGCCAAGTGAGCATGCACCGCAATCGATTTAAGCGCAGTCAGGTCGGCGGTAAATTTTCATCTCGCTGGTAGCGACTGCGATCCACTCATTGCGATTGCCGTCGAACCAGGTGAGACCGAGAGTGTACTTGCCGTTGATGTTCACGTGTTGGCAGTGCGAGAACCACCAACCGCCCTCGTAGTTGCCTGCGCAGTGAGTGTTGGAGATGTCTCGATCGCGGTCGATAGCCGAGAACTCCATGTGGTTCTGGTACTCGAAGGCATTGCTAGCATTGCCTTTGAAACCGCTGACTTCGAGTACATAGCCAGTATCCCCGCTGCTGACGTAGAAGCGCTCATACTGTGCATACCAAGAGACACCGTAAATGTCGGTCATGTCGATGCGCATGGCGGTGCAGTTGTCGGAGGTGATGTGGTGCATAGCGTTGAGTCCGAGCCAGTATTCGGAGGAGGGGTCGCCGAAGCCAGCGGCGTATTCTGCGAACTTCCTGTTGAAGTCTACGGTACCGTTGTAGCGGCGCTGCACGAGGGTAGTTCCGTTGTCACACCAGGCATCGAGAGGGTCCTGCCCGGCGCGTATCAAGTAGGGTCCTGCAGGGCCGGAGACTCCGGAACAGTCGCCCGGAAGCTGGCTCACCAGGTCCACGTACTCGCGCTCGACCGGCTGCAGTTCCTTCACCTCGCCCATCAGCTTCGGGAGGGAGATGCTATCGGTGATGTTACTTTCGTGCGGTGTTTGGTTCGCCTCACTCTGCAACAATAGTTTACTGTTCTACTACGTACTCAAAGAAAATCTGTATCGTTTTTGCAATGATCAGATCGGCTGCCACACACAGATTTCACATCCATCAGATGGGCGAGAAGCCTACTGAGACACAAGAGGTGTGAGTTCAATGCAGATGTTCATCTGGGTGGCACACGTAGTTCCTTTTACACACTATACGAACAACCTCCATGTTGTGGGGCTAGGACTATTGTAATGTGACTGTTTGTTTAGTTATTATTTCTTGAGGTAGTCAGTCTCATGTTTTTATTTTGTGAAAATGCAAATTTTCACGTTCTTTTGATAAAGACACCGACTATTTCCGACCGACCGAGTTACCTCTGTGACACGTCTTGCACTTGTCCAAACAGATGTTGCAGTCTTCGAAACAGTCTGCATCTTTACAGATCCGGAGTTCACAATATAAATCATCTAATTCACGATAATTTTGTAAGATTTACATTGCCGAAAAACATTGTATCGCTATCGACAGTTCCTTACCTTCTGGATATGGTCGTTCAGGCGATAGAAGTGCTGATTGATACGGGTCTGAAGATCGGTGACGGAGCTCGTGACTTTCTTCAACTGGTCCCGGTCCTCCTTGGCTCGCTCCAATGCGTTGCTCACGCTCACGGCGATAGCCTTCACAGATTGACGCAGATTCTCTTGATCTTCCTTCACGTAGGAGAAGTGGGCGCTCATCTTAAACAAAGGAAAATGGTTGGTTACGATTCACAAGATAAGGTAATGTAAATTCACAGTTGAGCTAACTCACTTGGGCAACGCATACGTCAAGCTTTGAGATCTCCTTACGGAACTCAGGAATAGTCTTGTCAATCTTGTCCTCCAAGCACTCGATATCTTCGCGTAGCTCCAAGGTTGAAGAATGCACCTTCTCGAAGTCAGAGACTGCGATCGTGTTGTTTTGCAGACGATCGTTGAATACTTTGGCTTGGAGCTCCAGGAGATCAATCTTTGCAGTAATGAGGTTTATGTTGGGTTCTTCGAGATGGTCGAGCCGACGGCTGTAGTCCAGCATCTGACTTTGTATGGACTGCTGGCTTGCGTCGATCTGTTCTTGTGCCTTGGCGAGGCGTGAAATCTGCGAGTGCACCATCTTGTTGTGGCGGTACTTGTGTTTGCGTTGCGGCTGCTGGGAACCGGCGGTGTCGTGAGCTAGTTGATTCTCGTTGTCCCCGGACATGTCAAACTCAGGATACTGCTTCGCATGCACCTGAAACATGATCACTCGTCATTTATGGTTCTGAAATAGTGCCTTACTCGTGTCGGAGTTGAACTCATTACCTTTTCAGTCTGAAATATTTACGAATTAATCGTTCAATTTTAAGGGATCTGATTTTGTCCGTGTTTACTTAGTAAAGTTTTCACCGAGTCCCGGTAAAGAGTTCCCAATGTTATATAAAATGTTCAAAAGTCCACAAGTTTAGAGAGCTAGACGCGGCGTGTTTGTGTTTGAATAATGGACGCAAAGCGCCGCACGGACGGAAACCACCGAAAACCAGAGCACAAGGTATTATGCTGATAAGACCTGAATAATTTACCTTTTATTTTGTTTAGAAACACGTACGTAAAAAAATAAGAAAAGGGGTATAGAGTTCATTCTCTTCTATGCATATTGTTACCTTATGGAAAGTGCCCTACAACTGCAACGATTATTACTAAAACTTATTTTTGAATTATGAATTGCTCTAGTGAGTATCCACCGGCATGTTTAATTCCGCAGTTTAGGTACGAAAATATAGGTACCTACGGTAGCCGAATTCGACTCAGTAAAACTAGCCCCAAGAACGCAAATAAGGTGGGCGAAGGAAGGTATATCATGAGACGCGAATGGCGAGGCGAATGACGAATGTAAATTACTTAATATTACTTATTTGTGGCGAAAGGCGCATGTGTGAACGTCACGTTCTTCACTCGCCTCGTCATTCGCCTCGCGACTCCCAAAACTGAAGAATACGCAATTGTGTGAACGGTAGTTCGCGACGGCGCGGCACTTGTACACGAACATGTCAACGAGTGCCGAGACAAATGCGAATGCACATGTGTAAACTCAAATGCGAATACAACAGAAGCGAGGGAACCAGTTACAAAATAATTCGCGCGACAACTAAGCTCACAATACTGATGATCGTAGAGTGAGCCTTCTGTACGTTAGTATTATTGATTATTCTGTGTTTCCAATTAGCGGCGATGAGCTTGCAACCTGTCACGTGTAATGCTAACTAGGTACCAAGTATAAATTGCCTCTGACTACTACTTGGTAACCTTATGGTTACTAAGTACAGATCTGAGGATGTTCATCATGGAGATGAATGTAGATAGCGTGTTTTATGAGAATCTAATACATAACTATTATCATTTTAAATACTACCTACGTAGTAGGTCCTCTGACTCTGTGAACATGCATTAAAGAAGTCTGTTACTAGTTTCTGATGCACTTTGCACAAAGTATATCTGCGTAGGTACTTACATGTTCTAAATAGTCTATCTGTCGAGAAGTTAGAAATGCGAATGAATGATCCATGATTTAATGAATATTGCGTTGCGTTGAAGGTACCGCTAGAATATTCATATGACTCTCTGGCTTAGTGAAGAAGTGTCGATTTAAATTCATGTGTGCCCCGCGGCCCCGTACTACTCACCCCGTTATGATGGGGCAGTGTTCTTATATTATATATCCTACTAATCCTAACCTTCTCTCTACTAATATTATGACATGCAAACGTAAATCCAAGTTTATATAGATGTTTGATAGGTAGATAGAAAATGCTTTATTGCTTATAAAGGCAACTTTAAATATTTTGCAGATATGTATTGTGGAAAACGATGTACGAGTTGTGAACAGAATTTTTGAATGTCTGTTGTTAAAAAAGCTGACTTACCGTGAGGACATCTGCCTCAGCATAGAGGAAGAATAGTTGAAAAACGGTAAGGTTTTCCTAAAATTACCTTGAGGACTGTTCTCAAAAGCTAGTAATGACACGATTCCACGGCAGACTTCCAAAGCTGACGTTAGTTAGTCATATACTACAAAAATATATATACACAAATTAGCCTCTAAATATGCTCTACCGATCTAAGCCAAAGTTGATAACTTTAGTAAAGTTTTGTAAACAGAACGGGTGGGAAAAACAACATGAAAATTTCGTGACAATTATCTTAATTATGCATTTGTTCCATCCATGTTGTTCCCATAATACAAGCTCTGCTTAGTTTGGGGCTAAATGATGCAGTGTGAAAAATTACCAGTATTATTATTATATAATTAAGTGTCTACCTTTTACGATGACAATTAAATAATTGGTGGTTCGACCATCTGATCTGGAAATGAAAGGTGGAGCACGGAACTCCTCGCTTAATTAAAGTTTCAATTTTATTTTTTTACCTAAGTTTTAAGTTAAGGCACACGAGCAAAGCTATAGACAGAAGCTAGTGTGATTTATATATTCCAGACAAGCGATTGAACGCATAAAAATTACAGCTGCTCAAAATCATCAGGCGACGATTAAATGGGTGCTTCGGTTGAACAGGTTTTTGCCAGGAGCAAAACCAGGAGGCTTGCTCAATTCTACAGACGTTTCCATTCGCACAGCGCGTCCGTCATCGTCATTTTAGGTTGGTACCCACTATCTTCGGGAATGGAAAATTTGGCTCGTGAGTCATAATTTTGTAGAAACATGTTTAGATGAAATTTTCGTTTCGGAAGAAAACGTTTCTTAAATCATACAATATTCATTTATATTGGTGTCCCTCATTTTGGTAGATTATTATTTAGGGTATTAATGTTAATTTATATTTTAGTTGGTTTTGTAGTACAAACACTTTACAAAAAAAAATGTGTTTAATCTTTGATATGTGTTAGTGTAATTTTCTCTTTTTATGTGAAAAAGTGGCACTATTCTTCACTCCTAAGCACATGTCTACGTCACTGACATCTTTTTTATAAATATTGTCTTCAGCCGTAGAAGTTTTTAAGGGATAATGGAAACAGACGCCATTACGGTATGCAACGTGCCGGTGTTTGGTCCAAGTCAAAATCTCATTTTATCTTTTATCCTCTACTACAGACTATGCAGGAAAACTAAGCTGGTAGATGGAGAATAGGGAAAAAGAAATACGACGCAAATGAGAATGAAGAGCAGAAATTCAATTGAATTTACTACGACAATACTGATTCTCTAACAATGTGATCACATAACGGATCCATTTTTCAGTCTTCGGTACCTATAAGAATAAAGTATCCATGTGCGGCTAAGCCGTTATCACACTGCGACAGTCGAATTAAAAAATCATTCAATGAGTAAAGAGTGAAAATACCATTCAAATACAGTTATTCAAGTAAAAATTTTGCTTTTCCATCTTTGCCAAAATTTTAATTACATACATTAACAAATTCGCAAAAAGTTGTTTTAATATCATAAGACAGATTAAGACACTTATTAAGTTATTGACTAAGTAATGACGATCTTGGCGTCTGGCGAGTAGCCAGCTCCGAGTAAAGACGACTAGACGAGAGTAGACTACTAAGTCTACGATTGATCAGCTTTTCGATTCCGATCATTAAAAAAAAACAAGCAACAATGCCTGATACTTTTATAGGCATGGTCGCACGCAAGGAATCAGCGCAAATTCGTTTTAATCTTTTAAATTTACGTAGTTTTTGAGCTGACATTTCTATCGATCCTTGTAATTTCAATGAATGAAACCCTTTGATTCTCGTAAAGAAAACTATGTATGTTATTTGAAAACGATAGAAATCATTTCAAAGAATACGGTTCCAAAGCATCTGAAAAGGTTCTAGCCGAGCGAAAGGGCAAAACGACATCTGCATTCATTATTCCGAAAAAAAGAGAGAATATAAAAGAACCGGCTGTCCTTCAATGGCACGGAAGTTAACATACAAAGCTTCCTTGTATTGATCCAAAAAGGTAAAAATGACGTTTGCGTTCGCAAATAAACTACCAAAGACGTGTCGAAACGCTATTTTAGGGCCCAGAAGTTGTTTCTCCAAAGGTTATAATTTGAAATTCGTATTTTTTTTCTGTGGCAGTTTAAAAACCATCTACTAATTCCTAAGATCTGATTCATACTAGCTAGGACACAGGATAAGAAGTTAATGTCCTTCGAATGTTCTGTGAGGAGACTCGACACAGCGCCGACAAAAAATAAGTGATTTTTTTTTGTGACATCGTGATTTGAATACAGTTCCTAATCTTGGTAATATAATGACAAGTTTTTCCTACTGCCACAAATTAAAGCGAATTTGCAAAAAAAATATAAAAAAATATATTTAGGTAACAGTTTTTACACCACACGCAAATGTGTGTAGTGAAAAAACGAAGGCTAGGGTGCGTTCTCATGATTAAACCTACATTTTTTCATTTTCTCCTTTGATTACTAGAAAACATATAATAATTACTATCTCTGCTAATAATTCTCTTGCTTGTGCGTTTCTATTAATATTACAGTAATTCTGATGATCCAGCCCATATTTTGTTACTAGATTCTTGAATTCGCAATAATAAGAATAAAATCTTAAATCGATTATTAAGCTTACATTTTTAACTGCGTTTAGTGATAAGGAATTCTTCAGCAGTTTAAAAGCACAGAAAACAAAGGTGGGTTCATATTTGTGGCATTCCAACGTACATTACCTTCTCCGTAACAAGTGAGAACGGTATTGGTCACACGGACAAAAAGTACCGTGCAATACCCTATCTACAGATATAATAATACTAGCCGCATCACAAGTTCCTACAAGCTCAGCTATTTCGAGAATAAAATTGTATTAATACTTATTTATGCCCATCCCGACTGACAAAATAAGTACTACTTGAGTGTTACAAGTGGTATTAAATTCACTGGCGATCAAAGACGTCAGACAACAGTAAACAAGATTGCCTCCAGCGCTCCTTTACCAAGGGACGGTTGGCTTTTGTGCGTCCAACCAGGTGAATGTTTTCCTTTGGTGCGCGTTGTTCGACATCCTCTCGGACATCCTAGTTATTTTTCTTGAATATTTCTGCTGTATTTTAACTAACAGGTCTCCCTCCGTTCCTCCCTCTAATCCCAAACTTCAAAAGATCTTATGCTAAAAACTTTCACGAATGCAATGGATTCGTTAAATAAGTATTACTAGGCATTTTACACATTCAACTCGAAATGTTTATAAAAACTGGTAAAATCTGAATTTTGTCAGCTTTGAAGGGTTTCAGTCTCTGGCTTTATTATTGGGCAAGGGTTATCCTTGCCCAATAATTACAACTAGAAAAGTAACGGAATTCAAAGCATCAGGCAGCGGGCTGCGTTTTATTTTCATTTTATTGAGCATTGCGCTTTTTCTGTTTTTGCGTACCGGTTCCGAAATAAAAGGCTGCACGGCCTCTGTCATTGGAATTTTATGCATGTGCCAATTTGAAAAATCTTTTTACTGTTCGGAAACTTTTTTATAGGTAGGTATTTGGCTGTGCTGTGATTTTTTTTCGTAAATTTTTTAAAAATACATTATTTAATTTATAATACCAAAACAATAATTATAATTCAAAAACCGTTTCGTTGGAATGGTAAAACTGTTTTAATGAGGTATTCCTCAGAAAAGGGTATTTACACACATACACTGCAGATCACTCAAACGTTACGGGGTGGGCAGAGCCCCACCATACAGGCCAACGGTCGTCGACGCGACGGTTACGTCCACAAACCGTGAAAAACACCACCTGTTATTACCATTCAGTCAGGCAATAACAGCTCTTATAAGAATTATGATAATCTTATTTATTACTACTTTGATTATTACTTCTTTGATTCAAAATAAAATCGTATCAAAATCGACATACGCTTGAGTTCTCATTTAGTTCGAAATTTGATCGGTTTTTATACGATTTTCTCAGAAACTATCAAACCTAGATTGTTTTGTAACACCTCAAGCCGTTGACTGATCAGCCGTGGACTGATCGTAACGCTTTTTTCAAAACTAACGTGTACATGAGTTATCCCAAATGTAAACTACCGTAGTGATGCTACTATTGTGTTCCATTTTGACGGGTATGAATGCTGGTGAAATTACAGAATAACATCCAACTTTCAACTTGTTCTTGGCAGGCAACACATCAGCAAAGTGTTGCCGAAGACAATAGGTGACGGTAAACGCTTACCATCTTGGGGTCCGTATTCCTTTGCGATCAAGACTTTTTCACTACAGCACAACATACAACAAATTAATAGTAGCAAAGGACTTACCTCTTTGGTGAGTTTGGCGAGCGTTTTGCGGTACTGTTCAAGCAGGTTCCTTGTCTCTTGTTTCTCATATTTCATCCGTTCGACGGTGCTTTCCAGTTTTTCAATGCGTGCTTCATGAGTGCGGCCTAAGTTCATCAGATCTGTGTTCTCGGAGAGTGCGCGTTTCAACTAAAACAAAATATAACGTTTTATTTTTCACGACTAAAAACCAATGTCTTTTTAGGGGTCGTCCTTTAATCACGTGAGATTCGAACAGAGGGGAGGGAGGTCAGAAAAAAACGAGGGGGGTTGGGATAATGTTACAAGCGCGTGTATTTTTTCGTGCGGCGAAAACAGAATTATTTAATGTGTACGTGTAAAATATTTTATAGCATTAATTAATTGAATTTTTTTTTTATCTAATAATTTCGATAGCCGTGAGCCACTCGCAAATTAAGGGCGATTTTACGGTTTCCGATATACGGCGTTTTTTTTATAGGACTCTCTTAACCATAACTACAATCAGCTACAATGATTACATCATATTGTTTTACAAAGTTATGTAAATTTTAAGACCTATCGTTTGATATTCCACATAGGTAGGTACCATACATTAATAATTGACTTAATTAACAAAGCTTAATTCAGAAAACATAACTCTAAAACGGCTTTACTTATTGCAATACAATGTTCTACGATGTTGTGTAAAATTTCATTTCCTATCGATTCATAATATGCTATATTGTGGTGCATTACGTTTTACTAGAGCGTTAACAATTTAAAAACAAAATAATTTTGAAGCCATAACTCCTAGTTTTGCAGCGGTTGTAAAACGATGTTTTAAAAAGTAGTGTAAAGAAGTTTCTATAGCTAAGCTGTAAGACACTCCCAAATTCTAACTCAGTGTTTTTCAGTTTGGAAACTTGCAACCCTCAAGTCAGCCTGGAATCCTTTCATATCATAGTGCTTAAACCTTCAAGTACAGTAAATACCAACGAAATTCTCATTTCTAAATGTATCGGTGTGTTTCTCCTCCAACAAACTATGTGCTTGTGATCTTTGCTGATCCTGTGCTACCTACACAATAAACTGTTACCTGTCTTTATATTCTGAACGGCTTTATTTCCTGCTTGGACTTGCTACAACCATCTATGTAGGTACGTTTACTAAGTTTATAAAAGAGGACAGATGAAACCCCCCACCCCCCCCCCCCCCCTCTATACCTACATCAGCGATTTTTTTAAAGTCAAGTTGTGACCTTCACTTTTCATAGAACCACTCTGGAAGACACCTTCTAGAATGTATTTCAAATAATATCCAATGGCACATACTTTTATTGGAATTGCTCCAAACCTTCCTTTGGCTCCGGTAAAAATACTACGATAAACTTTTTAACGAGACATGTTACTTGCAACTTTTCGAAGTGTTGAAATCTTTATCTGAATCTGAGAATGTAACAAGTCAAATTCTGTACATTGAAGAAATTTTAACTCTATAATCGATACAGAACCAAAAAATGTATTATTTGTATGTCTGGCTGTAACTGGGGCATCACGCCGCAACTACTGAATGATTTAAGGCAGGGCATAGGATACTTTTTATCCCGAAATTCAACACGGTTCCCTTGGGAGAGGGGATGAAAGTCAAAATGTGTACTTAGTTGTAATTCATTAACGCGTAGGCCGATTTTATTTATTCTTTTTTGTTAGATAGGAGGTACTTTCAACATTTTCTCGTAAATATTTCACGGTAATCAGGTTTGTAGTTCAGAAATTACAGACATCACAACCCTCAGTATTATGTCCAAATAACTTGAAATCAGGAATGTATGTACAAGAACCTTTGGACGCACGGTTCATCTTAAGCTGGCGTGTGCATTTTATCGTATAGTGTCTAATTTATTTCTTTCATACCTGCTTTAGAGGTAAAATAGTGTGTAGAAATTATATAAGATATCGCTGCTAAATTTAAACCATTCCTAGAACGTGCTATCGATGCGTTTCGGTAAATCGTTGAGTTCGATTGGTGTCTTTCTACTTCAAGCAATAAATATTCGTTGTTAAGTTAAAGTGCCTTTTTGATATATTTATTGGGAGCGACCTTTACATATAGGTAGGTAGCCCTATTAACGCCTAATTTTTAGAAAGTTGATATGCCGATTTTATAGTTTTTATCCGACTTCAAAAAAGGAGGTTTTCAATTCTGTTGTAGTTTTCTTTTGTTTTTTTTATTCGAAAGAGTTAGCAAAAAAATGTGGGCACGTGAGGATCTGATACTATTAGAGTACCTGCAGGATAGAACCGTAAACTTGGGACTGCAAGCGTACCTATCGCGAATATCGCAATTTAATTATAATTAACTGAATTCACACAGGAGTTTTTCAATTTGTCTGTTTTTTTTGTTTGTATGTTACGCGATATCTTCGCCAATTGTAAACCGATTTTAATGATTCATTTTATGAAATCCTGGGTAACTGTCTTCTGAGAAATACAACCTGGGAGTTTTCAAATCCAAAGAAAAAAGCTCCTAAGCTATTTAATATGAGACAAACTGTGATCAAATGCAAATAATTAGTCGGCAGGGATGGCAATCACGAACGTAGTCGCGGGTACACCTAGTTATATCTATAATAGTTAAAGTTACACTCTTCCACGTACTCGTTAAAAAACTCGTTAAATAAATAATGAATAAAGGTCATTTTTCATACAGCATCACCTAGCCCCAAAGTAAGCAGAGCTTGTGTTATGGGAACAACATGACTGATATACTACTTATATACATATTTTTTGTAAATATGTACATACATATTATACATAGAAAACACACACATCCCGAGACAAATATTTACAGTTACAAACATTGGTCCCGCGGCAGGAATCGAACCCGCAACCTTCTGCGTCTCAAGCGGGCCTTCGCCCACTGCGCCACAGAGGTCGTCAAAACTGTTTACATTATTATTATTATTAATAATAAATATTTATTAAACGAAACTTAAGTTATCATCAGCTACCGAAATAAATTAAGGTATTAACGCCACACGTCACTAGGAGTTCTGCAATACCTGCTGAAAAAAACGTCGTCGGGAGCTTTTAAAATTTGAACAAATTTACTAGCGTTGCTCATAGGAGGCTGTGTGCCAGCCCTTTGCCAGATTTTTTATTGTATTGTTACATGTTGACATCCTAATATTACCTGGTTGTGCATGCTGTGTAGCTGATGCAGGAGGGCTGAGCTGTTGACGCTCTTCGACATCTCACGAAGCTCCACGCGGAGTTCATTCATGGAGCTGCGAGCCCATTCCAGGATCTGCTTCTCATTACGCTCGTCGGTGGACTCAGCGAGGGGCACCTTGCTAGTCCTGATGAACAAGCCAAAGGTCAGTATCGTGTGCAGTGCAGTTATCTAGAATGGAATGCTGTGAAGATTTTGAAGCGCTAGATTTTTTTCATCACCCAAACGGCACATCCGTTTGAAGCAACTAGAAACTTGACCATTATTATTGTTTTCCTATTGCTACAAAAGTAGACCCTACCCGTATTGTGGATTGTTAATTATTTTTATTTCATTTAATTTCATAGCTTATCGACTTTAGCCTGTAGTACGAAAGCGCTCGATTTCTAAATGTCACTACAGTTGATTATCTAACCATCTATATGCTGAGTATTTATTATTTACCAGCCTCAATCCACGTTTCCCCGCGTGATACTCGGATAAAAGGTAGCCTAGGTGTTGTTCTGATTCACAAAATAATTGTTTCAAATTTCATCCAAAACTGTTTCGGAAAGTACTTATTGAGCCATAATTATCTAAATATACAGTTTATTAATATAGTAGGAACTATTATTTTTAACAATTTGACACTTGAAAATGGATAGTCGATTGCAATCATAATTTACCTATTTTTAATTGTACGAGACTCGCCTTCTGTAATGGAAGCGATCCTAAAATTTATGATATTTGAGATCTCCATTTTAACAACACTTTTCTGTTAAAATGGGGCAATTTTTTTTTTATTTTAGTTTTTAAAGAGTAACTGCTACTGAATAATTACATAGAAACATGTGATGATTTGTTGAAATGAATCGCTTCACACAGTGATCCAACACATAAATTGCTACGTCCATACAATTATTATCAATTACACTGTAGGTCATAATAAAACAAGGATCAAATCAATAAAATGACGAGTTTCATCGACTGATTAATTATTCCGAGGTCCTCCATAAAGGATATTATTCGTTATTGGTTATTGGTTGTACAATAACAAAGGCAGACCGGAAAGTCAAGAAAGAAATACATAATATTTCATGATTCATATTTTATTGCAATATTTCATAATAGAAGAACACGAGTGCACTCGCATTGTAATCAATCTGTGACTACCTACAACGTGCCTCTCACTACCTCATGGGAAATACAGTCGTGACCGTGTTTGTTTGTTTGTTTTTTATTGTATTTTACATTGGTGTTTTATTTTAGAATTGGAAACTGGAATGTAGGTACGATGACTGGAAGGGGACGGGAGTTAGCTGATGTGTTAGAAAGGCTGAAAAAATGTGTGACGGATGTTAAGAGGATGAATGATAGATTGATAGACTCCTCTTGGAACTAAAATTCAACGTGAAGTGCAATCATACCAAAACAAGGCCCCCACTCAAAATCAAATGGCATTTGATAGATAATAAAGAGCTTGCGGTATAGTTTCAAAAACGAGTGGTTGATAGAATGATAATAATTTGGCAGGAAAATCTGTGAAATGAGAGCTGAAATGAAATGACCACGTGTATCAGAGGTACGGCGAGGGATGTTTTTGGAGAAACAAAAGGAAAAATAAAAATAGATAAGAAAAGTAAGTGGTGGAATCATAAGGTACAGAAGATCTTGAAAGAAAAGAATAATTTAAGGATTGGTAAAGCGTGGAAGATGGAAATGGTTTAGTAAAAGTGATGAACGATGAGTGATACGCTACTGTCCTTAGTAGCGTAAGGCAAAAGCGGTTGGATGCTATACAGTGGAAGTATGGAAGTTTTTAAAAGCAGATGGATGGAAGTGGTTGACTTTATTCTTCAACAAGTTGTTAGAAGACGAGACGATCCGCGACTAGTGGTGCAATAGTTCGCTGATGCCCATCTTTAAGAACAAGGGTGATGTACAGGATGGTAACAACTACAGAGGAATAAAATTGATGTCACATAGTATGAATGTACGGGAGAAAGTGATAGCAAGGCGCATGAGACAGGAGAGTGAGGTGACACAGAACCATTTTTCATGTTTATGCCAGGGTGTGGGACAACGGACGCTATATTAGGACTCCGCCAACTTTGCGAGAAGTACAGACATGCGCTCAAGAACTAGCACATGGGGATTGAAGAAAGAAGAGTACACGCAGCTGAGTGGGCATGTGCCAAACGTATTGTTTGGGCGTGTCTCTGACCACCCCCTACATGTCCGTCATGAGCATCGCATTCGTAAGCCTGTTTGTTTTACCTATGCGTTAGCATCCGAGTAGTCTGTTTTTTTTTTATCTTTTAGTCATCAGTGATTTCTAGATCTTCGATGAAATGAAATGTCTGGACCTCTGGTTTTATTTACTAACAAGATGACCCACATAATTTATTCTATTCTTGAATGTGACAGCTACGAAACGTCAATTCGACAACCATAGAGGAAATAACCACAACCAAGATCAGTTTGTATAGGAGAAAGAAATAACGTTTTACATAATATTTACAAGCATTTATTTTACTTGCAATTTTTGTAAGTTTCTTTGTTTAGTTCAAATCTTGCAAACTGAATTAGAACTACTTCCACTTACTTATGACAATACTTTTTTTTTGGTAAGCATGACCTGAATCGACATCCAGCATTAGCTCCAGATAAAAGAACTCTTGAACGGTCAACAGCACAAACACGTGCGTACTCATTTTATTATGATAGCCGGTTTTAAGTTTTATCATGACATCCTTGCTCAGGTTGCTGCACTCAGGATTGGGTCCTGACTAGGGAACTTCTCAATGGTTAGCAGTCCAGACATGAAATGTTGTATACGCATTATATTCTTTTTTTTTAGAGGATTTATTTAATTTCTAAAAAATCTAAGTTGTAACAAAAAATAGTACATCTGTCCAGCTGTTCTCAAGCGATGCGCTTGCCTACGAAATGCATTTCATTTTTATTTATATACCTTTATAGATCAAGGTTGGCGCGCATTCCTTGCTACGTCCTCCACCTACATTTTTCGTTAGAAAAATCTCTATTCTTCACTTATTTCCATAGACATGTCTATCATTAAGGTACATATCATTCTGTCGTGTTATTGTGAAGGGTTTGTATAATTCGCAGGATGCAACGTTCCGCAAGACAGCGCGTGCATTTGGCGTATCTCCATTCGGGCCGGGACCGTTCACCCTTCCGGTCTGCTATAACAACTATTTACCTGTTCATTATATGGTTAACTCATTAGTTGTGTGGTTATAGCCAGCCGCACTCGTGATACCAAGCGCCTTATTATGCGCCACGCCACCGCCCGCCCGCCCGTCGTTGTAGTACCCCAGAATAATTAATAATACCTAAGCACGGTAGTACACGAGTTCATGCATATAATAAAAAAATACCTATCAGATACATACATAGTCCTGAACCCACACTAGGATTCTCTGTGTTGGGTATCCGGAAGTACGAGTACCGTAGTACCACAATACCCAGACCCGGTACAAAACATTTGTTCCGGGTCGAACAGGAATCAAATCAGCACCTTTTACCTCTCAGCCGGCTTCTATTCCAGCTGCGGGACCGATTATCGCCTTGCTGGTCTGCTTTTGTGCTACCACGGTGCTCATAGTTCCTGATACCCATGACACATGGAATCCTACTGTGGAGTCAGGTCTGTATTTGTCTTTTGTGGGTTCATTTATTATTTTATTCCTACTATGTGTTAATTAACATTTTTCTACGATGATTGATTTTAGCTTCGATAGGGACTAAAGTTGTTGCAGGTAAAGAGTTAACTTCTATCTATGTCAAACACAGATCGATAGCGATCATTGGCGAAATAACGATCCACTCGGGAATATTAATCGAGATGTTTACCTAAAGCTAATTCAAGCAAATAATTTCTGTGTATATTGACTTTCTTTCTGATTATAATGAATATAACAAATTCTTTGACTGACGGGAATATCTCAACCACCATTGATCTAAATTTTCGCAGGTTTTCTGGAAGAGATTGCTTTTAAGCGATAAGACTGTCTATTGCACCTTTAATTGTAATATGTTATTGTTTATTTCATAAAGTGTACAATAAAGTATTTTCATTCATTCATTCATCTCAAGTTTATTCAATAATACCGTGAGGCTAAAATTGTAACCTATTAGGATTATTTAGGTTATTTATATACCTTTATACATATTTTATTCTGGTGAGAGTTTTGAAGGTGCCGACTATTAGCTACCTATTAATTTTGGTGTTTTAATTACTTTTAGTAATGAAGGTTATTAAGTCTTATTATTTTCAATATCATGGTCTGAATACACTGTTTCAAGTTTCAGGAGTAGTCTTATTACTATGTATTATTTTATTAAATTCAGTACATGTTTCTTCATTAATCAACAGCAGCACCTAAGCCTGCGACATCTATCGCATAAAGCTCACCTAGGTAAGCCTTTTCCGATATAAGCCGTACCTAGGTAAATATATTCACTGATAATTTTAGTGACAAGTTAGAAGTAACAAACTTTGTCCAAATACAGGTGTTCTTATCTACGACAAAGTATATTGACTGATAATGTTGAAAGTTTAGATTACTGACTCAGTTTAGGAAGTATTTACCTGGACAAAATATTTTAACAGACTTATAAATCATAAATAATAGACTTATAATTAATAAATCGGTCAATTGCATGTCGGATCACGAATAGGGCAGAGTTCCGATACCATGCCACAAGTTGATCTTCTAGATAGTTATTTTACTAAGTAACATGGAGTATTGCTTCTCCAGTTATTCACTATTATTAATCTATGAAATATTCACATCACTATTATTTTCTCAAAATTTATGTGTCAAACGGACAGACAGATATCTAAGTACTTATAAGTCTATGAGGGATGATTGACTACGAAACTCAAAATAGGAGTCCAGGTGGTTTTCAAAATAGATAGAAAATACTTTATTGCACACCAAATATTTCAGCTTAAATAAATAGTACAAACTTTAACATTGTTGTACAACGGGCGGGTGTTTAGGGTTCCATATCTCAAAACATAAACGGAAACAGTTGATCTCTTTGATATTTTTCTCGGTCTGTCACCCCCTTCGAACAGTAAAGGAAAATCTGCGCAGTCACGAACATTTCTCCTATTCGTCATGTTCGTCAAATTGTAAATTAAAAACTACTTAATTAATGTAATAATTAATTTCTACGATTAAGTACCAAATACTTACTCAAGTAATGTCAATATTCTGTGCTTTTTGCACGAAGAAGATAAGAAATACGCGCCAAGTTTTTTTGAACAAGAAATTATATAATTTGTGAATATTGTTTTCGCAATTTTTTTGGTTCGTCACATTGTACGAAAAACAAATGATTTTATTATTTAACGAAACTACTACATTTTTCAGAAATACTATTCTCTTTCCATGGGTACAATCAAATTCTCCCGTTTATTATATCATATACATAATACCATATTCTGGGACACCTGTATATCTAATAGGTGCCAGATGTTTTAAATCTAAAATAGCCAACCCATAAATGCGTTCAAAGGCAGGTGTTATATTATTTCTAATGGCGGTTGTTTGTTCGGCAGCATGGCTCAATCACAATAGTTCAGGTAAACTGGCCCTAAATTATAATGGATTTTTTGTGACGTCGTCCCATTGATATTTCGGGCTTTCATTAAAGGTGTTCACTTTTTAGGGTTCTGTACCTTTTATAGGATCACGTTGCTGTTCTTCCATCCGTCCGACTATCTGTCTGTCAAGACCCTTCAAGTTAGAAATGATTATCAAGTTTAAATTAATATCAAATACGTAGGTCTACGGTCCCTAGAAGCTCTAATAAAATCAAGTCAACTCAATAAAAAAATACGGCCATTTATAATACTCGCAAATAAATCAAAACCTAGAGGGTACTTCCCGTTGACCTAAAATCAGGAAATTTGGTAAGCTAGGTACACAAAGTGCTATAAGGAAAGCAAACAGTCGAAAAATCATTTATTTGTTATTTAATCAAAAAAAAACTTACATTTTAGTTGGAAAATCAATTGCAAAGTTAATTTTGTTTTTCAATCTTTTCGTTAGACAAATGTTTGGTACTTTCATAGTTTATGAACTAGAGAAATAATAATTATTATGGTGAAAATACAAGCTTATGTTTACCATAATTACGGAAGCCTCGGTGCGTTCTAAGTAGCATGCCACCTGTGCCACAAAATACTGAGCAATATACCATCTGCTTCAAGCCAACGACGAACTTAAATAATCCACTGCTCCTCTGTGCTTTAATGGGGACCCGTTTGAAAAGCTATCACTTTATACGCTGCAACGAATGCCTATCTACTGATGCGACTAAAAGCTACGTAAGATGACTACGTATTCCTTTATGTATGTGCCACGTGATTTAGCCGCTCGGCTAGGTTTAGCGCGGCTCAAAGCATTTGGCTTTGATGCAACCCTGAAGCACCTCTGCCAGGAATGCTTTGTGAACCTTGCTTCTAGACTCAATAGAATTCAGTTAATGGGTAGGTACGTATTACGTATCACATTACTTACTCCGCGTTCATTCCAGGATAAAACTCAAACGCAATATAGATTCAAATTAAGTATCCCCATATGTAGTAACTGCATTTGGTTTGTTCTTTGTTCGTGACAAATTAAATCGCAATAAACTAGCCTACCTACTGTTAAATGGAAATGCTAAAACTCAATTGTTCTACTAGGGCAATTCTTGCAAGGAGCCTTAGTTGTTAACATTTACTTTTAATCATAGTTATAGATAATCAAGTTATAAAAAAAAATGAAAATAAGGCTAGTTAAGTAGGTATTTTTTTCGTCCATTTTGCTATCGTTTTGTAGCAGCGTAGTATTCGCTGATCTACCTTGTTCCTGGTACAAGGTAGATCAGCGAATACTACGTGGGTATTTTGATTCGTCGAGCTCGCTCAACCACTAGCGAACGTTCCAGCAAAAAACGAATTTTCTTGAATGAATCAAAAAATTCAGAAATTTCAAATTTGTGACCCAACACGAATTTGAAATTTCTGACTTCTGACACGATAATGGACTCTAATTCTCTGCATACTCAAGATAGCTTCTTAATATGTAGTTAGCTACGAAACGTCAGAAATTCGACGGAAAACATTAGTATTGAATGAGCCATATTTTTAATTTTAAAATAATCCTTAAATATTTTTTTTGATTGTTAAAAGAGCAATTATTTTTTTGACGTTTTTGTGTTCCGAAGCCCACGCGCACTTTTTGTGGGGCACAGGATGTGGGTCTAAGCACATTACTTCCGGTCGGGATATAAATAAACAGATATGTAGGTAGATAGGTACCTATAAAATTATTAAAGCCAGATGTTCGCCCCTATACTATTGTTATATTGTAGGTATTATAGATGCAAACATCAAAACTAAAAAGAAGTATATTCCTAGTACGAGTACTAAGCACAGTGAAAATTTTATATCTGTCTCCGTTTACATTATAGTTTAATTTATAAAACATTAGATAAAAATATATAACAACACTTTAAAACACCACAGGCCTGGTTAATAATATTCGCCTAAAATCGATATTTTCCTAATAACCATATTTATAACCCAATACATTACTAGGTAGTAAGACCAAAGATAGTATCACTATAACAAGTCTATTTCAATTAAGCCACAATAAGCCTAGTTCGTAAATTGCAACTTCACTCTCACGAGACCGAATTCCGAAACTATGGAATCCTGGCTCTCAATTATTGGATATAACACAAGTTATAGGTACTTCACGTGGTTCTGGACGTAGTATATTATATAATATAGTTTGAAATACAATACGTTATAGCTATGAAAAGCTCTATTTGTAAAGCTCTCTATCACGAATAGAGCTTCCACCTGAATGGAAACATTTAATTTTAGGTCTGAAGCCTTATGGGACGTTACGCAATAATAATTGTTACGAATGAGAGGCAGATCACACTCTCCCTATGCGATGGAAATTTTTAGCGTATTGTTGCCCTCAGCGGATGAGGAACTGGAAATAATGGCGTAATAAAGAGAAGGTAATTTTAGTGTGGTGGCTAGCCTGTCAGCCAGTTGATGATGATATCTGATGCGTTCAATAACGCTATTAGATATTTTAACTCTAATTCATATGTTAAAACATCATAATATGTTACATAGTATTGTGTGTATATTTGCATATTACGATTTAGCCGAAACGGCTGAATCCGTTTGAAATGCGGTTTTTGCAATCGATTTACTGTACGACTTCAATCAAGGTTTCTTAGATAGATTTTATCGCTTAAGAATTGAGCTAAGAGTAACTACCATGTTTTAATGAAAATAATATTTTATAGTTTTCTTTTCTAGTTCTATAAAAAATAACCAAAGTAAGGTACGCCAAACAAGCATCTAAGAGTTGAAATAAAAAACCTCGCCATCTGGTAATGTGGTACTACGAGTTTGCAAATGAGGCCATCCGACAGAGCCATCGTGCACACAGGACCACCTACGAAACTGGAAAATACTACACTAATCCCACGAGGTAGGCTTTATATTCGTGTGAACAACAAACTAGCCACTAGAGTTATTCATTCAAGCCAAGCCAAGAACAGAAATTGTACATATGTACCGAGCAGGTGCGGTCGATCCTATTCTATAGAATCCCACTATATTGGGAAAGAATGTTATCATAGATCGACAGTATGACATAACAATAGGGTTGTACCTAACCCAAGAAAAAAAAATATATAAAATGTTACGAACAGAATTTTCGTATGTCCGCCCTTATACGACGTTTCGTAGTTTCAATAATTTTATAAACATATGTTTTCAATTAATTATTAATTAATGAATCATATTATATGCTAAACGTTTATCGAGTTATATATGTATAAAACGTATATCAGGGAATCGCAAACAAACCTTAAGATTTTTAAACAAGCGATAGAGCAACTTACTTTAGTACTAAGTAGACACTAACAAATATCATATTAAAAAAATGATATCAAAGATAGTATGTAGCATCGCTGCACCCAACGGTGCTGAATATATTGGCAAATATGTAGATCGGCACATGTGTTTGTTTACGTACTGCCTCTGCCGTTGGGTATGTAAACGAGAAGGTATACTAAAATAGACTAGAGCTCCCTGATTTTAACGCAGTATTTCAATTAAACAAATTCCTAAGAGTCTTGCAAACTGAATCTCATTAGTGAGATCTCATCATGTCCTTAGTTTACAAGGTAATTACATGTTGAAATAAACAATACCAAACCATTTAAACCGCTTGCAATTTTTCGTACAGTATGTCCCGATGTGTGCGCGAAAAAAACACCTATTGTACAATATTGTCAAAGTACAAACTTTGTTATTATTAGATATGCCGAAATTGTATTTGGTGTGTAAAGCATATTCTGACTACCCATGCTTGCGTCACAAAGGGATTTCAAATCAGTCTCCACTCCACCCCGTAGACCTTACCTACCACCATCACTTATGAAAGTGGCGCCCATCGTGTGTTTTGGTTTTGGTACAGTCTAGAAAAATGTATTTTGCTGAAAACTAGCTAAATGTGCAATACATTGCATAGTATGTTCCAGCAAGGTTGTAACAATTGCATTGCCAAGCGATTGAGTTCGTACGCGTGGAGCAACAATGAGACTATAAATCTGGCGGGGTGAAAAGAGATGAAGTGTAGGAAGTAGTGTAGGCTACTGATGCGTGATCCAACACGCATTTTACTGGTTTATTTTCTAAAGCTACGATCAAGAATTTTATAAAATATAAGTGTCTAACTACCTATTCCTTCTTACTATATTTTGTTTAATATTGCTTACATTGCTCTGAACCGAAATTATGAAGATTTTTTGAAGGCTTCAGACGAATTCAATTGCGATTTATTCCACACCATTTCGAGAATGAGAATAAAAGCAATAACGTCTTTTATAATACCAAGAGAAAACGAAAAGCTGGAATCACTTCACTTGAATCAGATGGCCTGGTTCGCGTGGAGAGCTCTCGTTTCTCGACCATTGGAACGCCACTTCTGGCTGAGTTTTATATTACTTATGAGACGTATTATGGAACCTACGCGTTAGTACATTTTGTACTAACATCGGGTAGTACATTTTGTATATCGTTGGAGGCTTTTTAGACGGACGTTTGACGATCGTCGACGCTAACACACTACCCTAGTGGTCGGGCACGAATTCTTTTGAAAACGCGTAGTTCCGTTCACCGATGCGTGCATCGACAGACTTCATAGGTAATCAAAGTTAAAAATTATCATTCATTGAAATCACAAGGATCACTAAAAATTACAACTAATATACTACGAGAATTCAATATTTTAAGGGAATTTACGCGCACGACCTGTCCTAGAAGAATCATAATCACCGATCATTGAAGTTCGTCGCTGTAAAACGTCGCCATAACGCAACTTAGTATGCAAGGTTACTTAGTACCTAAGCTACTACCTATTGTGTTAAATTTAACTTGTTTACTTGTTACTTTATAGGTTATTTCTTTGTTTTTTTCTTTTAACTTCAAGCAGGTGTAGCAATACTATATTCACATGGAGGTCTGCCAGGCGTTTTTTTACAGCAGCGCTGTTGTAACACTTGCATCCGTGTGAATGGAAAAGCCAATCCTTTCTTAGCGACCAACTTCTATGAAAAAATGATATTAAAACGCACCCAAGCCACATCAAAAAGTTTTGAACGCAAAATAATTGATTTAAACAACGCAAGACCCTGCCGCTTATGTAAACTGCCTTATAGATAGAAAATGCTTTATTGCACAAGATAAAACAAGTAAATAGGCGAACTTAAGGCGAATTAGAATATTCTTTCAGATAACCTTGGTGTGATGAAGAGTGGGCCTTATGTCCGTCTGCACTTATGCACCGAGTTTATGCAATGACTTAGGCATGGCCTAAGTGACAGGTGAAAAATGTGAGAAACAATCGACTATTTCCCATTTGGAGTATTTACCTTATGTAATCACATCCAAACCAAACGTAAGATTTTAGGAAAACCCAAAAACATATTCTAATATATATTGTCATGAAAGGAATTCGTTCCCAGTTTACGATAAATTGGTTGTAGATGTTATTCAATAAACCTACGTGTTGTTTTAACACATCTATGTATGTACGAGTGCGTGGCCACGCCATGCGCCATCGCCTTCGCCACTGAAACTCCTAGCATGTCGAAGGGAAATTGTATAAAAGTATCGGTCGAAATGCAATGCTCACTTTAACGATAATCTAAGGAAGGAAACAGTTTCCTTATAAAATATAAGACAAACAAGAAGACGGACAACCTTCATTGAGAGTCGTAGAATAAAGTGCCTACATAATTATCAACTTTCAATGATTTTGATGTTCTAATGGAATCACATAAAAAATACAAACTATAGTTTGTATTTTTTATGTGCAGGCGTATGGTATTCGAATGCAATTCCTGATTATAATATAAATTACTAATAATGAAAGTATGGATATTATAAAAATAAGGATTATTATTTTTCGCAATGATTCAACCAACTCCTTGTTAGGTACATCTCAAGTATTTTTTTATACTCGTGTACTTTTATCGCATTGCAATATTTCAGGCAGAAAAAGCATAGCTTATTCGGAGCTTCGCCAGTATCTTGTATCAGTACTTTGGAATAAATCGCTTCTAGCTAGACACATCCTATACGATTATAAATTCTACCTACCTATTACATAGTTTAAAAAAAAACTTTTTTTTTACATCGCGCCGCCCGCCCGTAATACATGTTTAAAACTTTTGTACGACGACAAAATCAATCAGTAACGAGTAGACCACTTACTTTAGTTCCTCCAACTCCTGGCGAAGTTTCTTGTTGTCGCTGATATACGAGCCCTTCAGCACACTAAGTTGATCGTAAAGTTCTGAGATGTCATGTTTAATTTTTCTATTTGATTCCGTTGCGTCCGCGTAAACCACTAAAATGAATAGCAGCATAATATTTCCCTTGAGCCACTTCATTATTAGTTTTCCGAGTTCGAGCGCAGGGACGAGTCGAGCGGTCGGCTCGTGCGCGCGTCTCGGGGGCTGATTTCGGAATGGCAGCGCGCTATCCGATGCGCCCGTTTTATAAGGTAGGCAGCAGGGTGCGCTGAGCCGCAGCGCAGATGTCTTCAACGGTTGCCCCGAAGCAACGGAGATCACGATGACTTGCTGACGAACGAAACTCTATCCCCTATAACAACTTTGCATAAAAGTTAGTAAACACTGCAAACAAGACGCGCGTTTTTGCCCGACTGAGGAGTCTGAGGAAAGTTAGTTATATTTTTCTGTATTTAAATAAGTATGTGACGTACCTGCGTGGGGCTTTATGACTTACCTCGTAGTGCCCATACCGCTCAATGGGTTTCAATGGATGCAGTGTCGGATTTTTCTTTTGAATACATATTATAATGACCATACGCCTTATAACCGTTGTAAATGAGAGTTTCAGTACAACTTTTTTACTACTTCTTAATATGGAATATATTTTATGCTCGGTACGCTCAAAATCAATAAGTTGTCGAATTTTACAACGAATATTGCAAATCCGATATGTTGTGCGTTTTGTTTACGTTAAAACTGAGATGAACTAAGATCTCGCGATGACACTCACCTACCAAGTTTCATCAGGAAACGATTCGGCAGTTATCGTCGGACAACCAAACATACATACAAATGCCGGAATGTCCAAGAGAGATCTTTAATTAAAATGGAAATTACTTGCAAATCAGTAACTGTTACCTACCTATATGTATAGTATTTTAATATAATTATGTGCATATTATGTTATTTTATTGCGTAGTCGCGTAGAACTGTAGACCCTCTACACTACCAGGGCTACGCACGTATTCTAAACCTAAGCAACAGAGTTATCTAGTAAACAAAATGGTCTCATACAAAACACCAAAATGTATAAAAGTAGGATTTTAAGATTTATGGAAAATGTATCAATTAATTTATATTACCTTACTACCAACAATAATAATTACTAGTATTTTGTCACGAACTGAGATCTAGCGAAATACAATTGAAAAACCGATTATGCTCAAAATCGAACTTATAAACTCTATTAGTATAACGTACCTGCCAAGTTTTATCAAGATCGAATAAACAGTTCGGAAGTTATTGTCGGGCAAACAACCATACAGAGATAATGCATACATAGCTACAATAAAACACCAGTTTACGTAAGTAGACTTCGTTTACTTCGCTCACTCGATCAATTATTATTGTAAAAGCTAAGGCAAACTCTTAGCATTAATTTTCATAAAAAATTGTCACTACATAATTATCATGAGTATGATAACGATATCACAAGCTAGGATAACTGACCGAACCATGATACTTATGCAACACGCATTTGACTCACGACTTGTTTGAAAGACATAATATACCAAAATATAAGAAAGAAAGGATACATTTATTCAACCGAACTGTACACATCAACAACAAATAACACACACACAAACACTTTTACAAATAGGTTTAGTTAGAGCAGGAATGTACCTGAGCTGAGCTTAGCATATGCTGCGAACGAATTCTCAGCGCTGTTTTTAGTTTACCTAGTACTATACATTCAGTATACTTTCTTAGACATTCCTAAGGCTTAATGCAGACGGGCATAACTTACCTTTAGGTAAATTGTGTTCATAATTTCCATAAAATGGGCTTTGCAGACAGATGCGCGGGTAAAAATCTCCTCAAAATATGCTTACAATGCCATGCGATGCGCTAGGAAGCCGTTTAAAAACAATATCTGTCGCCATGTGCGTCATGTAAGTGGACCTTGAAAAAAAAGACGGCTACCTTTTTTTTTAGTTTTACATTATTCATAAATAATGAAGAGACGCCGAGAGAAGAGTGCAAGGAGGAGCTTGCACCTCCCTGCCATAAAATAAAATACAAAGAAAAATATTAATACTTAAATTAAATTTATATTATTGAAGTCACAGTTAAAGCGTCTCATTCAACACCCATTCTTCGTATTTTTTTCAAGCTTACGAAATGAATAAACGCGCATCTATTTATGCACCTCCCTGAAAATAATCCTGCCAATGCCACTTTTTTTGTTCCAATAAAACGAACTGAAAACATGCAACAACGTGCTAGTCTGCGCTCGATGTTTAGAGGTAATGCGGATAGCTTCAAACATATCTCTGCTTATAGCTCCCAAGAATCTACAGATTTGTTGTAGCCTCTTTTAAAACAAAAGGTTCGCATTTAAAAAAAAAAAAGAAATGCGAACTTGCCATTTAACGTCATTATTTAGCATTATTGAAGCATACAACGTAGAACGTAATTAGGCTTTGGTAAGAGGACTCTGTAGAGTACTTAGATAAGAAAATGAAGTGTAGTAGATAGAAAGGTGTCAGATTTTTGTCGCAGCTCACAGTCTGCCCTTTTTAATCTAGGAGACGCTTTGTTCCTCCGAGACTAAAAGCTAGCTGCGGGTAGGTGTCTATCTAAATAGTACCTTCATACCTATTTTACATTAGTAAGCATGCGATGCAAATCTGCGATGCTGGTTTTGAAACCCATTTAACCATTATAGGTAACATCGTTGTCTTTAATTTAATCGTGCATTTTAATTTTTAAATAAATAAACGTCCCGTATCCAACATAGTCCTGAACCAACACTAGAATTCCCTGTGGGTACAATAACAACAACAACACTCGTTGTGGGAACAACGAGTACCGTGGTATCACAACAAGGAACAATTGTCTGTAAAACAACATTTACCCCACAGCGGGAATAGAACCCGCATGGTATATAATACAATCACAGGTAATTTAACTCTTGGACAAATAGTTACCTACTTAATTGTAGAACAAATCATAAAAACATGAGCAGGTATATGTTCATAGATAGACGTACATATTTATATCTATGTCATAGTTCCTACTCTAACCACAAAAAAAAATAATGAAATGGAATGATTTATTGTGAATGTAACAGGCACAGCATTTGAATAGTCATATAAAAAATACACAAATACGATGACTATACCTATATATAGTAAAACGGTTATCAAGCACAGTATAAGTAACAAAAAATATCTAGATTAAGTGCGTACCTACTTAAGTTTGTTAATGGTGGTAAAGTAAGATGTCATTTCTAATTTTAATAATAATTTTAAATATATATATGTATTTAAAGTATACAATAAAATCATGGGTTGTAAAGGGCATCGTCAAAAATTCAAATATAGTATAAATTCATGTTACATGTAGATGTTTTATTGAGTAATATTAGTATGTACGTACATAGTTTATCAAATAACATTACATCATTCATTTACTCCAGTTGCATTATTAATTATACCTTATAACGACTGTTTAATAATGACCAGCATCCTCATCTCGTAACCCTAAGCCCGACTCGCATTCAGACAATTTTTTTTTGTGAATGCAGCCTCTTTGGCAGATGTTTTCGTTTTCAAAAGTTGGTAATAAGGATTAGGCAATGTGCCGACCGACGATCGGCGCACGCGCTTCCCGATTTCTTTTACCTGCCTTTCGATTCCAATTTATAAACAGCTGCAAGATACACGTGTCACAACCACAAGTATATACAGGCCAAGTGCGAGTTACAGTGTGACTGTACTATGGGTTCCGTCGGTATTTGTTTTATATCTCCTCCCCTCGACGACATCGTGGCAGACGATTAGCCGACAGCGACGAAAGAGGTTCGGGTTCGATTACCCCTGCGACACAATTTTTTGCATGTTCTGCAGATATTGGGTCTGGCTGTTGTGGTACCACTGTAATCGTAACTCCTGATACCCACGACACAGGGTATCAGGAGACAAACTATGTACATTTGTGTCTGTTGGGCGTTTATTTAGATTCAGTTAATTTTCTCCATACAACAATGCTGCTCGCCACCGGTACCGCACAAATTTGAATGTTTATCTACACTTTAACTTTAACAAACCACAGATATTATAATACTGACCAGACTCTATCGTCTCTGATAGAGAAAGAGCGCGGACGACTCAAAAATGGAAGAACTGTCAAAAGTCAGGAGCGCACTCAAAGGCTACACACGATAAATCATGCACACACACATTTCGTTTCTCACTACTTCCACTAGGTAATTCAACTTTTTGATATTCTTTGGGAGGTGACTAATAAAATTACAATTGAATAACTTCCAATTGCTGTTGTGAGCTGCTCGCAGCTCGTCGTTTATGTTTGGTCCTGGGGGGTGTTATTCAAAGGCTGTGCAAGTTGTAAAACGTCATGGAACAACCTATATACATGCCACCATGCAATCACCGCCCATTTTGAAACTTTCGAAGAAACAAAGGAAAGGAATGGGGGCAAGGGGGGCTGATTTCAAAAGAGGGTTGCAGGTTTAATAAAGTCGTGGAACTTCTCTGAACGATCTCACCATGCAATCACCGCCGATGTAACTTACGAAGATACAAAGGGAAGGGGCGTGCAGGGAGGGTTGATAACAAGAGGGGGGTTTGGGTTTAATAATGTCGTGGAATACCTCTATACGATCCCACCATGCAATCACCGCCCTTTATGCAAGTTTCGAAAATACTATGGAAAAGTGGGTGAAGGGGGATGAAAAAGGGGGAAAGGGGGTTCAATATTTTAATTGTCAATTATCCTTAATCCTATACCATAGAGCGATCACCGCAATTTTGACGCGTTTGAGAGATCGGTTAAGAGATTGGGTGAAAGGGTCATAAAATGTGGGGTAGTGGGGTCAAATTTTAAATTGTTAATTATCCTCAATACGATCCCATATAGTAATCACCGCAATTTTGTCGCGTTTGAGAGATCAGATTAGAGGGGGGTGAAATTAGGTAGAAAAGGGGGAAGGAGGGGATATTTTTTTTAACTGTTGTGGAATAAGCCTTAATCATTCCCTATACGATCCCATAGAGCAATCACCGCATTTTTTGCGTAAAACGGAGAACCTAAAGAGGGGAGATGAAAAAGGGATGAAAAGGTGGGAGGTAAATAAATTTGTATCAAGTGAATCGCCCTATAAACGAAGCCGGTGTAAAAAACATGCCCTCGTCGAAAAGATTTCAATGTTTAATTCTGGGGGGGGTGAAAAGGGGGTTTTCGTACGTCTCACCATGCAAGCACCACCTCTTTTGCAAGTTTTGTAGATTCAATGGGGGGGGGGGGTTACAGGAGGGGGTTCATTTTTAATATTGTCGAGGAAAACCTTTATACGATCCTACTATGCAATCGCCGCACTTTATGCAAGTTTTGTAGATTCAATGGGATGGGGGGTGCAAGGGAGGCTGGTTAAATAATGTCGTGGAACACCTCTTTTCGATCCCACCATGCAATCACCGCCCCTTTTGCAAGTTCCTAATAAAAAATGGGAAGGGGCGTGCAGGGGGGGCTGATTTCAAGAGGGGGGTTTTGGTATAATAATGTCGTGGGACACCTTTATACGATCCCACCATGCAATCACCGCCCTTTATGCAAGTTTCAAAGATTGCGAGCAAGAAGAGAAAGGGGGTGAGAAAGGGGGAAGGGGGTTCATTATTCTAATTGTCAATTATCCTCAACACGATCCCATAGAGCAATCTCCGCAATTTTGACGCGTTTGAGAGATTGGTTAAGAGGGGGCATGAAAGGGGGTTAAAAGGAAGGAGGGGGTGAGTCAAATTTTTAATTGTTAATTTTTATCAATACGATTCCATAGAGCAATCACCACAATTTTGTCGCGTTCGAGAGATCGGATTAGAAAGTGAGTGAAATTGGGTGAAAAACGGGTGGAGGGGCAATTTTTTTAACTGTTAATAATTTACTATATGATCCCATAGAGCAATCACTGCAATTTTTACGCATTACGGAGAACCCGAAAGAGGAGGGGAAAGGGTGGGAGGGATAATAAATTTGTATCAAGTGAATCACTTTCTATACGAATCCGGTGTAAAAACATACCCTCGTCGCGAAGATTTCAATGTTCAATTCTGGGGGGGGTGAAAAGGGGTGTTTTCGTATTTTTCCTCTACTCACTGGAACCCCTACTATACGATCCTACCAAACGATCACCCCTCCCACGAGCGCAAGTGGGAGAACAACTATGTCAATGAGTCAGTCAGTGAGTGAGTCGGTGGTAGTTTAGCTTTATCTAGTAGAATATTATAATGTAATAAAGTATACTATTTATATGCTGGACATTTTTCGCACAGCATCATCTCGCTCCAAACTAAGCATAGCTTGTATGATGGGAACTACATGACTGATATAATTACAACATAACTAATAGCTATACTATACAACTTATATACCTACTTACTTTTTTGTAAATACATACATACATATTATACACCCAGATCCGAGACAAATATTTTCAGATCATACAAACATTTGTCCCGCGGCGCGAATCGAATCCGCAACCTTCTTCATCTCAGCCCACTGCGCCACAGAGGTCACAGATTGGCAACAGACAAACGAACAAAGAACCTCCTTTGGCAAAAGCATATAAATATACGGGTTGCTTATTTCGTGGGTAATAAATAGGTAGACTCAGTTTAGGCACACTGTATCCAAGCAGCAGGTGATGCGTCCCACTGCTCGTTTTTGGCGAATCAGAGGCGGGCAGGTGCGCCAGCGCAGGTGTCTCCGCGATCTCAGCCGATATCGGTAGATACCTATAAATAACAGGTTCTTGTCCATTGATCTGTTCGTGCATGCAAGGATTCATTAGGTCTCGAAAGGTACTTTAACCTAATAATCTAACTTGATAGGTAGGTAAGGGCTTATCCAGAATCTGTCCTAAACAGAATCTGCCCATAATCGAAGAAAGGCTCGGACCTACTTATTTTTATTACAATTAAAGTAGCAAAAAAGCTTCCTACGGCCCATCTGTTGTTAAGCGGTTACCGTAATCTATGGACGCCTGCGACCCCAGAGGTATCACTCGCGCGTTGCTGACCATTGCCTACGTTGAGACAACGGATGAAAAGTCTGGTGTGCCTGTTATTTCGTTGGCACCAATAACCTTCAAACCGGAACACAGCAATGCGAGCATTACTGCTTGGCGGCAGAAATAGGCAGGGTGTTGTAGGTAGGTTCTTCCCCGAACGAGCTCATCACAATGAGCTCTACTACCTACCATATTAACTGAAATTATGAAGTTTACCTACCTAACTTAATTGCAGGCATGTAAGGTGCCTACTTTTATATACCAAATTTAAGGGTAACATATATTTTCTTACATATAAAGAAAATATACCAATGTTGGTGGTATGTACCTACTAGGAAGGAAGGAATTACGAGTAGCGCAGATACATAGCTTCCTAACCTGAGTACCTACGTACATAATAATACCCATAGACCAAGGTAAGTACCTACTCAATTAACTTATATTTAGGGTACCCCTTTAATTACCTACTTATTTCTTAGGTCTATAATATTTAGTGCAGACTAAGTTCTGCCCGCGGCTTCGTCCATTCGATAAACAGAACTTAAGTAGCCTGCGGTTATTCTGGGTCACGAACCTTATACCTGTTCCTATCCAGATCGGTTCAGCCGTTACTAAGATTTATAAGAGTTTTTTTTATATATGTAAGTACGTAGACTAAGTAGGTTTAACATTAGTTTTGATTTCCATAATAAAATTTCCTATACTTTGGAGACTAAATATCCAAAATTGGTTTATCTTTATTAAATAAAAAATGGTCTCTACAAAATTTTCGTTACGCTACATGGTAAGGAGGTATATAATAGTACAAAACGTAGGTATTCGAGTACGTAGGTAGGTAACTGTTTTTTTTTCTAAATGCGTAAGTTTAGATGTTTGTGGCTAAGTCTTATCCGGGTAACACACGAACCAAACCGTGGGCAGAAGCTAATTTATAAATATTAGTATGACCATGTCATTTTTCGCCGCGGGAATCGAACCTGGTGCGTCCCAGCCGGCTGCTCTGCCAGCACGCACGCCACGCGGTCGAGATGCATTGATGCGGCAGATGCTCGCCATATGCTAGTCCGCCCGCGGCCTCCACCCGTCGGTCGTTCCAACAAACAATAGCTACAATCAAAATAAAAGAAAGTAACAGGTTTTTTATAAAGAGCGGTTCTTATTTTGTCTGCTCTATATCTTTTTAGGGTTCCGTGGCTTAATGAAAGTTACAGATAGATGAAAGAGATCTTCTTGGTTTCTTCTTGTTTAAAACAAAAAAAAAACGTAAGTATTTTTTAAGTAAGTAAGTAGTATTGGACGTAATTTGGAATCACTATTGTTGTACGTATGATACCTAACACAAAGGCTTCGATTTATCCGGGTACCACACGGACGACACCGTGGCCAGAGGCCTAGTGAGGTCAGCTCCAAAATGTATTTTGTCAGCAAACAAAGTGAATTGACTTCATTCACTAAATTGATCAGCAAGTAGGTAATGTGATATTAGGTAGCCTTAAAATTTATGTTTTTGTTAAATACCTATCTTTAAGTATCTGCAGCAATATTAGTAACTAGCTGTACCCGCGACTTCGTTCGCGATTGCCATCCCTGCCGACTAAGAGTGCGGTGAATTCAAACAAAGAATCATTAAAATCTGTTTACAATTATAGAAGATATTGCGTATCAAACCACACACGATAAAAAATAAAATAAACAGTCGAATTGAGAACCTCCTCTTTTTTTTAAGTCGGTTAAAAACTACAAAAATAATGAAAATCAAATTTTGTAATATTTGCGTTAAGAAAAAGGTTCAGGTTCAGGTTCAGGTTACTAACTTTGACAATAGGACTACCTACTCAGCGTACACTACAAATCTTACACCAGCTTAAGATGAGATATATACTCGAATACCTATAAGTTCTAGGTTTCAAGTTATTTTGGACGTCCATACTATGTATAAGGATCGTTTGGCAATATCTGACTCTTTGGAGTGGTCAGACTTTGACATTATACCTTTTCCATTAAGCCTATACGATAAAGTGTTAACGCCAGCTTAAGATGAGCCGTACGTTCAAAAGTTCCTGTACATTCCGGGTTTCAAGTAATTTGTACCTAATACTGAGGGTTGTGATATTTGTATTTTCTGAATTACAAAACCGATGACCTTGAAATATTTACAGAACAATCTTGCCAGTACCTCCTTTCTAACAAAAAAAAATGAATGAAATCGGACTACTAGTTAATGAATTACAACCAAGTACACATTTTGACTTTAATCCGTGCTGTATTTCAAGATAAAAAGTATCCTATGTCCTATGTCCTGCTCCGTGTATCCTATGGAAACTCAAATCATGCCAAGTTTCATTTGAATTTATTCAGTAGTTTCGGCGTTGTGCTTTCCAGATACAGCAAAACAGACAAACCAAAATTTTAAAATTACATTTTTGGATTCAATATCAAATAAAGAGAACCCTCCAAAAAAATGTTATTAAATATCTTCAGTGTACAGAATTTTACGTGTAACATTCTTATTATAATATACCTAGATAAGATATAGAGAAGGCAACATAACTATCATGATTCGGATTTTATAAAATTATGGCAAGCTGTGAAATGAATTAAGATCTGCTAATTCATTTTATTTCGACAGCAACAAAAGTGCGCAATTTATTTGCTGCATCGAGTTATCGTAAACTTATTCTATGCATTTTTATGACGTTGCTAAGTAAAAAAACTAAGTCTAAGTGCTAAGTCTGTGTCGGATCTATCACTCATTTAGAGAAAATTAAAATAATCGTATCTTTGAAAGGTTCCTTCCTGCGCATTAAATGCTAACCGATGTTATGATCCTGCAGACCACATAAAATTTTTGTAGGTATTTGGACTATTTATTTTGCAAACATATACTTATACAGCTAAATACGAAGGCCACTGTCGATGGTTTTAAAAAAACCAAAAGACTTTTAAAACTTTTATTAAAAATTTACAATGAAATATAGATAATTATTCTAATTTTAATTAGAAGCTAGCAGAGCCTATCCGGTCAATGCAAGTACCAAGGATAGAATGACATGACACCTTGTTGTTTCCAACACGGTGTTTTGATTGAAAGAGCTGATTGATGAGTCGGCGTTCGTGTTGTACCGCCCGACCAACAAAGTATTTTGCAACACTGCACTTTGGATCAGCAATTTAGGTACATGCTAGGCATGTAACACCTCCATCCTCCAAACAGCAACTATTTGAGAATATTGAGCGAAAAAGTTGCTGGGATCGTCCCCCGGATTCGGGATTTCTCAGGAATGGCGTATGGGTTCTCCTCAGTAGTTTCTTGCTCATTGCACGATGATTTAGTAATAGTTATATCTGTTCGTCTCATGTACCGTCGCACGGCGATTACTATAACAAATACAACTGCACCAAATAGTACCATATAGAATGGTAGCGTATAGGTTTTAGTTCTATTGGATGCTGAATTAATATCTTATCTTCAATATGATGAAGTCCTTTGCGATTGATGGTGTTTAGTTTAAGATGTGGGATGCTGCTGTCTTACCTAGTGCTGTAGTTTTTAGGGATTTCCGTAATCTTCAATGTCTGTCCTTTGACTTGGTTGTTGATGTTAACTATAGCGAATTCTTCAGTTCGTAAAGAACATTTATGTGAGATCGTGGCGAGATAACTTCCAAATAAACTTATGAATTCTTGTCGTCCGCAATGTAGCTCGGCTTTCTTAGGCTTTGGGAAGATGAGTGTATAGTGTTGGTCATCCAACTGCTCCATACCGTCTTTCATCAGAGTGATCTTCGTCGGCCGGCATGACTTGTCCAAATATTGGTTGATGATGAGATTTTTAATGCAATCAGGATGTTCCCGTGGTGGATGGTTGATGCTTTCTTCACAAAGATGATGTCGATTGAACTTCGGGCATTCAGCCTCCATGTACATGAAAGCTTTCCCGTCGGTTGCCATAAAAGGATAGGGAGGAATAAAGGGAATTATTAGGAACGATTGAAAGTTTATATAGATCAAATTTAGTGGGGGAGACTATTGGAAATTTAAAAATGATTACTATTCTGTGACCAGTGAAATAAGAACCAGGCTTGATGACGTTATAGTATTCTCTTAGGTCGTCATCTAGTATCTCATTCTTACCATAGATAGTTCTAAGTTACTTATCATACTAAGTTATCTATTCCTAACATACTATGATGAGTGCTCGATGCACGTACAAATGCTAATTTTTTTTCTAACCTAGTTAATTCTAAAGATAAATCATCTGTGTTTTCACTGATGATGGCTAAAAGCTGTGCAAACTTCGCATATTTGAGAAGATTGTGGTCAGCAAAATCCTTCCTACTCAAAATTAATTCTAATGTCTTATTAATATTCTCCTGATTCTCTGCAATACTAGCAATTAACATGGTATGTTGGAACATCAAATCTTTATTTAAGCTAATTATGGTCATTGAACTCAGACAACATCTTATGTTCATTATTTTCCATGATCTTAATAGCACTATTATATAGCTCAGCATCAGAATGATCCAAGTTAATAAACGCTTTTAATAATAGATCCTAAACCATCAATTAGACCTCTTTTAACGCGGTTGGGCTCTAAACTCTAAAGTTGCGATTTTATTTTAGTGAGCTTTTTAGTCAGATAGTCAATTTGTAGTTCATAAAAGGCTAAGGTTGGTTGTCTAGTATGGTCCTAAAATAGTCTAGTTGTCTAAGTGTAGAATCGAGATGATTTTCTAAGTCTGGTAGTTCTACGTATTGCACAAAAGAATGATAGTGGGTGATAAGTTTGGCTTGACCAAGCTTAAAGGGTAGTAATCCGGGTCCATTGTCAAGAGGTTCAAGTCTTATCTCCAGTACCAGTGTCAGTTGTAGTATCAGTAATAGTCGAATCCTGCAACAATTTTTTGTTCTTAGGTACTCGTTTAAGACGATTTTGGCAATAGGTCCCTTCTTTTTAGAAGTGTAGATATGGATGGGAAGATCAGCAAAGACAGTGTCCTTGGTGTCTCGCGGAGCTAGCTTTTGTCTTGCGGCAAAAGGGTTCCTGACAAATACTTGCTGAAAGGGTTCATATTCTACTTCGGGTTCTCGATTCTTATTCCTACTATTCATTAAGTTCGTACGGTCGGTTGTCGTGGATTGGTTAATCAGTTCATTCATACACAGTCTTCATCTGTTCTCGATGTGTTATGATGTACTGCTGCATCAGATGTTCATTCAGATCAATATCTAAAGGATCTCTAGGGTCAAAATGTCCTCTTACGATGTCATGGGGCCTGCATTTAGTAAAGCTATGCAGGCTATTGTAGGCTAATAACACGTAAGGCATTTGGTTAACCGTCGGTTCGCCTTTCTGTTTCAGTCTCAAAATACGCAAGTGCTCTAACAGTGTTGAATGGAATCTTTCTATAATACCGTTATCGTTGGGTGAATTGGCTAAAGTCCTATGGTGATTTATCTTATGTAGTCTTATGTATTCGGCAAATAGCTGGTTTGTAAACTCAGTCTCGTTATCAGTTACTTTAATCAAGGGTAGTCCATGGTGTGTACAGTAAGTCAATAATCCTTGTAGGATGCTGACTGCTGTACCATCGCGTAAATGATAGGCTTGTCCGTACTTTGAGAAGGAATCTACAAAGGTCAAGTACTTTTTAGACTGTGCAGTTAATAGGTCCATGTGTACTATTTCAAAGGGCTTTGATGCTGGAGGTACAATGTTAAACTGAGGTCAGACGTATTTAGTATTTAGTTTCTATCGTATTTAGTCTGTCCACACACGGTACATTCCTTAATGTACTTGGTTATTTCTTCTTTCATTCTCGGCCAGTTGTAACGGCGAGATAGGGCTAAATAGCATTCATTAATGCCCCTATGGTTTGTTTTACCATCATGATAATGTTTTATTATCTCCTGCTGTCTCAATTATTCCTTCACGCCTTCTAGCTCAGTTTTTGCTAAAACTAAGTTCATACAAGAGCTTTTGAAGTGCTTTTGAATGATCGGAAGTATCGCGTACATGCCTAAAGTTGGAGTGATCTTAAGAGCAGTCTTAACCTTTGGGTTAACATACTCTTTTATAGCATTAACTACGTCTTGCTCGAGAGTGGATTCTGAGACTTGTATGATTGTGCGGGTATGTGTGTCAAATGGTTTCCTTGCCGTCGTACGTCGTTGAATATCTCCTAAAATAGTGAAACAGATCTGTTTGTGGAACTTGTTTAAAGGCTCATCGGTTATTGGAATTTCAAGTATTGGGTTTTCATCGCTAGTATGTGCTGTAACTCCGAGAGGAATGATTCGATTTATTCGTTATTAGAGATCAATAACTCGCGACAGAGCGTCTACGTTAGTATTGGCCTTGCCCGGTTTATGCTGGATGTTAAAATCATATTCACAAGCCTTAGTCTCCAACGTGTTATCTTTGAATTGTTTTGTTTCATATTCATAGTCCACTGTAGAGGCCTGTGATCAGTAAGGATCTTGAATTTACGACCATAAAGATATGGTCTAAAATACTTAGTGGCCCACACTATGGCTAAAAGCTCCTTTTCGATGGTTGAGTAGTTCTGTTCATTTTCTGTGTTCTGGATGCGTAACAAATTGGTTTATCAGAACCGATCGGGCCTTGAGAGAGCACGGCTCCCACTGCTACATTTGAAGCATCGGTTGTCAAGACAAAGTCTTTGTCTAAAGTCAGGGTATTGAAGTATTGGGTCATTGGTCAGTAACTTCTTACATTTTTCGAAACAGTCAATGTAACCTGAGTCGAGAGTTATCTTGTTACCTTTCTTAAGGCACTTGGTCATGGGTTTAGTTATTCTAGCAAAGTCAGGAATGAATTTTCTATAGTATCCTAAAAGTCCCAAAAATTGCTTTATCTCCTTGTTGGTTTTCGGTAATGGATATTTTTTAATAGCTGCAATTTTATCAGGGTTGGGCTTAATACTTTTACTTTTACTCAACTTTAAAATTCAGATTTATCCATCTGAATTTTAAAGTTGGATTCTCACAGTCTAGTGAACACCTTTTCTAGATTAATCATGTGTTCTTGTAAAGATGTACTAAAGACGATTATATGGTCGAGGTAAACGAGGCAGATCTCGTTTTGCAACCCTCTGAGAACATTATCCATCATCCTTTGGAAGGTGGATGGAGAGTTCTTTAGGCCCATAGACATGCGAAGAAATTCGAAATGTTCATGCTTCTCTGGTTCTGAGGACATGGTTTCGTTTATTTTACTATAGGTTCTAACTTACCTAGATTTCTATTCTTATCTAACTCACTAACCCTACGAATCTGTCTAGAGGAGACAGATTCCTCCCCGATTTTTCCTGGGTGGAAGGGAAAGGAGGCAACACTACAAAGAAAGTTTCAAAGTACTCACATTTGGTTTTTCTCTGCACTGATTGCTGAGTGCGCCCTCGGCCGTGTGCCCGTAGATTCTGGATACCTCGATGAAGTCCTTAAAAGCACAAACAGAGGTCTTTTCGTCTGGAGCCGATTCGTGGAACCTGGACGAATAACGCACTGCTTCGAGGAAACCTACCGGCTGCGCCAAACTAAAACTTAAAACTTATTAAAAATTCACAATTAAATATAGATAATTATTCTTATTAAAACTAGCAGAGACTATCCGGTCAATGCAAGTACCAAGGATAGAATGACATGACACCTTGTTGTTTCCAAGTTTGTGGAAAGAGCTGATTGATGAGTCGGCGTTCGTGTTGTACCGCCCGACCAACAAAGTATTTGCAACGCTGCACTTTGGATCAGCAATTTAGGTACATGCTAGGCATGTAACAAGCTTCTGATAATTCTTGAGAAAGTTGTTGTATATTTTTTGGTGTTTGGCATTTCAGTGGCAAACCCTAATCGATACCCATTACTATAGAAGGTATTTACTAAGGTAGACTTAGTTTGGGTCACATGTATTAATGCAATGAAGGTAGGTTTGTATTGTGCAGGTAGATAGGTAGATCCGAATGCCGTCAGACATATCGTTCTTGTCCCTGATGAAAATATGCTTTCAGAACAAAGCCTACAATATACATTTATTCAAAGTTCAGCGAGGCTTGATGCCCCAGGCAAACAAACAGGCATTCGGCTTGCCTGACAGTAGGTCTCTGGGCCCGGTCTGTCCGTTCCAGGAAGTACGACCTCTGTCGCGCAGTGGGCGAAGGCCCGCCTGAGATGCAGAAGGTTGCGGGTTCGATTCCCGTCGCGGGACAAATGTTTGTATCTGCAAATATTTGTCTCGGTCTGGGTGTTTTCTATCTATAATAATTATGTATTTCCAAAAAAAAGTTATAAAGTAGTATATCAGTCATGTAGTTCCCATAACACAAACTCTGCTTACTTTGGAGCTAGATGATGTTGTGTGAAAATGTCCAGCATTATTATTATTATTCTTATTACCTAATGCAAAACGGGTGCAATGTGTGACAGACATCCCGTTGGTTTCCATCAGAATAATAAGTCACCGATTCTTTGGTTCGGGTGCAGTTGCGATAAAGTAAATTTTGACTTTCCGTTTCCATTCATAATCATAATACGGATCGGTCAAAACGGCCACTGCGAAGGCGCTATAACTATTAGGTAGGTACGCGGTATAGGCGCGTAATTTTACCTTGCGATATCTACCTACGGGAGTCGTTTCGACATCTTGAATGCAACAAGATAAAAAAGAGGAACCCGTTCGAGTCACCAGGTGCAGGAGGGGCGGCGCGGCGGGCGCCAACAGATTCAATGCCACACGAACAAGCGACAAAAACCTACCTACCCCTGATTAACATCCTACTACATAATATTAATCGAGTAGGTATATCTACGCATAGGTAGGTAGGTACCTAACATCAAAACTCATTTATTTCAAATAAAATCAAATCTACCAAACTATTTGTTTTATTTCGAGGGTTCGAATGACAGCTAAATACAGTTTCGTGTCACAAAATCATTTTAACTAGGTCTATGAACATATCCCTAGGCCACGTAATTACCTATCGAGCAAAATTTAAGGGTTACATGAGAACGGCATTAACAATTTTGATTTAGTAGGAGGTAGGAAGTTTTAGCGGAAAATACGATCTTCACTAGCCCATAACCGAGATTTTTGTACATTAAAGATATATTTTTTTTTTTTGAGGATTCTCTATAATTGATACTAAATCCAAAAATGTAATTTTTAAATTTTTTGTCTGTCTGTCTGTCTGTCTGTCTATCTGTATCTGGAACGCGCATCACGCCGAAACTACTGAATAAATTGAAATGAAACTTGGCATGATTTGAGTTTATACTACGGAGCAGGATACTTTTTATCCCGAAATTCAGCACGGTTCCCTTGGGAGAGGGGATGAAAGTCAAAATGGTTTTAATTCATTAACGCGTAGTCTGATTTCATTCATTCTTTTTTTGTTAGAAAGGAGGTGCTTTAAAGACTGTCCCGTAAATATTTCAAGATCATCTGTTTTGTAGTTCAGAAAATACAGTCATCACAACCCTCACTATTAGGTCCAAATAACTTGAAACCCGGAATGTACAGGAACCTTTGAACGTACGGCTCATTTTAAGCTTGGGATTTGAGTTCATACTACGAGGTAGGACATAGGATACTTTTTATCCCTAAATTCAACACCCTTGGGAGAGGGGATGAAAGTCAAAAAGTGTACTTAGTTGTAATTCATTAACGCGTATAGTCCGATTTCATTAATACTTTTTTTGTTAGAAAGGAGGTACTTTAAATATTGTCATTAATGCGTAGTCCAAACAAAAAACGAACACACTCACGACTGTCTTCCCAATGGTGGACATCCTCAGACACATACGCAGTGAGTAGATCTTTGAGGATACCAAGTAGGAGGTGTTAATTCTTCACGAATAAACGGTTGATAGACCTGAAACTTTTAAAGAAAGATTAAGAAACTTGTGGCAAGTTTTACATTAATCTTGATCAACGGCTGATTGAGGAGCCACAATCTAATTTTTAAATGAAAATCACAAATTATTTTTTTTACAGTTTTAATAATTAAGTATGTAGATCAAATCCTGGAAATGTACATTTATTATAGACATACAGTTAAACAAGTTTAAACAAACAAACAAACACGCTCACGACTGGCTTCCCCATGGTGGACATACTCAGTGAATAGATTTTTGAGGATACCAAGTAGCTGGTAGAGTATGTGTAAGTGTGTGGACTCCCTTTTCCGCACTCAAACTCCAAATTGGTTCATTGTGCGTGGGAGTTTGGCTAGTGGGTTAGCTGGGGTCTTCGCAGACTTCGCGGAGTGACCTTGGGTTGCCAAGGATTTGTGCGCGGTGAGTTGCTACTCCCACGCATTCCAGGATTACGCGGGCAGCTGATTCCTCTTCGGTTAGACACCCTCTGCAGAGTGGGCTGTCTGTGGCTCCGATGTTGTAGAAGTGTTTGTTCAGGGGGCAGTGACCGGTTAGGGTCCCCACGATGATCCGGAGATCTGTTCTTTTAAGACTTCGCAGGCGACGTGTCAGTCGTGGTGAGGTTGCAGGTAGAGCTGCTCTTGACTGTCTGCAGTCCGTGGCCTGTCCCCAGCGTCCATTGTGTTGGTTTATAGTGCAGTGTCGCATCCACGTGCGCAGCTGGGAAAATGGCAGAGGGAGGAATGGGGCGGGACCTTCCGTAAGTGTTCCTGATCCTCTTCTGGCCAATTCATCAGCAGCATCATTGCCAAGTGATCCACTATGTCCCTTAATCCCTTGCAGAGTCACTTTATTTTTCGCCTCAATTCTCTCTAGGGCTCGGTGGCACTCGTAAACGAGTTTGGAGTTACAGCTGTGGCTTTCCAGAGCTCTTAGTGTAACTTTGCTGTCAGAGAGAATGTGTATGTTGTAGTTTTCAATCTCTCTCCAGTAGATCGCCGTTGCGGCTTCAGTAATGGCCACACATTCACATTGAAAGATGGAGCTGTGTGTGCCTAGTGTCATTGAAATGTTGATGTTGAGGTCCATCGAGTGTACTCCAGCGCCCGTTCCTTGTTTGGTTTTTGAGCCATCGGTGTAGACACGGACTTCACTGGTACCTGATTGATCTCTTAGGTCCTCGTATAGTTGTATATGGTAGTGTTTTTGGAATATCCGTCGTTTAGAGTTCTTGTCACATGGGGCAGCTAGAAGTGGCTCATGTGTCATGGCCCGATCCAGGACGGCTGCATCCAGGCTTCTAGGGTTACCCCATAGGCCCTGGTGTTTGAGCCTCAGGGCGGCCATAGTCGCCTCCTGCTGTATTTAGAGGTCAAGCGGAGTTAGGCCTAGGATAATCTCAAGTGCGGCCGTCGGGGTTGTTCTCATGCAGCCTGTAATGGCGGAGCATGCGAGTCTTTGAAATCGCTGAAGCTTGGCGATTACGGTACTTAGTTCGGTTCTGGTCCACCATACAATTGCTCCGTAAGTGAGTATTGATCTTATCACTGCCGTGTAGAGCCACATGGTTATTTTCAGGGAGAGTCCCCATGTTTTCCCAAGCATTCTGCTACATTTAAAGAAGGTTGTGCAGGCTCGCTGTATTTTGTAGTCAAGATGTTTATTTCATAACAGTTTGTTTTATCTAAGATGATCCCTAGATACTTGACTTCCTTAGTTAGTTTTATTTCGGTGTTGAATAGCTTAGGGAGTCTCAAGTTTCCTAGGCTCCGTTTGTTAGTGAACATTATGAGTTCCGTTTTTGTAGGGTTGACCGATAACCCATGACTTGTACACCAATTTTCGATTGTTTTAAAAGCTGATTTCATGAGGGCACATAGTACGTTCTCGAAACGTACATTTGTTAGGATAGCGAGGTTATCCGCATATCCTACTGTAAACAGTCCTCGGCCATTTAGTTTCTGGATGAGTTCGTCTACAACTATGTTCCATAGCAGTGGTGAAAGAACGCCACCCTATGGGCAGCCTCTGGCCACTATACCTCTGGTTGTTGTGTTAACTGTGAATTGTATAGCTCTGTATCTGAGCATATTGTTTATCCATTCAGCTAGCGTTGGGGCTACGCCATACCGTTCTAGTGCTAGGCTTATGCTGCTGAAGGATGTTTTGGAGTTTGAATCCGGTTGGAGTTTGGTTGTGCAGCTACACCAAAAATAAACATGTGAAGACTCGGCTTGGTCCAGCGACGCCCAAATCCATACAATTTGGGCAGAAGGGATAAAAGTATTTAAAACAATGTAATTTATTATCCCAGAGGAATGACAGAAGTGGTTCCAACAGTAGAAAATTGGGTGTGGACGCTGAACGGTATTTAAATGTTGCAAAAAAAAATCAAAGAAAGATGTAATTTTATTCATTAAGATCTTTATGGTTGATTGTTTTTTCGAATATGCAAGACATAATAAATGTTATTTTAAAAGAAAATATGAAGACAGGAATATATGTTACTGTTGATTTCTGTATTGTATTGTATTGTTGTTAATAAAAAGCTTCTTATGGAGGAACTCACAATATTTTCTTTATTCTCTTACATGTACATCTTACAGCGACGACCATCTTATAAAAAGTGCCACATGGCCCCGTTGTGTTTCAAGAGCGGTACAACACTTTTAAAACGTCTGTAGGCAAGCCACGCTACAACTGTCAAGCCTTTATTGGTGACATGGTTCATTTCAAGAAGTCTGTCTTTATTACGTTTCAATATACGAATACTACATCTTTCCCCTTTAAAAAAAAATAAAAAAAATACTTTTACATCATTAAGGTAAGCTAGTACTTAAACATGTTTTTCTTTCCCTTTTCCCATATCAAACAAAGTATTTATATAAACTGCTACCTACCTATGTACTAATGTTTACCTAATATATGTTTGCAACTAAATATTAATAAAGAGTAGGTACATTATTAACGCTGTTGGTTTCAACACACCATTCCAACTGCACACCCATCCAGCATTTAGTGTTAAAAGATAGACAAATTATCCAGGTCGAACATGATAAGATGTGCGGGTATACCTAATGCCATTAGTATCTATAACATTATAAGACCTAAACCCATTTTTCTTTTCTATAGTACCAGATAACCACTTATTTATATTTGGATCTTTAAGAAACATAACATTCTGACCAATATAAAAATCTGTCTTAGGTTTAGTATTTGAATTATAGTAGCTAATATTTCTGTTCTGGTTCTTACTGAATTCCATTTGTACATTAACATTTATCTTTGGTTCTAAGTACTTATAAGTAACAGGTAATTTAGCCTTTAGATTTCTATTCATAGCTAACTGTGCTGGTGAAAAATTGGTATTGCACACAGGTGAAATTCTATACTGCAATAGAGCCAATCTTAGATCAGTCTTATCTTCATAACATTTTTTTAGCATTTTTTTAGCAATTTGTACAGCCCTTTCAGCCATTCCATTTGACTGTGAATACCTAGGACTAGTATAGGTAAACTTAAATCCCCACTCTAAAGCAAAATCCTTGCACTCTTTAGAGTCAAATGGAACGTGATCAGACACAATCTCATTTGGAGATCCATGATTACAAAAAATATCAATTAGAGTATTGTTTATACATTTTGCACTTTTACTCGAGATCAATTTTACATCAAGCCATTTGGAAAAGTAGTCATAGATTACCAAGTAACTTTTACTTTTGAAATCCATAATATCAATTCCTAGTTTTACAAATGGTAATTCAGGGATACTATGTGATAACAAGGGTTCCCTTACATTTTTATTTTGGTGTGTCTGACAAACCAAACATTTTCTTACAAACTGTTCTATGTGATCTCCCATTTTAGGCCAATAATACAATTCTCTTGCCATGCTTTTCATTTTACTCATACCAAGATGTCCTTCATGAAGTTTTTTTAAAATTTCCATTCTCATTGTCCTAGGGATTATAAGCTTTTCCCGTAAAAATAAAAGATTCTCATCAATTGATATGTCAGACCTAAATTTATTATAATGGTGCATATTATCAGGAATGTGTCTTACATTGTCAGGCCAACCTCTATTGGTAAATTCCATAAGTTTTATAAGTTCCAAATCATTATTGGTTTCTGAAATCAATTTTTGTTTAGTCTCATTAGTACATTGCAAGTATTTTGCCTGTCCAACACAATGAATAACTTCATACATATAAGAGTCATCAGTATCATTACATTCCAAGTATGAGCGAGACAATAAGTCAGCAATAAACATAAGTTTACCTTTAAGATATTTAAATTCAACATCATATTTTAATAATTTCAGTTTTAATCTTTGCAATCTAGGCGATGGTACCTCATGTATGGGTTTTTTAAGTAGAGACTCCAAAGGTTTATGGTCATTAAGTATTATAAACTTTTGACCATATATGTAGTAATGAAATTTCCTGGTTGACCAGACCACACTGAGAAGTTCTTTTTCAATCTGCGAAAAATTCTGCTCAGATGAAGTTAAACTTCTCGATGCAAAACTAACTGGTTTGCCATTTTGTAATAAACAACAGCCTAGCCCATTTTTAGAGGCATCACATTGGATAACAATTGGTAGCTCTGGATTAAAATTCTGTAACACAGGAGATTCACTTATTTTTTCCTTGATATTATTAAAAGCTGTTTCATGTACAATTGTCCATAACCAATCCACATTTTTCTTTAGTAAAGACTGTAATGGTGATGCAATATTAGCAAGATTAGGCACAAATTGCCTCAGGTAATTAATCATCCCAAGAAAAATTTGTAATTCTTTTTTGTTATTAGGGCTTTTAATATTTAGAATGGCCTTAATTCTATCTGGATCAATTTTCATCCCATCAGCAGAGAAAATATGTCCGAAATATTTGACTTGTTTTAATTTGTATTGAAATTTATTTTTATTAAAGCGTACATTACACAATTTGGCTCTTTCAAAGACTTTTGTTAATGTTGCATCATGTTCGGATTCAGTTTCAGTACAAATCAACATGTCATCACAATAGATTATGACACCTGGAATGTCACCAAAAGCCTTCTCATTGTACTTTTGGAATATTTCAGGTGCAACTGAAATTCCAAATGGGACGCGCTCAAATTTATAGCAGCCGAAGGGACTATTAAAAGTACATAATTCACTGGACTTTTCATCTAATTTTATGTTATAAAATCCTTCGGACAAATCCAAAACTGAGAAATATTTCTTATTAGTTATTTTAGGTATAATTTCCTCAAGTGTAGGAATCAAGTGATATTCTCTTATCAATACATTATTTAGATCTTTAGGGTCCAAACAAATTCTTAGTGAGCCATCTTTTTTCTCTATTACTACAAGATTACTTACAAAGCTTTTAGGGTGTTCGACCTTGGATATAATCCGTCTATCCTCCAACGACTTCAGCTTATCGCATAAACGTGTTAACAATGCATTCGGGACGCGCCGGGGTGGCCTCACAACAGGATCCACTCCTGGCTGGATGTGCAGTTCCAACGGCTTCTCAAAACATCCAACACCCTGAAACAGTTTACAGTATTTTTCAATCCACCATTTCTTATTATCTTTTGATTTAATTGAGTTGATGCTGTTGTTCCCAACAACAATGTTTAATAATTTAAGTTCTATTAATGAAGGTAAGCCCAAAATTGGTCTTACATTTTTATCCACAATAATGAACTCAGTCTTAAATGTTTCATTGTTCCTAAAAATTAACAATTCCCTTTTACCAATAGGTTTTAGTTGAGTTCCCCCAAAAACTTCTAATATTACATTTGTCTCAGACCATTGAGGACTCTCATCATTGACAATTCTTTTAAGGTCTTTTAATGATAACACATTAATTTGTGCCCCCGAATCGCATTTGAATATTATATGTTTCGATTCAACTTTCAAAGATTCTGTCCACTCCTTATTATTGCTTTCAATGGAGTTGCAAACCCGTACTAGTCATAAGTCCACTGGACTCTCATTATCACTTTCATCATTATCAGCTGTTAGAGAATGTACATTGTTCCTAAATTTGCAACCAGCAGCGAAATGATTAATTTTCTTACAAATTGTGCAAGTTTTACCAAAAGCTGGGCATTTCCTAGGCTCATGCCGTTTATTACATTTTTTACATAAATATGTGGTGCCACTATTTATTTGCTTATATTTATTGTACTTAGCTATTGGTGTTTCTTGTTGACTCCGTTGAGGTCTTTGCACCTGTACTGCATCCACTTCATGTGCTGGAGTCCGTTGCTTGCTGATGGCCTTGACATGCTCCTTGGATAGTTCTGAGGTTCTGCAGATTCCCACTGCCTGTTCTAGAGTCAGATTATTCTTCCCGAGTAACTTCTGCTGGACGCTTCTGTCCCTTATTCCATGAATAATTCTGTCTCTCAGCATTCTCTCCAAGAAGCTTTCAAAATTGCAATTATTTGCAATTTTCCGAAGCTCCGTGTAAAACGCGTCGAAATTTTCTCCATCCTCTTGCATTCTTTGATTAAAGTGGAAAGTATTAATTACTTCATTGGTCTTCGGTTTGAAATACTTATCAAAAATCTCAATAACTTCGTCAAGCTTTTTCTCAGTTTCACCGGTTACCAACGTGTTGAAATACAATTCCTGTACCGACTGTCCAATGCAGTTCAGGAAAATAGCGGCCTTTCTGGTCTCCGTTACCTTACCAAGGCCCGATGCAGAGATGAAGATCTTGAAACTTGACTGGAACCGTTTCCATTGTGGATATAGCTCATCAATGTTATTTAAATCGAGTGGTGCCGGCATGCGATATTCCACACCAGACATGCTTGCTTCTTCTATTTCTTCGTTTATCATTAAATTGGCTTTTCTTCTCTTTGTTCGTAGCTCGTAGGTTCTTTTAGTTAGGCTGCGCCATGTATTGTATTGTATTGTTGTTAATAAAAAGCTTCTTATGGAGGAACTCACAATATTTTCTTTATTCTCTTACATGTACATCTTACAGCGACGACCATCTTATAAAAAGTGCCACATGGCCCCGTTGTGTTTCAAGAGCGGTATAACACTTTTAAAACGTCTGTAGGCAAGCCACGCTACAACTGTCAAGCCTTTATTGGTGACATGGTTCATTTCAAGAAGTCTGTCTTTATTACGTTTCAATATACGAATACTCAGAATTTCAGTTTAATTAAATGTAACGAACACAAAAAAAATAGATTATTTCATTAACATTTAAATTCGTTGTCTGATTTTCAATTACTGCAAATACATAAATTTAATTTTGGGGTTAGAAGTATCGATGATGATGAAGATAGCAGTATTGCAATAAAGCAAAAAATAAATAGGTACCTACTTTTTAAAAGACACAAGTACTTTTTAATAAATAAAAATTAAGGTAAACGAAGTATTTTATTCATCCACCCCGAAATATAAACCACCTGTAAGCACATAATTACATTGATCTAAAGAACTTTCATGCTGACTTGAGTACCTACCTGTTAAATTATAGTTGTTACATTCTCAATCCGTAACTCAGTAGGACTATCTTTTAACTATAAAATTTAACTCGTACTTTATCAACCATTTTAACAGTAGTTGAATACTACCACCCAAGATGATAAAGCCCTTTCAGCGTGGTCAATACGCAAACTACCTAGTTACTCGAAAGGACTAAAACATTTCTTTCTCGAGCTTGTTTACCATTTTACGTGGTTTTGAAGTTGTTAACATATATTTTTATGCTTTTACACGATTTGTGATTACAAACATAAAATCTCAATTCTAAAAATCAAAAAATCGATTAAACATCGGAAGTCAAAATCCATTTCTAAGTTAAATAAATAAATAATACTGGACATTTTTCACAAAGCATCATCTAGCCCCAAACTAAGCAGAACTTGTACTATGGGAACTACATGATTGATATACTACTTATATACATTTTTTGTAAATACATACTTATTATACATAGAAAACACCCAGACCCGAGAAAACATTAGCTAATCGTACATACATTTGTCCCGCAGCGGGTATCGAACCCGCAACCTTCTGCGTATAATAATGGATAATTGACAGTTTTGGGAGTACGGACACCAATACTTTCTTGCGTTATCGATAGATGTCACTACTGTTTTACTTATCATGGAATTATGAATACAGTTATATACATAGGTATAATTATATTGAGGTTAATCCTCAAGTAAATTTTAATACAATAAAAACATTATAATTAACATTATTTGACAATACTGCTGACAGCATGTGCTGCTGTCATTGCGGCTGTCATGTTAACGTCAAGCGTTACACTTTGTTAGTTGGACAATAACATAGCGTATAAAATTTCCTTAGATTTTCGGTGTTTCTTATTTTCAGTGATTTTCACCAAGTTCCAGTATGTTTTAGCTAAATTGGTGTTTTCTGTGTTTCAGTGATGCTATATTGTAAACTTTGAACTGAGATAGGACTCTTCTTGATATGTTTTTGAGTGATTGATCTAGGACAGGTGTTACTATTTAGTGTTTAGTTATCCTTTTGAACTGAGATAGGACTCGTTTAGTGTTTTTGAGTTATATAGTGTTTGAAAAAGGACAAGACCTTTCCTTTTTTTTTTAGTGTTTACAGACTCAACCACATTATCATGTCAGACAAGCATTGTTGCATTCCTGGATGTGAGGACAGTGGAGGTAGGCACTCATGTTTATTATAAGTTTAAATTGAATAATACAACTATGTACAAGTATACATAAAATAGAGATCGAATAGCTAACTATCTAAAGATTGTTGCAAACAATGCAGCTTTGGTAGCTAGTGGGCATACAATACAACTTGATACAACAATGCTTTGCCAATGCAGCCAGCATTTTGAGAATGCTTCCGTCTGGTAGTGATCTAGATCAGTTGAGCTATCTATAGAAAACTATGAAGTATCCTTGTTGTCCAGGAAATAATAGCTTCAAGTCATTTACTGAAGCTCCTAATACTAAAAAATAATTATTGTTACAGGAATGCTTCAAGTTCTTCATGGCTTGCCAAAGCCTGAAAAGGAGCCTTGTTTTTTTATTGCCTTTCTGTTTTACAACCAATGTTTCAAAGTGATCCTCGTGATTTTAATGAATAAATGGTTTTTGACTTTGACTTTGTAATGGTTGAATCAATTTGGAACTCTTTTTTTACTAGTGAACTAAAACATTACTATTTTACCAAGGCTAAGTCGTAACTTGGAGCTACTGTTGAAAATAAATCACCATTTCTAAGTTTCAGATCAAATGAAAGCATCAATGAGTTGAACTGCAAACAAGGACTAAAGAAGATTACAAGAAATTAATAATGAAGAAATTAATAATCACATTCGTGATCTACCCTGTAGTTCCGGGCTTTTGTAGTTTATAGATATCAAAAGCTCGTCTCTACAGGTATGTCATGGCTGGAAGACCTCACTACTATCTTCGAAGTAAAAAGAACCATAACAAAGAGAAAAGAAGATGGAAGAATATAATTTTATTTAGAATACATAATTTTAGTACAATGAAAATCAAAACTATTAAGTACTGCTATTAGGTTTTCTTACTCCACCATCTAGATCACTTGCTATCTTAGCATGACTGTGGCTTAGTAAATATTAAAAAATATACAGCATAAAAACAAAATTGAGTCATGTCATGGTTTAGTTTACTATCTGTTATGTATTTTTATGTACTTATCGGTTATTTCCCCCCAGCTTAGACATTTTGTTATTAATTCATTTAAAGATTACATACATTAGTTGGTAAATATTGTGCAAAAATGAATGATGTTTATTTAACTCACGGTTGACACTTATATTTACTAACTCGAATTTAGCAGCCATTTCATTCAATTTTGATCTCAAAATGTAAATAGAGGAATTAACCACTTAAAAGTCAGGAAAACAAACTATAAGATTATCACTTTCAACTATTATTAGAATGAATTGGGAAGTGTAGAATAGATTTGTTTCAAATAGCCAACTATTTCCGCTTCATAGTAATCACTAAGACCTAGAAATACAATCATTTGTAGTACTAAATGGAACACCTAGCTACTTTGTCCACATTGGGTATTTTACTAGGGGTGAAATTTCGGGAAATCCTTACTTCGTGCATCCCTACATAACCGGTATGATTTAGGCTGTGCATTGATTGTCAGTAATGCAACAAATTATATTTACGAATGATATTTATGTTATAAAATATTATTTTCAGATCCTTTGTTATCATCATGCAAGCAATGAATACAGTTTTCAAGAAGGAAATCAATGCAACATGATACTAACCTGCCAAAACCATGTTCATCAACAGGTAAAGGTGATAATTATAATTTCGGGGTTGCCCCCTACTTCTTAAAATCCAAACAAAAGTAATTAACTTTTGATCTTTTCAGAACCTGAGGAAGTTTTATGTGAACAAGTGCCCTTTCATACTCCCGGTGCACAAAACCAACATTTTGATTCTTAAATAAGGTAAGTTAATATCTATATCTATTTGACTAATTCCCACAATTATTTGATTCAATCTGATTTCCATGAGATGCCACTGCCACATACCGCACTTACAAAGACAGGACCTCAGCAAATATCAGGCAATTTTTACATTAATCTTGATCAAATCTTGATGCTGATTTAAACAAGTAACTGACAGTTACACAAGTTTAAATAAACAAACAAACACGCTCATGACTGGCTTCCCCATGTTGACATACTCAGTGAGTAAATGTTTCAGGATACCAAGTAGGTGGTAGAGGCACGTCCAAACATTACATTTGGTACAAGCCCGCGTTTTGCAAGTTTCCATGTGACAGGTTAAAAGCCCATCGCCGCTTATTGGAACACTAACTGTTGGCACATGCCTTCGAATTTTTAGTTCTAGGGCATGCCGGTTTCCTCACGATGTTTTCCTTCACCGTTTTGAGCACGTGTAAATGCGCACATAAATTTTTCGAGTGGAAAAATCCATTGGTGCACGACCGGGTATCGACCCCACGACCTCCGGATCAGAAGTTGTGGTATCGCCCACTAGGCCTATGTGTGAAAATGTCCAGCATTATTTATTTATTTATTAATTTTAGAGAAGCAAAAGGTTAAAATGCAGTTTAGAAAGGTTTTTAAAACTTACTTATTTGTTTCGTTACTTTTTGTTCACAAATCTTACACCTACATAGGTACGTGTTATATCCATATACATTTTCGAACTTATCATTAAATTATGTAAGTCCCCAAGTAGTTATGCGATTCAATATATTCAATAATGAATGACAACACTATTACATAGGTAGGTATAACGATCATAGTGCAATCTTTGACGCGAAATTATTTATGCCCCTGGTATCTTACTGTATTACTTCATGTCCGCATATCAAAAAACGGTTCCATGAGAAGACCAGCGCTGGTTATTGCAACGAGTATTATGCTGAGTTTGGACATTTTTTGCAACTACTGTTAACCTATTAGTAGATTCTATGTGTAATAAAAATTATGAATGTATTTACAAATAAAAAATTATATCAGTCATGCAGTTTCCATAATACAAACTTTGCTTAGCTTGTGGCTAGATGATGCTTTGTGAAAAATGTCCAGCATTATTTATTTATTGTTATTTTTAACCCATTATGATAATAATCACTCAATAAAGTTGGTGATTGATTATGAATAATAAGCAAAATATACTATATTCCGGATATTTGATTGAATAGAAATATTTAAATTAAATAACTTATAAAATTTGTTATTTATCAACTAACTAAATAGAGAATTAAGTGTTACAAGGCGCGTCTATATAAATGAATATATAGACTGCAGCTCACAAAAACTGGGACAAATATTTGTATGATCTACAGAAACAATTTTCTCCGACCACGATGTGATAAATTTCCGAAACGCTTTGATAGCGCGTTCTAGAATCCGTACCTTTTTACTAGCGCCCTCTAGTTTTGTTTTATGTAAACAACAGATGTTTCATGTTTCTACGTTAGAACAACCTATACGCGAGTTTCTGCAAATTTAATTTCTGATAATAATTATCTTATTAATATTGATAATAATTAATTGTCATCACAACGTTAGTAATTTAATTAGAACATAGTTGGAGTCGTGAGGAATTCGGCAAGCAAAAAATTCGAAGGTATGTGCCATCGTTTAGTGTTTCAATCGGTGATGGGCTTACAGCCTGTCACGTGGAATTTTAACTACTACAGGGGCATGTGCCAAATACATTTTTTGGACGTGCCTCTGGTAATTCTTACTTAGTAACCTCACGCACAGATAGTATATACAACTTACTAAATAATATAGATCCGAGTGTTTGCATTACGGGGATTAAAGTTGCTAGCACGCTTGATTTTTTGATATTTCGATTAAATAAAACATATTTATCAATCAAAAGTCAGGGCAATGATGATTCAACCGATTCTTACCCGCGACGACAGGAGTCCGTATATGAAGTTGTTTGTTTATTTTCAATCGACTTAATAAAAGGAGGATATTTGAAATTCATCTTTATTTGTTTTGTGTGTATGTTACGCGATATCTTTGCCAATTTTAATGATTCTTTTTTTAATGTGTAGGTTACTTCAAGTGTAAATAAACAAATCCAACACCTAAAAAATAAGGGATGAAAAGTCATACTGAACTTATTATCAAACCGGCATATCCTAGAACCAAAAATTCGAAGGCCAACAGATAGTGTCCCAATAAGATGGCGATGGGCTTGCAACCTGTCACGTGGAATGCTACTATGCAAAACGCATTTGGGCATGTGCCAAATGTAATGTTAGGACGTGCCTCTGACTACCCCCTACTTGGTATCCTCAAAAATCTACTCACTGACTATGTATCCACCATGAGGAAGACAGTCGTGAGAGTTTTTTTTTATTTGTTGACGTTTCTCTCTGCGTCAATGAATTGTTAGGCAGGTACCTGCCACGCGTTAGCATCTCTCTCCGGTGAGTCTGTGCTATTTAGGTAGGTAGGTACCTACCTACATATAGGTCGCTTTTTAGGAATTCAAGTTAAATTTCAAATTACTCTTTGTTATCCCTTCATCTTCACACTGAAATATTTTTTATAGAGACAAATTTTAGGTACCTATATAATTACGTATACAACACAGCTCACTTCACACATGTGAAATGAACAGCGCGTGTGCCTGACTGAGTAGTTAGGCTACTTACATACCTACACCTACCTACTCTGACCAAGCAAGCGTGGGATTCCGCTGATGCATGGAATACGGCCGTCTCTGAAAACAAAATAAAACCACTCGAAAATCTGATCCACTAAAATACCTACAAAAATAATAATATCTGTGCCACTAGATTGTACCTACCTATTATAATTGGTATTTTCCCTCAACAATGTTTTTGACATTTTTCAATGCTAATGGACATTTATATCTTGACATCAGCCCGCTTAGCTTGACCATCCACGAAGAACGTTTTGTCTAAGATAGAGAAGATAAAAAATGTTTCTGTCGTTTATTCTGTCAAACAAAAGAGAAAGAGAAAATATTGTTTGTCTTCACGGCGTTAGACAAAACCGTTGTCTTGGGTCTTCATGCTAAGTAGGCTGAAGAGGTTGCTACCTATCTCCCTAGTAAGTAGTCGTAAAGACCTGTTGAAGGCCGCTCTTTCAACAGACATTACAGAGCCATGAAATTAGTCAGAAACTACTACAAAAAATCCAATAGATTATTGACCAGGATTATTATTTAAATATGCACAGACTAGTTCGAAATACTATGCATCAAATTTAATATGTTCTAATGTAAGTATCATTATTATAAAAAAACAAAATGTTGAAAAGCGTCATCTGTGATTTATCCCTTACACTACCAGGCGAGGCTATGCTACTTCACTTGGCGTATAAAGGCAAGGTTCGTTTTCAATGATTGATAAATGGTTCTAACTGAAAGTTATAGATGGCCCTGTAAGCCCTTAATGAAACTGTTACCATTGCCAACCAGACTAGTAAAGATTGAATTATGTCCAATTCCAAATGTCCATTCGATTGGTTGGTACCTAGCAATTAAAGTAAATTGGGAGATGTCATTCACAAAAAATTTAGTTGGTTTCAAAACAAACTGTGCTGTGTGAAAAATAAAAACAAGAAAACAAAACAAACACGCTCGCGACTGTCTTCCCCATGGTGACATCCTCAGATACATACTCGGTGAGTAGATCTTTCAGGACACCATGTAGGGGGTAGTCCAAACATTACATTTTGCAAGTTAGCATTCCACGTGACAGGTTGCAAGACTATCGCCACTTATTGGAACACTAACTGTTGGCACATGCCTTCGAATTTTTGGTTCTAAGGCATGCCGGTTTCCTCACTATGTTTTCCTTCACCATTTTGAGCACCATCAATTTTTCGAGCGGAAAATAGTACCTAGAACTCAAAAAGTAATGAATAATGAATTTTACTGCTGGAATTTATAAAAATGTTTGAAAGGTTGAGTAGACACTCAACCTTTCCTTTTATTTTAAATCACAGGCGCCGATTCTGCTATGCATTGATAAACTTAATTAAAATATTGCAGTCTTTTTCTAATGGGCAACACAAGAAAAAGATGGATTAAAACTAAACTCCTAACTCCACATAATTTGAAAATATCTTCTCTGTCTCTCTAGGATGCCGTGAAATAAATGGTTTAAAATAAGGTCCTTTTTTATTTTATTTTTACAGGATAAAGAACTGTGTCAAGAATCTGTAGAAAAATATTTCTTACAAAGAGGGGAAGCGAACTGCAAAGAAAATTAGTTGCTGCTTGTGCAGCTACACCAAAAATAGACATGCGAAGCCTCGGCTTGGTCCAGCAACGCCCAAAGCCAGCCACCATAAAACTTGGGCAGAAGAGATAAAAGTATTTGAAACAATGAAATTTATGGAATATTACTCAAAAAAACAGTCATTTGAAATTAAAGCAGCAAGATGGTTTGCAACAAACCCTGTAGTATTAGAACCAATTGAAAACTGTACAAAATTGGCAAAGTTGTTCATGCAAATACAATGAAATGAAAACAAAACAAAAACAAAAAGGCAGAACTTGCAAATCACGCATAAACATTTGCCTCAATTGCAACAAAGGACCTGAGCTATCTAGTCCAATCAAATAAATTGTTACGGAGATCCAACAAGCTGGATTAATAGTCGTAGCATAAATATGTGACCAGGGGACCAACAACAGGCAGGCTCTGATACTGCTTGGCATATATTTAAGAACAGGAGAAGAACCCAAAAAGATAATAATGCTAATAAATAACCAAGAGGTTGTTCCAATTATGATCCCCCCCACCTTCTGAAAGGAAGAAACAATCTCATTACAAATAATTTAAAGTACACAAAATTATGGTGTTGAAAAAATAGCAAAATGGTCTCATCTGCAACAGAATGAACAAAATGAAAGTTAAATATGCATCTCAGATATTTAGTTGCACCATAGCTTCTAATATGGGATACCTAGCAGGTAATTACTATGCACATTTAATTAGTGTTTAATTTGGTAAATTTTGGTAAAAATCTCGTGTGCAATGCGAGTGCGTTAAACAGTGTTTGTGCAACCCTCAGCTCGGGGATGTCCTCAGCGGCCCGCAGGTCAGCAATGTATGTACATTGCTGACCTGCGGGCCGCTGAGGCACAGGCACACAAATTAAAACATATGTGTGTTAATATAAAAAAAACTTGCACTTGTTTACAAAAGGCGCTATTATGATTACGTTATTGTTTCTCTACATTGGTGATGTCAACAGTAATGGAATCTTCATTGTGACGAAACATAGAGTTTAGATGGGTCTTTTCAGAGGATAATGTAGACTAGTTTGAGGGGATTTCATAGATCCCAATCTGAAAATAAAGTATTTCCCAGGCACTATAGTAAAATATCTGGGCATGAGGAAAAAGTTGCTACTTGACTTTAAAATAAATATCTTATGTAGTATAAACAGTGATAAGTAAATGTTTAATTTCCCTTGTTTTTAGATAAGGAGATTCTTCCAGGGCAGTGTAAAGAAACGGCGGATCTGCTTCTGTTCATGGACTACATACTCGATTCAGTGAACGGCACTCGACTTGGTCCAGCGACGCCCAAATCCAGCCACCATAAAACTTGGGCAGAAGGGATAAAAGTGTTTGAAACAATGAAATTTATTATTCCAGAGGAAAGACAGAAGTGGTTCCAACAGTAGCGAATTGAGTGTGGACGATGAACGGTATTAAAATGTTGCAAAAACAAATTCAAGAAAATAAATATGAAGATATTTTATTCATTAACATCTGTATGGTTGCGGCACCTGAACCAAGATCCCCTCGAGAACTATTTTGGTGCAATAAGAAGTAATGGGTGCCGCAACATTAACCCGACATTTTCTTAGTTTGAATCAGCATTTACTAGCTTATTAATTAACAGCTTTAGCAGCGTCCACTCCCGCAGAAAATTATGTGAAGCTGATTTATGCAATGCTCTACGTACGTTTATCATCGATACTGAAACATCGTCGAACTGCACTCCTACACCTACATTTGACCCCCGCATTATTCCATCACTGCAATACACGAGCGGCTATTAAAAAAAAGAGTCAGAACAAACATTTACAAAAATTGAGAAATTTTCATCAGCAATTTAAATTCGAATGAAGAACAATAATATTTAACTTATAGAGAGTATGCAGGTCGACGATGGATTATGAATGAATTAATAACAATAATTTCGAATATGCAACAATAATTTTCAGTTTAATTAAATGTAACGAACACAAAAAAAAAGATTATTTAATTAACATTGGAATTTGTTGTCTGATTTTCAATAACTGCAAATATATAAATCAAATTTTGTCTGGGGTTAGAAGTATCGATGATGAGGATGAGAGCAGTATTGCAATAAAGCAAAAAAATAAATAGGTACTTTAAAAGACACAAGTAATTTTTAATAAATAAAAATTAACGTAATCGAAGTATTTTATTCATCCACCCCGAAATATAAACCACCTGTACCTAAACACATAATTACATTGATCTAAAGTACTTTCATGCTGACTTGATTACCTGCTAAATTATAGTTATTACATTATCTATCCATAACTCAGTAGGACTATCTATTATATAAAATGTAACTCGTACTTTATCAACCATTTTAACAGTAGTTGAAAATGCCTCCACCCAAGATGATAAAGCCCTTTCCGCGTGGTCAATACGCAAACTACCTAGGTACTCGAAAGGACTAAAACTTTTCTTTCTCGATCTTGTTTACCATTTTACGTGGTTTTGAAGTTGTTATCATATATTTTTACGCTTTTAAGCGATTTTTGTAAATACATACTTATTATACATAGAAAACACCCAGACCTGAGAAAACATTAGCTAATCGCACATACATTTGTCCCGCAGCGGGTATCGAACCCGCAACCTTCTGCGTATAATAATGGATAATAATTGTTTGTGCCATCTATTGGCAGTTTTGGGAGTACGGACACCAATACTTTCTTGGGTTATCGATAGATGTCACTTCTGTTTTACTTATCATGGAATTATGAATACAGTTATATATATAGGTATAATTATATTTAAGTTAATCCTCAAGTAAATGTATCTATTAGATTACAATAAAAACATTTTTTTAAACATTATTTGACAATACTGCTGCCAGCATGAGCTGCTGTCATTGCTGCTGTCATTGCGGCTGTCATGTTAACGTCAAGCGTTACACTTTGCTTTATTGGACACTAGCATAACGTATAAAATTTCTTTTGTTTTTCGGTGTTTCTTAATTTCAGTGATTTTCACCAAGTTCTAGTATGTTTTAGCTAAATTGGTGTTTTCTGTGTGTTCAGTGATGCTATATTGTAAACTTTGAACTGAGATAGGACTCTTCTTGATATGTTTTTGAGTGATTGAACTAGGACAGGTGTTACTATTTAGTGTTTAGTAATCCTTTTGAACTGAGATACGTTTTGTGTTTTTGAGTTATATAGTTAAGTGTTTGAAATAGGACATGACCTTATTTATTTAGTGTGTACTGACTCAACCATTTTATTTTGTCAGACAAGCATTGTTGCGTTCCTGGATGCGAGGATAGTGGAGGTTGGTTCTCATGCTTTTTATAAGATTAAATTGAATAATACAACTATGTACAAGTATACATTAAATAGATATCGAATAGCTAGCTCTCAAAAGATTGTTGCAAACGATGCAGCTTTGGTAACTAGTGGGCATACAATACAACTTGATACAACAATGCTTTGCCAATGCAGCCAGCATTTTGAGAATGCTTCCGTCTGGTGCATCTAGATCAGTTGAGCTATCTATAGAAAGCTATGCAGTATCCTTGTTGTCCAGGAAATAATATCTTCAAGTCCTTCACTGATAAGCTCCTAATACTAAAAAATAATTATTGTTACAGGAATGCTTCAAGTTCTTCATGGCTTGCCAAAGCCTGAAAAGGAGCCTTGTTTTCTTGCATTTCTGTTTTTGGCTTGTTTGCTGAGGAACAGGCAGTAGATAAAACCAATGTTTCAAAGTGATCCTTGTGATTTTAATGAATAAATGGTTTTTGACTTTGTAATGGTTGAATCAATTTGGAACTCTTTTTTTACTATTGAACTAAAACATTACTATTTTACCAAGGTTGTAACTTGGAGCTAATATTGAAAATAAACCACCATTTCTAAGTTTCAGATCAGCTGAAAGCATCAATGAGTTGAACTGCAAACAAGGACTAAAGAAGATTACAAGAAATTAATAATGAAGCGAAGATATTGATGGCACATTCGTGATCTACCCTGTAGTTCCAGGCTTTTGTAGTTTATAGATATCAAAAGCTCGTCTCTACAGGTATGTCATGGCTGGAAGACCTCACTACTATCTTCGAAGTAAAAAGAACCATAACAAAGAGAAAAGAAGATGGAAGAATATAATTTTATTTAGAATAGATAATTTTAGGACAATGAAAATCAAAACTATTAAGTACTGCTATTAGGTTTTGTTACTCCACTATCTAGATCACTTGCTATCTTAGCATGACTGTGGCTTAGTAAATATAAAAAAAATATACAGCAAAAAAACAAAATTGAGTGATGTCATGGTTTAGTTTACTATCTGTTATGTATTTTTATGTACTTATCGGTTATTTCCCCCCAGCTTAGACATTTTGTTATTAATTCATTTAAAGATTACATACATTAGTTGGTAAATATTGTGCAAAAATGAATGATGTTTATTTAACTTACGGTTGACACTTATATTTACTAACTGAAATTTAGCAGCCATTTCATTCAATTTTGATCTCAAAATGTTAATAGATGAATTTACCACTTAAAAGCCAGAAAAACAAACTAAAAGATTATCCCTTTGAACTATTATTAGAATGAATTGGGAAGTGTAGAATAGATTTGTTTCAAATAACCAACTATTTCCGCTTCATAGTAATCACTAAGACTTAGAAATACAATCATTTGTAATAATAAATGGAACACCTAGCTTTACAAATTTCGGGAAATCCTTTCTTTGTGCATCCCTACATAACCGGTATGCAATGCACAGTTTTAGGCTGTGCATTGATTGTCAGTAATGCAACAAAATTATCTTTCCGAAAGTTATTTGAGGATGGCGCAGTATGTATTTTTCTTCTACACTTCCCTGTAACTGTACACTATACTTCTTTAAATCCAAACAAAAGTGATTAATTTTTGAACTTTTCAGAACCTGAGGAAGTTTTAGGTGAATAAGTGCCCTTTAATACTCCCGGTGAACAAAACCAACATTATGATCCTTAATTAAGGTAAGATAATATCTGTATCTATTTGACTAATTCTCACAATTATTTGATTCAATCTGATTTCCGTGAAATTTAGAGTGACCTGAAATTTTTACATGCCAAACAATAATTAACAAACCTTTGTGGCGCGGTGGTCGGTTGAGGGCGGGTTAGCTTCTCGCTGTTTGACAAAATTGTTTGCATGATTTGCAAATATTTTTTCCTGGTCTGCCTGTTGTGGTTAAGAGTATCACAACCTGATGCTCTTAAGACTATGTGTTTGTGAATGTTATTTATTATTATCAAGCTTTCAGCCAGTGTCTTCGTCTCCTTCCCCATTTTGGTAACCTTAGGGTGAGAGTTTACAAAAATAATTTATTAGTGAGTGAGTGGCATTTGTCTTTATATTAAAAATCAATCTTTCAGATCCAGATACCCTGATGCCTGAGCAGATGCCACTGCCACATCCCGCACTTACTAAGACAGGACCTCAGCAAATATCAGGCAAGTTGTACATTAATCTTGATCAACGGCTGATTGAGGAGCCACAATCTAATTTTTAAATGAAAATCACAAATTATTTTGTTACGGTTTTAATAATTATGTAGATATAATCCTGGAAATGTACATTTATTATAGACATACAGTTAAAGAAACAAACAAACACGCTCACGATTGGCTTCCCCATGGTGGACATACTCAGTGAGTAGAGAGGATACCAAGCAGGTGGTAGAGGCACGTCCAAACATTACATTTGGTACAAGTCCGCGTTTTGCAAGTTTCCACGTGACAGGTTGCAAACCCATCGCCGTTTATTGGAACACTAACTGTTGGCACATGCCTTCGAATTTTTGGTTCTAGGGCATGCCGGTTTCCTCACGATGTTTTTCTTCACCGTTTTGAGCAGCATCAATTTTTCCTAGAACTCAAAAAGTAATTAATAAATATTTAATTTGAGTATTGATTCATTTAGGAGACGTCAAATTGGGAATTTTAATGCTGAAATTTATAAATATTTTTTTGAAAGGTTGAGGAGACACTCAACCTTTCCTTATATTTTAAATCACAGGCGCCGATTCTGCTATGCATTGATAAACTTAATTAAAATATTGCAGTCTTTTTCTAATCGGCAACACAAGAAAAAGATGGATTAAAACTAAACTCCTAACTCCACATAATTTGAAACTATCTTCTCTGTCTCTCTAGGATGCCGTGAAATAAATGGTTTAAAATAAGGTCCTTTTTTATTTTATTTTTACAGGATAAAGAACTGTGTCAAGAATCTGTAGAAAAATATTTCTTACAAAGAGGGGAAGCGAACTGCAAAGAAAATTAGTTGCTGCTTGTGCAGCTACACCAAAAATAGACATGCGAAGCCTCGGCTTGGTCCAGCAACGCCCAAAGCCAGCCACCATAAAACTTGGGCAGAAGAGATAAAAGTATATTTGAAACAATGAAATTTATGGAATATTTCTCAAAAAAACAGTCATTTGAAATTAAAGCAGCAAGATGGTTTGCAACAAACGCTTTAGTATTAGAAACAATTGAAAACTGTATGTAACCAGGGAACCAACAACAGGCAGGCTCTGAAACTGCTTGGGATATATTTAAGAAGAGGAGAAGAACCCAAAAAGAATATAATGCTAATAAATAACCAAGAGGTTATTCCAGTTATGATCCCCCCCACCTTCTGAAAGGAAGAAACAATCTCATTACAAATAATTTAAAGTACACAAAAGATGTTGTTGAAAAAATAGCAAAATGGTCTCATCTGCAACAGAATGAACAAAATGAAAGTTATGCATCTCAGATATTTAGACGCACCATAGCTTCTAATATATCCCATATTAGAAGCTATGGTGCGATATTTTTATTAGAAGCTATACCTAGCAGGTAATTACTATGCACATTTAATTAGTGTTTAATTTGGTAAATTTTGGTAAAAATCTTGTGTGCAAATGACGAAACATAGAGTTTAGATGGGTCTTTTCAGAGGATAAGGTAGACTAGTTTGAGGGTATTTCATAGATCCCAATCTGAAAATAAAGTATTTCCCAGGCACTATAGTAGCACCCTATAAAATATCTGGGCATGAGGAAAAAAATGCTACTTGACTTTAAAATAAATATCTTATGTAGTATAAACAGTGATAAGTAAATGTTTAATTTCCCTTGTAGATAAGGAGATTCTTCCAGGGGAGTGTAAAGAAACGGCGGATCTGCTTCTGTTCATGGACTACATATTCGATTCAGTGAATGGCAGGTACACCAAAAATAAACATGCGAAGCCTCGGCTTGGTCCAGCGACGCCCAAAGCCAGCCACCATAAAACTTGGGCAGAAGAGATAAAAGTATATTTGAAACAATGAAATTAATTATCCCAGAGGAATGACAGAAGTGGTTCCAACAGTAGCAAATTGGGTGTGGACGCTGAACGGTATTAAAATGTTACAAAAAAAAAATCAAAGAAAGAGGAAATTTTATTCATGAACATCTGTATGGTTGATGCGGCACCTGAACCAAGATCCCCTCGAGAACTATTTTGGTGCAATAAGAAGTTATGGGTGCCGCTACATTAACCCGACATTTGCTTAGTTTTAATCAACATTTACTAGCTTAATAATTAATAACTTGAGCAGCGTCCACTCTCGCGGAAAATTATGTGAAGCTGATTTATGCAATGCTCTACGTACGTTTATCATCGATACTGAAACATCGTCGAACTGCACTCCTACACCTACATTTGACCCCCGCATTATTCCATCACTGCAATACACGAGCGGCTATTAAAAAAAAGAGTCAGAACAAACATTTACAAAAATTGAGAAATTTTCCTTTACAATTTAAATTCGAATGAAGAACAATAATATTTAACGTATAGAGAGTATGCAGGTCGACGATGGATTATGAATTAATTAATTAAAATAATTTTGAATATGAAAGATTATACAAAGACAGGAATATATGTTACAGTTGATTTCAATTTAATTAAATGTAACGAACACAAAAAAAAAACGATTATTTAATTGAAATTCGTTCTGATTTTTATTTACTGCAAATATATAAATAAAATTTTGTCTGGGGTTAGAAGTATCGATGATGATGATGACAGCAGTATTGCAATTAAGCAAAAAAATAAATAGGTACCTACTTTAAAAGACACAAGCAATATTTAATATATAAAAATGAAGGTAAACGAAAGTATTTTATTCAGCCACCCCGAAATATAAACCACCTGTAATCACACATAATTACATTGATCTTGAAGTACTTTCATGCTTTCTTGAGTACCTGTTAAATTATAGTTGTTACATTGTCAATCCGTAACTCAGGACTATCTATTAGCTATAAAATGTAACTCGTACTGTAAAAATGGTTGATATTTTTACAGTAGGTAGTTGAATATGCCTCCACCTACCTATGTACTCGAAATAACAAAAACTTTTCTTTCTCGATCTTGTTTGCAGGCACCGCTGACGGGAAGTGTTTACCATTTTACGTGGTTTTGAAGTTGTTAACATATATTTTTATGCTTTAAAGCGATTTGTGATCAGAAACCTAGAATCTAAATTCTAAAAATTATAAAGTTTTTTCTTAAAAACCTTGAAATCCAGGCAAAGTCGAAGCAGTTTACGGTAATTAAACTTGATGTTTAATTATGTACCGCAAAAAAATCATTTCTAAGATATATAAATAAATAATGCTGGACATTTTTCACACAGCATCATCTAGCTCCAAACTAAGCAGAACTTGTATTATGGGAACTACATGATTGATATACCTTTTTTTTTGTAAATAAATACTTTTTATACATAAAAAACACCCAGAACCGAGACAAACATTAGCTAATCGTACAAACATTTGTCCCGCAGCGGGTATCGAACCCGCAACCTTCTGCGTATAATAATGGATAATAATTGTGCCATCTATTGGCAGTTTTGGGAGTACGGACACCAATACTTTCTTGGGTTATCGATAGATGTCACTACTGTTTTACTTATCATGGAATTATGAATACAGTTATATATAGGTTATTTATATTTAAGTTAATCCTCAAGTAAATGTATCTATTATATTACAATAAAAACATTTTATTTAACATTATTTGACAGCATGTGCTGCTGTCATTGCGGCTGTCATGTTAACGTCAAGCGTTACACTTTGTTAGTTGGACAATAACATAGCGTATAAAATTTCCTTAGATTTTCGGTGTTTCTTATTTTCAGTGATTTTCACCAAGTTCCAGTATGTTTTAGCTAAATTGGTGTTTTCTGTGTTTCAGTGATGCTATATTGTAAACTTTGAACTGAGATAGGACTCTTCTTGATATGTTTTTGAGTGATTGATCTAGGACAGGTGTTACTATTTAGTGTTTAGTTATCCTTTTGAACTGAGATAGGACTCGTTTAGTGTTTTTGAGTTATATAGTGTTTGAAAAAGGACAAGACCTTTCCTTTTTTTTTTAGTGTTTACAGACTCAACCACATTATCATGTCAGACAAGCATTGTTGCATTCCTGGATGTGAGGACAGTGGAGGTAGGCACTCATGTTTATTATAAGTTTAAATTGAATAATACAACTATGTACAAGTATACATAAAATAGAGATCGAATAGCTAACTATCTAAAGATTGTTGCAAACAATGCAGCTTTGGTAGCTAGTGGGCATACAATACAACTTGATACAACAATGCTTTGCCAATGCAGCCAGCATTTTGAGAATGCTTCCGTCTGGTAGTGATCTAGATCAGTTGAGCTATCTATAGAAAACTATGAAGTATCCTTGTTGTCCAGGAAATAATAGCTTCAAGTCATTTACTGAAGCTCCTAATACTAAAAAATAATTATTGTTACAGGAATGCTTCAAGTTCTTCATGGCTTGCCAAAGCCTGAAAAGGAGCCTTGTTTTCTTGCCTTTCTGTTTTAAAACCAATGTTTCAAAGTGATCCTTGTGATTTTAATGAATAAATGAATTTTGTCTTTGATTTTGTAATGGTTGAATCGATTTGGAACTCTTTTTTTACTAGTGAACTAAAACATTACTATTTTACCAAGGCTAAGTCGTAACTTGGAGCTACTGTTGAAAATAAATCACCATTTCTAAGTTTCAGATCGGCTGAAAGCATCAATGAGTTGAACTGCAAACAAGGACTAAAGAAGTTTACAAGAAATTAATAATGAAGCGAAGATATTGATGGCACATTCGTGATCTACCCTGTAGTTCCGGGCTTTTGTAGTTTATAGATATCAAAAGCTCGTCTCTACAGGTATGTCATGGCTGGAAGACCTCACTACTATCTTCGAAGTAAAAAGAACCATAACAAAGAGAAAAGAAGATGGAAGAATATAATTTTATTTAGAATACATAATTATAGTACAATGAAAATCAAAACTATTAAGTACTGCTATTAGGTTTTCTTACTCCACCATCTAGATCACTTGCTATTTTAGCATGACTGTGGCTTAGTAAATATTAAAAAATATACAGCATAAAAACAAAATTGAGTGATGTCATGGTTTAGTTTACTATCTGTTATGTATTTTTATGTACTTATCGGTTATTTCCCCCCAGCTTAGACATTTTGTTATTAATTCATTTAAAGATTACATTCATTAGTTGGTAAATATTGTGCAAAAATGAATGATGTTTATTTAACTCACGGTTGACACTTATATTTACTAACTCGAATTTAGCAGCCATTTCATTCAATTTTGATCTCAAAATGTAAATAGAGGAATTAACCACTTAAAAGTCAGGAAAACAAACTATAAGATTATCACTTTCAACTATTATTAGAATGAATTGGGAAGTGTAGAATAGATTTGTTTCAAATAGCCAACTATTTCCGCTTCATAGTAATCACTAAGACTTAGAAATACAATCATTTGTAGTACTAAAAAAAACACACAAAGACAAAGACCTAGCTACAGGACAAAGTAGCTAGGTGTTCCACACCTAGCTACTTTGTCCACATTGGGTATTTTACTAGGGGTGAAATTTCGGGAAATCCTTACTTCGTGCATCCCTACATAACCGGTATGTTTTAGGCTGTGCATTGATTGTCAGTAATGCAACAAATTATATTTTGAACGATATTTATGTTATAAAATATTATTTTCAGATCCTTTGTTATCATCATGCAAGCAATGAATACAGTTTTCAAGAAGGAAATCAATGCAACATGATACTAACCTGCCAAAACCATGTTCATCAACAGGTAAAGGTGGTAATTATAATTTCGGGGTTGCCCCCTACTTCTTAAAATCCAAACAAAAGTAATTAACTTTTGAACTTTTCAGAACCTGAGGAAGTTTTATGTGAACAAGTGCCCTTTCATACTCCCGGTGCACAAAACCAACATTTTGATTCTTAAATAAGGTAAGTTAATATCTATATCTATTTGACTAATTCCCACAATTATTTGATTCAATCTGATTTCCATGAGATGCCACTGCCACATACCGCACTTACAAAGACAGGACCTCAGCAAATATCAGGCAATTTTTACATTAATCTTGATCAAATCTTGATGCTGATTTAAACAAGTAACTGACAGTTAAACAAGTTTAAATAAACAAACAAACACGCTCATGACTGGCTTCCCCATGGTTGACATACTCAGTGAGTAAATGTTTCAGGATACCAAGTAGGTGGTAGAGGCACGTCCAAACATTACATTTGGTACAAGCCCGCGTTTTGCAAGATTCCATGTGACAGGTTGACAGCCCATCGCCGCTTATTGGAACACAAACTGTTGGCACAAGCCTTCGAATTTTTGGTTCTAGGGCATGCCGGTTTCCTCACGATGTTTTCCTTCACCGTTTTGAGCACGTGTAAATGCGCACATAAATTTTTCCGAGTGGAAAAATCCATTGGTGCACGACCGGGTATCGACCCCACGACCTCCGGATCAGAAGTTGTGGTATCGCCCACTAGGCCTATGTGTGAAAATGTCCAGCATTATTTATTTATTTATTAATTTTAGAGAAGCAAAAGGTTAAAATGCAGTTTAGAAAGGTTTTTAAAACTGACATAATTGTTTCGTTACTTTTTGTTCACAAATCTTACACCTACATAGGTACGTGTTATATCCATATACATTTTCGAACTTATCATTAAATTATGTAAGTCCCCAAGTAGTTATGCGATTCAATATATTCAATAATGAATGACAACACTATTACATAGGTAGGTATAACGATCATAGTGCAATCTTTGACGCGAAATTATTTATGCCCCTGATATCTTACTGTATTACTTCATGTCCGCATATCAAAAAACGGTTCCATGAGAAGACCAGCGCTGGTTATTGCAACCAGTATTATGCTGAGTTTGGACATTTTTTGCAACTACTGTTAACCTATTAGTAGATTCTATGTGTAATAAAAATTATGAATGTATTTACAAATAAAAATTTATATCAGTCATGCAGTTTCCATAATACAAACTTTGCTTAGCTTGTGGCTAGATGATGCTTTGTGAAAAATGTCCAGCATTATTTATTTATTGTTATTTTTAACCCATTATGATAATAATCACTCAATAAAGTTGGTGATTGATTATGAATAATAAGCAAAATATACTATATTCCGGATATTTGATTGAATAGAAATATTTAAATTAAATAACTTATAAAATTTGTTATTTATCAACTAACTAAATAGAGAATTAAGTGTTACAAGGCGCGTCTATATAAATGAATATATAGACTGCAGCTCACAAAAACTGGGACAAATATTTGTATGATCTACAGAAATAATTTTCTCCGACCACGAAGTGATAAATTTCCGAAACGCTTTGATAGCGCGTTCTAGATGTACCTTTTTACTAGCGCCCTCTAGTTCTGTTTTATGTAAACAACAGATGTTTCATGTTTCTACGTTAGAACAACCTATAAGCGAGTTTCTGCAAATTTAATTTCTGATAATAATTAATTGTCATCACAACGTTAGTAATTTAATTAGAACATAGTTGGAGTTAGTAGGAATGGTTTTCATGTTTGGAAAACTAGAGGTTTAATATTTCGTATTACATATTGCTTATAAATTCAAGTTAATCGTGATGGCCTAGTGGCTGGTAACCCGACTCTCGATTCGAAGATTTGATTGAAGCCTATAGTGCACCAATGGTTTTTTATACGTAGAAAAACATAAGTCGTGAGGAATTCGGCAAGCCAAAAATTCGAAGGTATGTGCCATCGTTTAGTGTTTCAATCGGTGATGGGCTTACAGCCTGTCACGTGGTATTTTAACTACTACAGGGGCATGTGCCAAAAACATTTTTTGGACGTGCCTCTGGTAATTCTTACTTAGTAACCTTACGCACAGATATTATATAGTATATACAACCAAGGGTGGATCCAGCTTTGGCGCCAGGAGGGGGTCACATAGTCGTGGTCAAACATATACACGTACATATTGCCATCTTCTCTTGAAGACATCCAGAGAAGCACTATCACGCACGGAATGAGGCAGCCTATTTATATTCCATAACCGTGGTGAATGATTTGTCATAACATATATTGTTCTACTGTTACAATTAAAACAATATCAGGTTCTCTAATATTTTATAGTTTTTAAAAATCTGTAAGTAATATACAAATAAAGTAAAAAGTAGTAGGTAGGTAGATGACTATTTACTTGTTGTAAATGCATGCCTGTTAATGAAGCACAATGTTTTTGTGTCGCGCAATAGTTTGCATCAAAGTTTTCGCTAGGTGACCTAGCGAAAACACCTAGGCTAGGTGCTTTTAAAAACTTCAACCAAGATTATTTTTAAATTTATGCATGCTTTATTCATTCTGTTGGTTGCTCTCTTATTTTATTTTTAAAGAGCATTAAAATCAGTGTGGTCACGACGATACACTTGATTTCATTGTGTGAATTTATCTGAGATTTTAGGTTAGGTCAGTAAGCTTAATGCTCTTCAATCTCCCTCGTCCAAAAAAAATATATAGGTAGGTACATAAGTCACGCAGCACTCTTTCAGTTAGTAGGTACCTACATATTTACCTATGAGGTACTTTATGAGCATTAACAACGATAACATTAAAGTTAAAACACACGCACTGGAATAATGAGAACTGATTACTTACCATTTCTTGTAATTAATGAATTTGCAGCAACAATTTTTAAGCATATTTATAAAGGTACACTTATAAACACATTATATATAGGTAGAAATAAATTTTAGTTTTTTAACTTAAAACTATATTATGATATATTACGTAGTTGACAAGCGCGCGCAAGTGTAGCGCGGGTAAAATTCAAATTTTTGATGCGTTCGTTCCTAAACGTTTGCCATCATACAAAGTTATTATATATTAAATTAATTAAATATTGAAGGTATGTAGTTACTTACATAAAATCTTTATGGTGACAAAATATATCAATAAAATCATTATGTTCAATTAGTGGTCTACCTAAATCCTGGAACCAGCTCAGGGGACAACTTACAAAATAATATAGATCCGAGTATTTGCATTACGGGGATCAAAGTTGCTAGCACGCTTGTTTTTTTGATATTTCGATTAAATAAAACATATTTATCAATCAAAAGTCAGGGCAATGATGATTCAACCGATTGTCCGCGACGGCAGGAGTCCGTATATGAAGTTGTTTGTTTATTTTCAATCGACTTAATAAAAGTAGGTTATTCGCAATTCATCTTTATATGTTTTGTGTGTATGTTACGCGATATCTTTGCCAATTTTAATGATTCTTTTTTTAATGTGTAGGTTACTTCAAGTGTAAATAAACAAATCCAACACCTGAAAAATAAGGGATGAAAAGTCATATTGAACTTATTATCAAACCGGCATACCCTAGAAACAAAAATTCGAAGGCATGTCCAACAGATAGTGTCCCAATAAGATGGCGATGGGCTTGCAACCTGTCACGTGGAATGCTAATATGCAAAACGCATTTGGGCATGTATCAAATGTAATGTGAGGACGTGCCTCTGACTACCCCCTACTTGGTATCCTCAAAAATCTACTCACTGACTATGTATGCACCATGAGGAAGACAGTCGTGAGAGTTTTTTTTTTATTTGTTGACGTTTCTCTCTGCGTCAATGAATTGTTAGGCAGGTACCTGCCACGCGTTAGCATCTCTCTCCGGTGAGTCTGTGCTATTTAGGTAGGTAGGTACCCACCTACATGTAGGTCGCTTTTTAGGAATTCATGTTAAATTTCAAATTACTCTTTGTTATCCCTTCATCTTCACACTGAAATATTTTTTATAGAGACAAATTTTAGGTACCTATATAATTACGTATACAACACAGCTCACTTCACACATGTGAAATGAACAGCGCGTGTGCCTGACTGAGTAGTTAGGCTACTTACATACCTACACCTACCTACTCTGACCAAGCAAGCGTGGGATTCCGCTGATGCATGGAATACGGCCGTCTCTGAAAACAAAATAAAACCACTCGAAAATCTGATCCACTAAAATACCTACAAAAATAATAATATCTGTGCCACTTGATTGTACCTACCTATTATAATTGGTATTTTCCCTCAACAATGTTTTTGACATTTTTCAATGCTAATGGACATTTATATCTTGACATCAGCCCGCTTAGCTTGACCATCCACGAAGAACGTTTTGTCTAAGATAGAGAAGATAAAAAATGTTTCTGTCGTTTATTCTGTCAAACAAAAGAGAAAGAGAAAATATTGTTTGTCTTCACGGCGTTAGACAAAACCGTTGTCTTGGGTCTTCATGCTAAGTAGGCTGAAGAGGTTGCTACCTATCTCCCTAGTAAGTAGTCGTAAAGACCTGTTGAAGCTCTTTCAACAGACATTACAGAGCCATGAAATTAGTCAGAAACTACTACAAAAAATCCAATAGATTATTGACCAGGATTATTATTTAAATATGCACAGACTAGTTCGAAATACTTTGCTTCAAATTTAATATGTTCTAATGTAAGTATCATTATCATAAAAAACAAAATGTTGAAAAGCGTCATCTGTGATTTATCCCTTACACTACCAGGCGAGGCTATGACTTCACTTGGCGTATAAACGCAAGGTTCGTTTTCAATGATTGATAAATGGTTCTAACTGAAAGTTATAGATGGCCCTTTAAGCCCTTAATGAAACCGTTACCATTGCCAACCAGACAAGTAAAGATCGAATTATGTCCAATTCCAAATGTCCATCTTACCATTGCCAACCAGACTAGTAAAGATCGAATTATGTCCAATTCCAAATGTCCATTCGATTGGTTGGTACCTAGCAATTAAAATAAATTGGGAGATGTCATTCACAAAAATTTTAGTTGGTTTCAAAACAAACTAGGGTACCTAGTACCTATCTAGTACCTGCCTTGGTTGTTGGTATTTGGTACCTACCTATACATGATTTAAGTTAGATAGGTACCTACCTGACATGCCTTTTATTTCCCGCTTTATTTAAATTTACAATAGTTATTACTGAATCGCTTCATTATACACATTTTGACGACCTTTGTGGCACAGTTAGCGAAGGTCCGCTTGAGATGCAGAAAGTTGCGGGTTCAATTCCCGCCGTGGGAAAAATGTTTGTTTCTGGTCTGGGTGTTTTCATGTATAGTATGTATGTATTTACAAAAAAATGTATAAAAGTAGTATATCAGTCATGTGGTTCCCATAGCACAAGCTCTGCTTACTTTGGGGCTAGATGATGCTGTGTGAAAAATAAAAACAAGAAAACAAAACAAACACGCTCACGACTGTCTTCCCCATGGTGACATCCTCAGATACATACTCGGTGAGTAGATCTTTCAGGACACCATGTAGGGGGTAGTCCAAACATGACATTTTGCAAGTTAGCATTCCACGTGACAGGTTGCAAGACTATCGCCACTTATTGGAACACTAACTGTTGGCACATGCCTTCGAATTTATGGTTCTAAGGCATGCCGGTTTCCTCACTATGTTTTCCTTCACCGTTTTGAGCACCATCAATTTTTCGAGCGGAAAATAGTACCTAGAACTCAAAAAGTAATGAATAAATATTTAATTTGAATATTGATTCATTTAGATGTCAAATTGGGAATTTTACTGCAGAAATTTATAAATATTTTTTGTGTCTCCTCAACCTTTCCCTATATTTTAAATCACAGGCGCCGATTCTGCTATGCATTGATAAACTTAATTAAAATATTGCAGTCTTTTTCTAATGGGCAACACGAGAAAAAGACGGTTTAATCCGTCTTTAAATTAATTAGTGCTGTCAAACTAACTCCAGATAATTGGAAACTATCTTCTCTGTCTCTCTAGGATTCCGTGTAATAAATGTTTTAAAATAAGGTCCATTGTTGATTTTATTTTTACAGGAAAAAGAACTGTGTCAAGAATCTGTTGAAAAATATTTCTTACAAAGAGGGGAAGCGAACTGCAAAGAAAATTAGTTGCTGCTTGTGCAGCTACACCAAAAATAAACATGCGAAGCCTCGGCTTGGTCCAGCGACGCCCAAAGCCAGCCACCATAAAACTTGGGCAGAAGAGATAAAAGTATTTGAAACAAGGAAATTTATGGAATATTACTCAAAAAAACAGTCTTTTGAAATTAAAGCAGCAAGATGGTTTGCAACAAACCCTGTAGTATTAGAACCAATTGAAAACTGTAGAAAATTGGCAAAGTTATTCATGCAAATACAATGGAATGAAAACAAAACAAAAGGAAAAAGGCAGAACTTGCAAATCACGCACAAGTTTTTATGTTGCATGGTCTATTTAAAAATTATAAACAGGCTGTATCATAAACATTTGCCTCAATTGCAACAAAGGACCTGAGCTATCTAGTTCAATAAAATAAATGGTTACGGAGATCCAACAAGCTGGATTAATAGTCGTAGCATAAATATGTGACCAGGGGACCAACAACAGGCAGGCTCTGAAACTGCTTGGCATATATTTAAGAAGAGGAGAAGAACCCAAAAAGATAATAATGCTAATAAATAACCAAGAGGTTTATCCAATTATGATCCCCCCCACCTTCTGAAAGGAAGAAACAATCTCATTACAAATAATTTAAAGTACACAAAATATGGTGTTGAAAAAATAGCAAAATGGTCTCATCTGCAACAGAATGAACAAAATGAAAGTTAAATATGCATCTCAGATATTTAGTTGCACCATAGCTTCTAATATGGTATACCTAGCAGGTAATTACTATGCACATTTAATTAGTGTTTAATTTGGTAAATTTTGGTAAAAATCTCGTGTGCAATGCGAGTGCGTTAAACAGTGTTTGTGCAACCCTCAGCTCGAGGATGTCCTCAGCGGCCCGCAGGTCAGCAATGTATGTACATTGCTGACCTGCGGGCCGCTGAGGCACAGGCACACAAATTAAAACATATGTGTGTTAATATAAAAAAAACTTGCACTTGTTTACAAAAGGCGCTATTATGATTACGTTATTGTTTCTCTACACTGGTGATGTCAACAGTAATGGAATCTTCATTGTGACGAAACATAGAGTTTAGATGGGTCTTTTCAGAGGATAAGGTAGACTAGTTTGAGGGGATTTCATAGATCCCAATCTGAAAATAAAGTATTTCCCAGGCACTATAGTAAAATATCTGGGCATGAGGAAAAAGTTGCTACTTGACTTTAAAATAAATATCTTATGTAGTATAAACAGTGATAAGTAAATGTTTAATTTCCCTTGTTTTTAGATAAGGAGATTCTTCCAGGGCAGTGTAAAGAAACGGCGGATCTGCTTCTGTTCATGGACTACATATTCGATTCAGTGAACGGCACTCGACTTGGTCCAGCGACGCCCAAATCCAGCCACCATAAAACTTGGGCAGAAAGGATAAAAGTGTTTGAAACAATGAAATTTATTATTTCAGAGGAAAGACAGAAGTGGTTCCAACAGTAGCGAATTGAGTATGGACGGTGAACGGTATTAAAATGTTGCAAAAAAAAAATCAAGAAAATAAATAAGAAGAAATTTTGTTCATTAACATCTGTATGGTTGCGGCACCTGAACCAAGATCCCCTCGAGAACTATTTTGGTGCAATAAGAAATTATGGGTGCCTGAACATTAACCCGACATTTTCTTAGTTTGCATCAGCATTTACTAGCTTATTAATTAATAACTTTAGCAGCGTCCACTCCCGCAGAAAATTATGTGAAGCTGATTTATGCAATGCTCTACCTACGCTTATCATCGATACTGAAACATCGTCGAACTGCACTCCTACACCTACATTTGACCCCCGCATTATTCCATAACTGCAATACACGAGCGGCTATTAAAAAAAAGAGTCAGAACAAACATTTACAAAAATTGAGAAATTTTCATCAGCAATTTAAATTCGAATGAAGAACAATAATATTTAACGTATAGAGAGTATGCAGGTCGACGATGGATTATGAATTAATTAATTAAAATAATTTTGAATATGAAAGATTATACAAAGACAGGAATATATTGTTACAAGCTAGGGTACGGGATAAAATAATGAAGTCCACTTGAACACCAAAAGAACACTGTATTAGTCAGGTTACACTATAAAATTAACTTTGACACTAACAGCACAACAGAATTACACCACTTAAACAAAAGCACTAAAACACTGAATTACTAGGTACAACACTATAACACAAACAGTCACTTTACTAATCACTGGGTATCGCTTCTTTATCACTTTGATCAATTCACTTCCAAATCTCGATCGGAACTGTCCTACGGGCCGCTCACCGCGCTTATAAATCCCCCTAAGACGATACCTCGATCCTTCCAGAAAGATCTCGTACAATCCCGTCCTTTCTAAGCGCGCACTATCCCCTTCTAACGCATTTGCTATCTCTTACTAACACGGTTAATGACCGTTCTAGTCGGTTCCATAAGGGGCGGGGCGTCCGCTACGTGCGTGCTAGTTCTTTCTACGCGATACTAGATGGCGGTAGAACGAGTAGTGCGTCCATTTGATAAGAGATGGCGCTAGCATACCGTAGTTAGCTAGCAGCGCACGTCACACTGCCCCCTCCTTAGACATGCTCGTCCCGAGCATTGTCAGACCCGTAATACCTCGCCAAACGGTCAACATGAACGATCTTAGGGGCTCCTCGCAGACCCTTCTGTATCCGATAAGTGACATCGTTAATCCTGGTCATAACACGGTACGGTCCGTCCCATTTGTGCTGTAATTTGGGAGACTTTCCTTTTTTCCGCACTGGATTATGCAACCACACCAGAGAACCTTCGTTGAATCCCAAATTGTTCAGTTTTCTGTCATAACGGGTCTTCATCTTTTCAGACGTTTGTTGGCTGGATTGTCGGATGTTTTCATATACGTCGTTCATTTTATTTCGTAAGTCGCTCGCATAATCTGTTATTGTGCGTGGAGAATCAGGTGGAATGCCAGTTATCAAGTCCGCAGGTAATCGCAGTTCACGTCCAAAGTTCGCAAAGGCAGGGGTGACATTTGTGCTCTCGTGAACTGCACTTCGATATGACAGCAGAAATGGCTGAATGTACTTGTCCCAATCCTTTTGATTGGTCTCCACCACTTTTGCCAGATAATGTTCCAACGTCTGATTAAACCTTTCTACCATTCCGTCCGATTGTGGGTGATAGGAGGTGGTTCTGGTCTTATGAGTGCCCATTAAACGACATGTCTCCTGAAATACCTGGGACTCAAAATTCCTTCCTTGGTCGCTGTGAATTTCCAGAGGTACTCCAAAACGACAGAAAACTTCGTGTACTAATTTATCCGCTACCGTCGAAGCTTCTTGGTTAGGAATTGCGAAAACTTCCGGCCATTTTGTAAAATAATCCATGATTACCAAGAAGTATTTGTTCCCGTTTTCACTAACAGGAAACGGTCCAGCAACGTCCAGCGCTATACGTTCCCACGGCGCTCCGACATTGTATAACTTCAATGCTCCTTTGCTGCGCGTGTGGGGTCCTTTTACGGCTGCACAACTCGTACATTTCCGGCACCAGTCCTCCACATCATCTCGACAATGGATCCAGTAAAATCGTTCGCGGATTTTTAACAATGTTCTTTTTATTCCCATATGACCACCCGAACATCCCTCGTGGTAGAGCTTCAGAACGTCAGATATTTTGTTCCTAGGGACAACCATTTGAAGGTGACAATGATCTCCTCGAGCATTTTCCCATTTACGGCACAATACTCCATTATGGACAACCAGACTGTCCCACTGTGCCCAATAACTTTTTGTAGTTGTGCTCATTCCAGCAACATCACTCCACTTAGGTTTGGGGCTACCAGCTTTGATCCGTTCTACAATTGGCTTGAGATCGTTATCCTCCTGCTGTGCTTGCTGCAGGGCTTCCTTCCACTCCTCGCTAAGGTCTGTTCTCAGCATTCTTATGGGTACTGCTTCTTTGGACTCCTGTTTGACACAATGCTTACAGTTTTCCAGGCAAGGTCTTCTAGAGAGTGCATCCGCGTCAGGGAAGTGGTGGCATCTCCTTCCAGTGACAGATTCAGCCGCCCTAAATTTAGTCCTCGATGCTACGAGTGTGGAGAAAAAGGTCACCTGAGGTCTAGCTGCCCAAAACGCACTTCGAGAGGGGAAGATGGGCCTCAAGGAGAACAAGGGGCTAGCGCCTCCGTCCAACAGCAGCAGGGAAACGAGTAAACGCCAGGACTACGGGACGGGTGCTGGCTGGTAGTGAAAAAGTCCCAAGAATTTCGATCTCACAAGCACACGACGGGAACAGCCTGATTATCAATGGCCAAATCAATGGAACACCCTGCAAGATCACATTGGATACTGGTGCTTCTCGTACAGTGGTCAGTTCCCAACTTGCAAATCGCTTACTTGGGAACTTCTTCCGTAACAGTGACCGAGTCCAACTCTTAACAGCAACCGGTCAGCACATATCCGTCCGAGGCGAGAAACGGGTAGAGGTGAAGCTGGGTGAAAGGATTTTCCTGCATAACGTCATCGTGGCCGACGTGGTTGACGACTGTATCCTGGGTTTGGATTTCTTGCGAGAGCACCGCTGCAAGATCGACGTGAATCAAGGAGTGTTAAAATGTGGAACGGAGGAAATTTTTATGGAAGGTGGATCACCAGGGAATATTTACTGTCTACAGAAAACTGTTCTGCCTCCAAGGTCGGAAACCATTGTACCAGTAAGATTGCCACACACTGCGGAAAATAATCGATGTGTACTGATAGAGAGATTGGATACCGTCCAACCATGGATTATGTCACGAACTCTAGTGAAGGCTACGAGTACCTCAGCAGTGCGAATATTGAACTTGAGTAGTGAAGAAAACCTCATCGAAAAAGGGACGTTAATGGGAACCTGTGAGGAAGTAGCTTGCTTGCGAAGGTGTCAAGAATTGCCCAGTGGCCAAAACCTAAAGAACAAATATGATGTGTCATCGTTTCTGGAAGTTTGTCGCAAGGATCTTTCTGAACAAGAAGTTGCAATGGCTAAAAAGACGTTACTTCAGTATGCCGATGTATTCTCTTCGAATGATGCTGATATTGGAAAGACTGGACTAGTACAGCATGCGATAAACACTGGTAATGAGCTACCGATCCGCCAGCGACCTAGACGATTACCAGTAGCACGGGAGAAAGAAGTAGAAACCATGATTGAGGGAATGATGAAGGATGGTGTAATAGAACCTTCATCCAGTCCTTGGTGCTCGCCTGTCGTGCTAGTCAAGAAGAAGGACGGAACTATGCGTTTCTGTGTGGATTATCGTCGTCTCAATGAAGTAACGAAGAAAGACAGTTATCCACTACCAAGAATTGATGACACGTTAGATACACTGACAGGAATGAAGTGGTTTACTACTCTGGATTTGAAAAGTGGCTACTGGCAAGTAGAAATAGACCCTAGAGACAAGGAAAAGACTGCATTCTCTACGGGAAAGGGACTTTGGCAATTTCGAGTCATGCCGTTCGGATTATGCAACGCCCCTGCGACTTTTGAGAGGCTAATGGAGCTAGTACTTGTTGGATTGATCGGAGACGCCTGCCTTGTCTACTTGGATGACATCATCATTATTGGAAGAACATTTCAAGAACATCTTCAAAATCTGGAACGCGTGTTGTCAAAGATCCGCGCAGCAAATCTAAAGTTAAGTCCGAAAAAGTGCTCGTTCTTCAGACGGCAAGTAAGCTTCTTGGGTCATGTAGTTTCACGAAACGGTATACAAACTGACCCAGAGAAAATAGACGCTGTCAAGGATTGGCCGATTCCAATGGACAAGACACAAGTCAGAGCATTTTTAGGGTTGTGCTCCTATTACCGACGGTTTGTGAAGAATTTTGCTGATGTAGCTAAGCCTTTGCACAAGCTCACCGAGGAGAAGCGACTATTCTGCTGGGATGAAGACTGCAACCATGCTTTTCAGGAACTAAAGAAGCGTCTGTGTGAGGCACCTATTCATGGCTTTCCTGACTTAGATAATTAGTTCATCGTGGACACAGATGCAAGTAATACCGGTATTGGTGGTGTATTATCTCAGCGCAAAGGAGATCAAGAAGTGGTGATAGCCTACTTCAGCAAATCTTTATCCAAACCGGAAAGAAATTACTGTGTCACACGAAGGGAACTGCTGGCAGTAGTAAAATCTTTGCAGCATTTCAGCAAATATCTGCTAGGACGTAAATTTCATCTGCGAACTGACCATGCTGCGTTAACATGGCTATTACAGTTCAAGAACCCCGAGGGGCAAGTGGCAAGATGGATAGAACAGCTACAGGAGTTTGATTTTCAAATTGAACATCGCAGTCCACTTTGTGGGCGTGGGTTCGAATCCCACTTCTGACACCAAATTGTTACAAGCTAGGGTACGGGATAAAATAATGAAGTCCACTTGAACACCAAAAGAACACTGTATTAGTCAGGTTACACTATAAAATTAACTTTGACACTAACAGCACAACAGAATTACACCACTTAAACAAAAGCACTAAAACACTGAATTACTAGGTACAACACTATAACACAAACAGTCACTTTACTAATCACTGGGTATCGCTTCTTTATCACTTTGATCAATTCACTTCCAAATCTCGATCGGAACTGTCCTACGGGCCGCTCACCGCGCTTATAAATCCCCCTAAGACGATACCTCGATCCTTCCAGAAAGATCTCGTACAATCCCGTCCTTTCTAAGCGCGCACTATCCCCTTCTAACGCATTTGCTATCTCTTACTAACACGGTTAATGACCGTTCTAGTCGGTTCCATAAGGGGCGGGGCGTCCGCTACGTGCGTGCTAGTTCTTTCTACGCGATACTAGATGGCGGTAGAACGAGTAGTGCGTCCATTTGATAAGAGATGGCGCTAGCATACCGTAGTTAGCTAGCAGCGCACGTCACAATATGTTACAGTTGATTTCAATTTAATTAAATGTAACGAACACAAAAAAAAAACGATTATTTAATTGAAATTCGTTCTGATTTTTATTTACTGCAAATATATAAATAAAATTTTGTCTGGGGTTAGAAGTATCGATGATGATGATGACAGCAGTATTGCAATTAAGCAAAAAAATAAATAGGTACCTACTTTAAAAGACACAAGCAATATTTAATATAATAGGTTAGGGAAAAAGTTTCTTCGCATTTTTTAAGAAAATTCAAAACATTTTTTAATATAGTTTATTTACATTTAACTAAAGTATGTAGGTACCATTTTGTTCGATAACTTTTTGCCATTTTGTAGGCAGGGACATGATCCCATTGCTATAAAAACTTTGGGGCTTCTGTTCAAAATACCGCGACAAGTGGTTTTGGCAGTCCTCTCGTGATGTTAACCTGACACTGCCTAAAGAATTCTGAAGAGACCGAAACAGGTGGAAATCTGAAGGTGCAAGGTCAGGACTATACGGCGGATGCATTAACACATCCCAGCCAAACTCTCTTAATTTTTGCTGAGTGGCTAAAGATGTGTGAGGTCAAAAATGGTCAAAAATTTCTTCAAAAATGGTTCGGTTTCATTACGTCGTAATAAAGAATCACAAATGAGAACACGGTTCATTAGGTTTCTTTCAGTGAGCTCGTGAGGTACCCAAATATCGAGCTTTTTTGTGTACCCAGTTTTTTTCAAATGCGCCAAAACTGTTTTGTGGTCAATTCCCAGTTCTTCAGCTACGTCGTAACTACTGATATGCCGATCTTGCTCCACTTTTTCAAAAATGGCATCCATTTTATCCGTAATAGGGCGACCAGAGCGACGTGCATCTTTGACATCAAAATTTCCGGATTGAAAACGCTTAAACCAAATTTGTGCTACTCTCACAGACACTGCACTAGGTCCATAAACATCGCAAATTTTTTTCGCGGCTTGCGTTGCATTTTTACCTTTTTTGTAGTAAAATTTTAAAATGTATCGAATTTCTTCATTAGATTCACTCATCTTAACAGTACGAAAAACAAATAAAAATCACACATTTTCCTAATTTGAATTTGGAATTATCTTCTTTAAAATTTAAACTTTTAATGATACCAAAACCAGCCAGATACAAATAGTATAGCCAAAGATATTTTATTACAAGTTCATACATACAATAATGCGAAAAGACTTTTTCCCCAACCTAATATAAAAATGAAGGTAAACGAAAGTATTTTATTCATCCACCCCGAAATATAAACCACCTGTAATCACAATCACACATAATTACATCATTGATCTTGAAGTACTTTCACGCGTTCTTGAGTCCCTGTTAAATTTTAGTTGTTACATTGTCAATCCTTAACTCAGTAGGACTAGCTATTAACTATAAAATGTAACTCGTAATGTAAAAATGGTTGATATTTTTCAGTAGTTGAATATGCCTCCACCCAAGATGATAAATCCCTTTCAGCGTGGTCAATACGCAAACAACCTATGTACTCGAAATAACAAAAACTTTTCTTTCTCGATGGATCATAATTGTTCCATCTATTGGCAGTTTTGGGAGAACGGACACCAATACTTTCTTGGGTTATCGATAGATGTCACTACTGTTTTACTTATCATGGAATTATGAATACAGTTATATATATAGGTATAATTATATTTAAGTTTATCCTCAAGTAAATGTATCTAATAAATTACAATAAAAACATTTTATTTAACATTATTTGACAAAACTGCTGACAACATGTGCTGCTGTCATTGCGGCTGTCATGTTAACGTCAAGCGTTACACTTTGTTATTGGACAATAACATAGCGTATAAAATTTCCTTAGATTTTCGGTGTTTCTTATTTTCAGTGATTTTCACCAAGTTCCAGTATGTTTTAGCTAAATTGGTGTTTTCTGTGTTTTCGGTGATGCTATATTGTAAACTTTGAACTGAGATAGGACTCTTCTTAATATGTTTTTGAGTGATTGATCTAGGACAGGTGTTACTATTTAGTGTTTAGTTATCCTTTTGAACTGAGATAGGACTCGTTTTGTGTTTTTGAGTTATATAGTTAAGTGTTTGAAATAGGGCAGGACCTTATTTATTTAGTGTGTACTGACTCAACCACTTTATCATGTCAGACAAGCATTGTTGCGTTCCTGGATGCGAGGATAGTGGAGGTTGGTACTCATGTCTATTATAAGATTAAATTGAATAATACAACTATGTACAAGTATACATTAAATAGAGATCGAATAGCTAGCTCTCAAAAGATTGTTGCAAACGATGCAGCTTTGCAGGTGGCTTATTGTATGCAACTAGTGGGCATACAATACAACTTGATACAACAATGCTTTGCCAATGCAGCCAGCATTTTGAGAATGCTTCCGTCTGGTGCATCTAGATCAGTTGAGCTATCTATAGAAAGCTATGCAGTATCCTTGTTGTCCAGGAAATAATAGCTTCAAGTCCTTCACTGATAAGCTCCTAATACTAAAAAATAATTATTGTTACAGGAATGCTTCAAGTTCTTCATGGCTTGCCAAAGCCTGAAAAGGAGCCTTGTTTTCTTGCGTTTCTGTTTTTGGCTTGTTTGCGGAGGAACAGGCAGTAGATAAAACCAATGTTTCAAAGTGATCCTCGTGATTTTAATGAATAAATGGTTTTTGACTTTGACTTTGTAATGGTTGAATCAATTTGGAACTCTTTTTTTACTAGTGAACTAAAACATTACTATTTTACCAAGGTTGTAACTTGGAGCTAATGTTGAAAATAAACCACCATTTCTAAGTTTCAGATCAGCTGAAAGCATCAATGAGTTGAACTGCAAACAAGGACTAAAGAAGATTACAAGAAATTAATAATGAAGCGAAGATATTGATGGCACATTCATGATCTACCCTGTAGTTCCAGGCTTTTGTAGTTTATAGATATCAAAAGCTCGTCTCTACAGGTATGTCATGGCTGGAAGACCTCACTACTATCTTCGAAGTAAAAAGAACCATAACAAAGAGAAAAGAAGATGGAAGAATATAATTTTATTTAGAATACATAATTTAAGTACAGTGAAAATCAAAACTATTAAGTACTGCTATTAGGTTTTGTTAATCCACTATCTAGATCACTTGCTATCTTAGCATGACTGTGGCTTAGTAAATATAAAAAAATATACAGCAAAAAAACTAAATTGAGTGATGTCATGGTTTAGTTTACTATCTGTTATGTATTTTTATGTACTTATCGGTTATTTCCCCCCAGCTTAGACATTTTGTTATTAATTCATTTAAAGATTACATTCATAAGTTGGTAAATATTGTGCAAAAATGAATGATGTTTATTTAACTCACGGTTGACACTTATATTTACTAACAGAAATTTAGCAGCCATTTCATTCAATTTTGATCTCAAAATGTAAATAGATGAATTAAACACTTAAAAGTCAGAAAAACAAACTATAAGATTATCCCTTTGAACTATTATTCAAATGAATTGGGAAGTGTAGAATAGATTTGTTTCAAATAACCAACTATTTCCGCTTCATAGTAATCACTAAGACTTAGAAATACAATCATTTGTAATAATAAATGGAACACCTAGCTTTACAAATTTCGGGAAATCCTTTCTTCGTGCATCCCTACATAACCGGTATGCAATGCACAGTTTTAGGCTGTGCATTGGTTGTCAGTAATGCAACAAAATTATCTGTTAAAAAGTTATTTATAACTTTTATATATTCGAAAGTTATTTGGGGATGGTGCAGTATGTATTTTTCTTCTACACTTTCCTGTAACTGTACACTATACTTCTTTAGATCCAAACAAAAGTGATTAATTTTTGAACTTTTCAGAACCTGAGGAAGTTTTATGTGAACAAGTGCCCTTTAATACAACCTGGTGCACAAAACCAACATTATGATCCTTAATTAAGGTAAGATAATATCTATTTGACTAATTCTCACAATTATTTGATTCAATCTGATTTCCATGAAATTTAGAGTGACCTGATGTTTTTACATGCATAACAATAATAAACAAACCTTTGTGGCGCGGTGGGCGGTTGAGGGCGGGTTAGCTTCTCGCTGTTTGTCAAAATTGTTTGCATGATTTGCAAATATTTTTTCCTGGTCTGCGTGTTGTGGTTAAGAGTATCACAACCTGATGCTCTTAAGACTATGTGTGTGTGAATGTTATTTATTATTATCTAGCTTTCCGCCAGTGTCTTCGTCTGCTTCTCCATTTTGGAAACCTTAGGATGCGAGTTGACAAATTAATTTATTAGTGAGTGAGAGGCATTTGTCTTTATATTAAAAATCAATCTTTCCGATCCAGATACCCTGATGCCTGAGCAGATGACACTGCCACATCCCGCACTTACAAAGACAGGACCTCAGCAAATATCAGGTAAGTTTTGAGCACGTGTAAATGCGCACATAAATTTTTCGAGTGGAAAAATCTATTGGTGCACGACTGGGTATCGAGCCCACGACCTCCGGATCAGAAGTTGTGGTATCGCCCACTAGGCCAACACGATGTGAAAAATGTCCAGCATTATTTATTTATTTATTAATTTTGGAGAAGCAAAAGGTTAAAAAGCAGTTTAGAAAGGTTTTTAAAACTTACTTATTTGTTTCGTTACTTTTTGTTCACAAATCTTACACCTACATAGGTACGTGTTATATCCATATACATTTTAGAACTTATCATTAAATTATGTAAGTCCCCAAGTAGTTATGCGATTCAATATATTCAATAATGACAACACTATTACATAGGTAGGTATAACGATCATAGTGCAATCTTTGACGCGAAATTATTTATGCCCCTGATATCTTACTGTATTACTTCATGTCCGCATATCAAAAAACGGTTCCATGAGAAGACCAGCGCTGGTTATTGCAACCAGTATTATGCTGAGTTTGGACATTTTTTGCAACTACTGTTAACCTATTAGTAGATTCTATGTGTAATAAAAATTATGAATGTATTTACAAATAAAAATTTATATCAGTCATGCAGTTTCCATAATACAAACTTTGCTTAGCTTGTGGCTAGATGATGCTTTGTGAAAAATGTCCAGCATTATTTATTTATTGTTATTTTTAACCCAATAGAATAATAATCACTCAATAAAGTTGGTGATTGATTATGAATAAGAAGCAAAATATACTAAATTCCGGATATTTGATTGAATAGAAATATTTAAATTAAATAACTTATAAAATTTGTTATTTATCAACTAACTAAATAGAGAATTAAGTGTTACAAGGCGCGTCTATATAAATGAATATATAGACTGCAGCTCACAAAAAATGGGACAAATATTTGTATGATCTACAGAAATAATTTTCTCCGACCACGATGTGATAAATTTCCGAAACGCTTTGATAGCGCGTTCTAGAATCCGTACCTTTTTACTAGCGCCCTCTAGTTCTGTTTTATGTAAACAACAGATGTTTCATGTTTCTACGTTAGAACAACCTAAACGCGAGTTTCTGCAAATTTAATTTCTGATAATAATTATCTTATTAATTTTGATAATAATTAATTGTCATCACAACGTTAGTAATTTAATTAGAACATAGTTGGAGTTAGTAGGAATGGTTTTCATGTTTGGAAAACTAGAGGTTTAATATATCGTATTATTGCTTAATTTTGATATTCATATTTTGAACATAAATTCAAGTTAATCGTGATGGCCTAGTGGGTGGTACCCCGACTCTCGATTCGAAGATTTGATTGAAGCCTGTAGTGCACCAATGGTTTTTTATACGTAATTCGAAGGTATGTGCCATCGTTTAGTGTTTCAATAGGTGATAGGCTTACAGCCTGTCACGTGGAATTTTAACTAATACAGGGGCATGTGCGAAATACATTTTTTGGACGTGCCTCTGGTAATTCTTACTTGTAACCTCACGCACAGATATTATATAGTTTATACAACTTACTAAATAATATAGATCCAAGTGTTTGCATTACGGGGATTAAAGTTGCTAGCACGCTTGTTTTTTTTGATATTTCGTTTAAATAAAACATATTTATCAATCAAAAGTCAGGGCAATGATGATTCAACCGATTCTTACCCGCGACGGCAGGAGTCCGTATATGAAGTTGTTTGTTTATTTTCAATCGACCGGCATACCCTAGAAACAAAAAATCGAAGGCATGTGCAACAGATAGTGTCCCAATAAGATGGCGATGGGCTTGCAACCTGTCACGTGGAATGCTACTATGCAGTTATTTAATTTTCTACAGTTATTGGTAGAAAATTAAACAAGTCAAGGAAATTAAGTAAGTAGGAACTTTAATTTATCACAAGAATTACTTATTGAAGGAGATTAATCCTTTTACTCTTACTATTTTAATAAAACTAAGCCTAAAATATCATAATGAATGTACGTTATGAGATCATTAATACTTGTACTGGTACTTACGTAGGTACTTTTTTAATAAAAATAAAATTGTTAAAAAAACTTGCTATAACTTATAAGTAGTTAACAATAAAATTATCGGAACAAAGATTATTAAAATTGAATAATAAAATAATTCCATTATAAGTACTTGTAAAACAATCAAAATAAAAAAGTGAAAATAGAATATAAAAACATTCAAAATAAACATCCTACACAACATTTTAATTAAATCTCTGCTTACGCACTTTTGCATTTGTTTTTTTTATAATATCCTCATATGGTAATGCTTTAGCTTAATATTTTTAATAAACAGTAATGCTAAATCAGGAAAGGTTTTTAAAACTTGCGAATTGATACAAACTTTAAGTCAAAGTTAAAAAATAGGTAGGTACCCTAATTGTTTCGTTACTTTTTGTTCACCAATCTTATACCTACATAGGATTTTATCTATTTACATTTTCGAACTTATCATTAAATTCTGTAAGTCCTCAAGTAGTTATGCGAACCAATTCAGACAAAAATGACAACACTATTACGTAGGTAGATATAACGATCATAGCGCAATCTTTGACGAGGAATTATTTATGCCCCTGATATCTTATTGAATGAGGTGGTTCAGTTGAAGGTAACACTTGAAGGTTCGAAATCCTAATCAAATAGCCTTATCTATAAAATAAAATCTGACAATGAAGAGTTGTATAGTGTTGGATAGCAATATTATAATATGCCAGCCCTTTGGTACCTACTCGCCCACCAAACATGTTGGTTAAGAATCAGCTCTAACCTTATATCATTCAGCTTATTTTTTAAGGCCGACTCCAGTTTGGTTTTCGATCATATCCGGCTTTTATCAATCACATGAAAAAGATTTTTAAGGTTTACAAAAAACTTGGCAAATATCTTTGAGTAATCGACGCAGAAGTAAAACACATTGCCCCAAGGAGTAATCATAGCACCTTTTCCTTCACATACAAAATTCTTCAAAGAGCGACACCACCAATTATTTTGTAAGACATACCTCTTAAACGTAGGTAATGGTGTATGTCTATATATATTATATATCAAGTACCTACAGAGTGTTCCCAGAATAAGTAAGCAAAATAATTACAAGATTAGACGAACTCACCTGAAGTAATGTTCTATCCTGATTATTTAATTACTTATTCTGTTAATATAATTTCCCACCCTCCCAAAGCTGTTCGAGCACATAGCTTTTTCTAATTTCTCTCTGAACGTAATGATATGACATGTGAATGTACCAGGACAGGTATCATTATAAAAAAATGTTTTTTGCAGGTAACAAGCGAATTTTAGCATGAAGGATCCAGTACTGCAGAGTGTTCCCAGAATAAGTAATTAAATAATCAGGACAGAACATCACTCCAGGTGAGTTAATCCTGTAATTATGTTTAGTGTTTATTGAGAAGTGGCTGTGGCACGGCAAACTACAAAAAAAAATCCAATAGATAAAAAAACTACAAAATGTTAAATAGCGCCATCTGTGATTTCTCCCTTACACTACCAGGAGAGGCTATCACGTCACTTGGCGTATAAACGCAAGGTTCGTTTTCATTCCGATTTCTGTGCAACACTTGATAAATGGTTCTAACTGAAAGTTGTAGATGGCCCTGTAAGCCCTTAATGAAACTGTTACCATTGCCAACCAGACTAGTAAAGAAAATTCAAGTTCAAATGTTTGTGCCAGAGATATCTGGGAGAATATTGTTACGATTGAATTATGTCCAATTCCAAATGTCCATTCGATTGGTTGGTACCTAGCAATTGAAGTAAATTGGGAGATGTAATTCACTAAAATTTTAGTTGGTTTCGAAACAAACTAGGGTACCAAGTACCTATCTACCTGCCTTGGTTGTTGGTATTTTGTGCCTACCTATACATGATTTAAGTTAGATAGGTACCTACCTGCCATGCCTTTTATTTCCTTTCATTCAGTAAACAAAAAATCTTGTGTGCAATGTGAGTGCGTTAAACAGTGTTTGTGCAACCCTCAGCTCGGGGGCATACATTGCTGTCCTGCAGGCCGCTGAGGCACAGGCACACAAATTAAAACATATTATGTGTGTTATCATAAAAAAAACTTGTTTCTCTACACTGGTGATGTCAACAGTAATGGAATCTTCATTGTGACGAAACCTAGAGTTTAGATGGGTCTTTTCAGAGCATAAAGTAGACTAGTTTGAGAGGATTTCATAGATAAAACTTGGGCAGAAGAAGGGATAAAAGTGTTTGAAACAATGAAATTTACTATCCCAGAGGAAAGACAGAAGTGGTTCCAACAGTAGCGAATTGGGTGTGGACGATGAACCACACCCAATTCGCTGATGGTAGTAGCTTATTAATTAATAACTTGAGCGGCGTCCATTCCCGCGGAAAATTATGTGAAGCTGATTTATGCAATGCTCTACGTACGTTTATCATCGATACTGAAACATCGACGAACTGCGCTCCTACACTTACATTTGAGTTAAATCAATTTTATGGAACTTAATGAAAAAGACCCCCGCATTATTCCATCACTGCAATACATGAGCGGCTATTAAAAAAAGAGTCAGAACAAACATTTACAAAAATTGAGAAATTTGCATCAGCAATTTAAATTCGAATGAAGAACAATAATATTTAACGTATAGAGAGTATGCAGGTCGACGTTGGATTATTAATGCATTAATAAAAATAATTTCGAATATGCAAGACATAATAAATGTAATTTTAAAAGAAAATATGAAGACGAGATTATATGTTACAGTTGATTTCAGTTTAATTAAATGTAACGAACACAAAAAAAAAAATATTTAATTAACATTGGATTTGTTGTCTGATTTTCAATTACTGCAAATATATTAATCAAATTTTGGCTGGGGTTAGAAGTATCGATGATGATGATGAGAGCAGTATTGCAATAAAGCAAAAAAATCAATAGGTACTTTAAAAGACACAAGTAATTTTTAATAAATAAAAATGAAGGTAAACGAGAGTATTTTATTCATCCACCCCGAAATATAAACCACCTGTTATCACACATAATTACATTGATCTAAAGTACTTTCATGCTGACTTGAGTACCTGTTAAATTATAGTTGTTACATTCTCAATCCGTAACTCAGTAGGACTATTTATTAACTATAAAATCGAACTCGTACTTTATCAACCATTTTTACAGTGTTGAATACCTATGCCTCCACCCAAGATGATAAAGCCCTTTCAGCGTCGTCAATACGCAAACTACCTAGGTTCTCGAAATAATGACGAAAGGACAAAAACTTTACTTTCTCGATCTTGTTTGCAGGCACCGCTGACGGGAAATGTGTACCATTTTACGTGGTTTTGAAGTTGTTAACATAGATGTTTATACTTTTATGCGATTTGTGATTCCAAACCTAGAATCTCAATTCAAAAAATTCTACAGTTATTTCTTAAAAGCCTTGAAATCCAGGCAAAGTCGAAGTACCAAACTATGCATAACTTGTAAGTATTATGGGAACTACATGATTGAGATACCTTTTTTTTGTAAATAAATACTTACTATACATAGAAAACACCCAGACAAACATTAGCTAATCGTACAAACATTTGTCCCGCAGCGGGAATCGAACCCGCAACATTCTGCTTCTAATAATGGATAATAGATGGCAGTTTTGGGAGTACGGACACCAGTACTTTCTTGGGTTTTCGATAGATGTCACTACTTTTTTAAATTATCATGGAATGTATGAATACAAATACATACATAGGTATAATTATATTTAATTTAATCCTCAAGTAAATGTATCTATAAAATTACAATAAAATATTTTTTTTAAATTATTTGACAATACCGCTGACAGCTTGTGCTGCTGTCATTGTGGCTGTCATGTCAACGTCAGGCGTTTTTTTGTTACACTTTGTTATTGGACAATAACAAATCGTATACAATTTCTTTCGTTTTTTCGGTGTTTATTATTTCCAGTGATTTTATCTAAGTTCCAGTATTTCTTAGCTAAATTGGTGTTTTCTGTGTGATCAGTGATGCTATTTTGTAAACTTTGAACTGAGCTAAGACTCTTCTTGATATGTTTTTAAGTGATTGAACTAGGACAGGTGTTACTTTTTAGTGTTCAGTTATCTTTTGAACTGAGATAGGACTCGTTTTGTGTTTCTGAGTTATATAGTTGTGTTTGAAATAGGACAGGATCTTATTTATTTAGTGCGTACTGACTCAACCACATTATCATGTCAGACAAGCATTGTTGCGTTCCTGGATGCGAGGACAGTGGAGGTAGGCACTCATATACTAATATACAATAATACAACTATTTACAAGTATACATACATAAAATAGAGATTGAATTTTGACTTTGACTTGGTAATGGTTGAATCAATTTGGAACTCTTTTTTTACTTGTGACCTAAAACATTACTATTTTACAAAGGCTAAGTCGTAATTTGGAGCTAATGTTGAAAATAAATAACCGTTTCTAAGTTTCAGATCAGCTGAAAGCATCAATGAGTCGAACTGCAAACAAGGACTACAGAAGATTACAAGAAATGAATAACGAAGCGAAGATATTGATGGCACATTCGTGATCTACCCTGTAGTTCCGGGCTTTTGTAGTTTATAGATATCAAAAGCTCGTCTCTACAGGTATGTCATGGCTGGAAGACCTCACTACTATCTTCGAAGTAAAAAGAACTAGAACAAAGAGAAAAGAAGATACAAGAATATAATTTTAGTTATCATTTTAGTATAATGAAAATCAAAACTATTTAAGTACTGCTATTAGGCTTTCTTGCTCCACTATCTAGATCACTTGCTATCTAAGCATGACTGTGGCTGAGTAAATATTAGGTTGGGGAAAAAGTCTTTTCGCATTATTGTCTGTATGAACTTGTAATAAAATCTCTTTGGCTATACTATTTGTATCTGGCTGGTTTTGGTATCATTAAAAGTTTAAATTTTAAAGAAGATAATTCCAAATTCAAATTAGGAAAATGTGTGATTTTTATTTGTTTTTCGTACTGTTAAGATGAGTGAATCTAATGAAGAAATTCGATACATTTTAAAATTTTACTACAAAAAAGGTAAAAATGCAACGCAAGCCGCGAAAAAAATTTGCGATGTTTATGGACCTAGTGCAGTGTCTGTGAGAGTAGCACAAATTTGGTTTAAGCGTTTTCAATCCGGAAATTTTGATGTCAAAGATGCACGTCGCTCTGGTCGCCCTATTACGGATAAAATGGATGCCATTTTTGAAAAAGTGGAGCAAGATCGGCATATCAGTAGTTACGACGTAGCTGAAGAACTGGGAATTGACCACAAAACAGTTTTGGCGCATTTGAAAAAAACTGGGTACACAAAAAAGCTCGATATTTGGGTACCTCACGAGCTCACTGAAAGAAACCTAATGAACCGTGTTCTCATTTGTGATTCTTTATTACGACGTAATGAAACCGAACCATTTTTGAAGAAATTTTTGACCATTTTTGACCTCACACATCTTTAGCCACTCAGCAAAAATTAAGAGAGTTTGGCTGGGATGTGTTAATGCATCCGCCGTATAGTCCTGACCTTGCACCTTCAGATTTCCACCTGTTTCGGTCTCTTCAGAATTCTTTAGGCAGTGTCAGGTTAACATCACGAGAGGACTGCCAAAACCACTTGTCGCGGTATTTTGAACAGAAGCCCCAAAGTTTTTATAGCAATGGGATCATGTCCCTGCCTACAAAATGGCAAAAAGTTATCGAACAAAATGGTACCTACATACTTTAGTTAAATGTAAATAAACTATATTAAAAAATGTTTTGAATTTTCTTAAAAAATGCGAAGAAACTTTTTCCCCAACCTATTATATAAAAATATACAGCATAAAAACAAAAATGATTCATGTCATAGTTTAGTTTACTATCTTTTATATTATATGTTTTTGTGTACTTTTGGTTATTTATTCATTTAACAATTACATTCATTAGTTGGTAAATATTGTGCAAAAATGAATGATGTTTATTTAAATCACAGTTGACACTTATATTTACTAACTGAAATTTAGCAGCCATTTCATTCAATTTTGATCGCAAAATGTAAATAGATGAATTAACCACTTAAAAGTCAGGAAAACAAACTATAAGATTATCACTTTCAACTATTATTAGAATGAATTGGGAAGTGTAGATTAGATTTGTTTCAAATAACCAACTTTTTCCGCTTCATAGTAATCACTAAGACTTAGAAATACAATCATTTGTTATAATAAATGGAACACCTAGCTACTTTGTCCACATTGGGTATTTTACTAGGGGTGAAATTTCGGGAAATCCTTACATCCCTACATAACCGGTATGTTTTAGGCTGTGCATGCCAAAACCATGTTCGTCAACAGGTAAAGGTGATAATTATCCAAACAAAAGTGAAATATTTTGAACTTTTCAGAACATGAGGAAGTTTTATGTGAACAAGTACCCTTTAATACTCCCGGGGCACAAAACCAACATTATGATCCTTAAATAAGGTAAGATAATATCTATATGCGCATATTATTTTCTGTGTCTAATTAAAATTGAGAGAGAACTGTTTCCTGGGCTACAGCTCACGCTTCTCCGGGAGACAGGGACTCAACTATATATAGATGAAATATTATAATTTGGCTAAATAAATCATTATTATTATTATTATTATATCTATTTGACTAATTCCCACAATTATTTGATTCAATCTGATTTCCATGAAATTTAGAGTGAACTGAAATAATTTACATGCCTAACAATAATTAACAAACCTTTGTGGTGTGGTGGGCGGTTGAGGTGCAGGTTAGCTTCTCGCTGTTTGACAAAATTGTTTGCATGATTTGTGAATATTTGTTCCTGGTATGCGTGTTGTGGTACACATATAGTCCTGATGCTCTTAAGACTATGTATGTGTGAATGTTATTTATTATTAACTAGCTTTCCGCCAGTGTCTTCGTCTGCTTCTCCATTTTGGACACCATAGGATGCGAGTTTACAAAAATAATTTAAATGAGTGAGTGGCATTTGTCTTTATATTAAAAATATATTTTTCCGATCCAGATACCCTGATGCCTGAGCAGATGCCACTGCCACATCCCGCACTTACAAAGACAGGACCTCAGCAAATATTACATTAATAGGCAAGTTTTACATTAATCTTGATCAACGGCTGATTGAGGAGCCACAATCAAATTTTTAAATGAAAATCACAAATTATTTTTTTACGGTTTTAATAATTGTGTAGATTGAATCCTGGAAATGTACATTTATTATAGACATACAGTTAAACAAGTTTCAACAAACAAACACGCTCACGACTGGCTTCCCCATGGTGGACATACTCAGTGAGTAGATTTTTGAGCTGGTGGTAGAGTCACGTCCAAACATTACATTTGGTACATGCCCGCGTTTTGCAAGTTAGCATTCCACGTGACAGGTTGCAAGCCCATCGCCGCTTATTGGAACACTAACTGTTGGCACATGCCTTCGAATTTTTGATTCTAGGGCATGCCGGTTTTGAGCAGCATCAATTTTTGCGATAATAATTCCGATTTCTGTGCAACACTTGATAAATGGTTTTTACTGAAAGTTTTAGATGGCCCTGTAAGCCCTTAATGAAACTGTTACCATTGCCAACCAGACTAGTAAAGAAAACTACCAAGTACCTCTATACGAGCCAACCATGCAATAACCGCCCCTTTTGCAACTTTCGAAGATACAATGGAAAGGGGCGTGCAGGGGTGGGGGGGCTGATTTCAAGAGGGGAGTGCTGGTTAAATAATGTGGAACACCTCAATACGGACCGACCCTGCAATCACCGCCCTTTATGCAAGTTTCGTACACTGCACAAAGTTCGTGCAGGGGTGATGGGGTGTGGGGGGCTGATTTCAAATCCATCACCGCGATGATGATCCATAGGATGCCGTGAAATAAATTGTTAAAAATAGAGTCCCTTTTTATTTTATTTTAACACGAAAAAAAAACTGTGTCAAGAATCAAGAAGAAAAATATTTCTTATGGAGGTAAATAAAAAATAAAGGAAAAACGAAGAACTTGCAAATCACGCACAAGTTTTTATGATGCATGGCCAATTTAAAAACATGCTGTATCATAAATATTTGTGTCAAGTGCAACAAAGAACCTGAGCTAACTAGGTCAATAAAATAAATTGTTACGGAGATACAACAAGCTGGATTAATAGTCGTAGCATCAATATGTGTCCAGGGGACCAACAAGAGGCAGGCTCTGTAACTGCTTGGGATATATTTAAGAAGAGGATACATTGCTGATTTGAAAACAAATTAAAACATAATGTGTGTTAACATAAAAAAAACTTGCATTTGTTTACAAAAGGCGCTATTACGATTACGTTATTTTTTCTCTTCCCAGAAAATAAGTCTTGGAGGCCCTAATGCGAATCTTACCAGGGACGCTCATGACCCTAGCTCTGACACTGGTGATGTCAACAGTAATGGAATCTTCATTGTGAGGAAACCTAGAGTTTAGTTGGATCTTTTCCGAGGATAAGGTAGACTAGTTTGAGGGGATGGCATAGATCCCAATCTGAAAATAAAGTATTTCCCAGGCACTACAGTAGCACCCTATAAAATATGTGGGCATGAGTAAAAAGTAGCTACTTGACTTTAAAATAAATATCTTATGTGGTATAAAGAGTGATAATAAAATGTTAATTTCCCTTGTTTTTAGATAAGGAGATTGTTCGAGGGGAGTGTAGAGAAACGGCGAATCTGCTTCTGTTCATGGACAACATTTTCGATTTAGTGAACGGCAGCTACACCAAAAATTAAACATACGAAGCCTCGGCTTGATCCAGCGACGCCCAAATTCAGCCACCATAAAAGAAGGGCTTGGGCAGAAGGGATAAGTGTTTGAAACAATGAAATTTATTTGTCCCAGAGGAAATCAGAAGTGGTTCCCACAGTAGCGAATTGGGTGTGGACGCTGAACGGTATTAAAATGTTGCAAATAAAAACTTCAAGATGATTATTCATTAACATCTGTATGGTTGCGGCACCTGAACCAATATCCCCTCGAAAACTATTTTAGTGCAATAACATATGCTTAGTTTGAATCAGAATTTACTAGCTTATTAATCGATAACTTGAGCAGCGTCCACACCCGTGGAAGCTGATTTATGCAATGCTCTACATACGTTTATCATCGTTACTGAAACATCGTCGAACTGCACACCTACACTTACATTTGAGTTAAATAAATTTTACGGAACTTAATGAAAAATACCCCCGCATTATTCCAACACTGCAATACATTAGCGGATATTTAAAAAATAAAAAACAAACATTTACAAAAATTCGAATAAAGAACAAGAATATTTAACGTATAGAGAGTATACAGGTCGACGATGGCGGTGCAGCCTGGGGCTGAATTACTTTTATTAATGAATTAATAAAAGTAATTTCGAATATGCAAGACATAAATGTAATTCGTTGTCTGATTTTCAATTAAGTACTACAAAAATATAAATCAAATTTTGGCTGGGGTTAGAAGTATCGATGATGATGATGATGATGAGAGTGGTGTTGCGATTAAGCAAAAAAATAAATAGGTGCTTAAAAGACACAAGTAATTTGTCAGAAATAAAAATTAATGTAAACGAAAGTATTTTATTCATCCACCCCGAAATATAAAACACCTGTAATAAGGTTGGGGAAAAAGTCTTTTCGCATTATTGTATGTATGAACTTGTAATAAAATATCTTTGGCTATACTATTTGTATCTGGCTGGTTTTGGTATCATTAAAAGTTTAAATTTTAAAGAAGATAATTCCAAATTCAAATTAGGAAAATGTGTGATTTTTATTTGTTTTTCGTACTGTTAAGATGAGTGAATCTAATGAAGAAATTCGATACATTTTAAAATTTTACTATAAAAAAGGTAAAAATGCAACGCAAGCGGCGAAAAAAATTTGCGATGTTTATGGACCTAGTGCAGTGTCTGTGAGAGTAGCACAAATTTGGTTTAAGCGTTTTCAATCCGGAAATTTTGATGTCAAAGATGCACGTCGCTCTGGTCGCCCTATTACGGATAAAATGGATGCCATTTTTGAAAAAGTGGAGCAAGATCGGCATATCAGTAGTTACGACGTAGCTGAAGAACTGGGAATTGACCACAAAACAGTTTTGGCGCATTTGAAAAAAACTGGGTACACAAAAAAGCTCGATATTTGGGTACCTCACGAGCTCACTGAAAGAAACCTAATGAACCGTGTTCTCATTTGTGATTCTTTATTACGACGTAATGAAACCGAACCATTTTTGAAGAAGCTGATAACTGGTGATGAAAAGTGGATCTTTAGCCACTCAGCAAAAATTAAGAGAGTTTGGCTGGGATGTGTTAATGCATCCGCCGTATAGTCCTGACCTTGCACCTTCAGATTTCCACCTGTTTCGGTCTCTTCAGAATTCTTTAGGCAGTGTCAGGTTAACATCACGAGAGGACTGCCAAAACCACTTGTCGCGGTATTTTGAACAGAAGCCCCAAAGTTTTTATAGCAATGGGATCATGTCCCTGCCTACAAAATGGCAAAAAGTTATCGAACAAAATGGTACCTACATACTTTAGTTAAATGTAAATAAACTATATGAAAAAACTTAAAAAATGCGAAGAAACTTTTTCCCCAACCTATTACTTGTAGGTAGGTAGCTGTATAGTGTACCTATATACATATGGCTATATGTACCTATAGATCAATAGAGATTCGATAGTAATTCCTACTTGTGATATCAGATGGAGCCTATGTAATGTTACCAAAATCGAGGCCGAAGATTGATCACTATTCCAGTATATAAAAATGATGAACGCTGTGCCAGTCACCAGCTCGGCCGAGAACACACGTACAACAAGTCTCCTGTGAAATTCCTTTCCATAGGGCAGTCGAGTAAAAAAGTAACTCATTCCATCCAGCAGGTGTATTGCCAACAGATTCAATGACAGACGACTAATTTAAAAACAGGATATTGACAATAAACATCATTCTTTTTAAACACATCTATAATACATTAATTTATACTTAAAATTACATTGGGACGGTGGACGGTTTATCACAACATTTACAATATATTTGTTGCGAGAGATCAATTACTAGCATACTTTCCAAATACATCGCGAAATGTTAATTACATGTGTTAAGTAGGTATCAAAGAATTGAATTATAGACAAAATTAAAGAGAAGCACGCCACTAACTTCAAAAGCAAAGCAGTTTAATTATGTTGGCGTAACGGCCAATGCTTCACTTTGCTCGACGTCCTCTTTTCTCGTCAATTGTTTTTAATTAAAACTAACTCGGACATAATACTTTAAAAATTAATAATGCAGCAGCTTTAAACCTATGTTTTACAAGCATTCGGAAACTTCCTTTGTATGTTGTTTGGTACGTGGTTCGAATTCAAACTCCTTATGATTTGCTAAGGGAATTAGTAACATACTACAATTCTTTGGTTAATGTTATGTAACTAATAACGTGCCTTGGGCACGGTCATGGTTGTGTCATGGACGGAAAACTACTTAAAACTTAGTACAGTATACATTGACAATCATATCGACTTCAAGTAGGTAGGGTGTCTTAAAAATACAAATAAAAAACAAAGCAAAACAAAAATACAGGCTACAAATTAAGTTGTAGCACAGATATTATAATTCAGTGTTTAGCGCGGCTGGCTAATTACGGTACGCTAGCGCCATCTCTTGTTAAATGGGCGCACCGCCATCCTACGGATGTCCTACCGCCATCTAGTATCATCGACACTAACCGCGCTAGTAAAAGACGGAAGTCTCTCGAATGTGTAGTTTCGTTGTGGTCACAGATATTATCATTTGTGATGGATGTTTGTTTTGTTGTAAATTTTGCCATTACAGTGTTCCTTTAATGTACAATTAGACTTTATTATTTTATCCCGAACCCTAGCTCGTAACAATTCTATACTTTGTAGTAAAAGCAAGTGCAATTTAGTAGTAAATATTTAGACCATTAGTTATATAGATTTTAAAACAGTTGATTGACAAACACTGTTTTGTCTCTTTCTGAGATGTGCCATTTCAAATTAAACAGTAGAAATCAAAACAATTTAGTTAGACAAATGTTTAAAAATCTTTATAAGAAAGACCCTTAGGAGGTATGTTTTTTTAACAAACGGTTCCACATTGTGATGCGTCATGTAGGTGCATAAATAGCCCTATATTTTTTTATTGTATAAAATTTACATCCAGTTTCGGCTGTAGGACATATTATTATGTTTAGTAAGAATTATTTTGTTTATAAAAAGGGCTGTTGATTTTATTTCATAAATAATATAAAAATAAAATTAATTTTTCGTCGTTAATTTAGGGCTGATTTAGATAAGTGTTTCAAACGAAAAAAAAAAACGTTCAAAAACGACATGGAAATGCATGTCTGTTTTAAACGTACCGTTCTTTCTTATGCTCGTTCTTTTACTTTAAGTGAGACTTCAACAGTTCACCTTGAGAGGTTCACAAGAGAGCGCTTCGGTGGCACGGAGGTCAAGCGAAGCTGTAGTTCGCGGTTGTAACGGTCAGCCATGTTTTCTATGTATAATATGTATATATTTACAAAAAAATGTATTTAAATAGTATATCAGTCATATAGTTCCCGTAACACAAGCTCTGCTCACTTTGGGGCTAGATAATGCAGTGTGAAAATGTTCAGCTTTTTTTTTACATGCTAATAAAAAGTATCTAGTGTTTGTAGCTGCTAGCTGCCCACGGCTTCGCCCGCGTATTACCTGGATAAAAAGTAGCCTATGTGTTATTCTGATGTATACCTAAGCTATATTACTGTAAAGTTTCATCAAAATACGTTCAATAGTTTTAGTATATTTACAAAAATATTAAAATAATTGAGAAAAAAAGCGATATTCACAATGTTAATACCAGAAATAAAGATAAACTCGCTGTTTCTCTGTACTCGCTGGTAGTAGGTATGGCTTTTGCCTTGCTTTAAACATAGAATTAATTAAAACCATAAGTAAATTGTGGAGCAAATACCATAATTACGTTTTTAATTTACTAACAACTATTTTATGATTTTTTAGAACATTACAAAATAAACATTCCTTTTTTTTAGCCTCATCTCATATAAGGTATGTGTGATAAAGTAGAAACTTTATCACACATACCTTATATGAGATGAGGCTTCCTCTGTTCAATGTTTAAAAAAGGACAGGGCCAGAGTTACCAAATAGATAATGTATTAATCAGTTAAGAAAATAAGGTGTGAGCATGAGTGAAAATCACAATGTCTGATTTTGATCATAGTAGAACAATACCGTGGACCAGTGCTGTAATATTGAATTAAAGTGATTAAAAATATTAAACTTTTTGTACACACAAGCTTAGCTGCTTGTGGGACTCTGTGCCTGCCCAGTCTGATGTTACACGGACAAGATGTTTCACTTCGGTTAAACAGCTTATTGGATTTAACATAGCAAACAGACGATTTTGACCAACATTTACTTTAATGAAAATCGCTGATTTCCGAAGTCGTAGAACGATGGTTATAAGTAAATACATATTGCAGGACATTTTTCACACAGCATCATCTAGCCCCAAACTAAGCAGTGCTTGTATTATGGGAACTACATGACTGATATGCAACTAATATACTTTTATTTTGTTGATGATGGAGCCTATGTAATGTTACCAAAATCGAGGCCGAAGATTGATCACTATTCCAGTATATAAAAATGATGAACGCTGTGCCAGTCACCAGCTCGGCCGAGAACACACGTACAACAAGTCTCCTGTGAAATTCCTTTCCATAGGGCAGTCGAGTAAAAAAGTAACTCATTCCATCCAGCAGGTGTATTGCCAACAGATTCAATGACAGACGACTAATTTAAAAACAGGATATTGACAATAAACATCATTCTTTTTAAACACATCTATAATACATTAATTTATACTTAAAATTACATTGGGACGGTGGACGGTTTATCACAACATTTACAATATATTTGTTGCGAGAGATCAATTACTAGCATACTTTCCAAATACATCGCGAAATGTTAATTACATGTGTTAAGTAGGTATCAAAGAATTGAATTATAGACAAAATTAAAGAGAAGCACGCCACTAACTTCAAAAGCAAAGCAGTTTAATTATGTTGGCGTAACGGCCAATGCTTCACTTTGCTCGACGTCCTCTTTTCTCGTCAATTGTTTTTAATTAAAACTAACTCGGACATAATACTTTAAAAATTAATAATGCAGCAGCTTTAAACCTATGTTTTACAAGCATTCGGAAACTTCCTTTGTATGTTGTTTGGTACGTGGTTCGAATTCAAACTCCTTATGATTTGCTAAGGGAATTAGTAACATACTACAATTCTTTGGTTAATGTTATGTAACTAATAACGTGCCTTGGGCACGGTCATGGTTGTGTCATGGACGGAAAACTACTTAAAACTTAGTACAGTATACATTGACAATCATATCGACTTCAAGTAGGTAGGGTGTCTTAAAAATACAAATAAAAAACAAAGCAAAACAAAAATACAGGCTACAAATTAAGTTGTAGCACAGATATTATAATTCAGTGTTTAGCGCGGCTGGCTAATTACGGTACGCTAGCGCCATCTCTTGTTAAATGGGCGCACCGCCATCCTACGGATGTCCTACCGCCATCTAGTATCATCGACACTAACCGCGCTAGTAAAAGACGGAAGTCTCTCGAATGTGTAGTTTCGTTGTGGTCACAGATATTATCATTTGTGATGGATGTTTGTTTTGTTGTAAATTTTGCCATTACAGTGTTCCTTTAATGTACAATTAGACTTTATTATTTTATCCCGAACCCTAGCTCGTAACAATTCTATACTTTGTAGTAAAAGCAAGTGCAATTTAGTAGTAAATATTTAGACCATTAGTTATATAGATTTTAAAACAGTTGATTGACAAACACTGTTTTGTCTCTTTCTGAGATGTGCCATTTCAAATTAAACAGTAGAAATCAAAACAATTTAGTTAGACAAATGTTTAAAAATCTTTATAAGAAAGACCCTTAGGAGGTATGTTTTTTTAACAAACGGTTCCACATTGTGATGCGTCATGTAGGTGCATAAATAGCCCTATATTTTTTTATTGTATAAAATTTACATCCAGTTTCGGCTGTAGGACATATTATTATGTTTAGTAAGAATTATTTTGTTTATAAAAAGGGCTGTTGATTTTATTTCATAAATAATATAAAAATAAAATTAATTTTTCGTCGTTAATTTAGGGCTGATTTAGATAAGTGTTTCAAACGAAAAAAAAAAACGTTCAAAAACGACATGGAAATGCATGTCTGTTTTAAACGTACCGTTCTTTCTTATGCTCGTTCTTTTACTTTAAGTGAGACTTCAACAGTTCACCTTGAGAGGTTCACAAGAGAGCGCTTCGGTGGCACGGAGGTCAAGCGAAGCTGTAGTTCGCGGTTGTAACGGTCAGCCATGTTTTCTATGTATAATATGTATATATTTACAAAAAAATGTATTTAAATAGTATATCAGTCATATAGTTCCCGTAACACAAGCTCTGCTCACTTTGGGGCTAGATAATGCAGTGTGAAAATGTTCAGCTTTTTTTTTACATGCTAATAAAAAGTATCTAGTGTTTGTAGCTGCTAGCTGCCCACGGCTTCGCCCGCGTATTACCTGGATAAAAAGTAGCCTATGTGTTATTCTGATGTATACCTAAGCTATATTACTGTAAAGTTTCATCAAAATACGTTCAATAGTTTTAGTATATTTACAAAAATATTAAAATAATTGAGAAAAAAAGCGATATTCACAATGTTAATACCAGAAATAAAGATAAACTCGCTGTTTCTCTGTACTCGCTGGTAGTAGGTATGGCTTTTGCCTTGCTTTAAACATAGAATTAATTAAAACCATAAGTAAATTGTGGAGCAAATACCATAATTACGTTTTTAATTTACTAACAACTATTTTATGATTTTTTAGAACATTACAAAATAAACATTCCTTTTTTTTAGCCTCATCTCATATAAGGTATGTGTGATAAAGTAGAAACTTTATCACACATACCTTATATGAGATGAGGCTTCCTCTGTTCAATGTTTAAAAAAGGACAGGGCCAGAGTTACCAAATAGATAATGTATTAATCAGTTAAGAAAATAAGGTGTGAGCATGAGTGAAAATCACAATGTCTGATTTTGATCATAGTAGAACAATACCGTGGACCAGTGCTGTAATATTGAATTAAAGTGATTAAAAATATTAAACTTTTTGTACACACAAGCTTAGCTGCTTGTGGGACTCTGTGCCTGCCCAGTCTGATGTTACACGGACAAGATGTTTCACTTCGGTTAAACAGCTTATTGGATTTAACATAGCAAACAGACGATTTTGACCAACATTTACTTTAATGAAAATCGCTGATTTCCGAAGTCGTAGAACGATGGTTATAAGTAAATACATATTGCAGGACATTTTTCACACAGCATCATCTAGCCCCAAACTAAGCAGTGCTTGTATTATGGGAACTACATGACTGATATGCAACTAATATACTTTTATTTTGTAAATACATACATATAATACATACATTATACATAGAAAACTATTTAGGTACTAGTAGGTATTATAAAATACGAAAGTTGACATAATTGGATGTTTGTAACTAAGGATCTCCGTAAAGGCTGAACCGATTTGGATGACATTTGGAACACGTACATAGTTTAGAACATGCGAAGCCATGTGCCCAGCATTGTATTTTTATGTATAGAATTACCCCTTTAGATTATATTAGGTAGGTAAACATATTCTGGGACACCTATTAGAAGTAGATCGTTTGGAACAAAAAAATCGTTTGCTTCGAGAAACTATTGCCAGGAATGATGTCCATTGCTGGGGCTAGTCGGAGGGGTGCCGGTCGATTCGTTAGCCAGAGAGTCTTCTGAGTCATCCTTATCCTTCGTATCGAGGGTAGCGTGGCGGCACAATGAGCAATGACCCTTCGTCACCACATGGATCTCGTAGTCTTCCAAGTAGAACAACTGTAAGACAAGAATCTAGTATTAATACCTACTATTATCTACATCGTCCGCCAGGTAGTGCTGACTCGCATATTATAGTATAGTTATGGCAGGCGGGGCAGGTATAGTTACGTTATGGCACTTGAGGCAGGCGGCGACGGCCAGCTCGGGCAGCATGTTGCGGTAGAGCAGCGTTGCGAGCTGCGCGCGCTGCACAACCAGCACGCTTGCCGGGTTCAGTTGCAACAGGGCGCTGCGGCTGCAAACCACTACGCCACTCTCCTCCTGCAACAAAACAAGCAGGAAACAACTTATTTACGTTTTTTTATAATTTTCATTTTCATTCTTTTTCTCTCTAAATGGCACTATGTAGACTTCTGACTTGTGTCCATAAAAGACAGGGTTTTTTTATAATATAAATGGGATTTACAGGTTTGCTGTCTAAAACCTATCATTGTGTTAGAAAATCCTATAAGCGAATCAAGTAGACATGCTAAAATGTTAGATGTTGCTGCAGTACTACGGCAAATTTCGTCTATAATCGGAAATACGAACGCCCATTATTTATTTAGAGCTGTTACAACAATTATGAATATTTTTTTTGTGGTGATATCTTGAAATTTGCAAATTAAATAAGTGTTTAAATTGTTTAAAATTTCAGTAATTAAAGAAACCAAAAAACTAAAATATAAAAGAAAATAGTACCCAACAGGGCATGCAATTAACGTAACTTAATAACTCACTGCAAAAAGATTTAAATGAATGGGAAGACTAATACCTCGTCAACTTTGTCGAGAAAGGGGTCCTGGTGGTCGCCGCCGTTCTCTATCCGGAGCACCTCGGCGCCGCCACTCGCCTCCTCGGCCTCCGGTAGCGGCAAGCGATTGATCAGCTCAAGGGCTTCTTCGAAAGAGATGTCTGCCGCTGGCTGGAACTGGACTAGAGGCAGCACCTCTGTAAAGAGACTAAGATGTAAAAAATGTGTCAGGTCGTCGTCGTTTACTAGTGTGTGTGGTTGTAAGTTACCGTGCGTAGCCAGCGAAGGCGCGAATGTGTGCCAGCAGTGCAAAAAGAGCGCGGGGGTGAGGAGCGGCGCGTGGCGGCGACACCGCCAGCACAGCTGCGCAAGGTCCTCGATGCGGGGGCCTGCCTCGCCGCCGTCTTATACTAGTGTTTGTGGTTGTAAGTTACCGTGCGTAGCCAGCAAATGCGCGAATGCGAGTCCGCAGTGCGAGCAGAGCGCGGGGGTGAGGGGCGCCAGCACAGCTGCGCAAGGTTCTCGTATACTAGTGTGTGTGATTGTAAGTTACCGTGCGTAGCCAGCGAATGCGCGAATGCGTGTCCGCAGTGCGAGCAGAGCGCGGGGGTGAGGGGCGCCAGCACAGCTGCGCAAGGTTCTCGTATACTAGTGTGTGTGATTGTAAGTTACCGTGCGTAGCCAGCGAATGCGCGAATGCGTGTCCGCAGTGCGAGCAGAGCGCGGGGGTGAGGGGCGCCAGCACAGCTGCGCAAGGTTCTCGTATACTAGTGTGTGTGATTGTAAGTTACCGTGCGTAGCCAGCGAATGCGCGAATGCGTGTCCGCAGTGCGAGCAGAGCGCGGGGGTGAGGGGCGCCAGCACAGCTGCGCAAGGTTCTCGTATACTAGTGTGTGTGATTGTAAGTTACCGTGCGTAGCCAGCGAATGCGCGAATGCGTGTCCGCAGTGCGAGCAGAGCGCGGGGGTGAGGGGCGCCAGCACAGCTGCGCAAGGTTCTCGTATACTAGTGTGTGTGATTGTAAGTTACCGTGCGTAGCCAGCGAATGCGCGAATGCGTGTCCGCAGTGCGAGCAGAGCGCGGGGGTGAGGGGCGCCAGCACAGCTGCGCAAGGTTCTCGTATACTAGTGTGTGTGATTGTAAGTTACCGTGCGTAGCCAGCGAATGCGCGAATGCGTGTCCGCAGTGCGAGCAGAGCGCGGGGGTGAGGGGCGCCGCGTGGCGGCGACAGCGCCAGCACAGCTGCGCAAGGTCCTCGTCGCGGGGGCCCGCCTCGCCGCCGTCGTTGCCACGCGTCTGTATCGCCAGCAGCTCAACGCTTTCCTGCACAACATCATATTTTAACCCCCTAAGTAAAATGGGGGATTGTAAAAAGTTAAAGGTGAGCATGCTCTAGTTAGACAAAGGCTTAACTTAACGCTCGAGTACTTTGTAACTTGTTCGCCAGATCTAATAACGCGTATATTTCGCGTTATTAAGGATGGTTTCAGATATTAAAATCAATAATCTAGTTGTATGTAAACATTTGCATTACATAATTACTACATGTTAATATTTTTGTTTTAATCCTTTCTGCGAACTACCGACACATCTTTTTCCACAATACACAAAGGTTATCTGGAAGATAATGCTTTTTAGCATTAAATTCGCCAATGTACTCATATTTTTTGTGCAATAAAGAATTTTATATCTATTTATCTATCTATAAACGTCTGTACAGACTGTCAGCCTACAGGCCGGTATTCAGATAGTCTTCTTTGATAAATATAGATTCTGGCTTATATCTAAACAACCATGAAGTATATTAACAAACATGATTTAAAAATATCGTCTTTTAGAATACTACTTTTATATTGTCAGAATATCTTACTTTATTTTAATATTTTGCCACCGTTACAGCGCCATATCTCAATAATCCCTGGCGATTCATCTTATCGCATCCAAATTATGTTAGTATCATCCAAACCACCTTTCAAATAACATGAAGACTAGCCTCCTAATTACACTAGCAAATCGCTATGGGATTAACGAGACAATGGCACTCAAGTTTTAAGGCTTAGAAATGCTCAAATCTTCTTAAACTTAAAATTGGGAATGATAAGACTGCAAAACTTTTCAAATTTTAGAATTTATTGACATTGTTAATCCTGCCAAAATGAGTCGTTGATTTATAAATATTTATTAATTACTCGCGATCTCAGGAGGCATACAGGAGATGCGATTGCAAAAAAAGGTTATTTGTTGTTTTTATGGTCTACCTCTGAAACGGGTTAGCAGTTTCTTCAAGGATCTTCTTAAAGATGGTGAAATCCATAAAGGTCATAAGTCATTAGAGGGCGCTGAATTCAATAATATAAATAAAACGTCAGAAGTTTTCAAATTCTGTAAAAATGTTCTTGTATAAGGACTCACTTGTAATTTCTGAGGTATTTGAAGTCCCATGATTTTGTCTAGCATTTGCTTCGCCAGGTTGCATGCGCCCAGCGCCAACGCTTGTTTCGTCAGACATAAGCAAATGCCACTGGATATAATAGCTCAGGAAAACACTTTTACAAGAAAGGGTTTCCTTTAAAAATACTCAAATCTTCTTATCATAAAAATAACTCAGTTAACCACAATAGGTAGGAGAGGGGAGGTATAATTTTTGATCTGTGGCAGGCTGGCAGAGCAGACATTGTTAAAACATTTTGACTTCTCAATTTATTTATGAACTGGGTGCCTAGATCAGATCAGATCAGATTAGAATATAATATTTATTTACTGTTTCAACTGTGTAAATAAAATACATAATATACTATAATAGCTACTGCCCGCGTCTTCGCCCGCGCGATAAAAAGTAGCCGATGAAGAGGGTGTACAAGTATTACCGAGTACGAAACACAAAGGGGACTTATTTACTCTTTATTTTAACTTAACTAAAGAAATCCTAAGCTCTTACCGTTCGTAGGAAACGAACGAATCGCTATATCGTTGTTTCTTCGACTTACGTTTCAAATTTGAAATGCACTTTTATTTTGAAGGGATAATATAGTCCAAACCCACCCTGAAGGTCCATTCTTATTTTTTTTTTTAAATCGGATGATCCGTTTCGTAGATTTCCTCCTACATACGAACTGGCTATTTATAATATTAGTGTAAATGGACATCCTAATCGCCATTAGTGCGCCACTCCAACGTTAGATGACGCCAACGTAATCGTAACGCAACATCAGACATTACGACAAAGCAGTGAATAATTTAGACGCAAGATCCAGAGGGGCTATTCCATTAGGGGGGCTATCAGTCACATGGTTATATGAAACCCCCGTCATATTCATCGGCCATTGCAGCGCCGCCAAATGTCTTGTGGCCAATCGATTTCATTAAACCGTATTTCAATAAATTAAACCATTTCGGAGATATAAATATAATAGAAAATCAACACACACAAATAAACTCTTACGTCCCATGTATAACCAGTCCCTGATATCGCGTGTAAAAATAAATTTATGTACGAAATTATTCCCTGTTCGCGAGTCAAGTCAAGTCAATGCCCAAAATTAATTCGGCTATGATCAAAGTTCTTCGTTCTGCGCGTCCGGACTTAGTTACAGATAAAGGATACAATATGGAGACTCCAGGCGGCGGGGAGTCGGCTACGAGCGCGAGCACGTACCGCGCTGCGTTCAGCAGCGCCTCCGGCTGAAGCAGCGAGAAGGGCTCGTGCACGCAGCTGTGCACGGACTCGTACGCGTGGTACACGCGCGCCAGGCGCTCGTAGTGCGCGTGCCGACGCACGCAGTTGTCGCGCTCTCTGCATACAGCACAAACAAACATTGGTTTTTAACACTTATGACACACCCGACACTTAAGCGAACTGATTTAATTACCAACTAGTACAACAGCACCACTTTCTCCGCAAATGTTTTGTGTATGTGTGGCGATAATAATGGTAGGACTGAACTAGACAATAACACCGCTTGACGTAAACAACACAAGTGATTCTCTTTCTAACATATCGATCAGATTCGCGACGGTTCAAACGAATTTGCACGATTTTTAATTATATTGCGTTTAGTAATTCTGTTTTGTATATGGTTATTTTTTCATTTTTGACACAGCATCATCTGGCCCTAAACTAAGCAGAGCTTGTATTATGGGAAGTACATGACTGATATACTATTTATATACTTTTTTGTAAATACATACATATACATAGAAAACACCCAGACCCAGGTTTGTTGATATCGTTCAAGTAATATATAAAATAAGACTGAAACTACAAAAGAAGTCCCATTATGCCAGTTTGCACTGTACCGAGTCCAAAGCAAATGCTTAAGTTTTTCTGCCTTGGTGCAGACGGGCATCACAGTGCATTTTCCTTTTCATCAGCGTTCCTTTTGTGCATTATGTTCTCTTGTAATAACTTGTTCAAAAATAAAAACAAAAACAAATAGCCACACCTGTACATCCTAAAATAATACCAGTAAGTTCACCCGGCCTGCCACAGACTAAAAACCAAAATCATGGTATTTACTTGTCAGTATCAGCCGCGGCGCAGGACTCCAAACACTGCGAGGCCAGTAGATAGTGCAGGTAGCCGGCATCCGCGTACCTTTCCTCGCAGATCGCGTTCCCGACGAGGATCGAGAACACTCGCATTGCAGTCGCAGTCTCCCCAGCCATGTGGTATGCTGGAATTATTATTTCAACTGCATATAAACCACCGAATTCGGACCTAAGACATTACGCTCCGTGCCCCTTAAAAACTTCAGGGTGTGGTCTAAGTCAAGGCGCACTGTTCATTGATCATCTTTGGAATAATTATTCTAAAAATAAGTAATATCAACATGTTGTCGTTTTAATGTCTTTCTAAGGTAAAAATAAAGCGAGTAGAAGTTAAAGTAAAGTTAGTAGTTTAATATAATAGTACGTAAGCTAGATAGATAGATTCCATAATGAGGTGTGAAAACATTTTTGAAAAACAAGCAGATCAAACAAGTGAAGGTAAACATCGTAAGGAAACCGGCATGCCCTACAACCAATAATTTAAAAGCATGTGCTATCTGTTCGTGTTCCAAAAAGCTGCGATAGTCTGGCGGCTTGTCACGTAGAATGCCCACAGAACAACAATAATAGGCCAACACGGCTCTCAGTTGATCAACTGTTTCAAAATCTATATGTAAGGTCTATTAGAATTAGGTTACCTTAAATCTCCTAAAACGAGGGGGATTACGTCATTAGCGATAATACCGCCCATTTATACTTCAGAAATGAGTTCGTAAATTGCTCTGTTTTAATTTGTAGGCAACATTAATGTGTCCCTCTAAAAGAGTCTAAATAAATAATGCTGGATTCACATAATCATCTAACCACAATGAAGCTTAGCGTGTTTTTTGGGAACTACGTGACATTACTTATAGACATTGCTTTTTTTTGTAAATACATACATTATATTAGAAAACAACCAGACCCGATACAAATATTTAAAGATCATACAAACATTTGTCTCGCGGCGGGAATGGAACCCGCAACCTACGCAGACCTTTTCACACTGCACCACAGAGGTCGTCAGGTTCAGATAGCTATTAGCGATAAAACCGCCCTTTGTACTACCGCGATTAACTTGTTATTTACTGTTTCAATTTGTAAGCAACATATTATGTGTATCTATCTGTCTACCATATTATGTGTTAGCTAAATTAGAAAGGCCAGTTTACATAATGGGCCCCTCCGTATACAATAGACTGCCAGAGGATCCAAGATGCAGCTTCCATACCGATTTTTAAGAGCAGACTTAAAAATGGTTAATTGATCAAGTTTTTTACAATATAAATTAATTTTATGTACTACCTGTATTATAATGATAACTAGTACCTACTTCTATGATATTTTGTTTCCTCTTTATGACTTGTAACAATGGTGTTATGAATAAATCTGTATTACCTTTTTGCGCTTCAACGAACTTATTTTGTTGCACCATCCGGTGCGCGTACGGTAGGTACACGTCCCGTTTGCACTCCGGATGTTCCTTAGCCAGCGCAAAGGCGCGCGCCCACTCGTTCGCCGCGACTGCGAGCTCGCCCACTTTTCTGAAAACACACCCAACAGGCATATAAACAGTCCTGACCCGACACGACGTTTCCCTGTGTCCTGGATGTCCTGGAACTAGTAGTACGTGGTACCACAACACCCAGTGATCGCCCTGCCGGAACAAATATCTGACATTTGTTACACAGCCGGATTTAAAACCGCACCTTTTGCGTTGTAGCTAAAATGCAAATAGCTGGCTAATCGCAATCGCGCCACCGAGGTCGTCCGCCACATGACGGACTCATCATAGGGGTATTCAGGCACCGCCTTCGGATGACTATAGTGCAGCTGTACCTGTAGTCTCCCAGGCGCTGGTAGAGCGTGGCGGCGGCGGCGTACTCGTCCACCACCAGCAGCGCGTCGGCGACGTGCCGCAGCGCGTCGCCCGCACCTTTGTCCAGACTGCGCGCCAGCTCGAGCAGCATGTCCGCGCGGCGCGTATCGGCTAGCAGACGCGCGGCGTGGCGCACGTCGCCCGCCGCCAGGTACATCTCCGCGGCAGCACGCGGCTCATTCATGCGCCGCGCCCAGGCTGCGCGTCGCTGTGCCAGCGCCCGCATTCCCTCCCCGTCGCCGTCGCCCTCGCCCACGCCCACGTATTCCTGACATACAACCATATGCAACCGGTGACGAAAACAACCCCATCTAACCGCTTTTAGAGGTTACAACCAACTACCGACAGTTTAAGGTCCGTATTCCAGAACGGATCATAAACTGAATCGAGACTCAAGCATATATCTTTTAACAGTTTCAAATAGCGAAGTATTATATTTTATTCATTATTTTTTTTTACAAGTACAAGTAAACGTCGAGATACGATAGATATGAGAAACGTATACGTCATTCGTGTTTTTAAATTAAATACACGTCTCTGTGAGCCGCAATATAAAGAAACAACTTATTAAAAGTTGTACCTGTGCCTTGTTGAACATCCTGAGTTCGACGTACATGTTGAGCGCGCGCTCGTTGCGGCCGGCGGCGCGGAACTCGCACGCGGCCTCCTTGTACCGGCCGCGGTACGCCAGCATCTCGCCCATTATCATTTCGCGCTTCTCGCCGGCTTCCAGGCGCTCCTGCGAACATTGAAAATGTAACAGACAAGATTATTCAAACAAAATATTGCAAGTGTATGCCGTGACCTTTAAAACGCTCTTTAATATTATTATGAGTTGTTTCCTACTGTAGGGCAAAGACGGGAAGCCGTCCCTCTTTCCACTGATCTATATTGAGATTTTTGTGAAACATCTGTTTTTGGAAAGGTATCGAGTAGACCAACTTTCCAAAATCAGATGTATTCTCACATTTTATCGAGAGTGAACGGAGGTCAATCACGTAAACATGAATCAATGGCAACTGATTGTTTTAATTCACACATAGAATGGCACATACACAAGCCTTGCATGTGGTGAGTACGGACGCGATTGTTTCTCACATTTAATCGAAAATGACCGAGGTACAGCCGGGTGTCAATTACGTGAACATTGATCAATTGCAACTGATAGTCTCGGGGACCTTAAGACTGACCTGCAGATGGTCTATGAGCGTGAGGTAGACTATGTTCTCGCTGCGCTGGAAGGCCTTTCTGGCGACCTGTAGCGCGAGCTCTTCGAGTGCGGCCAGTCCCAACCGCTCCCAGTCTAGCGCCGTCACCCCCAGGCACGCCACAGAGTACGCATCGCTGACGGCACACAACAACATAACGCCTTATAGTTTGGCAAAAAATGTCTTGAAACAGAACTAAAATATTCTTCATACAAATGAATAATTGAATGTGTTTTAATAGACAGGAAGTGGCGCCCTCAATTATTTATACTACAAAGATTTTTAAACAGTTGATTATCTAAACACTGCTTTGTCTTTTGTGTCATTGCAAATTCAATCGTAGAAAACAAAACACAGTATAGCTAAACAATTGTTTCAAAATATTTTTTTGAACTGGGTTCCATGCAGGCGAAGCCACGGTCATAGGCTAGTAAAGAATATTATTAACATAACAGCGCACGAGAAACGAACCCTCCATCCAACCCTCCATAAGGAAGCTCGTAATTTAAGACTTATTATAGATAGTGAAATGAGATTTGTGAAACATATAAATGAAAAAATAAAATCAGCTTTCTACAAGCTCAAAGTATTAAGTATATAACATTAGGAAGTATCTATCAAAAGAGATAAGGTTATTATTATGCGACAGTCTAGTTTTATCCCCTTTTAATTATTGCAGCGCAGTTTACGGCCCTAGCCTATGGATTAAAACAGAAAACTCCATTCAAAAAGTACAAAACACTTGCATGAGGTTCTGCTTTAATATCACTAGAAGAGAACATGATACAACTTTTTTTGTTGAGCATAGCATACTTAACATAAAGTCTAGAAGAGAGCTCTACCTAGCCTGTACAACACAAAATATAGTCTATATTTAAAACCCAGAGTATTTATTTGATAAATTAACTTGGATTAAAGACATACACGCTGCTAACACACGCTCTCAATTGCTCAACAAGCTTTTACTCCCAAAACACAAAATAGTAGGTTTCAGAGGATGTTTCAAATATAGTGCATCTAAAATATGGAACAATTTACCACCGCCACTTAGCAAGAAAATAAGTAACGCTACATTTAAGGTCAAATATAAAGTTATGTTGCTTCGTAGGCAACAAAACAACTTTGAAAGTTCGTTTAAAATTATTAAAAGTAAAAAGAATTAAAATTCTGAGTTCAAACCCATTACATTAACATGACAAGGAAACAGAAACATTACACTCACACATACAATCAAACATCGCGACTCAAACACATACACACAAACATTTATACCCTCATACCCACTCAATAAAATATAATTTCAGGACCATAATTTCAGGCAATAAATACTTTTTCTTTTTCTATTCTATTCTATTTCTATCAGGAATCGAGTATACACGAAAAAACAAACTCTCCTCCATTAGGATTCGGACATGCTTACCTGAACATTTTCTGCTGAATGTACTGATGCACCGCGTGGGACAATGGAACGTTGACTGTCTGCATCGCGTTTGCTTGCAAGCAGAACACTCTGCCCCCCTGCAAAAGAACATCAACCACATAAACATAGTGATGAGCTTGTTTCTGACTATCCCCTACTTAGTATCCTCAAATATCAGTTGTGAGTAAATATTTGTTTTATGTAATATTAGGTTGATAATGACGAATTGAAAGCGGATCCTTCTCAAACTACAGCTGAGCTTATAAATATAGCTTTGATATTGAGCCATTTGTGGCATATCAGCTAAATCGGATTACAATATTCCCATACAAAACGGAAATTTCATAGGTAAAAACCTAACCTACTGAGCGTCCGAAAGCGAGATGGGTTGACGACATCGTAACTGAAGGAAGAACTATTATTATAAATTAAAATACGAAAAATGTGAGTGCACTTTGTCGACGTGAAGAGAGCGAAAATAATACTTTATGCCACTAAAAGTGAAAAATAAATAAATTTTGTAACAGTCTTAAGCAACATTTGGATGAGAGACGCACAGGACAGAGGCATTATAGAAGAGAAAGGACAGAGACAGTAGAGGCTTTACCCAGCAGTGGTTGATGGTAATAACAATAAAGTATTTATTCGCAAAAAAAGGTTTGACAAGGTTTGAAATATCCTTATCATTAGATAATCCTACTACAATGCTAATACAGATACATTGCAATTGATAAAGACATTTCTAAGAAAAATAGTTACAAACGAACACACTAACTAACACGGGGAGAGCCAAAATCCGGGCTCAGTGGTACGCTCTGGGAGAAACCCATATCTAGAAATGGACTGATAAAGGGTAGGAAATTGTGATGTGCCACGCTGAAGTAGCAGTGGGTCGGTCATATCTGCCGATGAACAAACAACCATGAGAGTAAACGGATTCTTAGGCAGACGTGGTGGGACATCCTCCGGCTTGATGGAGCGACGACTTGCGCAGGGTGTCTGGCAGCAACTGGATGGGGAGAGCCGCAGACCGGGCTCAGTGGCACGCCACGAGAACGCCACTACTTCCAGCAGTGGACTGCTATAGATCAATGATTATAAGAGGTAGGGGGATTGTGGTGTGTTCTCGAGTGAAGACCGCGACCACCTTGCGCTGGCAGAAACTGTATGGGGAGAGCCGAATATTGATCTCAATGGCACGCCACCGGCGTGGCACGCATCTTCAACTTCTATAAATTGAAGATGCTGAAGGGTACGGGTTTGCTATATGGCACGGTGATGTGGCAGTGGGCCGGTCATATCTGCCGAAGAACCAACAATTGTTGGCATCAACTGTTCTTGAGTGGATACCGCACTTAGGCAGACATAGTGTAAGACATCCTACGGCCTGATGAAGTGACGATTGCGCTAGCAGCATCTGGATGGGATGCGCTCAACACCGAACTCAGTGGCACGCCAAGGGAGAAAGCTCGCAATCGCAGTGCGATATGATGGATGAAAAGCGGTAGGGGATTGTAATGTGCTTACCTGGAATCCGACCACAGAACCGGTGAGTGGTTGCGTGGCCGGCGGAAAGCTACCCGCCTTGATGGAGAGCCGCCCGCCACCGGACATGCTGAGCAGCTGATCGCACCACGCATTCCACGACACCGACGACACGTCCTCTTCCTGAAACGCACATTCAATGAGGGTGAAAGTTTATTACGGAGTATTTTTTTATGTAAAACACGACTCCACGCGTGCTTAGCCGCTGACAGCAGCTAGTTAACATATTAAGAATAAGAAGGTTGCGGGTTCGATTCATGTCTTTGTATCATCTGTAAATATTTGTCTCGGGCCTGGGTGTTTTTCTATATAATATGTATGTATTTACAATAAAAATGTATGTAAGTAATATATCAGTCATGTAGTTCCCATAACACCAGCTCTGCTTAGTTTGGGGCTAGATTATACAAACAAACACGGTCACGTCTGTCTTCCCCATGGTGGACGTCCTCAGATACATACTCAGTGAGAAGATCTTTGAGGATACCAAGTAGGGGGTAGTCAGAGGCACGTAAAAACATTACATTTGGTAAATGCCCGCGTTTTGCAAGTAGTAAGCATTCCACGTGACAGGTTGCAAGCCCATCGCCGCTTATTGGAACACTAACTGTTGGCACATGGCTTCGAATTTTTGTTTCTAGGGCATGCCGGTTTCCTCACGATGTTTTCCTTCACCGTTTTGAGCACGTGTTAATGCGCGCACACGTGCATGTGAAACGTTTATTTTTGGCTCAATTTCGATAATACTACCTATTCTTGTTCGTAACTATAATTCTTGTGTATCAAATAAACGTTCTTATTTCATTTTATCTGTCAGCCGGAATCTGGTATTATCATGCTCCCTGCTATTGCAATATTTTTTTTTTGGGGTATTAGCGCACTCAAACAAATAACAAACAAACTCTTCAGTTTTATTTATTAGTATAGATGTTCCCTGACTCACAGTATGCAGCAAGTCGCCAGTAGGCAGGTTGTAGATCCGGCAGACGGACGCCTCGTCGACCACAGCCAGGTTCGCGCGCGACGCGCTCACGTCCAGGCAGCGCACGCTGGCCGGGGTCTGCAGTATCAGCTTGCATTTGCCGTCCACAGGCTCCACTTGCCATATCTGTCGATAACAATTCAATCTTTCGTTTATGTATCCTTCATGGGGTTTTTTCATGAAATTTATATGGCACCACTATTGGAGACTATTATCATGTGCGTGTTCATGTTAAGGGTGAGTGGCTATGTGTGCGTGTTTGACGAATATAGCCATTTGCGTCCCACTACTGGGCAAAGGCTTCCCCCATTCTTTCCAGACTTTGCGGCCTTCGGCTACTTCGTTAAAGTCTGTTAAGAATTGCTCTAGTGAATCCCGCCATCTCCGTTTTAGTATGCCGCGTAGCCTCTAGCTGGCTCTGGATTATCTTTGCTACTCGCTTGGCAACTGCGTACATTTCCTAAAAGACTATCCACTTACCTGACCGTTCGACAGCCCTAATAGCAGAACCTCCTCGAAATACAGAGTGGTAACTTTAACGTATCTTATAGACGCGGGGACTGTCCACGATTTAGGTATACGCTTTCCGATCATCGCCAGTTTCTCATCCTGAAAAAAAACAATTACGAATGAAAATTCTAATTGTAAACCGGAATAATTCATGCCTTAAATTTGGCATCCCAAACTATTTATTTATTTATAACTTGCTGTACCCGTCATTGCCATCCCTGCCGACTAATTATTCGCATTTGACCACAGTTTGTCTCATAATAAGCAACGCTGTAGACTGCGTTGAAGCATTTTTATCAACAAGGACTTTGGATTTGAAAACTCCCAGGTTGTATTTCTCAGAAGACAGTAACTAAGGATTCAAAAAAGCATAATTAAAATCGGTTTACAATTGGCGAAGATATGGTGTAACAAACCCACACAATAAAAAAAAACATACAGTCGAATTGCGAACCTCCTCCTTTTTTTAAGTAAAGTAAAAACTACAAAATGATGGTATTGAAAATTTTGTAATTTTTACGTGAAATAAACGTTCAGTTTTTACGTTCGGGGAAGCGTTACTAACTTTGACAATAGAACTACCTACCTACTCAGCGTACACTACAAAGTGCGCTACAAATCTTACGCCAGCTTAAGATGAGACTTGTACTCGAAGTACATGCCTCATCTTAAGCTGGTTTTACAATTGGAAAATATATTATAAGACATTAAATGTCAAACAACCGACTTCATATAACGGAAAATTTATAAAAAGTCCAATATACAATGTTATCACCCATTTTTTCACCCTGAGGTGTGTTTTTTTTTACCCTTGAAGTAACGCTACCATTAAAAAAATAATCATCAAAATCGTTTTACAATTGGCGAAGATATCGCAAATATCACACAAAAAAAAACAAATTGAGAAACTCCTGTATTGAAGTCGGTTAATTATAAATAAATTGTGATATTCGCGATAGTTACGCTTGCAGTCCCAAGTTTACGGTTCTATCCTGCAGATATTCTAATAGCATCAGATCCTCACGTGCCCATAATATTTTACTAACTCTTTCGAATAAAAAACAAAAGAAAACTACAACAGAAATGAAAACCTCCTTTTTTGAAGTCGGATAAAAACTACAAATGGTAGGTATCGGGGTATACTATATTATTTATTATTATTTATAAGCTTTCTAAAAATTAGGCGTTAATAGGGCTAGCTACATAAGCCTAATGTAAAGGTCGCTTCCAATAAATATATCAAAAAGGTACTTTAACTTATCAACGAATATTTATTGTTTGAATAGTTCAACAAATATTTATCGCTTCGTTATCACTTAGAACTGACTTTACGGGTCGCTTGCTGCGCTTATATATCCGCGGAGGACGCGTTTGTTCCAGTAAGCTCTAGATGGGGACGTGACACGCACGCTGCCTCGGGCTGCTTTGAATATTCGAGACACCGACCGTCTTTTACTAGCACGTTTAGTGCCTCCAGACGATAATAGAAGGCGGTAGAACAATTAGTTCGTCGATTCGATAAGAGATGGCGTACCGTAATTAGCTAGCCGCGCATGTCACAATAGTTATGATGCTGTTGGATTCCTCACGATTTGTTTCTTTACCGTTTGGCGACGTTTAGCGGCCTATGTCCAGCAGCTTTAAAAGGCTGTTGAACTAAATTTTACAATGGACAGGCTTATCGCTAAAAGATATATCTTAACTTAAGAGGTTGTTTGTTTGCTTGTCTATTACCATTTATCTCCGAAACTGCTTATCCGATCGAAAATCGATGCTGGGCGTTTATTTTATTTATTATATTGATTTACCTGGCAAATGAGCAGGGCGTCGCTTGTAGATATTAGAAGCGAGCACTCGCTTCGTTGTGGGAGCTTCTCCTTGACGCGGTACAACATGCCTTCGACATCACCTTGCTCGTATACCACCACCCGCTCCGGTAACTGAACCTGCAATTTTTGGGATATTATAAAATGGGATTACAATTTAAAAACCTAATAATCATTGAATATGCAAAGCGAAACCTCGATTCTCGTCAATTATTGTACATAAATTAAGTCATTGGATAGCTTTGGATAACTGCAGCTACCCCTGCAGGAGGTGCTTGGGATGTGAAACATCCCAAGACTTTCGACCAAGCTGGTAACGATTTCGTGGCTTAGTTGATATACCAAGCGGGAGGTCGTTAGATTTGAGTCCGGCCGAGGTTGAGTTTTTGGAATATTATAAAATCATATCTGTTAGATTGATTACTTTTCAGTAATCGGGTAAAACCGGTACACCGCGAAATATCAGTTCGTGGCGAATTAATAGTTTATTTTTATCAACAAGATATAGATAGATAGGTGTGTCGATGATCAGTTTACCTGTTTTGCGACTGACTGATGATGAATGAGATACCTATCTCCTAATAAATAATATTAATGGTGATAATAGTAACCTAAATATTATCAACATTAATATTATAGAGGTAAAGTTTATAAGTTTGGATGTGATCTCTGAAACTAGTTAAACGATTTTAAAAATATTATACCTATATTTAGAATGCACATTTACAGTGGGCATAGGCTAATATTATCCCGTTCCCGAGTACAAGGGTACTCGTGGAGACCAAATTTCCAACGTAAAAACTGAGCTACTTTTTATCGGCTAATTTTATACGGGTGCCACGCGCGGGCGAAGCCTTGGGCAGTAGCTATTATATTATAAATGCAATAGCTTAAATGTTTGTTGCTAATAATCTCCGTAACGGCAGAACCGATTCGGATAGAATTTGGAACAGGTATATAGTTCATGACTCATAGAATGCCGGTGGTGTCTTACTGCGAGTCTGTGCTTGTAGATGGCGATCTTCAGCACGCGGTCGTGGCACTTGATCCGCACCTTGTTGCCGGTGGTGAGGTGCTGGATAATGACGTCTGTGATGTGCTCACGGTACGCGTACCGTTCACGGTACAGCCCGTGCACCGTACTAAACACTATCTGGTAGCACCACAGTGTGCCGTCCTGACACGCCACGGCCTGGAACACAACGTCAACTAGTATTTTTCAAGCTTTCGCGATCAGTTAACGTAATTCTATTTTTTTACAGATCTCTAGACTCAACGTCAACTGTCTGGAAAGGATCGCTTCTGAGCGACAGGATCGCCCATTATATGGTCAGCGACAAAGTATTTGGTTACTTCAGATCTTCATACTAAGTATGGATGCTCCATGGTGGCCATCCTCAATTCTCAGTCAGACATAACACTTGAACGTAGTCAGACTTATGTCCAGCAGTGGTTTTCTAGGGACTGCAGTAAATGTTTTTGGGTAGCCACGAGACCTAGAGCCTATAGTGTGTGGTTATAGCTGTTAGGTACTACATGCATGATTTATATTGTGATAAATATTTAATGTTAATTCTATAGTATATTTTTTTATAAATGTTTGATTAAGGCAATTTATTTCTGTCAATAAATTATATTATCTATTTTTATTTGTTGATGGTGATTGTACCAGTGTGTTGAGAGATGGCGAGGGCGCGACACACCACACCCAGTCCTGTTGGGTGTGTGCGACGGGCACGCCCTCTGCCGTGAAGGCAGACCAGCCACCAACACCCCCTACAACTATCGTAGCGTTCAGCAATGATATCCAGAGAGCTGCTATGCCTGAAACATTTAAAATAACTCCATAAGAGACTAAGCAGGATTTTATAGATCATCGTTATTAGTTCTCTGATGCTGAGGCTACACTTACGCTAATAATAAGGCCGCAAAAATTACGACGGTGTATCTTAAAACCCCCGAAGTTTTGTCCGACATCTAATGCAGCGCCCCCTCGTGACTTATGCCGACAAAAACTATCGAAGAACCATCTTTGAAGTCATACAAATCGATAAGCTGACGTTTCTATAAGAATCTTGCGTTTTCAAGGAATAAAAACCTATTGATTTAGGTTTAAATTGCAAGTAAATTGCAAAAAACCGCATTACAGGCAAACATATATGTAAGCACACAAACAAACATTTTAAACGGGCTAACTACGTCGCTGTTTAAAAATACTGTTGTAATTAATGTTAATTAACGGGAGTAGATGCAGGTATCTAGGACCGACATGATCCGAACCAGGAGCATGATCGGTCTTTTAAAGTTTTGAAAGTTGGTCACTGTATAAATTAAAAAAGTAGTATAGTAGTCCACTGATCTTAAAAACAATAAAGTTTTTATGGATATCACTCCGGAATGATTCCAGTAAATATAAAACAATTTGAGCAGATATATACAAAAAATACAGACCTCAAACGGAAATCTTCCTTTTAAGGAAGCCACTTAAGAGTGGCATAACGTCATCTATGTGCAGTTGTGTTAGATTTTACACATTTTGAATTGGCTTAGTTAATAGTATGTTAGTATTAAAATGGTGGTGAGGAGGCCAGACATATCTTTTTTTAAGTAAAAATCTTCTGGCTAGCAGATGACTTACCTATCTTTCTTTCTTTGAGGATTGGTTGGCCTTGTATGTTGTAAAATGACAGATTCTCGTTCCAATCTGTGACCAGGAGTGTCGACTTTGAGAAGGTCACCGCCCACACTGCGGCTTCTCTTGTGATCCTTTGTATCTCTTCTCCTGACTAAAATTTTTTTTTTATTAAAAAAATATATATTGTCAATCTACTTAGTGCATTTTATTTTTTATTTAAAGGGTCTCTATTTATCATAATAAATTACAAATTCAATATATAACTAGACACAGTCTACTACATAGCACATCACATTAAAAATAACTCAGCAGACTGTGGCGCCTTTAGGAGTTTCTTTTCAAAATTAATATTTATGAGATACTTAGTGCATTAGTTCACCCAGCTGCACTCAGGATGAATTTTTGGATATTTCTTAGTGCATCCAAGTGTACTTCAGAACTTGCTGGTGTTGCTGATCCATGCATACTTCAGGCAATGTTTTTATACAAAACTGCATATTATTTTAAACACTAGCTCATACAAACTCAACTATAGCCTCATTCATTCACATCATTAGTTTGCTAGTGCAACAGCCAATACTCTTAAGTACAGAGCTAACTATCACACACATAAAGTTTTCACCACCAGGTTCGAGCCCACATTCTTTGGATTGGAGGTTGGAGTATGAACATAGTGTAGATAATATACACAGGTAAACTAATGAAATAAGACCAACCTTATCTCGAAGGGAAACCACCCCACTAGCAAGTCCGATTGCCAAGTGCTGTCCATTTGAAGACCAAGCACAGCATGTGATGCGTCCCGACAGCCTGTACTTCTGAACTGCCTTCACATCCATTGACCAGAAGGCAAAATCTGTGACTGCACATGAGACCAGATGCATTGTTACTGGGTTGTATGCAAGGCACTGAATGGCTTCACTATGTCTGTAAAATCATAAAGTGCTAATTAAAAGCTTTGACAGCAACATTTTCTTTTATACCAAAGGGCTGTTATGGCCGTGTACCTGTTGATATATTTTTCTAATAACAATCATTCAACCATACTTATAAACACTGGATTAATTCCTGGTCCTGGATAAAAAAAAGACTGTTATTCTAAGTCACAAACTAAAACCATTCACATTTCATCCAAATATGTTCAGCCGTTGCAGAGTTTATTAGCAACCAATATCCAAATTTTCCCATTCCTAATATTACTAGGCTCTGCCAGTGGATTCGCCGGTGTGGTACCTGGATAAAATGTAGCTCATATGTTATTTAAGGTCATGAACTAAGTCAGCAACAAACATCCAACCTTTTGCATTTATAATAATAGTAGGATTAGGATTTATATTTAAAAAACAATAGGTACTTACGCATACTTGAGCACACCTTCCATTTTACTAGTCCAAATAATTACATTCTTATCAGCGCTGCCGCTGGCAAACTTCTTTCCATCGCCGCAGTAAGCCACAGCATGTACCGCTCCTTTGTGGGCTTGCAGCAGTTGCACTAGAGCCCCATCCCGTGGATCATAGACCATCACCTTCTCTCCAGCACCCACCACAAGCTGGCTGCCATCGGGGCTGAAGCATAGGCTGTAAACACTGGAACACATACAGTAACCAGTTCATAAAAGCAGTAAGCTATATCATGTTGAATGTTGCGCACCTACTCTACAAGATGTGGAGATGTGCCAAATATAATATTGCCTCTCCTTCTTGGTATCCTCACAGATCTGCATGTTGTGGAAATGTCTGTTGGTTTTTATTTTGAAAAGGCTATGAGTAGCTAAATATAGTTAGTTTAATTAATCTACTAACCAAACTAAATATGACAGGAAGGGATGTTTGTTACCAATTTTCGTACCGGTTGAACAAATATATTCGTAGATACGAACCTTGAGAATTCTACTTTATCAGCCTCATGGATTTTGTTCACCCACTTGGGCACGGTTCTCATTTTGTCCTCGTACTTTTACTTGGTTCCGAAATTTACAAACATTTATTTTATGGAGGCAGGTGTCTTGATTGATTTGGCAACGTTGTATATTTTCCATTCAAACTTCCTAAAGTAGGACTTGTAATTTTCTTCGTTAGTATTTCTTTCCTTTCCACTTCACAACAAAACCGAAAGAAAACACAACAAACAAAACAAGCAACAAAACAAACACATGACTTGATGTTTATGTGACCTGACACTGTCACTGACATAAATGATACTCACATTTTTTTGCTCGTTTAACTGTCTGGATTCACATCCTTTTAGCCAGTCTTGATTTTTATTAATACACTGGCGCAGTGTTCCGTCCTTCTGGACGTGCTAGCAAGACAAAATTATATTTTTATTTTTTATTTTTTAATATATTTTAACGTTTAAGTTAAAAAAATTAAAGGATCCTAAAATTTAAACAATTTGTATATTTTCTTTACATTAATATTTATTATTTCAAACATCAAATCATTTATTTGCATATAATATGTGTAGAAAATAAAAGATACAGTTGGTCGTATTACTACAGTGTCTCACCATGCTCAGCTTTTTAAGCATACAAGTGGACTATATTAATACAATACCACTAATAATAATGCATTCTCACTGTCACTGTTTGTTTGTAGTTTATTTTAAAACTTCAAAGTCAGAGGCCATTATACTTTGTGCCTAATTTCTAACTGTCATGCCGTCGGTCGGCGTCTGTCACGTACGTCAAATTTTGTTGTTACCTACGTCTTGCGTCATTCATTTACCAAGCCGGGACGCTCGATTTGCGGCGGCCGGCGTCTGTTTCTTTGCTGAATCTCTATACTCTTTGTTGTAAACGAATTAACCACCATGGCATTCAAGGGCCCACCGAAACCACAGAAGGTGATGGTGCAACCCATCAACCTTATCTTCCGTTTTTTGCAAAACCGAAGCAGAGTTCAAGTCTGGCTCTACGAGAACGTGAATCTGAGGATTGAGGGACACATTGTCGGCTTCGATGAATACATGAATATCGTTTTGGACGAAGCAGAAGAATTACACATGAGGACCAAGAAACGCCGACCAATTGGCCAGATCATGCTGAAGGGGGACAATATTACACTTATACAAAACGTAAACCCTGACGCGACTACAGTGTAAAGCTAACAATTGTTACAATTCTGTTAATTTGCTAGTTCATCTTCATTCCTAGTGATGTAGTGGTCAACAGTCCTGTATTACAAAGATTAATACTGTGGTAACCTTTCCTTGTAAACTAATGTTTACAATATCAGTCAACAACAATTAAATTTAAGATTTCAATGCCCATTGTGTTTTAATCATGATCCTCAAAAACTTGTCAGCCAAACAGTACCATAGGAAGCTTTTAGGGTAGATCTATAATGTTAATAGGAAGCACAATGAAATACCATTAAAAACCATAAAATAAAGTTAGTAATTCATTTAAAGGCACATTTTCTTTATTGATGTTATATGAATAGATTCCTTTTTTGAGTATTTACGAGGTTTAGCTATAAGTCATCACAAAACAAATTATATTTTGGTATGGAAGTATTGAAAACAGTAGGTACATGTAGTGTTCGAGGTAGCATGGGTTTAGTCTTGACAAAGAACCTGCCCAAGGAAGCTCTGATTAAGCTCATCTATGCTGACTTTGTTAGTATGATTGTTTCAAGCTAATTCCAGACTAATCTCAAGACTTATATTTTAGTCACATTTCCTTCCTTTAGAAATTATGGTTTAGCCAAAAGCCAGTTTGAGATTAGTCTTAAAGAAACAAGATTTTAACCACAGATTACAAAGCCGTATACTAAAATTTTATACAAAGTGGTTATGCTGTTTATTGCAATTAATAAATAAATAATGCTGGACTTTTCATCAAACAAGATCATCTAGCCCCAAAGAAAGCAGAAAACCACAATCATTTTGTCATAGGGCAATTTTAAAACACCTTGAAGAACATTTTGGTGGAACATACATAGCTGCATGAACCCCATTATACATCCTTGATCTATCAGTACAAATCCTATAGAATTTAACACCAACCATTTGCTCTATAAACTCATATTTGTTTTCTATTTTTCTAGAGTCCAGTTTGATAGGTTCTCATAAAAGATGTATTACCCAATTTTGACTATGATACATATTTACAAATGACTTTTTAACATTAGCCATTATGGTACTCATTTCAGGTAGTCTCCCGGAAACTACATTAGCTGGAGTAATCTCCAATTCTGGCAAGCCCTGACTTAATTAATCTGGTAAGTACAATTTCTACACACACTACTGAATTAATATTAAGTAAGACTTTAATACAGTGTTGTTAGCTGCTCCAATCCTTCTTATAACCATAGGTTCTATACAAGTTTCAACTTCCATTGCATTAATTGGTATAGATCACAATGCACTAGTGATTATTCTCAATGCCATATTTTGAATAACTCCTAAATTTTTCAGTGCATTAGGATTAGCGTTAATATAAGCTAAACAGCTATAATCAAAATGACTTCTTACAATACTTTTATACTTTTAAAATTCCCAAATTTTAATTCATTTTAAAGCTGTTTTGCATATGTAAGTACCTAATATGACTGTGGAACATTAACTTTTTATCTAAAATTACTCCTAAAAATTTCTTCTCATTTACTCTTGGTATAATTTTATTATTAAAGGGCACTTTTACTTGTGATTTATTATTGCCAATTATAAAACAAGAACTCTTTTCACTACTAATATTGAGTTTTAAGACATTGCTATAGTAACTGCGCAGTTGGTTTAGAGAATCATTCCATTTTTGATTGATTAAATTAACATTTCCATTACTATAATACATCAAAATATTATTTACAAATTGTAAAATAGTTACCTCAGAGTCTATGTATTTTAACATCTGCGAAGTGTACAAATTGTAAAAGATTGATGAAAGTGATGCACCCTGCATCAAACCCTTACTGATTCTAGACCATGTAGAATGTTATTATGCCTTACAATCAACTTACGTTCATACGAAAATTTTTATATCCATTTAATTTTATTTCCAGGAAATTCCAACTCTTACAAAACCAATACAAGTTGATGAAGATCCACATTGTCACATTCTCCCTGGACATCAAGGAATACACAAGCAGAAGTAATTTGGGACAACTGGCCTTTAATTCAGTTATTAATGATACAAAACTTTCAGAAGCACTTATACCCTTACAGAATCCAAATTGAAATGGAGGTAATATGTTATTTTTCTCTACATAATAATCTAATGTAACTTTAATAATTTGTTCTAAAAGTTTACCAATGCATGAAGTTAAAGAAATAGGTCTGTATGAGTTAGGATTATCTACTGGTTCATGAGGTTTCAGTATTGGAATTGCATTTTCCATGACTCTGGTATAAGTTGTTGTGACCATAACTGATTTAGAATTATCAATAATATATTTTTATATTATGTACATATTTCTGTAATATTTTTAAATCTAAATAAGGAAATTCATCTAATTCTGAGGTAGTGTCTTTCCTTGTGTCCAGTGAATAACAAAATTCATTCCATTTGAATGGTTTCATAAAGAAATTTGCAACTTCTGTATTATTATTTACTTAGCTCAAATATACCTTCTAAATCCAAATTAGATGTAGTAGAATGTGTAATTTTTTCAAAAATCCTGGGATTAATTCATCATTCTTTAACGGAGTTCTAATAGGAATATGCTTAAATTTAAGAATTTCATTCCATATTTTCGTAATGGTTCATACCTATAATAGTTCACAAAAATTATTATATGAACCTAATGAATCAGTAAACTCAAAATTATAATTTTTGAATACATCTTCAGACTTTAAGCAGTATTTTGCCCAATCAGCCTTATCATACATACATTTCTGTATATTATTATTCGAAGTATAATTTGTAACTGAAATAGTAATGTCAATAAAAGTGGGATAGTGGTCACTACCCAATGGGTCATTTCCAACTCTCCATTCGCAAATCGGCGCAATAAGTGAACTGACACATGTAACATCTATAGCTGTAACATTATGATGAGGGCTTTGCACTGTTGTTGGACTCCCATCATTCAAAATACATATATAAATTCAATTCATCGAAAAGGTCATAGAAATCCTTATCCCTAGCCTTTGTTGTTTGACAACCGAATGCAATATGATGTGCATTAAAATCGCCTGAAACTAAACATGGACTTGACTTGGCAAGTCTTTAATAGAATTCTATTTAATTTATGTATTCTAAATCGGTTTCGTCTATTTTGATTTGCAGGTGGGCAGTAAACGCAAACATTAGTCAACGGACCTACATCTGTTTCTACAAATAGGTACAGCTATATTTTGGATGTCTTTATAAAATCTAGTACGGTTTTAAATTTAATGGTGTCTCACAGTAAAATACCCACCCCACCATATTCATTGTCAGCGTTCTAGTATAAATCTAACCACACCTATACGTTCAAACGACGATGGGATATATCCTTATATTGCATTTTCCTCTAAACATTTATGAAGTCATTTTCAGCTGCCGATTGTTTAAACACCAACATTATTTTGTTCGCATTTATTCTACGATATTTATGTATCCCCTTCACTGCTTTAATCATCTTGGATGATAATTATCAGTTGTTTTTTTCCAAGACGTTCCTCTCTTTGTACACCCTCCACGAAGACTGGAAACTCTGAATTTGCACAATTATCGGGGTAATTTCGCTTGTAGCCTTGTTTTATTATGTAAAAGCTTATCGACACTCTCCATCACTTTCCGCCTCCATCCTTACGCACTTCAACACCAATCTAAGTTTAAATTTGTAAATTCGAAATTATTTTTTCGAAAAGATGCGATTCCCGCCAAACCGTAAGTTCCCAAGGAGAATTCCTGCAGTCATTGATGCCACTCCCAAATATGGGGTTTTTTTATAGTTATGGGGAACAATATTTTTTGGGGAGGATACTTGAAAGGATAAAACTGGATTTAGAGGGAATTGGGGTATTTATTGCTGAAACTGTTATCTGGGAAAATCCGTGATGGTTAAATCTATATTATAATAAGAATGTGACAGGTCAAATTCAGTACATTGAAGATAATTTTTTTTTTAAGGTACTCTATTGTCGAAACTTTCTTTCTGGAACGCGCATCACGCCGAAACTACAAAATGAATTCAAATGAAACTTGGCATGATTTGAGTACATACTACGGAGTAGAACATACCTACTTTTTATCCCGAAATTCAGCATGGTTCCCTTGGGAGAGCGGATGAAATTCAAAATGTGTACTTAGTTATAATTCATTAACGCGTAGTTCGATTTCATTAATTCTTTTTTTGTTAGAAAGCAGGTACCTACTTTAAAATTGTCATTAATGCGTAGTCCAAACAAAAAACAAACAAGCTCACGACTGTCTTCCCCATGGTGGACATCCTCAGATACATACTGAGTAGATCTTTGAGGATACCAGGTAGGGGGTATTAATTCTTCACGAATTAACGGTTGATAGTCAGAGGCACGTCCAAACATTACATTTGGTACATGTCCACGTTTTGCAAGCCCATCGCCGCTTATTTTGGCACATGCCTTCGAATTTTTGGTTCTAGGGTATGCCGGTTTCCTCACGATTGCGGAGACGCATTAAAGATCTCAGACAGTCTGCTTTCAGGGATCGAGCCCAGTCATCTGGCTTACTGAGAACTGGTTCGGTCTATGAAATCAGACAGGATCTCGACGATGCCTCCTCTCAACCGACCCAATCAGCATTCCGCATTCGATGACAAGGACAAAGCCAACTGCTTGGCTGAAAGCCTTGAAGCCTTATGTACCCCTAGCCATTACCCCGTTGACCCTGCTCACCTCGATACAGTGAACACCGAAGTCACGCGCCTAATTTCCCTACCCCCTCTGCTACACTGCCCCCTGTCAAAGCTTCAGAGGTAATGACGATCATCAAGAATCTCCGCCTAAGAAATCCCCTGATGCAGATGGTATCAGCAACAGAGTACTCAAGCATTTCTCTGTTCCCCTCATCTATCTCTTAGTCAGGATCTTCAATGCAGCCATGTCCTCATGTTCTGGAAGGAAACCAATGTCTTCGGTATCCGCAAGCCCGGTAAAAATGCAAATGAACCTTCTGCTACCGCGCCGCCGCTATAAGTCTCCTTAGTGACTCCGATGATCCCATCAGCACCGCTAACGCAGTGGTGACGTCATCAAGTCCCGACAAGGTAAACTCTGTACAGACATGTGGGACAAATGTTTGCATCTGCAAATATTTGTCTCGGGATCTGGGTGTTTTATATGTATAATATGTATGTATTTACAAAAAAAAAGTATTTAAGTAGTATATCAATCACGTAGTTCCCATAACACAAGCTCTGCTTACATTGGGGCTAGATAATGCTGTATGAAAAATGTCCATTACTATTATTATTATTATATACCGAGCCCGCCGGCGGGCTCGACGAATAAACACTTCCGCACACTCACTGTTCAGATATGTGCCGGGGCGTTTCTCTTCAGTTCATCACCCTGGCAACGGCTCAAGCCGAAGTCCGTACCTAAGTGATGCCCTTGTGCTCGTTGCCCCATCCTAACTTTTTACAGGCTGAGCGCCTTCTGCGCTCGCCGTAATCCGGTGACGCTGATCAAGGCCATCTGCGGCCCTTTAGTTCTTTTACTCTGTTCCTTTAGTATTTAGGAAACACTAATGAAACAGAGTATGTTTTGCTTATGAATCTTAAAGAAACTGATAAATTTAGTTCATTACAATCACTAACATAAGGTATCCATTTAGTTCTAAAAACTACCCTCTTATATCGGAAGCTAGAGAAACACTTTTATAGTGTAAAAACAGAGCCCTGGTAGTCCATTTTGCATGGATACCTACCATTTCGGTATTACAGGCAACATCCATGCTGACAAAATGGCCAACGAGGCTGTGATATGTGGAGACATTTTTCCATCAAAATTATACCCATAACATTCTTGGTCTTCCCAAGGTTTATCTCAAAAACTCTTGGAATAACGCTTGGGACGACTCCGGTTGTTTTAGAGACAAATATTACAAACGCCTTGGTTTTTTAAAATGAAACTTAGTAAACGTGCGACTACAGTTTTAATCCGAATGCGTTAGGGGCACTAATGTACCCCAGCTTATCTTGCCCGCATTAAAGTTATTTCTGATCCATATTGTGCCTGCGGAGATGAATTGGGTGACCTTAATCACATTATCTTTGTCTGCAAATTGTATGAAAAAAAAATATATATATTTTGGCAAATGCTGAAAGTGGCAACGACAGGAAGAGAAAAAAAACACGGCTATAAATACGTGGAAAATCATAATAATTTATTCTAGGCAGACCCTTCTAAAACTTAATTTGAGGGAGTTTCAATCGATTTAAAAGTGACGTATATATGCTACATTTTCGCTACACTTTGCGCGCAAATCTGACGTAAAGAAGCTTGTAGCTAAATTTTGTATGATACGTAGATACGAACCTTGAGAATTCTACTTTATCAGCCTTATGGATTTTGTTCACCCACTTGAGCACGATTATGCTACCGATACCTAACCGATAAAACTTTGTGCCTCATCACTAACTGTCATGGCGTCGGTCGGCGTCAGTCACGAACGTCAAATTTTGTCAAAACGTCATGCGGCATTCATTTTCCAAGCCGGCCGGAACGATCGATTTTGCGGCGGCGTCTGTTTCTTTGCTAAATCTCTAGACTCTTTGTCCTAAACGAAATAACCACCATGGCGTTCAACGGCACACCGAAACCACAGAAGGTGATGGTGCAACCCATCAACCTTATCTTCCGTTTTTTGCAAAACCGAAGCAGAGTTCAAGTCTGGCTCTACGAGAACGTGAAACTGAGGATTGAGGGACACATTGTCGGCTTCGATGAATACATGAATATAGTTTTGGACGACGCAGAAGAATTACACATGAGGACCAAGAAACGCCGACCAATTGGCCGGATCTTGCTGAGGGGGGAAAATATTACACTTATACAATACGTAAACCCTGACGCGACTACAGTGTAAAGCTAACAATTGTAACAATTTGAATTCTGTTAATTTGCTAGTTCATCTTCATTCCTAGTGATGTAGTGGTCAGCAGTCCTGTATTGGTATATGTATTACAAAGATTAATACTGTGGTAACCTTTCCTTGTAAACGGATGTTTACAATATCAGTCAACAACAATTAAATTTATGATTTCAATACCCATTGTGTTTTAATCATGATCCTCACAAACTTGTCGGCCAAACAGTACCATAGGAAGCTTTTAGGGTAGATCTAAAATGTTAATAGGAAGCACAAGGAAATAACATTAAAACCATAAAATGAAGTTAGTAATTCATTTAAAGGCACATTTTCTTTATTGATGTTATATGAATAGATGCTTTAGTTACGAGGTTAAGCTATAAGTCATCACAAAACAAATGATATTTTAGTATGGAAGTATTGAAAACAGTAGGTACATGTAGTGTTCAAGGTAGCATGGGTTCAGTCTTGACAAAGAACCTGCCCAAGGAAGCTTTGATCAAGCTCATCTCTTCTGACTTTGTTAGTATGATTCACTTCAAGCTAATTCCAAACTCATTCTCAAGACTTGAGATACATATTTTAGTCACATTTCCTTTAGAATTGACAGTTTAGCCAAAATACAGTTAGAGTGAGAGATTAGTATTAAAGGGACAAGATTTTAACCCCAGATTATAAAGCTGTATACCAAAATTTTATACAAAGCGGTTATGCTGTTTATTGGAATTAAAAATAAATAATGCTGGACTTTTCATCAAACAACATCATCTAGCCCCCAAAGAAAGCAGAGCTTGTGTTATGGAAACTACATGACTGGTATACTACATAAAAATATATTTATTTTTAAGTAAATTCATACATAGGTACATATTTTACATAGAAAACACTCAGACCTAATATAAATATTTTTCCAGCAGCGAACCCTCAACCATTTTGTTGTAGGTGGGCCTTCACACTTTAGATATAACTTAGGAGAGGGACAGGCCCACATTGGCTCTAGATCAAAGTGACTAGCCTATGACCAAACATGGGACATGGGCTGATAGTAAAGTGGCATAGAAAGGATGTAACATTAATGTGAGATCAGGCTATGCTCACAGCCACTAGCCAAAATAAGAAATTCTAGTCTAGGACAATTCTTAGCCCACACAGATTAATATCTAGATATTGCAATGGTAAGCACACAATTGTAATGGTGTGCTTCTATTGCAAGAGGGGCCCGTGCCAGAGGTAAATAGTGGTTAATAAGTAAGTAAATCACTGTACTGCTAGAATCTATATAGTGACTAAAACTATTGAAATTGTGGTGAGGAGGCCAGACCATATCTGTAATTAAAGTAAAATTCTTCTGGCTAGCAGATGACTTTCTTTCTTTGTGGATCTGTTGGCAATGGAAACTTTTATAAAGTAACTTGTATGAATTAATATCAATAAATAAAACCACCACATGACCACATAAACAACTATTTTATTGGAAAACAACTAGCTAAAACTTCACATATCTCATATCTACTATGAAAGAGAAAAAGCACTTTCATTTTTAGAATCACATATACCTGAACAACCAAAATTCACATTCATATCTATTTCCTATAATGAATTACTAAAATTATGATTGATAATTCCGAAACTAAAGATATTTATGACATTTCAGGCACATTATTAAAAACTAATATTATGTTTTTCCACGCCACTTCATCTCTACATGTAGTTCCAGTATCTCTAAGTAGTGGACAAACTGTAACAAGCTCTACCGTGGTCAAGTTACTTTCACCTTGATCCAGATTTGACTTGGAAACACCACATTGATTCGACTTGCAAAGAAATGACATCAGGGATATATGCGCTGAAACAACTTCGATCAATGACTTCATCCTGCAACCTAAAAGAAGTGTACTATGCATATATACACTCAATATGGTATTATGGTATATGGTATAGTGATGTGGGGAAGAATATTAAAAATGCAATAATGTGCTCTTAGATTGTGGATGCAAGCTAAATATAGACTCATGTAGAGAACACTGCAGGACCTTACAAATATTAATCCAGTCAGTATCAGAATACATTTTCGAAATTTTAAAATATGTAAGACTGCATATTAGTGGTTTTTAAATAAGAAGCAGCAATAGTAATCTAAGTGTTAGGATTAAAATGCACTTAGAAACAGAATATCACAAACTAAATTTGACAAAACACACACCTAAAATAATTGGAACCAAGCTTTATAACAAACTCCCGCTCAAGATAAAATTAATAGACAGTAATAAGAGTTTCTTTGAGCATGTTAAGTCACTGCTACTGCATAGAACCCAGTAGGTACAGTGTCAAGGATTTCTTAGAGAATGACTATAGTCACTAAAACAGTGATATTTGAAGCTGAATCCAGATGATTTTCCTATTTTGTATTTTTATTTTTTATTTTTTATGTACATTGTACAAGCTAAACTGTTATATTTTATTAATTATTTGAATTTACCAATTATACAGATGACTGGATTTTATTTGTTTTTTAATTTCAATGTATTTTTGTTTATTCTTTAATTCAACAAACTTAAATTACTTATATTAATATTATTGAAATAATATTTAAAATAAATAATACTAATTCATGTATTTTAAAATTGATGATGCATAGAATGTAGAACTTTACTAAGTAGGTAACTATTTATAATATTTTGTTAATGTGTTACTTCTATGCCAATAAATTATTCTATTCTATTCTTGTATATAAAATGACAGATTCTCGTTCGAATATGTGACCAGGAGTGTCGACTTTGAGAAGGTCACCGCCCACACTGCAGCTCCTGTTGTGATCCTTTTTGTATTTCTTCTCATGACTAGAATAAAATTTAAATAAAATGTTAAAAAAAAAATTCAATCTACTTAGTGCTTTTAGTTCACCCAGCTGCACCCAGGATTGATTTTCGGATATTTCTTAGTGCATCCAAGAGTACTTCAGATCCTTCCAACTTTATCTCGAAGGGAAACCACCCCACTAGCAAGTCCGATTGCCAAGTGCTGTCCATTTGAGGACCAAGCACAGCATGTGATGCATCCCAATAGCCTGTACTTCTGAACTTCCTTCACGTCTATTGACCAGAAGTCAGTCTGTGCCCGCACATGAGACCAGATTCATTGTTACTGGGTTGTATGCAAGGCACTGAATGGCTTCACTGTCTGTAAAATCATAACTCATAGTTTTGACAGCAACTTTTTTTTTACTTATAGATACCGTATTTATTCCAGGTTCTGGATAAAAAAGCCTGTCTTATTCTAAGTCACAAACTAAAACCATTCTTAATTACATTTATATATGTTCAGCCATTGCAGAGTTTATTAGCAACCAATATCCAAACTTTCCCATTCCTAATATTACTATTATCACTATTATCGGGGTAATTTCGCTTGTAGCCTTGTTTTATATAGGTATCATAGTTATCCGTAAGGACGCCATCACCATCACCGCCGCTCTTGGTCTCATCCTCATGAATTCTCCTTTTTTTACCTGCCTTCAGTTTTGTTACCGTCATTAAAGCATTTCCATACTCTCCATCTCCTCCACGCCTTTTCGCCTCCATCCTAAAGCACTTCAACACCAATTTAAGTTTTAATTTGCAAAATTTAAATGTTTTTTTCGAAAAGACGCGCCTTCTCAATTCCCGCCAAATCGGAAGTCACTTTTGGCGTTGCCACTTTCGGCTTGCCATTTTAGTATATTTTATATTAGAGAAGCTTTTTTTTTAAATAAAAAATTATGGAAATTTTATAATATTTATAAAACTACACGTTTATGAACATTTGACTTGATGTTTAAGTGAATTGACACTGCCACTGACATAAGTGATACTAAAATTAATACGACTGCAGACTGTGCTGCCAGATGACTGTCTAGCGTCCAGAAATTATAAAGCGAAATATTTATTCATTTATGAAATATTATTTTATATGAAAACGGAGGTTACGCCATTATTAATAATAAAACGGAAATAAATCCTTTGTCACTTCAAATTAAAATAATTCACCAAACTATAAATCATTTTAATGAATTGGGCTATCGACTCGAGCTTAGTGTCTCAATGGATGAATACCACGGCCGGTGCACCCCACCGGTGCGCCGCACAGTGGTCGGGAAAAACCTTGCGCAAGAAACGATTTTGGACTACTTGGAGTTTTTTAATATGAATGGAGTGGCCAAAGGCCACTCCGGCATAATTATTTTAAGGGCGGATACACGTTTTGGAAGTTATTTCTAAGGAACATTTTACTCTTTGCACATATGAGAGGGGAAAGGCGCCCAAGGATATACTTGTCGCGGTAAGTAACCGCGAAGTAGGATAGACGTCTATCAAAGATCACTCCTAGGTAACAGGCTGACTTAACCCATGGGATGGGTTAACCAATGAGATGGGGTTTATCCGAGAAAAGAGTACTGCTGCACTATTTATTGGATTTACCTCTATGCGCCACTTGCAGAACAAAGCATTTAAGGTGTCGAGAGCGGACGGGGCCCTGAGGGAATCCAGCTCAGATGGATCTGGTGTCTGAAAGTACCTTCGTGGAGTACCTTCCACGCGGTAGCGGAAGATTCGATTGTGGAGATAGTCTCGCAAGATGAGCACGAGTCTTTCTGACACTCCGAGTTCGGATAGCTTGTAAATCAAACCGTGCTCGTCCGGGAGGAGCCTGAACTCGTTTACGTGGGATCAGAGACGATTCAGAAGGAGTCATTCTTAAATCTTCCCCAGGGACTGAGGAGACTGATAGGGCGGTAGCTAGAAGGTTTATTTGCACTTTTGCCGGGCTTGGGGATACCGATAACAATGGCTTCCTTCCAGGCATTAGGAAATGAACATGAGGACATGGCTGCATTGAAGATGCTGACTAAGAGATAGATGAGGGGAACAGAGAACTGCTTGAGTACTCTGTTGCTGATACCATCTGCACCAGGTGATTTCTTAGGGCGGAGATCCTTGATGATCGTCATTACCTCTGAAGCTCTGACAGGGGGCAGAGGTGGAGCAGAGGGGGGTAGGGCTATTAGGCGCGTGACTTCGCTGTTCACCGTATCGGGGTGAGCAGGGTTAACTGGGTAAGGGCTAGGGGTACATTGGGCTTCAAGGCTTTCAGCCAAGCAGTTGGATTTGTCCTTGTCATCGAATGCGGGATGCTGATTGGGTCGGTTGAGAGGAGGCATCGTCGAGATCATGTCTGATTTTATAGAAAGAGCCAATTTTCAATAAGCCAAGTGACTGGGCTCGATCTCTGAAAGCAGACTGTCCCATTGACGTTGGCGGAGATATTTAATGTGTCTCTGCACCTCGCGGTGAAGAGAGCGCATTTTGAGTCAATTAAATTCGGTGGGCCAGCGGCTGAAGTAGCGGGTCGCTGCATTTGACTCCGTGATTAGACGCTTCACATCATCTGGCAGGACTTTCCGCGACGACCGAGCGCTTAATTTCCACATGGCATCATCAAACCCCAAAATATGCAAGGCTTGTGCTATGGGAACTATATCGTTATCTTTACTTCGTTGTTCAAATAGGGTTAAAACTACTCTTTTCAGATCGTGCTGTCAGACATTTTACAGGAGCAGCCTGTGGACCACTTATACTCAAAAAGCCATCATCACCTTTCGCGTCCAAAACAATAATGCTTTCAGGACGTTGTTTGGTCTCCCGCGGTTCTGCAGTACCTCCGGCATATTCGCGGAAGCGCGATTTGACGGATTCGACGCCTGCATGCACAAGAGAGTTGCCTCGACGATGAGCAGAGTGCGCGAGACCACCACCACCATCCAGAACACGGTGGCTAATAAATGGGATAGTCACTTTTGTAAAGATTTTGTTCGAGTGATAGGTATTGAAATAAGTAAATAATTACTTATTCCATCATCACCCCGAATGCTCGCTCTATTTAAGTGTTACATCAAATTATATAAATATATTTTTATGTCTAGCAAGATAGCGGAAATTAATTATTATTATTAATATTATATATGACGGATATATATACTTGTAAGTAGTTTGATTGCATATAGTTATTATATATTTAACCATCACGGATTTTCCTAGATAACAGTTTCAGCCATAAATACCCCAATTCCCTGTAAATCCAGTTTTATTGTTTCAAGTATCCTCCCCAAAAATATTGCTCTCCCATAACTATAAAAAGTTCTACAATTTGGGAGTGGTCCCCCAAATCTGGCATCAGGTTCTGCAGGAATTCTCCTTGTAGTAAAGGTCAATGGTATGCTAGAATCCAGAAAGAGCTACAAGCCAAGCCATCATAGTGGTATCATAGTGAATTGCATCGAGATGATTATGAGAGAAAGTTTACTTCCATAATTAATAGAATGCGGTTTGGACATTGCCTTACGCCGGCTCACCTGCATAAATTAAAGATACTAAGAACAAAGGCTTGCTCTCATTGTGATAGTGAAGATGCAAATCTAAAACACATAATCCAGGAATGTTCAGCATTCTCTATTCAGAGATTGGCTATGATAGCGGATAAAATGGAAGTTGAAGGAGAAGTACCCCGTCTGCTACATGACATACTTGCAAATCCAAAATTATTTCGTTCTGTGTTCAAATTCAATTAGAATACTGTTGAGAAAGTATGAAAAAAAATTTTCAGACCTCTGACTTTGAAGTTGCTAAATAAACTACAAAGAAACAGTGACAGTCAGTGAGTGAAGAATTTGTTGACTTTTGCCAGAGAACAGATAAAATCAAGATTGGCCAAAAGGACGAGAATCCAGGCCGTTAAACAAAAAAAAAAGAAGAATAAAGAATTCTCCTTGAATGTTAGGAAGTTGAATAAGTGTCAAGTCAAAAAGTGACAGAACAAATGACAAAAAAGGGGTGCCTGAATAGTAATGAAAGGGACTTGAATACCTACATTCCCAAATACTCTACATTACAAAAAACTCTCCTTTATGGCAGGTATAGAGCAGGCCAAAGACTACAATCCGCTTCAAACGATTAAACATCAAGATTGTTAAAAGCTGTGGAATTCAATGTTTTTATTTTGTCATCACAATGTCTGACACAGACTACCATAGGATGATAACGCATATCTTTGGCATATATTTTATGTCCATGCTGCTCTGCCGTCAAATTTGTCAAATGCGGGAAATTTAATTTCATTGAAAACATTTAAATAAGTAAACTATACCTACCAAATACATAAATAAAATAAGGTTTTAAAAGGTACAACCACAATAAGGTTTGTAATAGGTACCACGTAGCGTAGGTGTTAGGTACCTGAATAATGTGGAGAGGTGTTCAATTTGTGCCATACAATATCCCAACAGAAATATTAGTGAGGATGGTCCTGCTGATCGCCGTTTATATCATGCACGTCCACATAGAGCCACACGTGCAAGAAATCACGGAGTTAGAACTACTACACGACTACAAGCGATCTAGAAAAGAATCGCTAATACCTCCATGGCTCATTGTACTCCTAATCGTCTGTGTGCCTCTGGTGGTCCTATCATCGCCGTCATTGGTAACTGGAAGCTACTTGGATTTGACCCAGTCGCTACTAGCTTGGACGCTCGCGTGCACCATTAACGCCTTCATAACGGAGACAGGGAAGCTAATAGTCGGAAGACCGCGACCAGACTTCTTTTACCGCTGCTATCCTAATGGAAGGATAACCGAAGATTTAAGATGTACGGGGGTGTACAAAGATGTGTTGGAAGGAAGGAAGTCATTTCCAAGCGGGCATAGTAGCTTTTCTTTCTGCTCGTTGGGTTTTTTAAGCATTTGGGCGTGCGGAAAGTTGCGTGTTCTATCGCGGAATCGTGGAGAAGGATTGCGGGTGTTGACGTGCCTGATGCCTTTGGTCGTCGCTGGCGTGGTGGCCCTGAGTCGCTGCTGCGATAATCATCACCACTGGGAGGACGTGTTTGCCGGTTCGATAATCGGCTTCACGTCATGTTACTGCTGTTACAGACAATATTATTATGAACTCGATTCAGAGCAGTCTGGTAACCCCTATCTTAGGAAAAGCGAATTACGGAATACCGTATCATGTGAAGAGTGTTGCACGAAAGATTTAATCGAAACCTCTTCATTATGCAATAATAGTTTAAAGAGCAATAAATACAATTGATCTATTTAACGCAGTTATCTTTAGAACCTTATCTCTTTATCTGCCTGTCACAGAGTGAGATCCAAAGATGGTGAAAGGATTCAAGGTGCACTTTGAAACAGTTCGCATGCCATAATAAATTTTAAAATATTATGTGTACGCCCACTTTATATTTTTGTGAACATAAGTAGGTACTTACTTAAGATTTTCATAGATTGACCAGGAATGTCATTATATTTATTTGTTTAAATATTTGGCGAAGTGATGGCAATCGCGAACGAAGCTAGTATTTAAATAAAATGAAAGCAATCACTTGTAATATAACATTTAAGTATTTACTTATATCTACGTTTTAAATCGCTGACATTTGTTAAAACGATGGGCGTAATTTACTTCATCTCAAGTCTGTTTAATTCTCTTTTATATTTGCGATTACATACTATGATGTTCCATTTTCGGCTACTAACTTCAAACAAGGAATTTTGGCTTCTCTTGTCTTGATACTGTGCCTCTTTTTTAAATTAAATTAATCGTTTTCAATTTAAGTTAATTCTCTAGCTGGACATTTAATTGGGGACATTAAAGTAAAAAGAAAAATAGAGTAAAATTCATAAATAATAATCTGCAGTATTTTCTTAAAAACCTTACCTTAAAATTGAGTATTGCCGGTAAAATTAGTACCCAGTCGCAATATCACCTTGTATTTATATTGGTCTAAATTACCCTGAACTTCCTCACAGGTCCTACTCCACGTCCAGAAAATGAACCCTAAATTGTTATGTTTCCCGGCGGTGGAGGTGGTTTTACCTGTTGTTTTGTGAATCTCGGATTCATTTCTGCTTTTGCAGTACGCCGTACGTATATTAAAACAGCCTAAACACATATTTCTTACCTAACCAATGGTTATCATTATATCTTCTTGGGGAGTTGTTTTATAGATATTTTTATTTTGGGCACATTTAAAGTTGTGTTATTGCGCTTGACTGCGTTGGACAATTTAAATAATCTGCTCTCCTTCGGTATGACTACCCATGCTCGACGACTTCATAATATTTTTTCGTTGTGTTGCATCAAAATTTGTATTTCTGCCCATTTTTATTCAAAATACCTTTTCAAACTCAAAATTAAAAAACCGGATCCTCGCCAAAACTACAACCCGCCCAATTTTTAAATTCTTAGTGTCCCTAATTACTTAAATGCCAGCCAGCATTGTATGAACAAATAGCACTGCTTAATCTATCAGCGATACTGTAAAGAGGACTTGTTATTGTTTTTATAATCTGACACATAAATGACTAATTATTAATTATTTTTACATGTTCAACTTCGAAAAGAAAAATTAAATTCACAATTTGGTTTAACTAGAGTGTCCCTAATTAGTTGACCACGGCTACTAAGGAAATAAGACAGAATATTCTAATTAGCTAGATAACTGTCGTTACGAGCCCTTTATTTTTCTAGGTACTTCATGAGGTCGCAACGATATACCAATCTATATTAATCATATGCATTGAAATAATAAGATAAGGTTCATAACTGATATCTTCTAACATGGGGACTCTGTTTGTTTGTTTGTCTAATATTCAGCTTTATTCAAGTTATGGTCTGTTACTATAATCTTTGATTCAAAAGTTTAATAACAAATCCACCTCCTGTAAAAATTGAAAGCCCATGATCTTACCAGTAGCAAAATCATGGGATTAAACATGATCTTAAGTCTTATTTTGTTCTCTTAAATTCAGCATACACTGGCTCCCATCAATCTAGGATCCTCATCCTTTTATTGCCTTCAATGCCGACTCAAAGCTCACAGGCTGTGATCTATCAGCCAGGACACTCATAACCTTTATACATTTACATGCCGACTCAAAGCTCACGGGCTCTGATCTATCAGCCATGATCCTCAGCCTTCTATGGCCTTCCATGCCGACTCAAAGCTTACAGGCTCTGATCTATCAGCCAGGATCCTCAGCCTTCTATGGCCTTCCATGCCGACTCAAAGCTTACAGGCCCTGATCTATCAGCCAGGATCCTCAGCCTTCTATGGCCTTCCATGCCGACTCAAAGCTTACAAGCTCTGATCTATCATCCAGGATACTGTGACCTGCAACCCAGATTAGATTCCGGTATCGTGGATTCTTTCTTTCTCTACTAGGAATCTAAATTCTTAGCTGGACATTTGCCTCAGGACTACACCTAGCCAATTAACTCATTTAATCACTGGATCATTAGATCTTGGAATTCCTCCAAAACCAACTGTATTATCATTTAGCACTGTAACCACTTTAACAGAAACGTATTATTATTTAGAGCTTTAGAAACTTAGATTTAAAACTTAGCTTTTGTGTGCACGAGATAGTACAAAAACAATCCCGCCATAATTATGTAGGGGAAGTCAATTGAATCCAAAGTATCTTACCATAGATATTGAAGATCTTTTCAGTGTTGCTATCCACAATATTTACAATTTTAGAAAACAAACGTACAAATAGTAGGTATGACTAGATCACTTTATGACTAAACCACGATATGACTACAAGGCCAAATAGCATACGACTATACTATAGTCGTTACGTTATTTGGCCTTACAGCGATCTAGTCCAAACGCAGTGTAGTTCTTACGCGATGTAGTCATAAAGTGATCTAGTCATACCTACTATCTAGTCAAATCGAGATGTAGTCATAAAACTTCTAACCCGTAAAGGTGTGCTTGGTTCTACCTAAGCCTGTTTATGGCGAACACTAGTTCTATAGACACAATCCTGATTGGTCCAAGATACTTTTTATGTCATCTATCACGTATGCATATGTCCGGCAGTGAACTTCTAGAGGCTGTTGATGATGATTTATTTATATCAAATTACAACCATGATATAGTACTCGGACAATGTATAACTCAAACCACTAGGTTTTACTAGGTTTTACCATATAACCTAAATATAAATTGTACGCACTAGCTCTAGTGTGTAAAACTTTACATTCTTAAGATTCATACCTAAATTAAAAAGAAAAGCATGCAGTGTTAAATACAATTCGTTTATTAGATACATTTTAGAACATGGTACTCCACAATATAATTTTTTAGGTAGTTATCACAAAATATAGGTGTAAAATATGTAGCGTTCACATTCTTGACTTGTCTGCAAAATAACAAAACAGATTATTGTGTGACATCGGTCTATTAAGTAGGCTGTTGGTACGCGCCGCCAGGCCGGCTCGTGTACCGCGACACGCCAATATGAGGCTATGTTGGTGAATTAGGTACACCATTGCTCGCATTGACGACGTACCAACGATTTAGTTCTCTTACGGTTCTCCCTCTAAGCTCGGCTTAAATAGTTTACATGTTACAAGTGTGCTTGAGCACATTCAGAGGTCCAACCAGTTGGACTTCGAGCCATTGGTAGGGACACTGGTCCAATTATCAATTTTGTTTAACTATAACTCCATAGCTATACCTTAGACCCGAGGTCCCACTGCTAGCACCCGTACATTGTCTTGGACTTCGTTCAACTTAGGCCACCATACAATAGCCAAAAACTCCCGACATTTTGCTTTCGCCTCGATGTAATAGTTGCCCATTCGGCACGTCCAAAATAAAATAACAACTTAGCTGATTCAAAAGGTTAAATTCTATATAAATGAGATTAGTCCACAAATTTGCGTTAGCGAGAAAGTAAAACTAAGCGTGAGGTATTTGTCTAGAATACTCTGCTCATTAATGTCACTGAGTGATGAGAAACACTCTTAAGTAAATCGCCGATAATCAACGAACACGTAAAAAAATACCTAAAATAATATTTTTTACGTAATTTATATTTAAATTTTATTCTTATGACCTATGCATATTTGTATTTTGCGTTAAATGATACGGTTTCGAATGGCTTTTTACCAGTAGCTACAATGCGACTTCATTATATACTTTAAGACCTCTCACAACATAGGTACTTTTTAAGATTTACAAACATTCTGTTTTATAAAATGATAGATAAAAACTATGTATGAAATATTTTTAATTAATAACTTCAAATAGCAATCGTTTTAAAAAACTCGAGAAAGATCTATTATCCAAATATACAACGTTGTCCGTCTTACTTATAAACATAATTTAGCGTCAAGCGTGGCCTACGCTTACTATGAGTTAGGTAGGTTTACCATGAGTTTACACATTTAAAACTCAACAGCGACTTTAGTTACAAACATGTATGAAGACATGCCTCTAGCGGATAGTTGGGGTACTAAAATTCTTAGTATGAGCACAGATATTATAATGAGTCACTACTATATTCATATCTAGATGTATCTAGAAAGGTATGAAATGCATTACAATGATTCAGATGGTAAGCGCGAGTTTGTTACATCTAATTCGTCAGATTTGGAAGTCTAAAGCGGCCAAGGCTCAGCACCAGGCGGTCAATATCGACTTTTAGAAAAAGGCAATCGGCTAGTTTCGACTTTGTAGAGCGTCTTCTCTGTCACTCATGCATGTGTGTAGCTGATTGCATTGTGCTATGGAAGATATGCTCTGCAAATCAAAAGGTAGTTGATTATGGCAGACGGTCTTTTTCTAAACGGTGTGCAATAGTCACGGCCTAGTACTGTTCTATAGCTGTTTACTGCTAAACTAGGTTTTGTAATAAGACTGTATGTTTCATTTTACAAATAATGCTGTTGTCTTACCAAAAACACATGTGCAGGAGTATGCCGGTACGCATCAGATAATGTATCATACAGTAACAATTATCCGCAAATCATTGACATCGTAGCGAATTAAGTCTGTAATGTAATCATGTTCATATAAAAATAAATGCATTATTAAATGTCTTCAAAAATCAAGTTAAGTGCCCGAAACCTACAGTTTACTGGAATAAGTACATAATAACACATTAATTAATTAAGTACTGATTAAAATAATTCATTACATTTGATTAAAATATTTAGATAAAAACTATATAAATTGAAATTTTCTAATCAACAATATACTATAAATACATATTTAGTAATTTAACTTGTTCTTTTTTCTAAACTACGACTTGTATATTTAAAATATTGTAGAATATAGACATATATTTTTTTATTGTTCATTACATCACATATGCATCATTATCCTAAATGATTTGAACTAAGCCACCCACGTATTCACAAACAATATAAGTTTACTGTATTTTCTTTATAAAAAATGTTTAACACCAAATACAGAAACTCATTTAACAAAAAGTTAACGAAACTCAATCACGACCTAAAGACGATAGGAAAATTACAGCTATTAGAAAATGCATTGCATATAAGGCATCTATTTCAAACTATACTTAGATCTTGAGCAGCGTTTCATAATGCCAGAGCGTTTCTGTAAAACCTGATACATGTTTCACTGCAATAGTTAAAAGCTCGTGGTAATGTTTCCAAAAACATTTACGTGTGATTTTGCAGAAACCTGCAAATAACTTCTATGTGTATACATAGAAGAGTTATTTGTGTAAACAACTGGAATGCCCGTGACTTTGTCGCGATACGTTTTTGCATACAAATAGCAGCTTCTAGGGATTGAATTTTAGATATTCCATTTCTACTGCAACACCACACTTTTTTTTGTGTTTGTAATTATGTTGTTAGGTGAAAGTTCATATGGGAGTATCGGTTTTTTATCGGTATTATACAATTTTCATGTAACAATAAGTGGCGATGGTTATCCTGTCACATGGAATTATAACTATTATACAAAAAGTAGTCTTGGACTGGACTACTCTCACAAATCAACATACCTAGTCAGATTTTGTGTTTAAAGTGAATACGTGGCTCTGTGCTATAAATAATGAGAATATATTCCTCATAAAAATTATATCGAGCGACAAAATATGCCATTCAAGCTCAAGAACTACAAAATACATAACTATATAAATGCTTAACAAGTTAGGATTATGCAATTATAAAATGTAACTTGATTTCTAGTACAACTATCCTAAAAAAGAGGCAGCCAAAGATCGCTCTGGCTATGTTGATGTTTGCATTTGTTTGGTTTAGTGGTAAGATGGAAGAATTTATTAACACAATTTTGGTTGTAGTTTAGAATTTCTAGACTATTTCGTCTTGCCATTCGCGATTTTTTTTTCTCCCTCCAGAAAATCTGTATCATACGTAACCTAAATATTTTATATTATGCCAAATAAATACTTTCATTTCATTTCGTTTTTGGCGATTTGGTTAAGGAGTTTTATATTTGGGGTCATGATACTTCATAATTGTAAATTAGACTAAAGGGATATAAACTTTTTGAGTAGAATATATGCAAATGCGCTCTTAACATAGCTAAAGCAATAACGCTTTGATTGCCGCATCCCGAATCATGATGCTTTCACACTGCGATTAGTAAAGGTATTAAATCAATAAAGTGAATGAAAAGAGTAAACTTATTTGTTCGAATGAATGAATTATTGGATTAAATTGACGAGCATGTTATTGCCCCCCCCTAGTGACTTGTGTAAAAACTTATCTAAGAACCACTCTTGAATTCATACAAGACAATTGCAAACAAAACCGCATTACAATCGTTTGGAAGAACAATTGTAACAAACAAACGCATATACTAGCTCCATGCTTCGCGGGTAGACAAGTTTTTTCACTGAATCACTGAAATTAAATATTATTTACTTGAACTAGCCGCAGTATAGTAGCAGGAGACTCATTTTTTTTCGAGAATAGAAAATATCACAGTTCATCTTTAACCTTTGCGTGTGATTTGCAGAAGGCCAGCATATCGTCTGCGGACCTGTCTCCACCGTACTCCGCGAGCACCTTTCCGTTAGCGAATATCTTGAAGGTGGGCAAGGTCTGTATTCCGGCGATGTCGGCCACCTTCGGATTCTCAGCTGCGTCCACCGCAATGGCCTTCACGGGAGCGTTGTCTGTTTTAAGAGTGGTGCAAACCTTGCTGAAAGCTGGTTTAACTGAGGTGCAGTGTCCGCACCCTGAGGAAAAAAAAATACGTCAGTTTTGAATAAATCTTATATAAATGACAATCAATTGCCGCATGTATGAAAGATCACTTAAGAACGGCTCGACCGTTTGACTGATTTTTTGTTATGTTCGTAATTGCCAGGACAAGGTATGAATGAAAGTAAAATTTTGATGACCCGACTTCGCACCTCTTGCGTCTCAGCCGGCTACTCGGTCGCCGCGCCGCCAAGGTCGTTATTTCATGCCATATTATTTGGTCAGTCTCAACTCATCATAGGCGCTCGGTTCGGTTCAGTATTTAAGGTTCCGAAACTAAGCTTTCAAATAATTTACAATACATTCAATACATTTGGGTGTTTTCTCTCACCGCACAAAGCCCCCTAGTGGATTATCATTGAAGAGATATAATCTATTTAATGTCACCCTTTAATGCAAAGCACAGCAATGCGAGCTCAACTTCTTGCCGACAGAAATCGATAATTTAAAGTAAAAGCAGCGAAAGTACTCACAACTGGCAAAAAACATGACGAAAGTCGGTGTAGGCGAGGCGATTATCTGTTCAAAGTCATCGTCGAAAGCCAACTGCACGTTTCCACCAAAGCCGGCCTCCTGTGGCGTCTTGGCCGCTTTCTGCGATGTCTGGTGGCCCATCTGACTGTGGATGAAAGAGACGAAATCTGCCTCCTGGAATTAAAGGTAAGAACAATATTAATAATAATGCTGGCCATTTTTCACACGGCAAAGCTTGTGTTATGGGTATTACATGACTGATATAATACTATATATATTTTTTTTGTAAATACATAAATACTAAACATGGAAACACCCAGAAAAATATTTGCAGATCATACAAACATTTGTCCCGCGGCGGGAAATGAACCCGCAACCTTCTGCGTCTCAGGCGGACCTTCGCCCACTGCTCTAAAGAGGTCGTCTGTAGCGCAGTACAGAATGTTATAATGCGTAGAAGCACCGCGGCGAACATCCCCGACGCACTGTAGAACTGGGCCAGCCCCACCACCACCCTGAATGCGTATGTACGCGCAGGCTGTGATTTATGATTGGCGTACTTTCCGTCCGCCGGTGTAGTCCGCGATCTGCTTGTTGAAGTAGCTGAAGTACTTGAATGTGGGGTATGAGTTGACAGCGTGCTCGCCGCACAGCGCCTGCGCCTCGGTGCAGTCCACAGCCGCGAGAGCCACCAGCAGCTCGTCCGCGAACCGCTCAGCCGCCTTCACGAACTCCGGCTTCGTGCTCTTGCAATGCCCGCACCCTGAAACCGCGCATAAATAGAACATTAAAAAAATACAGATGAAACTAGCGTTTGTATGAAACACATTAGCTCGATCATTTTTTGGTCTCCACGAAATGCCCTCTTATTTTAACTTGATACTAGCCTATGCCACGATAGATATTTATTGCTTGACCTTATGACTGTAACAACATCAGGTTACATAAAAAGGTACTTATATGTATACATTATATTATGTCGGTGCCAAGGCGAGCGGTTCGATTTCAGGGTTATTCTGTCAGTCTGGACAGTCGTACGTGTGGATTGGAGGACAGCGATCGACCACACTGGTTAGGGTCTTTGGAAAATTGAGTTTTCCAGTCATAATAGCAACGTGTCGGTGTATGGGTGATGATAATGGGTGTATACGAGCAGTGTGTGTAGAGGCCAGGATGAGGTGTGTTGTTGTATGGGTGATGATAATGGGTGTATACGAGCAGTGTGTGTAGGGGCGAGGGTGGGGGTGTGTTTGTGTGTGTGCTATTGTGCGACAGGGGCAGGTAGTGATGTACATACAGGGGGCGTAGAACATGACGAGTGCGTGCTTGATCTTGCGCAATGTGTGGCGGAAGGTATCGGCGTCGAGGTGACGCACGTCGGACGGCTCCTCGGACCACGGCTTCTCGGGCGGCGGCGGCGGCCCGGGTTCTCGTGGATCCTGTACACAGACACATCACATTACCACACATTATTATAAGGTTTAAATATGTTTGTTTCACTCATTAATTGGCACGTGGCGGCCACGCTACGTTTGATTAATTATCAAAAATAGATCTGAATAAATTAAATAAACATAATTGTTTTTTTCCGAAGTGCTGTTTTTATTTTCTCAATTTAAAATTGCAAAATATGTGACGCCAAACCAGGGGTGAAGGATCACACACTTATATCCACCTGTGACAAGGACGGCGGCAGGGCTTCAAAAATCATGAAATTCAAGTGACGTAATTTATAACGGCCCCTCAAAACATGCTAGGTTTCTGTACGTGAGCGGTGTGAATTAGAAATGCTCAAAGTTAACTCCATTTGATTTGATTTATCGCCGGAGCGTGATGGCATGCTTTCGAGCGCTCCGTCCGTTGACGGTTAGAGTCGGATCTCAAACCGCTTATAGAAAAATCATCAATAGCACCACTGTAACATTTGGGTTCAACATGCGAAAGTAACCTACGTTCTAGAGCCCGAAGGCAATGTGACAAATAAAGGACAACTCTCCCCACACTGGCTCAACATCAGTAACAAGTATGGTCGCCTTGGAAACCAAGTCACTGACGTAACGCAGGATGACCAAAAAAACAGCTAGTACCACAACGATTCTCAATCATGGACACCCGCATACATACTTAGTGCGCAGATCTTTGAGCATACCAAGGAGGGGGTAGCCAGAGATACGTCCAAATAATAAATTTGGCACATGAACGCGTTTTGCAAGCAGTTAGCATTCACAAAAGTCCCGACTCACCTTAATGAAGCTAACAATCTGCTCTTCTTGCCTGGCATGGCCGGCATCGTACTTAAACTCGCCCTTGGTGAAATACTTCAGTGTAGGGTACCCTTTAACGCCGAACCGGGAACCTAGGTCCGGGTGCTTCGTCGTGTCTACCGCTGCTAGAATGCCATTTATCTGCGGGATGATCAATCAAATCATAAATGAAAAGGGTATTTCATACGATAACAAGTAATCCTACAACTAAGTTTGAATGTCTCCCGATATTTCGACACAGTTGCATGTACCTTGATCACGGGAGGAACTAAAGCCTTGCGGGTTTTAAATGTTATAGTGGCAGATAAATCGATCTACCCTCTTTTATCTATAAGTAATATTATAATAAAGAATTATAAAATCTGTGACATAGGTAACATTTTATCCTGGTGGAGGAAATTAGTGCAGCATCACACAAGGAATACTAGCTTGGGTAGCAATGTTATCCATCAAGGAATATCATGTATTAGGATTTAAATGATAATAATGTTTGTTTGTACATATAACTGCAATCTTTGTGGAATACAATTAATTTCATTTTTTTTTTTTACATTCATCTAACTAAAGTGTCCAACACGCATACGGCCCAACTTTTGGTAAGAGATCACCGTAACCAATGATGACACCAGAGGCTAGTATTATATTATCTGTGCTAGAGGTATCATTCCGACCCTGAGAAATAACGGATGAAATATCACGTGTGCCTGTAATTTCACCGGCACCCATACCCTTCTAACCGGATTTTATCCTGGCCCATGCAAGCTGTGGACAGAAGTGGTAGTGTTACCTCTTCAGCCTTGATTCTGAAAGCAGCCTTTTCAAACTCTGGCTTGATACGTTTGCAGTGTCCGCACCAAGGCGCGTAGAACACCACCAGCGCGTGTTCAGCTTTTGACAGCACACTATCGAAATTTGCTCCTGAAAGAATAGACAAGAGTCAACGTTTATTTGGCAGAAACAATGAAAATTTCATAACAACACATATGCCGACAACTAAAAGTAGAGGTAGGTACCTAATTAAATATAAAACAATAACAATAAAATTGTTTATCTCATGCATCTAAAAAGGGTACGGCTGTACCAAAATGGTGTTCAACTTGGCATGTGTTGGATGTGTTACCATCACCCAACGCTGTAACCAAAAAGTGTAAAGGAAAGTGCAGCATTGAATCGAAAGACAGTTATTAATGTCTGGAATACGATCGTATTTGCTCCAGGGCCGGTGTGATCCTACCTAAGTTTGTATTATGAGAATATGTCCGACCAACTTTATTCTGTAATGAACCGAATCAGCGATAGAAAAGGCGTCATGTGTTAGCGAAGACTGTGAGGATGTAAACTGACCTCCGAGTTATAGTTTTTACATAGTTGGGAGGATGGTGGACAGCCACACTGTGCAAAACCACTGTTGGTGGCAGGATTTATGGCAACAACCTCAATTTATTTTTACAGGCACTCTCATAGTTATATGCCGAGATCGTTACCAGCAGTATCGTGGCTATCAGGAATAACTAGTACCATGGCACAACATGGCCACAACATCCAGACCCGGAACAAATATCTGCACAACATACAAACATTTGTCCCGCAACGGGAATCGAACCCACACCTCTTGCGCTGCACATCACCGAGGTTGAGGTCGAATTTAGTTTCAGCTTTAGTTAATTAAATTGTTGTAATTGTAGGAACAAGTTTTTTTTTGTAAAAGTGATAAAATATTCTTTGAACCCTGGTCTCGGGAGATTTTGCTGCTTTCACACCGCGGCTAGTCAACATGAAAAACAATACAATTTAATATAATAATAATAAAGCTGGGTATTTTCCACACATCTAGCTCCATAGTAAGCAAAGCTTGTGTTATGGGAACTACATGACTGATATACTACTTATATTTTTTTTTTTAACTACATACATTTTATACATGTATGTATTTCCAAAAGTCTATTCTAAAGTCGCGGGCGGTGCTCATTCATGATGAAAAGGTACTAAATTTTACTAGCTACGAATAGTCAGCAAATCGGCAAAAAAAATATAGTGAGCTGTTTTTAAATTTTAAATTTATATCGATATTGTTCAGTTACTAATTATAATCCAAGGAGATGCCATACAAGCCAGAAGATAGTTATTTTCTCTACCTTGTTACAGTCATCAGGTTATGTCTCATAATGTAACATGCAGTAAAATAGCAATGTTTTTGTAAATTAGCTCTAGGATGAACTGGCTACAGTGTGATATATAAGTTATAGATTTAAGAAACGCGACCGGTTAGGTAAGCATGCTATATTTGTCTATAATTTCACTTCATATATAATTCAATTAGCCTTTTAACACTTTGCACAAGAGACCTAACACGACAGAACGAACTAATTTGAGCAATGAAGTTGTGACAAAAACTTAGATTAAAAATAACGTAACAAGTTAACCTTTCAATAATTTGCGAAACAGATAATTATATAATTGCATAATGGTTATGGTGAATTCAAATATTTTACATAATGCTACAAAATACGAAACCAGTTTATTATTTTGATACAAATCTTTCAGAAAAGAAGTTGTCATGATGGCAGAATTCTGTGACAGACGAAATATCAAAATAAACATATCTCCTCAAAAGAGGTCAGCTTCTATTTTCTTAGGTAAGATTGTTTTTAGATACGGCTCCTTAAAAATCTTCGTCTAACCTATGATAATAATAAAGCTGGAGAGCTTGCATTTTTTGTTACTACAAGACGGATTTAAAAAAAAAAATTGCATTTGGTAGCCCAATCCATAAGGAAAGTTATATGCTAACATCACGCTACGGCCCTTAGGATCCGAGCAAAAGAAGTAATAGCACGGACGGGCGATGCGATGGGCCTTTAAACAGTTGAGCTTAACAGTTCTTTATTTTCTGCTGTTGAATTTGAAATTACATACCAGAAAGAGACAATGTGTTAAGTTAATCAAATGTTTCATGATCTTTGAAAGGGCCCCGTCAGTCTGACCCGGTGGGGCGGTGGCGACCAAAGGGGAAAGGAAAAGACCACCGCCACCGCACCAGTTGACCGGGCCCTGATTCCTGTGTGGATTTAAGCCGATTCCTCGCATCCAATTCTACATGAACCGCACAATAACATAGTAAACAAACCTGACAGGTGAATGACGTCAGAATCGTCGGACCAGCTCTCGTCCATCTCTTTCTTTTTGCTCTGAACCTGCGCCGAGGGGTCGCGCATGAAGTCGACCATCGCTTGCCGCTTGTTCTCGCCGTAGTACGGGAAACGGAACTGGCCCTTCCTGGAAATGAAAGTGAACACTTTACGGGCGCCAATAAAAGGCCATTTTCACCCGTGAGAAAAAGGATGGGAACAGATGGTTTAGATGTTAATGTCATCTATCGCAACACACAAACTACTCGTTTCCTTCCATATATTTGAGCAGTTAATATAATGAGAAGGGGAAGGGGCAAAAACAGTGGTTTAAAAAGTGCCAACATAGGTCAGTAAAGGGCCGTTTCGTGAAGTTTGACTTTATTTGTATTACTAGATGGAGCTGTTAATGCCAGTGATGATTTAAGGCCCAGACACACTGACGTGATGGCGGTGGCGAGAGAAAGCTTTATCAAAGTTCGCGTGAAAGTAATCCCCGCCACCAATTCAGTAGGATATTTCAATTCAATTGACTTCAGTTTGACCGGTCCTTTTGGCTTCTTGAAACTAGTTAATTAATAAATGCAGAAACAAAAAGTCGACCTCATTGGCGCTGTAGGCGAGTAACTGGCTGAGAGCAAGAGCTGCGGGTTCGATTCCAGTTTCGGATGTTAGCATGTTGTGATATTTGTTCCGGGTCCGGATATGTGGTACCATGGTACTTGTAATTCTTGATACCCCACGATACAGGGAACCTTAATGTACATTATTATTATTATTGACTAGGCTAAACATTTATTTAAAGTTTAATACTTTCAAAGTATACGATATATTAGGGTATTTTATTTATATAAATATAAGCCAAAGGTACACTCACTCATAATAATACAACGTCGGGAATCCAGTTATGTTGTGGATTTGTCTAATTTTAGCGTTGCCTGGTTTCGAGACATCAATCGCCGCTAGCAATGCCTCGCCCTGGAATTGAAAATATCAGTTCTAAATATTGTTATAATACAACAAAGTTCGCCACCAACTGAGATCCTTTAGGAACCCTAGTCTTTGAACGTCTATGCCTCTTATTCATAAATCACCCACTAACACTAGCAGGTCGATAACCCTAGCCTTTTCTTTGTTTAGTGTCCTTTTCTAACACTAAACAAAAGATAGACGCAGACAACTTTTATCAGGCTGATAAAGTTGTGGAGTGATTATGAATAAGGTAGTTTTAGTATTAACCTACCTATCTAGCAAGTTTCATCAAGAATGAATAAACGATTCAGCAGTTAGTCTCCATTCCAATACAGTTTCGTCCAATCTCGAATGTCAACGTCACATTTAAAGCAATTGCACGAATTTGATCGTAATCCCGATTTCGATCAGAATCGAGTGGCTTGCCTGCAATGTAGGCATCTAGGCAGCTATGATACATAGTGGCCGCATAGGCAACTCGCTAGGCGCTTAGTTTGGCTACTGTTGTGAAGCAGATACTTAAAAAAAAATGACAAAGTGACTAGACCAGATAAACTAATTAGATTCAGGCTAATTCGGATGCGATTCAATTCATGTCCCAGATGGTATCTGATTATGGCTGATGAGTCGATTGCAGATAAAAACTATACCAAAAATAAATATTCTTATTCTAGAAAAAAATAAAAATAAACAGGCGTTGATAAAAAGTCCAATATGAAATTCCATTCCCCATTTTACCATAAAATTTAAATGGTACCCATTAAAAAAATAATCTAAATTGGTTCACCATTGGCGAAGATATCGCGTAACAAACAAACAAAAAAAACTATAAAGATGAATTGAGAATGTACTCCCTTTAAGAATTAGGTTGAATTAAAAATAAATTGGAACCCAGGGTGATAGTATCCATGTATCCGCAGACCTAGGTATTAGCTTACCTTCAGATCGGTAGCTGCCTGAACATATTCTGGCTTCATAGTCTTGCAGAACCCGCACCAGGGAGCATAGAACATTATCATGGACTTCTTGTTAACTGCAGCTCCTTTCTTCAGGAACTTGGTAAGAGCCTGAAAAATACCATAAATTACAACCATAAGGTATACATACAACAGTCACATACATAAGTCTAATAAACCACTTGTTCATACAAACAAACAAACAAGTTTTTTCTAAGGTAATTTTTTGACCACAGCCCACTTAATGGAAAGATGGAAGTAAAGTAAATTTCGATTGATCAATTAACCCAGAGTTCTCCGGTGTTTCAAGATGTTGGGGAAGATGCACAATCCACCCCAATGCAGTATGTCCGTGCAGATGTTAATTCCCCCACTTACAATTCCAATTAGTGACTACTAATTGGATTTGAAGACTATATTATATTTATCACCTGGAAAGACAACAAATTCCATTCCTTTGCTGTGCCCAAGATGCAGGTTAACTTGAACAGGTTTATCCAACATCAATAAAAAAAAAAAGGCCTAATACCTTACTTGTTCTTACCTAATAATATCCTACTTGTTCGTTTGTTAGTATGAGCAAGAGGCCATTTTTAGTGTTGGAGTGTTGATACCAACCAAAGGCCTCGATATGGCTTAATAACTAGTGACTGCAATCTCAACTATTTTAGCCATCATTCAAATAATTATATGTTTAAGTAATGTTCTATAAAAGGAGTAGAACTAACCTCTCCATCATTAAGATGATAAATATGTTTTGCTGAGGGATCCTCTTCCCAGGGCAGATCCCCCGTGGGATCCCTCAAGAAGTTTGACATGGAACTCTGCGTTCCACTTCGTTCATAATCCTTATGGAACTCTCCATCTTTGTAATGCTTTATGAAGTAGGGCTTGTGTGAAGCTACTTTTAATTTCTTACAAAGTTTCTTGCCTTCACTGTAAAGATTAAAATATAGAGAAATAAACAAACTTTTAAATATAATCAAATCAAATTGTATTTGTTTTGTAGATATAGGTATGTACCTATATTTACAAAACAAATACATACCTACCTATGCAGGTAGGTAAGGTAGGTTGCATAATAGAGCTCCTCTATTCTGCCAACAGGGTAGCGTAAAAAAATATAAATTTCTTATCATGAGCATAGGGCAAACAGCTCTCTAACAGATTATTTTAAAATGTATTGCAGTTTCTGCCCCACTGGCATAACAGAACAACAGGGTTGTAATGCTATAGAAAAATGTACTTTACCTGCTGTTGCAGTCAATCATCACAAGTGTGGCTTGACCTTTCATGGCATCCGCTGTATTCCTGTAAACATTAATTATGTTCTGGGAATCCTTGGGCTCATTTATGAACAGCACCATAACATTTGTTTTAGACCGCAACAGCTTTTTGAATTCTTTAAGATTACTTAAATCAGTTACTACTGAAGTTTTCTGCTTTTTTGCCAACACCGATATCTGGGCCAGTATTAGTACTGGCAACAGTATCTGAAATAAAAAAAAACCTTAAAGTATACAAGGTTTTTCAGGAAAAAGGAAAACCAACTTCAAATACTGTGAAGACGATCCAAAGTCTAAAGTGAAATTACATGACCCATTTGTTCATCGTTAAGGGTGTTTTTTTTTATAAAATTTATATAGAACAAGTAAAATACACACAAAAAATAAAGAACCTCCTCCTTTTTTGTAGTTGGTTGTAAATTGAGTTTGCACAATTATTATAATTGACTAGATTGTGCCCACAGTTTTGTGTGTCTGGTACTCAGGTAAAAAGTAGCCTGTATTATTCTAATCATCAATCACCATCATCATCAATAAGAATAGAATAAGGATAACATTATTTGAAAAAACAAAACTTAATTAACAATAAGTTGTATAGGTTTAGGTTGCTAATTAGCCTGTAGAAGTCCACTACTGGAAAAAAGCCTCTCCCAAAGAGTGACATCATCATCTCGAACCACCTTAATCCACCAATTTCCTGCAACCTATGACATGTCCTTGGGGCCTTAATACACTGCAACATATGCTTTGTGGTTGCCAATCAAGAACCTTTCTACCATAGCAGTTATTATCTACACCCATTCAAAATTTATTTCTATATAACCTAATAGAAAGAAGTAGCCCCAACCTGAGGGCAAACTATTGCTACTGTGTGTACTTGAGCAAGTCTCCTCTATTGAACTTCACTGGCAAAGTGAAGGCACAAGAGTAACAGCTATCCCTTTAGGCCCTAGGTTAAACCAACCCACATTATTCCGAAGGAATTTCATTGTTTTTTGGCTAAAGGTTACTTTACTCCTCGAAATATCGTAGAAATTGTATAGCTACCCAGCCAATTAAGTAATATCATTACATCAACTAAAAATCTAGTTTTACAGTTAGTTTTAGGTTGAGTTTCGAGCCATAAATATACGGTACCAATTGTTGCTTCCTTACCTTCCAAAATATTTTATAATGCATTTTGATGATATTTATCCCTTTAAGGCGCGTAAATCCATCAATTACTTGGAAGTGTTTTACTTCACTCAGTTGAGACGAGTCTATCGCTTTTTCTCGACAAGAATTACAAATGCTTCAACAACAAGGAACACCATTATTTAGAAACCGTTAGTTAACATGGGTCCGGTTATTGTACAACCATGGAAAGCACAACCATGGAAAGCGCAGCCAGGAATGCACAGCCAGGAATGCGCAACCAGGAATTCGCGACCAAAATGGTCGCGAATTCCTGGTTGCGCTTTCCCGACACGTGTCGGGAATGTCCAACCATGGAATGCACAACCATGGAAAACACGGCCAGGAATTCGCAACCAAAATGGTCGCCAATTCCTGGCTGTGTTTTCCATGGCTGTGCTTTCCCGACACGTGTCGGGAATGTACAACCATGGAAAACGCAACCCGGGAATTGGTGACCATTGCTGTGATTGGTTGAAAGCCCAAGCCTCGTTTAGATGCAACTACATAGTATTAATGGTACTGTCCTAGTTTTATAGACGAGTACCACAGGTTATAGATACAATCATTAAATCCAGAAACACACTAGCCACAAGCGCGGATTTGATTTTAGTAAATAAATAATATTACGATTTAAGATTTTTATCACAACACAATGGAGACTGGATTGATTAAAACAAGTACTTGTAATTTACCTAAGATTATTTGATGGTGTCAAGTTTCTTTGCTAGAAACAAGGAATTTTGTGCAGCGGAGCTTAGAAACGTGAAAATACCTTCGTAGGTACCTATAATTTCACATTGATATACTTCAATACAAATGAAAGAGACACTTTACTCATTTTATATCCTATTCAATCATATTTAGAACAACTTATCATCTATATCAACGAAATAAAAAGTAAGGTTATGTACAAAGTTTTAGTAGTATGTTTACGCTGCTTTTTTATCTATTCCAGATCTTCAAGAGAATCTAATAGCGATGCTGCCATAGAATAGGTTCAGTTGAAAAGAAAATCCAATATATGTATGGTGCCGCGTACAGTCACTATCATTGTGCACGAAAAAAACATTGTTGTTATCAGTTCACAATGCCATGATTGTGCTGCTCAGTGGGTGGTTGCGAACATGCAGTGGCCTTTTTGATGTGGCTGCATCAAAGAAGTGAAGAGCCATCTTGTACTCACGTAGAATCCTACTGAAATATTGTAGGTGAAAACAAAATTAAAATTCATAACAACTACATAATTTGCCAAAAGACAAGCTTCCACTTCTTCAGATACCAGTGTTTTTAACAAATTTGTGGAACAGGCTACAGCGCAAGGTATCAGAAACTATGAATTATTAAGGTATGTGCAAAACATCTATAATGAGCCAGAAAGGCTCTCTATGTGCCATATAGTGTAGTGAAGATCCATCAAGCAAATATCTGGATTATTTACTACGGAGTTATTAAAGAAGGCTGAAGGAAAAGCAAGAGACCAGACCGGCAGCAACTTGTGGCATGAGTTAAGGTCTCGCAGAATAATGGCTTCCAACCATATGAAGTTAAAACATGTATAACAAATGATGTTGCCTTAGTATCCTTGATACTATGGGCGGCAACATTCCTGATACTCCAGCAATGAAATGTGGCAGGGTTTTGGAATATAAAGTACCACAAATAGTACAAAAATGTGGTCTTTTTATCTCACTGGATGAAATAGGTAAGTAGAAATAAAAATTCAATTCTCACAGAAATAATATGCGAACATGATTTAAAATTACATACAGAATGGGAAACCCTCAGAGAAGTGTTATGACCAGATGTAAATCCAAATGTATGTATGTGGTGTCCAAATGTATATAAAAAGTGCTACTTTTGTGTTGCAGATGTTAACTTTCAAAATAATAATAACATTATCTACCCGTTATTGTATAAAACAACAGAAATATAGCGAGTAAAATATAGTCAATAAAATACTGATTATTTGTATTTTAGTCTTTTATTTCCAGTTTCACATTGTTACATAACCATTTATAAATTAGAGTTTTGTAAATTTATCAGGCCTCAAGCTATAACTATGTCATCAAGGTTCTAGAGTTTCTGTTGCTGAATATCTCACAGCAACCAGAAGAAGCTTCTTCAACGAGGGGCGCAGAATCTTCGGAGTAAACAAATGCTGGATGCAGGATGGCAAAGTCTATCTACTGACGTTGAAAACGCCGAGTTGTGTCCCAAAAACAAAAAGTCCAGCTCGGGGAAATCATCTAGAAATTCCCGCTGCCGCCGACTACGGAGACCATCACGGGGGCTTCAACGTCTGGGACAGCCACTCCGGGACTGACGGAGCTGCGCCAGCCGGCCAGTTTTCGCGCTCGGCAAAAACTTGCCGATTTGTAAAACCGAAGCAATAATGCAAATGGCAAATGGTTTACTACATAGATAGCTATAATTAGGTAAGCTCATATAGTTTTAACTTTATGCACAATTTTCCGGTAGCTCGATCATTTAATTGCATGCTATTGTTTGTTTACTTTTACTTGACTGACAGGACCTACTTTGTCATTGACATTGACAGCTCTAACAGCTGCCTGTTCGAATCAATCACATTGATCCAAAGAGCGTGAAGTAGGTACATAACTGCGTGAGCGCATGTCAAGAGGTGTTCAACCAATCCACAAATGTTCCGTTGCACGAATATCTTTGTACTCATCTTATAGACTTACTTTTAATTTTAATTTTTGTTCTCTAAGTAATGGTTTTTCAGTCTACGCAGTATTTGTACCAACTTATATACAAACTATACCAAGTTGGTATAAATACGTATCCTACCAATATTATAAACGCGAAAGTTTGTGAGGATGGATGTTTGTTACTATATCACGCAAAAACTACTGAACCGATATTGATAAAACTTTACAATAATATAGCTAATACATCAGAATAATACATAGGCTACCTTTTATCCGGGTACCACGCGGGCGAAACCGTGGGCAGAACCTTGTTATACATATTTTCAATAACCCTGCACCTGCCCGCACCCATGGAAAAGTAGGTAGGTAAAAAATATGAATTCCCATGTATCCAAAAATAAAACATTCGGAAGCAAATCAATTAATAATAAAGATTTATTTAAAAAAATCTTGTACACGTTATAATAATTTTTCATCTTTAAGGTTCTTGCAACCATTAGTCGTTGGCTGAAGATGAAGCAAGATCGTTTGACGTGGCACTCTTAACATAGGGGAGGCCTATGTCTAGCAGTGGACTTGTGCAGGCTGTTGTTTGTTAGCTCTGGTGATGATCTTTTACGATAACCTATGTACTTAAAAGACAATTATTTCATAATTTTAAATCGAAGTATTCGATATGATTATACGAACATGTGTAAGTATATAACCGAATCTATGTATAAAGTTACCCAGCAGTATAATTTAGGGTTTGACTTTAGGAGGTCTAATTTTATACGAAAGGTAAAGTAAATCATGATACGAGAACTGATCCGCCGTTTGCTGACCATGCTTAGCAACATGAGACCACGAAGAAACAATTATTAAATCTAATAGAGAAAGAGTTGAGTGAGGAAAATTATGAGTAGCGTTAAGAGGGAGTAAATGTAAATTACTGGACCTAATGATAGATTCCAACTTAGAAGAACGTGAGTCACTTTTAAGAAGGCACGTATTGAAATCACCTATGATAATACATAGAATGACTGTATAAGGGAGTGAAATCTTCGAGATTTTTTCGAAAGAAGAGAATTAGTTAACATGTAACGTGTGGATGTAAAAGATACCGAGAATGACTTTAGTATTATTGAGAATAATTTCAAGAAGTAGATGTTCACCAGTATTTGCTAGTAAATGTTGGAGTTGCTCGGTCAACGCCGAACTGAGTGGACGCGCGCATAATCTTATTAAATACTGCTACTAATTGAGTCAAAGTAAACTAAAATCTAATCTTCTAAAAATAAAGTTCAGTGTTGTTTAATTCATTGCTGACTTATAAACCGTTTTGCTAATTGCACGCGGACGGCAGCTACCGCGGGTCAAGTGAAGAGCACGCAGTGACGGTGTACATTGCGCCGTTAATCAGACAGCACCAAACATCGCGTGCGTGCAGTACGCAATCTATATTTTTCTAGCAGCAAGTTGATTCAGTTGCAGTGGAACACATACACTGCGCTACTCAAATCACCTTCTCCTGGCATTGTACTCGCATATCACGCAACGTATATTTTTTCGCCGACGATACGATACTGCCACAATGAGTGTACAACATTCCCCCGTCATTACACCAGAACGAGCCGCACGTACAAGGACAGAAACTTCAACATACAATACTCCAACCGGCGGTGGGTCACAGCCAGATTTATCACAGCTAAGCGAGATGGAAGCTGAATCACTTGTTACCTTCCGTAAAAAAGGGCGAGGTTACAAAAGACCACTCCGAATGGAGTGTGAATGTGCAGCCGAGGTCAAAGATGTACGAAGCGAATTGTCGCGCCTTAGTTCTCTTCTCGAACAGTACGTCGGGTCAAACGAGAACATTCTTACTAAGATGCAAAATAGTATTACAGAGGTCAAAACCCAAATAAATGACATCAAAACATCTAATGATCAAACCACCAACCTACTACGAGACAGTATTACAGAAATCACAAGCCAAATAAATGATGTTAAGATATCATCAGCCCACATTGCCAAGGAGCAGATCAATCTTAAAAACCACGTATCTAATCTTGAAAATAAATTAGTTATTGGTGAAAATAAAATACATGCCCTTGAATCTGAGTTCAAGATCCTGAAAGACACGTCGTCATCAATGACGTCAGCAGTACCTACGTCAGGGACATCGACTGGACATAGTGGAAACCAATACTGTAATGAGCACCTAATACGCGAAGTTCAAGATCGAAACGAACGAGAGAAAAATGTGATCATATTGGGAATACCTGAAGTGAGCTCATCAGATGCAGACGAAAGAAGACGCCATGACGAATCTGAAGTACTGTTAGTAACAAATGCTATGAAGCTAGACATCCCAAAACCAATTAAGGTTTTTCGCATCGGAAAATTCAGCTCTGAGAAACACCGAATGCTCAAAATTTGTTATGAGGCCCCTGGTCCAGCCAAACTTCTCCTGCGTAATAAAAACAGGCTTCCCCAGGATATAAAAATATTCTCCGATCAAACTCCTGCACAACACAAATTCCTGCAAAACCTGAAGGAAGAACTTCGACGCCGACAGGTTAACGGCGAAAACGATATAACCATAAAATATGTAAATGGTACACCAAGAATCATAAAAACGACTCCAAAAAACTCCCTATAGAAAACCAACTAGACAAAAAAGATATACACAAAAGCATTGATTACGAAATTGTTAATGATTACAAAAACTTAAAAACTTCAAAATCGAGACTAAGCTTCTTCTACCTTAACGCAAGAAGTATACTTAAAAGAGGCAAGTTTGATGAATTACAAGTGATACTACGCTCAATGACTTCAACAATCCACATAGTGCTACTGACCGAAACTTGGATTTCAAACGAACAGCAAGCCCTAGAACTACAGCTACCGAACTACACACACTACTATAATTACAGAACAGATAAAAGAGGTGGTGGTGTATCTGCTTTTGTCCACAATAATCTCAAGCACATCATTACTGAATCTATATATTTGGATGGCAATAACTACCTATGGTTACATCTAAAAAACTACGGTTTAGAAGTAGGAGTCGTATACAATCCTGGTGACACAAATGACAGTGATTTCCTTAAAGCATTTGACTTACAACTACAAGCGAGAAAAAGAGCAATCGTCTTTGGAGACTTTAACATAAACTTACTATCTAAAGAAAAACGAACAAAGCAATACAAAAACCTACTACAAGAAGCAGGACACAAAATTTTAAACAAAATAAGCGAAAAATATTGTACAAGAGACCAGAAAACTAAAAAATCTATATTAGACCATGTCAGCACAAACCTTAAACAAGATAATTTTCATATGGCTATCATTGACTCTAGTATGTCTGACCATAAACAAATATATGTTGAAATTAAGAAATACAAGGAACCTGCCACAATCCGAACGACATATGAAGCTATAAACTATGAACAACTCTACAACCTAGCTAAAGAACAAATAGGAGCAAACTCAACAACAGATTATTACACACTAGAAAATAAAATAAAACAAGTAGTGAACACTAGTAAAACGACAAAAACTAAAATACTAAACCAGCCTCAAAAAGACTGGATAAATAGAGACATAATAGCAGGAATCAATCAAAGGAACCAATTATGGATAAAACTGAGGAATAATCAAGACAACGAAGATCTGGACTCTGAATATAAAAACACCAGAGATGGAGTAGCGAAATTAATTCAGGACACTAAAAACAACTATTTTTACCAAAAGTTTCAGAAGTGCAGCCAAAAGCCAAAGAAGATGTGGAAGCTAATAAATGATCTTGCCAAAAATAAAATACAAGTAAGTTGTGCTCCTACAAAACTTATAGTCGATGGAAGGCAAATAACTGACTCTAGCGAAATTTGTAATGTATTCAACCAATATTTCTCGACAATAGGATCCATACTAGCAAACCAAATTCCGAAACACTTTCACGAGACCACAAAACGAGCACTACCTAAACACGATAATATTACCAATCCTAACACTAGCGTCGTCGGACTACCAAACTTTCAACCGTGTAGTGCAGACGAAATCAACAATATAATAAAGAACCTAGACTCAAATTCCAGCGCAGGCCTAGATGCAATTAGCACAAAATCATTAAAATGTATTAAGGAACACATATTGGACAATATCACGGCATGTTTTAACCAACAACTTCTAAAGGGAGAATTTCCAAATTCATTAAAAATAGCTAAGGTAACTCCCATACACAAATCGGGTTCTAAATGTGATCCTAGTAATTATAGACCAATATCGGTCCTTCCTATCTTATCCAAAGTTTTAGAAAAAATAATTCACAGTCGCCTTGAAAATTATCTGAATTCCATAAATTTTATCTATACAAATCAATTTGGTTTTCGGCCAAAGAGCAGTACTTTGACGGCTACAATTGAGTTAGTTACTAAGATAAAATCAAATATTGATACTAAAAATATAGTGCTAGGTGTATTCATTGATTTGAAGAAAGCTTTTGATACTGTAAGCCATAAATTGCTGTTGAAAAAACTTGAAGTTATAGGTGTCAGAGGCAAAGCTCTTAAAATGATTAAATCTTACCTGTCGAATAGATTCCAAATTGTGAAAATTGGTGCAAACCAAAGCGCTAAACAGCCTATTACATATGGTGTTCCACAAGGGTCCATTTTAGGTCCCCTCCTATTTGTTATATATATAAATAGTTTAAATGAGCTAGGATTACATGGTCACATATCTCTATATGCTGATGACACGTGCTTATTTTATTTTGGAAAATCAATACACGAAATTATCAGAAAAGCTCAAGACGACTTAAACTCCTTAAACGATTGGTTTCAGTACAACCTCCTAACAATAAATGCATCCAAAACCTGCTACACAATTTTCAAACCTAAGAATAAAAAAATCCCCCCTCACCAACCTCTAATAATAAATAATATAGCTCTGGAAAGAAAAATGTGTGAAAAGTACTTAGGCCTACAATTGGACAGTGGTCTGACGTGGGGAACTCACATAGAAAACATACAAACCAAACTTTCAAAACTCACAGGCTCACTACGCAACTTAGTTCGATGTATCCCACGTCAAACTCGCTATACAATTTACAACTCGCTTGTCAAACCACATTTACTTTACCTTATAGAGATTTGGGGTAACGCCGCCAAAACTAAACTAGCTGTTCTGCAAGTTCTACAAAATAAAATAATAAAACTACTTTTTAACTATCACTATCTTACACCAACCAAAACTATTTATAAAGAAACAAATCTTATGTCTATAAATCAACTGTACATCTATAATTCATGCATCCTAGTTCGCAAAATATCGCAAAATTCCATCCATACTAACATAACGTTCTTAAAATCAAAGCAAGTGACAAAACGTAACACTCGCCGAGCCAGTTATCTTGTTTTACCCAAGGTTAGAACAAACTACGGGAAAAAAATGTTCACATTTGAAGGAGCGCAACTTTACAACAAACTACCCCAAACTTTGAAACATATTAGCTCGCCTCGCACATTTAAAACTGAACTCGCTAGTTTTGTTAAAGAACATTGGCCTATATAACTTATAACATTGTATAATTCTAGTATCCAAGTAACTTGTATATTGTATATATTGTTTAATTTCTATCTGTTTTCTATCTATCTATTCTTTCTACCATAATTGTGCAAACCTTATTACCTACAGGCCGAACGCAACTCCTATTCAATCTAATTTTTATAAATTGTTACGTTAACTAAGTATTCTCATGTAAGTGACTGTGTCTTTTTTGAGAATAAATATCTTTAAACCTAAAAACCTAAATGCTAGTAAGGCAGATACACTTACTATTGAAAACGGTATATGGGAACGGATATAGATAGCTACACCGGCAGCACCAGCACCGGTTAGATCATTTCGAATAATTTAAAACCTGGTAGGGAGTACATAGTTGTGGGAAGAGCTGGTTTTAGCCAACTTTCCGAAACTAGAATTGCGTGAATATTATTGTTGCTAAAAGATGCCAAGAAGTCTGGGAAATGAGCCAGAATACTTTGGACGTGAATACGAATAACATTGAAGTATTTAGGTTTCGTCAGAAAACACGTTTTCCAAGGTATCAACTAAGGTAGGAATACTACAGCAACTAGTGTCACTGCATATCGATTCAAAGGAAGAACGAGAAAGAAACTCATCTTCATCTTCTTTGCCATCGTTCGTTAAATTAAATATGTTTAATATAAGGTAGGTATTGTCTATTAATATAAGTAGGTATGTAACTATAAACGAATAGGTAATATAAAAAATTTAAATGTATGTAAAATAAATTAATAAATTTTAAAACGATTACTTAAAATCTTTCTTTAAAAAATAAAAAAGTCATTCCACCTGCCGGTTTGTTTTAGGGAGAAACATAATATTTTTATAACGTACAAAATTAATAAAAGAAATAATACAAAATTAAACTAATATTGTGGTGGAATGAATCAATCACTAAATAAAAAAAAACTATAAGACTGACAAGATCTTTGGTTTGTTTATTATGGCAGTCAAATGATTGACTGTCATTCGCAACTGTCAATGTCAGTTGTAACAAAACTGATGTCAATTCTATTTATTTTTGAGAAAAGTACAAACAGAAAATTCACATTTGTAGTAGACCCAAAGCGATAGACGCCGGATGCTACTACTTGTACTTGGATGACGTTAGCAGCAGCGCGCCTTGTCTGAAGTGGTTGAGGCTGGGGCACGGCAGTCGCCTTCGCCTTCGGTGCTGCTGCTTGCTTCGGGCTTACGGTGCACCTTGGAAGAGCTATGTCGTGCACTTTCTTGCAGGAACTTACCCGGTGTCGCCGGCCATCAGGACTCGAACACATACACTGAGCACTCCCATGTCTGGAGCTGACAGACAACCCATTTTATGGCAGCGACCAATATCATTAACTTTAAACTCTGTTATTTTCAACTTCTCAACAATGGCAGCTGTAGCTATTGCAGCAGTGTCCTCTGACTTCTCCTCTACAAAAGCCATAATCAAGAATTGAAGTGAAGTGATTTCGCCTCTGGTAGACCATGCAGAAGAAGTATGCAGCTACGGCTATCCATCTCTATTTGATCGGCAACTTTACCAATGGGCTTGTAGAGCCTGCAAAGTAAATGTTTTGAAGGGAAGAAATTGTGATGCCAAACTAGTGATTGTTGGTGGTGCAGTCTCCACACCAGCCTGTTTCTGTAGCTCACCTTGAAAATGCACCATATCTTTTGTAAAGTTCTCCATCATCTGTGCCATGGTCATCTTTATACTGTTTATTTCTATTTTATTTCACAAAATAAAATAAAAAACACAGGCTCGACCTAGCACAGCTGCTTAAGTACCTGCCTAACTTGTGTTTCTGCAAGCTATTTATTGTGTTTTTGCACTAATGAAAATTGTATAAATAAACAATAAAAGGAAGGAGCGCGAATAGCATACTAACGAAACTAAACTTACTTGCAAGCATGCAGGGAATTAAAATTTCAGTTTGCCATTGAAGAAGTTTATAACAAAACTCATAAAAACTCGCATGGAATCGTAAAGATTATTATTAAGTATAGTGTATAAATAGTGATATTTGTGAGTATATTATTTTACACAAATGAAACACTTTAAGTGTTACAAAAATAATAACTTTTCCCGAATTATTTGTATAAAATAACATATTCCCGGCTTCTAACCTTGTGCACTTTGGATAATTTTTTTTATCAATAAAATTGTCAATCACACAAAGTGTTTAGTGTTGTTAGTTATTGATGGTATATTATTCCAATTGGTATTCAAAATTAAAATAACTTTTGACTTCTCTGAAATGTAAAAAATGAAATGTGAAATGTGTCTGAAATTGAATAGTCTGGCCTCACAACTTACAGGTTTGATATGTTGTGCAAATACAATTAAAACTTGTTACCTTTAACCCCATTAAAAGTTCCCATACACATTAAATTTCAAGAATAGTATTTTACACCATCTAGCCCCAAAGTAAGCAGAGCTTGTGTTATGGGAACTACATGATTGATATACTTCTTAATATATTTTTTTGTAAGTACATACTTATTATACATAGAAAACATCCAGATCAAGACAAATATTTGCAGATGCAAACATTTGTCCCGCGGTAGGAATCGAACCCGCAACCTTCTGCGTCTAGGCGGGCCTTCGCTCACTGCGCCACAGAGGTCGTCAAATAACCTTCATGTATGCTCGCTCAGCTCAGCCGGCTGTGACTCAAGAGGTGCGTGTTCGATTCTCGCTTCGGGATTTTTTTTGTATGTTCTGCAGATGTTTGTTCGTGGTCTGGATATTGTACTCGTAGTTTCTGATAAGGCGGGCGGCAGCGCGTTGCGGAGCGTCTTCGTGCCATCGAGCTCTTTTAATTTCGATTTACAGTAGCTCAACATAAAACTACCTGCCAAACATTGAAGTACATAATTAGTTCATTGCTTCTAAAATCAGATCTTAATTCTACTGTGGGTCATAAATATAAAGTATGTACAGGTGGCCATAATATGAATAAAGAAGAGAAAAAGAAAGTGTCTTGTTTGATTGAATTGTGCGGCACTATGTAGGTAGATGTGCTCTAGAATTATTTTGAATTAGTTTCTTAACCTCATAATCAGGCAGCAAATAAATATATTCTAGGTATAGTGATATTCATCATTTGTGACACAGAGGACACTTGGTTTTTCAATCATATCAAGTGTACAAGTATGGTTTAATATCATATCTCATTAGTCAGGTAGGTAGGTACCCATACCTATACAATTTAGGTACTTATACTTAAGATGTAGCAAGCGATAGTAGTAGATATACCTATTAGCTAATCACATTAGTAAGACCTAGACATGATGAGAAAATATAACTCTCTGACCTAGGCGATCGCCAATCAGTCACCAAGAACAGCTGTAGGTACCTACATAATTATTATACCTACTATGCTGCTCAAGGTTGTGATGAGATGCTGCCTAAATCTTTGTTCTGGGCTTCACATACAGGCATGGCATGCCTAGTGTTCGACATGTGCAATGTCTGAGGGGTGTGACTACCTCCACGCCTAGTGTAGATTGCTAAAAGGTCTATCTTGGTATTTGGTGATCGGACTGGTTTCCGCTACTAGGCTGCGGGTAAAATGTCTATCTAACTGCTGGTGGTGGTGCTACATCGTCTTCGCTGCTACTCACGTCGTCGCCATAACCTATTCCTGGAGGAGCTAGACAGGCCACGCTCACTGTGGCAATGTCAGACTCGACCCCCGCGCTATCATGCAGTCCATACAGGCATGAATTCCAGGCGAAGGGTAAAGCCCATCCACGGTCTCTGTTAAAATTCGGTATACGACCTATCTCGATAGCTTCGCGGATCTTGCGAGGAACGAAAAGCTTTTCTCTTGCCAAGACCCGGGCTTTATCAAAACGGATGTAGTGCGTCGTACCTGAGACCAGCGAATGCTCTGCTATGGTGGATCTGTTGATATCCAGGTTCTACACAGCCAACAGGTCAATGTCAGCCAACAGGGCAGAGTAAGTGAGAATCAGGATAAAGAATACCCATGACTCCAAATTTAAGCGCCTGACGAACAAAAACAAGCAACCAGTCGTGGCAAATTGCCCCATTAATGATGACAGAACGGTAATGAATATATCAACCCTAGTGGTGTCAGATGATATGAAAAGGGTGTTATCTAAAGGCCTTAATTTTGCCGTGAAAGTGAAAAACGTGAAAGATTCCACCCACGTCACACAATTGTTGGATGGAGTAGTAGTCCAGGAAGATGAATGTATGGTGAGCTTCGATGTAACCTGTTCACCAATATACCTGTAGTGTATGGATATAATGTGGGTAGGATAATTATAAAAGGTGTAGGGTAGACTTCGGGGAGAGGGCAGTTGGCAATAAACGACGACTTGTATCACATACCGTGGAGGTTTTATTTGCATCCAGCTCAATATATCACAATACCGATAGCGGATACCATAACTATAATTCAGGAATTACTGCAACACCTACTTCAATACCTATCGAGTACATGAACGTGATTGAGTTTATTTTATCTAGTGGCTATTTTATGTGGCGGGGTGATTATTTTCTGCAAATGGAGGGTGTAGCGATGGGGTCTCCTATAGCTCCTGTAGTCGCAAATATTTTAATGGAGTGGTTCGAGTCCACTACGCTGGAAAATGTACCTTTTAAGCCAAGACACTGGTGGCGGTATGTAGACGACGTGTTTGCTATAATACATATAGATAACATTACACCGTTACTTACATAACTGAACACCAGACACCCTAAAATCAGTTTCACTGTGGAGCGTGAGCATAACAAAACCCTACCTTTTCTAGATGTGTTGGTCAAGCGAGAGACTTCAGGACGCTTTTCACATTCGATATACTGCAAACCAGCACATACAGACAGATACCTTAGAGCTGACTCTCACCACCATCCAGCACACCTAGCCTCTGTACCACGCACTCTAATTAATAGAGCTCTTAGGTTGTGTGACCCACAATACGTGGATGCTGAACTGTCACATGTGAAAGAGGTGTTAGAGAGAAACGGTCATGGTTGGAGACAAAGTTTTCGAATCGCAAACACGTCTGTGAGGTCACGTAAGGCATGGGTAGAGAGAGCTTTAGCATACTTACCATTTGATAAGGGAATAACAGACAAAATCGAGCACGTTTTTGAAATACCTAAAAATACTTTAGTTACTGATCTTTGTTTTGCTTCCTTTCATTCATATGCTGATGACGTCCAACTTTAACAACTCTCTTTTAAACCTGACGACATTCATGATGCAGTCGACCTGCTGTCTGAAGACCTACGTGCTATCTCCTTTTGGTCTAGGAAATTTGGTCTTTAAATAAACACTAGCAAGATTCAATTGATGACCACCGGCAGCTTACTGCCGGTGGTCATCACTTGAATCTTATATGCAGGCCTATGAAGGCCTGCCTTCATAGGCCTTGCAGAAGGGAGAGAGTTTTTGTCTAGTCTGGAGTCATGACTAGACTCCAGACTAGACAAAAACTCTCTCCCTTCTGTCAAATATAATGATGTTCCTTTGGTCTATTGCTCTGAGGTGAAGAACCGTGGCCTCATCATGACTTGGGAAAATCTATCCTGGGAGCAGCACATTACCGAAGTCAGCAGGAAAATATACGGTTCAATGCATGCTCTAAAACGCATGCAAAATTTAGTCCCTTTCTCTGCTAAAACAACACTTGTTAACTCTATCCTACTCCCTATCTATCCTGCTATCTGTGTGCTATCCTGACGCTACTAAGGAACAGCTTAACAAACTGGAGCGGTTGCTGAATCTCTGCGTCATATACTTGTACGCTCTACGCAAGTATGACCACATCACACACTACCGCTCGGAGTTAAAATGGCTTTAATTGATAACGAAATTAAAGCCATTTTAACTCGGGATACCCACATACTCTGCCTTCTTTACAATACCCTCCATAATCGTTTTTCTCCACTCTTCTCTCAAGACCGTCCTGCTTGTTACTCTCAACATCTTCGACTCCTGACCCCTGATCATTCTACCTCTTTTTATACGGACTCTTTTACTGTCACTGCGTTCCGCTTGTGAACTCTATCCCAGCAGAAATCCACACTGCTGTATCCATTGGAGTCTTCAAATCCAAACTTTACAAACATTTCATCTCTTTACAAAATAGTCAACAAAACTGAGCATTTATATTATATTTGTATGTATCAAAACATATAGGTATATATTTAAGTATGAATGAGTTTTTTCTAAGTAGTTTACTTCTATTTTAAGTAGCTAGTTATTTTGTTTAATATTTTTTTCTCTTATTTTGGTAATCAGCCAAACATACTACCGCTCCACTCTTCTCTTAAGTTCGCCTATGTACTTGTTTTATCTTGTGCAATAAAGCATTTTCTATCTAACTATCTAAATATTTGCAGATCATACACATACTTATCCCACGGCGGGAATCGAACCCGCAACCTTCTGCGTCTCAGACAGGCCTTCACCCATTGCGCCACCGAGGTCGTCAAATTATTAATATATCTTTTCCTGATTTTGAATTGAATTTTTAAATATAGTGAGTCAGTGGTGTTCTTGAATGATAACTCCTTAAACTTTCTGTAGAACCAATTTTATTTTAGGAATATTAGGTACACAGCGCACAGTGCACACACTTTGAAGAGATCCAGAACAAATAGAATGAGAAGTATTGCCACTTGCTTACCTAGCTTTAAATTATTATAAAAAATATAATTGAATCTACATAATTGATTAGTTAATTTTATGTCTAGAACATATTGGGGCCTCAAAGAAAAAGACTTTTAGATGAAAGACTGAACAGTTAAACAATTATGACCTCACAAGATCTAAGTCCTAGGTACAACACAAATTTCTAGGTATTATTATGTGCTTCATTAACACTGTATGTGAAACTACACTATGACACTTACTTTATTACATGTACTTTACATCATACTTATTGATTTTAAAGTTACAGTAGTATGTTTACTACATTTTTTTGCAGAATAGCAAAGGTATTCTAAAGTTAAAAATAATGCAGGTTCGTAAATAAATGAACTTAGTTTCAAGAATACTTAAATTTAAATTTGTGATTGCTAACCAAATTCTCTTAGTCTAATAGGAACACTTACTTAAAACTAAGAAAATACTTATTACTTAGTTCCTATTACTAGGCATAATTGGCATCAGTACATAAGTACTATGTTTTAGATTGCCATACATTATCTAGCTTATTGCCTAAACATGACTATCCTATTCTTATTGTACATGGTATCCAAAGGTAAAACACATATCTTGGTAATGAACCTTCGGTGAGAGTGACCATTAGAGGTCATTAGCACAATTACATCACTTCCTGGAAAGACACATAGATAACTTATCATAGTCCAAAATTACTTAATTTTGGACTATATAAGTTATTTGGCGCATTGATTAACAGAGCTACTTAGATTATGCAAATAATTTAAAGTTTAAATCCTGTTTTTTTTTAAATATGGAATCTAAAATATTTAGGTTATTTTTTAAAAATTAAGCTAGTGGGTGTGTAGTATTACAATACAAAGGTGTTGTTACATAAATAACATAGTTTAATGTACCACTCATGCTCCATACTACTTAGTGCATACTCCTGTTCACAGACTTGACATCAGTAAGACAATTTTTTACAACAACTTAACTGAGAGAGAGGCATCATCCTGCAATATGAACAGTTGCTTTGATCAAATCAACAGCTACATAACTGAAAAAATAGAGATGAAATACTGATGAAGTAAGGCAATGCAGATTGTGAATGTAATAAAAATAAACCAACCTACCTAGAGTTTAGCTGTTTTATGAGAAATATTCTAATTGAACAGGTGCTGTTAGTTGTACCTGATATGTTAGTTGTGTGACCGGCAAAAGATTTGAAGTTCCTAGCAGATGGTCTCTTATCTCATGCATTAATAGCAGACACTCTATATACAAGAAAACCAAGCCAGCCCGGTACAAAGTCCCACCAGTCCCACTCACGTAAGTTTGGCGTTGAATAAGGTACACCTACCTCCAATCTCAAACTTGTAAACTGGCTTATGCCTTCTCTATTATTGGATGTCCAGTTGGTTTGGCTTGTTATCTTATTTATTATTCTATGTACATAACACTAGATGTCACAGTCACAGGCTTATATGATATTTAATTACGACGGCAAAGACCTATCTATATCATATTCTGAAACAAGAACAATACATTTATGGTAAGGTATCTTTCTTGGAATGCTAGCTGGCTTAGCTCTAAAAAATATAAACTTGCAACAAAACAAATTACATTTTTCTGCTGTGTCGCTGTCGTGTCGGTCGATGTCCATGAAATAAAAATTCATTGTTTTCATTCAATTCAATTCAGTGATGTAGCAACAATACAAGTTCATTCATACCTACCTATTTAATTTTGAACAGAATAGATTAAAAACTTTGATGTAGGCACGTCAGTAGCATAAAAAGTGTATTTATTGTGACAGTGACATCATTCTCCACTTGTATAAGATAGACTGAAGTTCATTTCGAGCGAGCGTAAACGATGCATAGACTATGACGTCATTTGGCTTCGAATTCCATGGTTGCGTTTTCCATGGTTGTACATTCCCAGCACGTGTCGGGAATGTCCGACCATGGAAAACACAACCAAGGAAAGCACGACCCGGGAATTGGAAGCCATTTGGCAGCCTTTTCCATGGTTGTGTTTTCCCAGGGTGTGCATTACTTTGTACGGCCTGGAAAGCACAACCATGGAAAGCACAACCTTGGAATTGGCGACCAAAATATACACCAATTCCATGGTTGTGTTTTCCATGGTTGTGCTTTCCATGGTTGTGAAATCACGGCACCCAGTTAACATTAGGGAAGTTACGAATTTATGCGACCAGGTTTTAATCTCTGGTTTTTCCTTACAAGTACGCAGACTGGGTATGGGTCGAAATACTTGCTTACCGTTATAGTAGTATGGTTCAAATCATTGGCATGTTAATCAAAATACTTTGAAGCACCGATTGGTTTCATAAATGAATGATTTGAACTTTATTTATATGACGACAAGGTATAACTTTATATACAAGTACGAGCCCATACTTTGCTTTGCTTTGTTAATATCTTGTGGGAAAGTATTCCTTGCCATCATATATAAAAGTTTTCAACTGTTTTTCAAATCATAATTATTTCATTCAAGTATTGTTTCAAAGGCGCCGTTACGGTCCTTATGTTTAAAGGAGCATGGATAAATTTCCTATGAAAGAATTTTCAGTATAGTCAATCAATCTAAGTGCGACCCGAAATACTCGTAAGACTTTGAAAGTTTTAACTTATTTAACTAATCGCGCTGATCAAATAATTTTCAATATAACAGTTAGATTAATTTCCTTTAAAAGTATTTTACATGAAAGGCTTGCAAGTATTTTTTCTACAATCGCAATTCTGATCCTTATTCGTATGATGATACAGATATTTTACCTATGAAAGTATTTTAGTTACTAGTCGGCCATACGTTTCAGGGCTAAATAATATGTATCTGCAAAAAATACTTGAAAGTATTCTAAAACCTGGTTTTTGGCGCTGCGCTAGTGTTTAGAGGCTAACGAACTTTGAAGCCCTGGTAGGTGGTACTCAATTTTACAAGTACGACATGCCTAGTTTGTGACACGAATATAAAATTTAGCCGCGGCTATTTCAATTTCAGAATTTCAACTCCCTCACCTTACATCCCCCGACCCACACCTATACCGAACTGTCAAAACGACATTTATATTAAATAATCACCGGCAATTTTTTTTTTACTTCATAATGTGTATTAAAAAAATCGTTTGTCCTGACTGACTAACATACTGATCTATAAATACACAGCCAAATCTACTTAAGTCAGAGCATAGGTTTATTTTATAACATGTGCTTAGAAATTATTTTAGAAAATTTCCGCTTTAAGGGGGGATTTTTTTTTTTTTTTTTAGTATGTAAATCGTTGTTATTTAAAGTTAGAAACATGAAAATTCGAATTACATCTACTGATAAAAAATAACTTTCTTGGGTTTTTGGATTTTAAAATTTTAAGTATTTGGTGTTTGAAAGTTTGTGTAGGAGTTTAGATTTTTTGAAGGTAAGAACTTGAATAATTGTCATTTTAGCTACTCGTCATACATAAACGATTTTTTCAGCTAGTTGTTTAGATAACAACAAAATAATCATCGGTTAACAATTATTAATTAGCGAAGATATCAAGTAACAAACAAACGATAAAAAAAAACTATAGAATGAACCTGAGGTAGTCCTCTAAAAGTTTTCCGCGGCTATCCGATTTTTTATGGTGGCGATTTTACTTTTATTATGTAAGTATTCGAAAAACACTCATTCAAATCCATCATTCTCCCATCTCGATTAGAAACCGTTAACTGCAAACGTCGAATCGTGAATATCGTGGTTTAATTTTATCAACTAATTTAAAAAACGGGGGCGGTCCTCAAGTCGTCTGTTTTTGTGTGTATGTTACGCGATAACTTCGGAAATTTTATTGTTAACCTATTTTTTGAATGGGTAAGGTAGGTAATTTCAAGGGACCTATTCCCCCTTCAAGAACCTATTTTTTTAATGGGTAAGGTGTAATTTCCCATATAAAAAAATCTTAACCCTAAGGTTGATAAATGGGGGATTAAATTTCAAATTGGACTTTTATAAACTTTTTAATTTTTTGACAATATAAATGACAATTCAGCTTTTCAGAAAAAAAAACGTGAGCACGTCATTTTTTCTGAAACACCTTAATAATTTTATATTCTTATAGAAACTAAAAAGCACCTACCTTCCATCATAAGGAGGAAGTGGTGTATAGGTATGTGCTAGGTGGGGAGGTACTAAAAGCAGACGATATTATGACAATTCTTTTATTAAAATGGTCACAGACTAGTAGTTACCCACACCTCGTTCTTGTTTGATAAACCGTAGATGCACAGAATAGCGAAGTATTGAACGATCGGCTCAGTATCACATTAACGCATCACATAATAATTCCATGTGGCTGGTACTAGTTATTTTTCGTTATGTTGGCATACCGCAGGTCCCAAGAACGGTAGATGCTGGACTATTGGCTCACCAAGTTTCAAAAATGCCTGAAACGGCTGGAACCACGTAGCAAAGAATGACAGGACAAATAGCCAAAACAATATTTTGACTATCAAGTCCAATAGGTAAAGGCTGGAAAAGAAAAATGAAAATTAGAACCAGAGTCTAGATTATAGGTTTAGCAAAGTTTCTATTTCGTTCGAATTGATAACTTAACAATGCAATAGCGTGCATAACTTTGCCAATTTTCATTTCATTTATTCTTACACAATTGTAAACATAAATTGTGTCAAAATGTCAACAAGTAAAAACAAAAAACATCATCAAAATTCCATAGTCTAATTTATCACATAAATATTAATTAATGGTAATAGAAACACTTTTCCAACGATAACTTTGAAAGTCTGATTTAAATATGTGTGTGCAATATGTCTGATATGCTTGAATTTCTTTTAATCTGCCTTACTATGTCTATGATAAGTAGCAGACGAATTGAAAAATATTATAGGTACTCACAAGTTGTGGTAGGATCTGTTCATAGTCACTTTCGTGGGGTCTTCCTTAAAGCAATACACCCGGCCACCCTCAAAGCAAGACTCCATGTAACTATCGCGGTCTATGTCACTCACGTCCGTATTGAATATCAATCGCTCCTCTTCGCTTAGCTTTGACTGGATGCCGTCGAAGTTCGAGCAGATGAAGTTCCACGGACGCATCGTGAAGTATTGTAGGACATTTAGGCCTTGGCTGATTCGTTCTTGAATACGGACCATACTGAAAAAGATGAATTTTATAAATAAAAATGTTAAGTAGGCCTACTTCATTTAATTATGCTGCTTGCTTATTATCCACACTTAAGGGTTATGTGTTTATGCCATTCCATGGCCATCCCAATGTGAATAAACGTTGGAGTGTACTACGGATTGCAGTAGTGAGAAGTGGGTTCATAATTTGAATGACACATATTTTCACTCATTTCGAGGCTATTTTTGTGTAATAAAATAATAATAAATAAATATGTAGCGATATAAACATAAATTTAATTCAAAATATGTCATACAAATCACTTCACTTAACTTCACTTGTAGATTATGGCTTTTGGTCATACAGATCGATTGCTTAGATCGCATAATGACGTTTCGGAGATAAATGACAACAGACAGACAAGTTAACAAACATCCTCTCTATACCACTACGCCACGAAACCCACGGACTTACTAGGATGCTAACGCATACGAAAACGACCCGACTAGCCGCGGTGCCGTAGGTGATCGACGCCCGACGACGTTTTGCTTGGCCACCGATCCAAATACCAAACATACTTGAGGAGCCACGTTATGTACTCACGGCGGAATTTAAAACAGCGGTTTTGCACTGGTAAGGACACAAACGATACTAACGCAACTAGCAATAAAAGTAAAACCACGGTTTACTCTTTAGAGAGATACCTAGTACCTAAAATTATTGAAAATATGAGGGACTATCATCATCCTCGGGCTATATATCGGGCTATATGCGATAAAACTTATCACGCAACTTACAATCTCTTCTGGCCTAGCAAGAACATCAGGAAATCGATACAATACGCCGGCAGGAGATGGAAGAAGATCCTTCTAAATTCGTGTAACGTCACGTTAGTGGTAATATCTCCATTGGGGTACCATAGGGGCCATTCCAAGGGTGCCTTCCGACAATACTCTTTGCTCACATTGAGGAGGTCCCTCCAGGTAGTCGGTTTCTGGTTGCCGACGTTCAAATTGTATACAGGAATAACTTCTGGCCTGTGGGAAGAAATTGTAATGCTAAAGCTGGAACATCTGTCTTTCCATCAGTAAACAGCTAAACAATCCAAAAGGTCACTTAGCGTTGCCTTCAGTCTCGCCTATATAGATAGATAGAAAATTATTTATTGCACACACAACTAAAAGCACATAGGCGAACTTAATGCTAGACAGCATTCTCTTTCAGCTAATCTTTGTGTAATATGAAAAATAGTCTTGAGGTAGTGCATAAATAACAAGAAACGTAATAAATTATATGCTCTAGCATATATTATAGGGAGAGACATACATAAGTACCTATCTATTTTGAATAAATAAAACAAAAACTATTCCTTGAATAAACACTATTACCTATATAACCTAAGTTACAGATATTATTTCATAGACTTCATAAATATTCTAGATCTAAATAAATCTTACAGCCCTGAACGTAGCAATTTTTCAACCTTTTTTATCTTCTTTGCCTATCTATGTTCTATGGCTATGTTCTATGTGACAATTATTGCAACCAAGGCTTAACGAATTAGCTCTTCATTAGTCATTTTGTAATGCGCAATCGTAAAGTTAGATTGCAACCCTAGTTTTAATGCCATACTGCCTGTGACGCTCAAGTAACTAAGTAGGTACCTACCTATTTATCTTCCTACGTGTTTTTAACGAGATAATGGTTTGATATGTTAAACATCTGCAATGATGGTTATAGCTTACTTTTCCGCCCTCGTGCTCTCGATCATGCCGATAGCAATGATAGCATTGATGGCTATGTCCACGGGTATCACTTGTGCGACATAGCTTCCATCACACAGCATAGTACGGATGACCCCTTTTCCAGCCCCGAGCATCACGCCAATTGGTCCGTTCAGACTGTCCACCCAGCCGGGAGTCGGGTCTTTTATTGCTGGGCACACTGGAATTTTACATCAGTCTTATACATAAAAAGTTTCTCCTTGGTGATTTTGTATTCATTAGTGACATATTTTTTGACAGCTATGACCCAGCTGTCATAAAACTTTCGCGAAAGGCTCTGATGAAGAAGTACAGTGGGTGGGTGTAAGTACCTACATAGTTTGACAAATTTAGCTACCTATGCTTGGACGAGCGATGACAAGAGGAAGGTATGGATAGGCTCGATGCACAATATTCTCTGCGAGACGTTTGGAGTATGTGTAACAGTTTGGATGACGGCCAAGCAGAGAAGGAGTTAGGGTCGCTAGCTGTTTGTCATCAAGCCATTCCGTCAGCCGTATCAGATTCTCAGGGTTTACTGGCGGCGCAAATATCTGAAACCGATAGGTATATTTTTACCCAGTTCGTAAAGAGGTACATACCGCAGTAAGTCTTCTAAAGCTTTCTTCAAAGATATTCCTCACAGAGTGTCGCAGACGACGATGATTTGGATTTCTTCCCAAATCTTCAGCTACAGTTATACGTCATCGGGTCCATTGAATGGAGAGCATTTTGTATAGATTCGGGTTCGTGATTGCCACTCGGCCTATATGTCTATACATATAGCCCAAGAAATCTCAGTTACTTTAATTAACTGATTTCCCCATTTTAGATTACACCACGTGATCACGTGAATCACATGTACCTAGTTCTCTCTCCATATTCCTTCGCTGCGCTTTCCTTTGTTGGTAAATGTAGCAATCCTCGGATTTAGCTCATGCTAGAGTAGCACCTCTCTAGCATGATTAGAATGAAAACACTAGGTACTTCTTTTGCACAGCACTAAACGGTAGTATTTATAATTAGTATATGGAACACATACCTTTTCATCTAAAACTTCGTAATCAGGATAGCAGAAAGCCGTAGAGAGGTGTACAAACATGACAAGGTTCTTCAGCTGCTTAGCAATGTTAATAGCTCTAAGAGTCCCGGCAGTGTTCATATTCACATTGTCCCTTAATGGGGCCTCGAGACGCAACGTCGCAGCGAAGTGAAACACGACAGATACATCGGAAAGCTTCTCTTTTTCAGAGCTCGACAGACCAAAGTCTTCAAAGAGCACGTCCCCTTGCAATATTTGGAGTTTCGCTAACGCACTTGATCGCTCGTTTCGTATACGATCGAACAACTGTGAAAAGAAATGTTAAAGTATTCGTTTGTATGAATGGTGATATTTGGCAAATTAGGAAATCATCAGAATATACCTTTATATATGTTTATACCTATGTATCATATACCTAGCTAGGAGTTTGATGTTTGGACAAAGCTGGTTACTTAACTAGGTAAATTATGTAGGGTCTCTAAGTAGGGACAACCCTCGAGAGCAATAAAAAATCTCGAAAATTCGTGAAAGCTCCTTACTGAGATATTAGAGCGAGGGTCTATGCCATGCCAAGTTAAAAACAGGTCGACACCTGTTAAACTCAGGCACTCAGCAATGCTAAGTCAGTACAGACAAGGGTCGTATGACCCTGGTCATCGTGTATGGAAATCTGGAGGATTCGTTCACAGACACCACATGTTTATTATATGACGTGCTGGGGGTTATTATGTGTATTTACAACTACACTTGAGAGCATAGAAATCGCACACGCCCTACATTTTCACTTTGACCCCTATTATTTTAAAAAAATAATTTTGGTTGCATATATACCTTTAATTAAATAAAAGTACACACTTTTAGCTTTCTAAAAACATATAATACCCATCCATGACCTTCAAAATCATTACAGTAGCAACAAAACAATAGAATGACCCAATATCGCTCGTTCCAAGTAGCTCGGTTTGCGGGACTACGAGCAGGTATCATTGAGTTGGTATGCATCATTTGCATACCAACTCGCAGCCAAAAAGCTCCTTTATTGAATAGGTAATCATTCTGAACAAGAAAATGGATACCACACCGGAAGCAGCGTCTCAAGAGGTTGCTTCGCTCAATGCCGCATCTCTGAACGTGTCTCATACGGCGGTGGTTCGTGCATGTTCTGGGGAGGCATGTCACTGGAGGCGAAAACCGAACTTGTATTCATTACAGGGACCGATACCAACCGTCGGTCAATGGGATTGACGTCCCGACGCTACATCGAAGAGATCTTGGAAGAACACGTAATGCCTTTTTCGGGATTTATCGGCGAAAATTTCATTTTTATGCAAGGAACGCAAGACCACACACCGCCGCTATAGTGGGCCACTTCTTGGAGGATGTTAATGTACCGGTTATGGCATGGCCTGCTCGAAGCCCAGTTCTCAATCCCATTGAGCACTTATGGGACGAGCTGAAAAAACGAGTACGAGCCAGAAACATGGCGCCTACGAATCTCAGAGAGCTTCAAACCGCAATTAAGGAAGAATGGGATAGCATACCGCAGGATTTTGTAAAAAAAATGATTCCTTCGATGAAACATCGAATGGAAGCTGTTATTCAGGCTAGAGGAGGCAATACCTCGTATTAATAAATGTTATTTTTATCAATTTTATTGTTTTATTACCCTATTATACCTGCTCAAAATCCCAGTAACAGCGCTACCTGAAACGAGCAATTTTGGGTCAATCTATTGCTTTGTGGCTACTGTAATGATTTTGAAGGTCATGGCTAAGCATTATGTGTTTTTAGAAAGCTAAAAGTGTGTACTTAAATTTAATTTGAGTTATTAGCAACTAAACTTTGATTTAAAAAAATATTAAGGGTCAAAATTAAAATATAGGCGGTGTGAAATTTCTATGCTCTCAAGTGTAGGTTACCTACTCACCGGAAGTAGCTGCATCTCTTCCAACCGTTGAGCAGTAGATTTGCCTTTCTTCTGCCTGATAAGGATGAATATGTTTCCGATGTCAGGTATTGAGTAGAGCATCTTCTCGATGAGGACCTTGCCCATAAAGCCGGTTCCTCCAGTCACCAGCACGTTTCTACCTTTGTAGAATTCTCTGATGGACGTATTTGATGACATTTCTGCAATTGAAACTACTATACTATAAATACCATAGGTAGTATTGTAGAAATCAATTAGTATACCTACCTCGTAGGTAGGTACTACCTAGTACCTAGTTTGGTTCTTAGTGTCCTACCTACTCTACAAAACTCTTCGAGACTCCAACTAGTAACAATGTTAAACTCTAGCTGATAACAAAGTATTCTACGTCATGTAATGTGCTCGGATATTTCATGGTCACCCTGCGTTCAAACCGCTGCGCCCGCGCCGACGCACCGGACGTTAATCTCGTTTGGCGTAAAACCGTGACCCGAGTAGTATCATTGATGATATGTTGCAAGGTACACCTTGCATCATTGAATGACTAATAGGATAATGCTGGATCTCAGCGAGGCTGAGTTCTCTAAAGCAGTGACTTAAATTGAAAATGGTTAAAGTTACAATGAAGTGGCTTAAATATTGCGAGTTTCCAAGTCTGTCATCTATCGCAATGTTAGACGATACCGGCAGACTGGAGTGTACGCGATACCTGCAGGGCAAGGTCGCAAGAGAGTCACATTAGCGAGGGTCGATCGATTTATGGTGGCAGTGTTCTAAGAAATCGCATTTTGACTGCTTCTGATGTCAGAACTGCGCTCCATGATGTAGGTAACAGAGAAAAAAAGTTTCTGAAAGTGACAGTGGAATAGGGAACGATAGAAGGGTTAAAGTTTGGGGACGACCCGGAGAAAGATATGTTCAGTACAACAATGCCGGAAGAGAGCCATATGGTCGACGGTCAGTAATGGTATGGGGCGGTTATTGCATAGGGGCATATACGCAGCCACACATCGTGGTTAACGGGTCCCTGACTGCGGCACGGTACGTAGCAGACATTTAAGAACCCAATGTGATACCCTTTCCCTCATATAGGTATAGGAGATAATAATATGGTTTTCGTAAGTTCTTTGATGTAAGATAATGCTCGGCCCCACTCTAAAGCGATAGCTTTTGGGTATCTTTTCGAAATTAATGTTTTGGAGTGCCTAGCACAATATGTTGATTAAACATATTTGGGATAATCTTGGAAGACAAATTAAACAGTGGGATCCAGCACTAGCGCGTAAGAGGTCTCTTAAATGCACTGGCAGAAGAGCGGATTGATAAAAAAACATGCCGAGAAGAAGGTAGACAGTTTTAACAGCTAGAGGGGGCAACACCAAGTACCTACTAATTGTGCCTAAAACATACCGCTAAAAACCCCGTACCTACTGACTGTCAGAACACTTGTACATTTTCAATTTGATACAAAATTGGGATAATTCCTCAAAACATAATTTTTGTGATTTCTGTTGATAATTTTGTAGCATTTTTATTGAAGTAACTAGGTACGTTATTTTTTGGTAAAAGAAAAAATATGTCCATGAGTGTATTTAAGAACTTATAATAAACGAATTAGCTACGAATATTGCGTACATACGTAAGTATGGTAAGGTAACTAACCAACAACTAGATTTTTTTAGATAACATCAATTATTTTGTTATATCTAATGCAAAGTATAATATGTCTTAATTTTTTTAATGCATTAACACTAAGCACTAAGCGCACATATAATGATGTGTTAACACGCTACTACGGCAAAATGCATTAAAAAAATTAAGACATATTAAACTTTGCATTAGATATAACTTAATCTTAACTTAATGAACAGCACAATGCTGTAAAAGACATGGGTTTCGTATTTCAAACGTTTAGGTTCGTATGTATTTTAATAGTGAAAACTGGTTTCAAAATACCTACCTGAAAAAAATTGCGGTCGGTATCGGTATTGGTCTTGATGCTAAAAGTATCGTATCGGGACAAAAACCCTTATTGTATTTTGAGCTATAAAGACTACAGCAAAGCCTTTGACCGTGTGGATTGGAGCTGTTTAAGGAAAGTCTTACAGGAGCTTAGAGTTCCGCAACACCTTACGTCGCTACTGCAATCTCTGTAGGTATTTTAATAGTCAGGAAGTTGTCAGAGTGGACAAAGCACTATCCTCTTCAAGTTCAGGAATCGAGTAAGGCAAGTCCCCATACTGTCACCTATTTTTGTTTAACATTTATGGGGAGTAAATAATGCGGAAGTCTTGTATTACTATTGGAGTTACTAAAATAACAAACCTACGCTACGCTGATAACACCACATTATTATCAGAAAGTGAAGCGGAGGTCATGACCACCTCCGCTTTTCTTCCTGTTTAGGATGGAGAAAATCAGCATTTAACTCGGATCTTTCTGCTCTACGAAGCCCACTGACTGTGTATGTGACCGTTTAAGGTAGTAATCCCACGCCGCGCACAATAAATAAAGGCAGCGGTGATGGAATATTTTTTTTTCTTTAATTTTGAGACCTCTTGCACCCCAAGTATTGATTCACTAGTAACCTACGCATCAAATAATAAAATTATCCTTATAATAAAATTATTTGATGCGTAAGTTGCATACGGGACAACTAACGTTGAAATTGGTAAGTTGAGTAATATTACTGAACTGATGTGTGTATTTCCAATAACAAGCAGTTAACAGTTTTTAAATATTCATTAACTAATAATATCAACCATTTAGCTTAACCTTGAGGTTTCGCAACGGCTCAAAGTTTAGTAGATAAATATGTACCGACCTACTTATCTACTTATCTTGTGGATGGCATTCACTTTGAGGACTACTGCTTTCCAATGCATAAGCAAATATAACATTTATGCAACGAAATGAATAACATAATCAAGTAAAGTAAATACATAAATTTACTTGATACCAATCAAAACACAAATATTAGCGGGACAATTTTATTATTTTGTATCGAAATGACGATGCAGCGCCCTAACATGACTATTAAAATTCAAAATTACTTAAGTACGAGTCTGTGCATGATAGCCATTAATCTATAAATAAAAACGTTTGTCCTGATTGACTGACTGACTCATCTATCAACGCAAAGCCAAAACTGCTAAGTCTAGCAAGCTGAAATTTGGATCATAGATTAATTTTATAACGTAACTATGGGCTAATAATTAGCCCTCGTATAAATTTCAACTTTAAGGGTAGGGGGGGAATGGGGAGGGACTTTGTATGAAAGTCTTTGTTCTTTGAAGAACTTAGAAACATGAAAATGAATTAAAAGAGGAGGTTCTCAATAAACAATCAGGCAGATTGATTTTGTATCGTGTGTGTTTGATACGCGATATCTTCGATAATTGTAAACAGATTTTAATGATACTTTAAATGAATTCTGGGTTACTATCTTCAGAGAAATACAACCTGGGAGTTTTCAAATCCAAAGTAAAAAGCTCCTTTGTTGATAAGAGTTCTTCACCGCAGTCTACAGCGTTACATAATATGAAACAAACTGTGGTTAAATGCGAATAATTAGTCGGCAGGAATGGCAAACGCGAAAAAAGTCGCGGGTACAGCTATTTAATAATAATACCCTCAAGAAAACCCTTCAGTGTTCTGTCTGTTTCGTTGCGTTTTTGCCATATATGTAAAAATGATATGGTATGGCCTTCAAGATATGGTAACCAACCACGAAAAGTTGGTAGCTTCAATTTCGTACCTTTTTACCTATAACTCCTGTAAGAAGCCCTTTTGGCCTAGTGTGCGGTATCCTGTGGAGGTCGTGGTTTTGAACCAGGACTAGTAGATTTTTCAACTCTATAAATGTATTCTCAAAACGGTGAAGGGAAACATCGTGAGGAAACCGGCATGCACTAGAGCCAAAAATGAAAGGCTTGTGCATCCATTTAGCAAAATGCTATCTACTTGCGAACACGAACAAAGCGGACAATGTGCCGAATGAAATGTTTGGACGTCCCTCTGATTACACCTACTTGGTATTCTCAAAGATCTACGCACTGAGTTTGTAGATAACAGAGGACATCTATCATGGGGAATACGAACAGGTAGTTACGAAAGTTTCATTAAAAAGGTTGATAAGTAAGGTAATATTATGTGGAAATATTTATGTACTAACCTATAATAACCTATCTGCAAAGATATAAGATCTAAATCTTGATTCGCATTCGCCACAAATAAAGAGAATAAAATTATTTGTAATAGGGGTCGTGCCCCTTATTATCTTAGCAGCGGATCTTACTCAACTCACCTCACAGCATTTAGTCAGAACGTTCAGGGTCTCACCAACTTCAAGAGCTATCTGTTGTGTTATACCTACCTAACTATTTTTTTTAATCTATATTTATTAAAGAGGGTTTAATCAGAATTGATTATGTCACCCTCGATAACTAATTATAATTTTATTAATTAAGTGAAAGATCTACCTACATATTATTATGTTCTCTAATTCTCTGATCAAAAACTATGTCATTTTCTTTGAATACTGGGACTTTTTATTGTGTACCTACAAGAATAGTATAAAAAAATTTACATTGATAAACATACGATATTTATGTATTTTAGGGTCCATAATAATTATCATGGATCTTTATATGACGACAGATGATTTGAGAAGCATCAGTTAGACACTTTCAATTGTAATTAGATTGTATTTTCTATGAAAATAAAATGCAATCTCATTGGTGTGTGATAAACTGATAAAACCCTCCCCGCCTGAGACTCATAAGGTTGTGGGTTCGATTCCCGCCGCGTGACAAATGTTTGTATTGTGAATATTTGTCTCGGGATCTGGGTGTTTTCTATGTTTAATATGTATGTATTTACCGAAAAAAATATGTATACAAAATTTATGTTATTTTTCCATCCATATATGCGTTTGCTTTAAGTGGTTGTTTGTCTTTTCCCATTTTAGTATCTCCGAAACGGCTTTTAGGATTGCCATGCGGTTTTTCGCTTTTAACTGTTATGTCTTTAAAAATGATTTTAGATAGGTTTAATGTCACTTGTTTAAGTGTTGTCTAGTTTAGTTAGGTACCGAACTAACAACTAACCTACCGGTATGTACACTAAAATATTTGAAATGTAATTTCCAGATGGAATAATATACATAGATATAGAATTATAATTAAGTCAGACTTAAAGTAAGTAATAAGTATTTCAGTGTTGTGTACCTAGCAGCTTCTTTGAGATTCACGGTTTTTTCTCTGCTTGCACAGTTGCCAATAATACATTTTACCTATTTTATTGGCTTTTATTTTTCACCCTACGCCCTAAGTCCTGAATGAATAGGGCTTGACGGGTAGGTTTGATAACGGTCGCCCTCCCGTCTAAGAGAAGTTTGCAATGAGTTTTGTTGAAGCAAAAGAAGATAAATATTATTTTGTGTAACTATATGTACCTTCTTATTAGGTACCGAGGTAAGTACTATTTTTTTTAATAATAATACTTATTACATTTGTTCATACAACTATGTACAAGTAGGTATAAAAAAATACAAATAAAACAGCTAGCTATCTAAATACCGTTGCAAACGATCTATACATAGCTCAACTGATCCAGATCACTACCAGGGAATACAGGTAGTGATCTGTTACTACCTGAACTTATTTGATTATATTTTTTCCACTGAATAGATACCTAATGTACCAGGATAAGATAACCTTATTTCTAGTAGTTAGGTAGACTAGGTTTACATAAACTAACACTGAAAGTTAAAGTCTTAAAGCTTTCTAGGTATAGGACCTTTCCTTCATATAAAATAAATATTTATTTAACTATTACCTACTTTAATACGAGTAATTTAAATAATGAGCTTATAAATAATGATTTGGCAAGATTAATTGTGTACAATAGATATCTATTCGTTTCATAACATTTTATGTTAATTATGTGGCAGGTTGGTACACCTACGGTTACATAACACTTTATTGCCGAAACCGTCGAAAAAGAATAGCGATGTTACGTAAATAAAATAGATTGAACTTACTTAGATAAGTAGATAGAATGGAAGTGAAGGCTTGACTTTACGGACTGTCAGCCGTTGGCGCGATCCGACGTGAACTGAATGCTGGTAGCGCTGCACTGCTGGTAACCCGGTGCATATTATTTAAAATGTGCACAAGTGGATGGTGGGGACGACACGCTTCCAAATAATATTATGATAGGTACTTAGGTTACCGATAAATCTTAAAGCTTGATCCGCAGGATATAACAGCATAACTAGAAGCCATCGCGGTTTGTGATATGCAAAGTTCTAATCTCATAGTACTTTGTAGGTACCGACGTACCCACTTACCTTGTCTACCTACTCAGAACGATGTTTTGTTTGTGCGCCCCACGTTATACCTACATTAAATCCAAATGCCTACCTCAAAAAATCCGTCCAGTATGACTTGCACGTGGCCGAATGTGCTAATTGATTATGGTGGATCGTCCGTCGCGTCTCTTCTACCTTACCTACTGCAAGCACCTACCTATCTAGTAGCAATTTGTGACTTAGACCGGGTGACGGGCGACTGTTGTCAAGCCTAACGGGATGAATCATACGTGGGGTTAAAGAGAACGCAAAATAACGTTCTACTAAACGTGTTTGCTGGCTGTTATTCTTGACTGTAGACATGTAACCTAGGTAAATCTAGCTGACTGCGACCAGGCAAAGGCAGCAAAAGTATTCTGTTATGTGTGATCTCTCACCTCGTGTAGGTACCAAGGTTAGTAGCTATGATTTATTATTATTGTAGGTACTCGGTATGAGTAGTCAGGTTTAAGAGCAAATATAATATTTTCTTGGATCTTGGATCTATTGATCGGTATTCAAAATCGACGAGGTTTTTTCCCCTCGTTGATGGACAAGCGCGTGTTAGACGATCCAACACTGGACCGCACACTGGACTGCACTGGACTACGTAGGAATAGTCGCATATTGAAGGTTTCCGTTGTAGCGTAGGCTCGGCCCACTGAAATACTATTGGTATTCCTACCTACTTAGTACTTTAAAACATGAAAACAACTAGGACATAAAACATGTGAAACACAACTAAGAACGCAGATTGTTCGTAGGTCTATTATATTCTATACCTAGCCAACTTCAATTAATAACGGACATTTAAATAGGTACTGTCATTCATCATAATTATGTAATTTTAGCTGACCCGCTAGCGACTTCGTCGTCTCGACATATAGGGGAAGGTGGGCGAAAGAACACTTACCTGTTTTAACCGACTCTAAAAAGGAGGAGGTTCTGATATGCAGATGTACCGTAAAACCGAACAACTTTGCCCAAATTTATTGCATTGTTGAATTCAATTTTGAATATTTTCTAAAGTATAATGATTTTTAATGTTATTGCTTCACTATACCATATAAATTATGCTGTAAATGAAGTAATCATTCCAGGAAAATGAAAATTTGTATATGAAATGCATCAATTTATAGAGCGGGCTTAAAACGGTGGATTTTTTACATATTTGCCCACTTTACAAAATCTTTCATATCTTCCGTACTTTTAACCTTAGATTATATATGAGTCTTAAGGATTGTGCTAAAGAAACAGGCAATGTCACATAGTATTTATTATGATACGGTTAAACATTTATATTATCCACCCAAATTGAGCGGGCAAAGTCACATCAAAATCTTTGACGTTTTTCATACAAAAAAGTTGATAAGCTAGTTAGGGTTGTCACTTCCTATGTTAACATATTAACCTACTTTGACGAATATAATAGTTTTAAAATAATAATCACTTTAAACGGCTCTCTAATTTTTTATCTTTAATTTTTTTTGGGCTGAAATGTAGTCAAAAGTGACACAAAAAATATTAATTAAAATAAAGACTTATCGCCAATACTCCCATTATTGGCGATAACATTAATCAATAAAGAATCATATTATTTACCTGCTTAAATAAAACAAACGCACACGAGGATAGTTCGTACAGATAGCGAGTCTACGGTAGGCGCTTAGTAGAGGACTATTTTGTCCCATTTAGGGAATCAGGAGGTTAATACATATTAACATGCAAAATCATATTTAAATTTTACTACTAACATCTTATTGTATGGAAATTTTGTAAGACAATACATTAAAAGTATTCCCATAATTACAATACGTAGCTGTAAATATGATGAAACAAAAAAGGTACGTACTACCTACCAAATAATTTCAGATCTAACTTATTGTCGAGGTGAGAACCCTGACGGTAATATTTTGGTGGGCAAAGCCGTAAACAGTGCTGTAGAAAAAGTAATTTAACATTGCCCACCATCATATTTAAGAATTTAAGAGAGAATATTTACGTATTTATATTTGACTTTTAATGTATTATGTTAAAAAATATCTTACTTGTGCAGCTGTAAAGCGAGTTACAAACAATGTTTTCCGCACGGATTTTGGCCCGACAAACAAAGACAAAATTTTAACTGACTGAAGTGAAATTGTTGACAGTCGGTTATTTGTTGTTGCCGGACACATATTTAAAGTATGCTACACATTAAAGAAATAAACGTAACTATCTTAAATTTCTGATATCATTAAATTAAAAAAAACTGTATTCCAATTCATATCAGTTTGTCAATGTTGTTTGTACGTAATAATAAGTTTATCGAGTCTTTATAGAGTTTACATTTTTATTATTTTCCCGACTTTTCGACTGTATTGCAACACTCGTGGTCACGGGATGACACAATCAAAATTGATGACTCATTGATGGTTTGAAAAGTACTAATATTGTACTTTCTAAACCATCAAAGAAATCGCCTTAATCACGATTTAATTATTATCAACCGACTTCAAAATGGGAGGAGGTTCTGAATTACTTAGTATGTATGTTTTATTTTTTTGTGTGTATGTTACGTGATATCTTCACCGATTTTAATCATTATTTTTAATGGGTAGGTAATTCAAGGGTAGTCCCATATAAATTTTATGATAAAATACCACTGGACTCGAATAAAAACATAATGTCATATTGTTTATCAATTGCCCGTTATTTGGAGTCGGTTTTTAGATATTTCATAAAGAACGAAACTTTCTAACTAAATAATTTAGAAGACATAAATTATTTAGTTAGAAAGTTTTGTTCTTGGTTAACATTTATATAACATGCAGCCCGATTTATAATATATGCGTGCTTAAATAATAATAGGTACATTAATAAACAAAGTAGTAAACTAGGTTTTTCTGTCTAGACAGAAAGAAAGAGATAGAAACATTTATTTAGCACAACAAAAAAACAAACAACAAATTTTGGAAGTTAGGAGGTGGATAAGTTACATGAGATACCCAATTAATATTAAGTATTAAGTTTGTACCTACCTTTGTATTGTGAATCTAGGGAATTGAACTCCATATAAATTGAAAAGTGCTCATCATATTAGTACAAATACTAAGTAACCTCTACTGCAGTAAAGAGACTCAGCTAGGATGTAATATAAAAATCCTTGGTAAATGAGGTTTCTTTTTATCTTGAGGAAAATCAATTGCAGGCCAGTATTTACCTTAGTCTGTATATTCACTGTCACAGATAAAAATTTAAAGATTTCATTGGGGCCCCCGTTTCGTGTTTACATTCGTCGGTAGAGTTACACATAGAGCTTGATGTCGCCGAGCTTGTGGACCGGCCACATGCACTCGCAGCCTGCTGGGATCACCATCGTCCGGGTTTCCCAGCAATCACTGCAGACAAAATAATGATCCAAAGTCAAAGTCAGTTGGTTCTTCTCAAGCCTAATAGCAAAAAGGGAATGTCGGTCGTCCCTGTCTGTCTATCCGGACTTTGTCACACCCTATTTTTTCCAACCAATGGTGTAGGTATAGACAAGTTTTCAACTTTTTAAACAACCAACAGAATACGTATCGATTACCGTGGTAGGTACCAATTATTCTATTATGTACTTACAGACAAATTAACACATACAAAAGGGAGAATTATTTGACATGAGCTTACCACGTCATAGTACTTAACTGTTATAAGATAAGTCATGGGTGCCCAGTTGCCTAGATGCCTACCTGTGTAGGTAAGTGGTTATCAAAAGATTATCAGAAGGGAGATCAAATGTTACCTGGAATACTGTCTTCTAGTGAGATGTATTGTTTTATTCCACTGGACGCACGAAAACCCGAGACTTGAGCAAATCTGGAAATTTTGTGAACATAATTTAAATCAAATAGGTAAATGGCTCTAAAAGAGAACCTATCATAAGAAATTCTCATCAGATGCTTGAAAACTCCATATATTACAAAGAATACATTAATTTTTATCTTTTTTTAAAAGCGGGATCAGTTGACGAATCAAAATTAATAAAATTAATTAATTGGTCAACTCATCCCGTGGGATGAGTTGAGAGCGGGATCAGTTGACTAAAGAGCCGTATACCTTTCCAAATTACTAATATGTATTAAACGGCGGCATAAAATATTGTCATCAAAGAGAATGTAACGCTACGCTAGTTGTCATAGTCGCGTCGCGTCTCGTCTCGCGTAGTCACGCGTCGTCGCGTCTGTGTGGAACCCATACACCATTCTCTAACTATCGCCAACATAACCGCGCTAAACTTCGCGGGCCTGCTCACATATTACATATTGGTAGGTAGGTAATCTACAATAAATCCGCATAGGTCCTTCCTCCCCCATTACGAGTCGTTGCCTATAGGTAGGTAGGTACCTACATAATTGGCTAATGCAGTTTCAGCTTCGTGTTGCCATTTTTTCTGACCCGTGGGCCAGACTCCACTCTCCCCAGACAATTATAGATTTATTACGAGCGTAATTTGAGATTTTTTTCTCGATAGATAATAAATCTTAATCTTGTGCATAAATATAGGTAGGCACTACAACGTAGGTAAAGTAGGTACTTACCTACTACTTAGTTATTCTTATTACCATGAATTATATACCTACCTAGGTAGGTAGGTACCTACTTAGGAAGGTATATAGGTATATTGAATGAAAGAGGACTAAACCATTTTAAAGCTCAGGCACAGCCAGCCATACCTACCTACCTACAAAAGGCGGGGCGGTTTTGAAAAATCATGCCAAGTATGTAGCGTTTCTTTGTCTGATTTCAACATATATCTATCTACCTACCTATGACTCCTAAGTACTCGATAAGTATGGTTGTAGACTGTGGCCACCATCATCATCAGTCCACTGCTGGACATACGCCTCTCACAATACGCGGCACTGAGCCCGGTGTTCGATTCTTATCATCACCCACTTTCTGCCCGCCCGGCCGTCTTCCTAAAGTCATCGCTTCACCTAGCCGGGGAGCGCCCCACACTACGTTTGCCCAGACGCGGTCTCCACTCAAGAACTCGTTTACCCCAACGGTTATCAGTTCTACGGCATATATGACCAGCCTATTGCCACTCCATCTTACTAATCCTCTGAGCTATGTCGATGAATCTCGTGCTCGTATAATTTCGTTACGGATTCTATCGTTCAGAGAAACCCCGAGCATAGCTCGTTCCATAGCTCGCTGTGCGACCTTGAACTGGTGGATTAGGCCTACTGTGATTGTCCACGTCTCGGCACCGTAGGTCATCACGGGTAGGTAGGACGCACTGAAGACTTTAGTCATCAGGCATTGTGGTATGGGTGACGAGAAGATTCGACGTAGTTTTCCGAACGCTGCCCAGCTCAAAAGAATCCTTCTCTTGGCCTTCTCGAAGTTGTGTCTACCCAATTGCAAAATTTGCCCGAGGTAGACTTATTCAAGAACAACTTAAAGTGGGTGGCCATGTACGGCAATTGGTAAATGTTCCCACTAAACATAATTTTTGTTTTATCTATGTCCATCCGGAGACCAATTCGTTGAAAAGAGCTAGGCCATCTAGCATGTAGATACCGCTTTTATGTACCGCGCATGAAAAGTACGGTATAAAAACTACACTTTCTTCTGATAGAACTAGGGAATCCATAAAACAGATCTTACTAATAACTAACTACCGATATCCTAAGTAGATATGTACCTACTTAGGTAGCTTTTTTAATTTACTAGAAAGTTGAGGTGGCAGTTCGCAGGCCAAAAATCTCGTTGAATCGACTACTGCTGGTATAGAAAGGTTCTCGAATGGCGACCACGAACCGCACGACAGTGTAGGAAGTACCTTTGGGACCCGACCTACCTTTCGATGACATCACTCCATCCAGAGTTCTGTTCCTGTAACCCATCACACATGGGTTACAGGAACAGAACTCTGTAAGAGCGGCCTACTTAATGTCCAACAGTGACCTTCTATAGGCTAATACGACTAGACTAGCCTATCTATGTTAATGAAGAGTTCTAGAGCAAACCTCATGAGCTACTTCACTGGAAGGCATCCTGCACCTCACTTCTTCATAATAGGCAGGTCGGTACTCGTATTCATCCGTGTTCAATGTCCTGATTTTTCTCTCCAGATGACAAATAGGATAATGTTTCTGCAACAAATAATATAGCCTACCTATATTATTCAATATATACCTAACCTGAGATAGGTACGTATGTATCCTAATCTAGGTACCTACCTACCTAGATTAGCATACATACTTATCTATCTCAGGGTCAGGAGCAATCGTCCGTACCTAATAGAACTAGTGTAGGTAGACTCCAATATTGGAGTCCGCGTAGTAAGTAGGTAGGTAGTTACCTACCTATCTACCTACTTACTACAATGCTTAACCACTACTTAGGAAGATACCTATTTATTTATTTGACCTATCATTTATTTATTTACCTATCTTTTTTAAGAGGTAATTTTGGTAAACCTCTTTTTAAAGCGTTTCTTTACTTTCTTTGAAAAGTAAGCATCTACGATCATCTAAGGTAGGTACGTGTAGGTATCTACCTTATTTTATTCCAAGTTTGATGAAATTATCACCGCGCGCTAGAATTGTTCTCCTAAAACATCAATTAGTATCCCATTCCATCATTTTATTGAGGTAGTTTGAAGTGATTCAGGAAATAAGTACGTACTTACATGTTACTTTAATAATGAAATGTATAATAATTATTACCTGTCAAAAGATTGTAGGTATTTATAGTTCGTAACCATTCGCTTTAGGCGTTGTTGTCAAAAACAAAAACTATGTACCTACTTAGGTTCCTATGGAGTTCATTGATCGAGCGAGCAAAGAGCAATACATAGTTACTACGAGCAGACAACAATTGGAAAGTCCAATCTTCACCAGCACAGGCGGGTTGATGATCTCAAGTTTCACAGGGTCTAATCTCGAGAGCTTCCGATAGACTGTTAGGTAGGTAAGCAAGGTATCTAAACTCTCTCGACCTCTGTGGCAAAGTGGGCGAAGGCCCGCCTGAGACGCAGAAGGTGCGGGTTAGATTCCCGCCGCGGGACAAATGTTTGCATAAACAAATATTTGTCTCGGGATCTGGATGTTTTCTATGTATAATATGTATGTATTTACAAAAAAAAAGTATATAAGTTGTATATCAGTCATGTAGTTCCCATAACACAAGCTCTGCTTATTTTGGGGCTAGGTGATGCTGTGTGAAAAATGTCCAGCATTATTTATTATTATTATTTATTTATATACTAATGCAATCAACCTGTGTTCCAAGTTGTCTTAACCCTCTTTCTCTTGATACTTGAACCGCCTCCGTGTATTCTGGTAGATTCTGAAAGGAATAAGAAACACCTCACCGACTTATCTGACTTTGACTACTTCGATAACGCGGCGGGCGAGTAGCCGGCGTACTTGTAAAACAATCAAAATAAAAAACAAAAAAAATATTAAAACTTTCAAAATAAACACCCTACAACATTTTAATTAAATCTCTGCCTACGCACTTTTGCATTTTTTTTATAATATCCTCATATGGTAATGATTTAGCTTAATATTTTTTAATAGACATTACTGCTAAATCAGACAGCTATTAATGATTTAATGCTAAGGTCTGAAGGACTGCTTTTGGGTGATTATTATCAACATCTAAAAAAGGTTCTAAAAGGCTCTAAAGCTTTCAGGATTAGTCCTGAAATATCACAATTCAATCAAGTGTTTTCTCCAGTTTTAGGCACAATTTATTTAAATTTTCCTGGGTTTTATTTAAATCATAAAGGAAAATCAAAGTATCATAATTGGTGAAAGTTGCTGAAATCGTGTTTTTATTGAGTTTATGGCGGTGTCTAACATTCGAAGAAATATAATGATTTTAAATAATATCTCTGGATTCACTGGCGCATCATCTTCACTTTCAAATGAAAACATTATTTTTCCTTGTGCAGGTGATTTCTAATGCCGGATTAATATCTCTTTAGCTGTAATAAGAGCCTGTGGCAGGCCATCGTCTCCAGAATTTTGTAAAAAAAGAAACAGCTTCTGTCAGGTCAACGTTTTCAGATTGCAGATTTGCTAACCAGATTAATATGGAATAAAACGTATGATTAGCGACAGTGTTTTAGCTTCAGAACTCGTCAAGGGTCATTTGGTTATTATATGAACAATCTTCTTTCAAGGCACTTTTTATATCAGAATAGGTACTGGTATCAGACCGCTTTCAAGCTATTAACTCTACATCCCATCTTGTCTCACAAACCTTTTTTAAAGTGTAAAAATTGTGTATATGTTTTGAAATAACTTCCCAAATATTAGTAAAAAATAGGCTCGTTAGTCCTTCATAAATTTGTAAGTTAAAAAGCATTCACGTAAACTATTCACTTATGTCAAAAAATCGTTATGCTCATCGGTGATTACAATAATTCTTTGCAGCATATATTAGACCACCTAGATTTATCATTTTCTAGTTAAATTTACGCTTTTTGTAATATCAAAAAGCGATTTATTTTTACCATTATTTTTTTCTATATTAGATATTGAGGCGCCGCACCTCAGTGGTAAAATAAGAAGAGACTTAAAATAAGCTATCGAAAGGACGAAGATATATTTCCGTTTATTTTTATCTCTTGACTATGTACAAGTAGGTATATACAAAAAATACAGATGAAACAGCTAGCTATCTAAAGACCGTTGCAAACGATCTATAGATAGCTCAACTGATCCAGATCACTACCAGGCGGAAGCGTTCCCAAAATACTGGCCGCATTGCCACGCTGAATGGCAATGCTAATGCGTTGACCCAGATAAGAGCCAGCTCTCTTGTCACGCGTCGCTTCGACCAGTCGCCCTGAAAGAATTTTGAAAATGCGAAGGGCCCCGGTTCCCCACGGACCCAGTGTCTCAACCCCAAAAGGCTCAAATAAGAAAGCTCTGTCGAGACTTCTATATTTGCGCCTCTTGAGATCCTCGGCCGAATCAGCCGCTGCACCGGCTCTAACTGAATCCCCGACAGATGAGATGGTGCTAGGGTATCTACGCATGTGGCGTCCCATACCAAAGGCCTTCCCTTCTCCCAAGAGTCATGCCGTCAGGCCGCTTACCATCGTCACGTAGTAGACCATTCGGTTCGAGAATAGCTGGAACGTTGACGCTGGTAAAAGCCCGGCGTAGCTCTTAGCTCTTGACAGGCTAAAAACAATACCTAACAATAACCGTCGTCTCATGACGAACTTACCTGTGAATTAGGATTTACGCGATCCCGTGATTAAGAAATATAAAAATTTAATAATAAAATTTCGCTATGACACTGAGATCTGAGAGACATGAGAGGGTTCCTAGGCGTCCTAGATGTTGCCGCCGGCGCCGGTACTCTGAGAGTCAGGTACAGCAACTCAATGGTAAAGAAAAATCAAATCAAATATCGAAAGGGGAAACGCCTTTTAGGTACCGTTAATTTTTCTTTGAAAAAATAAGAAAGTGATGGTCTCCCGGGGTACTTCAAGTAAGCAGAAGTGCATTCAAAACGGAGGCGCCTTTGGCGATAAGAGCGTCGCGGGCACCCAGGATCCTTCGCCTAGAGCGGCGCCTAGAGCGGCCGCTCCGTTCGCCCTAGGGACGGGCCGGCCCTGAGTGCATTCAATATCTATTTCACTTTCGGAACCTACCAATTACTTAATTGAAGAGGCCTTCACACAGCCACTTAAACGCAACCTACTTGTACAAAGCTCGATGAAGAGATCCAAATTCAAATGAGGCGAAAAAGTTTTTGTCATTATTGCACGCTGGCAATGAATTTCCAAACAGTTACCGGCGCGTTTTTGTTCCAAATTAAAAACTGATGCTGTGTGCGTAGATACGACACTTGACGTGTGATTTTTTAAAGTAATGATAATATATCGCACATTGAGAAAATGCTATTTTTTTCTACCTTTTTTCAACCACTGTTTGCTTTATGTGGGTACAATCAATAAAAATGTGTTTTAAAAATGCTGCCAAGTGGCTGCAGCCTAACTTTGTAGTAGGTATGTAAAAGGATTTAATACGTCATTTTGTGACCTATCCTCCCTATGTCCCTGTCTGGCACTAAAGGTAATAGTTTATGAAGACGAACTTCAGTAGGTTCCTCGCAGTTGGAATCGTATTCGGAGTGTCGTGGTCGGTTCAGCCTCTGTAACCTGTTCTTCTCCAGTTTTCCCAGCACCGAGTTCAGGACTTTATCGGGGTTGGGTATCCTCAGGACGTGCTCAATGAAGTCCCGAGTCATGTCTTCGCCCGAACTGGATGATAGTGTGGATGCCAGGCATAGAGACAAGCAGAAAGCCTGTGGAAGTAAAGACGGTAAAATTGGATGAATAAGAGCAAAACTATTTTTTTTTTGTTTTTAAGTCCACACTTAAGCGAAATTAGGTTATTAAAACTCGGTGGGACTCGAACCCGTGACCTCCCGCGATATAATTTAACACAACACTAATAATAATATAATATGTTGATACTAGTATTGGTAGTTAGTGGTGTTTATAGGGTCCCACAGGAAAAATCGGAGATCCTATAAAAAACTGGTCACTCTGTGGTCCGTCTGTCTGTTGTTAAATACCCTTTTTTCAAGAACGACTAACTTGAGTACTAAATAAAAGTATGTGAGCCTATAGTCCAGCTTGTAACTCAACACATAGGACAACAAAAAGATTCGGCAGTTAATGTTTAATTTTGATGTGGAAATTGTAATATAACAAAATATTAAAAACTTAAAGCCAGTAACATCACAAAATTCTGGAATTCAGAATGTATTGTAATACAAATAAAGGTCTAAGATTGAGGAATTTAACTTTTATACCGTTAAAATAGCCGTGCAGTCCATTTCTAATACCGACACCTACAAAGTTAATATTATTTTCATTCCTATAATAAGGGATCGTCTACGCCTACTTCTAGTTTTTTTATAAACTTAACTTTATTTAGTACAGTCGTAAACAAATTGTCTAATCCTCTCGTCTCGTAGGCACCACGGTTGTAGTAGGGAGGTTCTATAATTTATGCTATGCCAGCGTCAAGAAAGTAATAAGTACGGTATCTTAGCTGTCAGCTTTTTTATAGTATTCTTATTCACAAGCTTCTGCACGCGGCTTCGTCCGCGTTTTATGTTGATAAACCACCAAATTTTGAGTGTATAAGGAAATATTATTTTTCCATACAAATTTCAGAACTTTATTGCACACCTCCTAGGGGTAGTTTTGAAAATATTTTAAATAAATCATTTATTATTTATTGTAAAGTTTATTTATACTTACTAAGTTTTGAGCGAATCTAACCAAGGATTAAAAAAAACCATAGAAACTTTACTACCCTGTTTAACCCTCTTAAGGGTTGGTTTTATAAAATTAGATTAACCTATGTGTTATGTTATTATATATGCAGAATCTCAACTATCTACATTCCAAATTTCATCAAAACCGGTTTAGTAGCTACGGAGATAAGTGGTAACAAACATCATACACACAGACTTTCGCATTTATTATATTAGTAGGATATTGTTTAGGTGAGTAGGTAGGTATAATTATTGCTTTTTTCAAAAATGCGCGGAAATATTGTCATTACTTTTGACAAAAGAACTCGCGAAGTATCGTAGTTACGTACACAACATTAGTTTTGAATTTGGAACAAAAATCGCCGGCAATGTTGTATGGAAATCCATTGCCGGCGTACTGGGTGCATGGATGCAAGCACATGTACAGTACCTACCTATAATTAAAAATAAAATTGTCGGAAAAGCAAAAGGTCGGCACGATTCCATCATTTTGATTATTAATACATAAATAAAAATGAGTTCAGAAGGTTCCGAAAGTAAAATGGATATTGACTGCACTTCACCAGATCTTAGGTCGAAAGCCAAATTAGTGACGGAAAACCTGCTTCCAGCAAAGTCAACGAAAATGTGTACTTACCGGTGACGACAGAGACACATGATTAGATAACAGATTCTAGGCAGAAGTCCGTATACCTACCTACCTAGGTATGCATAGTTAAGCGTTCGACGTACCCAAGTGGTTGTTTGTTTGTTTGCTATTTTTGCAATAAATTTTTTGGTAGGTCTAACTTCGAGAACCTATAAATAAATAGATTATGCTGTCATTTTTCACACATCCTCACCTAGCCCCAATCTAAGCAGACCTTGTAGGTATTATGGGAACTACATGACTGATATACTAAATGTATACGTTTTTTTTGTAAATATATACATATTGTACATAGAAAACACCCAGAGCCGAGACAAAATATTTGCAGATCATACAAACATTTTTCCCGCGGTGGGAATCGAACCCGCAACCTTCTGCGTCTCAGGCGGGCTTTCGCCCATTGCGCCACAGAGGTCGTCTATACCTACTTGGAACTTACAGCGATCAACGAAGTATATATCAATGTATGTTTATTTGTTTGAAATTGGAAACGCCACTTCATAAGAAACCCTGGCAACGGCCAGGGGTGAACCCTTCCTGCCTTATTATGCAACTAGCTCTGCCACGGCCGCCTTTAGCCCCTAGCCCACCGCGTCGGTCGCATTGCCCGTCCGCGCTATTACTTCTTCCGGTAGTCGGCCCCTAAGGGTCGTAGCGTGATGTTAAATTCCTCAAGAATTGGGCTATCAAATGCAAACATGTTTGTTTCGATGAAAATGATAACGTGACGTAACGATCTCGTGGCTTAGTTGGTATAGTCTCCGCGTACCATGGGGGAGGTCGCGGGTTCAAGTCCCGCCGCGGTTGAAATTTTGAGATATTATAAATAATGTAAATAATTAATAATACCTTCACGATGAGCTCTCCTGTAGACATTGCTAATGGTCACTTTGTTCTTTACTAGGTAACCCTTCCTGTTCGGAAACAGCTGATTTTATGATTCATTTTGCATTTGTGTAGTCCTTTTTATAGAGGAGAATTATCTCAATCCGCTATAATTATTCGAAGTGTTTTAATAAAAATGTTTTTTGTAATCCCCGTGAAAGAATTAGCGTGGATAGGAACAAAAGGTACAAACTAGTTTGGATTTTGTTGGTGAATTCTTCATTTGTTTTTATTTAGACCTCTATTTCATAATCAACACATGCAACATATCCTGAACACTACCTACCTATAACTTGTTGTGCAAACTTCAAACGGTGAAGGAAAATTATCTTTAGGAAACCGGCTTGTCCTAAAACCAAACATTCGAAGATACGTAACGTGTGCATGACAATGTATGTTTTAACCACACATTTTTTTTCACTATGAGTCACTTTTTTAGGGCCAATAAGTATATGTACCTCAACCTGGTCTCTGATCTAACGCAGGATGACTCAGAAAGAACCAAAGATGCCTACGACGAAAAAAAGAAGAAGCGTACTCTCCCGAAAGGCGAACTTTAAGTAATTAAGGTAACTAAGTATAATTACTTCATAACGTAGTAGGTAAGTACAATAATAAACATCCAATTGTAATATATACATATATCATAGTCCTGATCTCATACTAGGATTCTCTGTATGATGGGTATCAGGAGCTACGAACAGGTACCTGCAGAATATGCAAACATTTGTCTCGCAGCGGGAACCCGCTCCTCTTGCGTCTCAGCCAGCTACTCATCCGCTGCGCCATCCATTCGAGGTCGTAGTAGTTCCTGTCTTGTCAGACCAGTAGGTAGGTATGTGTTGAATAAATTATCTATCTATCTAGGTAAGTCCATGTTATCCTATCATCCAGAAACATTTTAATTTTCTATATTAGTCGTCAGTTTCAACAACACCAGATTAGCTGATAACGACAGCGACAGGGCTCTTACTGAGATTGTTCCGATAAAGCTCAGTGAATATTTCTACCAAAATGAAAAAAATAAAGATTTTAAATCCAACAGTCAATTAGCTAAATTAATAAAAGAAACATTTCTAATATTAAAAGCGGGACCCCCGCCCCGCAGTTGCTAACAGGGGGGCAGATCGGTTTTTTTGTTCCTGGTTTATTGTATAATTACACTTAGGTAAGACCTACCTACATATGAATTCATTTTTGGACAGTACCCACCGCCGACTTAACCACCTACCTAGGTACTACAATGTGAAAGACATAATGTCGGTAAATTTCAATGAATTTAGAATTCTACTTAGGTACTTTAGAGAGGAGAGATAAAATGTGAGAAATCTTTTTATAATTTTATTTGTACATACTGTGATAAAGAAGCGATACCCAGTGACTAGTGAAGTGATAGTTGTGCTAGTGTTGTACATACCTAGTGAGACAGTGTTTTTGTTTTCATTGTGTAGTTTCGTTGTGCTGTTTGTTTTGTTATAATTTGTATAGTGTAATTTTGCTATTACAGTGTTACTTTAGTGTACAATTTGACTTAATTATTTTATATAGAACCCTATCTCTTAACAGTACTCTCTTGATGCATATACGTGCCCAAAACAGACGGGTAATATTTCGCAAAAAAGGAACGACTTTGAAGCGCCTATTTGTCCATCTATTTTTTGCCACCTTAATTAAACTTATGCGATGAGTCTTCATCTGGTCTTTCTGCCGCGATACCTATGTGGGAAAAACTTTAAATGTATCCTTTTGATTCTTAAGAACACCTTGAGGTATGAGGCTTCAAAATGAATCTGTAAAAAAATAATGAAAAGTAATCTTACTAGCTCGATTGGAGTGGATATCTCTGCAACTCAATGTGCTCAATGTGCTCTATGTGCTTGGCGATACATATCGCACCCCCGCCCGGTGAAACAGTGGCACAATTGCAAAATTTAACTTCCTCAGGAGAAGCGTTTAAAGTTTCAAAGGCTCATTCATTGATTACACTTACATATTCTAACAATGTAACAAGGTTTTATTGTGGTAAGTATTCATATTATTTTAATCAATATAATTATTATATTTGCCATAACTCTATATGGCAAGTATGGCAACTCATAGTTATAATAACTTAACATCCGTGATATCCTCAATTGTGACTTTATCGCACTGAAAGTAAATTTAAAGTAATCATGTGACGAGGTTTATTTAATAAAAAATATACATTTATTCAGGTTTAATATTTATTTAAATGAATTTATGAGATGATTAAATTAATAAGATAAACCTACAAATAAAAATATCAAAGTAAAAAACATAATTTATACATTTTCATAATCAACATCAGTATTGTTTTGAAAGTCACTTGGACACACTATAAAATACGAAATGCACTAGTTTAAGTCTTATCTTGGTAACTTTGTGCGTGAAATAACTTTACGAAGTCTATCAAACATTTTTGTTATATAGATTGATTAAGCTGGACTCTCGCACCAAAGGTTCGAATAAACTACGGTAGAAAGTCTTCGAAGGCGCACAGCTGTATAATAAACTACTCGTACCCTCAAATATAAAAAGTGTTTGCTCATTTGACGTGTTTAAACACAAATTAGCCCATCATCTTATCAATTATGCATCACTGCTAAATACACGTTAAATTGGAACAACCTAATCTTATAACTGTAAAAGAACGACCCACTTTAAGATTAGTAATTAAGTATGTATTGTTCTAATATAAGTGACATCTGTTTGTCTTTTTGAGAATAAAGTTATTTAAACCTTAAACCTACTCAGCATACACTACAAATCTTAAGCCAGCTTAAGATGAGACATGCACTCGAAGGTTCCTATACATTCTAGATTTCAAGTTTGTTTTCCTAGTGGGCGATACCCCAAGTTCTGATCCGGAGGTCGTGGATTCGAACCGGGTCGTGACTCAATGGTTTTTTCCAATCAAAAAATTTATGTGTGCATTAACACATGCTCAAAACGGTGAAAGAAAACATACCGGCATGATTTAGAATCAAAAATTCGAAGGCATGTGCCAAAATAAGCGGCGATTATGGGCTTGCAACCTGTCACGTTGAATGCTACCTTGCAAAACACGGGCATGTACCAAATAGCGGCGATGGGCTGGCAACCCGTCACGTGGAATGCTAAAGTTAGCATTCCACGTGACGGGTTGCAAAACGCGGGCATGTACCAAATGTAATGTTTGGACGTGCCTCTGACTATCAACCGTTAATTCGTGAAGAATTAACACCTCCTACTTGGTATCCTCAAAGATCGACTCACTGCGTCTGTATCCGAGGATGTCCACCATTGGGAAGACAGTCGTGAGCGTGTTTGTTTTTTGTTTGGACTACGCATTAATGACAATCTTTAAAGTACCTCCTTTCTATAAAAAAAGAATTAATGAAATCGGACTACGCGTTAATGAATTACAACTAAGTACACATTTTGACTTTCATCCCCTCACCCAAGGGAACCGTGTTGAATTTCGGAATAAAAAGTATCATATGTCCTACCTCGTAGTATGAATTCAGATCTCAAGCTTAAAATGAGCCGTACGTTCAAAGGTACATTCCGGGTTTCAAGTTATTTGAACCTGATACTGAGGGTTGTGATGACTGTATTTTCTGAACTACAAAACCGATGACCTAGAAATATTTACGGGATAGTCTTTAAAGTATCTCCTTTCTAACAAAAGAATTAACACCTCCTACTTGGTATACTCAAACATCATCTCACTGCTGTATCTGAGGATGTCCACCATTGGGAAGACAGGTATGGGGGCGTGTTTGTTTTTTGTTTGGTTTCCTCACGATGTAGTAAACTAAACAATGGACCTTATTTTAAACCTTTTATTTCACGGCATCCTAGAGAGACAGAGAAGGTAGTTTCCAATTATCTTCACCGTTTTGAGCAGCATAAATTTTTCGAGCGGAAAATAGTACCTAGAACTCAAAAAGTCATGAATAAATATTTAATTTGAATATTGATTAATTTAGGAGATGTCAAATTGGGAATTTTACTGCTGAAGTTTATAAATATTTTTGTGTCTCCTCAACCTTTCCTTATATTTTAAATCACAGGCGCCGATTCTGCTATGCATTGATAAACTTAATTAAAATATTGCAGGTCTTTTTCTAATCGGCAACACAAGAAAAAGACGGATTAAAATTAGTGCTGTCAAACTAACTCCAAACTCCAGATAATTTGAAACTATCTTCTCTGTCTCTCTAGGATGCCGTGAAATAAATGGTTTAAAATAAGGTCCATTGTTTATTTTACTTTTACAGGAAAAAGAACTGTGTCAAGAATCTGTAGAAAAATATTTCAAAGAAAATAAGTTGCTGCTTGTGCAGCTACACCAAAAATAAACATGCGAAGCCTTGGCTTGGTCCAGCGACGCCCAAATCCAGCCACCATAAAACTTGGGCAGAAGAGATAAGCATTTGAAACAATGAAATTTATGGAATATTTCTCCAAAAAAAAAAATTTTGATATTAAAGCAGCAAGATGGTTTGCAACAAACCCTGTAGTATTAGAAACAATTGAAAACTGTACAATATCGGCAAAGTTGTTCATGCAAATGCAATGGAATGAAAACAAGAAAAAGGCATAACTTGCAAATCACACACAAGTTTTTATGGTGCATGGCCTATTAAAAAATTATAAACAGGCTGTATGATAAACATTTGCCTCAATTGCAACAAAGGACCTGAGCTATCTAGGCCAATAAAATAAATTGTTACGGAGATCCAACAAGCTGGATTAATAGTCGTAGCATCATTATGTGACCAGGGGACCAACAACATGCAGGCTCTGAAACTGCTTGGGATATATATAAGAAGAGGAGAACAACCCAAAAAGAATATAATATAATAAGAGGTTATTCCAATTATGAAAGGAAGAAACAATCTCATTACAAAGAATTTAAAGTGCACAAAGATGGTGTGAACAAAATAGCAAAATGGTCTCATCTGCAACAGAGAAAATTAACAAAATGAAAGTTAAATATGTATCTCAGATATTTAGTCGCTCCATAGCTTCTAATATGTGATAACTAACAGGTAATTACTATGCACATATAATTAGTGTTTAATTTGGTAAACAAATTAAACATATGTGTGTTAACATAAAAAACTTGCACTTGATTACAAAAGGCGTTAATGTTTCTCTTCCTAGAAAATAAGTCTTGGGGGACCTAATGCGAATCTTACCAGGGGCGCACATGACCCAAGCTCTGACACTGTTGATGTCAACAGTATAATGGAATCTTCATTGTGAGGAAACCTAGAGTTTAGTTGGGTCTTTTCTGAGGATAAGGAAGACAAGTTTGAGGGGATTTCATAGATCCCAATCTGTTAATAAAGTATTTCCCAGGCACTACAGTAGCACCCTATAAAATATGTGGGCATGAGGAAAAAGTTGCTACTTGACTTTAAAATAAATATCTTATGTAGTATAAACAGTGATAAGTAAATGTTTAATTTCCATTGTTTTTAGATAAGGAGATTCTTTCAGGGGAGTGTAAAGAAACGGCGGATCTGCTTCTGTTCATGGACATATTGTCCATTCGATTCAGTGAATGGCAGCTACACCAAAAATAAACATGCGAAGCCTCGGCTTCGCGATGCCCAAATCAAGCCACCATAAAACTTTGCCCAAGTTTTATGGAGGCTTGATTTGGGCATCGGGAAGGGATAAAAGTGTTTGAAACAATGAAATTTATTATCCCAGAGGAAAGACAGAAGTGATTCCAACAGTAGCGAATTGGTTGTGGACGCTGAACGGTATTAAAATGATGCAAAAAAAAAAAAAACAAGAAAACAAAGATTTTTTTTTATTCATTAACATCTATGGTTGCGGTACCTGAACCAAGATCCCCTCGAGAACTATTTTGGTCCAATAAGAAATAATGGATGCCGCAACATTAACCCGACATGCATGTGCTTAGTTTGAATCAGCATTTACTAGCTTATTAATTAATAAGCTAGTAAGCAATGCTCTACGTACGTTTATCATCGATACTGAAACATCGGCGAACTGCACTTCTAGACCTACATTGGAGTTAAATCAATTTTACGGAACTTAATGAAAAAGACCCATGTATTGCATTATTACATCAATGCAATACATGAGCGGCTATTAAAAAAACAGTCAAAACAAACGTTTACAAAAATTCAGAAATTTGCATCATAAATTCAAATTCGAATGAGGAACAATAATATTTAACGTATAGAGAGTATACAGGTCGACGATGGCTGTGCAGCCTGGGCTGAATTACTTTTATTAATGAATTAATTTCGAGTATGCAATACATAATAAATGTAAGAACAGTATTGCTTTATAGCAAAATAATAAAAAGGTTCTTTAGAATAAACAAGTAATTTTATTCATCCACTCCGAAATATAAACCACCTGTAATCACATAATTAAATTGGTCTAAAGTACTTTCATGCTGACTTGAGTACCTGTTAATTTATAGTTGTTACATTCTCAATCCGTAACTCAGTAGGACTATCTATTAACTATGAATTCTAACTCGTACTTTATCAACCATTTTTACAGTAGTTGAAGATGCCTCTACCCAAGCGTCGTCATACGCAAACTACCTAGGTACTCGAAAGGACATAAACTTTTCTTTCTCGATCTTGTTTGCAGGCACCGCTGACGGGAAATGTTTACCATTTTACGTGGTTATGAAGTTGTTAACATAGATTTTTATGTTTTTAAGCGATTTGAGACTCCAAACCTAAAATCTCTATTCTATAAATTATAAAGTTATTTCTTAAAAGCCTTGAAATCCAGGCAAAGTCGAAGCAGTTTGCGGTACCTAATTAAACATCAAGTCAAAATTCATTCCGAAGTTAAATAATTAAATGATGCTGGACATTTTTCACACAGCGTCATCTAGCCCCAAACCAAACAGAACTAGTATTATGGGAACTACATGATTGATATACTACTTAAATTCTTTTTTTTTGTAAATACATACTTATTATACATAGAAAACACCCAGACCCGAGACAAACATTAGCTAATCGTACAAACATTTGTCCCGCAGCGGGAATCGAACCCGCAACATTCTGCTTCTAATAGTAGATGGCAGTTTTGGGAGTACGGACACCAATACTTTCTTGGATTTTCGATAGATGTCACTACTGTTTTTACTTGTCATGGAATGTATGAATACAATAATATACATAGGTATAATTATATTTAATTGAATCCTCAAGTAAATGTATCTAATAAATTACAATAAAATATTTGTATAACATTATTTGACAATACTGCTGACAGCATGTGCTGCTGTCATTGCGGCTTTCATGTTAACGTCAAGCGTTCATTCCACTTTGTTAATGGACAATAACATATGTATCCTAAAAATTTCTTTAGTTTTTTCGGTGTTTCTTATTTTCAGTGATTTTTACTAAGTTCCAGTATTTTTTAGCTAAATTGGTGTTTTCTGTGTGATCAGTGATGCTATTTTGTAAACTTTGAACTGAGATAGGACTCTTCTTGATATGTTTTTGAGTGATTGAACTAGGACCGGTGTTACTTTTTAGTGTTTAGTTATCCTTTTGAACTGAGATAGGACTCGTTTTGTGTTTTTGAGTTATATAGTTAAGTGTTTGAAATAGGACAGGACCTTATTTATTTAGTGTGTACTGACTCAACCACATTATCATGTCAGACAAGCATTGTTGCGTTCCTGGATGCGAGGACAGTGGAGGTAGGCACTCTTGGTTATTATAAGATTAAATTTAATAATTCAACTATGTACATGTATACATAAAAAAGAGATCGAATAGCTAGCTATCTAAAGATTGTTGCAAACGATGCAGCTTTGGTAGCTAGTCGGCATACAATACAACTTGATACAACAATGCTTTGCAAATGCAGATTTCAGTTCCCAGTAGATCAGTTGAGCTATCTATAGAAAGCTATGCAGTATAACCAGGAAATAATAGCTTAAAGTCCTTCACTGATAAGCTCCTAATACTAAGGAATAATTATTGTTATAGGAATGCTTCAAATTCTTCATGGCTTGCCAAAGCCTGAAAAGGATAAAGAGTGATTTAATGCATGATTATATGCAGTTGGCAGTGAAATCTTGGGTACGGAAAATGATCACATCTCTAAGTACCACTGTGTGTCATTTGCACTTTGAAGACAAATATCTGTGCTGCAACAACTAACATTAAATTTGCCAGGTGTGTATTTTTTAAATTAACATGTCCGCTGCACTGCTATAAAATATCACTTGAACTATTATTAGAATGAATTGGGAAGTGTAGAATAGATTTGTAACGGAATAGTTCGTATTTGAAATAACTAACTATTTCCGTTTTATAGTAATCACTTAGACTTAGATATACAATCATTTGTAATAATAAATGGAACACCTAGTACTACTTTGTTCACATTGGGAACAAAGAAATTGTTCCCGAAATTTCACCCCTAGTAAAATATTACTAGGGGTGAAATTTCGGGAAATCCTTTCTTCGTGCGTGCCTTAATAACCTGTATGTTTTAGGCTGTGCATTGATTGTCATTAATGCAACAAAATTATCTTTTCGAAAGTTATTTGGGGATGGCGCAGTATGTTTTTTTTTCTTCCACTCTCCTCTGTGAGCCGCTACTGTATCATCCACTACCTTATCATTCATATCATTTGTCATATAATCTATCCATCGATTATGGAATATGATATTTAAAGTGATGTTATAAAATATTTTTTCAGATCCTTTGTTATCATCACGCAAGCAATTTCTACAGTTTTCAAGAAGGAAATCAATGCAACATGATACTTACCTGACAAAACCATGTTCATCAACAGGTAAAGGTGATAATAATAATTTAGGGGTTGCCCCCTATGCTGCACTATACTTCCTTTTGAACTTTTCAGAACCTGAAGAAGTTGTATGTGAAAGTGCCCTTTAATACTTTTGGTGCACAAAACCAACATATAATAAGTAAGATAATATATTTAGTTTTTTGACTGATTCCCACAATTATTTGATTCAATCTGATTTCCATGAAATTTAGAGTGACCTTCAATTTTTACATGCCTTACAATAATTAACAAACCTTTGTGGTGCGGTCAGCGGTTGAGGTGCGGGCAAGCTTCCCGCTGTTTGAGAAAATTATTTGCATGATTTGCTAAAATTTAGACTATGTGTGTGTGAAAGTTATTTATTATTATATAGCTCACCGCCAGTGTCTTCGTCTGCTTCCCCATTTCGGACAACTTAGGATGCGAGTTTACAAAAATAATTTATTAGTGAGTGAGTGGCATTTGTCTTTATATTAAAAATCAATCTTTCAGATCCAGATACCCTGATGCCTGAGCAGGTGCCACTGCCACATCCCGCACTTACTAAGACAGGAGCTCAGCAAATATCAGGCAAGTTTTACATAAATCTTGATCAACGGCTGAATGAGGAGCCACAATCTATTTTTTAAACGAAATTAAAAATAAAAATTTTTGCGGTTTTAATAATTATGTATATGGAATCCTGGAATTTGTACATTTATTATAGACAAAGAGTTATACAAGTTTAAACAAACAAACAAACACGGTCACGACTGGCTTCCCCATGTTGGACATCCTCAGATACAGATACATACTCAGTGAGTAGATTTTTGAGGATACCAAGTAGTGGTAGTCAGAGGCACGTCCAAACATTACATTTGATTCAAACCCGCGTTTTGCAAGCAGAAATTTTAAAAATATTTTTTGTTTCTCCTGAATCCAGATGTTCATAGTCTTGGTTAATTACCTTTCGTTATATTTTAAATATCAGGCGCCGATTCTGCTATAATAAACTTAATTAAAATATTGCAGTCTTTACGACAAGAAAAAGACGGATTAAAATAAGTACTGTCAAATGAACTCCAAACTCCAGATAATTGATAACTATCTTCTCTGTCTCTCTAGGATGCCGTGAAATAAATGGTTTAAAATAAGGTCCCTTTTTATTTTATTTTTACAGGAAAAATAACTGTCAAGAATCAAGATGAAGAATATTTCTTACGAAGAGGGATAGCGAACTGCAAAGAAAATTAGTTGCTGCACAAGTTAAATAAAGTGCAACAAAAAAACAGTCATTTTAAATTAAAGCAGCAAGATGGTTTTCAACAAACCCTGTAGTATATTGTAGTATTTAGTATTGTAGTAGTATTTTTTTATTGTAGTAAGAAACAATTGAAAACTGTTCATGCAAATGCAATGGAGGGAAAACAACAAAAAAAGGAAAAACGCAGAACTTGCAAATTTCGCAAAAGTTTTTATGGTGCATGGTGTATTTAAAAATTATAAACAGGCTATAAACATTTGCCTCAAGTGCAACAAAGGACCTGAGCTATCTAGGCCAATAAAATAAATTGTTACGGAGATCCAACAAGCTTGATTAATAGTCGTAGCATCAATATGTGACCAGGGGACCAACAACCGGCAGGCTCTGAAACTGCCTGGGATATATTTAAGAAGAGGAGAAGAACCCAAAAATAATATAATACTAATAAATAACCAAGAGTTTATTCCAGTTAATGATCCCCCCTCCTTCTGAAAGGAAGAAACAATCTCATTACAAAGAATTTAAAGTATACAAAAGATGGTGTTGAAAAAATAGCAAAATGGTATCATCATCTGCAACAGCTGCACAAGGAGAACCCTGCTTATAAAGGAATACGACTGATACCAAAATGAAAGTTAAATATGCACCTCAGATATTTAGTCGCACCATAGCTTCTAATATGGGATACCTAGCAAGTGAGTACTATGCACATTTAATTAGGGTTTAATTTGGTAAACAAAAAATCTAGTGTGCAATGTGAGTGCGTTAAACAGTGTTTGTGCAGCTAGGAGCGCAACTCTCAGGGGTGGGGGTATACATTGCTGACCTGCGAGCCGCTGAGGCACAGGCACACAAATTAAAACGTATGTGTGTTAACGTAAAAAAAACTTGCACTTGTTTACAAAAGGCGTAATAGCGCGATTACGTTATTGTTTCTCTTCCCAGAAAATAAGTCTTGGGGGACCTAATGCGAATCTTAATCGTACCAGGGTCGCTCATGACCCTATCTCTGACACTGGTGATGTCAACGGAATCTTCAATGTGAGGAAACCCAGAGTTTAGTTAGGTCTTTTCGGATGATAAGATAGACTAGTTTGAGGGGATGGCATAGTTCCCAATCTGAAAATAAAGTATTTCCCAGGCACTACAATAGCACCCTATAAAATATGTGGGCATGTGTAAAAAGTTGCTACTTGACTTTAAAATAAATATCTTATGTAGTATAAACAGTGCTAAGTAAATGTTTAATTTCCCTTGTTTTTAGATAAGGGGATTCTTCCAGGGGAGTGTATAGAAACGGCGGATCTGCTTCTGTTCATGGGCATGTTGTCCATTCGATTCAGTGAACGGCAGCTACACCAAAAATAAACATGCGTAGCCTCTGCTTGGTCCAGCGACGCCCAAATCCAGCCACCATAAAACTTCAGAAGAGATAAAATTATTTGAAACAATGAAATGTATTAGTCCCAGAGGAAAGACAGAAGTGGTTCCCAAAATAGCGAATTGGGTTTGGACGCTAAAAGGTACTCAAATGTTGCAAAAAAAAAACTTCAAGATGATTATTCATGAACATCTGTTTGGATACCCCCGAATTATTGCATCACTGCAATACATCAGCGGCTTTACATAAAAAAAAAAGTTAAATTAACATTTACAAAAATTGTGAATTTTGAATCAGCAATTTAAATTCGAATGAAGAACAAGAATATTTAACGTATAGAGAGTATGCAGGTCGACTATGGCTGTGCAGCCTGGGGCTGAATTACTTTTATTAATGATATTCGCTCTGGTAATTTATGGATCGAATCTATCCTAAGAAAATGCTCGAAATCAGGAAACAAAAATTTCTCTAGCTCCTCTTACTATTAAAAACAGTAGAACAAGTAGAAGTTTTAGTTCTAATGTGTCTTGAGTTTTAGCATAGTAATTTTAATTTACCTTGAGTAAACATGCTCCTAAAATACTATCCTATATTATATTCTATCATATTGAATATATCATTCTTACTACTATCACAGACCAGTTAAAGTGCTACTATGAATGTTTAGATGTTTGTTGTTGTTGCTGAACCAATTTTCATGAAGTTCTGGTTTAGTTCGTCACCATATAGGCTGTAATGTGGGTTCCGTTTAACGGCGTAGCCGTGTACAAATACCAATACTAGTTATTATAATAATCATATTATGAAAACATTTTTTTGTTGCTGTTATTCGTTTTCGAACTGCATTGAAAATGCTCCAACTCGTTGTTTTGTAAAAGGATCATTAAAAAGAATAACCAGATTTGTTTTTTTGCCTTTCTTTCCTAGCTTGGTCGCGGAGGAACAGGCAGTAGATAAAACCGACGTTTCAAAGTGATCCTTGTGATTTTAATGAATTTTGACTTTGACCTTGTAATGGTTGAATCGATTTGGAACTCTTTTTTACTTGTGACCTAAAACATTACTATTTTACCAAGGTTAAGTCGTAAAATTATTAGTTATTTCCAAATGTTGAAAATAAAACACTATTTCTAAGTTTCAGATCAGCTGAAAGCATCCATGCGTCGAATTGCAAACAAGGACTACAAAAGACATGAATGACATGAGACGAGAAAAGAATAACGAAGCGAAGATATTGATGGCACATTCGTGATATACCTGTAGTTCCGGGCTTTTGTAGTTTATAGATATCAGAAGCTCGTCTCTACAGGTATTTCAAGGCTGGAAAACCTCGCTACTATCTTCGAAGTAAAAAGAACCAGAAAAAGAGAAAAAAAAGATTAAACTTACGGTTGAAACTTGTATTTACGGATAAAATAAAATGCCTGCTAACTGAAATTTAGCAGCCATTTCATTCGATTTTGATCTCAAAATATAGACTAAAACTATACGATTATTTTTTTGAACTATTATTATAATGAATTGGGAAGTGTAGAATAGATTTGTTTAAAATAACTATTTCCGCTTCATAGTAATCACTAAGACTTAGATATACAATCATTTGTAATAATAAATAGAACACCTAGCTACTTTGTCCACATTGGGTAGTTTACTAGGGGTGAAATTTCGTAAATCTTTTAATCGTACATCCCTTTAAAAGATACATAACCGTTATGTTTAAGGCTGTGCATTGATTGTCAGTAATGCAACAAAATTATCTTTTCGAAAGTTATTTGGGGATGGCGCAGTATGTATTTTTTTCTTCCACTCTCCCCTGTGAGCCGCCACTGTATCATCCACTACCTTATCATTAATATCATTTGTCACACAATCCATCCATCGATTATGGAATATGATATTTAAAGTGATGTTATAAAATATTTTTCAGATCCTTTGTTATCATCATGCAAACAATTTATACAGTCTTCAAGAAGAAAATCAATGCAACATGATACTTACCTGACAAAACCATGTTCATCAACAGGTAAAGGTGATAATAATAATTTAACCCCTAAATGCCCAGAAAGATTAAGGTCTCCGATTTTCGTAATTTTTGCATATGTTGTTCATAAAGTAATATAATTAGACCCATATTTTTTTATTTTGAGTTTCTTTTACTGAAAGTACCTTTTTTTTGAAGGGTCACTACACAAATAACGGTTAAGGGTTGCCCCCTATGCTGTAGGTACACTATACTTCCTTTTGAACTTTTCAGAACTTGAGGAGGTTGTATGTGAAAGTGCCCATTAATACTCCTGGTACATCATAGTCGCACCATAGCTTCAAATATGGGATACCTTGCAGGTAATTACTATGCACATTAATGTTTAATTTGGTAAACAAAAAATCTTGTGTGCAATGTGAGTGCGTTAAACAGTGTTTGTGCAAACCTCAGCTCGGGGGCATACATTGCTGACCTGCGGGCCGCTGAGGCACAGGCACACAAATTAAAACATATGTGTGTTAACATAAAAAAACTTGCACTTGTTTACAAAAGGCGTTATTGTTTCTCTTCCTAGAAAATAAGTCTTGGGGGACCTAATGCGAATCTTACCAGGGGCGCACATGACCCTAACTCTGACACTGGTGATGTCAACAGTATAATGGAATCTTCATTGTGAGGAAACCTAGAGTTTAGATGGGTCTTTTCTGAGGATAAGGATGACAAGTTTGAGGGGATTTCATAGGTCCCAATCTGTTAATAAAGTATTTCCCAGGCACTACAGTAGCACCCTATAAAATATGTGGGCATGAGGAAAAAGTTGCTACTTTACTTTAAAATAAATATCTTATGTAGTATAAACAGTGATAAGTAAATGTTTAATTTCCCTTGAGTTTAGATAAAGATATTCTTCCAAGGGAGTGTAAACAAACGGCGGATCTGCTTCTTTTCATGGACATGTTGTTCTTTCGATTCAGTGAACGGCAGCTACACCAAAAATAAACATGCGAAGCCTCGGCTTGGTCCAGCGACGCCCAAATCAAGCCACCATAAAACTTGGGCAGAAGGGATAAAAGTGTTTGAAACAATGAAATTTATTATCCCAGAGGAAAGACAGAAGTGGTTCTAACAGTAGCGAATTGGGTGTGGACGCTGAACGGTATTAAAATGTTGCAAAAAGAAATTTCAAGAAAAGAAATATTTTTTTTTATTCATTAACATCTATGGTTGCACCTGAACCAAGATCCCCTCGAGAACTATTTTGGTGCAATAAGAAGTAATGGGTGCCGCAACATTAACCCGACATGTGCTTATTAATTAATAACTAGATCAGTTTAGAATATAATTACGACTATACCACGTACTTTACCGGACGGTGCTCATGAGGAAGGACCTCTATACGGTCAACGAAACGTCAGCAGGAGAATAGTAAAGTACGTGGTATAGTCGTAATTATATTCTAAAATGATACCAAACCACGGTAATTTTAATTCCATAACTAGATCAGTGTCCACTCCCGCGGAAAATTATGTGAAGCTGATCTATGCAATGCTCTACGTACGTTTATCATCGATACTGAAACATCGTCGAACTGCACTCCTACATTTGAGTTAAATCAATTTTACGGAACTTAATGAAAAAGTGATGTATATGCGAGCCGTTCGCGCTGTCACCTTCAGTAATAAACTAGTGTGCAACACAGTCGGTCGTTTCATTACTATCCATATCTATCGCTGGCGAACGAAGTTGAACTACCCACGCAAAGAAAAAAAAATGTCACTACACAAATAAGGGTTAAGGGTTGTCCCCTATGCTGTAGGTACACTATACTTCCTTTTGAACTTTTCAGAACCTGAAGAAGTTGTATGTGAAAGTGCCCTTTAATACTTTTGGTGCACAATACCAACATATAATAAGAAAGATAATATACATATCTTTTTGACTAATTCTTACAATTATTTGATTCAATCTGATTTCCATGAAATTTAGAGTGACCTGAACTTTTTACATGCCTAACAATAATTAACAAACCTTTGTGGTGCGGTCGGCGGTTGAGGTGCGGGCAAGCTTCCCGCTGTTTGACAAAATTATTTGCATGATTTGTTAAAATTTAGACTATGTGTGTGTGAATGTTATTTATTATTATATAGCTTTCCGCCAGTGTCTTCGTCTGCTTCCCCATTTCGGACAACTTAGGATGCGAGTTTACAAAATAAAAAAAATATACTTATTAGTGAGTGAGTGGCATTTGTCTTTATATTAAAAATCAATCTTTCAGATCCAGATACCCTGATGCCTGAGCAGGTGCCTCTGCCACATCCCGCACTTTCTAAGACAGGAGCTCAGCAAATATCAGGCAAGTTTTACATTAATCTTGATCAACGGCTGAATGAGGAGCCACAATCTAATTTTTGAACGAAATTAACAAATAAAAATTTTTGCGGTAATTATAATTATGTTTATCCTGGTATTAGTATTATGTAATCCTGGAATTTGTACATTTTTTATAGACAAAGAGTTATACAAGTTTAAACAAACACGGTCACGACTGGCTTCCCCATGTTGGACATCCTCAGATACAGATACATACTCAGTGAGTAGATTTTTGAGGATACCAAGTAGGTGGTAGTCAGAGGCACGTCCAAACATTACATTTGATACAAGCCCGCGTTTTGCAAGCAGACATTTTAAAAATATTTTTTGTTTCTCCTCAATCGAGATGTTCATAGTCTTAGTTATTTACCTTTCGTTATAATTATTTTAAATAACGGGCGCCGATTTTGCTATGATAAACTTAATTAAAATAGCAAAAGGGCAACACAAGAAAAAGACGGATTAAAATTAATGCTGTCAAATGAACTCCAAAAACTCCTAGGATGCCGTGTAATAAATGGTTTAAAATAAGGTCCCTTTTTATTTTATTTTTACAGGGAAAATAACTGTGTCAAGAATCAAGAAGAAAAATATTTCTTACGAAGAGGGATATGGAACTGCAAAGAAAATTAGTTGCTGCACAAGTTAAATAAAGTGCAACAAAAAAACAGACATTTTAAATTGAAGTAGCAAGATGGTTTTCAACAAACCCTGTAGTATTAGAAACAATTGAAAACTGTTCATGCAAATGCAATGGAGGAAAAACAACAAAAAAAAGGAAAAACGCAGAACTTGCAAATTTCGCAAAAGTTTTTATGGTGCATGGTGTATTTAAAAATTATTAACAGGCTATAATCATTTGCCTCAAGTGCAACAAAGGACCTGAGCTATCTAGGCCAATAAAATAAATTGTTACGGAGATCCAACAAGCTAGATTAATAGTCGTAGCATCAATATGTGACCAGGGGACCAACAACAGGCAGGCTCTGAAACTTCCTGGGATATATTTAAGAAGAGGAGAAGAACCTAAAATTTATATAATGCTAATAAATAACCAAGAGGTTATTATCCCCCCCTCCTTCTGAAAGGAAGAAACAATCTCATTACAAAGAATTTAAAGTATACAAAAGATGGTGTTGAAAAAATAGATAAATGGTATCATCATCTGCAACAGCTGCACAAGGAGAACCCTGCTTATAAAGGAATACGACTGCTACCAAAAATGAAAGTTAAATATACACCTCAGATATTTAGTCGCACCATAGCTTCTAATATGGGATACCTAGCAGGTAATTACTATGCACATTAAATTAGTGTTTAATTTGGTAAACAAAAAATCTAGTGTGCAATGTGAATGCGTTAAACAGTGTTTGTGCAATCTTCATTCGCAGGTCAGCAATGTATGCTCGGGGGCATACATTGCTGACCTGCGGGCCGCTGAGGTACAGGCACACTAATTAAAACGTATGTGTGTTAACATAAAAAAAAACTTGCACTTATTTACAAAAGGCGTAATAGCGCGATTACGTTATTGTTTCTCTTCCCAGAAAATAAGTCTTGGGGGACCTAATGCGAATCTTAATCTTACCAGGGTCGCTCATGACCCTATCTCTGACACTGGTGATGTCAACAGTAATGGAATCTTCTTTGAGATTCTTCCAGGGGAGTGTAAAGAAACGGCGGATCTGCTTCTGTTCATGGACATGTTGTCCATTCGATTTAGTGAAGGGCAGCTACACCAAAAATAAACATGCGAAGCCTCGGCTTGGTCCAGCGACGCCCAGCCACCATAAAACTTGGTCAGAAGAGATAAAAGTATCATAACAATGAAATGTATTAGTCCCAGAGGAAAGACAGAAGTGGTTCCCAAAATAGCGAATTGGGTGTGGACGCTAAAAGGTACTCAAATGTTGCAAAAAAATCTTCAAGATGATTATTCATGAACATCTGTATGGTTGCGGCACCTGAACCAATATCCCAACGAAAACTATTTTAGTGCAATAACATGTGCTTAGTTTGAATCAGCATTTACTAGCTTATTAATCGATAATTTGAGCAGCGTCCAAACCTGTGGAAGCTGATTTATGCAATGCTCTACATACGTTTATCATCGTTACTGAAACATCGTCGGACTGCACTCCTACACCTACAGTTGAGTTTGCTAATATATTAGAAATACATTTTACGGAACTTAAAGAAAAAGCCCCCGCATTATTGCATCACTGCAATACATCGGCGGCTTTACTTTAAAAAAAAAGAAAAGTCAAATTTACATTTACAAAAATTGTGAAATTTGAATCAGCAATTTAAATTCGAATGAAGAACAAGAATATTTAACGTATAGAGAGTATGCAGTCGACTATGGCTGTGCAGCCTGGGGCTGAATTACTTTTATTAATGATATTCGCTCTGGTAATTTATGGATCGAATCTAATCCTTAGAAAATGATCGAAATCAGGAAACAAAAATAGCTCTTCTAACTATATAAAACAGTAGAACAAGTAGGAGTTTTAGTTTATATATGTGTCTTGAGTTTTAGCATAGTAATTTTAATTTACCTTGAGTAAACATGCTCCTAAAATACTATCCTATATATATTATATTATATCATATTGAATATATCATTCTTACTACTATCACAGACCAGTTAAAGTGCTACTATGAATGTTTAGATGTTTGTTGTTGTTGCTGAACCAATGCTGCACTCGTTGTTTTTTAAAAGTATCATTAAAAAGAATAACCAGCCTTGTTTTCTTGCCTTTCTTTCCTGGCTTGGTCGCGGAGGAACAGGCCGTAGATAAAACCGACGTTTCAAAGTGATCCTTGTGTTTTTAATGAATAAATGAATTTTGACTTTGACTTTGTTATGGTTGAATCGATTTGGAACTTTTTTACTTGTGACCTAAAACATTACTATTTTACCAAGGTTAAGTCGTAAAATTATTAGTTATTTCCAATTGTTGAAAATAAATCACCATTTCTATGTTTCAGATCAGCTGAAAGCATCCATGAGTCGAATTGCAAACAAGGACTACAGAAGACATGAATAACGAAGTGAAGATATTGATGGCACATTCGTGATATACCTGTAGTTCCTGGCTTTTGTAGTTTAAAGATATCAGAAGCTCGTCTCTACAGGTATTTCAAGGCTGGAAAACCACGCTACTATCTTCGAAGTAAAAAGAACCAGAAAAAAATATATAAATTACGGTTGAAACTTATATTTACGGATAAAATAAAAATAAAATGCTTGCTAACTTAAATTTAGCAGCCATTTCATTCGATTTTGATCTCAAAATGTAGACTAAAACTATAAGATTATCTTTTTGAACTATTATTAGAATAAATTGGGAAGTGTAGAATAGATTTGTTTAAAAAAACTAACTATTTCCGCTTCAGATTAATCACTAAGACTTAGATACTTATACAATAATTTGTAATAATTAATCGAACACTACTTTGTCCACATTGGGTATTTTACTAGGGGTGAAATTTCGAAAATCTTTTCTTCGTGCATCCCTTTAAAAGATACATAACCGGTATGTTTTAGGCTGTGCATTGATTGTCATTAATGCAACAAATAATTTCGAATATGCAATACATAATAAATGTAAGAGCATTATTGCAATAAAGCAAAAATAAAAAGGTGCTTTATAAGAAACAAATAATATTTAATAAATAAAAATTAAGGTAAACGAAAGTATTTTATTAATCCACCCCGAAATATAAACCACCTGTAATCAAATAATTAAATTGATCTAAAGTACATGATTGATATACTACATATTTTTTTTTTTGTAAATACATACTGATGAAACATTAGCTGATCGTTCAAACATTTGTCCCGCAGCGGGAATCGAACCCGCAACATTCTGCTTCTAATAATGGATAATAGATGGCAGTTTTGGGAGTACGGACACCAATACTTTCTTGGGTTTTCGATAGATGTCACTACTGTTTTTACTTATCATGGAATGTATGAATACAATAATATACATAGGTGTAATTATATTTAATTTAATCCTCAAGTAAATGTATCTATTAAATTACAATAAAATATTTTTTTAACATTATTTGACAATACTGCTGACAGCATGTGCTGCTGTCATTGCGGCTGTCATGTTAACGTCAAGCGTTCATTCCACTTTGTTAGTGGACAATAACATATCGTATAAAATTTCTTTAGTTTTTTCGGTGTTTCTTATATTCAGTGATTTTCACTAAGTTCCAGTATTTTTTAGCTAAATTTGTGTTTTCTATGTGATCAGTGATGCTATTGCAAACTTTGAACTGAGATAGGACTCTTCTTGATATGTTTTTGAGTGATTGAACTAGGACCGGTGTTACTTTTATGTGTTTAGTTATCCTTTTGATCTGAGATAGGACTCGTTTTGTGTTTTTGAGTTATATAGTTAAGTGTTTGAAAAGGACAGGACCTTATTTATTTAGTGTGTACTGACTCAACCAGATTATCATGTCAGACAAGCATTGTTGCGTTCCTGGATGCGAGGACAGTGGAGGTAGGCAATCTTGGTTATTATAAGATTAAATTTAATAATACAACTATGTACAAGTATACATAAAATAGAGATCGAATAGCTAGCTATCTAAAGATTTGTTGCAATGCTTTGCCAATGCAGCCAGCATTTTGAGATTCAGTTCTCAGTTGATCAGTTGAGCTATCTATAGAAAGCTATGCAGTATAACCAGGAAATAATAGCTTCAAGTCCTTCACTGATAAGCTCCTAATACAAAATAATAATTATTGTTATAGGAATGCTTCAAGTTCTTCATGGCTTGCCAAAGCCTGAAAAGGAGCCTTGTTTTCTTGCCTTTCTTTCCTGCTTTGGTTGCGGAGGAACAGGCAGCTGATAAAACCGATGTTTCAAAGTGATCCTTGTGATTTTAATGAATTTTGACTTTGACTTTGTAATGGTTGAATCAATTTGGAACTCTTGTTTTACTTGTGACCTAAAACATTAGTATTTTACCAAAGCTAAGTCGTAACTTGGAGCTAATGTTGAAAATAAATTACTATTTCTAAGTTTCAGAACAGCTGAAAGCATCAATGAGTCGAACTGCAAACAAGGACTAAAGAAGATTACAAGAAATGAATAATGAAGTGAAGATATTGATGGCACATTTGTGATCTACCCTGTAGATCCGGGCTTTTGTAGGTTATCGATATCAAAAGCTCGTCTCTACAGGTATGTCACGACTGGAAGACCTCGCTACTATCTTTGAAGTAAAAAGAACCAGAACAAAGAGAAAAGAAGATACAAGAATATAATTTGAGTAAGAATACATAATTTTAGTACAGCAGTACTTAATAGTTTTCATCAAAACTATTAAGTACTGCTATTAGGTTTTCTTACTCCACTATCTAGATCACTTGCTATCTTAGCATGACTGTTGCTTAGTAAATATAAAAAAATATACAGCATAAAAACAAAATTGAGTCATGTCATGGTTTAGTTTACTATCTGTTATTTATTTTTATGTACTTATCGGTTATTTCCCCCCAGCTTAGACATTTTGTTATTAATTCATTTAACGATTACATTCATTAGTTGGTAAATATTGTGCAAAAATGAATGATGTTTATTTAACTCACGGTTGACACTTATATTTACTTACTGAAATTTAGCAGCCATTTCATTCAATTTTTATCTAAAAATGTTGATAGAAAATACATGAAATTACCACTTAAAAGCCAGAAAAACAAACTAAGATTATCACTTTGAACTATTATTATTAGAATGAATTGGGAAGTGTAGAAAGATTTGAAATACAATCATTTTTAATAATAAATGGAACACCTAGCTACTTTGTCAACATTGTGTATTTTACTAGGGGTGAAATTTCGGGAAATCCTTTCTTTGTGCATCCCTACATAACCTGTATGTTTTAGGCTGTGCATTGATTGTCAGTAATGCAACAAAATTATCATTTTGAAAGTTATTTGGTGATGGCGCAGTATGTATTTTTCTTCCACTCTTCCCTGTGAGCTGCCACTGCATCATCCACTATGATATTTAAAGTGATGTTATAAAATATTTTTCAGATCCTTTGTTATCATCACGCAAGAAATTTATACAGTCTTCAAGAAGGAAATCAATGCAACATGATACTAACCTGACAAAACCAACAGGTAAAGGTGATAATAATAATTTAAGGGTTGCCCCCTATGCTGTACACTATTCTTCTTAAAATCCAAACAAAAGTGATTAACTTTTGAACTTTTCAGAACCTGAGGAAGTTTCATGTGAACAAGTGGCCTTTAATACTCCCGGTGCACAAAACCAACATTTTGATTCATAAATAAGGTATAAAATTTCTACCCCTAGTTTGAAACGTATTCCCCGGGGTACCCGCATCTCTGTCGCTACCACTCTCTCACAGGCCATCAAGCAGGTTGTATCCAAAAACAAAGCGAGCTTGGGAACATTTACTAATTTTTCCATATAGTGTACTTCACGTAAAAAAAGAATTAGGCAAAAAATCATCTCTCACTATTCGGATCAAACAAAATTGTGTGAGGTACACTGCACGCGATGAGCGCACACTTTTTTCGTATAATGACCAGAACACAACAACAAATTCTAAAGATATGAAGCCAGTCGCTGAGTCTATTTTCTACAAACTTGTGGAGAGTAAACTCAGCGACGGTGACATCAAGGGTGCCTCCCGTATCTTGTTTTCCAGCGACACGATAGCTCCAAATTCGAATGATACCCTCATATCTCTAAAGTCTGCTGTCGGAAAAAAGCCGCCTATCTAGGCTACTATTCCTGACCACTTCAGCTAGGCTTTAGTTCGCGTGGCGGCTGTGAAGCCGCAGTACACTCTTTACGTACATTTTTGGAACAAAATTGTGTGGAGGTTATTTTAAAGGTGGATATTAAAAACGCCTTTAATACAGTAGATAGAGGCGCTCTGCTAAAAGAAATTAAAAACAAAATTCCAGAAATTTATCCGTTTCTTTGGCAATGTTATGGTTCACCCTCTAAATTAATCTATCGGCAAAACGTTATTTCGTCAGCTGTTGGGTGTCAGCAGGGCGACCCTCTAGGTCTGGCTATCTTCAGCCTTGCCATCCATCCGATAATTCAACGTCTCCAATCCAAACTTAATGTTTGGTATTTGAATGATGGAACCTTAGGTGGCGACGTGGACACGGTTTTTGGCGATCTAAAACTCATCATTGATGAATTTAGGCAAATCGGTTTAGAACTAAATTTTTCAAAGTGCGAACTTTTTGTTTCCGACACTAGTTTAGATAGAAATTCCGTTATTGACAAATTTAAAACTTTAGCCTCTAACATTACCATTTATCGAACATTTATCTACCGATAAATGTTCGAAGAAAAAACTCACAATTTTGTGCGAAGTTCGGACAGATTGTTCGAAATTAATGCCCATATGGCTTTTACAATGATCAAGTTTTGCCTTTTTGTCCCGAAATTTACATACGCTTTAAGATGTTGTGAACTGTGGAAACACATCGAGCTGGTGGAAGGCTTGGACAACATAATAAAGAACACCCTCTCCTCGGTTTTGAATATAGATTTGGATGGTAGGGCATGGTCGCAGGCCTCTCTGCCTGTCAAATTAGGAGGCTTAGGTATTCGCAGAATTTCAAGTGTAGCTCTTCCAGCATTCTTGTCTTCCGTCTATAGCACTGGTTCTTTGGTTGAAAAAATTCTAACTCCTTCTCTTTCGGCGTTTCCTGGTAACAATATCAAAATTTCATATCTTGACGAAGCTAGAAATGCTGGGTATAGTGCTTGCCCCAATACTGCTCCCCCTAAATCCCTTTAGTCTCAACGGCAATGGGACGGGCCTCTGTGCGAGCTGACGCGGATTTGTATGTTACAAACGTGCTCAAACTCCACGGATCATAAAATTCAGAGAAAAATATTTTTCCAAATATTCGTTTTTGGGACACCATTCGCAGTGCAAATACATCTCCTGTCTAAATAATTAATTCAATAGCATGCGTTTCTCAAAATTTACAGAGTTTTTACCAATTTTATATTGTCATTTTTCAAAATTAAAAACGTTTTTACCAAGTTTTTATTAATTTATTGAGCTCATCTCGTCTCAACTTCGGTATTTCTGCGTGCCCACGTGTGGTTGCGGTGTGTATCCGTGGTCCCAGGGTCCATTTCGCAGGAAAAACACAATTTTTCGGGAAAAAAAAGCGTGATTTTTGACAAATTTCGAAAGAAAATAATCATTAACATTTTACATCTTTTTCTTGAAAATTGGTCGTTCCCAGCACCTCCAGCAGCTGGAACAGCATCGAATTAGAGAGAGAAAACGCAAAAAAATCGACCGTTCACCCACCCTTTGTTGGACTGGGTATATAGATTTTGGTTATTTTTGTGCAGTGAAAAATTTTGAAAATTTTGAAAAGTGGCAAATTATATTTTAGCTGTGAAATAAATAGACGAGGGTCTTGTAGGCCCCTAGGCTTACATTTTGTAACTGACAAACTCTACTATTTAGGAAACAATTACCTATTTCAGGTAAAAAACATTTCGGATAAGTGTGTATACCACTTAATTGACATTCGATCGATCGATCTCTTCAAGACCAATCTTGGCTAGATCTAGAAGGAAAACTTAAACTTAAATTAACATCTTAAGTTAATACTCACTTGTATACTTACAGTATACTTACCAGTTATACAAACCTGTACATACTCCACTCTACTAGACACGGTTGCATACATCAGTACCTGAAAACAATAAATAAAAATTAGATTTTGACATATTTAGGTAATTAAGAATTATAATTTTAATTTATACAATTTTAATCAACATTTTTATTTACAACTTATACAAATTTACTTTTACCTATTTTTATAATTTTATTTGAATTTACGCAATTTTACAACTTTTACAAATTTAAAATTTTAAAACCTATTGTGACTTATCCCTCTTCAGACCACCTTTAAGATGTTTGGTTTTCGAACACCAACGAAAACAACCAAGGCCTCCTACGAAGACCTCCAAGGAACAATGACGGCAAGCCAAACAACTGAGGAGGTAGGACTGACACGGAATGAAGGAGAAGCCAGCCAGGCTTCAAGTGTCAGGAGAAGCATTGGAGAGTGAGAGTCTGGGAAACCAGATAAACACTTGAAGACCACGACTACCTCAAAGAAGTGTGTCAGCGGAACCCCCAAAACCTTAACCAAAGGCGACGCTCTCGCAAGAGAGTAGGGTAGATACCCGAAGGAAGTCAGTGGAGGCGACGGGGAGCCCGCCCAAACATGAAAAATCAAAATACATAGACAGATTGGCAGAAGCAAGAGCTTGCGTTACAAAAGCAAAAATAAACCTTGGAAATTCTAGAATTATAAAGACTGAAATTAAAACAGAGGTTATACATGCAATCGAAAGGCTTTACCAACTAGTTAAGGAAGTAGAGAGTATAAAAGGGCAAGACAAGAACAAAGAACAGGAGCAGGAAAAAGAACCAGAAAGAGGCAAAGAAAAGGAGGATTGTGAGATTATTAAGAAAATTTAAGAGCATGCAAAATTAATGGAAGAAAACAATAACAAAATGGAAAAGTTGAAAGAGACATTAGAAAAACATCAAGAAATGCAGGAGAGACAAACATACGCGAGTGTGGCAGCGGTGTTCAGCGGGAGGCAGGCCCCAGAACAGACCGCGCTGCACTCAGTAGTTGTCACCACTAAAGACGAGACAGAAACAGGAGAAGAAGTACTAAACAGGATCAGGAAAGTAGTAAAGGCAAAAGAAGGAGGCATAGTTATTGAAAAAATTAGGAAAGCAAAGGATGGGAAAATTATCGTGGGGTGTAGAACGGAAGAGGAAAGAAATAACATCAAGGAAAGACTCAGAAAGGCAGAAGATCACCTGCACGTCGAGGACATTAAGAATAAGGACCTACTGGTGATCCAAAGAGACGTGCTGCAATACAATAGTGATGAAGAGATTCTTAGCGCCCTCAAAAACCAAAATAAGGATATACTCGGGGAAAAAGAACGGCTGGAAATAATGTACAAAAAGCGCACTCGGAACCCCCACACAAATCACATCATCATGAGGGTGTCCCCCAACATATGGAAGCGAATGGTAGAGGCGGGATCTGTGCTCGTTGACCTCCAGCGAGTACGACCAATCTCCACTCGTCCAATGCTCGCTCTTGGTCACGGGCATGGACGACGCTTCTGCCAAGAGACGCTTGAAAAATGTAGTCATTGCCACATGAAGGCAGAGTGCGCTGATTGGCTTGCAGGTACTGTTCCGTCGTTCTGCAACTGCCTGCACGCATGCCAAGATGGACAAGACGGACCATAATGCCTTCAGTACGGACTGCAAAATCAGGAGGAAGTGGGAAGCGCTGGCTAGAGCCACAATAGCATACTGCTAAAGTGGCCTCTTGCGAAACATCTGCAAAAACCCTCTGTAGGTCGAAACTGGAACAAAACAACATTACAATAAAACATAGATTGGCAAAAGTAAAACACATAAATAAAATAACGCAAAAAATTAAAATCATTAAAATTGGAAATTGGAATCAGCTTTATTGGAAACTGACCCAATTAAAAGTAGGGAAAATAATTATGAAAATAGAACAACATAAAGTTTTAGTAAAGTTTAGACTTACCTTAAAGTTTTGTTCCGAAGAACACGTTGAACTAGAAGAGGAGGAAGATATCACGAAGAGAAGACCGATAAGTACCTGGAAACAAAAAACAAACTTAAGCAACAAGAAAACATTTTGTACCCGGAAGATCAAAACGCAGTCCATCAGCGAACCAAAAATGTGGATGCCCAATTAAACTGTTTGAAGCATGTTGAAAATCATGGTCAAAAGTTTACTCGTGATAAAATCAAAGGCACAATAAACTTTAGGAAAACACCGGGCAAAATTGTACAAAACAAATAGCTAACAAATAACTAAAGATTGAAAATATATATACAAAATCAGCATTAAATAGAAAATGAAATAAAATAAATAAGCAACCCCAACAGTAAAATTTACGTGAATAAAAAATATGTTAAAATAAAATAAAAGTAATTTAATAAAAAACAAAGATAAGAAAAACAAGCTTGTACAACTGAGTATGTAAACCTCAACACTAACATTTTAGGAAAAATAAACGCATGTAAGAAATAAACAAAACGAAAACAAAGTCTCTGAAAAACTTTATCAGAGGGATAAGTATAAAATTTAAATTAAAAAAAAAAAACTATAACATTCCGGGTTGCAGTTAGTCTACGGTTGGGTGCGCAGTGCTGTGCCCCTCATCAGTGCCAGTGCGGTACGGCGGTCGAACAGCTTGCTCACCACGGATTATCGTGTACCAGAGCCGCCGGTAGGATCTCTCGCCACGCTAGCCTTAATGATATCATACGCCGGGATTTTACCAGCGTCAACGTTCCATCTATTCTCGAACCGAATGGTCTACTACGTGACGATGGTAAGCGGCCTGACGGCATGACTCTTGTCCCTTGGGAGAAGGGAAGGCCTTGGGTATGGGACGCCACATGCGTAGATACCCTAGCACCATCTCATCTGTCGGGGACTTCAGTTAGAGCCGGTGCAGCGGCTGATTCGGCCGAGGATCTCAAGAGGCGCAAATATAGAAGTCTCGACAGAGCTAACTTATTTGAGCCTTTTGGGGTTGAGACTCTGGGTCCGTGGGGAACCGGGGCCCTTCGCGTTTTCAAAATTCTTTCAGGGCGTCTGGTCGAAGCGACGCGTGACAAGAGAGCTGGCTCTTATCTGGGGTCAACGCATTAGCATTGCCATTCAGCGTGGCAATGCGGCCAGTATTTTGGGAACGCTTCCGCCTGGTAGTGATCTGGATCAGTTGAGCTATCTATAGATCGTTTGCAACGGTCTTTAGATAGCTAGCTGTTTCATCTGTATTTTTTGTATATACCTACTTGTACATAGTTGTATGAATAAATGTATAACATGTTGAAACATTTAATTGATCTAAAGTACTTTCATGCTGACTTGAGTACCTACCTGTTAAATTATAGTTGTTACATTCTCAATCCGTAACTCAGTAGGACTATCTAATAACTATGAATTCTAACTCGTACCTTATCAACCATTTTTACAGTAGTTGAAGATGCACCTACCCAAGATGATAAAGCCCTTTCAGCGTCGTCAATACGCAAACTACCTAGGTACTCGAAAGGACATAAACTTTCTTTCTCGATCTTGTTTGCAGGCACCGCTGACGTGAAATGTTTACTATTTTACGTGGTTATGAAGTTGTTAACATAGATTTTTATGTTTTTATGAGACTCCAAACCTAGAAATAATAAAGTTATTTCTAAAAAGCCTTGAAATCCAGACAAAGTCGAAGCAGTTTACGGTACCTAATTAAACATCAAGTCATAATTCATTCCTAAGTTAAATAAATAAATAATGCTGGACATTTTTCACAGCGTCATCTAGCCCCAAACTTGTATTATGGGAACTACATGATTGATATACTTACTACTTAATTTTTTTTTTTATAAATACATACTTATTATACATAGAAAACACCCAGACCCGAGACAAACATTAGCTAATCGTACAAACATTTGTCCCGCAGCGGGTATAGAACCCGCAACATTCTGCTTCTAATAATGGATAGATATGACTACTGTTTTTACTTATCATGGAATGTATGAATACAATAATATACATAGGTATAATTTTATTTAATTTAATCCTCAAGTAAATGTTTCTATTAATAAAATATTTATTTATTATTTGACATTATTTGACAATACTGCTGACAGCATGTGCTGCTGTCATTGCGGTTTCATGTTAACGTCAAGCGTTCATTCCACTTTGTTATAGCGTATAAAATTTCTTTCGTTTTTTCGGTGTTTCATAATTTCAGTGATTTTCACTAAGTTCCAGTATTTTTTAGCTAAATTGGTGTTTTCTGTGTGATCAGTGATGCTATTTTGTAAACTTTGAACTGAGATAGGACTCTTCTTGATATGTTTTTGAGTGATTGAACTAGGACCGGTGTTACTTTTTAGTGTTTAGTTATCCTTTTGAACTGAGATAGGATTCGTTTTGTGTTTTTGAGTTATATAGTTAGGTGTTTGAAATAGGACAGGACCTTATTTATTTAGTGTGTACTGACTCAACCACATCATCATGTCAGACAAGCATTGTTGCGTTCCTGGATGCGAGGACAGTGGAGGTAGGCACTCATGGTTATTATACCATAAAATTTAATTATACAACTATGTACAAGTATACATAAAATAGAGATCCAATAGCTAGCTATCTAAAGATTGTTGCAAACAATGCAGATTTGGTAGCTAGTGGGCATACAATACAACTTGATACAACAATGCTTTGCCAATTCAGCCAGCATTTTGAGATTCAGTTCTCAGTTGATCCGTTGAGCTATCTATAGAAAGCTATGCAGTATAACCAGGAAATAATAGCTTCAAGTCCTTCACTGATAAGCTCCTAATACTAAAGAATAATTATTGTTATAGGAATGCCTCAAGTTCTTCATGGCTTGCCAAAGCCTGAAAAGGATAAAGAGTGATTTAATGCATGATTATATGCAGTTGGCAGTGAAATCTTGGGTTCGGAAAACAATCACATCTCTAAGTACCTCTGTGTGTCACTTGCACTTTGAAGACAAATATCTGTGCTGCAACAACTAGCATTAAATTTGCCAGGTGTGTATTTTTTTAATTAAAATGTCTGCTGCACTCTATTAAATATCACTTGAACTAATAATATAATGAATTGTTTGGAGACGAAGCACGAGGAATACGAACCTGTATGTTTTAGGCTGTGCATTGATTATCAGCAATGCAACAAAATTATCTTTTTGAAAGTTATTTGGGGATGGCGCAGTATGTATTTTTTTCTTCCACTCTCTCCTGTGAGCCGCTACTGTATCATCCACTACCTTATCAATCATATCATTTGTCACACAATCCATCCATCGATTATGGAATATGATATTTAAAGTGATGTTATATTATTATTTTCAGATCCTTTGTTATCATCACGCAAGCAATTTATACAGTTTTCAAGAAGGAAATCAATGCAACATGATACTTACCTGACAAAACCATTTTCATCAACAGGTAAAAGTGATAATAATAATTTAGGGGTTGCCCCCTATGCTGTACACTATACTTCCTTTTGTACTTTTCAGAACCTGAGAAAGTTGTATGTGAAAGTGCCCTTTAATACTCCTGGTGCACAAAACCAACATATATTAGGTAAGATAATATATATTCCCACAATTATTAGATTCAATCTGATTTCCATGAAATTTAGAGTGACCAGAAATTTTTACATGCCTAACAATAATTAACAAACCTTTGTGGTGCGGTCGGCGGTTGAGGTGCAGGCAAGCTTCCCGCTGTTTGACAAAATTGTTTGCATGATTTGCAAAAATTAAGACTATGTGTGTGTGAATGTTATTTATTATTATATAGCTCACCTACAGTGTCTTCGTCTGCTTCCCCATTTTGGACAACTTAGGATGCGAGTTTACAAAAATAATTTATTAGTGAGTGAGTGGCATTTGTCTTTATATTAAAAATCAAGCTTTCAGATCCAGATACCCTGATGCCTGAGCAGGTGCCACTGCCACATTCCGCACTTACTAAGACAGGAGCTCAGCAAATATCAGGCAAGTTTTACATTAATCTTGATCAACGGCTGAATGAGGAGCCACAATCTAATTTTTAAACGAAATTGACAAATTAAAATTTTTTCGGTTGTAATAATTATGTAGATCGAATCTTATAATTTGTACATTTTATATAGACAAAGACTCAGACAAGTTTAAACAAACAAACAAACACGGTCACGACTGGCTTCCCCATGTTGGACATCCTCAGATACAGATATATGCTCAGTGAGTAGATTTTTGAGGATACCAAGAAGGTGGTAGTCAGAGGCACGTCCAAACATTACATTTGATACAAGCCAGCGTTATGCAAGCAAAAATTTTAAAAATATAAATATTTTAGTGTTTAATTTGGTAACCAAAAAATCTTGTGTGCAATGTGAGTGCGTTAAACAGTGTTTGTTCAGCTAGGAGCGCAACTCTCAGGGGTGGGGGTATACATTGCTGACCTGCGGGACGCCCAAATCCAGCCACCATAAAACTTGGTTAGATGAGATTAAAGTATTTGAAACAATGAAATGTATTAGTCCCAGAGGAAAGACAGAAGTGGTTCCCAAAATAGCGCATTGGGTGTGGACGCTAAAAAGTACTCAAATGTTACAAAAAAAAACTTTAAGTTGATTATTCATGAACATCTGTATGGTTGCGGCACCGGAACCAAAATCACCTCGAAAACTATTTTAGTGCAATAACATGTGCTTAGTTTGAATAAGCATTTACTAGCTTATTAATCAATAACTTGAGCAGCGTCCACACTAGTGGAAGCTGATTTATGCAATGCTCTACATACGTTTATCATCGTTACTGAAACATCGTCGAACTGCACTCCTACACCTACATTTGAGTTTGCTAATATATTAGAAATACATTTTATGGAACTTAAAGAAAAATACCCCCGCATTATTGCATCACTGAAATACATCAGCGGCTTTACATTAAAAAAAAAATCAAATTAACATTTATAAAAATTGTGAAATTTGAATCAGCAATTTAAATTCGAATGAAGAACAAGAATATTTAACGGTTAGAGAGTATGCAGGTCGACGATGGCTGTGCAGCCTGGGGCTGAATTACTTTTATAATTGATATTCGCTCTGGTAATTTATGGATCGAATCTATCCTTAGAAAATGATCGAAATCGGGAAACAAAAATCAATCAAGAACAAGTAGGAGTTTTAATTCTATTGTGTCTTGAGTTTTAGCATAGTAATTTTAATTTACCTTGAGTAAACATGCTCCTAAAATACTATCCTATATTATATTCTATCATATTGAATATATCATTTTTACTACTATCACAAACCAGTTAAAGTGCTACTATGAATGTTTAGATGTTTATTGTCATCATATAGGTTGTAATGTGGGTTCCGTTTAACGGCGTAGCCGAGTACAAATACCAATACTAGTTATTATAATAAATATATTATAAAAAAACATTTTTGTTGCTGCTATTCGTTTTCAAACTCCATTGAAAATGCTCGAAGTCGTTGTTTTGTAAAAGGATCATTAAAAAGAATAACCAGCCTTGTTTTCTTGCCATTCCTGGCTTGGTCGCGGAGGAACAGGCAGTAGATAAAACCGATGTTTCAAAGTGATCCTTGTGATTTTAATGAATAAATGAATCTTGACTTTGACTTTGTAATGATTGAATCGATTTGGAACTCTTTTTTTACTTATGACCTAAAACATTACTATTTTACCAAGGTTAAGTCGTAAAATTATTAGTTATTTCCAATTGTTGAAAATAAATCACCATTTCTAAGTTTCAGATCAGCTGAAAGCATCCATGAGTCGAATTGCAAACAAGGACTACAGAAGACATGAATAACGAAGCGAAGATATTGATGGCACATTCGTGATATACCTGAGTTCCGGACTTTTGTAGTTTATAGATATCAGAAGCTCGTCTCTACAGGTATTTCACGGCTGGAAGACCTCGCTACTATCTTCGAAGTAAAAAGAACCAGAAAATGAGAAAAAAAGATTTAACTTACGATTGACACTTATATTTACGGATAAAATAAAAAATAAAATGCCTGCTAACTGAAATTTAGCAGCCATTTCATTTAATTTTGAATATATTTGTTTAAAATAACTAACTATTTCCGCTTCATAGTAATTACTAAGGCTTAGATATACAATCATTTGTAATAATAAATGGAACACCTAGCTACTTTGTCCACATTGGGTAGTTTACTAGGGGTGAAATTTCGTAAATCTTTTAATCGTACATCCCTTTAAAAGATACATAACCGTTATGTTTAAGGCTGTGCATTGATTGTCAGTAATGCAACAAAATTATCTTTTCGAAAGTTATTTGGGGATGGCGCAGTATGTATTTTTTCTTCCACTCTCCCGTGTGAGCCGCCACTGTATCATCCACTACCATATCATTGTCACACAATCCATCCATCGATTATGGAATATGATATTCAAGTGATGTTATAAAATATTTTTTCAGATCCTTTGTTATCATCACGCAAGCAATTTCTACAGTTTTCAAGAAGGAAATCAATGCAACATGATACTAACCTGACAAACCCATGTTCATCAACAGGTTAAGGTGATAATAATAATTTAGGGGTTGCCCCCTATGCTGTACACTATACTTCCTTTTGAACTTTTTAGAACTTTTGAGGAAGTTGTATGTGAAAGTGCCCTTCAATACTCTTGGTGCACAAAACCAACATATATTAGGTAAGATAATATATATTCCCACAATTATTTGATTTAATCTGATTTCCATGAAATTTAGAATGACCTGAAATTTTTTCATGCCTAACAATTATTAACAAACCTTTGTGGTGCGGTGGGCGGTTGAGGTGCGGGCAAGCTTCCCGCTGTTTGACAAAATTGTTTGCATGTTTTGCAAAATTTAGACTATGTGTGTATGAATGTTATTTATTATTATATAGCTTTCCGCCAGTGTCTTCGTCTGCTTCCCCATTTTGGACAACTTAGGATGCGAGTTTACAAAAATAATTTATTAGTGAGTGAGTGGCATTTGTCTTTATATTAAAAATCAATCTTTCAGATCCAGATACCCTGATGCCTGAGCAGGTGCCACTGCCTCATTCCGCACTTACTAAGACAGAAGCTCAGCGAATATCAGGAAATTTTTACATTAATCATGATCAACGGCTGAATGAGGAGCCACAATCTAATTTTTAAACAACATTGAAAAATTTTTTTTTTTGTGGTTTTAATAACTATTTATATCAAATCCTGGAATTTGTACATATTTTATTATAGACAAAGAGTTATACAAGTTTAAACAAACAAACAAACACAGTCACGACTGGCTTCCCCATGTTGGACATCCTCAGATACAGATACATACGCAGTGAGTAGATTTTTGAGGATACCAAGTAGGTAGTAGTCAGAGGCAAGTCCAAATATTACATTTGATACAAGCCCGCGTTTAGCAAGCAGAAATTTAAAAATCATTTTTTGTTTCTTCTCAATCCAGACGTTCATAGTCTTGGTTATTTACCTTTCGTTATATTTTAAATAACAGGCGCCGATTCTGCTATGATAAACTTAATTAAAATATTGCAGTCTTTTTCTAATGGGCAACACAAAAAAAATAAAGATTAAAATAAATGCTTTCAAACGAACGCCAAACTCCAGATAATTGTTATCTATCTTCTCTGTCTCTCTAGGATGCCGTGAAATAAATGATTTAAAATAAGGTCCCTTTTTATTTTATTTTTACAGGAAAAATAACTGTGTCAAGAATCAAGAAGATAAATATTTCTTGCAAAGAGTGATAGCGAACTGCAAAGAAAATTAGTTGCTTTATTAGTTTTATGGTGCATGGCCTATTAAAAAAATATAAATAGGCTGTATCATAAACATTTGCCTAAAGTGCAACACAGGACCTGAGCTATCTAGGCCAATCAAATAATATGTTACGGAAATCCAACAAGCTGGATTAATAGTTGTAGCATTAATATGTGATCAGGGGAGCAACAACACGCCGGCTCTGAAACTGCTTGGGATATATTTAAGAAGAGGAGAAGAACCCAAACATAATATAATGCTAATAAATAACCAAGAGGTTATTCCAATTATGAAAGGAAACACAAATTAAAATTAAAACATATGTGCTTTAACATAAAAAAACTTGCACTTATTTACAAAAGGCGCTATTTTGATTACGTTATTGTTTCTCTTCCTAGAAAATAAGTCTTGGGGGACCTAATGCGAATCTTACCAAGGGCGCACATGACCCTAGCTCTGACACTGGTAATGTCAACATTAATGGAATCTTCATTGTGAGGAAACCTAGAGTTTAGATGTGTCTTTTCTGAGAATAAGATAGACAAGTTTGAGGGGATTTCATAGATCCCAATCTGAAAATTAAGTATTTTCCAGGCACAACAGTAGCACCCTATAAAATATGTGGGCATGTGGAAAAAGTTGCTACTTGACTTTAAAATAAATATGTTATAGTATAAAGAGTGATAAGTAAATGTTTTATTTCCCTTGTTTTAGATAAGGAGATTCTTCCAGGGGAGTGTAAAGAAACGGCGGATCTGCTGAACAGCAACTACACCAAAAAAAACATGCGAAGCCTCGGCTTGGTCCAGCGACGCCCAAATCAGGCCACCATAAAACTTGGGCAGAAAGGGATAAAAGTGTTTGAAACAATGAAATTCATTATCCCAGAGGAAAGACAGAAGTGGTTCCAACAGTAGCGAATTGGGTGTGGACGCTGAACGGTATTAAGATTTTTTTTATTCATTAACATCTATGGTTGCGGTACCTGAACCAAGATCCCCTCGAAAACTATTTTGGTGCAATAAGAAGTAATAAGTGCCGCAACATTAACCCGACATGTGCTTAATTTGAATCAGCATTTACTAGCTTATTAATTATTAAATTTATCAGTGCCCACTCCCGCGGAAAATTATGTGAAGCTGATCTATGCAATGCTCTACGTACGTTTATCATCGATACTGAAACATCGCCGAACTGCAGTCCTACACCTACATTTGAGAAAAATCAATTTAACGGAACTTAATGAAAAAGACCCCCGCATTATCATCACATGAGCGGCTATTAAAAAAAAGTCAGAACAAACATTTACAAAAATTTAAAAAAGCAATTCAAATTCGAATGAGGAACAATAATATTTAATGTAAGTATAGAGAGTATGCAGGTCGACGATGGCTGTGCAGCCTAGGGCTAAATTAATTTTATTAATTAATTAATAAAAATAATTTCGAATATGCAATACATAATAAATGTAATTTTAAAAGAAAATATGAAATGTTATTCAAAGACAGGAATATATATTACAGTTGATTTCAGTTAAATTAATGTAACAAACACAAAAAAAAGATTATTAGAAGTATCGATGATGATGATGAGAGCAGTATTGCAATAATGCAAAAAAATAAAATTTTTCTTTGAAATAAACAAGTGTAGGGTGTATAAAAATTTATTAATTTATCTCCATTGTCTTTCGCTACCAGAAGTCAACTGCCGGCCAAAAGGAAGCTAGAACGACGAGAGCGGCGTCGGTCTAGTGACGTTCCTTTTCCGTTCACAGATAATAAAACTAAGAATTTTAAAATAGTGCGGGCGTACTCCCTACACAAGTAATTTTTAATAAATAAAAATTAAGGTAAACTAAAGTATTTTATTCATCCACCCCGAAATATAAACCACCTGTAATCACATAATTACATTGATCTAAAGTACTTTTATGCCGACTAGAGTACCTGTTAAATTATAGTTGTTACATTCTCAATCCGTAACTCAGTAGGACTATCTATTAATTATAAATTCTAACTCGTACTTTATCAACCATTTTTACAGTGGTTGAAGATGCCTCTACCCAAGATGATAAAGCCCGTTCAGCGTCGTCAATACGCAAACTACCTAGGTACTCGAAAGGATATAAACTTTTCTTTCTCGATCTTGTTTGCAGGCACAGCTGACGGGAAATGTTTACCATTTTACGTGGTTATGAAGTTGTTAACATAGATTTTTATGTTTTTAAGCGATTTGAGATTCCAAACCTAGAATCTCTATTCTATAAATTATAAAGTTATTTCATAAAAGCCTTAAAAACAAAATTTTGAAATCTAGGCAAAGTCGAAGCAGTTTACGGTACCTAAACAAACATCAAGTCATAATTCATTCCTAAGTTAAATAAATAAATAATGCTGGACATTTTTCACACAGCGTCATCTAGCCCCAAACTAAACAGAACTTGTAATAAGTGAACTACATGATTGATATACTACTTAATTTTTTTTTTTTGTAAATATATACTTATTTTACATAGAAAACACCCAGACCCGAGACAAACATTAACTAGTCGTACAAACATTTGTCCCACAGCGGGAATCAAACCCGCAACATTCTGCTTCTAATAATGGATAATAGATGGCAGTTTTGGGAGTACGGACACCAATACTTTCTTGGGTTTTCGATAGATGTCACTACTGTTTTTACTTATCATGGAATGTATGAATACAATAATATACATAGGTATAATTATATTTAATTTAATCCTCAAGTAAATGTATCTATTAAATTACAATAAAATATTTTTTTAACATAATTTGACAATACTGCTGACAGCATGTGCTGCTGTCATTGCGGCTGTCATGTTAACGTCAAACGTTCATTCCACTTTTTTAATGGACAATAACATATCGTAAACATTTATTTAGTTTTTTCGGTGTTTCTTATTTTCAGTGATTTTCACTAAGTTCCAGTATTTTTTAGCTAAATTGGTGTTTTCTGTGTGATCAGTGATGCTATTTTGTAAACTTTGAACTGAGATAGGACTCTTCTTGATATGTTTTTGAGTGATTGAACTAGGACCGGTGTTACTTTTTAGTGTTTAGTTATCCTTTTGAACTGAGATAGGACTCGTTTTGTGTTTTTGAGTTATATAGTTAAGTGTTTGAAATAGGACAGGACCTTATTTATTTAGTGTGTACTGACTCAACCACATCATCATCAGACAAGCATTGTTGCGTTCCTGGATGCGAGGACAGTGGAGGTAGGCACTCTTGGTTATTATAAGGTTAAATTTAATAATACAACTATGTACAAGTATACATAAAATAGAGATCGAATAGCTAGCTATCTAAAGATTGTTGCAAATGATGCAACTTTGGTAGCTAGTGGGCATACAATACAACTTGATACAACAATGCTTTGCCAATGCAGCCAGCATTTTGAGAATGCTTCCGTCTGGTAGTGATCTAGAACAGTCGAGCTATCTATAGAAAGCTATGCAGTATAACCAGGAAATAATAGCTTGAAGTCGTCACTGATAAGCTCCTTATACTAAAGAATAATTATTGTTATAAGAAAGCTTCAAATTCTTCCTGGCTTGCCAAAGCCTGAAAAGGATAAACAGTGATTTAATACATGATTATATGCTGTTGGCAGTGAAATCTTGGGTTCGGAAAATGATCACATCTCTAAGTACCGCTGTGTGTCATTTGCACTTTGAAGACAAATATCTGTGCTGCAACAACTAACATTAAATTTGCCAAGTGAGTATTTTCTTAATTAACATGTCTGTTGCACTCTATAATATATCACTTGAACTATTACTAGAATGAATTGGGAAGTGTAAAATATATTTGTAACGGAATAGTTGTTATTTGAAATAACTAACTATTTCCTTTTCTTATTAATCACTAAAACTTAGATATACAATCATTTGAAATAATAAATGGAACACCTGGCTACTTTGTTCACATTGGGTATTTTACTAGGGGTGAAATTTCGGGAAATCCTTTCTTCGTGCATCCCTTAATAATCTGTATGTTTTAGGCTGTGCATTGATTGTCATTAATGCAACAAAGTTATCTTTTCTAAAGTTATTTGGGGATGGCGCAGTATGTATTTTTTCTTAATCTTGATCAACAGCTGAATGAGGAGCCACAATCTAATTTTATAACAAATTATTTTTTTTGCGTTTTTTTAAATTTTGTAGATCGAATCCTGGAATTTGTACATTTATTATAGACAAAGAGATAAACAAGTTTAAACAAACAAATAAACATGGTCACAACTGGTTTCCCATGTTGGACATCCTCAGATACAGATACATACTAAGTAAGTAGATTTTTGAGGATACCAAGTAGGTGGTAGTCAGAGGCACGTCCAAACATTACATTTGATACAAGCCCGCGTTTTGCAAGCAGAAATTTTAAAAATATATTTTGTTTCTTCTCAATCCACACATTCATAGTCTTGGTTATTTACCTTTCGTTATATTTTAAATAACAGGTGCCGATTCTGCTATGATTAACTTAATTAAAATATTGCAGTCTTTTTCTAATGGGCAACACAAGAAAAAGACGGATTAAAATTAGTGTTGTCAAACGAACTCCAAACTCCAGATAATTGATAACTATCTTCTCTGTCTTTCTAGGATGTCGTGAAATAAATAGTTTAAAATAAGGCCCCTTTTTTATTATATTTTTGCAGGAAAAATAACTGTGTCAAGAATCAAGAAGAAAAATATTTCTTACAAAGAGGGATAGAGAACTGCAAACAAAATTAGTTGCTACACAAGTTAAATTAAGTAAAATGAGAAATGCAACAAAAAAACAGTAATTTGAAATTAAAGCAGCAAGATGATTTCCAACAAACCCTATAGTATTAGAAACAACTGAAAACTGTTCATGCAAATGCAATGGAATGAAAACAAGAAAAAGGCATAATTTGCAAATCACGCACAAGTTTTTATGGTGCATGGCCTATTAAAAAATTATAAACAGGCTGTATCATAAACATTTGCCTCAATTGCAACAAAGGACCTGAGCTATCTAGGTCTATAAAATAAATTGTTACGGAGATGGAGCCAACAACAGGCAGGCTCTGAAACTGCTTGGGATATATTTAAGAAGAGGAGAAGAACCCAAAAAGAATATAATGCTAATAAATAACCAAGAGGTTATTTCAGCTTTGATCCCTTCTGAAAGGAAGAAACAATCTCATTACAAAGAATTTAAAGTATACAAAAGATGGTGTTGAAAAAATAGCAAAATGGTATCATCATCTGCAACAGCTGCACATGGAAAAGCCTGCTTATAAAGGAATACGACTGATACCAAAAATGAAAGGTAAATATGCACCTCAGATATTTAGTCGCACCAAAGCTTCTAATATGGGATACCTAGCAGGTAATTACTATGCACATTACATTAGTGTTTAATTTGGTTGCTGACCTGCGGGCCGCTGAGGGCGGGGTCACACAAATTAAAACGTATGTGTCTTAACATAAAAAAAACTTGCAGTTTACAAAACGCGATGACGTTATTGTTTCTCTTCCCATGAAAATAAGTCTTGGGGGACCTAATGCGATTCTTAATCTTACCAGGGTCGCTCATGACCCTATCTCTGACACTGGTGATGTAGACAGTAATGGAATATTCATTGTGAGGAAACCTAGAGTTTAGTTGGGTCTTTTCTGATGGTAAGGTAGACTAGTTTGAGGGGATGGCATAGTTCCCAATCTGAAAATAAAGTATTTCCCAGGCACTACAATAGCACCCTATAAAATATGTGGGCATGAGTAAAAAGTTGCTACATGACTTTAAAATAAATATCTTATGTAGTATAAACAGTGATAAGTAAATGTTTAATTTCCTTTGTTTTTAGATAACGAGATTCTTCCAGGGGAGTGTAAAGTAACGGCGGATCTGTTTCTGTTCATGGACAAGTTGTCCATTCGATTCAGTGAACGGCAGCTACACCAAAAATAAACATGCGAAGCCTCTGCTTGGTCCAGCGACGCCCAAATCCAGCCACCATACAACTTGGTCAGAAGAGATAAAAGTATTTGAAACAACAGTAGCGAATTGGGTGTGGACGCTGAACGGTATTAAAATGATGCAAAAAGAAATTTCAAGAAAAGAAAGATTTTTTTATTCATTAACATCTTTGGTTGCGGTACCTGAACCAAGATCCCCTCGAAAACTATTTTGGTGCAATAAGAAGTAATGGGTGCCGCAAGCAAGCTTAATAATTAATAACTTGAGCAGTGTCCAATCCCGCGGAAAATAATGTGAAGCTGATCTATGCAATGCTCTACGTACGTTCATCATCGTTACTGAAACATCGTCGAACTGCACTCCTACACCTACATTTGAGTTTGCTTATATATTAGAAGTAAATTTTACGGAACTTAAAGAAAAAGACCCCCGCATTATTGCATCACTGTAATACATCAGCGGCTATTATAAAAAAAGTCAAATTTACATTTACAAAAATTGTGAAATTTGCATCAGCAATTTAAATTCGAATGAAGAACAAGAATATTTCACGTATCGAGAGTATGCAGGTCGACGATGGCTTTGCTGAATGACTTTTATTAATGATAGGTATTCGCTCTGGTAATTTATGGATCGAATCTATACTTAGAAAATGATCGAAATCAGGAAACAAAAATTGCTCTAGCTCCTCTAACTATAAAAAACAGTAGAATATACATATTAGAAGGAGTTTTAGTTCTAATGTGTCTTGAGACTATCCTTAATTATATTCTACAAGGTGTCCAGAAAGGGTATCGGGTATTTGTTTTCGCGCCATATTCGAAACGGGGCGTCTAAAGGGAGCGGGGAGGGGTTCGTGGCGTCCGCCATTTTGTGAAGTTTTAGTCACAATGGAACAGTACTCGGGGACGCATCGCGCATTTTGCGTACGAGCGTATTATCGTAATGGTGATTCAATAGTGACTGCTCAACGTCTCTATCGTGTGGAATATCGTACACGCCACGCGCCAAGTGACGATAGCATTAGGAAATGGATCAGGATGTTCGAGAATACAGGTGCGACAGTTAAAATTCAAAACTCTGGTCGTCCTCGTTCAGTTCGCGATGAAGAAACAATTAAAGAGGCGTCGGTTCGTCAAAATCCGTCTTTATCCATCCGAAAGCGAAGCCAAGCGTTGAACATCAAAAAATCGTCTTTACATTCGATTTTAAAGAAAGACTTACATCTAAAAGCCTATAAAATTCAATTGGTTCAAGAATTAAAGGATACGGACTATGCTAATCGACTGAATTTTGCGAACGAAATGCTGCAGCGATGGAACAACTTTAACAACATAATGTTCAGTGACGAAGCAAATTTTCACCTGAATGGTCATGTTAATAAGCAGAATTGTCGGTACTGGGCAGTGGAGAATCCGAGACGAAAGCATGAACGACCCCTGCATAGCCCAAAGGTCGTTGTATGGTAAAGGCCGCTATGTGTGCTAAAGGCATAATTGGTCCTTATTTTCATGAAGATCAACGAGGCCGAGCAATTAATGTGAATAGTGACCGTTATTGCGATATGTTGCGAAATTTTTTGGTCCCAGAGTTGCAGGAGTTTGCAGGTTTCAACTCAAGAACGTGGTTCCAGCAAGATGGGCACTTGCCATACCTCAAATGACTCAATGGAAGTTGTTAACGAATTATTCCCTAATAAAGTCATTTCGCGAAGGGGTAACATCAACTGGCCTCCCAGAAGCCCCGACCTTAGCCCGCTTGACTATTTTGCATGGGGATACCTCAAAAGTAAGGTTTATCAAAATAATCCGACGAATATAACCCAGTTGAAGCAAAACATCAGGTCAGAAATGGCAGCAATATCGATAGCTATGTGTCAACGTGTTATCGCCAATCTTCGTTCCCGTTGAGAAGAGTGCCAGCAACGTAACGGTCATCATTTGGATAACATCATCTTTTCCAAATAATTCTCCAATTCATATGCTAATAATAAACAATAAACTTTTTTATTGCATACAAATAACTTTTGTTTTATTGAACTTACAAATACCCGATACCCTTTCTGGACACCTTGTATCATATTGAATATATCATTCTTACTACTATCACAGACCAGTTAAAGTGCTACTATGAATGTTTAGATGTTTGTTGTTGTTGCTGAACCAATTTTCATGAAGTTCTGGTTTAGTTCGTCATCATATAGGCTGTAATGTGTGTTCCGTTTAACGGCGTAGCCGTGTACAAATACCAATACTAGTTATTATAATAATCATATTATGAAAACAATATTTTGTTGCTGTTATTCGTTTTCCAACTCCATTGAAAATGCTCCAACTCGTTGTTTTGTAAAAGGATCATTAAAAAGAATATACAGTCTTGTTTTCTTGCCTTTCTTTCCTGGCTTGGTCGCGGAGAAACAGGCGGAGCAACAGTAGATAAAACCGACGTTTCAAAGTGATCCTTGTGATTTGAATTAATAAATGAATTTTGACTTTGTAATGGTTGAATCGATTTGGAACTCTTTTTTTACTTGTGACCTAAAACATTACTATTTTACCAAGGTTAAGTCGTAAAATTATTAGTTATTTCCAAATGTTGAAAATAAATCATTATTTGTAAGTTTCAGATCAGCTGAAAGCATCCATGAGTCGAATTGCAAACAAGGACTACAGAAGACATTAATAACAAGAAATGAATAACGAAGCGAAGAAATTGATGGCACATTCGTGATATACCTTTAGTTCCGGGCTTTTGTAGTTTATAGATATCAGAAGCTCGTCTCTACAGGTATTTCACGGCTGGAAGTCCTCGCTACTATCTTCGAAGTAAAGATAACCAGAAAAATAGAAAAAAATATTTAACTTACGGTAAAATTAGCTCCAAATGTTGAAAATAAATCATTATTTCTAAGTTTCAGATCAGCTGAAAGCATCCATGAGTCGAATTGCAAACAAGGACTACAGAAGACATTAATAACAAGAAATGAATAACGAAGCGAAGAAATTGATGGCACATTCGTGATATACCTTTAGTTCCGGGCTTTTGTAGTTTATAGATATCAGAAGCTCGTCTCTACAGGTATTTCACGGCTGGAAGTCCTCGCTACTATCTTCGAAGTAAAGATAACCAGAAAAAGAGAAAAAAAGATTTAACTTACGGTAAAATTAGCTCCAAATGTTGAAAATAAATCATTATTTCTAAGTTTCAGATCAGCTGAAAGCATCCATGAGTCGAATTGCAAACAAGGACTACAGAAGACATTAATAACAAGAAATGAATAACGAAGCGAAGAAATTGATGGCACATTCGTGATATACCTTTAGTTCCGGGCTTTTGTAGTTTATAGATATCAGAAGCTCGTCTCTACAGGTATTTCACGGCTGGAAGTCCTCGCTACTATCTTCGAAGTAAAGATAACCAGAAAAAGAGAAAAAAAGATTTAACTTACGGTAAAATTAGCTCCAAATGTTGAAAATAAATCATTATTTCTAAGTTTCAGATCAGCTGAAAGCATCCATGAGTCGAATTGCAAACAAGGACTACAGAAGACATTAATAACAAGAAATGAATAACGAAGCGAAGAAATTGATGGCACATTCGTGATATACCTTTAGTTCCGGGCTTTTGTAGTTTATAGATATCAGAAGCTCGTCTCTACAGGTATTTCACGGCTGGAAGTCCTCGCTACTATCTTCGAAGTAAAGATAACCAGAAAAAGAGAAAAAAAGATTTAACTTACGGTAAAATTAGCTCCAAATGTTGAAAATAAATCATTATTTCTAAGTTTCAGATCAGCTGAAAGCATCCATGAGTCGAATTGCAAACAAGGACTACAGAAGACATTAATAACAAGAAATGAATAACGAAGCTAAGAAATTGATGGCACATTCGTGATATACCTTTAGTTCCGGGCTTTTGTAGTTTATAGATATCAGAAGCTCGTCTCTACAGGTATTTCACGGCTGGAAGTCCTTGCTACTATCTTCGAAGTAAAGAGAACCAGAAAAAGAGAAAAAAAGATTTAACTTACGGTTGACACTTATATTTACGGATGAAATAAAAAATAAAATGCCTGCTTACTGAAATTTAGCAGCCATTTCATTCAATTTTGATCTCAAAATGTAGACTATACGATTATCTTTTTGAACTGTTATTAGAATGAATTGGGAAGTGTAGAATAGATTTGTTTAAAATAAATAACTATTTCCACTTCATAGTAATCACTAAGACTTAGATATACAATCATTTGTAATAATAAATGGAACACCTAGGAACTACTTTGTCCACATTGGGTATTTTTCTAGGGGTGAAATTTCGAAAATCTTTTCTTCGTGCATCCCTTTAAAAGATACATAACCGGTATGTTTTAGGCTGTGCATTGATTGTCAGTAATAAAACAAAATTATCTTTTTGAAAGTTATTTGGGGATGGCGCAGTATGTATTTTTTTCTTCCACTCTTCTGTGAGCCGCCACTGTATCATCCACTACCATATCATTCATATCATTTGTCACACAATCCATCCATCGATTATGGAATATGATATTTAAAGTGATGTTATAAAATATTTTTTCAGATACTTTGTTGTATAATCGCATATTTTAAATAACAGGCACCGATTCTGCTATGATAAACTTAATTAAAATATTACAGTCATTTTCTAATGGGCAAAACAAGAAAAAGACGGATTAAAATTAGTGCTGTCAAACGAACTCCAAACTCCAGATAATTGATAACTATCTTCTCTATCTCTCTAGGATGCCGTGAAATAAATGATTTAATATAAGGTCCCTTTTTTATTTTATTTTTACAGGAAAAATGACTGTCAAGAAACAAGAAGAAAAATATTTCTTAAAAAGAGGGATAGTGAACTGCAAAGAAAATTAGTTGCTGCACAAGTTAAATTAAGTAATTAAATTTAATTAAATTAAATCTCAATAATTAAATAAATAAATGAGAAACCTAACAAAAAATCAGTCATAAGAAATTAAAGCAGCAAGATGGTTTTCAACAAACCCTGTAGTATTAGAAACAATTGAAAACTGTTCATGTAAATGCAATGGAATGAAAACAAAAAAAAGGCAGAACTTGCATATCCCGCACAAGTTTTTATGGTGCATGGCCTATTAAAAAATTATAAACAGACTGTATCATAAACATTTGCCTCAATTGCAACAAAAAACCTGAGCTGTCTAGGCCAATAATATAATTTTTTACGGAGATCCAACAAGCTGGATCTCCGTAACAATTTATGGAGTCGTAGCATCAATATGTGACCAGGGGATCAACAACACGCAGGCTCTGAAACTTGTTGCGATATATTTAAGAAGAGAAGAAGAACCCAAAAATAAGATAAAACCAAGAGGTTATTCCAATTATGAAAGGAAGAAACAATCTCATTATAAAGAATTTAAAGTACACAAAGATGGTGTGGAAAAAATAACAAAATGGTCTCATCTGCAACAGAGAAAATGAACAAAATGATAGTTAAATATACATCTCAGATATTTAGTCGCACCATAGCTTCTAATATGGGATACCTAGCAGGTAATTACTATGCAAATTTAATTAGTGTTTAATTTGGTTTACAAAAAATCTTGTGTGCAATGTTAATGCGTTAAACAGTGTTTGTGCAATCCTCAGCTCGGGGGCATACATTGCTGACCTGCGGGCCGATGAGGCACAGACACACAAATTAAAACATGTGTGTTTAAATAAAATAAAACTTGCACTTGTTTACATAAGGTGTAATAGCGCGATTATTGTTTATCTTCCCAGAAAATAAGTCTTGGGGGACCTAATGCGAATCTTACCAGGGGTGCACATGATTCTAGCTCTGACACTGGTAATGTCAACAGTAGTACCTAATGGAATCTTCAGTGTGAGGAAACCTAGAGTTTAGATGGGTCTTTTCTGAGGATAAGGTAGACAAGTTTGAGGGGATTTCATAGATCCCAATCTGAAAATAAAGTATTTCCCAGGCACTACAGTAGCACCCTATAAAATATATGTGGGCATGAGGAAAAAATTGCTACTTGAGTTTAAAATAAATATTTTATGAAGTATAAACAGTGATAAGTAAATGTTAAATTTCCCTTATTTTTAGATAAGGAGATTCTTCCAGGGGAGTGTAAAGAAACGGCGGATCTGCTTCTGTTCATGGACATGTTCTCCATTCGATTCAGTGAACAGCAGCTATACCAAACAAAAACAAGCAAAGCTTCGGCTTGGTCCAGCGGCGCCCAAATCAAGTCACCATAAACTTTGGGCAGAAGGGATAAAAGTGTTTGAAACAATGAAATTTATTATCCCAGAGGAAAGACAGAAGTGGTTCCAACAGTAGCGAATTGGGTGTGGACGCTGAACGATATTAAAATGTTGCAAAAAGAAATTTCAAGAAAATATTTTTTTTTTTATTCATTAACATCTATGTTTGCGGTACCTAAACCAAGATCCCCTCGAAAACTATTTTGGTGCAATAAGAAGTAATGGGTGCCGCAACATTAACCCGACATGTCCTTAGTTTGAATCAGCATTCACTAGTTTATTAATTAATAACTTGAGCAGTGTCCACTCCCGCGGAAAATTATGTGAAGCTGATCTATGCAATGCTTTACGTACGTTTATCATCGATACTGAAACATCGGCGAACTGCACTCCTACACCTACATTTGAGTTAAGTAAATAAATTTTACGGAACTTAATGAAAAAGACCCCCGCATTAGTACACTGCAATACATCAGCGGCTATTAAAAAAAAGTCAGAACAAACATTTACAAAAATTGAGAAATTCGCATCAGCAATTCAAATTCGAATGAGGAACAATAATATTTAACGTATAGAGAGTATGCAGGTCGACGATGGCTGTGCAGCCTGGGGCTGAAGTACAAATAAAAATAATTTCGAATATGCAATACATAATAAATGTAAGAGCAGTATTGCAATAGAGCAAAAAAATAAAAAGGTTCTTTAAAATAAACAAGTATTTTAATAAATAAAAATTAAGGTAATCGAAAGTATTTTATTCATCCACCCCGAAATATAAACCACCTATAATCACATAATTGATCTAAAGTACTTTCATGCTGACTTGAGTACCTACCTGTTAAATTATAGTTGTTACATTCTCAATCCGTAACTCAGTAGGACTATCTATTTTTATAGTATACTATCCATTTTTATAGTAGTTGAAGATGCCTCTACCCAAGATGATAAAACCCTTTCAGCGTCGTCAATACGCAAACTACCTAGGTACTCGAAAGGACATAAACTTTTCTTTCTCGATCTTGTTTGCAGGCATCGCTGACGGGAAATGTTTACTATTTTACGTGGTTATGAAGTTGTTAACATAGATTTTTATGCTTTGAAGCGATTTGAGACTCCAAACATAGAATCTCTATTCTATAAAATATAAAGTTATTTCTTAAAAGCCTTGAAATCCAGGCAAAGTCGAAGCAGTTTGCGGTACCTATTAAACATCAAGTCAAAATTCATTACTAAGTTAAATAAATAAATGATGCTGGACATTTTTCAGACAGCGTCATCTAGCCCCAAACTAAACAGAACTTGTATTATGGGAACTACATGATTGATATACTACTTAAATACTTTTTTTGTAAATACATATTATACATAGAAAACACCCAGAGACAAATATTTGTCCCGCAGCGGGAATCGAACCCGCAACATTCTGCTTCTAATAATAGTTGGCAGTTTTGGGAGTACGGACACCAATACTTTCTTGGGTTTTCAAGAGATGCCACTACTGTTTTTACTTATCATGGAATGTATGAATACAATAATATACATAGGTATAATTATATTTAATTTAATCCTCAAGTAAATGTATATATTAAATTACAATAAAATATTTTTTTAACATTATTTGACAATACTGCTGACAGCATGTGCTGCTGTCATTGCGGCTGTCATTTTAACGTCAAGCGTTCATTCCACTTTTATATTGGACAATAACATATCGTAAACATTTATTTAGTTTTTTCTGTGTTTCTTATTTTCAGTGATTTTCACTAAGTTCTAGTATTTTTTAGCTAAATTGGTGTTTTCTGTGTGATCAGTGATGCTATTTTGTAAACTTTGAACTGAGATAGGACTCTTCTTGATATGTTTTTGAGTGATTGAACTAGGACCGGTGTTACTTTTTAGTGTTTAGTTATCCTTTTGAACTGAGATAGGACTCGTTTTGTGTTTTTGAGTTATATAGTTAAGTGTTTGAAATAGGACAGGACCTTATTTATTTAGTGTGTACTGACTCAGTCACATTATCATGTCAGACAAGCATTGTTGCGTTCCTGGATGCGAGGACAGTGGAAGTAGGCACTCTTGGTTATTATAAGGTTAAATTTAATAATACAACTATGTACAAGTATACATAAAATAGAGATCGAATAGCTAGCTATCTAAAGATTTTTGCAAACGATGCAGCTTTGGTAGCTAGTGGGCATACAATACAACTTGATACAACAATGCTTTGCCAATGCAGCCAGCATTTTGAGAATGCTTCCGTCTGGTAGTGATCTAGATCAGTTGATCCAAACAACGGATATTCCAAAAACACTACCATATACAACTATACGAGGACCTAAGAGATCAATCAGGTACCAGTGAAGTCCGTGTCTACACCAATGGCTCAAAAACCAAACAAGGAACGGGCGCTGGAGTACACTCGACAACATCAACATTTCAATGACACCAGGCACACACAGCTCCATCTTCCAATGTGAATGTGTGGCCATTACCGAAGCCGCAACGGCGATCTTCAGGAGAGAGATCGAAAACTACAACATACGCATTCTCTCTGACAGCACAGCAACACTAAGAGCTCTGGAAAGCCACAGCTGTAACTCCAAACTCGTTTACGAGTGCCACCTAGCCCTAGAGAGAATTGCGGCGAAAAATAAAGTGACTCTACAATGGATAAAGGGACATAGTGGATCACTTGGCAACGATGCTGCTGATGAATTGGCCAGAAGAGGATCAGGAACACCTACGGAAGGTCCCGCCCCATTCCTCCCTCTGCCATTCTCCTAGCTGCGCGCGTGGATGCGACACCGCACTATAAACCAACACAATGAACGCTGGGGACAGGCCACAGACTGCAGACAGTCAAGAGCAGCCCTACCTGCCATCTCACCTCGACTGACGCGTCGCCTACGAAATCTTAAAAGAACAGATCTCCGGATCATCGTGGGGACTCTAACCGGTCACTGCCCCCTAAATAAACACTTCTACAACATCGGAGCTACAGACAGCCCACTCTGTAGAGGGTGTCTAACCGAAGAGGAATCAGCTGCCCACGTAATCCTGGAATGCGTGGGTGTAGCAACTCACCGCGCGCAAATCCTTGGCAACCCAAGGTCACTCCGCGAAGCCTGCGAAGAACCCAGGCAGCTTCTGTGCTTCTGGGCGGAGTTGGGCTGGCTAACTCACTAGCCAAACTCCCACGCACAATGAACTAACTTGGAGTTTGAGTGCGGAAAAGGGAGTCCACACACATACACACATACATACACAGGTATTTCACGGCTGGAAGACCTCGCTACTATTTTCGAAGTAAAAAGAACAAGGAAAAGAGAAAAGAAGATTTAACTTACGGTTGACACTTATATTTACGGATAAAATAATAAATAAAATGCTTGCTAACTGAAATTTAGCAGCCATTTCATTCAATTTTGATCTCAAAATGTAGACTAAAACTATACGATTATCACTTTGAACTATTATTAGAATGAATTGGGAAGTGTAAAATAGATTTGTTTGAAATAACTAACTATTTCCGCTTCATAATAATCACTAAGACTTAGATATACAATCATTTGTAATAATAAATGGAACACCTAGCTACTTTGTCCACATTGGGTATTTTACTAGGGGTGAAATTTCGAAAATCTTTTCTTCGTGAATCCCTTTAAATGATACATAACCGGTATGTTTTAGGCTGTGCATTGATTGTCAGTAATGCAACAAAATTATCTTTTCGAAAGTTATTTGGGGATGGCGCAGTATGTATTTTTTTCTTCCACTCTCCCCTGTGAGCCGCCACTGTATCATCCACTACCTTATCAATAATATCATTTGTCACACAATCCATCCATCGATTATGGAATATGATATTTAAAGTGATGTTATAAAATATTTTTCAGATCCTTTGTTATCATCATGCTAACAATTTATACAGTCTTCAAGAAAGAAATCAATGCAACATGATACTAACCTGACAAAACCATGTTCATCAACAGGTAAAGGTGATAATAATAATTTAAGGGTTGCCCCCTATGCTGTACACTATACTTCCTTTTGAACTTTTCAGAACTTTTGAGGAAGTTGTATGTGAAAGTGCCCTTCAATACTCTTGGTGCACAAAACCAACATATATTAGGTAAGATAATATATATTCCCACAATTATTTGATTCAATCTGATTTCCATGAAATTTAGAGTGACCTGAAATTTTTACATGCCTAAAAATTATTAACAAACCTTTGTGGTGCGGTGGGCGGTTGAGGTGCGGGCAAGCTTCCCGCTGTTTGACAAAATTGTTTGCATGTTTTGCAAAATTTAGACTATGTGTGTATGAATGTTATTTATTATTATATAGCTTTCCGCCAGTGTCTTCGTCTGCTTCCCCATTTTGGACAACTTAGGATGCGAGTTTACAAAAATAATTTATTAGTGAGTGAGTGGCATTTGTGTTTATATTAAAAATCAATCTTTCAGATCCAGATACCCTGATGCCTGAGCAGGTGCCACTGCCACATCCCGCACTTACTAAGACAGGAGCTCAGCAAATATCGGGCAAGTTTTACATTAATCTTGATCAACAGTTGAATGACGAGCCACAATCAAATTTTTAAACATAATTTGTCAATTTTTTTTTTTTGTGGTTTTTATAATAATTATGTAGATCGAATCCTGGAATTTGTACATTTATTATAGACAAAGAGTTATACAAGTTTAAACAAACAAACAAACACGGTCACGACTGGCTTCCCCATGTTGGACATCCTCAGATACAGATACATACTCAGTGAGTAGATTTTTGAGGATACCGAGTAGGTGGTAGTCAGAGGCACATCCAAACATTACATTTGATACAAGCCCGCGTTTTGCAAGCAGAAATTTTAAAAATATTTTTTGTTTGTTCTCAATCCAGACGTTCATAGTCTTGGTTATTTTCGTTATAACCTTACGTTATATTTTAAATAAAAGGCGCCGATTCTGCTATGATAAACTTAATTAAAATATTGCAGTCTTTTTCTAATGGGCAACACAAGAAAAAGACGGATTAAAATTAGTGCTGTCAAACGAACTCCAAACTCCAGATAATTGATAACTATCTTCTCTGACTCTCTAGGATGCCGTGAAATAAATGGTTTAAAATAAGGTCTCTTTTAAATTTTATTTTTACAGGAAAAAAAAACTGTGTCAAGAATCAAGAAGAAAAATATTTCTTACGAAAAGGGATAGCGAACTGCAAAGAAAATTAGTTGCTGCACAAGTTAAATTAAGTAAGATGAGAAATGCAACAAAGAAACAGTCATTTGAAATAAAAGCAGCAAGATGGTTTTTAAACAAACCCTGTAGTATTAGAAACAATTGAAAACTGTTCATGCAAATGCAAAGGAGAGAAAACAAAAAAAAAGGAAAAACGCAGATCTTGCAAATCACGCACAAGTATTTTTTGGTGCATGGTATATTTAAAAAATATTAACAGGCCAAGGACCTGAGCTATCTAGGACAATAAAATAAATTGTTACAGAGATCCAACAAGCTAGATATTAGATTACTAGACCGTCACTGGAAGCTTTATATTGAGAAGGTCGTTTCCGTTTCCGTCGATTTCCTACCAGTTTCAGTACTTTTTATCCTACCATCTTCCGGTAGCGAGTGGCGTCACCTGGCGGCTGCGGTCTTTTTAGGTTTCGTAAAACAAGACGCGCCATATTTTATGATTGGCGTTTTGTATTCCGTCGAAGAACAAGTCTGCAATCGCTCTGTCTACGACTTTTGCAATAATTTTTAAAATAGTTCTTTCTAACTAATATAATACGTTCTGTAATAAATAATTCCTGTAAAGTGGTAAAAAGTCCAATCGTAAGTACCCTATTTTTAACAATAATAAGTTGAAAATATTTTTCTTTAAAACGGTTTTTCCGTTCGAACTATTTAATTGGTTTATGATATTTGTACTTCCATTTTGTACAGCGCTTTTTGTATACCTGAGAGTATTTTATCATAGAACGGTATTTTATGTTGTTCGGTACTTTTTTATTTCTACCTACATTGATTGTAAAAAAAAAAAAAATCGTAGTTGAAATAGATCTAATATTTAATATTTTCAGACATGGATAATCATGATAATGTACCGGCTGCAACGCCGATGGCTGGTCCGAGTAATGTGTCTCGCAAGCGTGTCCGGAGCCAAAGCGAAAGTAGTAGCAGCAGTTCGAGCAGCAGCTCTTCAAATTCGTCTTCGTCCGGCAAAAAGCGATCACGCCGTCAACGCCGTAAGCGGAGCAAGCGTCCGCGACATTCTGACCGGATGATGGACAAGCTGTTCAAGGAAGTGGGTGAGCTTCGTAAACATATTACTGCGTCAAATAATGTTGAAAAAGTTTATGATGATCGTGTATCCATGTGCTCTGAGGTCAGTGGCGATTTGTACGAACATCACAATCTCGCAGATGAAATAAGTTTCCGCGATGAATGCCAACATTCACATGATCAAGGTTCAAATGTACAAGTTTCACACGATTTCACATTTGATATAGAAACGAAACTTAAAGAACCATCTGTTCCAAAAGCCTCTGATAATTATTTAAAAATGTTAACTGATGTTCAGCGGCTCGGAAGCTCCACGTGGGCGGAAGTTAGGTATGCTGACACACAGAAATTATATAATCACACTCCAGGTTTCGTAGACCTAGAAACAAACGACGAGGTGAAAACATACGATACCTTGCGTAACCTGGCTCATGCGGATAAATCCTATGCGGCTTTAACTTACTGCATATTAAAACAAAAAGACTCATTACAAGAAAGCATCCGAAGTCTTCTTTCGTGGGCTAAAAATTCAGATGTGAGTTATGAAAATTTAAGCGCAAAGGTCGAAGATTTATTTCAAAAAGGTGAGTTGCATAAAACATCTTCTGATCTTTTGCAATTAGTTTGCGGTCATCGTGCTGAAAGCATTGAAATGCGTAGGGAAGCTATTACTAGTAAAGCAAAAGATCCATTTGTGAAAGCAGCGTTGAACAAAATACCACCATCGAATAACCACTTATTCGATTCCGAACCATTCACGACTGTGTTGGAAAAGGCAGGTGGAGTCCGTAAAGCCTTTTGGCCATTAAAAACTGATAACTTTTCACAAGGAAAGTCCAATCCATCAAACAGCCGCCCCTCGCGGGGGCAAGGCGTAAAGTACTCTGGGGTTCCATCGCGTGGAACTCAATGTTGCTCTCAAGAAACAGGGTTTCCTATGCAAAATATGCACATGCATACCTGTCACAATCCACCCTCGCGGGGTGGATACCCATATAACTACCCTTCCAGAGACCAACGCTCAAAGGCAAGGTACGACCAACATAATGTTGGTGGGAGAGGTTCATTTCACACCCAGGGCTCGCGGCCCGATCGTGGTGGTAACCGAGGACGCTCCCATGCTCCACGAGACTACAGAGGTAGCCAAAGGAGGTACAATAGACAATGACTGGAACAGATTCCGGGCAGGCCAGTTAGTGGACTATCATTATCAATGGAAGACAATGGGGGCACCAGAAATAATTCTAAAGTTGATTCAAGGATACCGTATACCGTTCCTTCAGAAGCCCCCACTAATTTACGCAAATGTAAACAGAGGTCCATTTTTAACTCCTGTATCAAAGGAAATGTCGGCAATTGTTCTCAAAATGAAAAGACAGGGTATTCTGAAAAAAGCTCAACACACACCAAGCTTTATATCCCCTTTATTCCTGGTGCCAAAACCCGACGGGTCTGCCCGGCCAATATTCAACCTGAAAGCCTTAAACGATTTTATAATAACCGAACCGTTCCAACTGATAAATATGTATCGTATCCCAGACTTCCTTCAGCATCAGGACTGGATGTGCAAAATCGACCTTTCTCAGGCTTATTTTCATCTCAGCATAGCAAGATCACACAGGCGCTTCCTACGCCTAATCTACAACCGAGAATTATTAGAAATGACATGCCTCCCGTTCGGATTGAGCACGTCACCAAAAACCTTTTCCACACTAACAAATTGGATAGCTCGTACTTTGAGAGAAACATGGAACATGAGAGTGATAGTATACCTAGACGATTTTTTGATCGTAAATCAAAATGCTTACACGCTCCGCGAACATGTGAAAGCTGCAATAAAAACTTTAAAGAACCTAGGATGGTTAATCAATTTCGAAAAATCTGTTCTCTACCCTCAAAAGAACTTGACTTATCTAGGAATACTATGGAGTCCCTGGGACAATCAAAAAAGCTTACCAATAGAAAAGGTGGATATAATAGTTCAAAAAGTAACTTTGATGCTCGAAAACAGAAATGCAACACTAAAAGACCTTCAAAAAATAGTAGGGTTGCTAAATTTTGCAAGTTTTGTTGTACCAAGAGGTCGGCTCAACCATCGTCAATTGCTGACGTTCATGAATTCTCTGCCAGATCTATCAACGAAGACTTACCCATTACCCCAAGAGGTCTCCAACGACCTAAATTGGTGGATACGAAATTGTCACTTGGCAACACCCCTGCACTACCCTCCTCCAACGAATTTTCTAACAACAGACGCGTCGGATCAGGCATGGGGGGCACAATTGAACGATCTAGCTCTCTCCGGGATATGGTCGACAGAAGAACAACCACTGCACAGCAACCAGAAAGAGATGCTAGCCATACTACATGCTCTTCAAAGTCACGCCAACTTACTACATCACAGCTCTATTCTGATACAATGCGACAACAGAACTGCGGTGGCCCATTTACGGAAGGAAGGAGGTACGAAATCACTATCGTTAATGGAAATAACCTATCAAATTCTAGAGTTACTAGATCTCAATCAAATTCACTTTAGCATACACCATATCCCGGGCAAATTCAACAATCATGCCGACCACTTGTCGCGGCATCGCCGTCTACCGGAATGGCACCTACTACCGGCCTCTGTGGAAATAGTGTGTGCGAAGTGGGGAACCCCAGTGATAGACCTCTTTGCCTCTGCAACAGCCCATGTGGTTTGCAATTATGTATCTCGAGATATGAGGGACCCTCAAGCCTTATTTTACGATGCATTCAGTGTTCCATGGGACTACCCTCTCGCGTGGGTTTTCCCGCCACCATTCCTCATTCCGAAGGTTCTCGCTCACCTAAACCAATCAATAGGAATATTTCTAATAATAGTACCTCGATGGGAGAAGGTATTTTGGCGTGCAGACCTCAAGGCTCGAGCGCTAACAGCACCACTAACCCTCAGAAACCTTCAGACACATCTGATCGATACATCGACGGGGCTTCCCCCTCCCAAGGTCCAAGACATGGTTCTCGAAGTCTGGAAGTGTGGGGGTGGTCTGAGGCGATAGGAACATGGAGCACTGAACAAGTATCATTACTTAGAAACTCTTGGCGAAAATCTACTATTAAAACTTATGAAGTAGCTTGGAAGCGATGGAGTACTTGGTCTCATAGCAATCACGTAGACATAAATAATCCAACCGGGTCACAATTAGCACAGTTCCTATCAGATCTATATTTAAATCATAACCTTTCCTATAATACAATTGCTTTACATAAATCTGTTGTTTCTACATTGTGTAATGCCGAATCGTCAAGTCACTTGAGTTCACATGTACTTGTGAAGCATATTCTTAAGTCAATTGCTCTAAAACATCCCAAAACTTTCAAACCTCCGGTTTGGGATGTTGATAAACTTACTACATACTTAACTACCTATTTAATAGATATTAATAACCTCTTTCAAGTATCACGTCATACTGCAATGTTATTGCTACTTTGCTCTGGGAGAAGAATTCACGATTTGACTTTACTCAGTGTAGATTCAAAAAATTATACTAAATGTAAAGAGAGCGTAACATTTTGGCCTCAATTTGGTTCAAAAACTGACTGTAGTAACTTCAGACAATCTGGATGGAAATTGCTCCAAAATAACAATAATCGCAACCTAAATCCCCTGTTTTGGATAGAAAGAATGATTGTTTTACTGAAAGATAGACGAGAGACTGCAAAATCATTTAATTTATTCATTACAGTTAGAGGCAATGCAAAACCTGCCTCACGCACTGTTATCGCTGGATGGGTCAAAACTTTGTTCAAAGAAGCCGGCATCAAAGCTACACCTGGTACGGTGCGATCCGCTGTAGCCTCTAAAAGTTGGTTTGAAAATCACTCTCTCGATGAGATTCTGGCCCGTGGAAATTGGCGTTCTGCGAACACCTTTAAACAGTATTATAGGCGCGAATTGATTGAAAATAATGGTTCAGATAATGTTACACAATTATTTCAACCTGTATAATATATTAGCTATACTTGCTATAACTCTAATATTATTCAATTAGTAGGTATAACTGATTAAAAGATAATATAAAAGATATAGATAATATTTACTTTTATTTAATTTTGATTTATGTAATACTGTGTACATAATCAATCCTTTTGTTTAATAATTCAATTGAAGTAAGAGTATTCGAATTAAATAACTTTTCATATATCAATTTCTTGTTTATTTATAAATTACCATCACATTGGCGTCATATTTAAGGTTCTTAAGTATACCTACATAGGTATTGAAGTGGCATCACCAGGCGATAACAAACACTTCTCAATATAAAGCTTCCAGTGACGGTCTAGTAATCTAATAGCAGCGTTTTACCTGAAATAAAACGCATATTAGAATACTTACCTCACTGGAAGCTTTCACTACAATCTCTGCCTGGTGTAAATTAAAAGCCAATAATAAAATATGGCGCGTCTTGTTTTACGAAACCTAAAAAGACCGCAGCCGCCAGGTGACGCCACTCGCTACCGGAAGATGGTAGGATAAAAAGTACTGAAACTGGTAGGAAATCGACGGAAACGGAAACGACCTTCTCAATATAAAGCTTCCAGTGAGGTAAGTATTCTAATATGCGTTTTATTTCAGGTAAAACGCTGCTAATATTCGTAGCATCAATATGTGACCAGGGGATCAACAACAGGCATGCTCTGAACTGCTTGGGATATATTTAAGAAGGGGATAAGAACCCAAAAAGAATATAATGCTAATAAATAACCAAGAGGTTATTCCAATTATGAAAGGAAGAAACAATCTCATTACAAAGAATTTAAAGTACACAAAAGATGGTGTGGAAAAAAATCGCAAAATGGTCTCATCTGCAACAGAGAAAATTAACAAAATGAAAGTTAAATATGCATCTCAGATATTTAGTCGCACCGTAGCTTCTAATATGGGATACCTAGCAGGTAATAACTATGCACATTTTGTTAGTGTTTAATTTGGTAAACAAAAAATCTTGTGTGTAATGTGAGTGCGTTAAACAGTGTTTGTGCAGCTAGGAGCGCAACTCTCAGGGGTGGGGGTATACATTGCTGACCTGCGGGCCGCTGAGAAACAGGCACATAAATTTAAACGTATGTGTGTTAACATAAAAAAAAACTTGCACTTGTTTACATAAGGTGTAATAACGCGATTACGTTATTGTTTTTCTTCCCAGAAAATAAGTCTTGGGGACCTAATGCGAATTTTATTCTTACCAGGGTCGCTCATGACCCTATCTCTGACACTGGTGATGTCAACAGTAATGGAATCTTCATTGTGAAGAAACCTAGAGTTTAGATGGGTCTATCTGATGGGAGGATCTGATTCTGTTCATGGACATGTTGTCCATTTGATTCCGTGGACGGCAGCTACACCAAAAATAAACATGCGAAGCCTCTGCTTGGTCCAGCGACGCCCAAATCCAGCCACCATAAAACTTGGTTAGAAGAGATAAAAGTATTTGAATTAATTAAATTTAAGTCACAGAAGTGGTTCCCACAATAGCGAATTGGGTGTGGACGCTAAAAGGTACTCAAATGTAGCAAAAAAAAAAAATCAATTTGATTATTCATGAACATCTGTATGGTTGCGGCACCTGAACCAAAATCACGTCGAAAACTATTTTAGTGTAATAACATGTGCTTAGTTTGAATCAGCTTTTACTTGCTTATTAATCAATAACTTGAGCAGCGTCCACTCCTGCGGAAAATTATGTGAAGCTGATTTATGCAATGCTCTACATACGTTTATCATCGTTACTGAAACATCGTCAAACTGCACTCCTACACCTACATTTAAGTTTGCTAATATTTTAGAAGTAAATTTTACGGAACTTAAAGAAAAAGACCCCCGCATTATTGCAACACTGCAATAAATCAGCGGCTATTAAAAAAAAATCAGGAAACAAAAATTGCTCTAGCTCCTCTAACTATAAAAAACAGTAGAACAAGTAGGAGTTTTAGTTCTAATATGTCTTGAGTTTTAGCATTTTCATTTTAGTAATTTTAATTAACCTTGAGTAAACATGCTCCTAAAATACTATCCTATATTACAAATACCAATACTAGTTATTATAATAATCATATTAAGAATACATTTTTTTTTTGCTGTTATTCGTTTTCCAACTCCATTGAAAATGCTCCAACTCGTTGTTTTATAAAAGGATCATTAAAAAGAATAACCAGCCTAGTTTTCTTGCCTTTCTTTTCTGGCTTGTTCGCGGAAGAACAGGCAGTAGATAAAACCGACGTTTCAAAGTGATCCTTGTGATTTTAATGAATAAATGAATTTGGAGTTTGACTTTGTAATGGTTGATTTGATTTGGAACTCTTTTATTACTTGTGACATAAAACATTACTATTTTACCAAGGCTAAGTCGTAACTTGGAGCTAATGTTGAAAATAAATCAACATTTCTAAGTTTCAGATCAGCTGACAGCATCCATAAGTCGAATGGCAAACAAGGTCTACAGAAGACATGAATAACGAAGCGAAGATATTGATGTCACATTCGTGATATACCCTGTAGTTCCGGGCTTTTGTAGTTTATAGATATCAGAAGCTCGTCTCTACAGGTATTTCACGGCTGGAAGACCTCCCTACTATTTTCGAAGTAAAAAGAACAAGAAAAAGAGAAAAGAAGATTTAACTTACGGTTGACACTAATATTTACGGATAAAAGAAAAAATAAAATGCCTGCTTTCTGAAATTTAGCAGCCATTTCATTCAATTTTGATCTCAAAATGTAGACTAAAACTATACGATTATCACTTTGAACTATTGTTAGAATGAATTGGGAAGTGTAGAAGAGATTTGTTTTAAATAACTAACTATTTCCGCTTCATAGTAATCACTAACTTAGATATACAATCATTTGTAATAATAAATAGAACACCTAGCTACTTTGTCCACATTGGGTATTTTACTAGGGGTGAAATTTCTAAAATATTTTCTTCGTGAATCCCTTTAAATGATACATAACCGGTATGTTTTAGGCTGTGTATTGATTGTCAGTAATGCAATAAAATTATCTTTTCGAAAGTTATTTTTGGATGGCACAGTATGTATGTTTTTCTTCCACTCTCCCCTGTGAGCCGCCACTGTATCATCCACTACCTTATCATTCATATCATTTGTCACAATCCATCCATCGATTATGGAATATGATATTTAAAGTGATTTTATAAAATATTTTTCAGATCCTTTGTTATCATCACGCAAGCAATTTATACAGTCTTCAAGAAAGAAATCAATGCAACATGATACTAACCTGACAAAATAATGTTCATCAACAGGTAAAGGTGATAATAATAATTTAGGGGTTGCCCCCTATGCTGTACACTATACTTCCTTTTGAACTTTTCAGAACATTTGAGGAAGTTGTATGTGAAAGTGCCCTTCAATACTCTTGGTGCACAAAACCAACATATATTAGGTAAGATAATATATATTCCCACAATTATTTGATTCAATCTGATTTCCATGAAATTTAGAGTGACCTGAAATTTTTACATGCCTAACAATTATTAACAAACCTTTGTGGTGCGGTGGGCGGTTGAGGTGCGGGCAAGCTTCCCGCTGTGTGACAAAATTGTTTGCATGTTTTGCAAAAATTTAGACTATGTGTGTGTGAATGTTATTTATTATTATATAGGTTTCCGCCAGTGTCTTCGTCTGCTTCCCCATTTTGGACAACTTAGGATGCGAGTTTACAAAAATAATTTATTAGTGAGTGAGTGGCATTTGTCTTTATATTAAAAATCAATCTTTCAGATCCAGATACCCTGATGCCTGAGCAGGTGGCACTGCCACATCCCGCACTTACTAAGACAGGAGCTCAGCAAATATCAGGCAAGTTTTACATTAATCTTGATCAACGGCTGAATGAGGAGCCACAATCTAATTTTTAAACAAAATTATCAATTTTTTTTATGGTTTTAATAATTATGTATTTTGTAAAAATCCTGGATTTTGTACATTTATTATAGACAAATAGTTATACAAGTTTAAACAAACAAACAAACACGGTCACGACTGGCTTCCCATGCATTTGCAAGCAGAAATTTTAAAAATATTTTTTTTTCTTCTCAATCCAGACGTTCATAGTCTTGGTTATTTACCTTTCGTTATATTTTAAATAATAGGCGCCGATTCTGCTATGATAAACTTAATTAAAATATTGCAGTCTTTTTCTAATGGGCAACACAAGAAAACGACGGATTTAAATTAGTGCTGTCAAACGAACTCCAAACTCCAGATAATTGATAACTAGCTTCTCTGCCTCTAGGCCGCCGTGAAATAATTGGTTTAAAAGAAGGTCCCTTTTTTGTTATATTTTTACAAGAAAAAGAACTGTGTCAAGAATCAAGAAGAAAAAAATTTCTTACAAAGAGGGATAGCGAACAGCAAAGAAAATTAGTTGCTGCACAAGTTAAATAAGTAAAATGAGAAATGCAACAAAAAACAGTCATTTGGTCAGCATGATGGTTTTCAAACAAACCCTGTAGTATTAGAAACAAATGAAAACTGTTCATGCAAATGCAATGGAGGGAAAACAAAAAAAAAGGAAAAACGCAAAACTTGCAAATCACGCACAAATATTTTATGGTGCATGGTCTATTTAAAAATTATAAACATGGTATAAAAATTTGCCTCAAGTGCAACAAAGGACCTGAGCTATCTAGGTCAATAAAATAAATTGTGACTGAGATCCAACAAGCTAGATTAATAGTCGTAGCATCAATATGTGTCCAGGAGACCAACAACAGGCAGGCTCTGAAACTGCTTGGGATATATTTAAGAAGAGGAGAAGAACCCAAAAAGAATATAATGCTAATAAATAACCAAGAGGTTATTCCAATTATGAAAGGAAGAAACAATCTCATTACAAAGAATTTAAAGTACACAAAAGATGGTGTGGAAAAAATAGCAAAATGGTCTCATCTGCAACAGAGAAAATTTACAAAATGAAAGTTAAATATGCATCTCAGATATTTAGTCGCACCATAGCTTCTAATATGGGATACCTAGCAAGTATTGTAGCATAGTAATGCACATTTATTTAGTGTTTAATATGGTAACCAAAAATCTTGTGTGAATTGTGAGTGCGTTAAACAGTGTTTGTGCAGCTAGGAGCGCAACTCTCAGGGGTGGGAATATACATTGCTGACCTGCGGGCCGCTGAGGCACAGGCACACAAATTAAACCGTATGTGTGTTATCATAAAAAAAAAAAACTTGCACTTGTTTACATAAGGTGTAATAGTGCGATTACGTTATTGTTTCTCTTCCCAGAAAAGAAGTCTTGGGGTACCTTATGCGAATCTTATTCTTACCAGGGTCGCTCATGACCCTATCTCTGACACTGGTGATGTCAAAAGTAATTGAATCTTCATTGTTAGGAGACCTAGAGTTTAGATGGGTCTTTTCTGAGGATAAGGTAGACAAGTTTGAGGGGATTTCATAGATCCCAATCTGAAAATAAAGTATTCTCCAGGCACTACAGTAGAACCCTATAAAATATGTGAGCATGAGGAAAAAGTTGCTACTTGACTTTAAAATAAATATCTTATGTAGTATAAACAGTGATAAGTTAATGTTTAATTGCCCATTCGATTCAGTGAACGGCAGCTACACAAAAAATAAACATGCGAAGCCTCTGCTTGGTCCAGCGACGCCCAAATCCAGCTACCATAAAACTTAGTCAGAAGAGATAAATTTATTTGAAACAATGAAATATATTAGTCACAGAAGTGGTTCCCACAATAGCGAATTGAAGATCTGGTTTAGTTCGTCATCATATAGGCTGTAATGTGGGTTCCGTTTAACGGCGTAGCCGTGTACAAATACTAATACTAGTTATTATAATAATCATATTATGAAAACAATTTTTTGTTGCTGTTATTCGTTTTCCAACTGCATTGAAAATGCTCCAACTCGTTGTTTTGTAAAAGGATCATTAAAACGAATAACCAGCCTTGCCTTTCTTTCTTGGCTTGGTCGCAGAGGAACAGGCAGTAGATAAAACCGACGTTTCAAAGTGATCCTTGTGATTTTAATGAATAAATGAATTTTGACTTTGTTTTTGTTATGGTTGAATCGATTTGGAACTCTTTTTTTACTTGTGACCTAAAACATTACTATTTTACCAAGGCTAAGTCGTAACTTGGAGCTATTGTTGAAAATAAATCACCATTTCTAAGTTTCAGATCAGCTGAAAGCATCCATGAGTCGAATGGCTAACAAGGACTACAGAAGACATGAATAACAAGAATGAATAACGAAGCGAAGATATTGATGGCACATTCGTGATATACCCTGTAGTTCCGGGCTTTTGTAGTTTATAGATATCAGAAGCTCGTCTCTACAGGTATTTCACGGCTGGAAGACCTCGCTACTATCTTCGAAGTAAAAAGAACAAGAAAAAGAGAAAAGAAGATTTAACTTACGGTTGACATTTATATTTACGGATAAAATAAAAAATAAAATGCTTGCTAACTGAAATTTAGCAGCCATTTCATTCAATTTTGATCTCAAAATGTAGACTAAAACTATACGATTATCACCGATTCTGCTATGATAAACTTAATTAAAATATTGCAGTCTTTTTCTAATGGGCAACACAAGAAATAGACGGATTAAAATTGGTGTTGCCAAACGAACTCCAAACTCCAGATAATTGATAACTATCTTCTCTGTCTCTCTAGGATGCCGTGAAATAAATGGTTTAAAATAAGGTCTCTTTTTTATTTTATTTTTACAGGAAAAAGAACTGTGTCAAGAATCAAGAAGAAAAATATTTCTTACAAAGAGGGATAGCGAACTGCAAAGAAAATTAGTTGCTGCACAAGTTAAATAAGTTAGATGAGAAATGCAACAAAGAAACGGTAATTTGATATTAAAGCAGCAAGATGGTTTTCAAACAAACCCTGTAGTATTAGAAACAATTTAAAACTGTTCATACAAATGCAATGGAGGGAAAACAACAAAAAAGGAAAAACGCAGATCTTGAAAATCACGCAAAAGTATTTTTTGGTGCATAGTCTATTTAAAAAATATTAACAGTTTATAAACATTTGCTTCAAGTGCAACAAAGGACCTGAGCTATCTAGGACAATAAAATAATGCGGGCCGCTGAGAAACAGTCACACAAATTAAAACGTATGTGTGTTAACATAAAAAAAAAACTTGCACTTGTTTACATAAGGTGTAATAGCGCGATGACGTTATTGTTTCTCTTCCCAGAAAATAAGTCTTGGGGACCTAATGCGAATTTTATTCTTACCAGGGTCGCTCATGACCCTATCTCTGCCACTGGTGATGTCAACAGTAATGGAATCTTCATTGTGAGGAAACCTAGAGTTTAGATGGATCTTTTCTGAGGATAAGATAGACAAGTTTGAGGGGATTTCATAGATCCCAATCTGAAAATAAAGTATTTCCCAGGCACTACAGCAGAACCCTATAAAATATGTGGGCATGAGGAAAAAGTTGCTACTTGCTTTAAAATAAATATCTTATGTAGTATAAACAGTGATAAGTAAATGTTTAATTTCCCTTGTTTTTAGATAAGGAGATTCTTCCAGGGGAGTGTAAAGAAACGGCGGATCTGCTTCTGTTCATGGACATGTTGTCCATTCGATTCAGTGAACGGCAGCTACACCAAAAAAAAAACATGCGAAGCCCCGGCTTGGTCCAGCGACGCCCAAATCAAGCCACCATAAAACTTGGGCAGAAGAGAAAGAAGTGTTTGAAACAATGAAATTTATTATCCCAGAGGAAAGACAGAAGTGGTTCCAACAGTAGCGAATTGGGTGTGGACGCTGAACGGTATTAAGATTTTGTTTTATTCATTAACATCTTTGGTTTCGGTACCTGAACCAAGATCCCCTCGATATCTATTTTGGTGCAATAAGAAGAAATGGGTGCCGCAACATTAACCCGACATGTGCTTAGTTTGAATCAGCATTTACTAGATTGAGTTAAATCAATTTTACGGAACTTAATGATAAAGACCCCCGCATTAGTACATCACTGCAAAACATGAGCGACCATTAAAAAAAAGTCAGAACAAACATATAAAATCATCAGCAATTCAAATTCGAGTAAGGAACAATAATATTTAACGTAAAGAGAGTATGCAGGTCGACGATGGCCGTGCAGCCTGGGGCTGAATTACTTATATTAATGATTTAATAAAAATAATTTCGAATATACAATACATAATAAATGTAATTTAAAAAGAAAATATGAAAGATTATACTAAGACAGGAATATATGCTATAGTTTAATTAAATGTAACAAACACAAAAAAAAGATTATTTAATTAACATTGAAATTCGTTGTCTGATTTTCAATTACTGCAAATATATAAATCGTTTTTTTTCTGGGGTTAGAAGTATCGATGATGATGATGAGAGCAGTATTGTAATAAAGCAAAAAAATAAAAAAGTACTTTAAAATAAACAAGTAATTTTTAATAAATAAAAATTAAAGTCAACGAAAGTTTTTTATTCATCCACCCCGAAATATAAAACCCTGAAATCACATAATTAAATTGATTTAAAGTACTTTCATGCTGACTTGAGTACCTGTTAAATTATTGTTGTTACATTCTCAATCCGTAACTCAGTAGGACTATCTATTTTTATAGTATACTATCCATTTTTATAGTAGTTGAAGATGCCTCTACCCAAGATGATAAAACCCTTTCAGCGTCGTCAATACGCAAACTACCTAGGTACTCGAAAGGACATGAACTTTTCTTTCTCGATCTTGTTTGCAGGCATCGCTGACGGGAAATGTTTACTATTTTACGTGGTTATGAAGTTGTTAACATAGATTTTTATGCTTTGAAGCGATTTGTGATTCCAAACATAGAATCTCTATTCTAAAAATTATAAAGTTATTTCTTAAAAGCCTTGAAATCCAGGAAAAGTCGAAGCCGTTTACGGTACCTAATTAAACATCAAGTCAAAATTAATTCCTAAGTTAAATAAATAAATAATGCTGGACATTTTTCACACAGCATCATCTAGCCCCAAACTAAACAGAACTTGTATTATGGGAACTACATGATTGATATACTACTTAAATACTTTTTTTTGTAAATACATAGTATACATAGAAAACACCCAGAGACAAACATTTGTCCCGCAGCGGGAATCGAACCCGCAACATTCTGCTTCTAATAATGGATAATAGATGGCAGTTTTAGGAGTACGGACACCAATACTTTCTTGGGTTTTCGATAGATGTCACTACTGTTTTTACTTTTCATGGAATGTATGAATACAATGATATACATAGGTATAATTATATTTAATTAAATCCTCAAGTAAATGTATCTACTAAATTACAAAAAAATATTTTTTTTACATTATTTGACACTACTGCTGACAACATGTGCTGCTGTCATGTTAACGTCAAGCGTTCATTCCACTTTGTGGACACTAGCTGTATAAAATTTCTTTCATTTTTTCGGTGTTTCTTATTTTCAGTGATTTTCACTAAGTTCCAGTATTTTTTAGCTAAATTGGTGTTTTCTGTGTGATCAGTGATGCTATTTTGTAAACTTTGAACTGAGATAGGACTCTTCTTGATATGTTTTTGAGTGATTTAACTAGGACCGGTGTTACTTTTTAGTTTTTATTTATCCTTTTGAACTGAGATAGGACTCGTTTTGTGTTTTTGAGTTATATAGTTAAGTGTTTGAAATAGGACAGGATCTTATTTATTTAGTGTGTACTGACTCAACCACAATATCATGTCAGACAAGCATTGTTGCGTTCCTGGATGCGAGGACAGTGGAGGTAGGCACTCTTGGTTATTATAAGATTAAATTTAATAATACAACTATGTACAAGTATACATTAAATAGACATCAAATAACTAGCCATCTAAAGATTGTTGCAAACAATGCAGCTTTGGTAACTAGTGGGCATACAATACAACTTGATACAACAAAGCTTTGCCAATGCAGCCAGCATTTTGAGATTCAGTTCTCAGTTGATATCTATAGAAAGCTATGCAGTATAAACAGAAAATAATAGCTTCAAGTCCATCACTGATAAGCTCCTAATACTAAGGAATAATTATTGTTATAGGAATGCTTCAAGTTCTTCATGGCTTGCCAAAGCCTGAAAAGGATAAAGAGTGATTTAATGCATGATTATATGCAGTTGGCAGTGAAATCTTGGGTTCGGAAAATGATCACATCTCTAAGTACTGCTGTGTGTCACTTGCACTTTGAAGACAAATATCTGTGCTGCAACAACTAACATTAAATTTGCCAGGTGTGTATTTTTTTAATTAACATGTCTGCTGCACGCTATAAAATATCACTTGAACTATTATTAGAATGAATTGGGAAGTGTAGAATAGATTTGTTTAAAATAACTTACTATTTCCGCTTCATAGTAATCTATGACTTAGATATACAATCATTTGTAATAATAAATGAAACTTTCATAAATTAATTAAATCTTTGTTCACATTGGGTATTTTACTAGGGGTGAAATACATAACTGGTATGTTTTAGGCTGTGCATTGATTGTCAGTAATGCAACAAAATAATCTTATCAAAGTTATATGGGGATGGCGCAGAATGTATTTTTTTCTTCCACTCTCTTCTGTGAGCCGCCACTGTGCCATCCACTACCTTATTATCATTCATATCATTTGTCACACAATCCATCCATCGATTATGGAATATGATATTTAAAGTGATCTTATAAATTTTTTTTTCAGATTCTTTGTTATCAACATGCAAGCAATTTATACAGTCTTCAAGAAGGGAATCAATGCAACATGATACTAACCTGACAAAACTATGTTCATCAACAGGTAAAGGTGATAATAATAATTTAGGGGTTGCCCCCTATGCTGTACACTATACTTCCTTTTGTACTTTTCAGAACCTGAGAAAGTTGTATGTGAAAGTGCCCTTTAATACTCCTGGTGCACAAAACCAACATATATTAGGTAAGATAATATATATTCCCACAATTATTAGATTCAATCTGATTTCCATGAAATTTAGAGTGACCAGAAATTTTTACATGCCTAACAGTAATTAACAAACGTTTGGTTTGGGCGGTTGAGGTGCGGGCAAGCTTCCTGCTGTTTGATAAAATTGTTTGCATGATTTGCAAAAATTTCGACTTTGTGTGTGTGTGTGAATGTTATTTATTATTATATAACTTTCCACCAGTGTCTTTGTCTGCTTCCCCATTTTGGACAAATTAGGATGCGAGTTTACAAAAATAATGTATCAGTGAGTGAGTGGCATTTGTCTTTATATTAAAAATCAATCTTTCAGATCCAGATACCCTGATGCCTGAGCAGGTGCCACTGCCACTTCCCGCACTTATTAAGACAAGAGAGCAAATATCAGGCAAAGTTAACATAAATCTTGATCAACGGCTGAATAAGGAGCCACAATCTAATTTTAAAACGAAACTGACAAATGAAAATTTTTGCGGTTTTAATAATTACGTAGATCGAATCCTGGAATTTGTACAATTATTATAGACAAACGAGTTATACAAGTTTAAACAAACAAACAAATACTGTCACGACTGGCTTCCCCGTGTTGGACATCCTCAGATACAGATACATACTCAGTGAGTAGATTTTTGAGGATACTAAGTAGGTGGTAGTCAGAGGCACGCCCAAACATTACATTTGATACGAACCCGCGTTTTGCAAGCAGAAATTTAAAAATATTTTTTGTTTCTTCTCATTCCAGACGTTCATAGTCTTGGCTATTTACCTTTCGTTATATTTTAAATAACAGGCGCCGATTCTGATATGATAAACTTAATTAAAATATTGCAGTCTTTTTCTAATGGGCAACACAAGAAAAAGACGGATTAAAATTAGTGTTGTCAAACGAACTCCAAACTCCAGATAATTGATAACTATCTTCTCTGTCTCTCTAGGATGCCGTGAAATAAATGGTTTAAAATAAGGTCCCTTTTTTATTTTATTTTTACAGGAAAAATAACTGTGTCAAGAATCAAGAAGAAAAATATTTCTTACAGAGAGGGATAGCGAACTGCAAAGAAAATTAGTTGCTGCACAAGTTAAATTAAGTAAAATGAAAAATGCAACAAACAAAACAGTCATTTGAAATTAAAGCCGCAAGATGCTTTTCAACAAACCCTGTAGTATTAGAAACAATTAAAAAACTGTTCATGCAAATGCAATGGAGGGACAACAAAAAAAAAAAGCATTCGCGCATATAATTATTTAAAATATATAAACAGGCTATAAACATTTGCCTCAAGTGCAAGGGACAAAGGACCTGAGCTATCTAGGCCAATAAAATAAATTCTTACGGAGATCCAACAAGCTAGATTTATAGTCGTAGCATCAATATGTGACCAGGGGACCAACAACAGGCAGGCTCTGAAACTGCTTGGGATATATTTAAGAAGAGGAGAAGAACCCAAAAAGAATATAATGCTAATAAATATGTAACCAAGAGGTTATTCCAATTATGAAAGGAAGAAACAATCTCATTACAAAGAATTTAAATTACACAAAAGATGGTGTGGAAAAAATAGCAAAATGGTCTCATCTGTAACAGAGAAAATTAACAAAATGAAATTTAAATATCATCTCAGATATTTAGTCGCACCATAGCTTCTAATATAGGATACCTAGCAGGTAATTACTATGCACATTTAATTAGTGTTTAATTTGGTAAACAAAAAATCTTGTGTGAAATGTGAGTGCGTTAAACATTGTTTGTGCAGCTAGGAGCGCAACTCTCAGGGGTGGGGGTATACATTGCTGACCTGCGGGCCGCTGAGGCACAAGCACACTAAAACGTATGTGTGTTAACTAAAAAAAACTTGCACTTGTTTACAAAAGGCGTAATAGCTCAATTACGTTATTGTTTCTCTTCCCAGAAAATAAGTCTTGGGGGACCTAATGGGAATCTTAATCTTACCAGGGTCGCTCATGACGCTGTCTCTGACACTGGTGATGTCAACAGTAATGCAATCTTCATTGTGAGAAAACCTAGAGTTTAGTTGGGTCTTTTCTGAGGATAAGGTAGACTAGTTTGAGGGGATGGCATAGTTCCCAAAATAAAGTATTTCCCAGGCACTACAATAGCACCCTATAAAATATGTGGGCATGATTAAAAAGTTGCTACTTGACTTTAAAATAAATATCTTATGTAGTAAAGGGTCTTCCAATAGGCACGTCCGAACTTTGGCAGTTGGTAGCGGCCATCTTGTTGAAGCTACATCTGTCATTTATTCATTCTGTTTTGCCAAATCATCATGGATAGCTATAGCATTCAACAACACGTGCAAATGATAAAATTGTTTTATCAAAATGAGTGTTCTGTTCGGGCAACGCACCGCGCAAACATTTAACAAAAACATTTTTTTTTTTTTGAACTGGATCATCTGAACCCCAACGACACGTGGTTTCAACAAGACGGCGCTACGTGCCACACAGCTCATGCCACATTGAATATTCTGCATGAGAGATTTGAGGACATGGTCATCTCACGTGGAGCTGATGTGAACTGGCCACCGAGATCGTGTGACTTAACCCTGCTAGACTTTTTCTTGTGGGGTTTTCTTAAGTCGCAGGTCTATGCGAATAAACCACAAACCATAGCGGCCCTCAAAGCCAACATAACCTATGTCATAGGTCAAATTCAGCCTGATTTATGCGCACAAGTCATGGAAAATTGGATATCTCGCATGCGCTCCCCAAGAGAAGCCGTGGCGGACATTTCAATGATGTTATATTCCACACATAGTGGCATCACTACATCTTTCAAATAAATAAATAATTCCGATAATATCTCTCACACACTTTGTTTTATTTAAATTTAAAGATAGGACATGATTAATGAAAGACCCTATATAAACAGTGATAAGTAAATGTTTAATTTCCCTTGTTTTCCCTCCTTTAGATAAGGAGATTCTTCCAGGGGATTGTAAAGAAACGGCGGATCTGCTTCTGTTCATGGACATGTTGTCCATTCGATTCAGTGAACGGCAGCTATACCAAAAATAAACATGCGAAGCCTCGGCTTGGTCCAGCGACGCCCAAATCCAGCAGCTACCATAAAACTTGGTCAGAAGAGATAAAAGTATTTGAAACAATGAAATTTATTAGTCACAGAAGTGGTTCCCACAATAGCGAATTGGGTGTGGACGCTAAAAGGTACTGCTGTATGGTTGCGGCACCTGAACCAAAATCCCCTCGAAAACTATTTTAGTGCAATAACATGTGCTGAGTTTGAATCAGCATTTACGCTATTAATTAATAAGTTATTATTAATCGATAACTTGAGCAGCATCCACTCCCGCGGAAAATTATGTGAAGCTGATTTATGCAATGCTCTACATACGTTTATCATCGTTACTGAAACATCGTCGAACTGCACTCCTACTAAGTCCACTCCTTTAAGTTTGCTAATATATTAGAAGTTAATTTTACGGAACTTAAAGACAAAGACCCCCGCATTATTGCATCACTGCAGAACTATAAAAAACAGTAGAACAAGTAGAAGTTGTAGTTCTAAAGTGCAACAAGTTCATAGTAATTTTAGTTTACCTTGAGTAAACTTGCTCCTATAATACTATCCTATATTATATTCTATCATATTGAATATATCATTCTTACTACTATCACAGACCAGTTAAAGTGCTACTATGAATGTTTAGATGTTTGTTGTTGTTGCTGAACCAATTTTCATGAAGTTTTGGTTTAGTTCGTCATCATATAGGCTGTAATGTGGGTTCCGTTTAACGGCGTAGCCGTGTACAAATACTAATACTAGTTATTATAATAATCATATTATGAAAACAGTTTTTTGTTACTGTTATTCGTTTTCCAACTCCATTGACAATGTTTTCTTGTTTTCTTGCCTTTCTTTCCTGGCTTGGTCGCGGAGGAACAGGCAGTATAAAACCGACGTTTCAAAGTGATCCTTGTGATTTAAATGAATTTTGACTTTGTTTTTGTTATGGTTGAATCGATTTGGAACTCCTTTTTTACTTGTGACTATTTTACCAAGGCTAAGTCGTAACTTGGAGCTAATGTTGAAAATAAATCACCATTTCTAAGTTTCAGATCAGCTGAAAGCATCCATGAGTCGAATGGCAAACAAGGACTACAGAAGACATGAATAACAAGAATGAATAACGAAGCGAAGATATTGATGGCACATTCGTGATATACCCTGTAGTTCCGGGCTTTTGTAGTTTATAGATATCAGAAGCTCGTCTCTACAGGTATTTCACGGCTGGAAGACCTCGCTACTATCTTCGAAGTAAAAAGAACAAGAAAAAGAGAAAAGAAGATTTAACTTACGGTTGACACTTATATTTACGGATAAAATAAAAAATAAAATGCTTGCTAACTGAAATTTAGCAGCCATTTCATTCAATTTTGATCTCAAAATGTAGACTAAAACTATACGATTATCACCGATTCTGCTATGATAAACTTAATTAAAATATTGCAGTCTTTTTCTAATGGGCAACACAAGAAATAGACGGATTAAAATTGGTGCTGTCAAACGAACTCCAAACTCCAGATACATAATTGATAACTATCTTCTCTATCTCTCTAGGATGCCGTGAAATAAATGGTTTAAAATAAGGTCTCTTTTTTATTTTATTTTTACAGGAAAAAGAACTGTGTCAAGAATCAAGAAGAAAATATTTCTTACAAAGAGGGATAGCGAACTGCAAAGAAAATTAGTTGCTGCACAAGTTAAATAAGTAAGATGAGAAATGCAACAAAGAAACGGTCATTTGAAATTAAAGCAGCAAGATGGTTTTCAAACAAACCCTGTAGTATTAGAAACAATTGAAAACTGTTCATGCAAATGCAATGGAGGGAAAACAAAAAAAAAGGAAAAACGCAGATCTTGAAAATCACGCACAAGTATTTTTTGGTGCATAGTCTAGTTAAAAAATATTAACAGTTTATAAACATTTGCTTCAAGTGCAACAAAGGACCTGAGCTATCTAGGACAATAAAATAATGCGGGCCGCTGAGAAACAGTCACACAAATTAAAACGTATGTGTGTTAACATAAAAAAAAAACTTGCACTTGTTTACATAAGGTGTAATAGCGCGATGACGTTATTGTTTCTCTTCCCAGAAAATAAGTCTTGGGGACCTAATGCGAATTTTATTCTTACCAGGGTCGCTCATGACCCTATCTCTGCCACTGGTGATGTCAACAGTAATGGAATCTTCATTGTGAGGAAACCTAGAGTTTAGATGGATCTTTTCTGAGGATAAGATAGACAAGTTTGAAAGGATTTCATAGATCCCAATCTGAAAATAAAGTATTTCCCAGGCACTACAGCAGAACCCTATAAAATATGTGGGCATGAGGAAAAAGTTGCTACTTGCTTTAAAATAAATATCTAATGTAGTATAAACAGTGATAAGTAAATGTTTAATTTCCCTTGTTTTGAAACGGCGGATCTGCTTCATGTACATGTTGTCCATTCGATTCAGTGAACGGCAGCTATACCAAAAAAAACATGCGAAGCCCCGGCTTGGTCCAGCGACGCCCAAATCAAGCCACCATAAAACTTGGGCAGAAGAGATAGAAGTGTTTGAATAAGAAGAAACGGGTGCCGCAACATGAACCCGACATGTGCTTAGTTTGAATCAGCATTTACTAGCTTATTAATTAATAACTTGAGCAGTCTCCACTCCCGCGGAAAATTATGTGAAGCTGATCTATGCAATGCTCTACGTACGTTTATCATCGATACTGAAACATCGTCGAAATGCATTTGAGTTAAATCAATTTTACGGAACTTAATGATAAAGCAATAAAAGCATTAGTACATCACTGCAAAACATGAGCGACCATTAAAAAAAAAGTCAGAACAAACATATAAAAAAATTGAAAAATTCGCATCCGCAATTCAAATTCGAATAAGGAACAATAATATTTAACGTATAGAGAGTATGCAGGTCGACGATGGCCGTGCAACCTGGGGCTGAATTACTTATATTAATGAATTAATAAAAATAATTTCGAATATGCAATACATAATAAATGTAATTTAAAAAGAAAATATGAAAGATTATACTAAGACAGGAATATATCCTACAGTTTAATTAAATGTAACAAACACAAAAAAAGATTATTTAATTAACGTTGAAATTCGTTGTCTGATTTTCAATTACTGCAAATATATAAATCGTTTTTTTTCTGGGGTTAGAAGTATCGATGATGATGATGAGAGCAGTATTGCAATAAAGCAAAAAAATAAAAAAGTACTTTAAAATAAACAAGTAATTTTTAATAAATAAAAATTAAGGTAAACGAAAGTTTTTTATTCATCCACCCCGAAATATAAAACCCCTGTAATCACATAATTAAATTGATCTAAAGTACTTTCATGCTGACTTGAGTACCTGTTAAATTATTGTTGTTACATTCTCAATCCGTAACTCAGAAGGACTATCTATTTTTATAGTAGTTGAAGATGCCTCTACCCAAGATGATAAAACCCTTTCAGCGTCATCAATACGCAAACTACCTAGGTACTCGAAAGGACAAACTTTTCTTTCTCGATCTTGTTTGCAGGCATCGCTGACGGGAAATGTTTACTATTTTACGTGGTTATGAAGTTGTTAACATAGATTTTTATGCTTTTAAGCGATTTGTGATTCCAAACATAGAATCTCTATTCTAAAAATTATAAAGTTATTTCTTAAAAGCCTTGAAATCCAGGAAAAGTCGAAGCCGTTTACGGTACCTAATTAAACATCAAGTCAAAATTCATTCCTAAGTTAAATAAATAAATAATGCTGGACATTTTTCACACAGCATCATCTAGCCCCAAACTAAACAGAACTTGTATTATGGGAACTACATGATTGATATACTACTTTAATTTTTTTTTTTTTTGTAAATACATAGTGTACATAGAAAACACCCAGAGACAAACATTTGTCCCGCAGCGGGAATCGAACCCGCAACATTCTGCTTCTAATAATGGATAATAGATGGCAGTTTTGGGAGTACGGACACCTTACTTTCTTGGGTTTTCGATAGATGTCACTACCGTTTTTACTTATCATGGAATGTATGAATACAATTATATACATAGGTATAATTATATTTAATTTAATCCTCAAGTAAATATATCTACTAAATTACAAAAAAATATTTTTTTTACATTATTTGACACTACTGCTGACAACATGTGCTGCTGTCATGTTAACGTCAAGCGTTCATTCCACTTTGTGGACAATAACTGTATAAAATTTCTTTCATTTTTTCGGTGTTTCTTATTTTCAGTGATTTTCACTAAGTTCCAGTATTTTTTAGCTAAATTGTGTTTTCTGTGTGATCAGTGATGCTATTTTGTAAACTTTGAACTGAGATAGGACTCTTCTTGATATGTTTTTGAGTGATTTAACTAGGACCGGTGTTACTTTTTAGTTTTTATTAACCTTTTGAACTGAGATAGGACTCGTTTTGTGTTTTTGAGTTATATAGTTAAGTGTTTGAAATAGGACAGGATCTTATTTATTTAGTGTGTAATATATACACAATATCATGTCAGACAAGCATTGTTGCGTTCCTGGATGCGAGGACAGTGGAGGTAGGCACTCTTGGTTATTAAAAGATTAAATTTAATAATACAACTATGTACAAGTATACATTAAATAGACATCAAATAACTAGCCATCTAAAGATTGTTGCAAACAATGCAGCTTTGGTAACTAGTGGGCATACAATACAACTTGATACAACAAAGCTTTGCCAATGCAGCCAGCATTTTGAGATTCAGTTCTCAGTTGATATCTATAGAAAGCTATGCAGTATAAACAGAAAATAATAGCTTCAAGTCCATCACTGATAAGCTCCTAATACTAAGGAATAATTATTGTTATAGGAATGCTTCAAGTTCTTCATGGCTTGCCAAAGCCTGAAAAGGATAAAGAGTGATTTAATGCATGATTATATGCAGTTGGCAGTGAAATCTTGGGTTCGGAAAATGATCACATCTCTAAGTACTGCTGTGTGTCACTTGCACTTTGAAGACAAATATCTGTGCTGCAACAACTAACATTAAATTTGCCAGGTGTGTATTTTTTTAATTAACATGTCTGCTGCACGCTATAAAATATCACTTGAACTATTATTAGAATGAATTGGGAAGTGTAGAATAGATTTGTTTAAAATAACTAACTATTTCCGCTTCATAGTAATCTATGACTTAGATATACAATCATTTGTAATAATAAATGAAACTTTCATAAATTAATTAAATCTTTGTTCACATTGGGTATTTTACTAGGGGTGAAATACATAACTGGTATGTTTTAGGCTGTGCATTGATTGTCAGTAATGCAACAAAATAATCTTATCAAAGTTATTTGGGGATGGCGCAGAATGTATTTTTTTCTTCCACTCTCTTCTGTGAGCCGCCACTGTATCATCCACTACCTTATCATTCATATCATTTGTCACACAATCCATCCATCGATTATGGAATATGTTATTTAAAGTGATCTTATAAATTTTTTTTTCAGATTCTTTGTTATCAACATGCAAGCAATTTATACAGTCTTCAAGAAGGGAATCAATGCAACATGATACTAACCTGACAAAACCATGTTCATCAACAGGTAAAGGTGATAATAATAATTTAGGGGTTGCCCCCTATGCTGTACACTATACTTCCTTTTGTACTTTTCAGAACCTGAGAAAGTTGTATGTGAAAGTGCCCTTTAATACTCCTGGTGCACAAATCCAACATATATTAGGTAAGATAATATATATTCCCACAATTATTAGATTCAATCTGATTTCCATGAAATTTAGAGTGACCAGAAATTTTAACATGCCTAACAGTAATTAACAAACCTTTGGTTTGGGCGGTTGAGGTGCGGGCAAGCTTCCTGCTGTTTGATAAAATTGTTTGCATGATTTGCAAAAATTTCGACTTTGTGTGTGTGTGTGAATGTTATTTATTATTATATAGCTTTCCACCAGTGTCTTTGTCTGCTTCCCCATTTTGGACAAATTAGGATGCGAGTTTACAAAAATAATTTATCAGTGAGTGAGTGGCATTTGTCTTTATATTAAAAATCAATCTTTCAGATCCAGATACCCTGATGCCTGAGCAGGTGCCACTGCCACTTCCCGCACTTATTAAGACAAGAGAGCAAATATCAGGCAAGTTTTACATAAATCTTGATCAACGGCTGAATAAGGAGCCACAATCTAATTTTTAAACGAAACTGACAAATTAAAATTTTTGTGGTTTTAATAATTATGTAGATCGAATCCTGGAATGTGTACAATTATTATAGACAAAGAGTTATACAAGTTTAAACAAACAAACAAATACTGTCACGACTGGCTTCCCCATGTTGGACATCCTCAGATACAGATACATACTCAGTGAGTAGATTTTTAAGGATACTAAGTAGGTGGTAGTCAGAGGCACGCCCAAACATTACATTTGATACGAACCCGCGTTTTGCAAGCAGAAATTTAAAAATATTTTTTGTTTCTTCTCATTCCAGACATTCATAGTCGTGGTTATTTACCTTTCGTTATATTTTAAATAACAGGCGCCGATTCTGATATGATAAACTTAATTAAAATATTGCAGTCTTTTTCTAATGGGCAACACAAGAAGAAGACGGATTAAAATTAGTGTTGTCAAACGAACTCCAAACTCCAGATAATTGATAACTATCTTCTCTGTCTCTCTAGGATGCCGTGAAATAAATGGTTTAGAATAAGGTCCCTTTTTTATTTTATTTTTACAGGAAAAATAACTGTGTCAAGAATCAAGAAGAAAAATATTTCTTACAGAGAAGGATAGCGAACTGCAAAGAAAATTAGTTGCTGCACAAGTTAAATTAAGTAAAATGAAAAATGCAACAAACAAAACAGTCATTTGAAATTAAAGCCGCAAGATGCTTTTCAACAAACCCTGTAGTATTAGAAACAATTGAAAACTGTTCATGCAAATGCAATGATATGCAATGGAGGGACAACAAAAAAAAAGCATATAATTATTTAAAATATATAAACAGGCTATAAACATTTGCCTCAAGTGCAAGGGACAAAGGACCTGAGCTATCTAGGCCAATAAAATAAATTCTTACAGAGATCCAACAAGCTAGATTAATAGTCGTAGCATCAATATGTGACCAGGGGACCAACAACAGGCAGGCTCTGAAACTGCTTGGGATATATTTAAGAAGAGGAGAAGAACCCAAAAAGAATATAATGCTAATAAATATGTAACCAATAGGTTATTCCAATTATGAAAGGAAGAAACAATCTCATTACAAAGAATTTAAATTACACAAAAGATGGTGTGGAAAAAATAGCAAAATGGTCTCATCTGCAACAGAGAAAATTAACAAAATGAAAGTTAAATATCATCTCAGATATTTAGTCGCACCATAGCTTCTAATATAGGATACCTAGCAGGTAATTACTATGCACATTTAATTAGTGTTTAATTTGGTAAACAAAAAATCTTGTGTGAAATGTGAGTGCGTTAAACATTGTTTGTGCAGCTAGGAGCGCAACTCTCAGGGGTGGGGGTATACATTGCTGACCTGCGGGCCGCTGAGGCACAAGCACACTAAAACGTATGTGTGTTAACTAAAAAAAACTTGCACTTGTTTACAAAAGGCGTAATAGCTCAATTACGTTATTGTTTCTCTTCCCAGAAAATAAGTCTTGGGGGACCTAATGGGAATCTTAATCTTACCAGGGTCGCTCATGACGCTGTCTCTGACACTGGTGATGTCAACAGTAATGCAATCTTCATTGTGAGAAAACCTAGAGTTTAGTTGGGTCTTTTCTGAGGATAAGGTAGACTAGTTTGAGGGGATGGCATAGTTCCCAAAATAAAGTATTTCCCAGGCACTACAATAGCACCCTATAAAATATGTGGGCATGAGGAATAAGTTGCTACTTGACTTTAAAATAAATTTCTTATGTGGTATAAACAGTGACAAGTTAATGTTTAATTTCCCTTGTTTTTAGATAAGGAGATTCTTCCAGGGGAGTGTAAAGAAACGGCGGATCTGCTTCTGTTTATGGACATGTTGTCCATTCGATTCAGTGAACGGCAGCTACACAAAAAATAAACATGCGAAGCCTCTGCTTGTCCAGCGACGCCCAAATCCAGCTACCATAAAATTTGGTCAGAAGAGATAGAAGTATTTGAAACAATGAAATTTATTAGTCACAGAAGTGTTTCCCACAATAGCGAATTGATGATCTGGTTTAGTTCGTCATCATATAGGCTGTAATGTGGGTTCCGTTTAACGGCGTAGCCGTGTACAAATACTAATACTAGTTATTATAATAATCATATTATGAAAACAATTTTTTGCTGCTGTTATTCGTTTTCCAACTCCATTGAAAATGCTCCAACTCGTTGTTTTGTAAAAGGATCATTAAAATGAATAACCAGCCTTGTTTTCTTGCCTTTCTTTCCTGGCTTGGTCGCGGAGGAACAGGCAGTAGATAAAACCGACTTTTCAAATTGATCCTTGTGATTTTAATGAATAAATGAATTTTGACTTTGACTTTGTTATGGTTGAATCGATTTGGAACTCTTTTTTTACTTGCGACATTACTATTTTACCAAGGCTTAGTCGTAAGCTTGGAGCTAATGTTGAAAATAAATCACCATTTCTAAGTTTTAGATCAGCTGAAAGCATCCATGAGTCGAATAGTAAACAAGGACTACAGAAGACATGAATAACAAGAAATGAATAACAAAGCGAAGATATTGATGGCACATTCGTGATTTACCCTGTAGTTCCGGGCTTTTGTAGTTCATAGATATCAGAAGCTCGTCTCTACAGGTATTTCACGGCTGGAAGACCTCGCTACTATCTTCGAAGTAAAAAGAACCAGAAAAAGAGAAAAGAAGATTTAACTTACGGTTGACACTAATATTTACGGATTAAATAAAAAATAAAATGCCTGCTAACTGAAATTTAGCAGCCATTTCATTCAATTTTGATCTCAAAATGTAGACTTAAACTATACGATTATCACTTTGAACTATTATTAGAATGAATTGGGAAGTGTAGAATAGATTTGTTTAAAATAACTAACTATCTGCTTCATAGTAATCACTAAGACATAGATATACAATCATTTGTAATAATAAATGGAACACCTAGCTACTTTGTCCAAACATCTTTTCTTCGTGCATCCCTTTAAAAGATACATAACCGGTATGTTTTAGGCTGTGCATTGATTGTCAGTAATGCAACAAAATTATCTTTTCGAAAGTTATTTGGGGATGGCGCAGTATGTATTTTTTTCTTCCACTCTCCCCTGTGAGCCGCCACTGTATCATCCACTACCTTATCATTCATATCATTTGTCACACAATCCATCCATCGATTATGGTATATGATATTTAAAGTGATTTTATAAAATATTTTTCAGATCCTTTGTTATCATTACGCAAGCAATTTATACAGTCTTCGAGAAAGAAATCAATGCAACATGATACTTACCTGACAAATAATGTTCATCAACAGGTAAAGGTGATAATAATAATTTAGGGGTTGCAAATCATGCAAAATTGTTTGCATGATTTGCAAAAATTTAGACAATGTGTGTGTGAATGTTATTTATTATTATATAGGTTTCCGCCAGTGTCTTCGTCTGCTTCCCCATTTTGGACAACTTAGGATGCGAGTTTACAAAAATAATTTATTAGTGAGTGAGTGGCATTTGTCTTTATATTAAAAATCAATCTTTCAGATCCAGATACCCTGATGCCTGAGCAGGTGGCACTGCCACATCCCGCACTTACTAAGACAGGAGCTCAGCAAATATCAGGCAAGTTTTACATTAATCTTGATCAACGGCTGAATGAGGAGCCACAATCTAATTTTTAAACATAATTATCAATTTTTTTTTATGGTTTTAATAATTATGTATATCGAATCCTGGATTTTGTACATTTATTATAGACAAAGAGTTATACAAGTTTAAACAAACAAACAAACACGGTCACGACTGGCTTCCCCATGCATTTGCAAGCAGAAATTTTAAAAATATTTTTTTTTCTTCTCAATCCAAACGTTCATAGTCTTGGTTATTTACCTTTCGTTATATTTTAAATAATAGGCGCCGATTCTGCTATGATAAACTTAATTAAAATATTGCAGTCTTTTTCTAATGGGCAACACAAGAAAACGACGGATTTAAATTAGTGCTGTCAAACGAACTCCAAACTCCAGATAATTGATAACTAGCTTCTCTGCCTCTCTAGGCCGCCGTGAAATAATTGGTTTAAAAGAAGGTCCCTTTTTTGTTATATTTTTACAAGAAAAAGAACTGTGTCATGAATCAAGAAGAAAAAAATTTCTTACAAAGAGGGATAGCGAACAGCAAAGAAAATTAGTTGCTGCACAAGTTAAATAAGTAAAATGAGAAATGCAACAAAAAACAGTCATTTGAAATTAAAGCAGCAAGATGGTTTTTAAACAAACCCTGTAGTATTAGAAACAAATGAAAATTGTTCATGCAAATGCAATGGAGGGAAAACAAAAAAAGGAAAAACGCAAAACTTGCAAATCACGCACAAATATTTTATGGTGCATGGTCTATTTAAAAATTATAAACATGGTATAAAAATTTGCCTCAAGTGCAACAAAGGACCTGAGCTATCTAGGCCAATAAAATAAATTGTTACGGAGATTTAACAAGCTAGATTAATAGTCGTAGCATCAATATGTGTCCAGGAGTCAGGCTCTGAAACTGCTTGGGATATATTTAAGAAGAGGAGAAGAACTCAAAAAGAATATATTGCTAATAAATATGTAACCAAGAGGTTATTACAATTATGAAAGGAAGAAACAATCTCATTACAAAGAATTTAAAGTACACAAAAGATGGTGTGGAAAAAATAGCAAAATGGTCTCATCTGCAACAGAGAAAATTAACAAAATGAAAGTTAAATATGCATCTCAGATATTTAGTCGCACCATAGCTTCTAATATGGGATACCTAGCAAGTGATTACTATGCACATTTATTTAGTGTTTAATTTGGTAACCAAAAATCTTGTGTGAGTGCGTTAAACAGTGTTTGTGCAGCTAGGAGCGCAACTCTCAGGGGTGACATTGCTGACCTGCGGGCCGCACAAATTAAAACGTTTGTGTGTTAACATTAAAAAAAATTGCAAAATGCGTAATAGCGCGATTACGTTATTGTTTCTCTTCCCATAAAATAAGTCTTGGGGGACCTAATGCGAATCTTAATCTTACCAGGGTTGCTCATGACCATATCTCTGACGCTGGTGATGTCAACAGTAATGGAATCTTCATTGTGAGGTAACCTAGAGTTTAGTTGGATCTTTTCTGATGATAAGGTAGACTAGGTTGAGGGAATGGCATAGTTCCCAATCTGAAAATAAAGTATTTCCCAGGCACTACAATAGCACCCTATAAAATATGTGGGCATGAGGAAAAAGTTGCTACTTGCTTTAAAATAAATATGTTATGTAGTATAAACAGTGATAAGTAAATGTTTAATTTCCCTTGTTTTTAGAAAAGGGGATACTTCCAGGGGATTGTAAAGAATTGGCGCATCTGCTTCTGTTCATGGCCAACATATTCGATTCAGTGAACGGCAGCTACACCAAAATTAAACATGCGAAGCCTCTCCTTGGTCCAGCGGCGCCCAAATCCAGCCACCATAAAACATGTTCAGAAGAGATGAAAGTATTTGAAGCAATGAAATTTATTAGTCCCAGAGGAAAGACAGAAGTGGTTCCCACAATAGCGAATTGGGTGTGGACGCTAAACGGTATTCAAATGTTGAAAAAAAAAAACTTCATGATGATTATTCATTAACACCTGAATGGTTGCGGCACCTGAACCAAGATCCCCTCGAAAACTATTTTAGTGCCATAAGAAGTAATGGGTGCCGTAACATTAACCCGACATGTGCTTAGTTTGAATCAGCATTTACTAGCTTATTATTTATTAACTTGAGCAGCGTCCTCTCCCGCGGAAAATTATGTGAAGCTGATTTATGCAATGCTCTACATACGTTTATCATCGTTACTGAAACATCGTCGAAATGCACTCCTACACCTACATATATTATATATATTAGCAAACTAAATGTAGGTGTGTAAGGTGTAGGTAGGTATATATACTATATATTATATTTAGTTTGCTATATTAGAAGTAAATTTTACGGAACTTAAAGAAAAAGACCCCCGCATTATTGCATCACTGCAATACATCAGCGGCTATTAACAAAAAAGTCAAACCAACATTTACAAAAATTTTGAAATTGCATCAGCAATTTAAATTCGAATTAAGAACAAGAATATTTAACGTATAGAGAGTATGCAGTCGACGATGGCTGTGCTGCTTGGGGCTGAATTACTTTTATGAATTATATTCACTCTGGTAATTTATGGATCGAATCTATCCTTAGAAAATGATCGAAATCAGGAAACAAAAATAGGTCTAGCTCCTCTAACTATAAAAACAGTTGAATATACATACAAGTAGAAGTTGTAGTTTTAAGTTCAACAAGTTCATAGTAATTTTAGTTTACCTTGATTAAATTTGCTCCTATAATACTATCCTATATTATATTTTATCATATTGAATATATAATTCTTACTACTATCACAGACCAGTTAAAGTGCTACTATGAATGTTTAGATGTTTGTTGTTGTTGCTGAACCAATTTTCATGAAGTTCTGGTTTAGTTCGTCATCATATAGGCTGTAATCTGGGTTCCGTTCAATGGCGTAGCCGTGTACAAATACCAATACGAGTTATTATAATAATCATATTATGAAAACAAATTTTTGTTGCTGTTATTCGTTTTCCAACTCCATTGAAAATGCTCCAACTCGTTGTTTTGTAAAATGATCATTAAAAAGACTAACCAGCCTTGTTTTCTTTCCTTGCTTGGTCGCGGAGGAACAGGCTGTACATAAAACCGACGTTTCAAAGTGATCCTTGTGATTTTAATGAAAAATTAAGGTTGACTTTGTAATGGTTGAATCGATTTGGAACTCTTATTTTTTTACTTGTGACCTAAAACTACTATTTTACCATAAATAGTAATGCTAATGTTGAAAATAAATCACCATTTATAAGTTTCAGATTAGCTGAAAGCATCCATGAGCCGAATTGCAAACAAGGACTACAGAAGATTACAAGAAATAAATAACGAAGCGAAGATATTGATGGCACATTCGTGATATACGCTGTAGTTCCGGGCTTTTGTAGTATATAGATATCAGAAGCTCGTCTCTACAGGTATTTCACGGCTGGAAGACTTCGCTACTGTCTTCGAAGTAAAAAGAACCAGAAAAAGAGAAAAGAAGATTTAACTTACGGTTGACACTAATATTTACGGATAAAATAAAATATAAAATGCCTGCAGCCATTTCATTCAATTTTGATCTCAAAATGTAAATAGATGAATGTACCACTTAAAAGCCAGAAAAACAAACTATAAGATTATCACTTTGAACTATTATTAGAATGAATTGGGAAGTGTAGAATAGATTTGTTTAAAATAACTAACTATTTACGCTTCATAGTAATCACTAAGCATTGATATACAATCATTTGTATAATAAATGGAACACCTAGCTACTTTGTCCACATTGGGTATTTTACTAGGGGTGAAATTTCGGGAAATACTTTTTTCGTGCATCCCTTTAAAAGATACATAACCGGTATGTTTTAAGCTGTGCATTGATTGTCAGTAGGTAATGCAACAAAATCTTTTCATCTTTTCGAAAGTTATTTTGGGATGGCGCAGTACCTATGTATTTTTTACTTCCACTCTATCCTGTGAGCCGTTACTGTATCATCGACTACCTTATCATTCAAATCATTTGTCAGTTAAATTAAATGTTACAAACACAAAAAAAACGATTATTTAATTAACATTGAAATTCGTTGTCTGATTTTCAATTACTGCAAATATATAAATTAAATTTTGGGTTGGGTTAGAAGTATCGTTGATGATGATGAGAGCAGTATTGCGAAAAAGCAAAATAAAATTGGTGCTTTAAAAGACACAAGTAATTTGTAATAAATAAAAATTAAGGTAAACGAAAGTATTTTATTTATACACCCCAAAATATAAACCACCTGTAATCATATCATTAATTGATCTTAAGTACTTTCATGCTGACTTGAGTTCCTGTTAAATTATAATTGTTACATTCTAAATCCGTAACTCAGTAGGACTATCTATTAACTATAAATTCTATCTCGTACTTTATCAACCATTTTTACAATAGTTGAAGATTTACAGTACCTAAGATGAAAAAAGCCCTTTCAGGGTCGTCAATGCATTTTTCACACATCATTATTTAGCCCCAAACTAAGCAGAACTTGTATTATGGGAACTACATGATTGATATACTACCTATATACTTTTTTTTGTAAATACATACATATTATACATATAAAACACCCAGGCCCGAGACAAACATTAGCTAATCGTACAAACATTAGTCCCGCAGCAGGAATCGTACCCGCAACCTTCTGCGTCTCAGGCGGGCCTTCGGCCACTGCGCCACAGAGGTCGTCAGTTACAAAATAATAAATACCTAAGTACATTCTAAATTAAACCAAAGACAAACAAAAAAAGTTTAAAACATTTTTACTAGCTGTATTCTATTTCTATGATTGCCATCCCTGCCGACTAATTATTCGCTTTTGACCACAGTTTGTCTCATATTTAGCAACGCTGTAGACTCCGGTGAAGCGCTTTTATCAACAAAGGAGCTTTTTCTTTGGATTAGAATACTCCCAGTTTGTAATTCTCAGAAGATTCAAAAAAATAATAATTAAAGTCGGTTTGTAAACTTGGCGAAGATATCGCGTAACAAAAAACACGATAAAAAAAACATACAGTCGAATTGAGAAGGTCATCCGGTCGGATAAAAACTACAAAAATGATGTACTTAATTGAAATTTTGAAATTTTTGCGTGAAAAAAACTTTCGGGTTTTACGTTCGGGGTGGCGTTACTAACTTTGATAATAGGACTACCTACTCAGCGTACACTAAAAAGTGCACTACAAATCCTACGCCAGCTTAAGATGAGACATGTACTCGTACACAGTATAGACGTCCAAAATAACTTGAAACCTAGAATGTATAGGAACATTCGAGTACATGTCTCATCTAAATAATGATCTATCGGCAATATCTGACTCCTTTGGAGTGGTCTGACTTTGACAATATACCTTATCCATTAAGCCTATACGATAAAGTGCTTTCACCAGATTAAGATGAGCCGTACGTTCAAAGGGTTTCAAGTTATTTGTACCTAATACTGGACAATTATATTACGGGACAATCTTAATGTACCTACTTTCTAACAAAAAAAAAAAAGAATTACAACCAAGTACACATTTTGACTTTCACAAAATGTGAACCGTGCTGAATTTCGGGATAAAAAGTATCCTATGTCCTGCTCCCTAGTATATTCTCAAATCATGCCAAGTTTCATTTGAATGCATTCAGTAGTTTCGGCGTGATACGCGTTCCAGATACAGCCAGCCAGACAAAAATTATAAAAATACATTTTTGGATTCAGAATGTTTGTTACCACATATCTCTATATTATTCTCTTTAGAAAATAAGTGATGTTAGGTTTATTTAATAAAAATACGTAAAATAGCCAAAATAAACTACTGGCATTAAAATTGTTTCCATGATTCTAGCCAATCAAACGATGTTAATCACTTCACTTCACTTCTTGATTATGGCTTTTGTACTAGACTTATGTCACAATTCTTGAGACATTGGCACACGCTACGATAAAGAAATGTCAATTTTGTCTGACAAGACAGGACCACGGAGAGAAATAGAGGGGTTTCCATAGACAAAATTAAAATAGCCACAGACAATTTATTTGTATGAAGTTTATTTCATTCTTGCAGGTTATTTGTTAGGAAGAGGCTCAAAATGGCCTCCTTACCAGATCTTCCAGCTCCAGTTCCATGGCCAATTTCTCATGAAGACTATGAACTGATCGGAGTTATTGGTAAGCTTATTTTCCTGTTACATTCATAAGTTTCTAGTATAATCTTTTTTTTTCTAAAATGGCGTTTGCAGTTCCGTGATACGCCTGTGTCCCACCACCGATCCACCATCGTTTATTTTAGCTTTATTTTGGTGTTGCTGAGTAAATCCCCTAATAATTAATGCTATAACTTTGATCTAATCGGGCATTAGGTACGAGGGTGGGTCAATATATCCGTGACATTTTACTGATTCTCATTTTTAAAATAAATTATAATACGGTTCTATTTTTCAACATAATGTCCCTTGAGTGCTATTGCATTTTGCCAACGTTTCTCAAGTTTTTAAATCACTTCCAAAAATCAATATTTTCAAGGTCCTTGAAATGAGCATTTGTTTCAGCAATGAATTCTTCATTTGAACCAAATCTTTTCCCACCAAGCCATTTCTTTAAATTTAGAAACAGGAAGTAGTCGCTGGGAGCTAAGCCCGGATATGGCAGATATGGCGGGTGAGGGAGCAGTTCGTATCTCAAATCGTTAAATTTCGCCATAGTGACTACACACATATGGACTCTTGCTTTATCCTGGTTGGTGAGCACTTTTTTCTTGGCCAAATTGGTTGACAGACACTTTGGCCAAGACAAATTGTCCTTGGAAACCCACTGTTTCAATTGCTCTTTGGTCTCCGGTGTATTGTGGTGGATCCATGTTTCGTTCACAGTTATGAAACAGAGCAAAAACTCATCTGGGTTATAGTTAAACAATGCCAAAAACTCAGTCGAAGTTGTCACACACATTCTTTTGTGGTCGATGGAGAGCAAGCATGGCACCCATCTCGTGGATAGCTTTGTCATACCCAAATGTTCCTTTAAAATCGAAACTATCAAGCCATGAGATATGCCTATGGTCTCTATAACACCATATTATCATTTTTTTTTTTCGGGTTTAGAGATCAACTGGGCGACCAGAACATTTGGCATCAATTGAGAAATTCAGTAAACCATTATTTTATCATTGAAATTGATGGTGTGGAGTCCCCATAGCATTTATTAAGCTTTTTTTTAGTTTCCATAATGTTTTTTTATTTTCCCATAAAATAATGCTTATTGAGCACACAAAATTCACACTTTTTCATTTTCTTGAAAAGTCCCATGCTTTTTTTTTTCAAGGGCTACCATAAATAAACTAAATAATGAAAATAATTCAAACTTTGACAGTCATCCATTCAAGCATGGTTGTTGACCATAGAATATTTTTTATGAAAGAGGTGGAAAGTCACGGTTTTTTTGAATGATTTTTCAATTGGGAAATCTTACCTACATTATCTAAAAATTATGATATCCCTTGTGTTCATTTGCTGTTATACAGTGTAGCTTAATGTTCCTATGGCCTTTAATGTTTATGTATATACATTTCACCCACTATGTTAAAGTTTTTCTCCCGTTTGTTTTATAGGTGTAGGAGCTACATCAGTAGTGTTCAGTGCCTACTGCGAGAAACGCAATCAGAAATGTGCCATCAAACGAATGAATCTGGAGAATTGGAATACCTCCATGGAAGAACTATTGAAAGAAATTCTAGTGAGTAATTGTTACCCTACTTATATTATGAATGTTAAAGTTAAACTTCACTTATTCATTATCACTTGTTCACTTAGCAGCTTGCAAACCCTAACCCTGCCCTTAAATTAAATAATCTCTGTAACAGCTGGGCTGATTAAGAATAAATTTGAAACTTATGATCCAGAATAACACATTGGCTGATAATAACAGCCTACGGTTTAATTAGTGAAAAATCTTAAATAAAAAAAAAACAGCTGTTTTCAATAATATTATCTCAAATGCGTCTATTTGCAATAAATTTGTATGACTTTATGGATGGTTCTTTGTTAGGTTTTTTCACCACAAGTACCAAACTAGAAGGCGCTGTAAATTGAAAAAAAAAAAGTAAGGGATTTTAAAATTTCACAAATTAATTTTCTTGTACCTGTTTATTCTTTCAGGCCATGTCATGTTGCAACCACGAGAATGTAGTCACATACTACACAAGCTTCCTTGTTTATGATGAACTGTGGCTCATACTTAAGCTGCTTGAAGGTAAATTTATTATTTACTAGCCTCACCACATGGCTTCATCTGTGTGGTAGTTTAACCTGCTGACTCTTCATCATTCAAAAACAGTGTTTGCGCATTGTAGAAAAAGACGAAAATTTTATGTAAAAAAAACATAAGCCTTGTAAAATATGACTCCAAATAACTTCAGTTATAATTGTAACATTTAATTAAATTTAAAAGAAGGCATTAATTTTGAACAGTTTTTAATAGTGGCATTTTTTTCTGAAATGGCTTAACCAATTGTAATGTTGTTTTTGTAATTGTTTTGTACGATTTCAAGAATGGTTATGGTTAGATAGGTTTATCGTCACATGCCACAAGAGAAATTGACTTGTGTGTGCATGTTTGGCGCGAAAATATATATAATGTTTTCACATAAATTAATTATTGAGAGTATACAGTTTTGGCGTCCATTAATTTGAAGACGTTCGTGGAGCTGCCATTTTTATAAAAAATCTTGCTATTTATCAAACTTTTGCGATTAGATAACATAATTAGGTATTTAAAGTTTTTTCTTAAATGGTAATCGGGTCTTTATCCCGTTTACCATTTTTATTTGCCCGACGTTTCGACTGTATTGCATGAGCTGTGGTCACGGGGTGACTGGGGTATATTTAGCTATCGCCGAGAAATAAAAAAAAGATACCCACATTATAGACTCGTAAAAAAAATTGTGTAATATTTCCAGGGGGAAGCCTTCTTGATGTTATCAAACACAAGATGCGAGTGACCAATTGTAAAGACGGCGTCTTCGACGAAATTACCATCGCCACTGTGCTCAAGGAAGTATTGAAGGGTGTAGAGTACTTCCATAACAACGGACAAATTCACAGGTAATTGCAGAACAAAAGCATTGATTTATAAATCTGCCGCGGTATTGCTACAACTAATTTCCACCTTATAAAGCTTGAGCACCAAAGACAACAGTTTTGTCGAAGGAATAGAATACAAAACATCTTTCTGTCTCTCTCTTTTGTCTCACGTTAAGCGGAAACAGAACAAATTTTTCTCTTCTCTTCTAACTGCAAGACCATGGGTGTTCATACTAAGCCTTTTTTTTTAACCCCTGGACTGCGGACCGACCTCCTCGAGGTCGCTGTCAAATTAGCCGAACTGCGCACCGACCTCTAGGAGGTCGATCGGGTACGCGTCAGTCCTGCATCCGCATTTGTGCGAAATTTAATCATGAAACTGTAGCTGCACTCCTCTAACCTGTTTTAGTGCCTTGTTGATGAATAGAGACAGGTAGTAAAAGTGTTTCAAAGGAACGGCCAAAGGAATAAACGTTCACAATTTCATTTAGTCTATGGCCACTTTCGCGGACGTTTACGAGTGACGAGTTAGTGTTTTGTTGCGGGATTTTGTGTGAAATTAGTGAGTTTTATTGTTGTTGGTGTTATAATAACGATGAACAGGTAAGTTTTTAATGTTTTTACACTTATTCGTTTTGGTTTTGATAAAGTTTTCATTCAAAATCTTGCTAATTTCATCAGCCACCCATTTTTTTTTCTGCATTGTACTCTGACAAAATACCTTCGTTTTCACGTAAAATCTAATGATTTTTACTTAAAAACTAATTAAATAGGTCAACAATACATATTTTTATGATAATTAGGTGGTATTTTGATAGAATGTAATCACATTTCATCAAAATAGTGAAGTAAATACATGCATTGCTCAATACGCAGTCCGAGAAACTCGGTCAAGGTCAACGTAGCGGCCATTTTAGCCATTTTTTGCGGATATAGATAGAATGGATGTGGCATGTCAGTATGTCATAATATCATTATCATTTTGATTTCAACGTTTCTATTTGTTAATTATGTAAGTAACTAGGTAGGTACGTAATTATAACTTTGGATAGACATGTTCATCCAGATTTACTCTTTTTTTTTTTAAGACATTGTAGGTTGGATACCGATTTTTTTTTTTTTGTAGGTAGACCGCATTGTTAGAGGGCAAAGTAGGTATTTTCTTGGTTTATTTTTATGTGTTGAATGTGTATGGTATATCTACGGCATGTATTATTCTTGTTACGAAAAAATTCGACGAAATTATTGAAATGTCACATCCAGTTTTGTAGGTAGATCCTTGGCACTATTATCATCCAAATTTGTTCGTTTTTTAATGTTTTGACCATTGAATTTTTAAATGTTTTTGTATGGTAATAGGTGATTATTTTATCGCGAATCTATTGTAAATATATTATAGTTTTTGGATACAAATGTTTTTGTCTAACTCATTAAACCTACTTTGTACGACATCACATAAATTGAAAGTGTGTATTTGGTGTTGATTTTCAAGAGGTCTGGTATTTTGTTTACACATCGTAAACAATATGCTTGGGATATGTGATCCTTTGTCTAAATAGAGTTTTTGAACTACTCTTGTGACTAAACCCATAAAACAGGCCACTTGACTTTTGTTGAGTTTGTAAACAATCTTGAAATATGACACCCTTGCTCAGCTGTGCGCTAGGGTCGCCGATAACGAACCTTTTTTTGTGATTATTTTACTCGTAAAAAATGTATCGGAAGTTATGCTTTTGTTGATTTTAAAACTTAACGTGGTGTTTTTATTTGTAAATAAAATACTTATTTCATTTAAATTCTTTTTATTTTTTTTAATTTAGGGGTTTTCGCACTTAGAGCGGTAGTTTATCCGTTTACTCAATCTTTGGCGTCGTGTAGCGAAGTGTACATTTGTAAACAAGTAATAAATATTGTTCGATTAGTTAGAATATTTCAAGCTGATTTCAAAAAGGTATAATAATACATAGTTACAGTAGTAAAATAGAAGACAATCATTAATCATTTAACAAGCGGCGCGTCGCGGCGTCTAGACACGCGAAAAAAAAAATGGCGTTACGCGGTAGTGCCATTTTGGATTTTTGGCATGTACCCTGTTGAAGGGTTAAAACAGGTTTAAAAGGTGGGGTTAGAGAGTATAAGTAGGTTGGTAAACTAAATAAACTTTTTTATTTGGTAACTTTTTTATTCTCGTCTATCCCATGGTGTCGTGGCTAATGAGTACAGTTTGTGACCTAGAATCAACATAAAGGCTACTTTTTATTAGGGAACCACGCGAGCGAAGGCATTGTTAGAATAACATACTAATAGGTTACGTCTTACCTGTATACTTTGCATGCGAAGCTGCTGAAGGCTGAAGCTGGTTATAAATGATAAACTAAGAGTGTTTGTTGTTAATAATCTTCGTAACGGCTAGACCGATTTGGATGAAGCTTTGATGTTTAATAGGTATAGATCGAATAAAATGCTACTTTTACTCGGGTACCTTGCAGGCGAAACCGTTGTATGATGCCAGTTATATTATAAACGTGAAACTATGGGTTATTGTTGTTAACAATCTTCGTAACGACTAGTTTGGATTTGGATGAAATTTGGAGTAGGTATTGTTTGTGACCAAGAATGACACAAGGCTTCTTTTTACCCGCGTTACGCGGATGAAATATAAATGCGAAACTATGGGTGTTTGTTGCTATTGAATTTCGTAACAGCTAGACTGATTTGGATGTCATTTTGAATAGGTATAGATTGTGAGTAACATTAAAACATAGGCTACTTTTAACCCGGGTAATACGTAGGCGAAGCCGTAGGCGGCGGCCAGTATTATAAATGCGAAACTATGGGTGTTTGTTACATTAAACTTCGTAACGGTTAGACCGATTTGGATGTAATTTTGAATAGGTATAGATATAATAGGCTACTTTTACTCGGGTACCTTGCAGGTAAAGTTATAATTATAAATGCGAAACAATAAGTGTTTGTTGCTTGCTAATAATCTTCTTAAAGGCTAGACTGATTTGGATAAAATTCGGATAAGTCATATTTGTGACCTAGATTAACACATAGGCTACTTTTACGCGAATGATGCAATGAATAAGGACGTTTATTACTAATAATCTTCGTAACGGCTTGACTGAATTGGATGTAATTTGGAATAGGTATAAATGTGACTGAGGATGAAACCTAATATTATACTTTTTACGTGGATACCTCGCAGGCGAAACCGTAGGCTGCGGCTAGTTATATTATAAATGCGAAACAATGAATGTTTGTTGCTTGCTAATAATTTTCGTAACGACTAGATTTGGATACAATTCAAAACAGGTTTAGATTGTGATCTAGATTAACACATACGTTACTTTTAACCCGGGTATCACGCTGGCGAAGCCGTGGGCATAGACTAGTAATATTATAAATGCGAAACTATGCGGACGTCTCCATGACGGCTGAACCGATTTCGACGAATTTCGTAATAGGTACAGTCCGTACACATCGGCTACTTTTTATTTTGTATCTTGCGAACGAAGCCGTGGGCAGAAAATAAAAATAGATAAAAGCGATTCAGATAATTTTGGGCTCAGCGGTGGCCTCTTCTACAGGTCTTATCAATGTTAAATTAACTTTATCACGCTGAGTTTAAGTCCAATTCGGCTCGCGTGCCTGTTTCATTTAAATGTGCCTGATATAGTTCAAACTATGCCTGCTATGGTTTATATCGTGAATGTTATGGTATTTTTGAAACTTTCGCGACTTTCGCAAACATATTTAAAAAACTAAATATAAAACTTACTAAAAAATACTCTTAAAAAACTTATAATTATTGTGCCTTGTCTTAGTTCATGTAGTGCCTCTCTACTAATAACCACCTGCCTCTCAATTCTAACGTAATATAGTGACCGTTTATTACCGATACTTTAAAGTTTATGTACCCTCCGAAAAATGAAAGCGCTTAGTGCCACTAACTACCATATGATGGTACTGATGACGCAATAAGAAAATAAAAATCGCTAAGATTAGTCTCTGAGTACATACTCAGAGATGTAGGTAAGATAAAGCGATAGCTACATTATACTATCAACCAATATAAATTAATAAATAAAAGATGTAATCTATGCTGGATAGGTGATTACGTTTGCGATGAAATGTATGTATTGGATCTCAGCTAAGGTGACATGCATGTTATTCTCACGTGAAGTGATTAATGTGATCATAGCACATAGCTCTCGGAACTAGCAAGTTTAAGTGGCAATGGGTAGGTCATTTAGCTCGCAGAACCGACAATCGCTGGGGTTTGCAAAGAAAGGTTCGAACCAGGAGACGCAGTGTAGGAAGACCCCTCATCCGTTGCACTGATGACATATTACGGTTGGAGGTCGGTAGACCACAGCAATAGTTCATCATAGCACTCTATAGGGCAGTCCTATGTCCTAGGAATGGACTTCAAAGGCTATTGATGATGATGATGCAATCTAGCTGCGCTTGCGCCATTAATGAACCGAAAGAGCCCTGTTGGCCTACTGTGCGGTACCCCCACTGGGTTCGAACCCGGCGGTGCACCAATTGATTTTAACACTTGAAAAATTTACGTGCTAAAGCGGTGAAGAAAAACTCCGTAAGGCCCTTGTATACCCTATACCTAAAAATGTTAAGCCATATGCTACCAATTAGTGTTCCAATAAGTGGCGATAAACTTGCAAGGTGTCACGTAGAATGCTAACTAATTGCGAAACGCGGGTATGAACCAAATGAAGTGTTTTGACGTGCCTCTGAATACTCCTTACTTGTTATCCTCAAAGATCTTCTCACTGAGTATGTATCTGAGGCTGTCCAACATGGAGCATACAGTCGTGAGCGTGTTTGTTTGTGTTTTGTTTTTGTTATTTATGCTGAATAAGTATTTGCCTTTGCGATGAAATGTTTGTATGTTTGGATCTTAGTTAAGGTGACATGCGTGTTATTTCACTAACGGGAAAGTAATAAATGTGCTTTTTGCATTCCACATAGCTCTTGGAATTACCAAGTTTAAGTGGCAATGAGTAGGCCATTTAGCTTGCAGAACCGACAATCGCTGGAAAAGTAAAGTTCGAACCGGGCGACGGTTGCAGTGTAGGAAGACCTCTCATCCGTTGCACTGATGACATTATGCTTGGGGAAAGTCGGTGAACCAAAGATCGTTCGTCATGGCAGTTCCTTTATCTAGCAGCGGACATCTACAGGCTCTGAATGATTGATGATGGATTGCTGCACTTGTGCTATTAATAAAAAAAACATGAAAGGTTCACGATTTGCGTTTTGTATTGCTACGTGATGTCTCGCAGACGTTATGCCTAGGCGAAGGGCACATCTAGGCGCGAGGCATGCCTTACTCTGAGCTAAGATGCTTGCTTATGCAGATTTGCATCCATAGTCCATACATTAACACGTGCTCTGAACGGCGAAGGAATAAGTCTAAAATCCCAGCAGGCACAGGGCTCAGTATAGATCTGATTGACCTTAACAGCACTTTGGTAGGTCCAGTCTTTGTCAAGCTTACAAGCCGTTTGGCGCTGGAAATGACGTGGCTAAAATACTGATAAATCCGTTTGGATTTAATCAATGGTATCAATGGTATCACAAGTTGGTCATTTGCATGTCATGCTTGGTGGCGCGGCGGGCTGAGACGCAAGAGGTGCCGATTCGATTGCCACTGTGGGACAAATGTTTGCATGTTCTGCAGATATTTATTCCGGGTTCTGGTAATTGTGGTATCATGGTACTCGTAATTGCCACTACATCAGAAAATCCTAGCGAGGTGTCCGAATGTAACATAAAATAAAAAAGATATCACCGCATTCTGCTCTTTAGAAGAAGTTAATGAATACATTACTTCTTGGTTGCAGTAATATAAGTCAGTAGTCTATAGATTGACTTTGTTGGGAAAAAGTTATAAAAAAAACGTATTTACTGATTGTATAGATGCGAAACTGCAATAGCGTTTTTCTGCTTACAAGCCATGTAGCCAAGAGGGCGCTAGCTGTACAACTTTATATTTGAATAATTTACTGAACAACTGTGAGTAAATGCGCAGGCGCTCATTGGTCAATAATCCATACAAAAAAGCTACGCGTGGCAGCCAACAAGCGATGACGTTAAGATGGTGCTCAGTGTAAAATATAATAATATTCTGAGCAGTTGCGATCAATAGCGCACGCGCTTGCGTATCAAAAGTCCACCCGAGAAACACATAAGAAGGCTCGAGCTGCTAAATGTGATTTTTGAATAATTTTCTGTGTTTGAATGAGAAGCTACGCGTATCTTGTTGTAAATGCAGGATCGATCAATCATCATAGTATTTAAAAGCTGTCAATGTACTAGTACGTAAACATTCGAAGCATGTCACTAGTGCGCACTCTGTAATCAAAGAATACACTATACGCGATGTCACGGACAGCGTACTCCTAGTGTAGTAAGTAGCTGTAGTGAGCGATGTGTTGAACATGTTTGCATTTTGTTTATACAAAACGACCATTCTCTTTTCGTAATATTGAAATCTATGCAGTAGCAAACAAGACCTGACCCATGAAAACATATTGCAAACGCGTCTTATTGTTTCTTTTTTGAAAACCACGCGAAAAATGTCGTAGCGCAAATCAAGAGCTAGTATGGAGATTATCAAACAACGATCAAAAACGCCGCAACTTTTTTTCTTTCTGTACGACGGATGTGTAAGCGTTTTCTCTAGTTTGTGAAACTGAACTATTGTCATTAAACAATCATAGCTGCACGAGATACGGCATGGATCGACAAATATCTACAGAATAAAAAATCTTAACAAAGAAAACAAGACCTTTTACTTGCGTTATACTACAACCACCTTAGAATAAGCCAATTAAGCGATATAACTGGGAAACTGAGGCAAGTCTTAGTCAATGAAATTGTGAGATGACACAGAGGATCCTACTAAGGTACGGACAGAGAGTAGGAAAATTTCAAGTAATTATTCCCTACCTCTACGGGGGTTTTCTTCGCCATTTGTTCAATGATGATAGTGTGTGAGCGGAGCAAAGTAGTGATGAATAATTATCGAATTATTATATCCGTAATTAATAATGTTATCCGTAAGGCCAACTGTAGAGCCAAAGTTATTACTTTGAATATCAGCTATATTCATAGAAGCTGTTCCGAAATTAATATTTTACGATTGTGCTGCGAGGACGATTTACTCAGTAACTGAGATTTTCTCCAGCTGTGTGATATGGCTAGGTAGTTATTTTACTTCCCAAGTAGGTGCATGTATTTATCAAAATCGTACAAGCTGTTGTCAAGCAGTGTGCCTTAAGAACTTTGTGTCAAAGGCAATGACGACTTCAGTACCACGTAGGTAAGGCTGTGGCCGCACTGCACTGCAAAAATATTTCTGTCTTTTGTCTGACAGAAAGTAAAAACGGATCAATACATTAGCATGGGTGCGGTCAGGTAGTCTTATCCATTTGCATATATTAAAAAAAAAAGAATAAAATAATTTAAAAAGGTGCAGTTATTATACAGGATAAATTGAATGCTTTAACTCAGATGGTCAGTATTCCAGAAATGAGTTTTGAATAAGATAGATTTTGTGTCAGTTTATAAAGGATATGTACCAATTTAGCCATTAGCGTGTCACTAACTGCTTCTAGCAGTTAGTGACACGGACAAAAAAAAACCGAGTTACTACTGTTTGTATGACAGGTAACAGGGGTAACGAAGAAAAAAATCTATGCTTGCGATTCAGTTTGACATTCGTTCTGGATTACGGGCCTTAGTTCCTGGTGCAGAAAACTGACTAGCCTTCCTTTCCAGGGATATTAAATCTGGAAATATATTGCTGGGGGCCGATGGTACTGTCCAAATTGCTGATTTCGGCGTGTCCTCTTGGTTATCCGTCGGACGGGATACTTCCCGGCAGAAAATGCGGCGCACGTTTGTCGGCACTCCTTGCTGGATGGCTCCTGAGGTTATGGATCAGGTAACCGTTTTTTGTACAACATTGCAATCTTCATCAGCTACAATAACTATACTGCTTGACTTGACTTGACGCGACTGCTTGGAGTCCAGACAATAGAAAATCAGTTTTTTCTCGCTTGATCAGATCTGTAAATACTAAGGCCTAAAGATTTCCACGTTCTGTTCACCGATTTACCGTGACAATTATGCTTTAATATGTCATTGGCCCATGAGTGCCGAGCCGTTGCGTTAGATAGATAGAGCTTTTGATATTTACGGTTTTGAGTTATCCTATTCGACTCCATACTACTAATAAATGTGAAAGTATGAATGCAATTTACCGCTAATTTTCGTAACGGCTGAAACAATTCAGATAAACTTTGGAACAGTTAAGAACTCGACCTGGAATAACACATGGCTTCCTTTTTATGCAGGTAAAAAGTGAGCGAAACCATAGGCCATATGAGACCCAGATAACATGCGAGCGAAGCCGAGGGCAGATACTGATCATATCATAAAACCTTGTTTACAAAAAAAAAAACAAATATATTCTAGCTCTTTAAGTCTTCTGCATGATTATTTAATTTTTTCCTTTGTAAATATGATTTAAAATTCACTCTTCCAGAGTAATGGATATGATTACAAAGCTGATATCTGGTCGTTTGGTATAACAGCCATTGAGATGGCAACCGGCATGGCGCCCTACCAGAAGTTCCCAGCCATGAAAGTGCTCATGCTCACCATTCAAAATGACCCACCAACCTTGGATACAAGTAAGATTCCACACGACTGTTGACAGACGCATGTTTTATGTTTTAATATGTGCTTTTCTGACACACCCTCTGAAAGACGGTCTTCATAAAGAAAGACTCATGCATTTTTGACACACCCACCGAACTCTTCCTTGAGACAGACATAGGCTTTAATGTCACACCCACCAAATGACAGACTCATCTTCCTAGAGACAGATACATGCTTTTCTGATACTCACCGAAAGAAACTCATCCTAGAGAAGGACACATACTTTTCTAACACACCCATCAAGATACTGTTACGAGCTAGGGTTCTAGATAAAATAGTTAAGACCAATTGTACACTAAGGAATACTGTAATATCAAAATTACAAAAAAACAAACAGCACAACGAAACTACACAATGAAAACAAAAATACTATCAGTACAACACTAGCACAACTGTCACTTCACTTGTTACTTCTTTATCACTTCGAACTATTCATATTCCAATCATGAACAGAACTGACCCTACGGGTCGCTTGCCGCGCTTATATATCCCGTAGTAAATAAGGAAGCGTTTCTTCTAGTAATTTCTAGTAGGGGTCGTGACCCGCACGCTAAATCGCGCCGTCTTACGCCGCCTCAAACATTCGAGAAACTACCGTCTTTTACTAGCGCGATTAGTGCCAGACGATACTTAGATGGTGGTAGAACATGTAGTGCGTTCATTTGATAAGAGATGGCGCTAGCGTACTTTAATTAGCTAGCCGCGCACGTCACAATTCATAAAAATCTTCCTAGAAACAGTCACATTGCATGCTTTTCTGACACAACCATCAAATTTTACTATCTAAAAAATATATTTTTCTATGCAGATTCATGTTCCAAAGAAACGTACAAAGCTTACGGCAAGACGTTTCGCAAATTGATAGCGGATTGCCTGCAAAAGGACCCCACCAAGCGCCCGACGGCCAATGAACTCCTGAAGCACTCGTTTTTTAAGAAGGCGAAGGATAAGAGGTTCCTCTCGCAGACGTTGATGGCCATGGTACCGAGCATGGAGTCTAGGGTGTACAAGGTAACGCAAATTGTTTCTTTGTTAAAACATTACAAAAGATCTATTCCTAAGAATACTGTTAAGAGCTAAGGCTCGGGATAAAATAATTAAGTCCAATTGTACACAAAAGGAACACTTGTAATGGCAAATTTACACTATAAAAATTAAATCAAAATGCACACGTAGGCTTTTGAGTGACACATCGAGTGACCATCAACCTCTATAAACAATACAATAGCATACCCCGAAATCGCTCGTTACAGGTAGAGACGCTCGCACTACTTGTCGCAGGTATAAAATGGTGCGATTTAAGGGTAGTGACCTCATTCGCACATCAACATTTACTTCGAACAGTCGTCAATTGATAACATCGTAACCCAAAATTAAAAAAAGAGTACCACACCAGAAATAGCCGCTCAAGTGGTGGCCCTACTTCAAGCAGGGAGAAACCAAATTGAAGTGGCAAGACAACTGAATCTAAGCCGGTTCTCTGTCCGTCAAGTATGGCAGAGGTATCAAGAGACTAGCGGCTTCAAACGGCGCCAAGGATCTGGCCGACCCTGTGCCACAACAAGGCGTGACGACCGCTTTATTGTGACGATTGCATTGCGCAATCGGCGTTTGAATGCAGTTCAATTGGGACAGCGTCTCCAAGAAACACGGGAAGTCGATGTCAGCCGATGGACAGTTAGAAGACGACTACGGGAAGGGAATCTGACTGCGCACAGACCAGCAAATGGACCGAAACTGACCCCAGCCCACCGACAAACCCGCCTTCAATTTGCTCGAGAGCATTTGGAATGGACTGAAGACCAATGGAGCGCAGTCCTGTTCTCTGACAAGTGCAGGATGTGCCTACATGGCAAAGATGGAAGAGGAAGAGTCTACCGAAGGCCAGGCGAGCGATTTCAACAATGCTGCATCGAAGAACGAGTCTCTTACGGCGGTGGATCATACATGTTCTGGGGAGGCATATCACTGGAGGCAAAGACTGATCTTGTTTTCATCTCCGGAGCGAATCCTGGCCGCCGATCAAGGGGATTCACTTCTCAAAGGTACATTGAGGAAGTACTCCAGGACCACGTTGTACCATTTGCGGGATACATCGGAGAAAACTTCATCTTCATGCAAGATAAGACCGCATACGGCTCGTATTGTGTACCAGTACCTAGAAGAGGTTGCGGTGCCTGTCATGGAGTGGCCAGCTCGCAGCCCGGACCTCAATCCGATTGAACATTTATGGGACTCAAAAAAACGAGTTCGGGCCAGAGACACTGCCCCAACGAGTCTCAAGGAGCTGCAACATGCGATTGAAAAAGAATGGGAGGCCATACCGCAAGATTTTATAAAAACTTTAGTTCAGTCAATGAAAAAACGCATGGCAAGCAATCATTCGGGCTAGGGAAGGGAACACACCTTATTAATAAAAAAGTTTTATGCTGATTTTCATGTTTTTAATTTAATTTCAACCCCTAACTTTTATGGTATAAATACACAAAAAACAGGTACTTCAGACATTTACCCAAAACTCACTAAGTAGACGCGGTATAAGGACAAAAAAGATACCGCTAGATAGGTTTTGAAATAAACTTTAACATTAGATACCAAAAAAAATAAAAACAAACATGTTTTTTTGTTTTTTGAAAATTCGATGAAAATATATACATGTGCGAATTTTTTGCACCCAAGTGTATATTTTTTGTAAAATAAAATCATACAGAGGTTTTCTTTATTATATAATGAGTTAAGAAGCGTTTAATAGATAAATTCTTATGTCGCTTTCGAGAATTTAGTCCATATGCAAACTGTACATTCAACTCATTGTATGATATACTATGATGTTCCTATATTACACTATGTGTATGTAGGTATATTATATTAATTTGTATTGTAAGTGAATCAGCGTGGTTGGTTACGGGTTTAAGCCCCCTATTGCGAGAAAATACATATTCATCATGGACGCAGATATTTTAATATAAATGGCAATCTTTATGAGACCACACAACCCTGAAACTATTAAAAACTGCAGGATCTTTTTAGTCGTGATGAATTTTAGTTCATCTGGGCTAAGATCTGGGTTCATCGGTTGGTATACCATTTATAAGGCTAAGACTTTGATCAGTGATTTGGAATGGTTTATACCTGGAGAGTTTCTCCAAAGATTGGACGATTCTTCAAGTAGTTCAGAAGGGTTATTTATTAAGATAGGCCACAAAACGGCTCCGGGCCCATTTGTGTTCCATTAGCCCCTGCAAGCGCAAGTTCGTCAGCACACTCATAACCTTCGATCCATGCGTGTCCCGGAACCCATCTTAGCACAACTCTGTTCCTTGAACCCAGAGTGTTTAGATGTGATAGACTAGCCTGGACGTGATAAACTTCGAATCCAGAGACAGAGTTGATGTAAATAGTGTGGCTTCCGCACTTTCTAGGATTACGTACACCTCTGCTTCGAAGATACGAGTCGAGATTATGCAAGGTTATGCTTCTTTTGAAGTTGGGTCACTCTCCATAGACTCCACAGCATACATCCAGCCCCATTTTGGAGCCATCTGTGTACCAGTTGTGACACCCGGCTGAGTCAGTCACTCACAGAGTAATTGGCTGTTCAACTGTTCAACCAGTCTCTAGAGGGCATTACTACAGTGTAGGTGTTTTTTAAACACATGCCGTGGCAGCATGGCATCAGTTGTCATGCTCAGTACGGCTGGCTCCAACGTTGAGTCCTATAAAGAGAAAGCCAATTTCTTCTACCCTGGATGATTGCCCTGTCAATTCACTTACTGTCCTCTATATTTTCAGGCAAACATCCGTCTACCGGAACCGCCAGAGCGCTTGCACCGGTCCAACACAAACGATTGGAGTTGGAGTGAAGACGAGGAGGAGTCGCAGGCCAAGGATAAGACTCCCGACACGCGCCCCTTGAACCAGATCACGCGCGTCGACTCCAGCGACCTCGACAAGGTGCATGCGCTGAAGCACACACCCCCGCCCATCCCCACACACACCCCAATCCACACACTCGCAACAAGCCGCGAGATGGTAATTGGTTACCGACACACATTACTTAAAATGAAATTTGGCGGGCCACGTCAGTCGAATGAACGAGGACAGATGGGTAAAAGATGTAACAAAATGGGTACCTGCAGAGGAACAACGTCGACTGGACCGGCCTAGAAAGCGTTGGCTTGACGACTTTGATGCTTTCCAAGAAGGCTGGTAGGGTGCAAGAGACCACATGTTTTGGAAGGATTTGGGGTAGACCTTAGCTCAGCAGAGAGAAGGAAAAGTTTAACAAAAAAAACTCATGACATCTGCAATCACAGGGTCGCCGCCCTTGTGGTCTTTAGGGACCACTCTCTAGCTTTACTACTTATAAAAACGCATTTTTTAAAATTCTTTTGAACTACGAGCCTAGTGTTATGTTTTATAGGAGACATCAGAGTTTGATACACTAATACAACTCCGAAAGCCAGCGCCTCAATTTTAATGCCAACCAAATACTAATAGTTTTCGTGTGCTTTATGAACAGGCGGCGGAGTCAAAAAGCCCAGCTGATCAGAAGGCCACACAGATAGTGGCGGAGAGCGCTGGAGCGGTGGAGAGAACCGAAGCGGTGGATAGTGCTGGAGCAGCGGAGGGCGCTGGAGCAGTGGAAAGAACTGAAGCGGTGGATAGCGCTGTAGCAAAGGAGGGCGCTGGAGCGGTGGATAGCGCTGGAGCAGCGGAGGGCGCTGGAGCGGTGGATAGCGCTGGAGCAGCGGAGGGTTCTGGAGCAGCGGAGGGTTCTGGAGCAGCGGAGGACGCTGGAGCAGCGAAGGGCGCTGGAACGGTGGAAAGAACCGAAGCGGTGAATAGCGCTGGCGCAGCGGGCGGCGCTGGCGCAGCGGAGGGCGCTGGAGCGGTGGAAAGAACCGAGGCTGTGGATAACGCTGGAGCAGTGGAGATCGCTGGAGCGGCGGGCGGCGACGTGGCGCCTGTCAAACTGAAGGACGTGCTCAGCCTTGTGTTACGCATACGGTCAGTATCCTGTCATAGTAATAATAATTTATTCACACACATTTAAATAATTTTACTTGTAACTAACTAAATAACAAACAATGTCATCCCGAGACCACGGCTGTTACAATACAATAGGAAAATAATAAAAAAGGTAAATGTGATAAAGACCCATAAGTTTTACGGGTCTGATCAAATCTTGGAAGTCAATTTTAACCTACTAAAGCTATAGATAGCGATGTAGTTCGGATGACAAAACTATCATTCGGTATCTTGGTGCAAATGTGATGATGGAGCTAGGAAATGGATAGTGGAACTCTTCAGTGGCTACTAGTATACCCCTCGAGTTTGGGCTCATATGATTAACATTTACGATTTAGCTACCAATGCGAGGGTCTGATGATGGAGCTAGGAGCTATTTGTTATATTTTTAGTGCGGTATAAAAGCGTGTTTTATTCGTTTTTTTTTAACTACACATTTTATTACACGCCTAACGCTCCAAATCAAGTTCTCTAACAATAGTTTTACTTATAAATAATTCAGATTGGAGAAACATAGGTGCCCAAACTAGGTTAGACCCAGTATGATAGCATACCTATATCTCTCTCCACACTTCATCAGCATTAGAGGCTCCTTCTGACAACACATATATACATATATTCACATATATCTTGACGTCCTCTCCGACGCAAATGTGCGGGTTCGATTCCCGCTGCTGGACAAATGTTTGCATGCTCTGCAGGTATTTGTTCCTGTGATACCACGGTAATCAGAGTTCCTAATACCCACGATAAAGGTTATCCTAGTGTAAGGTCAGGACTATGTATATATGTGTCTATGAATGTTTCCATAGACACATACATAGTCCTGTACCTGAACATCATCGTCCTGTACACGACCTGCAAACCGCAAACGGCAGCGACAATGTAGCTACCAACCGTCAATTCTATAGAAAGTTGCTGTTGCTGAATGATTTATTAAAGTTGCTTAACGATCCTCTGTAAGGTCAACATAGCAGGCGTCAGCGTAGTCAAGAACAATAAGAAATAATTAAGGAACCAAGTAATAGTAGTATATTACTTGGTTTCTTAATTATTTCTTATTGTTCTTACAGAGGATCAGTACGTAAAAATGATCACGTTTCGGAATCTCGCTCAAAGATCAAGTGGCTCCCTATTCGACTTCGGCGGAATACTCACATCCTGTCCCTCATATATAACCTCCTATATATATTGATTCACTCCTATTTAAAAGTGCGATTTCAGTTTCTTTACAGCTCCCATCCCTCCCGTGTCCTTCGATCATCAGCAAACCTCTTACTGGAAACTTCAAAAGGTGTACATATAACGTTTTTCATTCATTCATTTCATTACAATAACTCAGTGATTAAGCAATTAATTAACCAGCTACAAACTAATTCACAGTTTGTAGCTGTATTTGCTGTCTCACGTTTAAAATCATACCTTTATGCTGCTATCACACATGGGGCAGTCGAAGATTTACAAATTTAAATTATCTCGTGTATGTCTGTTGTAGTGGCCTCTAATGACGTGCGGCGATAAGGATTAACTTTTGCGGTTTTTTTGCAATCGTTTTGTACAACAATCTTCAAAGAAAGTTATTGAATATTTTTAACTATGTAGTATCGCCCATGTTTACGACTTTTAAAAGACCCATAACCAATCTACGTTTGACTATAATCATTATGTTTCTGAGCAGAAAAATAAACTGATGAACAGAAATGGTTGTTTCAAGGACGGCAAGCACGAGCTAAACGATATCCGGTTCGATTTCGTGTTCGGCACGGACACGGTGCAAGGTATTGCGGCCGAGCTGGTGGCGGCCGGGCTGGTAGACCCGGCGGACGCGGTTGAGGTCGGCCGCAACCTCACCAAGCTCTTCGACTTACAGGCCACACCCAATGCGCCCAAATCTATCACATTCCCCTTGGTGAGTTACACACAACACACTTACTGAGTTACTTGGTAATATACTTGGTAAGTTACAATACACTTGCTGAATTACAATACACTTGGTGAGTTATAACACACTTGCCGAGTTTCAAAACACTTGCTGAGTTACAATATACTTGGTGAGTTACAGTACACTTGCTAAGTTACACAACTCACTTGGTAAGTACCAACACACATTCTGAGTGACAATACACTTCCTGAGTTATAATACACTTGCTGAGTTACAACACACACTTGCTGAGTTACAATATCTTTGGTCAGTTACAATACACTTGCTAAGTTACAACACATACTTGCTGAGTTACAATATACTTGGTGAATTACAATACACTTGCTGGGTTACAATACACTTGGTGAGTTACAGTACACTTGCTAAGTTACAAAACACACTTGGTAAGTACCAACACACATTCTGAGTGACAATAAACTTCCTGAGTTACAACACACACTTGCTGAGTGACAATACACTTGGTGAGTTACACTATAAGTAGAATGTATATATTCACTTCGCGAGTCGCACAATTTGGTGAATTGTATTCTACTTCGTGAGTACATTCATTGCTATGACGAATAGTCTTGAACCACCACTATCCATCGACATCTCGCAAACTTTGTCATCGCTCCATCAGATTCCTAGTAAGAAGAAAGGCAAATTGTATTAGAATTGTATAGATAATCTGACTCGGGAATGATGTGTTGGGTTCGGGTTTTTGATACCATGTTCCGTAACTGTAAAGCAATTTTGACATCACCTATCAGTCATCGAGACAGATAGGTATTCTATATTACTATATTATTTATAGTGGACGGAGTATAACTAATGTTTTTAATTTCCTGCATATCATCAGGATCCGTTGCCGAATAAACAGGTAAACTTAGAAATTAATCATCACTAGTTAAAGACCGAGCTTTTCTCGGGAATTGCACCTTCCGTAAGATCTGTGTCCATGGTGTCTAAAAATACTGTCCTATCAAGGGAAGAGAACGGTCGGACAGCGCTCACCAAAAGGTTTTTCGTCCCCTTGCTCATAAAAATAGTTTTTGAGATTTTCTGTACAGACATGCAAACAAATATACGTTGCTCGTAATTAGGATTACTACTAGACTAGCTCGCTTCGATTGGGTATTATCATTGATTATCATTGAAATCACAAGTAATACTTCCGTAAATAATCCCGGCTTTGGAATTTTCCCCAGCTATGGGACTTAGCTAGTTGATTTTTCGTCCTCTTACACTCATCAAAATCTTTTAAGCCTGAGACTTCTTTGAGACAAACATTTGATATGCTTTATGCTCATGTAATTACTAAGCCCAGCTATGGGACAGACAGGTCTGAAATAAAAAAAAACTACAGGTGCTTTGTTTCATTTCCTGCATAGACTCAGTCTCAGGAGCCGCTTCCAGTGCAAGAGGTAAGCTTGGTTATAGTTCATAAGCGTCTGCTCAAAGTTTCGCTTGCATGGTAAATAATTTAAAAACATTTTTAAACAAAAAAGCTCTAGGCAACGCTTAAATTAGCTTCACTGCAATCAAATTTGGGAAGTCAATTTTAACCAACTTCCAGTTGTCGTATTGAAATTAAAATTTTGTATGTATATGTTGTTCGGATGACAATACTATAATTTGGTATCTTGGAGCTGATCTGATGATGGAGCCAGGAGTTGGGTAATGGAACTCTTCTGTGGCTACTAGTTAACCCCTCGAGTTCGGGCTCATATGATTTGTTTTAACGATTACAATAGATTGCACTTGTTATCGAGGGTCTGATGATGGCGTCAGGAGGTGTATGGTGTATGGTGGTTCCAGATAATTGGCACGTTCAGCATTGTTTATTGACGTGAAACGTCTTTCATTTCGGTCAATGTCACTTGCAAAAACCATACGTAACGAAATATGAGGATCGCTTATTTCTTTAGAAGTATAGCGCCCACCACATTATTTTATTACCATTATATAGAGGATCGGAGCCATTACTCGGTAGTACATACACACATCAATATGAAATATTATTCCATATATAGTTTGTATACAAAGTGTACTCGGCAGCGGCTGCGTTCCTTACGCAGCCGCCTTCCTTACGCTTTAAGCCCACCCGATTTATTTATTTTATAATTTATCTTGCGCGCTGACAATTATGTATATGTATGTTTATGTACTCTTGTACATTGACTCGTCACTCCTACTAAGTCAAAGTCAAACTTGTGCCGAGACGCAAGGGATCTAGATATAAGAACCTCCCTAAGATGTTGTAGTAAAAATGATAACATACATACCTTTATACTGAAAATATCTTACCTCGAACGTACCTATATACCGAACGATAATGTCTGTAGGTTAAAATTATATTTATATCTGTTTTTAAAAATGATCATTTGTTATTTCTTGCGCAACATAAGGCTCAGGCGTTGGTCCCAGCACCGTCAGCACAGCAGGTAATCCATCCACTTTTATGGGGGGTGTCATAAATAGTGACATGTTTCAGGGGTTTTGGATTTTGACATTTTAAGAAGGTGAAAGTTTGTATGGAATACGTGGGAAAGTTGCAGCTCACCTTTACTGTTAAGGCAGCGTTCGTAAGAAACGCATTTGCTCGACCGTATTTTCTTCGAGTTCCGCTGGATTCCGTTGAGTTTGCCAGTGACAGACAGCTCAACCGATGGAATGGATTAATCAAAAAAACAACCACGCACCGACTGTATCCCCCCCCCCCTTGATGGACATCCTCAGATTATTAGACACAGTGCGTTAGTAAAGATCTTTGAGGATACCATGTAACATTAAATTTGGCGATTCCCGCTGCAAGACACATGTTTGCATGTTCTACAAATCTATTTCCCGGGCACTGGTGTGGTACTATGATACTTGTAGTTCGTGATACCCACGGCGCACGGAATCCTAGTGTGGGGTCAGACTATTTGTGTATTGTGGATGTTTGTTTGTTTGTTTATTTTTTTATTTATTTGTTTCAGAACTCAACAGGACCGAATAAACCAACCAATGGCAAATCTCTTGATGGATTCGCGCAACTGACGATCGTGGACGACTAGGATGGCTAGTTTTTTAGCACAGTTTTTAATTTACAAAATTATTTGATGTGATAAGTTGACTTGAAGTATTAATTTGTCCAATATAAAAACTGGGAATGACTCGATCTTCCAAGAGTTTCTTGGTGTCGTAGGTATATCAAATGCGAATATCTGTTGACATAATTGTGTTCTTATTAAATTAGCTCATGGTAACTGCATATCGAAACCTAATAATTATTGTGATTATGAAAAAATGTGACGAAATTTATGGATTTATGATTTGGAAGTACTTGTATACTATCGTATTTGTATCTGTATACTTGGTATGTATCGTACTTGACAATGGATGGTGCTAGATTTGGAATTTTTGGAAATTTGTACTCTTATTTCGAAAGTCATTTCATCACATCACTATCATCGTTATTTCCCATTGAATTGTTTAACACTGAGCCAAAGAGAGATTAGTCTCAAACTAATATTTAAATGAACTTGATCTGTAGTCGCTAAGAATTTTTGTTGTTGTTTTATAATATATTTTTCTAATTTACAATGTTCTTAAATAATTTTTATTTCGTTTTTAAGTTGAAACAAGTAAAACATGCATGATTGTTAATTTTACATAATACGAACTTCGTTTATACTCATTTTGTAGAGATTTTATTGTTTTGTAATAAAAATGCGCCATAATATTAGGAGAGTTTCATGGTTATAATATTAATTGTGTTGGAATTCCATCCAAATCAGTATAGCTGTTACGAATATAATCGGCAGCGAACATCTAAACTTTCATTCATAATTTTGCATTTATAATCTAGTAGTAGGATTAGGGATTAGTGTACTATGTATGTACTTGCTGTTCGATTGTCAGTGCATTATGTACCATTGTCAATTAATTATATGTATTTGCCTTTTACAATACATTATTCCCGTAGATTTAGTGCTATGCAGTATTATTTTGTCAAGTTTTGAAAGGGTTTATTTTATTGAAAAAATCACTCTTTGCCACTTAAGTATTTTTCGCTTAGATCGTAAATAGTTATTAAAATCGATGTTTGAAAAATCATAAAATTGTGAAATTCTTAGGGTATGCATCGTATTCTAAATTTTAATATTGTATGTACTTTTACCTTATACACTTACTTATACGAGTAGAATCTAATCTAATTGGTATAAAATTTGTAGGCATCTTGTACGCGAACCTTGATAAACTCAAGGATATTTAGTGAAATATTCCAAATTACTGACTTTTTAAAGTAACATTTCTTCATTATTGGTAACTTTTGATACTATCTCCATGTACTTAGATAATAACTTTTTATAATACATTTTAACGTAGAAATAATAATATTTATACTCTTATATAACATTACTATAGCCTGTTTGCACTAAACTTTAACAGCTCTTTAGTCGCTGACATTGACAAGTTAAAAAAACAAACTGTCACTATATACATTGCCTAAACTTTCTTGACTTTGGTGCAGATGGGTATAAGCCGCAGTTGAATCGGTAGGTATGTTTACCTACTAAGGTCCGAGTTTACCAACACAATAGCGGGTTTTAGGTCCTAATCAAAGCTTTTTGTCACAGCTTTTTTCATATGAATCTGTCATCATAATCAACGGTTATTAAAATATCTGTATCAATGGTTAAGAGTTGACCGTCCGTTTATTTTGTTGGTTAACTCAAGCCCAAGCTAATTAGTATAAGTTATCTTAACTGGATTGACCAGTTACTCTTTATGTCTGAGTGTTTACAGACGGACGATACTACAACCAAACCACATCACGACCACACGACAGCCACTGAAAGAGCACGGTCGGGCACCAATTCTAGTCTATCACTGGAAAAAGCGTAACAAAACTTATTTTGTGGTCGCAACAACGCATTTTCAAGCTGCTGCAGCGAGGCCACACAAGATCGCTGCCGGCTTTTGTGGTTATAGTATGGTCCGTCTGAAGAATGACATCATGTTTATTTGATATATTTTTAATATATGAATTTAATTTAATTTCGCAGTATTCCTAAATACACATGCATTTGTTTCTTATTCCGCTGATGCTTGTATTGCATAGCAATGCGATATCAAGCCGGTATGGATCGTATTTTCCCCCGATTGTCACTACAGCTGACAAAGTGCGCATATACGCATTACCGGCGACCGGTATTTTGTAGTTGTATTATGGAAGCATGGAATTTGTACTTCCAAGCTTGTACCTATTTGTCTGGAATAGGACATAAGTTCATTAATCTCAGTCTATGTGAGTCTCGTTCCTATATTACGTTTATAAATTTTTAAACTCGATATTATTTTGTAATCATAAAAAAATACAAGTTACGAGTGCTTAGAAGAACTAAGAAAAAACAATAACGCAAATTGCCCCTTTTTAAATTAACGACGTTTGCGTCTCTTAATGACTCGTAACTTGTTTTTTTATGTCCTGTCTGATGCTCAGTCAACTAAACTGTTTGGTAATCCTACCCTTAACTGTTTAAGGTAGCTCTAGTTGTATACACAATGTAGTATAATTGTAATACGTGAACACACTACTACGATACTAATGTATATCTTTTAGCAGACATTCTACGTTTGTTGACGGAAGAGAAGTTTTTATTTATTTGTTCTCTTTTGACTGACGGAATAGATTAACAGGAGTAATGATTGTCTTCTCTTCCGTAAACAAACTGGTTGTCTTGGGGCTCAACTTACGCCTGCTGAATGATGGTTAAGAAACAAAGCTTGTATCTAGAAGGCTTGTATCAAAGCTTGTATTTGATTTATATAAATCTGTTCTCACCAATTAACTAGCTCCGATGCCAAAATGCACCAAACCCTAAGTTTTATTAAATTAAGTTGACGCATTGTGATAATTTATGGGACATTCCGCGACAGTTTTATAAAAAAAAAATTACATTATTTTTCTATATGTTGTTATTTCGTACGGACCTATTTTATAAGTTTTGTAAATTTTGACAAAGACAAAATTAACGGAAAGATCGGCCTTTTTTTACTGGTGCTGATGTGCTTTTTTATTCGCGTAGATTGAATGTCGGTTCTTCGCTTTTTGATAGAAACCTTTTTAAATTAAAATTGATATTAGACATCATGTACCCGAATTATTGTCAGTAAAATAAATATTGGTAGATCATATCTTCTTTCATTTCAATTAGAAGTACCTAAACCTATCATACCTAAGGTCACCTAACAAACGTTACATATTAGAATATAATTCGGACTATACCACGTACTTTACTATTCTCCTTCCTGCTGAAACCATTCCCAACAACGATAGTAACAATAGGGCGAGTGTAGATGTGAGCAACCATGTCATTAATTTATCCTCACTTTAACTGAGGGATATAGATGTGAGTGTATTTATTGTCCCGGGGCCTGAATTTTGCACCTGTACCGAGAAAAGTACCCAATGAGTGCATTGTTATGAGTATTGAGGATTCCGTAATGAGAAATAAGATACCATATCAAGATGCAGAATGTATCCGGCAGGATGTTTCGACCATGTTAAGGAAAGCTAAGCTCCCACCACGTAATATCTCTCGGGAGGAGACATTGACATTATGTGACCTGCGTGACAATAAAAGTATTTTAGTACTACCAGCTGACAAGGGCAGTGCAACTGTGTTCGTGAACACTGTAGACTATGAGCTGAAGATTGCACAATTACTTAGTGATGAAACTACCTACAAAAAGGTGAGCTACAATCCAACTCCAAGAGTGACCACTAAAGTAATTAAACTGTTGCAGAGCTATGGTGATGATGAAATGTTGACACGTCTGCGCCCCCACAACCCCACTACACCAAAAATGTATGGCCTACCCAAAATCCACAAACCAAATTGGCCCCTAAGACCTATAGTTAGTCAAATTGATGCACCCACGTATAAATTATCTAGATACCTAGCTTCCGTCTTGCAACCCTTGACGGGAAGATCCGGAAGCTATGTAAAGGACTCGAGACATTTCATACAGTTGATTTCAGATATATACCTAGGTATATATCTAGATCCATCGTCAGTTTTGATGTGTCATCGATGTTTACAAATGTATCTGTGGAGGATGCTATGGGTGTCATCACCCACTTAATAGTTATTAAGTCGGTGATGACACCTATAGCACCCATAGCCTGCCGACTTGCCCGCTATCTACATCGAGTGGACAAATTACTGCCTTAGGAGCGGCTATTTTGTATGGAGAGGAGACCAGAGATGCAAGTAGACGGGGTGGCGATGAGGTCACCAATTTGAGAGGCAAGCCATAACATCGGCTCCCATCAAACCACGATATTGGTGGCGCTATGTGGATGATGTGTTGTAATGTTCGTGTTTTTATACTTACGTTTTTGTCTATTGTAATCTGAAATTGAAACATAAGTTCTCTCCAGATAACTGCATGTGCATTATCTGGAGGTTAAGCATTCCTAGAGCTCTATAATTTGTATAATTAGTGGATTTTAGCCCTTTTCAATGTTTGTTTACTTTCTGTAATGTCAGTTAATGACAAGCCTAGATTTTTATTGGAACGAAGTTCTTTATCGCGCTTTGTGAAAGGGGGCTAGACGGAAAAAATTCTCACGAAAAGTTGTAACGACACTTTTTGCTATAGTAAGATATTGTAAGCAGTACGGCGTGCGCATGTTTCTCTGTCTGTCTCTCTCTCTCTCTTATAGAAAGCAAGCCAGATATTTTCATTTATTTTATTATTATTATTTTTATTTTTTTAAGTTGGCTTGCTAAAAAATAAAAAAAATTATTACTATTCCTTCACTAATTAATCGAAAGGAACTTCGTTCCATCCGGGTGTCCCTTGACACCTCTCATTTTTTTAATTCACCGCTGGAGCTAGGAGTTTAGGTTCTACGTAATTGATATTAGACCTTCATATAAATCACTTTATTCTTTATGTTCTAGAAATCTTGCTTCAAATAAATGATAGGCCCTTCATGAGAAAAACGATGACAGGGAACCGGGTAGCACGGGGAGTGGACTTTTGGAGTTGGAGTCGGCAGGACGTAAAAAAATAGAAAGGAGTGGATGGAAGTTTTTTTTCCCTCCTAGCTGAGGAGAGAGAGAGTCCGATCCTCCTTCTCCGCGTAATAAAAGTGATGTCGGAGTAGTAAGAAGTGAAACAACGCCTGATCCAATTTTGACGCCTTCCTCTGACGCCTTTTCCTTTTCCTAGCCACCTTTGACGCCTTCAGGAGATCATCTGAACTCTGTGCACCCAAAAATACAATTTACGACTGAAAGGGAAACAGATGGAACCTTACCGTTTTTGGATGTACGAGTGACTCGTGACCCGGGTGGTGGTCTGTCACATTCGGTGTACAGGAAACCTACACACGGATCGGTATCTACGTGCAGACTCCCATTATCATCCATCACATCTTATGTCCGTGCCCAGAACGCTGATAAACAGAGCTCTCGCCTTATATGATCAACAACATGTCCAGTCGGAATTAGATCATGTAAGGAAAGTACTGGCGGGAAATGGATATAGCTGGAGTAAATGCTCTCGGATGATGTATGTAGATGAACGTATAAGAACCCCCACAGTAGAACGGTCTCCGGTCTTTCTTCCGTTTATACGCCGAGTAACGGACAAGGTTGGTTATTTCCTGCGCCGAAAATATAATATCAAGTCTATTTTTCGACCTCCGGGCCAGATAAGACATCACCTAAGGTCCCCAAAATACAGTGATCCTCTAAGCGTACCTGGTGTATATAATATTCCGTGCGACTGTGGCAAGAGTTATATAGGTGAAACTCGACGCAACATCGCTACCAGTCTGACAGAACACATACGGAGTGTGAAAAACCTGGAAACGAATAAATCAGCAGTAGCAGAACATGCTCTCACCCAGGCCTCGGTTCACTACATACGGTTTGATAAGACTTCGGTTTTAGCCAGAGAGAAGTTTTTCGTCCCCCGGAAAATTCGCGAGGCAATCGAGATTAGCCGGCACCCGAATTTCAACCGAGACCAGGGATGGGGGATTTCACCTTCTTGGAGACCGCTATTGAATGCCACTACGGCTGATCAGGACAGTGTTCAGGTTCGTCTGGAGAGCGACACGGTCAGCGCGGTGTGTACGCAACCTTACGTCACCGATGTATACGAAGAAGAACGGGTAGCTGCCTCCCCTACACCGCTCGCGCTGCCGCTATCCAGTCCGACCGTCGAGCGTGGTCGCGGATGGTGCTCATGAGGAAGGACCTCTAAACGGTCAACGAAACGTCAGCAGGAGAATAGTAAAGTACGTGGTATAGTTGTAATTATATTCTAAAATGATACCAAACCACGATAATTTTAAACTTTACATACTAATTTTCCATTTATCTACTATCAACATGACACAACCACTTGGCATAACCAGTAGTGCTTACTTAGCTTATAAAGGAGAGTTTTATTTCTTCACATTACCTTATAATTTTCAATAGGTAATTATACTAATTTGACTCGACTTTTTGATTATGGGATATCCCCAACTAGTCTTGTGATAGTGATTATAGTGGTATGCCATGGATGAAACTTATGACAGGCAGTGGACATCGATAGGTTTTAGATGATACAATAAAGTATTCCAATCAATCAGTTTATTTTTTACACATTTACAGATTTGTCTCTAAATGGGAGCCCCTGTTCCTTATACACGCTAGTTCCCTTAGTTGGCTTGACGTTATTGAGTCACACTGTTACTCGTTTTTATATAATTATAATAAGTTTATTTGATTTAAAAATCACTTATATACTACGTTAACGAAAACAACTAAAAAGGTACAACACTTACTAAGTAGTAGCAGGTTAATAGGTAGGTACAGGACAGTTTTCATATAGAAGAGTTCCCAACGTGTTACACTTGTGTAACAGTATTACTCGATGGGGAAAAAAATCCAAACGAGTCACACTGTGACAGGATCTGGCGTGACTCGTTGGGAACCCATCAATGGCTAGCCGCTCTGTTTTGTATGATAATAATTCCCATATTACAAGCTCTGCTTAGTTTGCGACTAGATGATGCTGTGTGAAAAATGACCAGCATTATTTATTTATTTATGTTAGGTATATGCACATATCTGAGTCGATCTAGGGACGGCACAGCCCTGCAGCTGCCCACAGGCAATAATCCAGTTTTGCCGGAGGTGCCCGCGGCCCAGAAATGTCGGCGGCAAGCTCGCGCGGCCTAGGGCCGGCGGCTATGCTCTAATATTTTTTACAAGAGGGAATTCGGACCGCATTTCAATTTATTTATTCAAAGAAGCATTACAAACGTTTTTTTTTATATCCTTACCTGATTTCAGAATCTAATCACGAGCAATTATTTTTTGACATGTAACTGGAATTGATTGCCTTTAACTACAGTGTTTGTTTAGCATCTGGACGCTCGTTAGCTCTTCGAAGGCGTTCAAAGCGTTCGATACATTCGTTTCTATCTTAAAACCAGCGGAGTTTCACATCCCGGTGGCATGGAGCTGCAAAATATGCTGAGATAGACATATTTTGTCAACGGAAAAGACATAGGTATTCTATGCAGTACTTATTACAGCATACTATTATAGAAGAGTCGTAAGTACAGTTCGTACGTAACTAGAAAGGATATAGGTTCTGTTTATATCCCTTAAACTAATTTGACCACATCTGAATATTAAACTGAAGTGAACAATACCCTTGAAATAATAATCAAGTGGTTAGTACAGATTAATCTCACAGTTAATATTGATAAAACAATGTTTGTACAATTTCGCAACTATAAGTCTCTTCCACTAGGTATAAAAATTCAAAATCGTGGCATTGCTTTAAAAGAGGTTAAGGAGACCAAGTTTCTCGGTGTGTGTATCGATACAAATTTAAACTGGAAATCGCATGTAAGTAAAGTAAATGGTAAACTATCTAGGTCCGTTTTAACTAGCATATCTTCAAAAACCATAGCAAAACACGCTTATTATGGTTATGTGTACCCTCAGTTGAGCTATGCTATTATATTTTGGGGGAATTCTGTAACTACTTTTATACTACAAAAGAGATGTCTACGTATTATATCGTCGTCATTTATAACGTTCATCGTACTGATACTCTTCGAAATATTTTTAGAGAACAGTATTTTAACTCTTACATGTATTTATATTTTTGAGATCTGTTTATTGGTTAAAAATAATCAAATCAATATAGGTACTTACCTATATCCTTTCTCCTATATTTTGTAATTGTTTCGAATTATCTTTTTTTTTCTTTAAAAAATCTTAATATTGCCTTTTTAAAACCGATGTAGGTATATGAAGTTTAAACAAAAAGCAACAATTGAATAATAGCAATATGGACTACAGTACGTCTCTCGTTGTGTTTATGTTCAAGTACTAAAATAAATTTGTTGGCCAAGTTTCCGGTGCTAGGACTCTTATGTATTATCGACGCCCGTGTTTCTCTTTAGACTACTTAGTCCTGCAAAACAAAACAGCAAAAGTACAATTTTAAACGTGATCGTTAATCTACAAACCCTGACCCAATTTTTTTTTACTTTCCTTGAACTTTAAATTTGACTAGTTTATTTTTCGATGGCGCATAGTAGAAGTATTTGCCATCTTTATATGAATTCTTATTTATGGATGAGTTTTAGATTAAATGTCACTACGTAAAATACAATTTTTTTCAAAAATTTAATATTTAATACACAATATTAAATTTTTGAAAAACATTGTATTTTACGTAGTGACATTTAATCTAATGTTCCAGTTAAAACATTAGACCTACTTATTTAAAAAGAAAGAAAGGTATACAAGGTAGAATAGAAAGAAAGGTGTTTTAACAGAAGATTCAATTTTGGTGTTTAGGAGTAGGTACCTAAACTACTCCTTAACAACATTAGCACTAAAATGTCAGGAAATATGTTTATTGAAAGGTCGATTGTGAGTATACTGAAACCGACCGCGAATAATACGGGGCTGTGGACGACGTGGCTTGTCATTTTGTATCATCGCGATGATACAAAATGACAAGCCACGTCGTTATCTAAGTTATCTACCTCTTGGTACGATGCATCGTACCAAGAGGTAGGTAACTTCACACCATTATAAATAAATAAATAATCTAGGTAAGTAAGTACTTGCAGAAGTATATAATAGTAGAAACTTGTCTGCCTGCTTAAAATCAAATGGGGATAGGACCAGCTGTTAGCTCCATGTAAATTATCAGCTGTCTAAGCAAACCTGGTATTACTTAACGCGTGTAAACGTGACACTCGTTTCAAATTAGGTTATGATTAAAATAACTAAATATCTACCGGAAAAAACACGATCACGCGCTCTTTAAATTCGCAGAAGAGCAACATTGGAAGATTCTCTTTCAGCTGCTCAATCAAATTCTTTATAAGCGAGTTCACAGGTCAATGAGGCAAATAGTTTTCGAGGTCAAGAGCGACTCCAAAATCAACGTTTGTTTACGTGATGCGCACACGCTCTATATAATTATATTACTAGGTAGGTACTTACTTAAATAGCTACATTATTTACTTCCCTGCTGATAAACAGGTGGCCTTTCCCTAAAAAAAAGGCCTTCGGGGGGGTGCTCTCCACTTTACAGTTTTCCGTTGTTCATTGTTCACAGTTTGTTATTGTCCCCCTCAGGAGCTGAACTAGAGACAACGGGAACATCAAATTTTTTTTTAATCGTTTTAATATAAACGGTAGCCGTAGAGTCATTAAGTATTTCATTGGTGGAGCTTCGGGTGCCTAAATAGGTAGAGGAATGTCAATGTAAACTAACAACTAATAAAACTAGTATGTAAAGATACATACTAGTCTTGTTAGTTTCCAAGATACGTAGTCACGACTATAGGGAACCGAAGTAAGTAGGTAGTTGCGCATCTAAATACTGGCAGCGTCTACTTTAAATGTTTCGCATCTATAAAACGCGAGGCCGACGCGGGCGGACGGCGTGCTCGTATTATGAAGCTCAGTGCCGCCAATACAACGCTAGCACAAAGTATACAGAGCGGTAATAAGCAATTGAATTTATCGAAAATTTAAATTAAAATGTTCAAATCAGTGATCACGTTGGCTGTATTGTTGGTCGTGAAAGTTTTGGCTTCGCCGCTGAACACGAGACCTATCCACTTGGAAGGTAAGGTGATTTTAAGCAAATTACTTTTATTTTACTTTTTCAGAAACAAAAGTACATTTACATTTTGGACTCAAATATTTCTAGAACCCATAGATTTAAATACAAAATATTGGATTACATTTGAATATATTTCAGCTAATTTTTTTTATCGACCATCGCGTTTATAATAATACTTAGTAGGTGTATAGATAGTGGACTGTGGTGACTAAGTCTTGGACGAAAGATATAACAAATACGTAGACAATTCCTTGAATAGGCGCCGGCAATTGGCGCAATCGGCATAAACAGCTCCGTTGTATATTGTTACCGGTGAATGTGAGATATGGGCATTTTCTGGGCCAACAGTGGCTACTGTAAGATAGCTGGCTAGGGGCAGGCAGGGCATAACGGATTTACTAACGTCATAGCAGCATCGATCCAACGTAATCCTTTCTTCCTTACTAATTATAAATTCGAACGTATTTTTTTGGATGTTTCTTGTTAGGATTTGCATCAAATTTGGAATCAAGATTGTTCAAATCATTTCCTAGAATAACTAGTTTTTTTATCCTGGTATCACTTCTGCCCATGGCTTTGCACGTGTGTTAACCGAATAAAAAATACCTAGTGTTATTCTAGGTCATTAACTATAAAAAAAACCTAATTTGGTTCAGGCACTTTCCATCATTTCTGAATGTGAAAGATAAAGTATAGTGTAATTGTTTTGAATATGGTTGATAGGCTAAGTAAGATTATAACTTACAATACAAAGTAGCATTAGGGTAAAAATAATATGATGAATTATTCCATGGTTAAATTTCAAGTCAGGTGCATCACATTCAGTTATTGCAATATGTCATATAAATAAACATCAAGTAAATTAAATTTTAACGAACTCTGTGGCGCAGTGAGCGAAGGCCCGATGAGACGAGAAGTTTGCGGGTTCGATTCCCACAGCGGGACAAATATTTGTATGAATTGAAAATATTTGTATCGGGTCTGGGTGTTAACTATGTAAAATATGTGTATTTAAAAATATATTTCTAGTATATCAGTCATATAGTTCCCATAAAGCTCTGCTTAGTTTGGGGCTAGCTAATGCTGTGCATTAGCTAGCCCCAAAGCTAAAAAATAGCTAGATTACAAATATCAATTCAAATATAATATCAAGCATTATTATATTTGAATTGATATTTGTAATCTTAAAATAAATAATGAAATTATAAAATAAATAATTTAATTATGTTGGACATTTTTATCATCTAGCCCCAAAATAAGTAGAGCTTGTATTATGGGAACTTCATGACTGATATACTACTTAAATACTTTTTTTTAAGTACATATATATTATACATAGAAAACACCCAGACCCGAGACAAACATTACCTAATCGTACAAACATTTATCCCGCAGCGGGAATCGAACCCGCAACCTTCTGCATCTCAGTCGGGCCGTCGCCCACTGCGACACAGAGGTCGTTAGAGAATTCGTGCATTTGAGTTGGTTTTATTTAAAAAAAACTAGTTGGTGTATCGCATTTTATCCGGAAAACAATCATGGTCTTGTAGACACTGAATAGGCGATGCCCTAATTTTGTTCTTTACCCGTAAAAGTATCGAAGTCTATGTATATTTCGCTTGATGTGACAACACAAGTAATCGAGCACATGACTTCCGATGAATGTCACGTGGTGTGCATTCTCAATTAAACTGTGTCTGTGTTATCTCTATACGTAGGTACTGATCACTTAATTAATTACGTACACAAATATTAGTATAAACACTTTTCGCTATTTGTTAGGACTAATAAAAACCTTTTTAAAACAGATTCGGAAATACAGGACAATAATAGGTGTCATAGAAACAAATTAATTGTACTCGCATCTAACTTACAGACAAAGGGCAGGAGCCCTTTAGACTGATCGGGATTTATAATAACATACCAGAGTGAATAAAATCGGCAGAAAATGATAGACAATTTCTCTTAAGACAATATTGTTAAAAAAATATTGTATTGACGAATTCTTGTCTAACAAACTGTAAAGTGTACCCGTGATAATTCAATTAAATTTGACATGTATAGGTATAATAAGGTGACTGTTTACGTAGACTTTACAATTTTATTTAACAGTTACTTCTTTGATTTTATATCATGTTTTTTTATTTTTTTATTAAAATAGTCATTTTTCATACATCATCATCTAGCTCCAAACTAGAGCTAGATTGCAAAGCTTGTATCATGGGAACTACATGACTGATATACTACTTATACATAGAAAATACCCAGACAGGCGGTAATCGAACCCGCAAACTTCTACGTCTCAGGCGGGCCTTCGCCCACTACGCCACAGAGGTCGTCAATCCTGACATTTTGATTAAAATATTGGCACGCATGGTAGGAATAAGTAGGTAGATAAGTTAAGCATTAATTTTATTTATTTTATAAATGACATTTTAAATTATTATGCATCTGACATTATTTTAGATCAATTTAAAATAATTCATCTTTTCTTTTTAATTTATTTTTGATGTATTATTTGCCATTTATGATTACGTTTTTGTTGCTATTATTATATCATTTTATTGATATGTTGGCTATTGGCTGAAACTTGCAGCGCCCTGACAGGGTCCATGTACTTCCCTACAGCTACTTTGTTATAAGACCTAAGCTGATGTACATTTGAGCATGAATAAATTAATATGAATAATTGAAGAGACGCCTATTTTTATAAATTTAAAATAAAAAAGGATTTTAAAATATAGTCTCCATCAATATTAGTCTTTTGGTTCATGTTATAGGAAAAACAAAGACGAATACGTTCACGACTGTATTCGCAATGATGAACAACTTCTGATATAACTCAGTACGTAGGTCTTTGAGGATACCAAGTAGGCATAGACAGAGTCATGTCCAAACATATGATTGGCACATGCCCACGTTTTACAAGTATTTAGTAAACCGTGTGATAGGTATTGCAAGCTCATCGTCGCTTATTGGCACACCAACCAAGAAGTTAAGTTTAGAGTTTATAAAACGAATGTAAAATAGCAAAAAAAAAAAAAAAAGAATTACCTTTTCACAAACATGTGGTACCTTAAGATTAAATAACTTGGCGTCTAGACTTATACTTCATGCTTATTTCACGCTAACGCTTTGTCAAGGAAAAACTTGGCAGCAGTCATGTGACATTTCAGCTGCTAATGTAATTTCCATACAATTAAATACATTCATTATTTCCATTTCATACTTTCCATACAATTGTATTTCCATTGGCGTTAACGCTAACAGAAAGTGGTATACCTTCGTTCTTAAGTATAACGAAGAATAAGAATACTATAAGAATATTAGAAACATCGTGTTTCGAGTAATAAGTACAGAAAATAGGTCAAGACTACGGTGTGTTTCATCTGGCCGCGAAATCGTCCTCGCGTAAATTTATACCAATCTCATTTTGTTTAGCCGATAGTGAATTTTATTGGAGCAACTGATGTGTTAACCATAACATTTTATTATCTTAAAAGGGGTCAGTGTCGACTAAATGCGTTTGGGTAAACTCACCAAGACTGACCTGACATTGAGCTGATTAGTAACAATTATAACGTGACGCGTGTTTGGTTAAAAACAACAGTCATGAGTAATTAGTTCACGTTTGTTATCGGCTGCCGATGGACGTAAGCTGCGCAGACGCAAGAGGCTGGAGCCTAACTCTATTTAGAGAATCTACACTAATATTGTAAAGAGGTAAAGTTTATAGATTTGGATGTAGGATGTTATCTCCGAAACTAAACATCGAATTACAAAAAATACTTATTAATATTTAGAATGGAACTTCGAGTGGACACAGGCCGTATATTATTATCACGTTAGTCTATCGCATCATCATTCCATGGACAAAGCCCAGTTGATTTATTAATAACAGTCTGTAGTTTAAAGCTATTTTTATTGTATACTTGAGTAGTGGAAAAAAATGGGTCTTTGTTAATTCTTGGGATGGATTTGTTCTGCGCCATTCAGCTTTCTGCCATTTTATTTGGACGCGGAAATAGCAGGTTGAAGAATCCTAGTATAATATGGATAAAGTGCAATTAGAGCTGCATCTGCAAACTGGTACAAGTCTAATCATAGCGAACGGAGAGAGAGATAGATACTTGTGACCATCCACGAAAAGTAAAACAGGCAACTCTTTATTTTACGGGTATATAAAATAGTATATAAATTATTTTGAGAGGCTTAAACGCGGAAATATCGGCAGGTTGAATCCTAGTATAATATGGATAAAGTGCAATTAGAGCTACATCTGCAAACTGGTACAAGTCTAATCATAGCGAACGGAGAGAGAGATAGATACTTGTGACTATCCACGAAAAGTAAAACAGGCAACTCTTTATTTTACGGGTATATAAAATAGTATATAAATTATTTTGAGAGACTTAAACGCGGAAATATCGGCAGGTTGAATCCTAGTATAATATGGATAAAGTGCAATTAGAGCTGCATCTGCAAACTGGTACAAGTCTAATCATAGCGAACGGAGAGAGAGATAGTTACTTGTGACCAGAGATAGTTACTTGTGAAAGTAAAACAGGCAACTCTTTATTTTACGGGTATATAAAATAGTATATAAAATACTCTTAAAAATATACGAGTTCACCCATGCATTATCGCGTTGATATACATAGAAATCTTAGAGTCAATTTACGCTCCATTTGCACTATCTGCTTCAAATATTTAATAAACCGAAATAAGTACGTTGGTTAAAAAAGAACACAAACCAATGCATTATTTTTTAATTTGTTTCTTTTACTTCAGTCCGCAGAATAAAAGTATATACATATATAGTTTTTGTAGTTAAAAATAACTTAAGAACACTCTATCTCTCGTTACCAAGCCCAATCTTTTGAACTTGTAAAACGAATCATATGAGCCCAAACTACTAGTAGTCACTGAAGAGTTTCATTATGCACCTGGCTCCATCATCAGATCTGCTCTAAGATATCAAATTATAGTATTGTTATCCGAACTACATATATCTACATACAGAGTTTCATTTCGAAACGACAAATAAAGGTAGGTAAAAATTTACTTCCAAGAATTTATTACTTATATTATTTATAATAAATTATAAGCGTGTTAAAAATCCTGTGAAGCAGCACCCTAATTTTACATCTTTAACTTTTTTATACAATTTTCAAAAGGAACGAAGATATAAGACGTTTTTTCACTGTAGCACAGATAAAGAGATTCTAATCACAAAACATTAATGTAGGAAATAAGCCTTTTATTACAAGACCACAACAACCATAAATAAGCATTTTTGAAAAAAATACTGATTGTGTAAAATCTTTAAATGAATAAGTCGCATTGAAACGGAATGTATATTTTGACTTACATTTTCTATACGAAATACATTGTTTAGACCAGAACAGAAACTCGACGCCTATAGTATGAAAGAATAGAAGGGCATAAAATACGAAGTAAGCCCTTTCGAAGAGTCACTCCTATGTTCTACTACTTTTGTGAATTCGATGTTTTTCAATGAAGAAAATGGTAATAAAAATCAACGGGTAATGTTTTTTTTAAATAATATTAAAAAATAATTATTTTGCTTTTTATTTTTATGTAAAATGATTTTTTCGTGGATACATACTTTGCAATATCTATACTGATAATATAAAAAGGAAATATTTTTTTGTTTGTACCGAATAGGCTCCGAAACTACTGGACTGATTTTAACAATGGAAAGCTCAATTATCAAGAAAATATTAGAAATCCTTGAGAAAATTGCAATAATGTAACACAAAGTAGAAAATGTTGCCTATAAAATTCATTATTTGGCATGCCCTGAGAAAACTATTTATGATAAATATAATTTATATCAATTATATTTATCATAAATAGTATAGCAATCGACTATCCCTCCTGTTAGTTATGACAGCGTGATTATTCCTTTTTCATGTAAAGCTAAAAACCTTGGAGTGATTTTCGACAGCCATCTTTCTTGGGTAGGTCATATTAATGATGTCAGTAAACGAGTTCATTTTGCGTTCCAGTCGCTCAAGCGCCTCCAGAAGTTTCTTCCCTTTGAAACAAAAATCACTCTTGCCCAAACTTTGATGTTACCCCTTCTGGATTATGCCGATGTCTGTTTTCTTGATGCCACGGAAGAACGTGTTAACAAACTGGAGCGTCTACAGAACCTGTGCATCCGTTTTATATTCGGATTGCGCAAGTTTGATCACGTATCCGAGTTTAGATCCCAACTCAAATGGCTCCCTATTCGTCTTCGTCGTGATCTTCACATTCTGACACTTCTCTATAAGGTTCTTTATAGCCCTCTATCTCCCCCTCATCTCCGTGAGCGTTTTCAATTTCTGGTCCCTCGTGGTATGCCGTGTCGGTCCTCTAAGTCCCTTCTACTTAAAACTCCCTCTCACTCATCTAGCCGCTACAGCGATTCATTTACTGTTTATGCGGTTAAGCGTTGGAATGCCCTACCACATACTATATGTGATAGTCCCTCAATCGATGTCTTCAGGAGAAGAGTTAAAGAGCACTATTTGTCTCTCTAAAAAATTCTATATGTTTTAGCATGGTTTATATATGTATATATATATTTAGTTAATTTTACGTTTTTTTTTCCTGTACACTGTCCTACTTCTATAAATACCTCTCTCTAGCTCAAGGTTTGCGGGAAGAAAACTCTGTTTAGGGTTAAGCTCGCCTTTGTACATGTCTTTTAATTCTGCCTATTGTAAGTGTTTATTTGTGTGTACAATAAAGAATAAAACTTTATATACTTCATAATTGAAGTACTCATTATTACGTACTAAAAAGTGCTCTACGGAATATATCTCACTATCTTAATTAAGTCACAATAGCAGCTTTTGTGTTCTAAAATTTAATTCGATCGCAGGCAGAAACAAAAGTTGATTACATTCGTAGTATGAATATCTTATTCAAATAGATAGTTTTATCATCAAGGGTCTTTATGTAGCAGTAAAATACTATTTAATTAATTTGAATCGGATTTTTTAAGTTATAACGAGTATAAAAATGCAATGCGCGAACCGTGAGTAGTTAGTGTTATTATTATTTGGTTTTCCCTGAGAACCTCTCAAGCTATGGGAAACTTTCAAATACAATTTGTGCCAAGATATAATACACAGAGCTCAACAGCGAAAAGAAGACTATATGTATATTATAATGAAGGCTTGATTCAAATAGAGAACATACTTTTGGAACTGAACGATAAATACCTAAGAGACTATGGTTTACCTTCTCTTATATATATATCACAGGAATATATATATATACATATGATGTTCCTGTGTTTTTGTATTTTGCTTTGGTGTGTTATTAAGAGTTTATCTATCTCTCATATAACCGTCCTCATGAATCAGGCTATTAAATGCAAAAATAATTGTTCAAACCGACTGGTAGTGCCAGAGATTAGCGCGTTCAAACAAAAAAACAAACGCTTCAGCTTTATTATTCGTATATATGTAGAATTTAGATAGATAGTATAGATAAACAATAAAAATAATAATTAAACTCTGCCACTAAGGTAGTAGGCCAAGTATTAATTACCCTATACCTAACCAAAGATATACTTATGACTCCGCTGCGCAATCTACAACGAAGTTTTTCATAAATATCGAGAATTAAGTACATTTGTATGAATCTTAGTGGCTGGTGCCGTTCCGAAACAAGTATTAACGTAAGCCTTTCTCAATTGCAGAGGTAACGTTGATCGCCCTGGAGGAGCCATGCGTGGTGCAAGGAGGCATGTGTAAGCGAAGCGAGCACTGCGACTCGAGCGACACGGTACGGCTAGCAGACCTCTGCCCCAAGCAGAGCCACATCGGCGTCGTCTGCTGCTATCTAGTGAGTACCTAACCTCAGCTCTAAGCAGATTATACCGTACTGCAGGTACGGTATAATCTGCTTGGAGCTGAGGACACCTATCTAGTATAAATGTAAAAGTCTGGGGGTAAGAATGCAGGCAACGCATCAGTAACGCCCCAGATGTTGCAGATGCCAATAGGCGACGGTAACCGCTTCTGATCCGTGTGCCGTATGTCTGTTTGTCTCGTCATAACAGAAAAAAGTAACAGAGATTTATTTATCGAAATCATAAGGCTTATAAACTTAACCAAGGAATCGTTTTATAAACTTAGATGAATTAAAGATTTTTATCTCTCAAGAACTTCATTTGAGTCCAACTCATTATATTACCTTTTGCTTTATTAATATTGTATGCACCTATATTTGTTTATGTATTTTATTGTACACAAAAAATGTAGGTATATTTTGCTAGTATAGTCTTTAGCGATAGGAAACAGAGGTTGGCTTGTTAAAATAGTTTACTAAATAAAACATAAACGCATCTTATTATACTGTATCCAGTGTTATTGTAGAAAGTTTTGTAGTTTGAGACATGTTTTGAATGCTACTTAAGTTTTGAAATCGTTATTCCGGGATATTGCCAGTATTTTTATTAAAACAGCTAAAATTCAAAGTTCGGTAGCTTTACTATAAAACTATAGAAAAAACCGCGATTCTCACACCATAGATACACAAACCAATTATATAATTGTGTTTTATTTGTTCCAGCACTGATACCGGCCAACTTTAATAAAGGACTCGACGGCATGGCTTCAGAGAGAGTTAAATATTCTTTAAGCTAAAAATACAAACGCTGCCTACCTTAAGACAAGCTTTAAAATCCTCATATAATTAATTAATTCAATTATATGCGAAGGCTTAATTTACGTGTTTAAGGTACACATTATCAGCCCGGAACCGGATTCATACCTACTGCCTCGGCGTCGCAATTAGTCGACAACACGAGTCAGGCACACAACCTAGAACAAATTAGTACCTCAGGCTACGGAGACGTAAGCGAGGCGTCGAAGATTTGTCCGCTCACTGCTAGCCCATTCTTGCGAGTTAAACGAACGACTCAAGTTGAGGAGGCGCAGATCCGTTTCCGGGCTGATATACATATGTGCGATATCCTTACATTAGATGGCAACGTTTTGGTCGATTATGCTTTGCTCTCGAGCTCTTGTAAAATTTATTTATTAATAGGAATGTACTTTAATTCTAGATATTATAAAAGCAATGTCCCAAAAAATGTATACTATCTAAAAACACATATATATTTCGGCATATATATTTCGGTATATTCCAAACAAGCGTATCCTGTATCTTGGTGATCCTAGATCTTATATCTAGCTAATTCATTATTGTTTCACTTTTGATGTGTGGAATGACTCCTTTTCAGATAAGTATTAATATTCTGGGAAATATTGTTTAATTCTTGAATATCACCTAATATATATGATAGATTCTATTCTAATAGTAAATTAAACAAATTATTATTATTATAAAAAGATTAACTACTGGTAGCATGGTACTATATGGCATATGGCACCCAGACTCGGAACAAATATTTGCAGATCATGCTAACATTTGTCTCGGACCGGGTATCGAACCCACATCTCGCGCGTCTTATATAGTTATAGTTATTTACCCGTTGAGTCACGGAGGCTGGTATAGCTCCGTCATACCCATGTCTTGCCAGTCTGTATCACATCCCGATTTCTCTGTTTTACAATGATATCAGAGGCATGTGACTTCTAAATAGACAATTTATTAGTGAAGCACTAAGGGCATAGCCCATCTGCCCTCTTTATACTAGCAAAATAGCTGCGAGGAACGAAACCAGACACACATAATTACACGTTTTAACATGTTAATTTCCAAAACTGTTTATATAAATTCCCATATCGAACTATCTGTTTCCAAAGCTCCCGACTGCTTATGACAACTGCCATAGAGCCTTTAATAATTAATTTTGTTACTAGCATCATTACATAATAATAATCTAGATAATATGACCCAACTATGTCTACTAATAATCTAAATGAAAAGCAAATAGAGGTGCTATTTAAGTAGAAATTAAAATAATACTAATTAATGTATCTTTTATTATGCCGATAAAGTTTGGTATGTACTTACTTACGAATATCTATAAACCCCTAACAACCGTACTTACCCCTAGGTATGGATAGGATGCTGAAGGTTTTTCTCGGACTTGTATCATCATCATCTTCAGGTTGATGATGATACAATATTTAAGGTACGGGAAAACAATATAGGTAGTTTCCAACCGCCGGCGGTTAGGTCGTTTACCATGTGACGTATGCTAGGATGGATCACTGCTGTCTCACTATGGTAAGTACTCACCATATTTTTTCACTAAAATCGAGAGCTGGATGTTGGATGTTCCCGATATTTCGGCACAATGGTACCTACAGTGAAAGTGCTACCAGCGTAGTGTCAGGATACCGTTTGTTTGTCTGTCAGGATTGAGATGGATATATCCCGTAATAAAAGAGTGAAGATCGATTAATCTGCCAGTAACATCTACCCAAGATTTGCAAGGCAACTTCAACTTAAACATTTCCATAGGGTAGTTTAATGTTTAATGACAAAAGTGGTAGGGGAACCATATCGAAGAAGCCAATTTTATGAGGCTAATGAAACTAAAGCTAAAGCAAAAGCTAGATCAGAGGTTATGATCTGATAGACCGATGACATCGTAAAGGAGGCTTTTGACTAGTTGTGAACTTCCTCAGGTATCTTTATATCTATATATAGATGTTTTTATTTATCTATATAATCTATCTATATCTATATTATAATAAGAATATAACAGGTCAAAATCTGTACATTAAAGATATTGATTTTTTTTGTGGGTACTCTATAATCGGTACTGAATCCAAAAAAGTTTTTTTTTTGTCTGCTGTCTGTCTCGCTGGTTGTATTTGGAACGCGCATTACGCCGAAACTACTGAATAAATTCAAATGTAACTGTAACGGAGCAGGATACATTTTATCGCGAAATTCAGCACGGTTCCCTTGGGATAGGGGATGAATGTCAAAATGTGTACTTAGTTGTAATTCATTAACGCGTAGTCCGATTTCATTAATTATTTTTTATTAGAAAGGAGGTAATTTACAGATTGTCATTAAAGCGTAGTCCAAACAAAAAAAAACACGCTCACGACTGTCTTCCCAATGGTGGACATCCTAAGATACATACTCAGGTACGGCTCATCTTAAGCTTGAGATTTGAGTTCCTACTACGAGGTAGATACTTTTTATCCCGAAATTCAGCACGGTTCCCTTGGGAGAGGGGATAAAAGTCAACATGTGTACTTAGTTGTAATTCTTTTTTTTGTTAGAAAGTACGTACATTAAAGTATATATTTCAAGGTCATCAGTTTTATAGTTCAAAAAATACAGACATTACAACCCTCAGTATTAGGTCCAGATAATTTAAAACCGGGAATGTACAGATGTACCTTTGAACGTCCGGCTCATCTTAAGCTGGCATAAACACTTTATCGTATAGGCTTAATCGATAAGGCATATTGTCAAAGTCCACTCCCAAGGAGTCAGATATTGCCAAACGATCATTATACACAGTATGGACGTCCAAAATAACTTGAAACCTAGAATGTATAGGAACCTTCGAGTACATGTCTCATCTTAAGCTGGCGTATGATTTGTAGTCCTCTTTGTAGTGTACGGTAGGTTTAGGTATACGTGTGAATAGGTAGTCCTATTGTCAAAGTTAGTAACGCCACCCCGAACGTAAAACCTGAACGGTTTTTTTCACGTCAAAATTTCAAAGCCATTATTTTTAGTTTTAAACCGATTTCAAAAAAAGGAGGAGGTTTAAATTTGACTCTATGTTTTTTTTTATTGTGTGTTTTTGTTACGCGATATCTTTGCCAATTGTAAACCGATTTTAATTATTCTTTTTTTTTAATCCTGGTTTACTGTCTGATGAGAAATACAACCTGGGAGTTTTCAAATCCAAAGTAAAAAGCTCATTTGTTGATAAGAATGCTTCACCGCAGTCTACAGCGTTGAAGATATGAGACAAACTGTGGTCAAATGCGAATAATTAGTCGGCAGGGATGGCAATCGCGAACGAAGTCGCGGGTACAGCTAGCATATAAATAAAAACCAATTGCCGCATGTATGGAAGTGATCACTTGAGACGACTTGACCAATTCGGCAGTTTTTTTAATTGTTTGTAATTGTCAGGACAATGTTATGAATTAAAGTTTTTGTAAATTTCTATGAACTCTGCTGGGAGGATCACTAGATATATTAGGGATGACATTTAAGGAACGATCTAGCTAGCTTTCAACGCGGATTAAAACGGATTTAAACTGTTATTTTCGATTGTCTTCGTCTTATTTCATCTTAAACGGTTAAACAAATACCCCTGGGTATGAAGGTCTCTAACCCACTAAGACCCTCCCGGTTAACAGTCCCACGCCAAAGTGGGGCAAGATGGGGTCGCGTTAGCATTCACTATCTCACCCCGACGGGTGGCCCGGGAACCACCAGGGCCCCGGCCATGTGTGGGGCCGTGCGAGCCGGCAGAGTCCCTCGATCTCCGCCAGTGACCTCACAAACACCACCAGACCAGAAAAGGGCGCCCTCTTCAACTTACGCTGTTTCTCCATCCAAGCCTGACCGGTATGGGTAGCCCTGCCGGTATAGCCTTGCAGATCATTGGAACATGCAAACCGACTAGAGCAGCGAAAGCCACCCCGGTCCTCCCTCCACAATACGCCCTGAAAAGGGCCTCGCCGATCCCCCATCCGCGCCCTAAAAAGGGGCGCCCCCTCCAACTTGCGCTGATTCCTCTCCCCAAGCCTGTCCGTTATGGGTATAGCCTTGAAGATCATTGGGACGCGCAAACCCACCGGAGCAACAAACATCGCCCCGGTGCTCCTCCACAAGTAACCATGCTTGCCACATCCACTGTGCCCCATGCTGTCCTATGAGGGGGACACGCCCTCTGAACACGCGGAGGGGCCCCCTGTGAGTCCATTAGTTGCTCGACAATAAGATCACACGTATGAGAAGTTATTGTCGGGCTTGAATGAGGCACACCGTGCCGTAAGCTTCCGTTCACCTCGGATCCGTCTGATCCATAAGCGACTAGAGTCTACAGGCACACGACAAAGTGGACCGACCTTTGCACCCCATGGTTAAACAAAACTAGAAAAATGCAACACAACTGTCAAAACGTGGAAATCCAAAAGTGCGAGGCCAAGTTATGAAGCCGCTATTTTAGTAGTTTTTTTTTCGTACTAAATTGGCACTTAATGATATGTATTACTGTAGAACAGTCTAGTACTAAGCTCAAGAAAAATAAAGCACATCACCAGAACAATAAAAAAATACCAATATTCATAAGTCGAAAAGTAGTAGGTAGCGGATGGAAACCAGTTATTTTCGATTTTCTTCGTCAATTTTCATTTTAGAACGAAACCTTGGAACAATGTAGAACAAACCTAGAACTCAGAATTCAGAAAACTCAAAAGTGCAAAAGTGCGGGGCTAACATCTCGCACTCCTGGGAAACCCCCTTCATCATCTTCTTGTCCGTATCCCCCCCACCCTATGTTCCCTATTAAAGCTTGGTCATTTGTGCTTCGAGACTAAGAGAGACATAATTTTACGCCTTCGCGTTCTTATTGACAAGATTTTCGAGACAACTTCGAGGTAAACATTTCTGGGTTCCTGACCCCGCAAGGACGTCAGGAACCCGAACCCAATATGAGTTTGACGTAAGAGATTTTTGTTTCTCCATTACCATTTATCTACGAAACGGATCATCCGATTTAAATGCGTTTTTTTAAGAGATAGATAAAAACGTATTTGTTACCACAGACACACACATAAAATATACATTATTGTTCTATTTTTAACATAAACAAACATATTAAAAAAGTAAGTACTTCGAAATTAATTAGTGTTGGTAAGTTTTTTGTGATAACTTTGTATGTTTTTTTGTACTATAAGAATGGTTCTTAGATATATCATAATATGCGAGATCGCATAGATTTGATGTGTGGATGTAGAAACGAGTTTATGGCACTAGGCTATCCTGCCTGTGCCTGAAATAAATATCGAAGGTAAGAAATAAAGGAAACTCTGTTACTAGTTTATAACTCACAGGTTGAAATAGAGTTGAATTAGGCTTGTCACTCGTCCACGGACCTGCTGGGTTGTCCCAGTGGGCGGAGAGGTGAACTCCGACGTGGCGCGTCCCCCAGGTGGCGGATAGGGGCATGGCTTCCATTTACGGTACCGCTACCACCGGTACCGTAAATGTGAGTTATCGGTTTACCGGCGCGGACCAAACACCGGGGGTGGGAGGGGGGAGGGGGCCTACAAGGGTAGAGGTGGCAGCTTCTCTGCGCGTCCCTCTGAATAAGCAGAGGGCACAGTGGATGGAGTCACTGGTGGTATTCACTTGTGGGGCGAGGCAGACTCGTTGAGTAGTCTAGGTGTGAGTGGACCCGTTTGGGTTGTTGGAGGTGGGCCAAATCCCAAGGTTCCGGCGCCTGCCGAGGGGAGTATCGTGTGTGTGAATCTGGAACTGTACCGTTGGATCGTATTCGAAGCTTGCGTGAAGTTGTCGCGGTGCGTGTTCGAGTTCACACATGCAGTATGGTCGGGGAGAACCCGGCCGCTAGGGCGTCAAAACACAGGGGATTTCACCCCTTCAAAAAGAAAAACCTTATGAAATGGCGCATTGTGAAAATACACGACCCCAGGAAGGTACCAGCCTCTCAGAGGCTGGAGAATCCTTCAGTGCTCCGGCACTCTGCCCCTCGTATTCTGGGGGGGGCAACAACCGCCACGACGTGAGGAGGTCTTCCTTCGCTTCAGCAGGGGAGACGGCTGCTTCGGCAGCGAGGAACGATGAGGGGCTTACTTTGATGCACGCGTCGGACGTAGATGTTCGAGCTCGAAGTTCAGAGAATATGCAGTTTGACTCGTGCGTAGAGTCGAGACGAGGAGGAACACCGTGAGGTTTTAGTCAGTAGGAGTCTGACATAACCTTTCGCCTGGGAGGGGGGCGGAAGGTATCCATGATGGATTTCAACACGAAAAAAAAAAAAAAATGGCTTGTCACTCGTCGACCACTGCCGCAATACCCTGGGTTTGTGTTTTTATGCTGCATAATGATGTGAGCTGAATTGTTGAAATATGTATGTAATCTACGCAGTACGCAAGTTTTCTTAAAGTCAAATGACATGAAATTGAAAGTAAAACAATTCCAAAATAAAACTATTTAATAACTGTTTCAGAAAAAATAATGCCATTTCTTAATAATACAATTTACCGTAGATATTTCAGATCAAAGTGGCCAGTTTGTCAATACGACAATTTCATAAGTAAAGACCTACATGTCCGCTGGGCAAGCCTTATCGAGCAAACTCGTTTAGTTACAAAGATTTTGTACTGCTTCAATTTCAAAATAAATTATTTTGTAAAGTTATTTAATGATTATGAAGAAATACCCTTTAAAAAGAGAATAACTAGAAACCGCGCGTCTCATACTAACATCTCATTAATAATATGTTTTATTTTCCTAAACACCCATTTTCATTCAGATAACATTATAAAAATAAAACATTTTAACGATATCATTATGAAGTTAAAAGGTTATAGCTTTCAAAAAATATAAAGCGATCTAGTCTTACCTACTATCTAGTCAAATCGAGATGAAGTAATAAAGCTTCTAACCCATATTAATTTAAAATAATGAGGACTTTATGCGGACTTAAGGGGTTGAGTTGAAAAATTAAGAAAATACGAGTAGGTGGAGACTAGCTATCACAGAGTTCCAGAAGAACTTTTTTTGGTGGCTTTCTGGTTAATCTATATTCTAATAAGTATATCATACAAGGATTCAATCTCTAGGCCGCTAATTCAACCCTATTGAAAAAATCCACAAGCGGTAACGGGTTGCGTTACCGCGGCGTAGGGTGAGAGACATGGGAGCTTGGCGAGCTCAGTCCCGCACTGGTGCCCGGCGAACGCGCACGTGTACTGTCTATCAGCCCACCGCGCCGCGAATTGACACTTTTTCGCGGGTAACGGCACTTTGGCAGCTTTCGCGATACCGCCGAAAAGAAAGGTCAGTAATATTTTGTTACTTTCAATAGAAATTCCCGTTTCTAAGACATTCGTCTTATTTTTCTCCTTTGTAAAAGCTTTCATGTGGGTAAATATTTTGTTACTGCAGTTAAAAATGACCTGTGTAAAAATATACAAATTTGTTTTGCTCGTTTCTAGTAGTTGTTTTAAGCATGCAAATATTTCTGAATTCTATAAACATAAATGTTAATCCTACTCATATTATAAATATGAAAGCTCTGATGTTTGGATGTTGAAAGGATAAATATTAGGAATATTTGGATGATATTTGGATTAGGCAGTTCCAAATTCCAGTTTAGTTCATGACCTAGAATAACACATTTAATGTTATTTTATTATCATTATTCCGGGTACCACGCAGGCGAAGCCTAGTAATACATAAATAATGATTTATTGAGGCCATATATTAAATAAATAATAAAGCAATATACCTACCTACAACTAAGTTCCAACAATGTGTGTTCTTATCTATCGCAGTCAGCGATTTCTTCCAGACAGCCATTTATTATTAGATATCAAATAAAATATGCTTCGTTATTTTGAAGATTCGATATTATGATAGGTGACTTGAAGCAAAGGGAATAAATACGTTGATTGGACTAGAATTTCTGCATTTACAAATGTATACTCAATAACTAAGTACTTAACCTCACTATTTGAGTTTCAAACGAGAATATAAGCCAGAGCATATCTGCTCGTCATATTTACCTTATGAATGTATTTCTTAAAATGTGAGTTTGCTGGCCCCGGGGCATGCCTGAGGCCACTGCTTTGATAGGAAGGCCAGATAAGATCCCCATAAAAATAACCACACCGTAAAGGCCATTATAATATTGTAACGAGCCGTGCGTGCATGTACTTCGAAGACACGAAATAAAAAAAGGGTATTGTTCAACGAGGGGCAAAAGTGACCGATTACCAAGGAGTGTGTAGTTCGAGGCCTCGGCCCTCACACACTCGGTTGTGCCTTAATACACACTAGCTGGATATCGCACTTTCTTCCTAGTGAAGTATAACTATGTATGTGGAAATTTCAGTTTTATTTATTTATGGATTTATCGGGCAATAGGTTCTCAATAACTGTTTGGTTTCTTTTAATTGTGGCTGCGTCATCAAATCTTTACTATCACTAGTAAACACAAATAGAAAATCTGATAAATATCACCATAGAAAGCAATCCTTGCGCATGCAATTTTTAAGTCATTATTCATTATTTAATTCATGTTCAGAAAAGGCAAATGGCCAGTATAATTTTACGGACATAGTGTTAATAGTGAATAAGTTATTGCAGAGGCTTGTCTCGTATCATTCAAAGTCAAAGTAAAAGGCAAAAATCATTTATTCATTAAAATCACAAGGATCACTTTGAAACGTCGGTTTTATCTACTGCCTGTTTTCCGCGACCAAGCCAGGAAAGAAAGGCAAGAAAACAAGGCTGATTTTTATTTATAACTAGCTGTACCCGCGACTTCGCGATTGCCATCCCTGCTGACTAATTATTCGCATTTAACCACAGTTTGTCTCATATTAAGCAACGCTGTAGACTGTGGTGAAGTACTCAGATTTGAAAACTCCCAGGTTGTATTTCTCAGAAGACAGTAACCCAGGATTAATAATAGGTTGGGGAAAAAGTTTCTTCGCATTTTTTAAGAAAATTCAAAACATTTTTTAATATAGTTTATTTACATTTAACTAAAGTATGTAGGTACCATTTTGTTCGATAACTTTTTGCCATTTTGTAGGCAGGGACATGATCCCATTGCTATAAAAACTTTGGGGCTTCTGTTCAAAATACCGCGACAAGTGGTTTTGGCAGTCCTCTCGTGATGTTAACCTGACACTGCCTAAAGAATTCTGAAGAGACCGAAACAGGTGGAAATCTGAAGGTGCAAGGTCAGGACTATACGGCGGATGCATTAACACATCCCAGCCAAACTCTCTTAATTTTTGCTGAGTGGCTAAAGATGTGTGAGGTCTAGCGTTATCATGATGAAAAACCACACCCCTTCTGTTGATTAACTCCGGCCGCTTTCTCTCAACTTCTTGTTTTAATCTCATCAGTTGTTCGCAGTAGAGTTCAGAATCGATGGTCCTGCCTGGTGGTAACAGCTCATAATGAATAATGCCCTTCCAATCCCACCACACACACAGCATCACCTTGTTGCGAGTTAACCCGGGTTTCGCCACAGTCTGTGAAGCCTGACCGGCCTTTGACCACGACCTTTTTCGCACGTTCTTGTCGTACGTGATCCACTTTTCATCACCAGTTATCAGCTTCTTCAAAAATGGTTCGGTTTCATTACGTCGTAATAAAGAATCACAAATGAGAACACGGTTCATTAGGTTTCTTTCAGTGAGCTCGTGAGGTACCCAAATATCGAGCTTTTTTGTGTACCCAGTTTTTTTCAAATGCGCCAAAACTGTTTTGTGGTCAATTCCCAGTTCTTCAGCTACGTCGTAACTACTGATATGCCGATCTTGCTCCACTTTTTCAAAAATGGCATCCATTTTATCCGTAATAGGGCGACCAGAGCGACGTGCATCTTTGACATCAAAATTTCCGGATTGAAAACGCTTAAACCAAATTTGTGCTACTCTCACAGACACTGCACTAGGTCCATAAACATCGCAAATTTTTTTCGCGGCTTGCGTTGCATTTTTACCTTTTTTGTAGTAAAATTTTAAAATGTATCGAATTTCTTCATTAGATTCACTCATCTTGACAGTACGAAAAACAAATAAAAATCACACATTTTCCTAATTTGAATTTGGAATTATCTTCTTTAAAATTTAAACTTTTAATGATACCAAAACCAGCCAGATACAAATAGTATAGCCAAAGAGATTTTATTACAAGTTCATACATACAATAATGCGAAAAGACTTTTTCCCCAACCTAATATAAATAATCATTAATATAAGGAAACCGGCATGACCTAGAATCAAAATTCGAAGGCATGTACCAAATGTAATGTTTGGACGAACCGTTTGGATGAACCTCCTACTTGGTATCCTCAAAAATCTACTCACTGCGTATGTATCTGAGGATGTCCTCCATTGGGAAGACAGTCGTGAGCGTGTTTGTTTTTTAACTTGGACTACACATTAATGAAATTTTTTAAAGTACTTCCATTTTAACAAAAAATGAATGAATGAAATCGGACTTCGCGTTAATGAATTACAATCAAGTACACATTTTGACTTTCATCGCCTCTCCCAATGGGAACCGTGCTGAATTTCGGGATATAAAGTATCCTATGTCCTGCTCCGTAGTATAAACTCAAATCATGCCAAGTTTATCTTTATTTCTGGTATTAACATGGTGATTATCGTTTTTTTTCTTAAACAAATTAATATTTTTGTGAACATACATCATATATTCATAGATGTCTGAATATGTCATTATATTAAACTTCTGACGAAGTGATTCTCTAGGACCCATATTATTAATTGCTCGAACAGCCCTCTCCTGCAGCATAGAAACGGTATTTATATCTGCAGCATTCCCCCACAACAGTATACGGTACGACATAATGCGGTGGAAGTAGCTTAAGTGAACTAGTCTAGCTGTGTCTGTATAAAGACGGATCTTTTTGACTGCGTATGCCCCAGAATTAAGTCTCTTCGATAACTTATAAATGTGACGGCCCCATTGAAGTTTATTATCTAGGATGATACCTAAGAATACGGTGGTGTCCACAAGAGACAATTCTTCATCTTTGATTTTGATATTTGCTTTAACTTGTGTAACATTAGGTAGTATAAATCTTTACCCTTTGTTTTCTTTTCATTTAGTAGAAGGTTGTTTACATTGAACCATTTTACAACCTTAGAGATTGCATTGTTTACATCGTCAAAAACAGTCTGTCGTCGTCTTAATTTAAATAAAAGTGACGTGTCATCTGCAAACAATACAACCTCATCAACGTCCCTTACAAGATGGGGTAGATCATTAATGTATACTAAGAATAAAAATGGTTTAAGAATTGATCCCTGCGGTACACCCATAGTAACCAGAGACCCCGAAGAACGCTTTCCATTCACGTCAACTCTTTGTAATCTGTCACTTAAATAGGAAGTGAGAAAGTCTAGAGCAACATCCCTAATACCATAATGGTGTAGTTTCCCGATTAGTGTGTCATGGTCTACGCAATCAAATGCCTTGGACAAATCACAAAAAACTTCAAACGATTCCTCATTCGAATCATTCGATTGAAGTACTCGCCTGCGGCTCGGCCTTCGAATGTAAGGAAATAAAAAGGTTTTAAAAGAAACTAAGACCTTTTAGCTGGTAGGCTAATTTTTGTTAGAGTCAAGTGTCCACCACACTCAACTCTATCAAAAATTTACAAAAAGAACAAAAACTCGGAGAATAGTTTTTACACACTCTCAATTTTTTTTAACAACCTATCAATGACAAACCACAACATGGGATAGACGAACAAAAATAATCATCCCCATTTTCCGTGGTGAAATACCCCTAAAATTGTTAACTCACGATTTTTATTATCTCTAGAAATCATTTCGTAGTATTTTAATGGTGGTTACCTGTCATATTTTTTGTCGTAAAAATCTGCTATGGAATGGGAAACGGCGATTGTCGTGCAGTTACTTGTAATCGTTTCAATGTAATGACTTGAAGATAGGTTCTCAGTTGAGTTTTAACGCCACACATCACTAGGGGGCGCTGCAATACATGATTATCAAAAAAAAAAGGTTTATGAATTTTGAAAAAAAAAATGTATCTACTTCCTTGTAATGCTTCATAACTCATCATTTATTCGACGTTTTGCGATGGGGCTTCATAGTACCAAATGCACTATAATATTGAGCTCTATCATAGTACCTATGTATTAGGTACTATGATAGAGATATATATGTAATCTGAGCTTGCACTTAGCCACGTAGATGTTCAGATTACCAAATCATGTTATATAATATATTAGGTAGGTAGTATAGAGTAGTTCCGGGGCTAAGTGGATGCTCAGATTACAAACTCGTGAATTGAAATTAATTACGCATTGAATATTGATTTACACACAAATCCTGTCTGAACTATAACATTAATGCTCGTCGTATTATTGTTTGTTTAGGTTTCAACATTTTGCTTTAACTATAAAGATCTAGAAACAGTTATTTACCTTAACAGTGTTTTATTTTCTACTGTTGAATTTACAATCACACTGAACTTGTTAATAAGAGGCAAAGCCGTGTTTAAGTAATCGTCTGTTTTATCTTATTAGGTACTGTTTATTATTTGATAATCGTACTATAAGAGTAAGGACCTTATTTATAAAGATTAATAAATAGTTTTTTTACCAAACACAGCTCTTCCCTTTCTTATATGTGAAATTAAATAAAAAAACCTTGATTCAATACGAGATAATAAACAGCTTACTAAGCAAGAATATGCTGATGCCTTTAAGAAACAAATACCATGTGGCATTATAAATTAAATACGAGAAAACGAAACACTGTTTAGATAAAACTATTCAAAATCTTTGTCAGAGACTCAAAAGGTCACATGTCCCACAAAACAGCAGTCCGACCGACGGGAAATCCTAGTCTAGTTTCATCGTTGGCGACTGTCCGTACTTCAGTCAGAGCCGTTTTCAGCAGCTTATTAGTTCTTCTACTCCTATTAACTATGTACTTGCAAAAACGCGGGCATATTCCAAATGTAAGTGCATCTGACTAAACCCTAATTGGTCCTCAAAGATCTACGCACTGAGTATGAATCTGAGAATGTTCATCATGGGAAATATATTCGTGAGCGTGTTTGTTTGTTTTATTAAATTTATCAAGCTGAAATGTTGATAACCAAATATTGGTAGCGCCCGGTTGGTTCATAACATATAAAAGCTTTATGAAAAGATTGTTGATTTAAAGAAAACAATGAAAATAATACATTGTAATTATTATAAAGCCGCGTTGAATATCCACCACCGTCAACTTCGGACCAAACTCAAGCAAAAACCTCAAGAGCACAGAGAAATAAGCAAAAGACTATTCCACTATATATTAATGCAGAAGCTGCATACAGCAATACCTCTGATGATGACGATCGACCGATTTCCCGTTCGAAAGATAGATCCAAACGCAAGTTAGATCTTGCCATCGATGCAGGTGATATACAATCTGCAGTATCTGAAATGAGGGTCCTATTTGCCAATATGTCCTCCAAGGATGAAGAGCAATTCGGCTCTCTTCAATCTAAGATTGAATCATTCAAGTCAGAAATGAGTGACTTAGCTAGGACTATTGAGTACCTAACTCAAAAACATGATGATTTTCAAGACAAGATTGCAAAGCTTGAGTCGGAAAAAGATGATAACTACATGAGAATACAGGTACTCGAAAGTAGAGTTGATATACTAGAGCGGAAATCAAGGAACTCCTGCATTGAACTACCAACGTACCCGAGACTAATCAGTCTGAGGGCAAGAGACACCTCTGTGATATGATCACAAATCTTGGCAATAATCTAGACTTAAATATACAAGAGCAAGATATATCTGATATCTACAGAGTCAAAACCATAAAAGCCTCTACTAACCCGATTGTGGTTGAGTTTGTGTGTGTGTTGAAAAAGCAAACGCTGTTTTATTCCCTTTATTCCATTCAATAAAGGGAAGAAGAAGGAAGATAAACTGAACACTAGACATCTAAAGATAGAAGGATCAACAAAACCTGTCTTTGTGTCTGAGTCCCTGACACAAAAAGCCAAGAGAATCTTCTATATGGAGCGTGACTTTGCCAAGACACAAGAGTATGACTACTGCTGGACCACCAATAGCAATGTTTACCTCAGAAAAAAGGAAAATATGCCACAGATTCGTGTGACTCATGAATCCGATCTAGAAGAACTCCAAGGAAAAAAGTGACTAGATAATGCTATAGGCGCGAGCTACCATCTCTTTAGTATTTTAAAATTCCTATGCATGCTATTCTTAAAATTTATTTGGTCTTTGTATACACACTACCCACAACACATACTCACCTTTAAACCATACCAACACATGAGAGCTGACGACTCTTCAATGCTTTGTTTTTGTCAAGAGAGGCTTTCTTACGTCTCGCATGAGACACATTCAAATCTAAGTGCATCAATGATGTCTACATTGTGCTATATATATATAATGCACAGTTCACTAAAACGGGTCCAGTACTAACCATAAAAACCAATTATGATTAGTGATTTTAATAACTTAATGAAGGATCTTGATATTCCCAACATTCAATGTCATTCTATTTTAGATCCAATGGAGTGTAAAACGGTTTTTGGCAAAGATACATGTAAGTTGAGTATAATCACAGCTAACATTAGAAGTATTTATCTTGACTCGTTCTTGGCTTTTATTTCCAGCAAAGTGTCGATATTGATATTATAGTTTTGACCGAGTGTTTTACAAAAGATAAGACGTTTATACCAAGTATAAATGGCTATTAATTTGTTAAAGTTTGTGGTATTATGGAATGTATATTAATACATTCCATAATACCACAAACTTTAACAAAAATGACGGAGTGGTAGTATACGTCCTTAAAAATATTAGGTCTAAAAACGTTGTCTTAACTGGTGATGTAAATATTAATATTATGCCTGATAATATAAACGGATTTGCTTTAAAATATTTGAATGTTATGGCAAGCTTTGGATTGAAACAAGGAATCAATCGTCCAACCCGGTATGACAAAACGTGTCTTGACCACTTTATGGTAAAATCATGTCATAAGGTATATACAGCTATTTTTGAACGTCTGACTGACCACAATCCAAAATTACTTATCATGACCAATGTAAATATTTCTCGCAAAGAACTTAACTTTACTAAAACTATTACGGATTTTGATAAAATTGGGAAGATACTGAGCAACAATCATATTTGGAACGACTTTTATAAGATCGACGACGTAAATTTAGCAGCTAACTTCTTGGTTAATATGCTTCAAAATATAATAAGACAAAACTCTACTGAAAAATAGATATCCAAGAAAATCTACCTCTTAAACCATGGATAACAGTAAGCGTTGTAAGGTCAATAAGGAAGAGAAATAAATTATATAAAAAGTTTAAATTGTCCGGAGATGAAAAACTTGAACAAAAGTATTTAAAATATCGAAACATTGGTAATAAACTCACGAAATTTCTTAAAAAACAGTACTATGAAAACAAATTAAAAAAAAGTATGGGTAACACTAAGAAACGTGGAAAATTATTAAAGAAGTCTGTAATCAAAATCAGTCAAAATCAACGCAAACACAACTTCTTAATCTGGGCGCATCTTCTGTAGAGTCACTAAACTTAGTAAATAAATATTTTACCACCATTGGTAGAGATCTCGCTAGCCAGACCTTATCAAAGTTAAGTACGAATGAAAACGAGTTATCTAAAATGGCAAGGAATCTAAATTCGCCTACTAAATCGATGATGTTGACACCGACTGATCCATTTAAGGTTATAAAAATAATTTCAAAGCTTAAGGATAGCAATTCTGTTGCCTGGGGATAGTATACCTACGAATATAATTAAAAAGTTTAAAAAATATATTGCTCTACCTTTTAGTTACCTGTGTAACTTAAGCTTCTCAAGTGGAACCTTCCCTGATGCTTTTAAAAAAGCTACTGTCTGCCCTATCCATAAAGCAGGTGACAAACATTTACCCTCCAACTCCCATATCCCTACTTACAATTCTTGCAAAAATTTTGGAAAAGCTTATGAATGGAAGACTTGTAAAGTTTCTTGAACATAATAATCTGATATCAAACAAACAATTTGGATTCAGAGCTGGCCGCTCCACAGATGATGCAGTTCTACAATTTACAACACTTATATCATCGTACTTGGATAAAGGAGAAAGATACCTAGGTATATTTTTAGATCTTCAAAAAGCATTCGATACCGTTTCAATTCCGATACTTTTAACAAAACCAGAAAACATTGGGATAAGGGGAACACCTCTTGAATGGTTCAGGGACTATCTTAGCAACCGGACACAAATAGTTAAGGTTAACAAAGTTCACAGTGATGAAGAAACTTGTATATATGGTGTGCCACAAGGCAGCACTCTTGGGCCTACTTTATTTATTATTCATATAAATTCTTTGTGCAATATGAATATCAAAGGTGCAGAACTGTTAATGTTCGCTGACGACACAGTTCTTATATTTCATGATAGAACATGGAATAGCGTTAAAACAGTTGCAGAAAAAGGGCTCTGTGCTGTGACTGCTTGGTTGGAGGACAATCTTCTCTCTCTGAACACTTCTAAGACCAAACTCCTATGTTTCCATAAAATGTCGCTTCTAGCCCTCCGGGCAACTACAATGTTGTTGTACATACACACCCATGTAACAAGTTACCTGAACATATTGATGAATGCGGCTGTGTAAATTTAGCAAAGGTATCATGTATTAAATATTTAGATGTTTTCATTGACGAAAAACTACAATGGAATCAGCATATTACCGCTACAGCAAAACGAGTTAGATCTCTAATTTACATCTTTAAAAATTTGCGTACTGTAGCCGAAGCAAACCTCCTCATTCAAACATATAAAGCACTTTGCGAATACCTTCTAAGTTATTGTATAAGTTCTTGGGGAGGAGCTGAAGACTTTTATGATAGAAATAGAGAGAGCGCAAAGATCGCTTCTCAAAACAATGTTATATCTGCCATTCCGCTTCTCTACAAAAATGCTATATAACCAAGTTAGAGTGTTAAGTGTCCGCAAGTTATATATCCAACAATGTATTCGCCGATATCACCGTCTCATAGTCCCAAAACTAGAACTAAATCAAGACAGAAGAAACCGATACCCTCATCCATACCCTCTTTCTTTAATTGCTCGTAATCACTACACTTACAATGCACCTCGTCTATACAAAATAATCGATTCCCAACTGTGCATCAACCAATACAGCAATCATAATTTAAAATCTGTTTTAGTACAATGATTACAGTCCTATGACTACTTTGAAACTGAGGCTCTACTTAATTAACAACACACATCACACTCACTCATGCATACACACTATTAGACATTCAACCCCCCCCCATATACATACACTCCACCCACACACACAGACACACATACACACACGCGTGTTATTTACTGTGTCTAATTTAAATTGAGAGAGAACTGTTTCCTGGGCCACAGCTCACGCTTCTCCGGGAGACAGGGACTCAACTATATATAGATGAATTATCATAATTTGGCTAAATAAATCATTATTATTATTATTATTATTAATATGGCTGGCTTGACTGTGCGTGGTGTGTCTGACGGTGCTTTGCCAATTTATGTTCAGGTTATGTATAATGTAAATTTACGGGGATTAAGCCATAACGCTTGAATTTTTTTTATTAACACTCGCCTTTTTAATGATCTTGTTAAAAAAAAACGGATAAATGCGAGTCTGACTCGCGTACAGAGGCTTTCATATAAGCTTGTAAAGCATCAAACATTGTCCTAACAAAAATATAAGTCTAATTAAAAGATTTACGAACAACGAAGTGATCATAAAAGGGTTTCCCTTTTTTACTTATCAGGTACGGAACCCTAAAAAGAGTAGTGTCGAAACAGGCAGTAGGTAAAATTTACGTTTCAAAATGAACCTTTGTGATTTTAATGAATAAATTAATTTTGACTTTGATGTACTTCCGTATTGCTCCACCAAGACGCCTTGGTGGGGCACTCCTCGCTCGACCCCAGAGCTGGCATAAGCAAATTGTGTATGACAAAAATCAAATTGTGATTATAGTAAAATATTGAGATAAAAAACTACTATTTTAAAATTTTGTCAATATAATGATTATATGAGTTTTTTTGCCTTTTTATAGAGAAAGATGGCATTGTCAAATAAATAAATGAATGAATGAAAATACTTTATTATACACCTTAAAAATAACATAAAAATAAACTTATTTTAGAAGTGATCTCTTCCAGACAACCTTTTGGATGGAGAGGATAATAAATTATTTTGACAGTGGCGAGGTAAGTTTTGGAAACAACCAGCTTTATGTAAAAATAATAAATTTTATCGTGTTACCTAATGTTTTTTTTAATGGGCATACTTAACCGGTATTTCAAAAAAATATATAGTAAAGCTTATTTTGTATTCGGCCTCCACTTTCAACTCCCTCCTGAGTCGCACTGACCGCAGGCTTGGCCAGAGGCTTAATGTCATGATAAATCATCGAGAATTTGTTGTAAAATGCAAAATATGTCGTATTGCTAGAGGATTTAAATATGTAGATAAGTGGTGTTAGGTAGGTATGGACTAATTAATGGGCTTATTCCAAAAATCCCCTTCGATTGTCGCAGGGGATTGGATTGTCCCCTTCCGATACTGAAAGGGGAAGCTAAGGGGATTTGTGGACAAGAGTTCCAGATATCCTCTGATCCATTTATTTATACTGTAATAAAAAATACACAAGTACTAAATAGATAATCACAGTCTTTATTTTTTCATACATAGGTATATAATCAATAACGATGCCACTCACATAAATACAGCTTTTTTGATCAATTTACACCAGTGTAGAAATAAAGTCTCTCATATATTTACAATACTAAACGAAATCTTGTATACATTAAAATATATCAGAAAATCAATTCACTATAATCCCCCCATAAATAAGTTCTATAATTAATCACAGATGATTTGTCAAACTGAATATATTATTATGACACTTTATGATATCAAGTTTGACACCTTGACACTAACAGAACTTGTATATACCGAATGCGCTAAGCTTTGTTTCAAAATAGCACACAACTTTTTAAGTTAATATAACCCCATACCAAACCACTATGATGCCATGCGCCAAAGGATGCGCATAATGCTAGATGGGCATGTGCCAAATATAATGTCTAGACATGCCTCAGACTACCCTCTACTTGGAATCTTCATTGATCTACGCACTAAGTATGTATCTGAGGATGCCCATCCTGGGGAATATAGTTGTGAGCGTGTTTGTTTTGTTTTATAACAAATCTCATAACCTTTTACATTTTTTTTCCAATTTTATTCATTTTAAGGCGCTACTCACGCTTGACCGAAAATGTTTTGATGCTAAAATGTTTTTATCCAAAAAGGAGTAGGTGTTTCAAAAGAAACTGCATCTGTATCTCCTCTGGTTATGGATGCCCCCGTACTGTCCCAGTTCAAAAAAGCACTCTGTATACTAAAAAAGACAACCTGAGCAGCCTCAGGAAATTAGCTCACTTTTGAAACTGTTATTTGATTTGGATTAGTGATGTTCCCTTACAATCGACATGGGAATTTCGATTGAAACTATAGACAATAATAACAAGAGATGAAGTGTGAAATACTTTAAATCATCCTGCTAAATGGCATTAGTTCGAATCCGGTATCGAACTTGTAACTTAAGTTGCAGAAGAAATTTTGTAGAAATTGATTTTTTGTAGACTCTTCGCGTTTACGCGGACGCGGAAGAATGCATTTACTTGCAGCTAAAATTCACAAAAAGCCTACATATCACACGGCTACATAAAATAAAGTTCATACAATTTTATTTTTCAAACCGAATTTGATGTTCCGCGTATGTATTTGATTTGGTTCTCTCGAAAATCTATTTTTTTATTAAATATTGTATAGGTAGCTAGTTTGTTACATTTTTTTGTAGTGGATTAATGTTTTGATGACATTTTAGTATCTACTAGGTATTATGTCACCATAGTGCGGTGCGATTTTGTAATGGAAAAAAAATATCAGCATCAATTTAATAAAAGCGCACGTTATCAACACGATTTTATTAAACAATGCCAGTGTACATACGTCTAAAAACTCTTGAAAAACTAACTTGTCCTGAAAAAGCTGCACTAATACGATGCAAAACATTTATTATAACATTGATGTGGACTATATCATTAGGTACAACATTTTTATCGACATGATTCACATCACTAAACAGCAACTGTGAATTTAAAAACCTTTAAAGTACTCAATACGTAAGTGGTCTGAGCACAGTTTCACAATTTCAGAAACATTTCATCTCATTTTGCAAATTTATTTATTATTTATCTAGGACGTCGAGTGAAACTTGTTTAATTTACTACGCCGTAGAAAAGCCGAGAAATAGAACGCCGAGGAAATGTATACTTTTCTGCAATATTTCCATAATATTTACACAGGAAATAATGCATCATATTTACATCAAAAAATTAATCTGTGGTTACTTACCACTACTCTTCTGTGGTATTTACTTTATGAAATTTGGTGCGATGTTTTATTAATTAAAAGTTTTGAATCACAACTTCCAAAAGTTTTGATAGTTATGTTTGGGAAACAACATGTTTCTAGAAATGATTTAAAACATACAAGTATGTTTTTACTATTGCCAAGAACTACCTAAATCGTACATTGCTCCTGCAAATTGCCGAAATTGCACAATGCCAAAAAAGTTACATAAATTTAGGGCTTTCACTGTCTTATCTTTATGATTAAAGCTGTGACATCATTTTGAAAAGACATTGTAAGTATTAAAATCACTTGCGAATGTACAATTTTCTAAGTACATATTTTTGCATTTTGCGAATTCTAACCATTACTGTCCGTAATTGGTATGTTGCCTAAAGGCATGCAATCTTTGGCATCCTGATTTAGCAATAAGCTTTTTAGGCGACATGCGTATTTGCATTTTGCGAAAAACTACCTATTGGGCATTTTGAATTGTTTATTGGCCTAGTGGCAATACCCCGATTTCTGATCCGGAGGTTGTGGGTTCGAATCTGGCCGTGCACCAATGGATTTTTCCACTTGAAAAATTTATGTGCGCATTAACACGTGCTCAAAACGGTGAAGGAATACATCGTGAGGAAACCGGCATGCCCTAGAACCAAAAATTGGAAGGCATGTGCCAACAGTTAGTGTTCCAATAAGCGGCGATGGGCTTACAACCTGTCACGTGGAATGCTTACTACTTGCAAAACGCGGGTATGTACCAAATGTAATGTTCGGACGTACCTCTGACTACCCCCTACTTGGTATCCTCAAAGATCTACTCACTGAGTATGTATCTGAGGATGTCCACCATAGGGAAGACAGTCGTGAGCGTGTTTGTTTGTTCAGATGCACTATAACAACAAGTCCCTTTGTTAAGCTTGGTGGCATTCGTGTAAACAATGTGATATTATGGGGGTTACAAGTAGGTATTTAGCTGGGTACTACACACACATTTCATGAATACGAGGCCGAGTCACACCACATCAGTCAGCGGCAGAATAAAAGGTTTAAAAAAACATGACTAGGTAGATACCTATCTAAAATGTATTTTTTTTGTTAAATAACACACACTAAACTAGGGTTCCCACTAGGGTTGTGGGTATTAGGAACTACGTGTACTGTGGTACCACAACAGAACATACAAACATTTGTTCCGAAGCGGGAATCGAACCCACACCTCTTGCGTCAAAGTTTTCGACTCGCTCGCCGCGGCATCAACGCCGTCGTATTTGACAAAACTTTCATAACGTATAAGACAAGTCAACATACCAGTACTTTAATATTCGCTATTGGTCAAGCGTTGGAGTATTCAGGCCTATCAAAGGCAAAAACATACTTTTCTACTTGTAAACCTTTGAGGAAATATTGAGTTAAGATGTACCTCTTAGTAAGGTTTTATCTTCACAAGTCACTAGGGTTGGATGGAATGTGAAACACTTATTATTATGTTGCTTTTCGTACCTACAATCAATTTATTTTTGATGATATAATTTGTATGATTTAAAGAAAGGTTTCTTAGGTATTGTTTCCTCTAGTGAGCTTCTTGTCATACGCTCCCTCGAAGCAATATTCACGTCGGGGGTTTTCTTTGGTTATAAATAACTCATTGGTATATATTGTATGTAGGTTGTACGTAGCGCTGACTGTACCTACCTACCTACCTGAGACCTTTCAATATATTGCCTGAGGCGGGCGCTCCAACAACTGGGGCCAACCGCCGGGGGCAGTTTCTAAATAATTTTCCAAATGATTGTTTGGTAGATGAACGCCCCGGGATCAGCCGGTATTAAACGCAACGCTAGATGTTTCTTATATCGCGAACCAACAATGTGAGGACGGATTTAGGGGCTCTAGCTGTCCAATCTGGGCAAACACAGTCGAAGGACAATTATTCAAATTAAATAATTTATTGTTGTTGAATTTAGGTAAGTGTTACATCAAGGTGGTGAATTAAGAACTATTTTTGGCACTAAATCTTTCCCCTATGCTTATAAAACATTAGGTTAAAACGTTATTTCAAAGTAACAGTCTAAAATATTTTAATCAACTTTAAAAAAACAAGGCGGTTTGTAATTAGGGGGATATCTATGTGTTAGTCGACTTAACTAGATCAAAAACTCGAATGGTTTTTTCTCTTTAATTGTAGAAGATGAACCCTTACTGACAGAGTTTTATTTTTTTCTAAATAATCAGATATTTTATAGTATGCCTTTTTATAAAGTTGTTTTTTAATTATTTAGGCCGCTTACTCCATGACGCATTTAAAAAAAAGTTTTTTCTTTATTGGAGATGATCCCGGTGTGGTCCCATAATGTATAAGATATTACCTACGGAAGTAGCCTAGTTTTTAAAATAAAAAGGTAAAAAATCTCACTTATACAGGTAAAACATAAGTTAGTTTAAATTTACCCCTTTAGCAGATCTTCCTAGCTACGGTACTGGGCAAGGCGTTTGCCTCTCCCAGGGCGCACCGCCTCGGGAGAGGCAGGCTCTAGCAATGCCACGGACGGCACTTTGCGAGCACAAAGCATATAAATAACATAGGTACCAGAGTTTGACCACGAGGATTTTAATACTTTTTGGTGTCATTCCAAAAACTCGCGTATTTATATATTTATAGTCAAACTTCAGTCAAAATCGGTATTTAATACTATATATCAACAATTTTTCCTTAGAAAAATGAAGAAATTGGGATCGAAATTGGATCGAGAATAGACTGAAGCAATATTGGTTTTGGAAATAATTTGGCCTTTGTTTGCGCAAAGGCGTGTCTTCCGGTATTTTTTTCATACAATACTGTCACTAAATTGGCTTAGCTTGCCGCATTCTAGTATAATGCAGATGGGACTTAGTATATCGACGGGTATCCTAGTTCGTGCTTGTGTTGTCGTTCTATAAATACCTAATTTTTTGGCAAAAATATCAATGAATCTGCTGTTTGGTGTGTTATACCTAGTTAACTACTTTTAAATTAAGTCATAAGGAAGGCACACATATCAGACACCTACATGAAAGTATGCTAAGCATACTATTCAGAGATATTTTACCCAAAATATATAAATATTTTCTCAGGAAAAGTTCTTTTGTTTCCCATCACTACATGCTGGATAACGTAAGTATGTGATAAACTCTTGGACATCCCGCCTGGCTTTAAATACTTTTTTGAAAAACGACATCTTACATGAATTAGTGATGTCCCCTTTCTATCGACATTTGAATAATATTGAGGTAATATTGGCCCCAATGGGGCCGAAGATCGGGTGTCCACGCGTTTCTATTTTTCCGTTGTCCTCCGATTCATCATTTTGCCATCTAGTTAGAAAACAAAGATGGTAAAACACAAATTTTATATAAAAAAAATCTATTCATTAATAGGGTTAAGTTTTGACTAATGCTGATTATAAATATTAGGTTGGGGAAAAAGTCTTTTCGCATTATTGTATGTATGAACTTGTAATAAAATCTCTTTGGCTATACTATTTGTATCTGGCTGGTTTTGGTATCATTAAAAGTTTAAATTTTAAAGAAGATAATTCCAAATTCAAATTAGGAAAATGTGTGATTTTTATTTGTTTTTCGTACTGTCAAGATGAGTGAATCTAATGAAGAAATTCGATACATTTTAAAATTTTACTACAAAAAAGGTAAAAATGCAACGCAAGCCGCGAAAAAAATTTGCGATGTTTATGGACCTAGTGCAGTGTCTGTGAGAGTAGCACAAATTTGGTTTAAGCGTTTTCAATCCGGAAATTTTGATGTCAAAGATGCACGTCGCTCTGGTCGCCCTATTACGGATAAAATGGATGCCATTTTTGAAAAAGTGGAGCAAGATCGGCATATCAGTAGTTACGACGTAGCTGAAGAACTGGGAATTGACCACAAAACAGTTTTGGCGCATTTGAAAAAAACTGGGTACACAAAAAAGCTCGATATTTGGGTACCTCACGAGCTCACTGAAAGAAACCTAATGAACCGTGTTCTCATTTGTGATTCTTTATTACGACGTAATGAAACCGAACCATTTTTGAAGAAGCTGATAACTGGTGATGAAAAGTGGATCACGTACGACAAGAACGTGCGAAAAAGGTCGTGGTCAAAGGCCGGTCAGGCTTCACAGACTGTGGCGAAACCCGGGTTAACTCGCAACAAGGTGATGCTGTGTGTGTGGTGGGATTGGAAGGGCATTATTCATTATGAGCTGTTACCACCAGGCAGGACCATCGATTCTGAACTCTACTGCGAACAACTGATGAGATTAAAACAAGAAGTTGAGAGAAAGCGGCCGGAGTTAATCAACAGAAGGGGTGTGGTTTTTCATCATGATAACGCTAGACCTCACACATCTTTAGCCACTCAGCAAAAATTAAGAGAGTTTGGCTGGGATGTGTTAATGCATCCGCCGTATAGTCCTGACCTTGCACCTTCAGATTTCCACCTGTTTCGGTCTCTTCAGAATTCTTTAGGCAGTGTCAGGTTAACATCACGAGAGGACTGCCAAAACCACTTGTCGCGGTATTTTGAACAGAAGCCCCAAAGTTTTTATAGCAATGGGATCATGTCCCTGCCTACAAAATGGCAAAAAGTTATCGAACAAAATGGTACCTACATACTTTAGTTAAATGTAAATAAACTATATTAAAAAATGTTTTGAATTTTCTTAAAAAATGCGAAGAAACTTTTTCCCCAACCTATTAAATAAAATAAATGAATAATGCTGGTCATTTTTCACACAGTATCATCCATCCAAAAACTAAGCAGAACTTGTATTATGGGAACTACATGACTGATATACTACATACATATATACTTTTTTTTATAAATACATACATATTATATATAGAAAACACCCAGACCCGAGACAAACATTAGCTAATCGTACATTTGTCACGCAGCGGGAATCGAACTCGCAACCTACTGCGGCTCAGGCGGTTCATTTTAAAATATAAGTTTAAATGGGTTCGTTTTCGTCTAATTGGGGATGCTGATTATGGTCGACCTGTATAAAAAGTACTTAGTATTGTTTAAAATCATCTTGTGAAATGCGGTAATTTGGAATCCGCTATCGAAATCACAATTACTACGTCGCTCAAAATATTTTTGTAGAATTACCACTTTCGTGCTTTATATTTTTTGAACGAATCTCTGTATTTTAATATTGTTCATAAAACTTATGATATTTTCTTTCACCATTTTTGATACGTACATTTTACGACTTGAAATCGAACCTTCTACATCTGGATCGTCAGTTGAAGTAACATTGCTTATGCAGTTGTACGCGAGCTACTTCTTAAATCGCAAGTTTTTAAATTTTCCAAAACGCACCTACGTCTACAAAGTATGAGTTAGTTGTTACGTCTAAAATAATGTAACAACTAACTCGTACTTGTATGCTGCTCTACTAACCGATAAAACAAAATTTATTTTCATCCTGTTTTGTACCAAACATAGGTACGTTTCTGCAATAGCCCCAGTAAACATTTCGTGATGTAGTTCAGCGAATTCCATTAGGTACTTATATCGACAATATTGTCATAGTTCTATCATTAAACTACAACTTGTCTTTAAATATTGACTGTACATTGACTGTACATTGCCGCACCACACCAATTTTCGACATGAAGTAGTCAACTCAAAAATTACCATCGAGTCTTTATATGTAATTCTTTTTATACTCATTGTTTATATAAAGCCTAGTGGCCTAATGGGCGATACCCCGACTTCTGATCCTGAGGTCGTGGGTTCGAACCCGATTGTGCACCGATGGATTTTTCAACTCGAATAATATATGTGCGCATTAAACTCGTGCTCGAAATATATGTGCGCTTGTGGTGAAAGAAAACATCGTGATGAAACCGGCATGCCCTAGAACCAAAAATTCGAAGGTATGTGCCAACAGTTAGTGTTCCAATAAGCGGCGATGGCCTTGCAACCTGTCACGTGGAAAGCTAACTTGCAAAACGCGGGCATGTACCAGATGTAATGTTTGGACGTGCCTCTGACTACCCTCTACTTGGCATCCTCAAGATCTACTCACTGAGTATGTATCTAAGGGTGACCACCATGGGGTATACAGTCGTGAGCGTGTTCGTTCGTTGTTCGTTCCAAGTCCTCCTAAAGTACTCTTTGATTCTGGCTATACTTTTACCTGAATATTTACTAATCCTTGAGTTGTAACATACCTAGTACATGGTTGGTTGGTTTTCATAGTGTACATGATTTTTTAATTTCATAAGTGCGAATATCCTATTAGGGTTTTGGATATCCCGATACCGGGATATATAGGATAACAGTTCTCGTACCCCTCAATTGTTACCGATTGTTCCCAACCGTTGTGAGTTAATTATGAATGCCCTGAATGCATTTCATTCAAATAGCCGTAGGCGCGTAGGTCGGCGCGCCGCGTCGTGATGTGGTATATGGTCCGAGAGCATGTTTCGAGAAATCGCCATAATTATCATTTTCGGCATGACTCGAACACCTCAAGTTAAGTAGGTAACAACCTCGACAGACAGACGACAGTAGAGCCACACGAAACAGCGACAAAAAGTCGTCGGGCACGAATTTGTATAACCGCAACCACAAGAGCAGTCGCTTTAAGTGACTGTCGCTGATGTAAAACCGATTACAATGCAGACAACTCACAGCCCGCGCGTGTCTGCGTGAATCTCGTCTATATCCATTTCGTTGCTCCGTCAGTTCAGTGGCTCCACTGCCTGCCCGCGCGTGTCTCCGTGAATCTCGTCTATATCCAGTTCCCTGCTTCGTCAGTTTAGTGGTTCCACTACCTGCCCCCGCATGTCTCCGTGAATCTCGTATATATCCACTTCGCTGCTCCATCAGTTCAGTGGCTCCACTGCCTGCCCGCGCGTGTCTCCGTGAATCTCGTCTATATCCAGTTCCCTGCTCCGTCAGTTCAGTGGTTCCACTACCTGCCCGCGCATGTCTCCGTGAACCTCGTATATATCCACTTTGCTGCTCCATAAGTTCGGTGGAACCACTGCCTGCCCGCGCGTGTCTGCGTGAATCTCGTCTATATCCACTTCGCTGCTCCGTCAGTTCGGTGGCTCCACTGCCTGCCCGCGCGTGTCTGCGTGAATCTCGTCTATATCCATTTCGTTGCTCCGTCAGTTCAGTGGCTCCACTGCCTGCCCGCGCGTGTCTCCGTGAATCTCGTCTATATCCAGTTCCCTGCTCCGTCAGTTCAGTGGTTCCACTACCTGCCCGCGCATGTCTCCGTGAACCTCGTATATATCCACTTTGCTGCTCCATAAGTTCAGTGGTTCCACTGCCTGCCCGCGCGTGTCTCCGTGAATCTCATCTATATCCAATTCGCTGCTCCGTCATTTCCGTCAGTTAAAATTTAACTTGTAATAAATTCTAAAAAAACAATTATTAAAAAGAAATTATTAAATATTAATTATTAAATATAATTATTAATAATAATTTAAAGACAATTATTAAATTATTATTATTCACTTTATGTCTTGGTATTGGGTTTAAGTGCAAACACATTCACTCCAAGATAACGTTGGTAATTTTATTTACTTCAACATACAATGCTACTTCGCTAAATGCGTGTTGGGTAACGACTGGTGTACCTACGTGCTATCCCTCAGTCGCTAGCCTAAAATGCGATCTTAGCACGATTGCATGTGTGCGTACGCTACATCAACCTACCTCTTTTGAAAATTTTGAATGTATATAAAACAACAATAAAGTAAGTATGATTTCCTTAGGCACATTTTCATTCGGTCACTAAACACTTCACGGAGTCACCACACTCTCTACTATAGAGTGTGGTGACTCCGTGCCATACTATACTATACCTAGCCCAGAGTGTCTAAAAAGTATGGGTTAGTGACCCAACGAACAAATGAATCAAGTAAACTTTCATGTCTGCGGCCCATTTATATGGAGAGAGTTTCTCGCTACCTTTATTTCGAAAATATGCTTACTTCAATCTATGGATATAATCTTCAGTTGATTCTCGCATCATGCGTACAAACAACATACAACGTTACATACAAACAAAAACAAAAATTCGAGACTTCAAAATCGATTTTTCTAAATCGAGACGATAATCATCCTTCTACGAGTACATCGCACACGTCTTTTACATGAGATAAGTTTTTTTATATTCATTCGATAGACATTCAAGACGAGAAATTCTCTCCGTGTTAGTGAGCCTTAACGTACCATAGGCCTTTTGCTTCTGGCATTAGGTATGTATGAGTCTGGCATTTGACTACCGGCGTCAGAAAGTATCAAAAGTCATGTGTTTAGTTTCATGCTACATCCAGTGTTGGTATGTACATGTTACATTGTCAATACCTATGTTTCAACTTTGCCTGTGCTTTCGTCCGCCGCTTGAGGCCAAAACATAAACTATTGATAAAACGGGAAGAAGTACCGTAACCGCGCCGACGCCGGCGGGTGCACCCTCGGCTACAACATTGTGTTACAACCTTCCATTGTGCCGCAGACCATGACTCCATGGCCGTGGGCTTACTCAGGAAGATACCTCTATTTCTGTTTTATAGCATTAATAGTAATGTAACTGCTTGTGATAAGCTCGTCGGTGCATGTGATGATAAGTAAAATCTTATATAACACGTCCTTTTTCTGGAAAAATAAACCGTGGCTTGAGCCGGATGTCCCTACAGTTACGTCGTCGTAGCATGGGTTTTCCAGAAAAAAAAAACAAACAATCCCTTTCTAGGTAGTCCTTGGTAGGGATTCTTAAACCCATATTTCTCGTGCTCTTTTTCCTACTTCTATTATAAACACGATAGTTTGAGAGGATGGATGTTTCTTTCAGGCAAAAACTACTGAACGTGTTTTGATGAAACTTTACTTTTTATCCGGGTACCACGCGAGCGAAGCCATGGGCAGAAGCTAGTAATGCATAAAAAAACCACTGAATAACCGGCTGCAGCTGAAAATAAAAGCTTATCAAATATACGTCCATCAGATATTTGAATGACAAATATTGGATGGACAAATTATACATGTCTGCCGTTCTGCCGTTAGTTCAGAAACACGCTACCGTTAGCATCCTGTGCACGTCACAATCAAAATCATGACGCTTAAATCTTTAGAATCAGTTCAGCTTAAACATGCTTTAGCATCCTAGTAATCAGTAGCTGTAACGCTTACGTAGAGTAGGATTAGATACAAGACCCATTAAACCTCCCCCTTGAGGGTAGTGAGGGGAAGTACATTCACTATCAATGCTAAAACAGCTGAACACTAGCTGTCAGGAAAAACGTGACGGCTCATAAGTTTTCTCGCGGCTCCCCAGCCTGCTGTTTGATTGCCCTGCTTAGAGCTTCCCTATCGCCAGCGGCTCCATCCGCTAAAATAACTTCTGAAATCGGGGTAAAAAGAGGATGCTATCGCGACAAAGCTAGCTGTTAATGACTATTGCGTTTTTACTATGACCATGTAAGCCAAGGCTTTCGAAGCTAAATAAGAAAACATAAGGAAAATATTTCAATATATAAAATGATCCCAACACAACTTTATTTGGTGTGTGTATATTCCAGGTGTAGGTGTTATGGTCCCATGGTACTCGTAGTTACTGATAACCATGATACAGGGAATCCTAGTGTGGTGTCAACACTAACTGCAGTTTGGTGACTGTTTATTATTTATTATAACAATTGTCAATAAAATAAGGACTGAAACTGCAGAATAATTGAATAAGAACGAACGACTCTAAGGGCTTAATATATGACAGAAATACATAGGTAGTACTTTCCTTGCGCACTGCACTGCACCGCACAACACTACCCTTAATATGGAATGCCGGGAGCGAACTGCCGGCGCCGGCCAGGAGCCCACGCACCGTTTGCCTGCAATCCCAGCGAGTTCGTCGTGTTCATGGCTCATATGCCGGGTTAGATACGCGCATGCCATGCCGCCGGAAAACCTGGTGCCATTGCCGGTGGCCAAACCGCCGGCTTCGTGTGCCAATAATATTTTTGAAAAACGCCGAGAATCGAACTTTCGTATAGTACGTGCTTATCAGATAATTGGTTGTTCGTTGTTTCTCAATCGCTAGAAGACAGAGAATAGAAGAATAACAACTCATCAATTAGCTTATAATAAGCGAGCAGGATTATCGGATCAAAAGACAGGTCGGTTCCTTGCTAAATAAGTATGTACATTCGACAAAGACTTTTTTACAAAATGTTCTTTGCAATAGTATTAACTTATGAATCTGTGCGTCGGATTACATTTTCAGTCCTTACATTGTTTACTTTAGTTTGTAACTTATAACTTAATGTATGTCTGTTGACTAAAACAATATATAAAAACAAACATAAAATAAAAACATAACTTTTACAAAATGTATCTCCTGTATTCCGTCATTAATTGCAGTAATTGCAGCGCCCCTTCGTGTGACGATAAAAATCTGAGTTCCAGAAATTCATACGAAACTATTCAAAACATAAACTAATAAAATAACAGATTTAAGTATATGAAAAACGATATCAAACAACAAGTACCGGGTTTTTGCCTCATGTAGGGTTAAATATGGCAATGCGTTGCAGAATTCCAGATGAAAAAGAGACAAGACAAAATGAGCATTTTTGCCTTATTCTGAAAGGTTATAAACTTTTATTCATAATCACTTCATAACTTTATCGGCTCGATAACAATATATCCGCCACAGGACTAAATCAATCGAGCCGATAAAGTAATGAGCTAAACTAATCGAAAGAATAGTGTTTATATTAATTTGTATATTACACCTACAATATTATACAAGTCGATACAAGATAACTACAATACAGAAAAAAACACTTACAAACAAACAAACCTGTTACGGCAAATGCATTTACATTTTGATATTGAAGATTAATTTACTAGCTTCGATGTCTTGGTCAGGCGGGCGGCAGATCGCCATTAGTTTATGCCCGTACCACGTGCCATATCGATAGCCTTCTCCAAAATCTCCAAGCGTAGCGTAGGACGCCAGATTATTCCTAGCGTACAGCGCCGACTGACCATCGCTGGTACAGTGAGTATTTTCAGCGACAAGAAATAGAGTTTCACAGAACTCGCAGTATTATGAGTATGGTCTAGGTATCTTCGATCACCTGCTAAGACTAGCACAACATGTTTATTCAACCTTATGCTCGTCTGGAATAAGCTCAGGAAAGAGTAGCAAAACTGCCCTCAAGTAAGCTTCTTTCGTGCTAATCGTTTAAAGGCAAGGTGTAAACTTTTATAAAAAATCTCCCAAAAGTTGTCCAAAAATAGACAATTAAAATTTTAAAAACGCAATTAAAAAACCTATTGTAAAAGGATCATTAAAAATAATAACCAGCCTTGTTTCTTGCCTTTCTTTCCTGGCTTGGTCACGTTGGAACAGGCGGTAGGAAAAACTGACGTTTAAAAGTGATCCTTGTGATTTTAATGAATAAATGAACGTAGACTTTGCTCAGAAACATTCCAGCGGGATTTTTAATTTATTTGATTCTCGTACATTTACATGCATGATGTCAATATGGTTTTAGCTCTTTTAGTAAATATAAATTGTTCGCTGGGTTGTTCCGTTCTCGCTCGACTGACTCGCTCTGCGCGGATAGTTTACCATTGGAACAAAGGGGCCAATCTGCCCGCGGGCGTCGCCATCGCCCAGGGCATAATTTGGCTCTCTTTGAAGAACTCTCACTTCATCGATCTTGAATAAAAAAACAAGACACGTCTAGAACTAAGAGTTGCAAAACTAAATATTTGTCTATAATAGATAAACAGTGTTACAGGTACATAAAAAATATATACTTTTGATTATGACCAGGTATTGCTCCAGGTATGGCTTCGACCGGGAGCCGATTGGTACTCGGGTAAAACAAAAGTACATAAATATAAATTTATAAAACACACAAATAATATTTTTACAATTAATAAAAAAAAATCATTGTTATATTATATTATTTTAATAATGTTTTTTTTTATTATCTCTTCTGGTTGGCGTAAGACCGGCAAGGAAGATACCAATGTTTCGGACGGGCCATGATATCTTAGAATGGTAATTAAATTAGAATGGTATTTCATATCCTATATATATATAAAAAAACAAATGAAATAAAGAACGTTGTAAACAATCTATATGTAGATAGCTCTACTGATCCAGATCACTACTAGACTGAAGCGTTCCCAAAATACTAACCGCATTGCCTCGCTGAATGGTAATGCTAATGCGTTGATCCAGAAGAGCCAGCTCTCTGGTCATGACATGCGTCCTATCGACCAAACTCTTTAAAATAATTTTGAAAACGCGTAGGGCCTCGTTCCTCCGCGGACCTGAATGAGTCTCAACCTGAAAAGGTTCTAATAGGTAAGCTCTGTCAAGACTTCTATATCTGCGCCCCTTGAGATCCTCACAAAATATAAATAATCAATATATATTGATACCTACTTGTACATTGTTGTATGAATATATGTATAATTATATTAAATATGGTTAGTTATTATTCCACTGCAGTCTGCTTTCAGCTGCGGTCTTAGGTAAGTAGTCGGAGGATGGTACATCGCAGAAGAATGTCTATTATATAGGCAGCACAAAAGTAAAAGATTCCGGAAGTATCTAGTTAGGTGCCTACTCTTCCCTTCTAACGTTTTATAACGTAATTTCCTAGTTAAAAACCCAAAATCGTTTCGTTCCACGGCTTCGTTGCACATTCAAACTACATCTGCTGTATTTAAAGAGCTTCTCACAGAAGCGTAAATACTCACGTGAATAGGACGTAGGTGTAAAACCGTCGAGATATGCCTGTACGGAGACGCATTCAAGCGATAAAAATAATTGAAGTTGGACTTGGTCCAGCGCACACATGGCTGACTGTTGTCGCCCTCAGGCGATGTGTGCCCTGCGCTGAAGACCGACCGACGTGACTCGTCACCTCATGTTTCGCATCTGTGACCAATGTCACAGATATCACAATTTCCTTATGCAACCTCTTTGAATGTATTATTGTATTGGTCCATCTTGTATTTTGACATAAAGTTGTTGCAAAAATAAAGTAAAGTAAATTCTCGATCTGTTAAAAGTAAATATCAAAATTATGTTTAAAAAATAATTCAATTTACAATCCTATAAAAAAATATTGTAAGAGACCCAGATTATCACATTTGAAATTAGCAATAATCTAAATAAGTTTGAATCTAATTTTCTATCAAAAATTGCTCTTCATTTGCATTTTCTAAAATATCCGCGCTGACATAAGTTAGTAAAAATGCAGTATTTTAAATAAAACAAACTAAACAATTTCTACATTATTTTCTGTTAAATATTATTTTATTTTGATTATTTTTACTTCGTGGAAGAAAAATAGGTAGAATGTTTAAAAACGAAATTATTAAGATGAAATGCCATTTTATAACATTTATCTCGTTTTTTTTGTTAACGCCCGACTGTCACCACTCGTGAATCGTATATAATTTTGTAATCTTTACGAAGATTACATGGTACTTATAATTTGTTGGCCAAATTGCTAACATTTTTTTTACATAAACTCAAAAAAAAACATGAATTTGATCATTCATATAAAGGTTCTCGGTATGAGTAGAAACTTATTCGGTGCCATCACCGATAGTACGGTACGTGAAAATTCCCATTTTACAATATGAACTTCTAAAATTGTACAGAAACATTTATACGCCTGAAGCGTTATGCCAGAGGTTCGCTTGCGTTGACGCCAAAGGCTCTGTTCGCACGGACATTTGACGAGCAACGACACGACGCGACGCTACCACTACCACAGAAAACAAAAATAACGGGGTACAAACTCGAATGGAAATGCAGCTGCGCTGACGTAAAATAACGATGTAAATTACGTGTTAATTGAGTGGCTACATCTGTACTTTAGGGAGATGTTTTGGTTAATGACGTTAGCGAAAGCTGGCATAGATTGAACAGCTGATCTGAAGTAAACAATTATTTTACAACAAAAGATCCCAAAGGTAAACCACACCATACCTTTCGTCTACATTATTTTGGATTCCTTCGGTTGTAAATAAAAAACATACCCTAGTGTAGCTACAACAACGCGTTAATAATATCAATAATTGGCATTAAATTCCTTTGATGTGCCCAATATACGGCTACCTACGCTATAGCCAGCTATAAAAGGAACGTTGTTAAATACATTAGGCTAATAGCACGCTAAACTTTAGTCACATCTGCATTTCGCGTTGACCAGCGTCTTAATTAACGGCATTTGACGCAGGTCACATCCTATATTTTTTGATAAGTCAAAAAATACTAAAGAGCTGATTAAACACGATCACGATTTAAACATGCATTTAAACTAAAGTTTATTAAGCTCACGGTTTCGCATGCGTAAAATCAAAATGATTACAACTGCATGACAAACGGTTGCGCCTTTTTACATTACAACGTCTCTTGCAGCGCGCCCTAGTGACTTGTAGCAATAAAATCTAATTAAGGTCATAAAAACGATTGAAAAAAAAAAAAAAAACAATAGGACCAATAAGCCTTTTACGAGGTACATGGCAATAGGCAAAACTAAAGACATTACAATGTCACTTACTTGCGAAGTTTACATAGGTGTAGGTAATAAAAGTAAGTTACAAGTTGACCTCATACCTCAAACGGAAGGCTCCTTACGTCGCTGTTGAAAATAAAGTACCTACTACAACATTACTTTCTACTTTATTTCCGCTAGCGTTGCCCAAAAGGATCCCAGAGACTTGCATAGTAATTGGACGTCGAAGGGGATGCCGTGAGAGCACTGCAGAAGTTGATCTCGGGCCGGTCCCACGCCGGAGGCTATACCTCGCCTCACGTCTTTAGGCTTTAGCGTACTTTTACATTTTACATACTCAGTAAATGCACATGCAAACTTGTAGACCAGTATGCCACAGTCATCAACCCTACTTATCGAGTACCAGGACAGGTGGTGAAAGAGGACATACTGAAACTAATACGAAATACTGAAATAACAAAGTATGTAGCCTGGACGCAACATAAATAATACATAAATCCAGCCATGCGCTTATAATTTATCGACCTCTGTGGAGCAGTGGGCGAAGGCCCGCCTGAGACACAGAAGGTGCGGGTTCGGTTTTTTTATGATCAGCAAATAATTGTCTCGGGTATGGGTTTTTCTAAGTATAATATGTATAAGTTTACAAAAAAAATGTAAGTAGTATCAGTCATGTAGTCATTTCCATAACACAAGCTCATCTAGCAAGATAATGCCGTGTGGAAATGTCCCAGCAAAAGTGTTTTAACCAATTTTCGTGTTCTTTTTAACACTATGTGTGTAGTACCCAATAGGGCTAACGACTGTGATTTCCCGATCTTTAGGCATCTTGCTCGGTAAATGCAATGCAAACTTTATTTGAGTGGCTCGATCGCTCGCTAAAATCGGTTATATTTAAGTATTGAAGTTTCGGTTTATTGGCAGATATTGGAATACCAACCTACAATAGCTGCCGGCAAAAAATTAACTTCTATATTTTACAATGTATTCTCTTTTGGTTCAACTCGTTTAATAATTTTGTAAAGGGGTATTGAATAGCGCAAAATGGAAAATGTAAACGCGCATTTATTCAAATGTTAATCATTGGCTGCATACATTATATTTATCAGTTAGAGTCGGTGCAGCGGCTGATTCGACCGACGATCCCAAGAGGCGCAATTATGAAAATATTGACCATAGCCTACTTATTGAGCCTTTTGTGGTTGAGGCTCAGGGTCCGTGGGGACCTTCGGGTTTTCAAAATTATAATAGGGCGACTGGTCGAGGCGACGACCAGAGAGCTGGCTCTAATTTGCGTCAACAAATTGGCACTTCTATTCAGCGTGGCAATGCAACCGTCTGGTAGTGATCTGGATCAGTTGAGCTATCTATAGATCGTTCGCAACGGTCTAGATTTAGATAGCTTGCTGTTTCATTTGTATTTTTTGTATATACCTACTTGTACATAGTTTTAAATATGAATAAACTAGCAGAAGCCCGCGGCTTCTCATGCGTGGTATTTTGATAAAAGTAGCGTATGACCTTCTCCAGGCTTCAAACTACGTACATATAAAATTGTATCATAAATGGCTCAGCGGGTTAGCCGTGAAATATCCTATCCTACTACTATATTATAAGCACGAAAGTTATTGAGGATGGATCTTTGTTACTCTTTCACGCAAAAACTACTGAACGGATTTTGATGAAACTATAGGTCAGAATAACACATGGACTACTTTTAATGCGGGTACCACGCGGGCGAAGCCGTGGTCAGACACTAAAAAAATCCTAAGCTGTGCCCTGACAGCATATGTTATTTTACGTTAATCCTTACCTTCTTACGCACTATGTATGACCCGTCTATGTATAACTTATTAAATCTTGCAATTCGGCTACAGATCACGAAGACAGCCGTGGACAGGATGTTTTCGAGCAGTCCACCGCAGGACCTCCCTATAAACCTGCCGATCAAGGTCGAGCCCACCATCGCAGGGCTCCCGCGAGTGGCTCCCACCACCAACTACAACGCGCCTGTCCACATCGACGTCGGGGGCACCATCTACACTTCGTCGCTCGAGACATTGACCTCGTGAGTATCTACTTCTCATCTACACTTATATTATAAAGTGTTTGTAAGTTTCATTAACTCGTTAAAATAAAAAGGTTTTTCGTGTAGACTAATTTTGCAACGTAAGTCGACGGAAAATGGCTTGTATTCCAGAACGAATCTCAAAGCATACTAAATCTAGACTCAAGCATTGATCTTTAGAAAATTTTCAATAGAAATGTGTCAAACGTATTTGAGTCTAGAATGAGTTTATTTTCTAAAATATCAACCTGTGTTATATCAGTAATCTGACCGGTTGGAGTATGGTGGCGAAAGTGTAGGACATGCAGGACATAAATCCACCAACTGATCGCCACCTTTAAAATGTCAGCGGTCCATCGGGTTGAGGGCTGCGTCATCAGGTTCGTGGTCAATATTCGAGAACATTTCTTCCCCAGCGGTTGTCGTCTCTGCGAGGCAGGCTATATAGCCTGCCTGATTTGTTGTCCAATGGATGTATAGTCAAATAAGCGAATACTTTATTGATGGAACTTTCATACGTTCCCCTGATCCTCACAGTTAGTCAGTACACATATATAGAGACCGTATTTATATGACAACTTCGATCATGTGGCAGGCGAGTAACCAGCTACCACGCAAAAGATGCGAGTTCGATTCCCACTGCGGGTCAAATTTTTGCATGTTCTGCAGATATTTGTTTCAGGTCTGGGTATTGTGGTACCACGGTGCCTGATATCCGCTATACTGGGAATCCTAGTGTGGCGTCAGGACTGTTGGGTTATTTATTTATAATTTTTATTATACACCTTATTGGTAACGATATCCGCTTCTCCATCAAGCGGCCATACTTGTTTGCCTTGGCATAACAGAAAATAAAACAGTTTTTCCGAAACAGAACAAAGATCAATAGCATGAGCGGAAATTAATTTACAAGAGTCATGAGGCATTCAAAAGCTTAGTTAGTCTGGAAATGAAAGAAGAAAAACTCACAACATTGTTACCGACCTAAAAACTTGAAAAGAATTGCACGCCGAAAGGTGTGATACATTTTAACGTACAATCACAAAGATTACTTGAGTAGTCGTTATTAAATTACCGAATGCAGGACAGCCAGTGTGACTGAATCCTAGAAAGCTTTAACGTATAATTTTGTTTTAACAAATATACTTAAATTGTTTCTGATGCCGTTCACGCTACTATTCTTTGTTGCTCGATGCTTTGGCTTCGTGATACACTACTAAGCGCATGATATGATATAAGAATTATATAGGTATCTATTGACTATCATCTGCCATGATTAAATATTCATTTGAATATATTGTGTGTGTGTACAAAATATTATATATATAATGTTTTTGCCTTTATATCGATGACGACAGGAGCCCGTATAGGCGTTTCTCAGGAGTGGTTATTTGTCTGGTTGGCACCATTTATCTTCGAAATAGCTAATCGAATTTTAATGCGGATTTTTCAATAGTATTGTATGTCTAGTATGTCTTTAAATATGGTTCTTAGTTAATCATTTAAATCCACATAAACTATTAGGGGCACTACAATTGGTAATGGAAAAAAAACCTTAGATTTTTCATATAATGTGTAAAAAAACTTGTGTTTTGCTTCTTGACAAAAAAACTTATTTAAGTCGAAAGAAAGGTGTTCATACTTTTTCACATGACCTGATGATGATAAATTCATGCAAACCTAAGCTAAAGCACAGAATCCTACTAGTATTATAAACGCGAAAGTTTGTGAGGATGTTTGTTACTCTTTCACGCAAAAACTACTGAACGGATTTTGATAAAACTTTACATTAATATAGCTTATACATGAGAATAACACATAGGCTACTTTTTATCCGGGTATCACGCGGGCGAAGCCGTGGGCAGTAGCTAGTAATCAGTAGTACTACATTATAGCCCCGAGTCCTAGAGCCGAGCCCGGCATTATTGTCGTATTAATGAAATTCCATTAAAACCCGCTGGCTAATATTGATTGTGATTTAAATTAGGAAACTTAATATTCGTAAACCTAAACCAAACGTTACAATAGGTAATTCGAAAATTGAAATGGCCAGCAACACAACTAGCAACACAAAAAAAACCATGATTGGCGTGAAACGCTGTGCTAATACAATTCTTTGATATTTTTTCTTATAACTTGTCTTCTCTTGACTTAATTCTGCGGCATATGCAGTAAAAAAAGATCCGTCTTTATACAGACGTAGACACAGCTAGACTAGTTTACTTCAGCTACTTCCACAGCATTATGTCGTACCGTATACTGCTGTGGGGGAGTGCTGCAGATATAAATAACGTTTTTGTGCTGCAGAAGAGGGCTGTTCGAGCAATTTATAATATGGGTCCTAAAGAATCACTTCGTCAGAAGTTTAAAGAAATAAATATAATGACATTTCCTTGTCAATACATCTATGAAAATCTGATGTATGTTCACCAAAATATTAATTTGTTTAGGAAAAAAAACGATAATCACAATGTAAATTCCATTAATAAAGATAAACTCGCTGTTGCCACTTACAGACTCCATAAAGTTAATAAATCGTTTAAAGGGCAAGTTGTACGCTTTTATAACAAACTCCCAATAGATATAAATAAATTAACAATTAAAAAAATTTAAAAACGTAATTAAAAATCAACTTTATAAAAAGGCATATTATAAAATATCTGATTATTTAGATGATAAAAACTCTTGGGATTGAAAATGCTCCAACTCGTTGTTTTGTAAAAGGATCATTAAAAAGAATAACTAGTCTTGTTTTCTTGCCTTTCTTTTCTGGCATGGTCGCGGAAGAACAGGCAGTAGATAAAACCGACGTTTCAGTGATCCTTGTGATTTTAATGAACAAATGAATTTTGTCTTTTGACTTTGTATTGTAAATTGGCTGCACACGAAATCTCCTCTTATTTTTAAGCTCATCAAAATCAATGCTGCGGCTGCGATAGCGATGTTAATGACATCGTTGTCCATTATTTATTAAAATAATAAAAAATACAAAGTGTACACCACTAGCTTCAGATCACCGTAATGATGCTCCGCGGCCTCGTTTCGGCCTATTAATGCTGGTAGCAAGGCCGGAAAACGGCCGGTGCGACTATTAAGCCGGCCGGCGGCATAGTGTGTTGTAGCCTTAAGCCACTTTTTGCTTTTATATGAAAATGTCCCTTTTATATGTCTATGGATCAAGCGAGCAAAGCGAGCCTATATATTTTTAGGATCTTAATGATGATAAGGATTGTTTTAACATGTAACTGTAATGTTTGTGAATCACAATAAATTTCACTTCATTTCATTTCATAATTTTTCATAACACTTATTAATCATAATTTACAAGTTGGTAAAAATTAACACTTGATGTATGTATGTTCATTATTCTTTAAAATGTGTACAATAAAACAAACATAATTCGTTTGCCACGGAGGTTTTTGAATTAATGTTTATAAATCCTAAAACTCGTTCGATCAAGTGATTTTTGGTTAATCTTTTTTGTTGGTACATCTTACTTTTACTCACTTCTAGCATACTATTTGTACATCCCTATGTACAAAAATTGTACATATATGTCACACATTTCATACATATACGTGCTTATTAATCTAATATGGATAATATAAAATTCCATAACCATACTTACGTGGGTCTAGTGGTAGTCTATATGGTAGTTTCCATTCTGGTGTAAGAATCTACCGAAACAAAAACCTTTTGTTTCTGCTGGAGCTGATAATATAAACCGTAAACAAGATTGTTTTATGTACGCTCAGCGAGTTATTGTGGAGCGCGCTGAGCCTGAGGGCTCGTCACAGGGCCTGCGGTGGCTTGACTCCCTTCATCCCCCCACCACACCGTTACATCTTTTAATCATCTTTCTTGAGGGCACGAAATTAATGTATCGCCTATATAGGTAGATTGCCTTTAAATTACATTTTTTTTACTGATATTTCAATTTATATATATAGCAGCATAGCACTATCAGTTAGTGTTTTAATAAGCGGCGATGAGCTTGCAACCTACGCACTGAGTATGTGCATCTGAACTTGAGCATCAGTCGTTAGCGTGTTTGCTTGTTTTTATATTTTATGACTTGAATTGTTTCTATATTCAAAGCTGAAATTGAGACCCATATCCAAAAGAGGAGTTTTAACAAATGAATGTTTGCAAAACGTTAAGCAACCGACGTATTTCTGTTTCTGTCAGCGCCTATACTTGAAGACATACAAATCGATTGCACAAAAAAAATTATTACCTACAATCCAATAAATAAGTTGTTTCGGAGAAACAATCAATCTCTAAAGGCCCGATCAAATTGACGCGGAGGTGGTGAAAAGGGAAATGAGTTTCGAGTGGTTTTCAAAGTTCGCGTGAAAGTACTGATCTCCACCGCCACCAGGGCTCTTTACGTCACGGGCAAAAATACTTAATAAATAGTCCTAAACTGTCTTAGTTTTTAATGTCGAAACATCCCAACGAGGTAGGCTGCGGGCTCAATCTCTATCTGAGATAATAGTATTAGGGATATAATAAAAAAAAATGGAAAAATAAAAACTGACTCAATCGACGGGCAAGTTGATAAAAATTTAATATAAAATTTCATCCCTCATTTTTGCAACCTTAGGAGTAGTATTTTTCATAAATGTATATAGAACCTTAAAGTATACCCTACACATTGACATTAAATAATCATTAAAATCGGTTCAGTATTAGCGAAGATGTAGCGTAAGATACACAAAAAAATACAGACGTATTGAGAACTTCCTCCTTTAGACTTTTGAAGTCAGACAATTTGAATTTAATTCTTCCAGGGACCCGGAGTCGCGGCTCTGCAAGATGTTCAACGGCACGTACCCCATTGTGCTGGACACTCTGAAGCAGCACTACTTCATCGACCGCGACGGCCCCATGTTCCGTCACATCCTGAACTTCCTGCGCAATAAGGCCCTCACGCTGCCGGACGACTTCAATCATTACGACCTCCTGCTTTACGAGGCGCATTACTTCGAGCTGAACCGTAAGGCCCTTAAATTAACCCTGCTTTGCCACTATATACTGCTTAATTTATAATTACTGATATGTTATTACAAATTAAACAGTATAAACTTCTCTCGTACAACAACTAAGCTTAATTTTATCTGTCGCTTTCTTTTTACAAACAGTAACAAAAGGGAGATAATATAGCAACAATTTTAGTGCTGTCAAATGATTCAGATTTATGTTTTACATACAAGCTTATTCGTGATTTCAAAACGTGCTGAATATAAACACGAATTAGAGCGGCACGTTAACTAATTTGATATGAGTAACATTCTTGCCATCTCTTTCTATCAGTGAAAGAGAGTAACAGTTTAAATTAAGTTTAATTAAATTAAGTAGTATCAGATCCTAAGTACCCTAAGACAACATAACTCTCTTTGTGTTGTTTCGTTTCATAGTATGAAACAGAACAAAAAATAAAGAAAAAGCACCACGTAGCTCCGTTAAGCAGACATGGCGTCTGCTTAACTTTGAAGGATTATTTTTCTTTTTTTCTTTATTGTAACAAATCTGTCAGACTACTTTCTTTATTTATTTAAAATGTTATAGAGCTAGAGACACAACTAAAAAGCAATAATTATTTTTTTCATACTTATACGATAATCAGCAGAAAAGCACTTCCTTTGTTTTGTTGCCATCTCTCACCCTATGTACGACTGTTCCTTGTACTCGGTAAAGATGGTTGACGACTGGCCACGCGATCTAATAAGGAATGAAATAATTGATCTACTAGATACCTACTGGTACCTACTTACATCTAAATAGGTAACAGTTGGCTGGTGTGCCACAGCGCTGGAAAATGCAAGCAATAATTGCCAGATTCAAATCGTAAAGTTCACCGGAGCGTTATCGAGAAAACTCAATATTTCACAATATTGGTTGATACGCGGCTCAGTCGTATTGCAATTTCAAACTCACATCTATATACATATACCTAATATGTACAGGGTGAACCAGACTGTAATAACCTCATCATATGTCTTTTTGCCAAACACTTTTATGTTTTATTTTTAGTTATCTAAAGTAAATTAGCTATCTACTTTATTTTCTATTTAAATAAAGCCGGGTCAACTAACGCCGCCGTGGCGTTGGCGATTAGTAGGTGCATTCACGCGAACTGTGACCCTTTGATCGCCACCGCCACTCCCTCTGACACTGCATCAGTTTGACCGGGCCCTAAGCCGGAGATGGTCTGGCGTTTCAGAGATGGTGTACGTCATCAATCAGCTGCGCTGCGAGCGTGAGAACCGCGGCCGCTGGGTGAAGCAGGAGTCCGACCGCCTCGCCAAAGAAGCGGAAAAGTTGATTAAGGAGCGCGACCGTCTGAGGCACCACTGGCTGTAAAGGTGAACTATTATTCCTATAGGACGTTTACCATCTGTCATTCAAGGAAGCCGATTAGTTGTTAGAGGAGCGCGACTAAAAGGTATATCAATACATAAGTACCTATTGAATATATGATGAGATCAATGGATCTGGGGATGCCCATCATGGGGATTACAGTCGTGAGTGTGCATCCTACGACGTAAGGAGCCCGTATGTGACTTTGCCATAAAGAGGTTGTTTGTTTGCTCGTCAGGCTTATCGTGACTGGAATGGAGTTTGTATACGTCTTCAAGAATGGTACTTATATATAGGGCGCTGAAATACGTGACGAAAAACTCGTCAGAAGTGTTAAAATTTAGTAAAAATAACTTTTTTTTTGTCTGTGGGTTTTTAGTAACCTATCAATTTTTTTCTTTTCAGAGATAACTACTCTGCACTTCAACGCGCAACCTACTTCTGAGCGAAGTATAGAAGGCTTTGCTTAATTTGTTTACACAATAATTATTATTGGCAAAATAGCGTAGATATTACTTAAAATTATTTAGACTATGAATTTGGCTCGTTGAGATGTTTAGTTATTGTTAAATAATAAGTTCAAATCTGTTGATATAGTTTGTTTTATGAATCGAAATCTTTTTAATTATTATTTGATTTTTTAAGAATATTGTGAACTAGTTTAGAAACATTCTGTAGTGAGTAGATTGAAAATGAATAAATAGATAAAATTGAAAAAAAAAACACAATGTTTGAATCTTTGTACTCTACCGCATCGAATACAAGATAGTTTCATTAAACATATACCATTGTATTTGTCGTAAAATATTAAGTACCTACGATTTATGCTAGTCAAAATATCAGTAAGTAATATCACAAAACCAAATAATATTTCGCGAGGAGGCTAACCGACCCAATATTATGAGAAATACTTCTAAAAACTAATGTCGTAAAAATTTTATGAAAATGTTAGTACGACACGGCTAATTCTTTGCTTAAGCTAACCTTATTGTAGATAATAAAAACAACTATGGATAGATACCATTTTTTTTTCTCAAAGAGGAAAGTGATTCATTCGTCTGAGGGCCGCGCGTATACCTAGGTACCTACACAAAGCTCGCGCTCCAGCATCGACGCAAAAAGTCGCCTCGGGCGATGGCTCAGTGCAGACGGGCATAATAAATCTGCCTTACTCTTTGTCTCAGCTTAGTGTATCATGAGTTTAAGTTTATTGTGCCTGAGTATGAGGAGTATAGTAGTATCTTCTCGTCGCCCATACCACAGTCCCGAAGATAAAAGTCTTCAATCAATGCGCCCTTTCTGTGATAACCTACGGTGCCGAGACGTTGACAGTCACAGAGCTAATCCACCAGTTCAAGGTTACACAGCGAGCTATGGAACGAGCTATGCTCGGGGTTTCTCTTAACGATAAAATCCGCTGATAACGAGATTATCCGACAGAGAACGAGAGTCATCGACATAACTCAGAGGATTAGCATCTGAAGTGGCAATGGGCTGGTTATCCAATTTACTGTGCTTCGCTGAAGATATGAAAATCTACTCCGCTATATCATCCAACCTTGATATGATTGCACTTCAGGCTGATCTGAATCGCTTGGAAAAATATTGTTACTTTTTGATGTTCAGGTTGATAAAATTATTAGTAAAGCCTCGAGGTCATTAGGTTTTGTAATGCGACTTTCAAGAAAAATTACTAATGTAAAAACAATACAACTTTCGTAGTGTACGTTTGCAAGGAGTCACCTCGAATATGCGTCTCAGTTATGGAACCCAAACTATGCCACATATATCGATCGGATTGAGAGTATCCAAAGGCGGTTCTTGAGGTACCTATGCTTATTAAGATTCCCTGATTCCAATAATTACCTTAATCTCTGTAAACAATTTCATTTTTACCGCTTTGGAATCGACGTGAGATCACTTATAATTTGTATATGTTAAAAAATATTCATAATGATATTGATTGGCAAAGTGCATTTTAATGTTCCTCAGAGAACCCTCACGTTCAACCCTCCTCTAAGTATGCCTGGAGCCTCAATGAACTATAGGAAAAATACTATAGGTATATTTTGCGAGCGAGCAGGACTGTTAATGATTTTAGTAAGTTGTTGGACATTAACCTATTTCATACAAGTATCATCAAGGCAAGGCTTTTTTCATTGTTTTTGTAGAATTTCCATTGTTTGTAGTATTAACATTTTAAGATCCTTGTCTGGTGCTATCAGTGAAAACCTATTATTGGCTAGTAAATAAATAAATAAATCCGAATGTAAATAAATAAATAAATATACGCTGAGGAACTGACAGCCGTTTTAGTAAACGAGTTCTTGAGTGGAGACCGCGTCTGGGCAAACGTAGTGTGGGGCGCCCCCCGGTTAGGTGGAGCGATGACTTAAGAAAGGCGGCGCGGGCAGAAAGCGGATGAGTAGAGCCGAACTCCGGGCTCTGTGGCACATATTGGGAGAGGCGTATGCCCAGCAGCGGATTGATAACGATGTCAGGCACATCATCATCATTAGTCGAAACTGCTCATACTGATATCCAAATCATTACCAGTCCGCATGCACGCTCCGTGTTAGCCAGTACGTAGTAAGTAGTATCTTAGGTCTATATATCTTATGTAGATACATAGACCTAATGATCAGAGCAGTGTTGGCCTAGTGGGCGATACCCCGACTTCTGATCCGGAGGTCGTGGGTTCGAACCCGGTCATGCACCAATGGATTTTTCCACTCGAACATTTTATGTGCGCATAAACACGTGCTCAAAACGGTGAAGGAAAACATCGTGAGGAAACCAGCATGCCCTAGAACCAAAAATTCGAAGGCATGTGCCAACAGTTAAGTGTTACAATAAGCGGCGATAGGCTTGCAACCTGTCACGTGGAATGCTTACTACTTCCAAAACGCGGGCATGTACCAAATGTAATGTTTGGACGTGCCTCTGACTACCCCTTACTTGGTATCCTCAAAGATCTACTCACTGAGTATGTATCTGAGGATGTCCACCATGGGGAAGACAACCGTGAGCGTGTTCGTTTTTGTTTTTGTGATCAGAGGTTCAGCAGCAACCACAGTTAAAGTTTTTTTTTTTTTTCTAAAATCTTACTTGGTTGGTAATGTGGATTTACAGTAAAAACTCATAATCTCTACACATCACGTAGGGATGTTTTAAGCTACTTACAACAATGTTTTTTTCTTAATTACAATTTAGTAAATTATCATGGTGAGGTTTCGCTATTTTTCTAAACTACAGTTTCAAATAAAACAGTGATGTTTACTTATTTTAATTTTAATACACCAAATAATAAACCCACTAATCAATTTTTAACTTCAAAGGGTTCTTGTATTTCTATCAGTTGCATTTTTATATATAATCTAATGGATATAAAAACTAGCAGCACGAGAAGTAAACTTTTATACTTACACAATTCTATTCAATTTTCATTAGAAATAAGAGTATGTTTGTACGTACAAAACCATAGATAATAGAAAGCATAAAAATATAATGACACAGTGTAGCTTGTCACCGTTTGGATAGGTTGACATAAGTTGCAATCAACTGAGCACTATTTATATAAGATATAAATAAAGGTTTCTATACGTAGGTACGATTTGTTGCATAACTAACGCACAACTTTACGAAATACCTAACGAAATCAAATAAAAATAGGTACTTACGTAAATCTCAATTTTTTATTTATTTTATAAACAAATGTTGCCTCTGACACCCTTAATTGGGATCCTCACGAATCTACGTACTTAGTATGAAATAAATTGAAATGAAATTATTTATTGTCAAAGTAACAGCTACACAACATAGTCATTCTAAAATGAGTACCACAAATACAAAGACTTGTTAAATTGTTGACCTTATCAAAAACAGTATACCATAAAAAATATAACCTAATTAAGTAGGTAAAAGGTTTAATAGAAAAACGATAGAAAACATGTCTTTGATTACGACTAATTTAATATGAGGATACCCTTATTTATTCGAGTTATTTAATTAGGGCTGCTATTGACTGGTGTACCTAATATCAGACAAAATATCAATATACGCATGATAAACAAAACAGGTACTACTTCGTGTAAATAAAATAAATCTTACTTCAAAGTAGGTATCAATGTTTTATCTATGCTAGAGTGCGTAGAGATTTTTGTCTCGATGGCTTTCTTTAAGGTTAACTTAAATCAACTAAGTTTATAAAGACTGCACTGAGCTTAGGACTAGCAAAGACTAAGATATGATTTACGAACATTAAAAAAAAACTGTTGTTGCCTAAGAATAGTTCACAAACAGTACCTAGTACTTTTATATGTAACTATACTACGAAAATATCACGAATCAACAAAACGAAAGTCTATAAAACTATTTTTCTTCTCCAAAGTTTAACAAAATAACCTATCTGAACTTAGTTTTAAACATCGGTACCTAAAAGGTGTTTGCAAAAATATATTATTCCGATATGCTAAAGATACATTTTTTTTTCAAAAGCTTATACACTCATACATAATCAATTTTATTATTATAAATATTAACCTATCGTATCACTGGTACCTAATTAAAAAAAGATGGTTGGCTTATTCAATCTGAGTGAAATGAGCGGTTTATTTCTTCAACGAGAATTTCGAGACTTAACCCACAGGATGGTATCTTGTGTACACAAAACACGTTCGTTTCCATCGTCTCATCTGGTATTACCTGGGTCGGTTTTTTTTTTCGTATTTTCAAAATACGAAATTTTGAAAATACGAATGTAATTTGTACATATTCGGGCGAATATTATTATTTTTAGATCAGGCAATCTTACAAGGACTTCAATTATTAAAACGATAAGGGTACAAATTTCAACAATAAAAAAAATAATCAGTCTTGATGTAGGCACATGGAAAAAATACACCTGAAGTTATTTTTTTAATTAGAGAGGCTTGTTTATTTTGGTATGATTTCTCTGTTATTATAAAGCAACTAGCGTCGTGGCACTCTTTGCGTGACTGGGGCTAATTTTAGAATAGCTTAAAAAATATATCCTAGACGGCTTTGGCAATATCGACAAATATTTTTGGCTTTGGTCACCTTTAGCCACATATTTCTAAAAAAAAAACGCGTTTTATAATTTTACGATAAGACAAAATAAGATTATCATTAATAACAAATTTATATAATTTTACCTTTGTGAGATTACAAATGGCAAAAATTATCGATTTAGGGTAGGTACGATCGAGTAATATCCCTAAATTAGATGAAAATCTTATACTACAACTTTCACGTTTATAAGAAATCAGTATTGTTGTATTAGGTTCTACCGTCTTGGTAATAATTAAAGTTGCTACAAAATGGGTATAATTGGTAGGTCCTTAAATCAGGGTATTAATTTTCAAATATCACTCTGTGACTAAATATTATCAACATGGCGTATATTTTAAAACTAATGAGTGTTTTGTATAATAAAAAGTGTCGATCAATATTCAAAACATGAAATATTTTTTTTTTTACTTTTGATGGAAAACCCACAAGTTTTGGAGATTTTCCATGACTCTTGAGCGGCGACAGAAAATCTAAGGATACTAAATTTTATCCTGTACATAATCTAATTTACATTAATCCTTATACTTTTTAGAGATCTTTGAAAATAATAATATCCTATTTCTCATACCAACACTTATATAACAGAGATCATCAAAATATTTGGGCAAATATTTCAGCACTCCAATTGAAAAGCACACGTTTATACAATTCCTAGATTAGCAAAAAAAATATCTTATCTAACAGAGACAAAGAATATGACCCACTTTTTACATATATCGAATTAGCCCTGTCCATGCAACTAGGTTATAAATATCGAATCAGCCCTGTCCAAGCAACTAGGTTATAAATATCGAATCAGCCCTGTCCAAGCAACTATGTAGGTTATAAATATAGAATCAGCCCTGCCCAAACAACTAGGTTATAAATATGGAATCAGGCCTGCCCAAGCAACTAGGTTACAAATATCGAATCAGCCCTGTACAAGCAACTAGGTTATAATGTAGGTATTGTTCCTACTTCCTAACTCTGTCTCATAAACGACAGTATGTAATTTATATACTTACTTACCTAAAAAAATCATCATTGTTTTCTCTATGAACAACATTATCTGTGATTATTTATCATAACCTGAGTTTGTATTAATGCTCGTCTACATTAAGCTCAAGCAAAGACTTAAGTGTAACAAACAATCAAACTTACATGTTGGGCATTATACTTTCCAAACCAGTCTATATGAAATGGCACGTTTAATATTTTCTATACAGTTCAGTATTCATGTATTTCGAATGTTCACTATGACTAACACGTTGCATATAATGTCTAATTGAGCTTTAAAGTCTTAGGTAAGTAGGTATCACTGGAGGATAATCTTTGATCAAAATTCTAAAGTGGGCGAAATTCTGATCCTAACCACTGAAAAAAAGTTTCTTATAAACTTTCGTAAAGAACCAGAAATTATGTAGAAAATATCTGAATACAAGCTTATCCAATCGTATACCTCCTTGATGCACACAGATTAACGAACGAATTTAGATATTTTCATCCGATTCAATTTGTCCCAGTATTTCTTGAACTTCATTGGCGATCTGAAAATCAGAATAAATGTTAATGTTAGGTAATTAAGTATCCATATGCAGCAGTACTATGCAGCTGAGGCTAAAATGTAGGTGTGTCTTAGGGACGTTTTTAGAGTTCCATGAAGCCAAATTACAAAACTCTTAACGCTTCGTCATGCCTGCCTGCCCGTGTGTCACACTCCGATTTCTTGATCTTGTATCAAGGTAAAAGTATGCAGAAGTGTTTAAACCTTAAAATAAAACAATCAACAGTGTCTCTAGACAAATATCACTTTCTGTTGACGTTAACGCCTGCGAAAAGATTGAATTGTATGGAAATGACAGTAGATGTGGAAAAGTCACGTGACTAATGCCAAGTTTAACAAATTTGCGTTAGCGTGACAGGAAAACTAAGCGTGAGGCATTTGTTTAGACCCCAAGGAATGTTAACTTTTATATCTTGTAAACATTCACTAGGTTAAAAAGATTTGTATCGGTAAAACGGGGTGAATAGATATTTAGAGCTGAATAGAGACAAAAAGAGATGAAAATTCTTTTAACAATTCCCTCTAAAAAACAACCTATTATTACGTATAGGTTTTTGGAGAAACTTTACTTTTGATTAAATTTCTATTCATTCCTGGATCTCTATTCACACCGTTTTGAGTTAGTTAGTTTTGGTTCTTACCAGCAGATCGGGGAAGCTCAGATCAATGGTGTGTTCCAGTGAATTTAGAGCGGATTCAATTTGACTATTGAGAACTGCAACGATAGAAATGGGTAAAATCAGAATCTAACTATAGAGGAAACATAGGTAGATACTACTAGTATGTTAAGTAATAAGTATTTTTTATACAAAATGCAATGAGACTATACCCGAAAACATTAAATGGGACACCCTGACCTTGTATCTGTATCGATTTGGACTCGCAAAAAAGTACTTTTTTTACCGTAAGAAAAATAAGCAATCCGAGCTTTTTCACAATGCGCTCTACTACTTGGGCTGATAACCATGATATTTATGAACCGACTTTAAAAAAGGAAAATATATACAATAAAAAAACAGATGAATTGAGAATCTCCTCAATTCATCTGTTTTTTTTTATTGTGTGTAAGTTACGCGATATCTTCATCGATTGTGAACAGATTTTAATGTGTTTTTGTAGGGTGTACTTCAAGGGTGGTCTCATATCAATTTTAAGAAAAAATCCCACTCGTTAGGGTATAAAAATGGGAGGAGGCTCCCAGCCTTATATCATCTTCCCGTTATTTGAAGTCGGTCTTTATTTTTTCCTGATAATAAATAGGTACACCTATTGTATAACACTTACTCGCTTCATCGAAAAATGACTCTAGACTGGGAGAGTCGCGGCCGGCGCTAGCGTCGCGTTCCTCAGAGACGTTTATGACCTTCTTCTTGGTCGATGTCTCTTGACCGTCTATATCGTATCTAGAGCGTTTCACCCCGGCCATGCTCGGGCCGGGCATCGCCGGCACTTGCGGTGGAAACATTTGAAACCGCATTTCTTCGGTGTAAGTCGTCATTGCATCGTAGGCCGGTGGCAGATAATCGGATGGTACCAGAGTGTAAGTGCCATCCGGGGTGTAAGTACCATCCGAGCTGTATGTGGCATCTGTGCTGATGTGAGACAGGTCGTAATTCCCCTGCGGGTAAGAGACGAGCGTGTGGCCGTTAGGGGCGATGTCCTCGTGCAGGACCAAATTACTGCTGAGTTGTTTCGGTATGTATTTGAAGACTGTGTATATCTTCTCGATGGCGCTGATGATGCGATCGCGCATGGGCGGGATGATGGCGAAGCGGCCGGCGACCGCGGCGACGGCCTCGGGCGGCGGCAGGTCTGTCACAAGCCGTAATATGTCCTTCTCCAGCTGCTTTGGGTCCTCGACTGGGATCGCTTGGTTGTCTGCATTCTGGAAATAAGGTTGTCTTTTCAAACTTACGCTAGTCAAAGTATAAATCAATACCTATTGATTTAGTTTTTTTTTATTATTTGAAAACAGCTAAAACGGTCGAGCCTTTTTCAAATGATGATCTTTCATACATGAGGCAATTGGTTTTTATTTAACCAATATATTAGCCTCTGCCCGTGGCTTCACGGGCTTCTGGATAAAAAGTAGCCCGTGTGGTATTCTAGGTCACGAACTATACCCGTTCCAAATTTCATCCACATCGGTTTAGCCGTTACGTAGATCACGCAAAAAACATTTAAACTTCCAAACTTTGACATATACTTGCTTGTTTACAGTTGTTTTTTTTTGAATGACACATAAAAAGAGACCGATCCGTGTAATCGTTTGTATTATAATATTTCTAAGGCTTGAGTTCACCAACAAAATAAACAGGTGTTTAGGAATCTATAATCATAATCGATGGTGATCCGTTTATTTTCTTAAGCCTTTATAATATAAGTAGGATTTCTAGAACTGACAGAAACTAGCCCTCTTATTTAGAATCACTCAATAACTTAGCAGCGTGCTAAAAGTTGTCTGCCTCAATCCATTGTTTAGTGTTAGAAAAGGACAGGATTAGAGTTATCGACCTGCTAAGTTAGCGAGCGACTAGTAAAGTAAGGTAAGGTGAAACTTACATATTGAATGTCCTCAATCTGCGGCTCATCGGGAACCCTGTACTTCTCCTTCATGATCTGAATGAGGTGCTTCCCCTCCAGCTCATCGACCACGGTGTTTGTGCACACGAAGGAGGTGACGGCGCGCGTCTGTGCGTCCACCTCGAGCCGGCCGCGCGTGCGCATGTACGTCAGCTGGCCGGTCTTCGTCATCAGCCGGTAGCAGGACTCGCCGAATAGGTGGTTGTTTTCGTACACTGCAATTCAACCTCGCATTTTTATGACGTAAGGTGGTGATGTCCCGGAATATGTATAAACCCGTGCGAACATTAAAAACAAGGAAAAGAAACCTACATTTCAAAAATAGCATTAAAGTTCGCGGTTTAAAAAAGCGGCGCATAAGCCCTCCGTTAACAAGACACGTTCTTGGTGACCACCCCATAAGCACTGCTAATGCGGTGGTGAGGTCATCAACCCCCTACAGAGTTAACACTTCACAGAAACCACTCACGATACATATATGTACCGGGGCGTTTCTCTCAATCGTCGTCAGCCGTCAAGTAAACATTTCTCACTGGGTTTTTGAAGGAGAAGCAGTGGCGCTCAGAGTTAATTCATAAATGAACTACCACCTCTACACCACTACACTCACTACACCTCTGGCTATTAACGTCGAAAAGAATCTGTTTGTTTGGCACGTTCTTGTCAGGACGAATATTGCTTCGTAAGACATAAACAGATGAGTACTCAATTGCTGGCAGAGAGCGTTTAGTAAAAAAAACCATTTCATCCCAACTACCTATAAGAAACGATAACGTAATTTATCATTTTTTACTTATTTTGTGATAGAGATTAGTGTATTTATTGACATAACTCTTAGAAGTAAGCGTAGCAAGTCGACATGAACTAAAGTCACTGACATAACTCTTACAAGTACGCGTAACAAGTCGCATGAACTAAAGTCACTGACAAAACTCTCAGAACTACGCGTAGCAAGTCGCATGAACTAAAGTCACTGACATAACTCTTAGAAGTACGCGTAACAAGTCGCATGAACTAAAGTCACTGACATAACTCTCAGAACTACGCGTAGCAAGTCGCATGAACTAAAGTCACTGACATAACTCTTAGAAGTACGCGCAGCAAGTCGACATGAACTAAAGTCACTGACATAACTCTCAGAACTACGCGTAGCAAGTCGCATGAACTAAAGTCACTGACATAACTCTTAGAAGTACGCGTAACAAGTCGCATGAACTAAAGTCACTGACATAACTCTCAGAACTACGCGTAGCAAGTCGCATGAACTAAAGTCACTGACATAACTCTTAGAAGTACGCGTAACAAGTCGCATGAACTAAAGTCACTGACATAACTCTCAGAACTACGCGTAGCAAGTCGCATGAACTAAAGTCACTGACATAACTCTTAGAAGTCGCGCAGCAAGTCGACATGAACTAAAGTCATTGACATAACTCTCAGAACTACGCGTAGCAAGTCGCATGAACTAAAGTGACTGACATAACTCTTAGAAGTACGCGTAACAAGTCGCATGAACTAAAGTCACTGACATAACTCTCAGAACTACGCGTAGCAAGTCGCATGAACTAAAGTCACTGACATAACTCTTAGAAGTACGCGCAGCAAGTCGACATGAACTAAAGTCACTGACATAACTCTCATAACTACGCGTAGCAAGTCGACATGAACTAAAGTCACTGACATAACTCTCAGAACTACGCGTAGCAAGTCGCATGAACTAAAGTCACTGACATAACTCTCAGAACTACGCGTAGCAAGTCGCATGAACTAAAGTCACTGACATAACTCTCAGAACTACGCGTAGCAAGTCGACATGAACTAAAGTAACTGACATAACTCTCAGAACTACGCGTAGCAAGTCGCATGAACTAAAGTCACTGACATAACTCTTAGAAGTACGCGTAACAAGTCGCATGAACTAAAGTCACTGACATAACTCTTAGAAGTGAGCGTAGCAAGTCGACATGAACTAAAGTCGCTATCATTGCTCTTAGAAAAACGCGTAGCAAGTCAAAGTGACAATGGGCAGAAGGGGCTATAGGAACATAGCTCGTAGAACCGACGATCGCTGAGGAAAAAGGTTCTCGAATGGCGACATTCAAATAAATCTGAATAATTCAGATCTGCTCCTCTGAATAGATAAGCACGTCAATTCATGCGCACGAGTATGTATAACACTTGCTTTTGCATGATTACTTGAAGTACGAGTATGATATAACTGATGTCAAATTTGGGAAAAGGAACAAAAACACGCACGGATAGTGCGTGTTTTTGTGCCTCGAATGCATGGAAAATTAATTACCTTGGCCTCTGCCCCGGCTTCGCTTGCCGAATACCGGGTTACCATTCAAACAAGCTCTTCTTTAGGACAGGACGTCTTTCGCAGAGCGGACTAACACAGGGTGACCATGAAACAACCGAAGCCCGAAGACCCAATGTTCTACCTTTATTAATTTCAGCCATTACGAAAATGTTGATAACAATCATACAAATATACGTCCGCATTAATAATGATAACATACAAACACCATGCTTTCGCATTTACAATAATATAGAAGGCAATACTGGCATAACTGGCATAGGTGTACAGACCGCTCGCTTGAAAAAGATTTGTGTAGACCATGTGACTTTAAGGCACAGAAAGTTGGGCGAACTTTGTTAACCAGTAAGTGCCAAATAATGGACGATGTCGCCGCGGAAGACCAAGAAAAATATGGCGTAACGACCTGGATGCATTCGATTCCTATCGATGGACCGATTGACATGGAAAGAAAAAGAAAGACCTTTGCCCAGCAGTGGTACATTATAGGCTCATAAATAATAATTATAATACAGATAGGATTACAAAAAAGATGTGATTCGCATACATTCGCATTAATAAAAGTTTTATTATCTACGTTAGTGCTAGAGGTGGCGCAATGCATTTGAACTTGGGTAAAATATTGATGTGACCATTATGTCAGGGTCTATGTTTCGCCGAGCTTTCTACCATTCCGCACCTTGCACGATCAAAATAAATTACATTTTCTTATAAAAAAAAACATCAAACAAACACGCTCACGGCTGAATTCCCCATAATAGTCAGTGAGTAGAGCTTTGAGGATACCAAGTAGGCAGAGGGACATCCAGACATTACAATTGGCACATACCTGCGTTTTGCAAGTAGTTGCATTCCACGTGGCAGGTTGCAAGCCTATCGCCGCTATTGGCACATGCCTTATAATTTTTGGCTCTAGAGCAAGCCGGTTTCCTGACGATGTTTTTTGTTCAACGTCTTCAGTACGTGCGTATGTGTCAATAGATTTTTGTATTGAACAAATCCATTGGTGACGGCCGGGTGCGAATTCTCGACCTCCGTATCGCCCTCCATCGCCTACTTGGTATCCTTACAGATCTGTGTTTTGAGTATGGATCTGAGAGTCTCCATCAATCGTGAGCGTGTTTGTTATTTTATCTTTTGCAACTGATACAAAACAATACAATATCAAATTATTTACATTGATCATTAGAAGTGATTGTCTTAGGAAAACTTGTTTATTTTCATGGGAAAAATCATACTTTTGGGAATAGATAAATATTATTCTGGGTTACACTGTAGGCTGCTATGTGAGAATGATACCAGCTTCGGCAAGCCTGATCATGACGCAACGGCACTGCACGTGTGACGTTCAGTCAGACTACAGCTATATTTGTACTGTAAACATGCACCTAATACCCACGTATGTAGTTTTATAAAGTTCTTGTTTACCAATATTCGTCCACAATCTCTAGCAATAGAGTTATAGCTATTATGCATTGAGCAAGTTTGTACCGACCTACCCACGTGAATGTAACCCCGGCCTTCCACTGCGAAAGGGTACTTAATAGGAGATAGATGAATGGAACTAAGTTCATGCCAATTTTAACAAGTCCGCACGTCAATTGGTGCTTCAACCGAGATCCGTGATGAAAATCAGCGTTGCAGTTTTATAGCATTATGCATACTTTAGTAGTTTATTTTATAGCACGGACCTTTTTTGACAACACTATACACAGCACTTTAAAAAGTAAACATAAATGTTACCTAATGGTTTATAGGTTATTTTAAAAGTATATAGTTTTGATCAAAATACTTTACTATACGTGTTTTGCACAGTGTATTACAGCGCTCCCTAGTGACTTGTAGCGATAATATCTATCTAAAAAACGCATTTCCATTTATGATTTCAATTTATATTATAGAGATCGATGGCAAAAAAACAAAATTTCAATAAGCCGTTTCATTTTCAGCCCCTTAAAGGCCACATCCAACTACGACGAGTCCTAAATGGCATTATGTGTTCTTTCAAACTAAATAGTTTCTATTCTATTCTATTAAGTTTACGGTTACAAGCAAAATGGAGTCCGTACGGAGCCCGCTCCACAGTGGAAGGCCGGCACTATGGCTGTACTGTGGTGTTGAACGTATTTAAATATCTTAACTCATAATGTCAACTGATAATGTACCTATCGGAGAGATTGTCGCTATGTAAGAGCTGTGGAAATGTAGTGAGTGTTTATCGCAAGTAATTACAATTAAGGAAGAGCGATAAACGGAGGCAGTCGGTAAACAAGTGACTAGGTAAGTACCTACTCTATTATAAATATACATGGATGGATGTCCAAAAAGATGTATAAATATTTGTTACCGATTATGCAGAATTGATTTGGACTAAGATTAGATTAGTTCGAATAGACCAACACAGAAGCTGCGGACTATTCACTGGGTTGCGAGTGAAGCCGTGTTCAGAAGTTATTTATTTCAAAAACATTGTCATTGTAACTGGATCATGTGAGTATGATCATGTTTTCCTTATCACTTCACTTAGAATTCTGCCGCCGTCCTAGGCGTGCCGAATTATCACAAAAACTAGCTATACAAGTTTCGAATGCAAGAAAGCAAACAGATTTTTGCCTCGTTTTCTCAGACACAATAGGGTTCTCTATTCAAGTCTTTTTACATAAGCTTTCTAAATTGTATCAATATCTGTTGGGAATCATGAGGTTAACTGACAATCCTAAAAAAAAGCTATTAGTAAAGCGAGGTTTTGGTTTCAGCCCCTTAATACACCTTCGACGTGTCCTACATGGCATATATAATGCCACCCTGTAACCTAATGGTGAAAAGTGCTAGTATAACGGTGAAGGCATGTTATAAAACCAAACATTCGATGACTGACACGTGGATCATTCATATTTCACCATCATCGATCACTTTGCCTTTTTCAGGACCATCATACCTTAACCTGGTCACTGACCTAACGCAGGATGACCAAAAAAGAACCGATAACACGACGAATAAGTCTACAAGAATTGAACTTACTCGCTCTCAGGGCCAAGATGACGCAGCGGACCTCATCGCGATGTATGAAATTCATTGCGTTGACTCCGCGCACCTCGTGGGTCATGTAGCCGGTCACCAGCGCAATCCGCTGTTCACATTGGATAATCTCGCCGTCGACAGAGTGCCGTGTGCGATACTCCATCTTGTAGGTTTCCATAGCACTCTCATTCATAAAGGTTTCCGCTGTCGGACGCACGACGCCGATAAAAACCTGTGAGCAATTTGTTGAAAGTGATTTGAAAGGCTTGCATTGAATCCAATTGCTTTTATTGGTTTGGTTAGCATGATCATTTCTTCCTAACCTAGTGGATTCTTCACAAACACAGCAAACAATACTGCCTTCAGCTGCTTTCTGAGGTGTTTTAGATGTAGTAACTTACAATAAAATTATAAAGAGCCTTCAAAGCAAGCGCATCAGCAATGCCCCAGATGTTGCAGATGTCAATAGGCGACGATAACCGATTTCCATCAGGTACGCCGTATGCCTGTTTGTCTCGTCATAACATAAAACGGTATTCTAAATAGTAGGTACAATAAATAGCCAGAAGAAGGACCATAGGTTTTTCCCCACAGACCATAAAGCCCTTCTCAGGGCTATCATCAAACTCAACAACTTTTATTCTACAACGTTTGGAGTTTAGACTTATTTACAGATATTGTTTAAAGTTAATTTCTGTTAGGTTTCATGAAATATAAGCAAGCACTTGACATACCAGTGCTTATTACGTAAGTCGTAAACGGACACGTTAAATGACACGGTAAGACTTTTTACAAGACAGAGCCGATTGTAGAGTTGTATATTATAATAACCTATCATTTTTCTGCAAAATATTACAAAAGGTGTAAAATAACATTTGTTTGATTTAATGATAGGAATTACGAGCTTTTGCGTGATTTGCAAAACCCTGTGTACTTACTCGGAACAACAGGCGGTCGTAATTTATGAAGACGTGAAGCATTTGTCGCGTAGGTAGATGTGCAGGTGGAATGTCGAACATGCTTATGACGTACGTACATTGGTGAAGTATACACGTAGGTAAGTAGGATTCCAACTTTACTAAACAGAATGTTCCAGAATATGTGCCTATATAATCCTGAAGGGGTCATCCTACACAAAATATGTACGAGTTTGTTCAATGACTATTCGAGATTCGACTAGAATAATCGTTTTGGCTTAAGGTAATATTTAAATTGTTCATTATCTGTTTTGCATATATAGTAGTTTTAAGTCGTGTGAATGTTTGTGTTTAAACATCTGACAATGAGGTATAAACACAATGGTCAATTAATCTGAATCTTTTTTTTCCAATGTTTTCATATATTCATACAAATATGTACAAGTAGGTATTTACAAAAAACACAGATGAAACAGCTAGACATCTAAAGACCGTTTCAAACGATCTATAGATAGCTCAATTGATCCAAATCACTACCAGACGGAAGCGTTCTCAAAATACTGGCCGCATTGCCACGCTGAATGGCAATGCTAATGCGTTGACCCAGATAAGAGCCAGCTCTCTGAATCTATATCTTAACATGGATCTGTAAAAATCAGTTAACGATTAGGAAATCTTGTTCCGGGACGTCCTGAGAACTAACACCACAAATACTTGCTGTACACGCAATCATATGAAATTTATAACATCAATATAGACACGACTTCCTAGCTCAAGAAATGCATTGCCAATATTTCGATTGTTTGCCAAGTCTGACAAAGTAGGTACATTATGTATATAATTTTAGTACGTACCAGCGGCATATGAATACCGTTTGGTTTATCACATTGACATCGATACATTTTCCACATTGCAAGCATCTATCATTGTGTTACTAGGTATGAAAAACAACGTAATAATGAAATAACGCAAAACAATTAGATAGTATAACCGATGTAGAGATAGTATTTCATTTGTTTTTTTGTTTCTCTTTCCGTCACACAAAAGATAGTTTCACCATCGAGATCGTCGAGGTAATTCTATTATCTTCTGGAATATCGTAAAGGGTGTTTTTACTCACCACATCGTTTCCGCTGGAGCAGGGATTGTCCCCTCGGGCGCGCGCTCTACGCATCATGGGGCAGCAGCGGTTGTACCTGCCACACGCCCTGTCCGCCTTCCTGAGAGAGCCTTCAACGTGGCATGTCACGTATTTGGTAGGCCCCGACCGCTGCCCAAGTCTCTTGAGCCTATAAAAAAGCACAGGTAATGTAATGTCACGCTGCCTGTATTGGTTGACAACTTTGCACCAGTCAAAAGTCAACATTCATTAATTCATTAAAATTTGTAAACGTCAATTTAACTGCCTGTTCCTCCGCTACCAAGCCAGGAAGGAAAGAAACAAAGCTGGTTATTCGAGCATGAGCACCCAGGATGACAGGTTTTGTCTGATGGAAAGGAAAAACAGGGCTTTATTTTTTTATTTTCCTCCGTAGACTGGAGGACATGGGACACCATGCCATATACAGGGTTATACAAGCACCATGGTCCTTAACCCCCAACTTAATTCAATGCAGAATAACTAAACTCAAATTCATCATTTAACAATTATAATGCGTAGGTGTAAATAATTGCTAAGGGATCAAAATAAAATGCAACGATGCAACCTTCGTGTCATATTATTTTACCCGCGACAACATAGAGGTAGAATATAATGCAATAGAATGCGTTTATTTGGCACAAACAGTGAAAGATATACTTATACACCTCTGTGACGAGCTCTGTGGCGCAGTGGGCGAAGGCTCGCCTAAGACGCAGAAGGTTGTGGGTTCGAATCTCGCCGCGGAACATATGTTTGTATAAATATTTGTCCCTGGATCTGGGTGTTTTCTATTTATAATATGTATTTACAAAAATGTATATAAGTAATATATCAGTCATGTAGTGCTCATAGCACAAGCTCTGCTTACTTTGGGGCTAGATGATGCTGTGTGAATATGTCCAGCATTATTATTATTATTATACATAGGCCTACATACAACAAAACTATAACAACAACAAAATTGTTCCGCTGTCTGATAAGGTATGTACGAGCCTCTATACTGAGCTACAAATACGTTAAAAACATGTCTACAATTTTTTCATGGAAATCTTGTCAATACGGTCACCGTTTTGACATGTCATAAACTTAGCATAGGCCTTCATCTCTTCAGTTGGATGATGATGTTTAATATTGGAGATTATTTGGTACAATTTTCTTCGTAATGGATTAACCGATTAGAATATGAGTTTATGTTATGACTTCTAGGTTCTCAAAAAGGTTTTACCACAAGTCATTATAAAGGTTACACAATGACATAATAACTTATAACTAGTATTATAAACGTGAAAGTTTGTGAGGATGGGTGTTTGTTTCTCTTTCAAGCAAAAACTACTAAACGGTTTGATGAAACTTTACAGTAATATAGCTTATACATCAGAATAATACATAGGTTACTTTTTAACCGGGTACCACGCGGGCGAAGCATCATCTTCCACACACCATCAAAGTAAGCAGCAGAGCTTGTGTTATGGGAACTACATGACTGATTGACTACACGCTGAATATGAATCTGATGATGCCCATCATGGGGAATACAGTAGTGAGCGTGTTTGTTTTTTTTTTTTTTTTAAAGTTCGGTTATTTAGCCACAAGTCACTAGGGGCGCTTGGAATCTTGGAAAAAAAAACTCGAGTATTTTTTTATTACTTTGGTATGGATGACTCCGAAGCCCCATGGAATATTAATTATTTAAATCAGGCTATAGATAAAACTTCTTCCAAATATCTTTAAAAAAAATTGTGAATTGTTTTAGTGCGAACTCTTCTACGAAGCAAGGGTAGATGATTTTATCAGTAGTCGGTTTTTAACTTGAAAATGTATAAGATTATATACAGATGTTCCGAAACATACAAACAACGAATAGTAAGAAAAATCAATCAATTCCCGGCCATTCGTTATCATGCATGCCATAGTGCAGCGAGCGATAGCAGAGTTCAAAGGCTGTGGTAAATCGTTTTAAGCATAGCTTACTAATGTTTAGGGCAAAGAATAGATGGAAGGATTGTGTGAAGGATGACAAAGTTAAGAGAAAATTGTAACAAACTAAGTTTTACAATACATTTTTTTTAATGTTGTGTTCTTTGTTTAATATAAATAAATAAATGTGTTTAAAGTTATTGGAACACCTTAGATTGTAATTTAATAAATTGATTATTTTTTTTTTAATTTTTGTGGGCCGTTTCCCGTTATTTTTATTTCCGTTTCGAGTATTTTATTGTGTTCTGGGGTAAAGTGTATGAGTGGTGTGTGGAACCCTCAATGCTTGAGTACGACTCGCACTCGGCAATTCGGCGGTATTTTACAATAGACGTACTCACCTGACTGTAAATTTCCTTTTCTCATTGGCCAACTCCGTTTCAACTCTCAGCCTGCCCTCCGCGTCATCAGGCATCAGCAGTTCACCGCTCGTCCCAAGCTTTTGGCTCCTTGGCATAAGTTGTCGCTTCAACTTCTCGCGGTCGTCTTCGTGTGTGAAATTCAAGATGTTCTGCCCGAGAAGCTCCAACTGAAATATGGATTTAGTAGAGTCTGCTGGCCTCATGGCAAAACTATCCTGAAAATATACTGCTGCAAAACAACCTATCAATCCACTGCTAAACATATGAAAAGTTTGGTGGGGCTTCTCAATTTATTTAATTGCATATCATTAATATCATTTAACACTTTAGTAGTATAAAAAAATCATATATTTCTAGCTTTACAAGAACGATGCCGTGAAAATATTCTGCTGCAAAACAACCTATACATATAATTTTCTATCAATCCACTGCTAAACATAATTATGATAATATGCATTTAAATAAATTAAGAAGCCCCACCGAACATTTCATATGTTTATTGATAGGTTGTTTTGCAGCAGAATATTTTCACGGCATCGTTCTTGTGAAGCTAGAAATAGATGATTTTTTTTATACTACTAAAGTGTTAAAAACTCTTGAAAAGTGTATTTGAGTGGTTCAATGCAATCATCCTAACCTGAATCAATAACACAATAATAATGAATGAATGCAAATACTTTATTGTAACAAAACACTAAAATGTACCAAAAATATAAGTAATATTGGCGGTCTTATCGTTACGAAACGATCTCTTCCAGATAACCTGTGGATGGAAATCTATAAAATTGTAAGAATGTATTTAATTTTAACTGAATAAGCAATCATCATGATACATCAGAGACAAAAAAACTTATTATCATAAACAGTATATTTTTTTACGAATTATCAAATAAATAATAAATGGCACGTGGGCCGAGCATTTAGTGCATTTAGCAAAATGGACGTGCAATATAGAATTTTGTTTTTCAATTCCGTGACCATAATAATAATTAGCTGTTTAATTTTATGTTAGGGTATCCTGAATTATATTATACTTTGCCCTTAAAGTCCAAAACTACAATGCCCTTCTACGTAACATTTTCTGATGAAAATAGCTGGAGAAAAATTGAAAAAAAAATACATTTTTACATACCTGAATCATCTTCTTTCGGTATAATGTTTTGGGACATCTTGCATACCTACATAAATACAGGTAAGTACATCCCTAGTCAGCCTACCGAGGTAAATAGGTAAAAGAGCGTGTGTTTGGCCATGCAGGCCGAGAATGTGGAGGGCCCATTATCTGCGTGCCATAATTTTATTTATTAAACGAACGGTTAGAGGTTTGAAGATCTATTGCTGCGCCCCCAGTGACTATCGGATAAACCTCTTTACTGTAAGAAACATTAATGAAGACAAACTTCCAAAACGATTGACAAAAAACAACTTATCAATCGTTTTGGCCGTTTTGGATATAATTGGTAATAGACAAGCAAACAAACAATCTCTTACCTCAAACGCACCTACGGGCTCCTTGAACCGCGGGTAAAAACATATTAAGTATATATTCAACAATTCTGTTATTTTTTATAGTTAGGCCGGAGTCCTAACCAGAGATTGGAAGTCCTGGCATGTCAAGACAAATTTTGACGTCTGTTAGAAGGTACCTACCCCTTTTCTACTTGTCAACCTAAAGCTTACTTACTCAACGCGCTTACAATAAAAGTATTGTAAACTTTTTGGCTATGAATTTGAGACAATGAAAACATAAATGAAGTTTCTAAAACAAAACAATGTTTTGTCGACTTACTTTTCCCGCCTTACCTCAGTATATCCAAGGTACTCGGCGACGTTCTGTGACACGACTACTATTAGGCCTTTGTACGTTGTAGTCAGTAGGAATCCATTGAGAAGACTCAGGAGCGCCCTTGCGGATGCCGCCTTAAACTCCGACGAACGTCCAATAGAGTCTCCGAAAACTAAGAAATATATAAGAAAATATTCAATTACTCTTAGTAAAAATATCCAACGTTCAGTCCTTAGTAGCTGCTTAAAATATGAATAACCAGAGAGCGCGTCGCGTGCGCCACCAAATGGAACCTGATTCAAACTCCATAATGGTAGCCAAGCCAGTCTGTGTATGAGTCGTAATACACTGTCTATTACCACTTTAACATTAGTTTATCTATCATTCTATCTACTATGTATTGTAAATTACACAAAAAACTTGAAACTGCGAGCTATATTCGCTTCGTACAGTTTGTTTTGTATGGTACGCGGCTTCTGGATAATCATTATTCTAAGAACAGCCATAACTTCAAAATGCATCTGGCATAGAAATAACTTTGGGTAGGTAGGTATTTATATAATTTATATGTACTTCATATTTTGCAGACAAATAACGTCTTCAGATAGGTACTAAGATAACTCTTTATTGCACAATGCTATTTACAGAAAGAGCCCGATTTTTTTTAAGTCTTAAGTAACCAGTCAACCTAATATTAACCAAACAGGTAAGTAATAACGGTAAAAGTACGAAATTGGTCTGTGATCGTAGTTTTTTAGACTTTATTATAAGGTACCAGCATTTACCTACCCGGCGACAAGGTTGGAAAAGTTATATTCAATCGAGTGAGCAAAGCGAATATCTCTGAGTTTACTTCAGCAATCAGTCGGATATTGACGAAAATTGATAAGTAGATAGTTAATACTAATGTAATAATGCCTATTGAATCAAATCCTTGAACTGGCCTACCTTCGTAGGTAAGTACATAACATATATACATAATTTGTTATCAGTTCTTGCTCGCGCCACAAATTATACTTAATACACATTTCGTCGGTAAACACCAACCTATAAGATTTTGGTGACATCAATTCTCATAAAAAAGTATCGGTAATATTTTTGTGATTAATAATCGCTATACAAATTCTGATATAATTTAAGACATGTATATAGATAATTTCAAATATACAAAAACGAAGTTTTTATTTTTATGGCCATTCACTTCAAGTTTCCAAAATTCCAACTACAAAAGCAAAGCTTGGTGCTTTCTCTGAGAGTGGCATTATCTTGCCACGTCTTGTATTGAGGTACGTCATTGGTCGTGTTTATATTCATCGATCTAGAGACAATGGGTGATGGTTTGCTCGAACTGCACTGTTCATACATAGGCCAATTCTCACGGCAAATTCGGCTTTGAGGTAATTACTTCTGTGTATGCAGAACGTCAACAACTCCCAACGGGTACAATTTCAAGAACGTAATCGTATATTTCAAACTTTCGTCGATAATTAAACGTTATTTATTCGTTTTACATGTTCAAATGTACTCGAAATCTTTCGGTAACGATGTACCGTTTACCGAAAGATTTCGAGTACATTTTTATGTGAAACGTCAAAATTATGGCGTTTTATCGTGCGGATCCGGTATATGCGAATTTAATTTTTGATCTTAGTACCCTACCCAGTAGAAATTATCTTCTGGATATTAAAGGCCTCTCCCGAAAAGGGTGCCATGACGATTTTTTGTCCTTATCTATCCTCCGACTTCATCGGTCCATCTGGTGGGAATCCTTCAAAGGTGTACGAGACAGACACAACCTCCTAGACTGCGTCGTCTTGTTCGTGAGTTCTGCGAGCTATATGACCAATTGCCACTTCAGATAGCGGTGACTTAAGTTCTTCGGGTTTCTTCTTTTTTCGGGTTTTATCACGCAGTAAAAAACAAATTAGACCTATCTAAACAAACATGCATTGCCTAACTCAATATGTGTGTAGGGAAATTTTGCACTTTTTTGTTGTAGACGTCCTATCTAGTTCTTGAACTCATACTGCTGCTTTGCAGAATGTGGAAAGTACTTAAAATGTAAATGAAAAATTTGTCACAGTTCGTTTTGTATGGCAGAATCTTAACGCGTGATGCGAATTGATTCAATCTTTTAATTAAACTCTACATCTACACAAATATAATATACCGATTCTAAAATTTCGGGGAGTATAGCATATATTACTCAAAAATAAAGCTACACTATTCCTGAGTAATGTATGCTGTATACTCGGGTGAAACCGCGGGGGATACTGATCCCCGCGGTTCAATAATAAGTTAATTAATAACTTAGTTAATAATAAGTAAATAAATTAACACATATGTATTTCTGGAATTAACAAAACAACACCTTCCAAGGGTTCAGCAGGATACCAAAGTTTTGTGGGGAGAATCATAACGTGCAGTCAAAGTCAAAATTCATTAAAATCACAAGGATTACTTTGAAACGGCGATTTTATCAACTGCCTGTTCCCCGCGACCATGCCAGGAAAGAAAGGCAAGAAAAGGTTGGTTATTCTTTTTAATAAAGTTGGAGCATTTTCAATCCCAAGTGTTTTTATTATATAAATCCGATATTTTATAGTATGAATTTTTATAATGTTTTTGTTTTATTATACATTTTTAACATTTGTTAATTTTCAATTTTTGTATATATTTTAGGAGTTTTTTATAAAAGCTTGGCAAAATCTTTTAAACTTATCTATAACTTTATGGAGTGGCAACAGCGTGTTTTTTTATTTTTTTAGTATAACATTGTGATTATCGCTATTATATTAAACATATTAATATTTTTGTGTATTTTCATAGATGCATTGCAGGGAATGTCATTATATTTGTTCTTAAAACTTTTGGCGAAATGATTGTCTGTGGCTTATATTATAAAGTGCTCAAACAGCCCTTTTCTGCAGCATAAAACTTAGCACAGCACTTCTGTTTTTTTACCATTAAAATCTTGTTTCTCCGTTTTTTGTTTTTGTTTTTGTGTAGGCTGCAGCATGTTTATGGTGTTTAAACGGGTGTTCATAGAACTAGTGTTCTTTTCAAATTGTGATTATCGATCCTCGTGGATAGCCCGACTTGTGGTGAACTACCACAACTTGCGTTAACATTGTACAGTCAAGAATGGTGATAACCTAATCCTTCGGATAGCCTACTTGTTAAATTGAATTATATGTACTAACTTACGTTTAACAAAACAATAGGAAAGTATTATTATAAGATAGTGTTGTCTTAAGAACTTACTTTTTGCATTCTTTTTTCATTCTTTAATTAATGCTCTTTTTTTTTTGAGAATAAATGAGTTCACTTTGTTCGATTGGCACCATACCATAGCTGAACGAAGGATCATCAAAAAAAAACAAGCCGAGTTTGTTGTCTGATTCTTATAAGTTTGGTCGCGAGCAAGGAATCGGAGTAAATCACTTTAAACTTTTCAATTCAAGAAGTTTATTCAATTAATCAGTAGGTATATACAAAAAATACAGATAAAACAGCTAGCTATCTAAAGACCGTTGCAAACGATCTATACATAGCTCAACTAATCCAGATCACTAGCAGGCGGAAGCGTTCCCAAAATACTGGCCGCATTGCCACGCTGAATGGCAATGCTAATGCGTTGACCCAGATTACACGTTACAAGAGAGCCAGCTCTCTTGTAACGCGTCGCTTCGACTAGTCTCCCTGAAAGAACTTTGAAAACGCGGAGGGTCCCGGTTCCCCACGGACCTGGAGTCTCAACCCCAAAAGGCTCAAATAATAAGCTCTGTCGAGACTTCTATATTTGCGCCCCTTGAGATCCTCGGCTGAATCAGCCGCTGCACCGGCTCTAACTGATGTCCCCGACAGATGAGATGGTGCTAGGGTATCTACGCATGTGGCGTCCCATACCAAAGGCCTTCCCTTCTCCCCAGGGACAAGGGTCATGCCGTCAGGCCGCTTATCATCGTCACGTAGTAGACCATTCGGTTTGAGAACAGCTGGAATGTTGACGCTGGTAAAAGCCCGGCGTATGATATCATTAAGACTAGCATGGCGAGACATCCTACCGGCGGTTCTGGTACACGATAATCCGTGGTGACCAAGCTGTTCGACCGCCGAATTAATTTTAAAATTTATCTAATCCAAACTCAATGTTTGGTATTTGGATGATGAAACCTTAGTTGGCGACGTGGACACGGATTTTGGCGATCTAAAACTCATAATTCATGAATTAAGGCAAATTGGTTTAGAATTATTTTTTTCATATTGCGAATATTTGTTTCCAACACTTTTTTAGAATTCAGAAATTGATATGTTTAATATTTAAGATTACATTACCGTGGTAGACAAATGTTCACTTCGTTTAGATGCCAACATAATTAATAACACCCTCTTGTCGATTTTGAATATAGATTTGGTAGGGTATGGTCGCAGGCCGCTCTGCCCGTCAAATTAGGAGGCTTAGGAATTTGCAAAATTTGAAGTTTAGTTAAAATGTACTAATAAGTAATTTATTTATTTCCAAAAATAGAGCTCGTAAAAAGTTACGTTGGTAACTAAAAAATAAATGGTTATTTTTTTTTAACTGATCAAAATTTCAATCTTATTTGTAAATAAAGTCGGAAGAAGCGCTGTTTGGTTGCTTTATCCGTGAAATTGTTTAGTTTTGTCTCAAATAATTATTATGTTTTTTTTTTACAATCTGACAAGGCCTATGTACGCTAAAGAACTTGTGTATCAAATAACAAAATCAAGTGTTCCCTGTGTTCCGAAGGTGAATAAATTATATGACTATGACTAAAAGTTTGTACAACAAATACAAACTTATCAGAAGATTTAAAACAAAGTGCACAAGACGTGCACAGACTATAAAATAAAGTAAGTATGTACATCGCTGATCGCTTAAGTTTTTTTTTACTTCTAGGACTAACTTTTGCTACTTTGAACTAGATATTTCCTGAGCGAGGTCTTAAAATAAAAATGGTGTTGGAAATAAACAAGAGATTTTTGGAACCAATTACATCAATCATATTATGGGTGCTATGAAAAAATCTTCCATTTTACATGTAGGTTACCTACTAGGATGTGCTCCAAATATGTAATCTTATATTTTACTTTTTAATTTTAGTTTTATGAAAACACGTCTGTATACCGACTTTTATCTAGATATATTTTAATTGACTGAGAACTTGCAGTCAGGTCTACGTTTCTATATTTTGTGGTACTCTTTTTCGGAGTTATGTATGAATAATGACTTGATACGTTTATTAAGTATGAAAAATTAATATTTAAGAATAGATAGGATATCCATCCTATCTATTATTATCCAATATATAGGTAAATAAAAAGATAGACGAGGTGAACATTGACAAAACATGTATATATTAAGCGAGTGTGAAAGAGATAGTAGAGAGGAGAAGAGCAAGGCGAACGCGCTCCAACCAAATTGGAGACGTTCTAGAGAAAGGACACGTCAAGAGTAATCCTAAACAGACGAGCATGCATGAAGATTGTCTTGAAAATAATTCACAGAAAAATGTTTGAGTTCCATTCAGTTGGAATTGAGATCAACAATGCGGGTCTTAACAGTGAATGGCAGAAATGAATCGCTCTCAGTTAAGAATAGCTTTGCACTTTGTACCAGTTTACTGCCCAATAATTCTGTCGAATTGATTCTTGAGATGTATCTGCATTTGAAATAAAACCGACCAAGTTCCGTCTCGTACCATTATGGTAGGGTTCTGTACATAAGACCAGATATAATAAGTCTACTCCCCAAAATTAAAACGACAAAAAACTAAATAACGAACGTTCAGATCGATTTGCATCGAAAAAATAGATTTATTCAGACTAAGTCATAATTTCATATAAAGGGTTTGCACAAATACAATTATGAACATTCATTAAAGTTAACATAATTGTTTGAGTGGTTGATAGAGTGCCTATTACTCTATCATCATCATCAACAACAACATCCTGTAAAAATACCCACGATTTCGACACGGTTAAGTTAAGTACTAGGTAGTGTATTTAAGCTTAATAATTAGCTTAGTACATACTTTGCCTAAAATTTGGTAGATAGAAATAAATTTAATGCTTGAAAACTACTAATAGAATGCTACATATTTGTCGTGCACAGTACCTAATTTATGACCTAATTTATAAAATATAATTATTCTAGATACGTGAGTCATACGACGGACGACGTATCAGCTCGTAGGTAGGTAGTATAAATGTTTGAGACACCTAAGTGCGCAATTATTAGATAGGTACCATATATACTTCAACATATCGACTTCATTTAATCAAGTTACTTTGTCGAATCATGATATTGTGTTATTCAATGCTAAGATTAGCTAGCGGCAGCTTACATTTCAAAACCACATTGTATGTATTTACAGTCTAAAGCGAGCAGAACATCTACGGAGCAGACGCATAAATTCCAATCGTTTACTGTCTTTTTAATATGCTATCCTTATTAGTGTATCAAAGTAGCGAGTTCTCGTATCGCATGGAAAATGGTAAGTAAGTATGCCATTTAATAACATCTAGGTGTGCTGCTGTGCACACCTGCATCTCATCGCGATCAGGTTCGGCATACACTGGCGAGTTAGCGAGTCACTTTAGCCACGCGCAATTCACAGCAAAACGCGTACGTTACAACTCGGTCTAATTGGTTTGGGTGGAGCTTGCATTCCACTACACTATAACAATTACTAACTGCTTGGAATGTAGTGAAACTAGACAATATTTGCAAAATTAAAACGCATAACTAGATCACTGAGATTGAACTGCGTCGCGATAACGTGCTATCGCGCTCTGATGTGTTTTATAGATTTTTATTTTTTATAATTATAAAAGCTATATTCTATCAATTTTGGGGTTGTGCGACTTTTATTATACTACTCTAAATCCAAGCAAAAATATGAGCTATGGACATGAGAGCGAAATCTTTATTATAATAAAACTGTAACAGGTAAACAATTTTTTTGACGGAACTCTTTCATCGATACTGAAGCCAAAAATGTTATATTTATTATGTGAACCGTGAAATAACTCTCTACCTGAGTTACTGTCTTCTGAGAAATACAAACTTGGAGTTTCCAAATTCAAAGTAAAAAGCTAATCTCTTGGTAAGAGTGCTTCACCGCAGACTACAGCGTTGCTTAATTAGAGACAAACTGTGGTCTTATGCGAACAAGTAGTCTGCAGGGATGACAATCGCGAACGAAGTCACGGGTACAGCTAGTACTAAATAATAATGAATTTACCATGTTTTTAATGATAAACTAACTGTTCACCACTAACTGAGATCACGCGTTCTATTATTACCAGACTACAGAATAGGAGGGCTATGAGTTTAGTAATAGCAATTTTCTGGGTCTGGGTGTATATTATGTATAAGATTCTGCCCACGGCTTCTCCGCGTGGTGCCCGGAGAAAAAGTATCCTATGTGTTATTCTGATGTATAAGCTATATTACTGTAAAATTTCATCAAACTCCGTTCCGTAGTTTTTGCGTGAAAGAGTAACGAACATCCATCCTCACAAACTTACGCGTTTATAATAGTAGTAGGATTTACAAAAAGTATTTAAGTAGTATATCAATCATGTAGTTCCCATAATACAAGCTCTGCTTAGTTTAGTGTTAGATGATGCTGTGTGAAAAATTTCCAGCATTATTTATTTATTTAATTTTATTCAAACATAAGGTAATCTTGCCGGATAATTTCGCGTTTTGTACTAATAATAAAACTAAAAGGTCTAAAACAAAATTATTAAATGTATCGCATTATATATTTATTTATTTCTTAGGACCAAATTCCAAAATTCCTCTACCGATTAAACTCATATTAATATAAAATACCGAGGAAGTCAAGATTGAATAAACGGTTCGGCAGTTATCGTCGGGCAAGCCAACAAACACACATACAACCGGAATGTCCAAGTAGACTCATTGATCTTAGCTTTCTTCGCTCGCTCCACCAATAATTGGACCGTATTGTTTGCGATAACGAGACAACTGAGTCATAAAGGCTTATGGAGAACGATGAAAGGTTCGCTTCGTTTTAATTTGCACGAGAAGGAAAAGCGGCTTTGAGTAAAACTGCTTTACCTGCCTGGTAGTCTATTTTCTACCCATGTTTTCTACCTACAAGCTAGAAACAGTAATATTTCTTACATATTCTACCCGAAAGGTTTAAAGTCTGAATTAATGATTCATTAAAATCACAAGGATCACTTCGAAACGTCGACTGTATCTACTGCCTGTTCAGGAGGCGCGATCAAGATAATAAAAAAAAACAACCCTGTTTATTATTTTTAAAAGTCTTTTTACAAAACAATAGGTACCTACATTTTTTATGGAGTTGGAGCATTTTTAATCCCAAGAGTTTTAATCATAAATCTAAATAATCCGATATTATATAGTATGCTTTTTTTTTAAGTATTTGTTAAATTACGTGTTTAAATATTGTAATTTTTTGTGTATCTCTTGGTAGTTTGTTATACACCTTGCCCTTTAAACGATTTACTAATTTTATGGAGTCTACAAATGGCAACAGCGAGTTTATCTTTATGTATTAAAAAAGTGATTATCGCTATTTTCTTAAAGTAATTAATATTTTTGTGTAAGTTTACTAGTTTAATACACATATCTGTAACCTGTAAAGTAACAGATTTTGTGTTTTTTGTGTATAAATCCTAGCTTACATAATAAATCTTAGCTTTCTAGGACTTCGGGAAGTATCCTAGAGGTTTTAATAGATGAGTGAGTGAATGAGTGAGTCAGTAAAAAAATCGATATATTTTAGATATTAATAAATGCTAGACAATCAACAATATACATCATCATCATCACATCTTTGTCTACAACTTATCCTGATTTTGGCTCCTCAGTATTATCCATGCCGAAGATGTGAGGGTTTGAAAATAAGACGAAACACTTCGAGGAAAGGTAGGTAGTGCCTTGCTTTTTGCGAAAACTTAGCGAGTATAATATAGAATATTTATTACTACTTTTAGGTTGTGAGTAAAAAAATTTACTACCATAAATTATGTATGTATCTATCTTTGCCCAGTATTACAGGATGTACCTACGGTTAGTTATGACCGTTATTGTTTATTACTAACTAGACGTAGATAATTGAAGGGTGATGATTGTACACACGAATTGGGATTCAGACCAATACATCGTACATAGGTTGTATCTTGTTGTACTGTAAAATGTTGCATAAGAGTTAACGAGTATCTATAGGCTGGGCCGTATACACCAAGGCAGCAAGCTAGCAAGTAACTAGCAGTTAGACCCCAACTGAGATCTCGTGGCAGTTCATCGTATTTTTATTGCGAGCCACAGGCAATGGGCTGTTAGGTACACGTTATTAAAATATCCACTGTTTTTTATCTAAGTACGGTGTACAAATAAGTTACACATTACAAATCAAGAGTATGTACTAGTCGTAAAACACAACAAAAACGGTAGTGACTTTATCCTAGCTGCGTTTTTAAGCATGTGAAATTTGAAAGCACAACTAGGATTGAGAAAACGGACATCTAGCTTCTAACTCTTATATACTGATGTACCGTTATAGCGTTTTTGTAACTACATTTTCCCTGTCAATCAATACTCCAATTGACTCTGCAATGACTTTTTAACTCACAAAGCAGCTCTGCTTTGTGAGCTTGTGAGTTTAAGACGTGCGACTGTGCGGCTACTAAAATAAACATTAATTTACAAAAATAATAATACAAATTTTATGTATGATACTATGCAAAATTTATACATAATAAATAATTGAACCAAGATACTGAATAGATAGCTCAAGTGATCCAGGTTCACTGCCAGACTGAAGCGTCCCCGAAATGCTGTATTGCCAATGCTAATGCGTTTGAGAATTACAACTAACTTTTACGAACGATTACAATCCATATTAATTATTGAAAGCTTGTAAGTTAAGCAGCTAGAGGTAGTAGTTCCTTGTAGAAGTAGAAGTGCTCGTCCGGGAAAGTACTGCCACCTATCTCTGCTCGCATTGATGTGTTCCAATTTGAAGGGTATGGGTGCCGGTGAAATCACAGGCTTGTCACCCATTATGTCTCAGGGTCGGCAAACGCGTGATTGATACCTCTGGTGTTGCAAGCTTTACGGTTAACCGCATACCGGTAGGTTGCGAATTTGGATTCTAAAATTTTATGGTCTCTTTTGTTTTTTTTATTGCTACTCATTCGGCCAAGTCGCTTTTCACTCACCGTACTGATGAGAGCGCAAGTAGTGAGCTGTGAGTCTCAGTACTCCCGTCTTGTCGATCTTACGGCTGGCGGCCAACACCGGCGGCACCATAGAAGCCAGCTCCGCTATGGAACTGTTGAGTTTGTCGCGTCTCTGCTTCTCCGCTCTGTTGCGGATTTCTCTGGGGTTTTCCCTGAAACAAAGAATGGGAATAATGCTTCAGGCAATGTTCAGATGATGAAAATTGTTTAGTGAAGTCAAGGGATGGTCAACCAGATGGCAGCCCGTGCGATCTTCTGATCATGAGAATAAGGAACTAGTTGTGTTTATCGACACCGCGCGAAAAGTTCAGGGACGAAAAAATTAACTAAAAAGTAATTCATTTGAACTATGCAATAATTACTTTTGTATAGTTATGTTTAAAATAAATATTCTCTATTCAATTATTTTATAAAGCTCACTAAGATTTTCTCTTTATTCTACACTGTCATCACAAGGGTCGGTTGAAAAAGTTTTTTTTTTTTTTATATCCAGGCGGGGCTCGGACCCGCGACCTCCCGCTTGGTAACAGGGGGCTGTACATTTACACAATAAGACACCCAGAACTATAATTAAAAGTAGGAACAATTCTATAAACTCAATGGTCATTAGATAGTTAGCTGTTTCATCTGTATTTTTTGTATATACCTACTTGTACATAGTTGTATGAATGAATGTATTATCTGAAACTATAAATAAGGATATAGGTGTATAATAGGTTGGGGAAAAAGTTTCTTCGCATTTTTTAAGAAAATTCAAAACATTTTTTAATATAGTTTATTTACATTTAACTAAAGTATGTAGGTACCATTTTGTTCGATAACTTTTTGCCATTTTGTAGGCAGGGACATGATCCCATTGCTATAAAAACTTTGGGGCTTCTGTTCAAAATACCGCGACAAGTGGTTTTGGCAGTCCTCTCGTGATGTTAACCTGACACTGCCTAAAGAATTCTGAAGAGACCGAAACAGGTGGAAATCTGAAGGTGCAAGGTCAGGACTATACGGCGGATGCATTAACACATCCCAGCCAAACTCTCTTAATTTTTGCTGAGTGGCTAAAGATGTGTGAGGTCTAGCGTTATCATGATGAAAAACCACACCCCTTCTGTTGATTAACTCCGGCCGCTTTCTCTCAACTTCTTGTTTTAATCTCATCAGTTGTTCGCAGTAGAGTTCAGAATCGATGGTCCTGCCTGGTGGTAACAGCTCATAATGAATAATGCCCTTCCAATCCCACCACACACACAGCATCACCTTGTTGCGAGTTAACCCGGGTTTCGCCACAGTCTGTGAAGCCTGACCGGCCTTTGACCACGACCTTTTTCGCACGTTCTTGTCGTACGTGATCCACTTTTCATCACCAGTTATCAGCTTCTTCAAAAATGGTTCGGTTTCATTACGTCGTAATAAAGAATCACAAATGAGAACACGGTTCATTAGGTTTCTTTCAGTGAGCTCGTGAGGTACCCAAATATCGAGCTTTTTTGTGTACCCAGTTTTTTTCAAATGCGCCAAAACTGTTTTGTGGTCAATTCCCAGTTCTTCAGCTACGTCGTAACTACTGATATGCCGATCTTGCTCCACTTTTTCAAAAATGGCATCCATTTTATCCGTAATAGGGCGACCAGAGCGACGTGCATCTTTGACATCAAAATTTCCGGATTGAAAACGCTTAAACCAAATTTGTGCTACTCTCACAGACACTGCACTAGGTCCATAAACATCGCAAATTTTTTTCGCGGCTTGCATTGCATTTTTACCTTTTTTGTAGTAAAATTTTAAAATGTATCGAATTTCTTCATTAGATTCACTCATCTTGACAGTACGAAAAACAAATAAAAATCACACATTTTCCTAATTTGAATTTGGAATTATCTTCTTTAAAATTTAAACTTTTAATGATACCAAAACCAGCCAGATACAAATAGTATAGCCAAAGAGATTTTATTACAAGTTCATACATACAATAATGCGAAAAGACTTTTTCCCCAACCTAATATATAATACACTTAAACCAAATGTAGATAGATAAACTCTTTATTGTGCATAACACCAATTTACAGAGCAAAACACAGAAACATAATAGAATAACATAAAACAAAAGAAACGCACAATGGGCGGTCTTATCGCTGAACGCGATTTCTTCCAGACAACCTTAGGATGGAGAGAGCTATTTAAAAGAATGACGGTGTTATTGCCGAAACAGTTAAAGTAAGACTAACAAAAGATATAAAAACAGAAGGAATAAAATAAATTACACAATTCATACCTAGTACTAAACTGCCATCTAGAATAACAATTCTGGAGCATTATATTATGATTTTAAACAAAAATATGTTAGCCTAGTGGGCGATACCCCGACTTCTGATCCGGAGGTCGTGGGTTCGAACCCTGGTCGTGCACCAATGGATTTTTCCACTCGAAAAATTTAAAAATTTATTAACCCGTGCTCAAAATGGTGAATGAAAACATCGTGAGGAAACCGACATGCCCTAGAACCAAAAATACGAAGACAAGTGCCTTCAGTTAGTGTTCCAATAAGCGGCGATGGGCTTGTAACCCGTCACAAGGAAAGCTTACAACTTGCAAAACGCAGGCATGTACCAAATGTAATATTTGGACGTGCATCTGACTACCCCCTACTTGGTGTCCTCAAAGATCTACTCACTGAGTATGTATCTGAGGATGTCCACAATGGGGAAGACAGTCGTGAGCGTGTTTGTTTTTTTTTTATAAACAAGTATCTTCTATGTAAAACACTTCTTTATGAAGGAAGTGCACTTTAGCGTATAGAATTCATAAAGCACGTCGGATTCGACTACCACTAGCTGCTGCTAGTTTTATATTATCATTATTTTAGTATTTATCAATATTTTATGTGGCTTATTTATTTTGATTTGATTTTAATTATTGATCAAATATGTGTGATGGAATACACTTGTTAGATTTTAAAACTTAACCTATTTTTATTTGTTAAACTGCCGAGAAAAGTACACTTTAAGCTCAGGCAAAAACTACCGTTTAGTGTGTTTAAATAGTTAAAACTGGTATTGAAAAAAAGTGTAGAGATTGCAAATCTTTGATTTTTGTATAATTAGCCGTTAAAAATGATTGGAAAGTTTTGATACTCGAATAGTTTTTGGAATTTATAATCATTTATTTACAGTACCACTATGCGGATAAGACGCATCCACTGAATTGGCACTGTCCGCGCATTAAGATGGAGCTGCCGAGTGACAAAATGCTATGCAAATAAGAATAAATATAGCAGGAGTTTTTGTTACATTTTAACTTAGATACGATTTTAAAGTTTCATTTTGCTTTTCACAACCTAAAATAGCAATATTTCATAATCTCTAACTAGATAGTTAGATTTTAGAGTCAGATATGTCGAGTACTTGGCCGAAAACAAAGTATCAAGAATTTTTACCCAATTACCATTATCAATTTCGTAATTACCATGAGATTCTGGTAGACCACTCTAGAATTCATTATATTTATAGAATAACTAGCTGTGACACGGCCACCCTCAGCCCCCAACCCACCGCGTCCAGTCGCCCAGCCTCGCTATTACTTCTTTTGCTCGGCTCCTAAGGGTCGTGATGTAAAATAGCCTATAGCTTTCCTCAAGAATTGGGCAATCTTATAAAAAAAAATTCATCAAATCCGACTGGTAGTTTCAAATATTAGCGCGTTCAAATACAAAAAACTCTTCAGCTTTATTTTTAGTAAGTATATAGAGAATAGATAGATTAGGACGACTGTTTCTTATAGGCACTTATAGATTCCAAAGTGTGATGGTGACCACGGCTAATGATATAACCGTTGGACGATTATCTTGGAACGATCATATCTTAAAGGTTGCGGAAAGTAGATGGATGAAGGTTGTATACGATCTTACGTCATGGCACTATTTAAAGGTGTCATATAATGTCCAGCAGTGGACTGCTGCTGCTGTTGATGATGATACATTGCATCTTTTACCAACTCTAATTAAAGCTTTATGCATTTTTAAAGCCATCTTCCTAGAAAATGTTTGTTGCATAAACTTTTATAGGGGGAACTCCTCAACAAAATGTTCTAAGTGAAGTTTTAAAACGTTCGTAACAAGAGGGCTAGCAGAATGTGAGGATACCTAATTACTTTGTTAGCAGGGGATTTGATAGATTGGTTTCTGTACGCTAGCACGGTTAATTCCGTGCTGAACATGTTTGATTAATGCCATATCCACGCGCTTGTAAGGAGAGCTGTTGATGGAGCATTGTATCTGAAGCATCGTAAAAAATAAGCTTCGTCCCACGTGTGCATACTGACTTGTAAATTGCTTCTTCTAAACGCAATATTGTGAACACAAGTGGATGAGTGTGAAGTTATGACACTCTTTGGGGGAGGCCTATGTTATACAAATTATTGCAGACTCATGATGATAGGATTCTGTCACTAGCGGAACGCCCGCGAAATATTACATTTTCGCTGCAGTTACAAAGAATGTGTCGTTTCATATTAAACAGAAGAAAACAAAACGTTTTTTTAATCTTTATAAGGAATAAGATTAAGTCTGTTTGAAAAAAAAAATGCTCCAATTTAACGTTATCGATAGATAATTGTCTGTAATTATAAGTTAGTACATAATCTTATGTAAACAAGACTATTCAATGGTAATACCAACGATTACAATAATGCATTACTATTTACTAGAGGTGATTATTTAACCGTTAATTAACTGAGCACTGCTTCGTTTTTTTCTAATGTGTCAATTCAACAGAAGACAACAAACACTCTTTAGCTAAACAAATGTTTGAAATAAATATAAGTAGGCCTGTAATGCTTCTTCTTATCATAGACAAATACCACTTTCTGTTGACGTTAACGCCTGCGGAAAGATTGAATTGTATGGAAATGACATCAGCTGTGGAAATGTCACGTGACTGCTGCCAAGTTTTACCATGACCGTTTTGCGTTAGAGTGAAAGGAAAACTAAGCGCGGGGTATTTGTTTAGATGCCCTGTAATCTTTAATCTGCCCTGTAATATGTAGGGGGTATGAATCAAATAACAAATGCCTTAACCCGGCTGACGCTGGCAAGTGCTTCCGAATTTAGAGGATACCAGTTTTTTTAAAGTGATTTTTGCGTTTTTATAACGTCTTGTAATAAGGTTGCATACTTTGGTCATACACATCTTAATCGGTTACAGTTATATTTAAGAATAAAGCTGTCCAAGACGTTTCCGGACACACTATGTTCTGGTTTCGAAGTTCTCAAATATAACAGTCACGCCAAAACATTAGACGGTATCCACAAGCAAAACGAGCCCAGAGCAATCTGTATTTTAAGGTTTCAATTAAAAATGAGAGGAAAAATTTAACAACTAACCAAATAAGTCCACAATTTCACCAACTATCGAATAAAAAGATTATAAAATAAGATTAAGTAAAAATACCAAGTTCTTGGTTTCGTTTTTTGGAATTAATTGTTTATCAACGAATTCAAATGTGAGCCTGCTTGAAAAATTATATTCTTACATTTTACTGCAATCAACTTATTTACTGCAATATTAAATGCATTGATGTTTAGTTATCTCTAGCTGCCATTGAAGGCTTTCATATGCTTCGAAAAATACAAAAAAAATAGATATTATATAAAGAGACATTACATTAAGCAGTATAAAACATATTGGATGATAAACAATGGATTCGTGAATAGGATGAACCACGAACCTATAGTACTTAAATTCAAAATGCGAATTGTATGGATAGATGTTTAAGTAATTTCATTAAGTATATTTCGCGACCCCATGGAATACCAGTACCCATAACTTAAATTGTGTAAAGTTAATTGCTAAGTAACATACTCAAACAGGCTCTCGTTCTAAATGCACCCTAAGGTACTATCTAGTGAACGCAAATATTATAAGGGAATGGTTCGTGAAGCGATTGAAATCAAGGAGTACCCAAATGGAAATCGTAAAGAATTCTGGAATTCTGTGAACAGCAGATTTTCACGTTGCGATGCGATATTGCAATTATCTGTTACAAACTTATTCAAGCTCCACGGATCGTGCACTAGGGCCGCCGGTAGGATCTCTTACCACGCTAGCCTTAATGATATCATACGCCGGGCTTTTAACAGCGTCAACGTTCCAGCTGTTCTCGAACCGAATGGTCTACTACGTGACTATGGTGAGTGGCTTGACGACATGACCCTTGTCCCTTGGGAGAGAAGAAGACCTTTGATATGGGACGCAACTTGCGCCATCTCATCTTTCGGGGACATCAGTTAGAGTCGGTGCAGCGGCTGATTCAGCCGAGGATCTCAAGAGGCGCAAATATAGAAGTCTCGACAGAGCTTACTTATTTGAACCTTTTGGGGTTGAGACTCTGGGTCTGTGGGGAACCGGGGCCCTTCACATTTTCAAAATTCTTTCATGTCTACTGGTCGATGCGACTCGTGTCGAACTAGCTCTTATCTGGTCAACGCATAAGCATTGCCATTTAGCATTGCAATTCAGGCAATATTTTGGAACGCTAGTTATTTGGATCAGTTGAGCTATCTATAGATCGTTTGCAACGGTCTTTAGATAGCTAGCTGTTTCATCTGTATTTTTGTATATACCTACTTGTACGTAGTTGTATGAGTAAATGTAAGTAGTATGTGTCAAAATGGACTTATCTGAAATTGAAGATGAAAGGGTTTCGGCTACTGCCTTTATTTCTCGACGATATCCTCTGTGACCACGGCTGGTGCAACACAGTCGAAACGTCGGGAAAATAAACGCGATTAAGACTGGTATAAAACTTATAATTAAAGGTAAATCAACCCTTATCAAAATAAAAATGAGTGTATTTTTTTCCATGTGACTTGGCTATCGGCTGTAATAACACTGTAATGGCTACTGAGAGGTGTGCTATATTTAAAACTTGGCATGACTTTCTGCGATGCACTCTACGTAATTTGTAACTATAATGTACCTACACTTTTACCTATCACACAACACAGCCGGCGGCATTAGTTCAGTAAAAGACTTGCATTTATGCCCAAAGAAATGGAGGCTGTCCCATGACGCGAGGCTGTCCATAGATAGGCGACGATTTTTGAGGTAGTAGACCACTTTATGAAAGAGCTCGTCTGAGTAAGTACTATTCCATTTCTGCCGCCAACCAGTAATACTCGCATTGCTATGTTCCGATTTGGATAAAAATATGCCTGAGACTTTTCACCCGTAATGTATCAGGCAAAGCGTGAGTGTTGCCTCTGTTGCAAGCGGCGAAAGCCGCTTATTAAAAGGCGGGCCCGTTATGTATGTTTGCTATTATAATTGTTAAAAAAAAACACTAAGTGCACGGTCTAATGTTGAATACGCACGGACCGCGAGAAATGCCGTACACAATGAGAGGTGCCCAGCAATGAGATATAATGGGTTGCAGATGATGACGACGACATGGTTGTCATTCAAGTATTGGAACGCAATAAATTATATAGGTAGGTTACATACAATGTCGAACAGAAAACATAGTCATGACATGTCATGCCCACTGGCATGAGACGTGAATTTTCAGCCCAAGTCTTTGTCGTTTATATGGGTAGTGTTTGTTGAATTTGGTGAATGTTATATAATAATTTTGACGTAAAATTGAAACCGCATTCAAAAGTTAATTACACTTATTATTACACTTAACCACCCAAAATAACCAAATAAATAATGATTATGATTTCTAAACATATGTATTATTTGGTGCGCAATAAAGTATTTTCTTTCTTCTATGTAACACTTCTATCTACTCATATATATATTTGACCATCATACAATAATTGTAATATTCGTCTATCGGTACGTAGGTAACGTACCGTCTCGATAATATGTATACATATAAAATAATTTTACATAAAATATAGTAATTTTAACAAAGATGGGAATATAATTTATAGGTTTCGCTGTCTGAAATATTTTTAAGTATCATTTTTAATCCACTTTTTTTTAAATTAGATACCTTATGATATTTATGTTAGAACTTATACAGTGTGTTGCGAAAGCAGAGCTGTAGAAGACCCCTTAGCTCATCTAACTACACTTAGCGGCACAATTACCCGCCCACCCTTTTTAAAGTGGCAAATTATGATGCTATCGCAGTTGTAAGTTATTGGGCATAAATAAGTCAAGTGTGAAAGAAATGTAGTGACGAAAAAGTTACAAACTACCCACTTAACTTTGTTTTTTATACGCATAAGTTGTGAATAGGATAAATATCGAACTTCGTCTCATTATCGTTATCGTTGCCATACTGCTTACATTGCTTCAGTGGCATTAAAAGTAAACAATTTGAGTTTGTTTTGGTTTCGTAACTTAAAGCTAGTGTTTGGATATCACAAAAATGCCATTTGATGCTAATTCAGTGGAATGAGCCGTCGCTCTTATCGACGAAGGGTTTAGTCAGCGTTACGTGGCGCGGAAGCTTGACACCAAGCTTCCGCACCAAGTACGTACCACCTTAAGGGATGCAGTGAAACGGTTTCGGGAAACTGGCTCTTATGAGCGAAGACCAGGACAGGGCCGAAAAAGATGCACCTCCGCTCGTGACGACCGATTTCGTGTGACCAATGTTCTAAGAAATCGGTTCACTACAGCTGTTGAGGCACGAAACCAACTTGGTGAGGTTCGCAATTTTCAAGTGAGTGAAAGAACAGTGAGAAGAAGACTAGGAGAGAATGCCCTTGGAGCTTTTCAACCATCTCGAGTGCCACAATTACTCGTAGGCCACGGGAGAGAAAGACTTCGTTTTTCCCGAGAGCACGCCGAATGGAATATGGAACAATGGAAGAATGTTCCGTTTAATGACAAGACAGAGACAAGAATATGCTTGCACGATCCTGATGGTCGCCAGCGTGTTTACAGACGCAAGAATGAAAGGTTTGCACCATGTACTGTTGTGGAAACAGTAGGTTACCAAGGTGGCTCTATCATGATATGGGGCGGCATTACTTACGAAGCACGCACCGACTTAGTTATCTTCGAAAGAGGTGGAATAAATGCTCAGATGTATGTAACAGAAGTGTTGGAACCTCATGTAATGCCATTTGCTCCATTTATTGGCGAAGATTTTTTATTAGGATGCAGGACAACGCGCGACCCCACGTTGCTAGAGTTGTTACCGCGTACCTGGATACCGTCGGCATTCGAAAATTACCATGGCCATCCCGGAGTCCAGATTTAAATCCTATTGAACACATATGGGACAATTTAAAAAGACGTGTTCGAAGCCGCATACCAGCTCCAACCACCATAGATGAATTAAAACAATTCGTGATTGAGAAGTGGCAGAACATTCCACAACAACAGATCAAAGATGTCATCGACAGCATGCCAAACCGTTTGATGGAAGTCATGAGGGCTAGAGGTGGAAATACGCACTATTAGAATTCATTTATTCAGCAGATTTTTTTTATTTTTAAGCCATTTCATCACATTTGTTAATTTACGGTCAAAGTGTTTTTCAGACTTTTTAATATATAAACGTAATAATTAAAAACAATATAATCTTTCATTTCACTTCAAAATACCTACGTTATAAAATAACATTCAAAAGTATTGTCAAAAATTTTTTTTTTAAACAAAATCGTAAAAAATCAAGGTTGGCTGTTAATTGTGCCGCTGAGTGTAACTAAGTTGTGTCTACGATTTTGAATTGCTTGCGAGCAATGTTTATAGTAAGTGTAAAGTTCAGCTCTGTTAAAATTTTGTTTTTGTAATCAACAAAATAAAGTGTATTTTGCTAACAGTACCGAACGGTATTAATTTATATCACGCCTCTCCCTTCCTAAATTATCCTTGAAAATTATTGGCAGCAATATTTTATATATTTTTTTTAAGTTTTAAGCTCTTAATTTGATCTAAGTAAAGTTTCTACGTTTCCTAAATTCCTTTAGGTTTCTTTATGAGTAGTCTAATATAAGTAAGCATAAAGAAAAAGTAACTTGCTGTGACTAAAACATCCCTATTAATATTATAAATGCGAATGTTTATATGTTCGCTGCTAATGAATCGATATCGATTAAATTTGGAATAGGTATAGTCCTTTACTTTTATCCATAACATTTTAAATATTAATAGAATATTTTTATTGATTAGGATTTGCAGGTATCGCATTTCATTTCATTCCATAGCCCAGCATGAATTCCACTAACATTTGCTCTCCCAATAACTCAATGTTTTCGCACATTAGAGGGGCGCACTAAAAATTTCCGGAATATTTAAGAAAAAGTACTATGAATAGTAAAAAAATAATGTGCTTTGTTTTTCAAAATATTATCCGTTAGCGTTAATTCAATTTTTCATACAAATAAAATTAGTTTGAAAACATTTATGCCAATCCTCCACGCTCTTCGTCAGTCTCTTATGGTGCTGAAAATCATTGACCGCGTATTTGGTTCTTAATTTTTGGAAACAGATAGAAGTCACAAGGTGTCAGGTCAGGACTGTATGTAGGATGGATCATAAGTTCTACGTTTTTCACCTTCAAAAATCGTTTGTCTTTCTGGCCGTGTGAGCCGGCTGAATTGTCATGGTGCAACATGATACGGCATTAACGGTTATTTTTACGCAGTTTGTCAATAACTTTGAACAAAACAAATCATCCAAAGATTATCCAAGCAAAAGTAGTCACGTGTCCAGTTTTATTAAAAAAGTAGCTGTTGCAAGCGGTTCTAGCACGCGTGGAGTCGTGTTAAAAAAACATACAACCAACACACTTCAACCCCTTATTGCCCTCCCTTTAAATAACAAAATCCATAAACCCTGAAACACATCATGATATATTTATGTTCAGTTTTATGTTTCTAACTTCAAAGAACAAAGTTCACTCCCCATTTCACCCTTTAAAATGGATATTTCCAAAAATCATTTCTTAGTACATGCTTACGTTATAAAATAAACATATGTTCCTAGTTTTCTAGTTTTAGTAGTTTTGGCTGTATTGATAGATCAGTCAGTCAGGACAAATGATTTTATAAGTATAGATAGAAGAAGCAATCAACCGCTTAACGGCATTTTTCACGCGCGCCACTTTGTTTGGTTTCGGGTCATCTTGAAGGACCCAAACAGTCGAGGCTGCTTTGTTTTGGGGTCGTCACTATAAATCCAAGTTTCTTCACTTGTTACTATGCCCCAGACCATTGAATTTGATAAGCAGGGCATTGCAGTAAGTGTCGCGGTCCGATTTTGAGCCTCAGTCAAACTATAAGGAAACAATCGCGAGTACAGCTTTTACACACTCAAATGTTTGTGTAAGATTAATTGTCTCTGACTCATGCCTATGCCTAAGGATACCCGAATCTAATGTTAGGTCACATGCCTGAGTGTTTCGACACGGCAGCACTTGAATTTTGCAAACCAGCTATTAATAGTCGTCTTTCATGCTGCTTCATAAGCTGTCAAATTACACTTAAAATCGTAGTAAATTAGACTATGAAAATTAACAAGTTAAATCCATGGTGATGAAGACGCGAAATTTGTAAAATGACGCCTCAACATTAAAACATGTGTCAGCCAAATTAAACGAACTGTTTCCTACAGCCAAAGAGTTATATTTTCAAATATTGTTAAATGTATTTCAAAAACTATCGTGAACTTATTTAATACTTCAGAATCAAAACGATCCTATATTCTTATCGGGGTCCGGAATTTTCGTTGCAATGGATTTAAATATTTATTCGACTTTCGAAATATTTTATCGTGAGTACTAACAATTATAATACACGCACGCACTTGCAGAAGCAAGGACTAAACAAATGATACAGCAACTCTGCAAAATTATTCCTGGCCGGATATAAGTTATCATTTCACATATTGTATTACTTTAATTATACATATCGTTTGGAAAATCTGCATAATTTCAGAATGATTAAAAATCAGCTAAACAGTTCTTGATAGCACCTTGTGTTCGCTTCCGGTGTACATATTTTACATACAAAACACCCAGACCCGAGACAAATATTTGCGGCGACCTACTCATATAGTTAAATAAATAAATAAATAAAAAAAAACTAATCAACTGCGTCATGCACATTCTAGCCGCTTATTAAATTACTAGCTGACCCGCTTATGTACGATTGGCCCCTTAAAACTTTTGGTATCCCGATTCGCCCTTTATAGTAATTCCGGGAATACGCGTTTCTTTAACTATACCTTATGTAGTAAATAATGTACATAATAATTGAAAAAACACTAATTACGTTTATTGCGCCCCGCGTTAATATTCTGACGCAAAATCTTAGAACAACCCGTTACACCCTCTACATGGGAAAGATTCGAAAAATCCTAGAAACGTTTTTCATTGTTTGAAATCACTGAAATATGAGTTTATTTCATCTTTATGTAAATCATTTATTAAAAGTTTGAAAAAATACTTAAGTAAAATAAATGTAGCGAAGCGCCTTTTTGCTTGTCGGTAACTTTGTTCAGAAATCAATTACAATCAAATATGCAGATATTTTTTTACTGATCACAGTTAGTATACTATAGTTCCAATAATAATACGAGTCATTTAATTTTTACAAAAATGGTAGATGCACCCTTTTCGTATAGGGTGGCAGAATGTTCCTCTCGAATTATCTATTTAATTTAAAATACCTTCGATAAGGCTACAGAAAATTACGTTTTAAAATATTGTCCATCTAGCGAGTCGTTATCTGTTGTAATTGGAACCCGCTGTAGGTAAGCAGGTTTCTAGGGAAAAGAACTGTGGGACACACATAAGGTATTATTCTTATTCTTAAATAAACACATAACCTAATATTAGGGCCATGTGCAAAGACAGCAAAGGAGCTTTCTTCCAGCAAACCTTTCATTATAAAAACGATGAGGAGCCTGCTTGAGGGAAACACCACCGTGTTAAACTAGTCTAGTTACAATTATAGTATGTTGAAGGTATTGATAGCATTTAACAGATGACTAAATTTTGCTAAGCGTTTCCGTACACACATAATCAGTGTGTAGGTCTGTCACTACTCCGCAAGTCCTCATCTAGTTTATCATCCATTGTACTTAGATATTTGTGTAAAGCAAGTTATTACTCAGAAAATATCGCGTTAATAAACATTACCTGATCTGATCTGTATACGAACAGGATTATTTCGCTACCTAACCTAGAAATAGCAAATAAACATGCTGATGATCAGGCCATATAGCTCGCAGAACTAACGCTGGGAAAGAAAGTTGAATCGGACAACGCAGTGTAATAAGACCCCTCACACGATAGTCCAATGACATCTTAAAGATTGCATGATAGAGTTAGAGCCCAAGATCATTCATCATGGCAATTATTGAGGGTAGCTTATGTCCAGTGGACTTCTACAGACTGTTGATGATGACGACAAACGCAAGTTTAAATGGCTAATTTGAGGTTACTAAGGTCGCGTGTGATATGTGAATATTTATAAATGCATTGCATACTCTCTGGGTTTCGGTAGCATGGGCAGGGGATGCGGCATCACCGACGACTGGTGCTGCTGGAACTCCAGCAGCTGGGAGAGAGAAGACGACGAAGGAGAGATGTACGTCTGTGGCTGCGCCGGCGGCGGTATTTCCTGCTCCTTCTGGTAGAAGGGGTCGCAGTCAGTGTAGGTGAGGTAGGGCGACGGCGGCATCGTGGGCAACCACTCGTGGTTGAGGAGCGACCAATCAGCCATGGTGTACAGAGGACTACTGCGCAGCGGGCGTACTGGACACGTGCATCGGTGGACGCATAGCGCGCACTGACTGACGATCCGCCGCCACCGCTCCCGCCGCGCCGCCGCCCGCCGCCTGCCGCTTAATGCCATGCCGGTGCAACGCATAAACAAACTGCAAAATCCTTTATCTGCGGTACACTCGTCCAAGTACTTTGGTAGCCGGCGACTGATAAAGGGCAGTCTTGCCACGCTCACACATATCTAATTAGGTAAATAGCAGTACCTACTCAGATGGAGTAAAGAAGGCCGGTATCGGGATTGTTCGACAATTTGCGTCTGTTCTGTGTTCTTATTTTGATTGCAAGAAATAAAACGAAAAGTAAGAGTAGGTACCTTTACCTACCTTATTCAACAGAAAAGTTTGAGTATTATAATTTTACGCAAAAATAGCCGCTGAGTTCGACTTTTTAACTTAGTACATAAGCGTAGGTAATACATGAATAGATTTTTCTTGTTCTTATCCTGGACGTAGGTATTGAAAGGTTACGGAAGGTACCTAAATGATAAAATTGTATGATACAATTTTCGTACGTAGGTAACTAGTTTAGGAACTGTTTTGAAACTACAATAGAGCCTTTAAATAGTTTGCACGTCATACTTAGCCTGACTGTTTTAAAGTACCTAGGTATAAATTATTGTTCTCATTTTTTTATGTGGGTATCTAGTTACTTAAGATGTCTTGAAACCCACAAGACAAGTTAGTACAAAAAAATATACAAACTGGATTATAATAATAATAATAATGCTGGACATTTTTCACACAGCATCATTTAGCCCCAAAGTAAGCAGAGCTTGTGCTATGGAAACTACATAACTGATATGCTAATTACATACATTTAATTTGTAAATACATAAATACTATACATGAAAACAGCCAGACCCAAGACAAATATTTACAGATCATGCAGACATTTGTCCTACTGTTTTACTGTTTGTTGTATTTGAATGAATGAATGAATGAATGAAAGGATATATTTATTGCATAAAATATGGTGGTAATGTAACACACAAGGTGGTAATGTAGCAATGTCAATAGGATCAGAAATAATTGTGTCATTAATTGATATAGTATTAAAATGTTCGTTGTATTTATAATTATTCGCGGTCTCTCTTTTTATAACCGTCCATGTTGCTCTACATTTATTTTTACTATTTACTATGTATTTTATATTTGAGTTTTTTTTAGATTTGTATATACATCGTTTTAGTATACTTGAGTACCACCTGTTTTTTTTTATTTACAATAGATTTATCCTTATAATATTTGAACCGCAGTATGCGTTTAGATTTGCAGCTCTTTCGTAAGCCTTTACTTATCCAATTTTGATTATTGAGAATGACTCTAAATTCATTCTTAACTTTAACTCTTATTTTCGGGAAGCATAAGTTATAAAATAAGCAAAATATAGAATGAAACTTTTCGAATGATGTATTTAAATTAGCATCCATGTAACTTCCCTGCCCAGAAAGTTTCCCAAGGCATTCCCTAAACTTTCGTACATTATCGCAACTTAAGTTTGTTTTGTAAATAAAAACCGACTGTTTAATATTTATTTTGTACTTGACGGGAAAAGACAGGAGCTGCGCCGTATCATGATCCGACAGATACAGTGGGAGCACCGAGGCGGATGCATCCCGAATGTTACTCAGGATATGGGTCAATGCAAGAGTCTTTTCGTGTCGGTACATTCATATGAATTTTGGGATTGTTATTTTGACATAAATCTTCTAAATACTGGGTTATTTTACTTTTCATAAGTGTATTTATGTTAAAATCACCCGCTAAAATTAATTTTATTTTATTCCTATATTTACCTATTTCGAACAAAACAGGGTTCAGTTTGTCTAAAAAAATGTTTGGGTTAGACGAAGGAATTCTATACAGACAAAGGATTAATAGCTTTATAGATGGAATTTCGATACCGCATACTTCAAATGTATTTTGAGAAGCATATCCAGTAAGAAATATTAGCTCTTTGTATGCCATGCCAGTTCTTACCAAAATACAGTTATTTTATGATACACACTATAGCCTTTTTTTTTAAACTTTTCCGATTGTATAATGACGTCAGGCTGAGTGTTATTCTCTTTCAGCTCTTCTAGCAATCTAGCGATTGCTTGGACAGAATGCTGGCTATATTTTGGTGAATCACTTTAAATGTATCTTGACTACCAGCTAAGTGATTAGTGTTCACGAAAAAGATGATTAGATGATTAGAGGTGGAAGCATTCAATGTACTTTCAGCCACCACGGTAGAGCACTTATCCTGGCAAGGGTAAAAATAATATCAAATCGTGCCCTTAGTCTTACTCACAAGTTTTGTGTTTTAGGTTTCGATATTGGTCCGTTACGTTCTATCAGTTTTTTTAATTCCTTAGCATTTAGGTATTTCAATTTATTTCAATTTATTTTATTTCTGTCATAATCAATACAATCAATTTTATAGTTCAATGATTTACACATTTCAAAGAAGTTATTCGAGTTAAATTCAACATAATGACAGTTTTTGTATGCATTGCAAATGTATGTTATACTATAATTTAAATCGTCCACATTTATATAATAACTTCTGAAAATGTTTACAATTAATATACTGTTATTGATAAATTTATTACATAATTTACGCAAGTGTGTTGAAAGAATATTTAAGTCGTAATCATTTTCACCAACGCAAGTTTATCATTCTTCTCGAGACTGATGTTTTCGTAGTTTTTCAGAACATCACTACTTAACGCATGTGGTTATATTTGTACTGAATTTGGTACTTATTCTATTGGGTATGATATCTTGAGCGTATGAGGGCCGATGATAGGTTAACGCTCTGTTGAGTGCCGAGAATGAGTATTTTGGATATCTGGTTCTGTAGATCAGGTCCAGAACTTTGCGTACTGACCCCTGGCTTAGGCTGGTCAGACTGTGGTGCGCTCATTTTTTCCGTCAAATAAGATATTTTCTGTTCAGCCTTTTGGAGTTTTTGGCCTAATTCAGTTATCCTTGATTGAAGAGACTGGAATACCGCTTGTTCTTCTGATTTAGGGCCAGTTTTTGGCAAATACTGAGGTCTAGGAGATGCCATCAACGCTCTTTTGATTTCTGGAAACTGTGCTGAACACCTTCTATTTTTATTCGTCGTATTAGTGTCAATTTCCGTAGAGGTTTCTGGCATAATGTCTTCAAAAGTTCGTTTTCTTTGGTCAGTTTATTTATTTTCCTATGTAAGTCATTATTGTCAAGTATTGTGTTCTCAAGCTCTATATGTGTGCTAGCAAGCTGTGAAGTTAGCATAGTGATAGTCTCCTTCATTTCCTGTACAGAGTTGGTATCAGACAAAGTGTTGTCTACGCTTCTAGAGAGAGTTAGCGGTGAATCGCAAGACGTATTTAATACCGAATCATCCATCTGAGATCATCCACTGGCAGGAATAGAAAAACTAAATGACTCAATGTTTTCGTTCAGTTTGGGGGAGGTAAGTTTTTCCTGTTCGTAATATTACTGGCATCTCTACTTTTGGTTTTGTAATCATCACTTTTGGTTTTTTGTATACAAAACATACATCTACACTTCTACCTCGATTCTGGTTCCATTATCCGGTACACTTTTTCTGTTAATCCACCGCATTCAAATTCAAATTTATTATCGCATTCACAGCGAATCGAATGTATTTCGTGCATTGACAGATTTTTTACATTTATAGGAAGTGACAAGTGCTGCCACCTTGCGTCCGCCAGTGGCAGCTTTAACAGAACCCTTTGACATCTTCTTGGTCGTAAAAGTAATTCTTCCGACGCGAAAATTTTACATCGTCAGGTAAATTCGGTCCTGCATACGTTTGTTTGTAAAGCAGACGTCCGGACCCACAGACCAAGCGGGTTGTTGACTAAGAGGTCGAAACGTGTCCTTAGATATTGTTGTGTAGGTACTTTTAGTAATAATAAAGACGGTAGACTTGTTCAGTACCAAAGTTCAGTTTTAGCGTCATTGAACTAAGCTTTGTTTTGGTGACTTCGAAGGTTCGTTATTTCAGAATATTTGAAAATGCACTTACTATTTGACACCGATTTTTAATGATTTTGTTTGCAGTTCTTTTCACTAGTCCTTAATCTATCTTCTAGGTAGTTTCTTCACACAAATATGTACAAGTTTAGAAAAAAAAGAAGATCCGTTTGCAGTGGTTCAGTAGCACTTAAAAAATTATTCGCACAAACAATATCTTTTGAGTCACAATTCACTTAGCATTTTGTTGTATTCGATTAATAGAATAAGTCATTTTTACTATTTATATTTATTTTTGTCACGGACGCCTATATTTGCCTATATTTCCGTATATGTGCCTACTTACCTACTCGTAATTGTAAAAAAACAGTAAACTGTATCGTTGGTCAAGCCACCGCACCGTCGCGAGGTGGTAAGTTGAAAACCACGACGACCCACGACTTTCGTATCAGAAGTCGTGTTTTAGCCCGCTAGGCTAACATGGCTTTCTAAACAGCACGGAATTGACAAACAAAACAAAAACAAACAAACACGCTCACGACTGTCTTCCCCATGGTGGATATCCTCAACATACTATTGGGACAACTGTTGGCACATGCCTTCGAATTGTTGGTTATAGGGCATGCCCGTTTCCTCGCGATGTTTTCCTTCACCGTTTTGAGCACGTGTTAATGCACACATCAATTATTCGAGTGGAAAAAAACCATTAGTGCACGACCGGGTTCGAACCCACGACCTCCGGATCAGAAGTCACCACTAGGAGGCCAATTATGCGACTAGACCAACACGGAATTGACATAAGTGACAATATCTGTCCAATTAAATAATAAAGTGTTCAGACAAATCAGAATGACTTCTGAAATAATTACCTAAGAAATCTCCAAGGAAGAGCTGCTCTGCCGAGTATGGATGCCGTGCATGCTTACCCCCACAACAACTTTTTGATTGTTAGAAATAATGTTCTTTCCTCATAGTGATTTTGATGAACTTATTTTAAGCATGCCAAATCGCTGTGATTGTGTGATTCTTGTCAGTGGTAGAAACACAGATTATTATTATTTTTTATCTTTACAATAAAAATTTAAACAAAATTCCTCATTTTTGTCCTTTTTTGCCATTGAATTGACGAAATTAACACAGATTAATTTCCCTTATTTTTCAAAAAAAACAATAAGTATTTCTTTATTTTTACAAAAGCTAGATTTGAAAAATATTAATTGGTTATTTTTTTATAGTAAAAAATGTACTTGATCCCTAGACACTTTTGATGTGTATTATGATAGCACTAAATCGGTTATCTAGTAGCAATATCTGTTCACCTGAGAAATTGTCTCATGTCACAGAATGATCAATAATACTAAAGTCTCGTGTTACTATTTGAGAACGTACCTACAAATTGACGGAAGAAAATTTCACTTGACGGTACGTGGCTTTTAAGAAAAAAAGTTATAATAATTTTTTTTATTTAAATTTAAAGCATAGTATTTCGTAGCCATATCACTTACTAATTAGTTACGTATTGCGATTTAAATAAGACGCTTTGGAAAATTTCGTGTATCATCGAATGGAAATACGTACGCCCAACAGATAAATTTATTTATCTAGATTAGGTATGTATGATTTTAATAGTACGGAAAATAAAATAAATGAGTTTAATTTTGTTTAAAGTTCGTTTATTTAATGACTAATATTAATATACATATATTATACGGGATTGAGAATTTATAGGTTTTACTCTTTTAAATTTGGAATTCATTCTGAACACAAAATCAAACCATTTTTTGTGTGAAATATGAAATAGGTATGTATGATTTTAATCACTGCAAAGGATTTGGCCCAAAAAAGTCCTTGAGTCGTTTCATTTTTGAATATCGAAAAGAACCAAGAGACCACAAAACACTATTTAAATATAATTATACCAGTAAAATATTATATTTATATAATATTAAAAAGTTTTTTTATATTTATGTCGTACCTAGAGGGAATATATTTATGGTAATTTATTAGGAACTTGACTTGAATTATCTGGATGTGTTTTCCATGGTCGGTCGTAAAATAGGTACACGCCGTACAAGTTAAGTTCTAAAATAACGAACCAAGAGATGATATTGTTTTTTTTTTCTTTTTTTTTTCAGATAATATTTTATTCTTATAGAATAGTATAGATTATAAATAGCTAGCTATCAAAAGACCGTTGCAAACGATCTATAGATAGCTCAACTGATCCAGATCACTACCAGTTGATATTGTTAATGTTGGCCTGAAATATCCTGGCCATATCTAGATAGGTTAGGTTGTTAGATTTTTTACAGTTCACATAATTATGCGTTTGACGCATCAAGTATGATTTGCAGTAAGAGGTTGTTTGTTTATTTGACTAAATGTCAAATAAACAAACAACCTCATTATGCAGAAATTAGCTTGATTATAGGCTATTCTTTGTATTTTGTAGCATACATCAAAGGTTACACATAGCACTGTGGGAAACTTCGGTGACCCTCATAACTAGATGTCGCCACAAGAAAGATTAGACCGCGCTATCATTGCGTTTTGTGAAATCAATGGATAGCGAACTCAATAATGGCTATAATGACGAGATGTCAGAATTGGTAGCGAATATCAGACTTATTTTTGGAAGCTATAGCTGCAGTTTTCTGCAGATCTATGCTAATAAATCCGATACAAAATATTTACGACTATTTTATCATGTTACTCAAACTTATCTTGAGTTTACTAAACAAATAATCGGGCGTCAGATCTAACCATTGATTTCAATGTCAGAATACTATAAAACATGATGTTCCAAAAAGCTTTCATTAGGATCTACCTAAGTACCTGTCCTTTGTGTTGGTAAACTGGTGGCTCGGGTCTGAGTCATCTTCGATAATGTATTTTTCATAAGGACAATATACATTTTGAAGAAAAAAATCAAAATAATGTAATTTGTTTAATACATTTAGGACCTACAGGATTGAGGTAAGATACAACTTTAGCTTAGTACTTAGGAAATATTACAAAACTAATATTTCCTATGGGTGCTAAAGTAAAAAATGGTTAGGGTAAGCTCAATTCGTTTTACAGGGATACCCTAGTATTATAGATATTATAATACTAGGTATGGCATGGGGTACGAGGAAAAACAACCGTTAGGAACCCCAAAAAATACCGAGATTTTGAAGTTTGAGCAAGTTGACTTGTTTGAATAATAATAAGTTTTAATAAGTTGCAAAATGGAAACTGGGCCTTCGGATGCATCTAATATTGTCGACATTATTGTTAGTTAGGTTAGTTAAGAACAGAATTAGAATTTATTTGATACATAATAAAATTAAAATATTATTTGTAAGACATTCAATGTCAAAAAACCGATTTAAAAAAAATGGGAAATTCATCAAAAACGCAAAATGAAATTTTGCAAAAAGGCCTCTTAGCATTGGCTCAGGCCCCACTAATGGCTCTCAAAAGTCTGAGCTACGATGAATAGACCTGATATATGAATAAATGAACATTTATTCATACAACTTTGTACAAGTATTAGACCCATCATGGAGTTCTCTTTTTTGAAGCCCCATGCTTGCATGAACAATTATTTTTTAGGAAATTTGATGACAACATAGTTATAGCTTGTGGCCTGATAAATTTACAAAACTCATTAATTAATAAGTGATTATATAACAATGTAAAACTGGAAATAAAAGACTAAGATACAAATAATTAGTATTTTTATTTACAACAGAATTATATTTACTTGCTATATTTCTGTTGTTTTATACAATAATGGGTAGATATTTGTTTCCAAAATAATAATAATGATTGTAATAAAGAATTTACATCAAACTTGACTAATATAATATTAACTTATTATTATTTTGAAAGTTTACATCTGCAACCCAAAAGTAGCACTTTTTATATCCACAATCACATTTGAATTTGCATTTTTCATAACACTTTCAATAAAGGGTTTTTTATGTATTTTTTATTCTTTATGTATTTTTTTATCATGTTCTCATTAAAGGAGCATTTTCTTTCTATGAGAAACTACTCCCCTATTCCATCTGGTGAGCTGGTAATCATGGGAAAGTCTGCTAATAAAAAGACCACATAGATGGTTTGCTATTTTTAGTACTTTACATTCCAAAACCCTGGCATGTTTCATTGCTGCAGTATCAGGAATGTTGCCACCCATAATCAAGGATACTAAGGCACCAACTCATTACATGTTGTTTTATATGTTTTAACTCGATAAGCTATGGAAGCCATTATTCTGCCAAACCTTCATGGCAAACCTGGTCTCTTGTGTTTCCTTCAACCTTCTTTAATAACTCTGTAGTAAATACTCCAGATATTTGCATATTAAGTCTTTACTACATTGTTCTCTATAGTTCTGCACTAACTGGTACTTACATAGAGAGCCTTTCTGACTCATTAGTGATGTTTTGCACATACTCTAATAATTTAGTTTCTGATACCTTGCTCTGTAGCCTGTTCCACAAATTTTTAAAAAACACTGGCATCTGAAGAATTTGGCCTTTGGATAATTCTGTAGTTGATATGAACAAGACGGCTCTTCACTTCTTCGATGCAGCCACATCAAAAAGGCCACTGCATGTATGCAACCACCCATTGAGGCATTGTGAACTGATAACAACACGGTTTTTTTCATCCACAATGATAGTGACGGTTGTATGGTTTATCACGAACTTTGTGTTCAGGGCACACGCGGCACCATACTAATATTGGATTTTCTTTTCAACTAAACGTATCCCACGGCATCATTGCCATAAGATTCTCTTGAAGATCTGGAATAGACAAAATAGGAGCGTAAATATACTACTAAAACTTTTTACATAACCTAACTTTTGATTTCGTTGGTATAGATGATAAGTAGTTCTAAATATGATTGAATAGTATGTAAAATGAGTAAAGTGCCTCTTTCATTTGTTAAAGTATATCAGTGTAAAATTATAGGTACTTACAAAGACATTTTCACGTTTTTAATCTCCGCTGCACAAAAATCCTTGTTTCTATCAAAGAAACTTGCCACCGTCAAAGAATCAATCTTAGGTAAGTTACAACTACTTCCTTTGATGAATTTAGTCTAAATTGTGATAATAATCGTAAAATATTAACGTTGTTGTTACAAATTATCGAGGAAATAGTTCACCGGTGATACTTTTAACTTGGTTATGTATGACTTAAGACAGATAAGTCAGCTTGTTTCCCAGTGACGTCATCGCGCTCTGATTGGTGTTCGCAGTCACGTGATAAAGGGTAATAAACAACGTATTTTATATCAATTTAATTTAATTTAAAAGACGAATATAAAGTTCTAAAAATACTATTTTAGGTTTCTTTAAACTGTATTTAATGTGTAAAACATAACTTTACATGCATTTGTAACATGTGTCAACATCCCTATTAAATCGCGATACCTATGGACGCTTGCAACACCAAAGATATTGCCCGCTTGGCGGCAAAATAAGTATGGTGGTAGTACTTCAACGGACGAGCTCTTTCATCAAGTAGCTCTACTACTACTACTAAAAGTAGACTACTACCAGATGGAAGTGCCCCTAAAATACTGGCTAAAGTCACTTAATAAATATTCGTACTTGCGATGACCCAGATAAAGCCAGTTCTCGGGTCACCACACATCTATTAGGAAGCTGGACGTCAAATGCCTTTTGTGTCGCAAATAAAATTATAGTAAATTATGGGGCAGCATACAAAGCACGGAAAAAAATCCTTTCTGCCCCCAGGTGTTCTAATTCAGGGTAAGGTACAGAACGTAATAGTGGGTTTGTGATTTTTTTTTTTAAGATACAAAGCCACTTTTGAAACATTTTCTAAAAAAGGACGCCATTGAAGTTAAATTGTTTGAATTCACAGATAACAATAATATCCGTAAGCGTGGATTTAGGCTTGTCTTACTGATTTTTGATATTTTTTTCATAAAAATCTATCATGTAGGCATATATACATCATAATTTACCCTAAGTTTTCTTCAAGGAACCCGCCTAGTGTATAAAACCCTTTTATAATTAACCAATGACGTATAGCCGGGTTATAATTCGGCTAAACGAAATTTGCAGCTCTAATAGCCGTTTAAACATTTGCGTGCCGTTTGACATACCTATTTAGTTCATAAAAATTGCCACTGCAATAATAAGATAACATCTTAAAATAAAAACCTAACAAGCTCACGTTCTCATTGTAATCTGTTAACAATATGGCTAAAGAAGTCCTTTTGTTGAATGTATCGCAATGACATTCGGCTGGACGTCAAAACGCCGAATTAGAAAACGGCGCAGTAATGTAAACCAGCTAGTCGTAATACCACTAGCCGGTAATATGTAAATTATTTAAAGTTATAGATTCTAAAAAAGGTATGGTATATCAGTCATGTAGTTCCCATAATACAAGCTCTGCCTAGTTTGGGGCTAGATGACGCTGTGTGTAAATGTCCAGAATTAATTATTTATATAAATATCTATTCTTGTATGTTTGTATACATATTTGTTTTATATAATTCGTCACTATGTATGTTTGTATTGTCTATACACCACCGTCCATTTTGTTCACGTCAATTCCTGTCCACCCAAAGGTTGTCTGGAAGAGATCGCTATAAGCGATAAGACCTCCCGTTGTGCTCCCGTGATTAGTATGTCATTCACTGTGTTATTTTTTATCTATCTACCTAGGCAACCGGCTAGTGGTAATGTAGGTATCCGTTGTTAATAGTTAATAGTGGTAGAGCTACTTAAGAAAGAGCTCGTCCGGGGAAGTACCTAATGCCACCACAACTATTTCTGCCATCAGTAATGATCGCAATGATGTGTTCCCGTTTGAAGTGTATGGTTGCCGGTGATATTACAAACACATGAGACTTTTCACCCGTTCTCAGGCTAAGAAACCGGTTGGGTTAAACACGTGGAACGTATATATTTGTTTGCAACTTTAGTTGTTAAAAAAAATAGGGAGCGGGTTCTACGTTTCGGCTGTGACATTGTACTTATAACATGTACCTAAATTAAATAAAGCAAGCTTAAAATAGTGTATTTTGTATTGAGTTTGAAGGGGTCGTTTGAATGGGCTTTGAGCAACGAAAGATGTACGGGTAAAGTCGTATTCATAAGATTGTTAAAGCATTTCATGCATGTGCGATCCAAGGATAAAAATTGTAAGTAACTCATTCAAACAACTTTTTCAGATTTCATATTTAAACCGATGATAGTATTATTAATTGAAGACTATTCATCCTACCAAAGCTATGTCGGAATTGTACAGATATACAGTTAATAATTTCTTACCTCTAATGAAAATGAAACCTTGAATTATAAGGGCGAATAGATACAAAATGTGGATGAATGTAGAAGATTACCCACACCACCCACAATCATAAACAAGTTGATTATGACTCTCCCGCCAGACGTATTTTCTCCAACACAGTAATTTATCAATATGAAAAGTAAAGCTCTTTACGCAGATAATTTTGTGCTATAAATACACAATAACTATGTTGAATAAAGTATACCTCAAAAAAGGTCAGGGCTAGAGTCAGCACCCTGCTAAGTTAAGTGGGTGATTATGAATAATATGAATAGAACACCAAAGCTTGAGAGAGAATAAAGACTTACCTTGAAGTACTTGGCGAATCATCTTCCCCGGAAAAGGTAGAGATGGGCGAGGGCGCGCGCTCCTCCATCTCAGGTGATGCTGGCATGGGCGAAATCAGGGAGCGAATGTAATCCCGCGTATTGCAAATCACCCCTGGCGTCCGGCATTGCGTCTCTGCCATAGCTGCTGCGGAAATGATTTCATAATAAGGTACAGGGTGTAAAGCGTGTAATGTCAGGTAATAAAAAGTGCGAACCTAGCGAATGTGAGTATCCGACACAAACCTACCTTGGTTAACGTGGTTACAACAGAACAAGTAAAGCCGACCCCAAGTAAATGGGATAACCGGTCAAGAAATATATATCTATCTATTTCCTCTATATTGGAGTATTCCACGAAGAGGGAAACAAATTAAACTGTACCGATCTAAATTATACTGCAATAGGATTTAATGAATGTCAAACATAGTCCTGGCCCCACGCTTGGATTTCCTGTGTCGTGTGTATCAGAAACTGCAAGTACCAAATAGCTATGCAACATGCAAACATTTGTCCCGCAGCGGGAATCGAACTCGCACCTATTTTATCGCTACTCGCCCGCTGCGCCAAAAAGGTCGTCGTATTGTATCAAAAGTAAGTTTGTTATTACCTTAATTATGTACATTAAACGTAAAAGATCCGTAGATTTCATTAACTAACTTTTAAAAAAGGAGAAGGTTCTCAAACTGGCTGTTTTTTACAAATATGGTACTGATTTTGTAACACCCAACCTTCATAACAACATCCTTACTGAAGCTATGGCATTGCGCGAACCTATTTCATAGATGTCTTTTGTAGAAACAATTTCCATATACTAGGTATTTAATCACTCCGCGAATGGTACCTACTGTCTGTTGGGTGTTTATTACAATAATAATTGAGATCAAGTTTATTCACTTTGACCGTTTTGACAAGTTTGTCAGTTTTAAGAGGTATTTAAAAAACCGGTTGACAGCCATAGCTATTGTCCTCACGTCCGTTCCTTCTGTGAGGAGGTTATCTCTCAGAAGGAGGCCGCGGAATGGGTCAGAGAGGTAAACCCTCTTGCTGACCAGTGCCGCCGGCGTAGAGCAGGAAGGAGGCTGCGAAATTTCCACCGCCTTCTTCCACTCGACGGAAACCAGCACGACTCACGTGCAGGGAGACCCGTTCCTGCATTGCACAGGTTTTCCACGCCTAGGGATGTCCAGAATGTTCCGGGACATACCCCTTCTCCCATTGGGGGAGGTCGAGGGGTCCGCCAAACACGGACAGTGACCGACAGAGTCGCGGTCGAATTCAATCGAGATCCCGTGACTCTGCCAAGTTCCGATGTAGCATCGAACTATTCGTTTGTCGATGCATTGGCACTACGGTAACAGGGAGGAACTTCGATGGGTTGTTTAGTCTGTATTACGCTGGCTTTCGTCAGCGTCGAATCCGACAGACCCCTCCGGCTCTTCCAACTACAGCCGAAGGAAATAGTAGGATAGGATAGGATGTAAAAAACGGATGGGATTAATCGTTAATTTGTAGGCTGGATGTGCCATAGACGGGCAAAGCGAATGAACGAAATTGGTTCCCCATTGGACGTTACGTTTTTTACATAGGTAAGTTATAATCAGATATTTTGTGGATTAATTGCCATCTCGATGGCCATGGGTTAGTGTGATCGCCCTGCAGGCGCATAAAGGACAATCGAAATGAAGGAACATTTTTAGCACTTCGAAAAAATTTTCGCACGTAGTGCACCTGTGCCATTTTTTTGTTTTGCGAATAGAAGAACTTGTCAAACGAATAAACGTGAAGTAAAACATATTTAGGCCAGCATACCTCACCCTACTTAGAGTTGCATAAAATAAACGGACCCATTAAAGTATGGACAAGCGTATCAACAACCTAGGTAGGTACCTATATCCCGATACTTACGAGACAATTTTTAATATTTTAATTTTGTCAAATCTACTTTAACTTGGCCTCTTATAGCACTAACAAAATGGCAATGGGACACGACTAGTTTGACAGGCTCAGCTATTTGCAAAACTTCTCAACCTAAACTTTCATGTAGTTTTAGAAGTTGCAAGTCTTCGATTTTTTTGAACCTTGCAACATGATTGGCATTGTTGTGTTCCCAATTCCATTTTGCTACACAGTAATTTGGGGCACGCTTTAGTAACACACAGATTTTTTATATAAAAGTTGGTCGGTATTTTAATTAATTTTATAGAAACTTGAAACCGAAACCGGCATGCCATAGGAAAAAATCGAAGGCATGTGCCATCAGTTAGAGTTTGGGCTTGCGACCTGTCACGTGGAATGCTAACTAGGTAGGTAGGTACTTGCAAAACGAAGCCATGTTCTTAAATGTAGGTATCTAGGGGTAGGTAATTTTTGGACGTACCGCTAACTCTATAGGTATCCTTAAAGATCGAACTCAATGAATATGTATCTGAAGATGTCAATCATGGGCATTTTTTCCTTCATGGGGGTGAATTTCATCCATCATGGAATCGTGAGCGTTCACGACCCCATGATGGAAAAAAATACATTGTAAAAAACATAACAAATAGGTAAGTACGCATTTGTTATGTTTTTTACAATGTATTTTTTTTTTTCAAATAGAGCTGTACCTACCTATTTATTTTAAGAGTTTTCATGGCCATTACTTTATCTATAGAGCCTGGAACCACTGTGTGCTCTAGGAATAATAGTGCACGGCACAGCTAGGCTGAGTGGATATGTTAGACCTTTTGAATAGCGTTCTCGCCCTATGTAACCATGGTAACGTGGTCGACAGAGTGCACCGCGCGCCCCATAGATAGGTACACTTGAGATAGGCCGAGGTCATTCACCTCACGAGAAACAAAACTTCAAAGTTTGGCTATGCCACTTCTGATAAAAAGGATATTAGTCGAAATGAGAAAAAGTTGATTTACCGGTGATGTGATAGCGGAGCTACAAACACAGGGTAGGTATTAATTAAATAATAAAAACTTAACTAGGTACAAACCTAATCCTGGAATGATCAAATCCCCTGGAATCCGTACTATTAAATTTAAACCATTTTAAAGTTTTTGTAATTTTATTAACCACTAACACTTATTTAAAACCTTCTAAGTTGAATAGAAAAGACAGAAATTAACATGAACAATAAATCCATAATTCCGAAAAAAAATATTCCGCGGTACTGAATTTAAGACTATGTTTGGGCACAGATGTTCAAATACTGTTTGGTTGGGTTTGATTGAATGAAAGTTGAAGATAAACAATCCCACAATGTGGCATTCCACACTATCTAGTGGAAAAAACGTGAACTAAATGTAGAGCTGCGCTGCGCACATAAAGTATCAGCCGCTGCCATAAGTACTTTACAACTGTGCGAGTTCTTACGATGCTAGTTAGTTTTTTATTTAGTTTATGGGCTTGGCAATAGATGGCGCCACTTCAAACATTTCAAGAACATAATAAATGTAAAGGTGACCTACTTATCGTTTAAGTAAATTGGGTCAAATGAGATTCCGTCTACAAACCATTAATAACAATATAATAATATACTGTCCTACCTAACTATTGTAAAATAAAATATAAAAAATACCTACCTATTGGATGATATTGTACTTACCTTATTGGAGGAACATCCTTTCTTTTTTGTAATCTTTTTACCTCATACTAGGTAGGTAGGTAGGTAGCTCTCACAAACTGCCTTTCAAGTTTCAAGGCAGATCGATAATGGGATGACTAGAGAAAGAGTCACCTCATTTTACCATGTAGGTAGGTCGGTAAGTATACCATTTTTATCCAGGGCTAGATGATGCTGTGTGAAAAATGACCAGCATTACTTATTAATTTATTTACCTACATATCTAGATATTAAGTAGGTAGGTACCTACCTACCTAATACCATTGTTTGTGACCTCAGCTTGAATTATTAGCCATGTAGGTAGGTAGCTACCTACCTATATCTGCGGTTATAATAATATTATCCTTTCTGTAATGAGCCAGTTTTTGCTACAAGTCGTAAAAGATAGAACACCTTACTTATACGGAACTAAACAGTAAGTAAGTAGGTACTACCTACTTAGTACCGAACCGGAATCGAAACAACAGTGAGTCACTCATTGTCACTAATATTGTCTTACTTAATTTACTTTTTATCTCAGTACCTACCTACCTAAGTAATTTAGATTTCGTCATGCGTCAGTGCAAAAACCAGGATAATTATTAATTGGGTAGGAACCTAACTAAATCTTATTTAAGTATCTGAATGTTAGAATTTATTTATATGTACTTATATTTATTTATTTTTGATTTTAGAACTAAATGGCTTATAATTATTTCTTTTTTTTTAATTATATGGCAGTCTTGTGCTTGTGGCCTTTACATGCATTAATAGAGGCCTTTTTGTACAATACAATAGGAAAAAAAAACTTTATTTTGTGGATGGCGACTGATGAAACTATTAGAAATATTGGGTGATAAACTAGGCTATTATTGGCAGGAGTAGGTACCTATATGCTTGCTATGTAGGATGAAATGGCACCTGTCAATTCTTACTGAAATTCAGATTAAATCATAGGCGGATGATTGATGACTTGCCGTCCACTAAACGGGTCACATCACCGAAAAGGATAGGCAGCGTAGGGGCAACGTTGGTGTGAACGGCTATAGGTTGTCTAGAGGTATGCTGCCGTTACACTAAACACTACTCCCGTGCTTTACCTATGCCACAGATATCCTTTACCACTTCCACCCTTGGAGCATAGGTTCCGCTCTTGCGCCTCCACCCGCGACCGACCGGCTAAGGCAAGCCGCGGTCAGGGGTCTCTGTTGACCCCAGGGAGAAATGGGGCTCCGTGGTGTCGTCGCCACGCACCGAACACACTTTGATGTAAACACAACTGGCTAGCGGGATTATTATTATATTATTAGGTATAATAAATAATGCTGGTCATTTTTCACACAGCATCATCTAGCCCCAAACTAAGCAGAGCTTGTATTATGGGAACCACATGACTGATATACTACTTAATATTTTTTTTTGTAAAAACATACATATTATACATAGAACACACCCAGACCTGAGACAAACATTACAAAAATTTGTCCCGCAGCGGGAATCGAACCCGCAATCTTTTGCGTCTCAGGCGGGCCTTCGCCCACTGCGCCACAGAAGTCGTCCTACCTATTATGTACCTAGGTAGGTACATAATATGTATTATTCCTATTATGTACCTACCTAGGTAGTTATAGACCAAACGAGCGAATGATAAGGAATTTTATTCACATTAACAGAGACAGAGCATTTTACGTTGTTCTATCTTGGTTCGCAGGCAGAGATTTTAAGAAATGTTCTTCACTCACTTTGATGTAGCGACAGTGCACGAGCGTGCAAACATTGCCTTGAGCGTTCTTACGTGTTCACACGTGCTCGCTCCTCGGAAGAGCATTCTTGTCAAAGCGTTCTCCTCGTCACCCACTAACCGTCTTTTCCTTCTTTTCTGTAAGTAAATGGGAAAGTAGGTATATGTAATGGGACATAGTGCAGTCTACACGTCTACGAGTTGGTAGTAGTGGGTAGGTATATAAGTACCGCACTAGTTCTCCTGATCTAAACTTCTCTAGAGAATTTTAAATTTTATGTGCAAGAATTTTATTCTAGTTCTTGTTTTTTTTCATTCTAGCTCGTTTGTATTAAGTAGATAGTATAACAGTCATGTAGTTCACATAACATAAGCTCTGCTTAGTTTGCTTAAGTAGGTACATGATGCTGTGTGAAAAATGACCAGAATTATTAATTTATTCTATTGTTGTAAATGCTGAAAACGAATTATCGTTTACACTAGGTACAAGATTAAGTAAGAACGCCCGTGTTTTAGCTCTTACTTTTTGTTCGTTTTGTATTAGATTATCTGTGGTTTGGTCTAAACCTTTATACCGGGTTTACACATGCGCGGTCACCATCTCAACAGTCGTCGTCGTCGCAAAGGATGACACAAAAACGGTTTTTCTCCTTATTTTAATACGGTGATGTGTGAACGGTATTTCCGTTTACAATCGTGGTGTATTCAGTTAGTTTCAATTCTTGAGTCGGCTTGGGTTGATTCTTATACTGAAGAGTATAACAAATATTGTTTCCATACAATGATATAAATAGTATGTTCTAAAAACTCAGGGCTCTTGTTACCGAGCAATATTATATTATCGTAAACCTTACACGTGCGCCACGTGACGACCTCTGTGACGCAGTGGGCGAAGGCTCGCCTGACACTTGTACAAGTGTCCACGCAAAATACCGTTCACACAATCGCGGTGTCTTCAGTTAGTCTCGCGAATCGCGAGGCGAATGACGAGGCGAGCCGAGGCATCACGCGTTACTACTGAGTATGTGTACACCTGATATTAAAATTAGGAGAAAACCTTTTGTGTTATCCTTTGCCGAGCGTTTATGCTGACATTGCCATTAGAAAAACAATCGTCTACCTGATCGATTAAAGTTTAAGTAGGTATTCTAGGAGCAGAGCACTGAGTGTGACGGCCGGCCTTCGCGATGTTCTGACTGGTTCCAGAATAGGTAGGTACTGCTTTTTTGCAATAATCTGCAGCAATGTCGACAGATCAGGAAATATTTTATTTCGACCTTTACTGAAAAAGTTTGCTGCACAATTTGTAGTCGTTTATTCTGGAAAGGAATTTGCAAATATCTACCCCTAAGGGGGTGAAAAGGGCTGAAAAACTTTGTATGAAAAATCGTATTCCTTGAACTTACAAACATGAATTTTCTCATAAATATTCAGCAGCTAGAGGTCTTGCACGGAAGAGGGTCGCCCACAACAGTAACTGCCTGTGCCGGTGGTCTACGAGGTCACTAGGCTTTGGCCGTAGGCATAGAAGCCAGGGACCCTGACACAATAAATCTGCGCAGTGCCACCGTCATAATATATCCGAAGTGACAGTTTATTAAATCGCCTTGAGCGGAACATACGCTGATAACTCGCCTATACATCAGGTAACAAAAACCCTGTTGTATCAAAATTGGCAGGTATATTATATTAGCTACTGCCCACGGCTTTGCCCGCGTGGTACTCGGATAAAAAGTAGCCTGTGTTATTCTAAGCTATATTACTGAAAAGTTTTATCAAAATCCGTTCAGTAGTTTTTGCGTAAAAGAGTAACAAACATCCATCCTCCATTATAAACTTTCGCGTTGATAATATTAGTAGGATAGGATAGGTTTGGATATATTTTATAAATACCTAGCCTACGTACCTTGTATTTTTCGATTTCGTTGAAATATGTATTTTATCAAAGATTCGTATTAAAGTAGGAATACTAATTTATTAAGTCGCACCGTGTTTTTGTTATACACTGTTATTTTCCAATATATAAAATATAGCAACCTATTTAACACAACCTATTTTACCAATCTAGGTAGGTATTTATAAATCTAGGCTTGCCATTTTTGACACGATAAATACAACCCGCCGCGGGACAAATGTTTGTATGATCTGCAAATCGTAATAACTGTATGATCTCGAGTCTGTGTTTTTACATGTACAATAAAAATGTATTTAAGTACAAAATTTTTTTTTCGTAAACCTAACACGTGTTCCGCGTGTTGACCTCTGTGAAGGCTCGCCTGACACGCAGAAGGTTGCGGAAGGTACGATTCCCGCGTTTTCTATGTATAATATGTATGTATTTACAAAAAAGTATATAAGTAGTATATCAGTCATGTAGTTACCATAATACAATCTCTGCTTAGTTTGGGGCTAGATGATTTTATGTGAAAAATGTCCAGCATTATTATTATTAATGCTCACGTACCTATAGAACATTACCGTAAATATGAATGAATGAAAATACTCTATTGTACACAACAAGAAAATTTCAAACTAAAACTAAAACTTTACAAAACTATGAGTACCCCCCACAATAGACGATCTTATTTCTTAGAAACGATCTTCCAGACAACTTTTGCCGACAGTTATTGTAACCTAAATTCTTTAAAACCAATCGATTTCGACATACTGCCAAGTTAAGATCGGTAGGCATAAAGATAACTGGTCTCCACTTGAAATAACGCGACAACAAATTTATGTCACGGGCACGCATTTTAGCCAAGCAGGTCTAAATACATTCTGAAAAATTAAACAACAAGTAACAAGTACGTTACTAGGTTTCAGCTATACTTTGTAGATACTCCACAAAGAAAAAAATGTGTCCACCCACCCTATATTGGCTTACTCCTGCTCTTGACGGAAAATGATGGATATATCAGAAAATCTCGAAACCCACTCAGACCCATGTCAAAGCGTGATATCAATTATTGATATCACGAATATAACTAGCCAGCAGTTCGCCTTAGTCAGTAATTGAGATCTCGCGATGTTCTGTTTGTGGTATGGTAAGTTTATATGTTTAAAAAAAAACCGAAGCCGTTGGTATGGGAAGAATGGATCCATGATTTTCCGCTTGAGGCAGATTAGAAAATCATCTTTCAAATATATTTCCCTTGTCCCTCACGCCTGAAAAAAAATAATTGGCCAAGGCCCAATTTTTATTTACCGACATATGCAATCCCTCCACCTCCCACTTGTAGTTTACCTCTGATGCTGTTCGTGGTTGTAAAAAGGCTTTGGGGAAAGTGGGTCTCTTTGCTTTACTCCCTTGGATATATGGAAAGTAGGTCAGGTAGAGTGTCAGCCAACACTATCACCACACATTTAACATGCCGATGCCGGCGGTTTTATTCGCGTAGGTTACGTTATTGTTAGGTGCACATCTTTGCATGCCTTGATAACGATCTTGTCAGTAGATAACGGAACTGAATAATTACATATTTAGATGCCGACCTAAAAAGGGTGAATTGTATTAATTAACAACTCAAAAAAAAATGTGATAAAGAGGAGCATATTATATGAATATGGGATTTGAATGTATGTGCAAATGAAAAAAAAGGTGATTAGCACGTAACGTAACTCTAATAAATAACTGCAGGTATGTAATTAAATATTTTATTATAATTCAAAGAGGTGATGCAGGCGTCAATAGGCGAAAGAAGATAACCGCTTTCAATCAGGTGGGCCGTATGCCCGTATGATGTATACTATTTTTCTTAATTAAAAGTACCTACTCAACACAAATACTCCATCAGAGCATATTAATCGGGCCATAGAATAAAACTTACTCGAAACGTTTAAAAATATTGTCTCATTTTAAATTAACCTAGGTCTTCATACAGATTTCAACGAATATTTTCTGTGGGTATTATAGTCCCCATTGAAGATAGCGTAGGTTTTATGGGGTAAAAATTTATGATTTATGTTAAACTGAAATATCGGGGTGTAGCACACATAACAAACAGGCATAGATAGCAATTATAAGGGTTCAGTTTTCGGTATTCACCATCGGAACCCTAATTATTATTTCCCTTGGTCACATTATTACAACAAGCACGCTCACGACTTTAATTACCATAATCTCCTCGGATCTATACTCAGTATGTCGATCCGCGAAGATATACCGAGTAGAGGGTATTAAAATGCACGTCTAAACAGTATGTTTGACACGTTGCCAAAGTTTTGTACAGTAGTAATCCACGTGACTGGTTTCAAGCTCGTCATCCTATAATTTATTCCCTGTTCCCTGATGATCCCGGGATAGAAATAACCGACACATGTAGCATGAACCCGTCAAAATAAAGTTTATTTATTGAAATCAAAAGGATCACTTTGAATCGTCGAGTCTACTGCCTGTTCCTCCGCGATTCTTATTAATGATCCTTTTACAAAACAATAGGTACACAACGGTAGATACCTACATTTTGATCGAGTTGGAACAACTTCACTCTGAAGAGATTTTATTATCCAGATAATCCGATATTTTATTTTATATAGTGTTTTGTTTAAATTTGTTTATTTTAAATTTTTGTATAGCTATCTCTTGGGAGTTTGCAAACCTTGCTTTTAAAAAAAAATACTAACTTTATGTATTCTTTAAGTGGCAACAGCGAGTTTATCTTTATTTCTATATACTTATGAACATTGTGATTATCGCTATATTAATATTCTTGTGAACAGAAGTACATCAGATTTTCTTTAAACTTTTGGCGTACCTAGTGATTCTCTGGATGCATAAATTTGCACGAACAGAACTCTTCTGCAGCACAAAAACGGTATTTATTTCTGCAGCACTCCCCCACACCAGTATACTGTACGACATAAAGCTGTGAAAGCAGCTGAGTAAACTACGCTGATGGACATAAGAGGAACGCTACTTAACTATTATATTTGTGTTTATAGCGATTTTATTACAATTGTCGCCATTTTGAACAAAAAAAACGTACTTCAATAAAACATCTAAATTAGCAACAGAAATCTCGAAAATTGTGTATTCTGAGAGTACGGGGTCTTTTTATAGGGAATGTTTGGGCACAATCAGTACCTACTTAGTTCAGCCCTTTCTAGCTGTTAAAATTGCCTACATTCTTCTCGGTTTGATTTTGATAAACAAATACAACAAAATTTTGTTGTATTTGATTCCATTCTTCTGCCAGTGCACTTTTGAGATCTTTTACGTTTGCTGGTGCAGGATCATGCTGATTAATCTGTATCTAAACTTATCCTAAATATGTTTAAACGGGTTAAGGTCCGGCGTGCGTACTGACCACTCCAAAACATTGATTTCAGATACCCCAAAGCTATCGCTGCAGTATGCAGTATGGGGCAAAGGATATCACATGGGTTCTAAAATGTTCATACTTACCGTGCCGTAGTCAGGGACCCGTTGTCATAGCTGGGAATGATTACTAGAAGTTAGAATTTTAACGATTAGCAAAATGCGTGAGTTTTATGTTTTTTTCAGATGTTAGTCAACGCAGTTTCATTTTTCAAGGATGCTTTACATAACTTGCTTATACGCTATCGTACTTGAACGCTAACCGAGAGGCGGGTTATGAGTTTAGCAGTCGCAAAATATTTTCTTGCCTCAACGCGATTTAAGATAGGTAATTACTACATCGGAACCCTAAATGAAAACAAAATCAAAGTTTTGTTTTTTGTTCTAAAAATAATAACGAATTAGCTTATTACTCAAAAACCTAAAACAAACATTGTGTATATTTTTCGGGTTTCAATGAATAGCCCAGCCCACTCTTTATTCCTTATTACATTTTTATATCAATAGTTTAAAAACCTACCGATTATGCTAATATTCTAACTTATTTTTTTATTACAATTAACCTACCTACCTTCAAGGTTTATCAAGATTGAATTAACAGTTCGGCTGTTATCGTCGATTAAACAAACATAAATAAAAACGCTAGATCGCCCACGTTGACTCAGAGATCACAGTTCTCTTCGCTCACTCAATAATTAAAACAGATCATTTTTAATTACAAGAAATGTAAAACGTTATATATTGAAATGGTTAGACTAACCCTGCATAAGCTCAGACAGATGGTTAAATCTTTTTTTCAGTAAGAGACGTCTTATTTTTTAGCTTAACTTACTTAACGTATAAGACAGACCATATAAGCTGCACTAAACTTAAGCAAAACAAAGTGTTTGTCAAAGTACTGCAGAAGAGCTTAAGAGATCGCGACAACTCGCCCGCCTGAACATAGCCTTAGCCTGGATGTGCACTACAATGTTTCTACGTGCATGACTTGATTTTTTATGAGATGAAACCTCGCCCCAGTAAACTGGACACGAGTGGTCCCCCGAGACGCCATGGCCGACGGCCGCCCGCACTCACGCGCACTTGATATTGAATTTATTCAGAAGATTACGATGACGTGTCAGTTACGTCGATGAAGTAAACGACCCAAGCTAGCCGGAATCTATTTAGTAATAGAATTCACGATTTGAACGCATTTCGATCGGTGTAAATCTATCACCGGTCGGTGTGAAGAACCGCATTGGCCTAGTCGGTTTTACCTAGTGTTGCCAACCCTACTATATCCTTGCTTTAAGTATACATTTGCGAACTTTTTCTCCATCTACTATTTTTACCTAGTGTAGGGCAGGTTTTTGACTTTTGGGTGTTATTATTAGTAGTTAGTGTTATGTACATATATGTATTTCACGAAATTTTAATTAATAAATATTAATAATTCGGTATTTATGACATGCACGGTCCAAAGCTCAGTGAATATCATTTGAAGAATTCATAATGTTAGGGTCTTCTTGCAAATCTTTCAGTTTGACATGTTTTGAGAATCGCCTTCTGCTTAGTGACAGTATTAGGTATATTCAGGCACAGATATTATAATATTAGCAGCTGAAGCCCGCGGTTTTATTCGCGTAGGGTAGGTAATTGTTAGGTGCATTAAAAACCATTGCATACCTTGTACCAATAAGTATTTTTTAATACCCTAATACGTGGTATTCAGTTCTTTCGTATTTTAAGTATCCAAACAAAGTTAAAAGCAAATCGCACCACGCGTTTTTCCTACAAACTTTACACACCATCACAAGGGTGATGGTGTGCCTTTGAGAGGTAGTTTGGGAAAATAATTATGTTAGTCTTTTATAATTTCTATTGATGAATATTTATGCGAAGTTTCAAGTTTATAAGTTCAAGAATACGATTTTTCAGCCCTGTTCACCATGGGGTGAATATGGATTAGGGGTAGAATTTTCCAAATTATTTTTTAGTTCTTATGGTGTAGGGGACACCATAATAGGAATATACTCTCAGAGTTCCATGTTTCTAGGACTTATGGTTTAGGCTGTGCGTTGATCGGTCAGTCAGAAAAGCCAGAGTTTTATATATTTAGATATTTCAGGTAAGTTGTTTTGCAATCACTAATTTGGTATTTTGGTATAGCAATTATGTACACAATATCAAGGTACCTCTATCCATTTTCCAAATTCTTACTATTTTACTTTTATTTTTATAACTTAATCAATGTTTTAACTTACCTCGGTTTTCTAGTTTAATAAAATGTTTATAAGATTTTTTATGTTTTCAAAATAGTGGTAGTAAATAAAAAAGACCGGATAAGTTCGAGTCTGAGTCGCACACCCAGGGTTCCGTACAAGCTTATACTAGATAATAAAACAAGATTACCATTACTCAAGTTCATGAATTATGAAACTTTACTCTTACAAAAATATAAGTCGGATTGAAAGACATACTAAACTTTGTAGTTGTAAAAATGTTCACTCACATATATACGACACGGTCATTCGATAACTGCAAATGTAAGTTTGTAATCGCAAAAAAATCCCATAACAGCTGAATCAGATCCGGCCTGCCAGATCGACGGTTTTCACAAAAGTGTAAACAGGTAAGTTGAATCCTGAGTTTTATGGATGATAAAATTACGGCCTGGCCAAAGTCGACCAAAAGTAAAAAAAAAAACACTATAATGTATTGTATTTGTGAAAGCAGGCCTTCATTTGCAATTTCACTGGCCAGCAACTCGCAAAGGTGATGATTATGAACTCTTGTATTCGTAAATTACTGTAAACAAAGCTGCGGCGGTAGGTATAAGTACCTTCTTTATGCAATTATCCTTGCATCGTATTACATAGCATGGTTTTCGTGTCTGTCTTACCTAACGGGTAATCAAGTAATCATCTGTTGATAATGGACAATGCATGGTAGCGGGTTGCGTGATAGAAGAGGTTCGTCACTGCACATATTCGCCTTGATCCGTTTACCCTGATCTGCAAAGAGGACAAGGCAAGGCTATAACTTTTTCAGTGCATGCCTCGATTGCAATCTGAATTTATTTGGTAGCAGCGGTGTAATTAGACCACTTTCGTAATTGTTTTACCGCGAAAGGTCAATATTAATTGTGGATTTACTTTATGCACATATTTTGCTAGTGGACTTAAGTTTTTCTATTTAGGTTGTGGCCTCCTTTGATTGTCAAGAAAACTCAGTCTGCAAAACACATCTTTCAATCCTGTCAAATACTACAAAAAAAAAATGATTTTTGTTGCATTTTTTTAAGACTCCGGCGTTTTTTCCGTCGGTTATTGTAGCGCTTTGTAAAAATTTATGGCGATAATATACCTGAAGTCATGTTAATCAATTGCAAAAAACCACATTTCATACGAATTAGCTCTTTTAAATAAATGGTAGTTAACACGCAAACAACGTCTAATGGCATAATAATACGAGTAGGTATGGGCTCTTTGCGTCATGGGTAATTATAATTTACAAAGGTTTTGATGTCTGTTGCTAATTATCTCCAAAACTGTTATTTTTATAAAATGTGGAAGCACAACGGAGTTTTCCCATGTACCTTCCTAGTACATGGGATAACTAAGAATGTTTATTTTCAAGTCAAAATATTTCTAATATTATTCGAATGAATTTAACTCTATAAAATCACGCAAACAGCTGTATTTTATACGATTAACATCTTGAGATCTATACTTCATGGTCCATGAGGATACCATATAGCAGTAAGAGGTGACTCCAAACATTATATTTGGCATATTATCACGATTTTCACATTCACCAAGAAAAATGCGATGTAACAGTCACGTTATTTTTTATGACATTTGAAAGTTAATTATTAAAGTTTAATAAACTCATTATTGTTTTAGTAAAACAACAGCTTTTTATCGTATTGCCAGTCTTTGTGTTCAAAAGGACCTTCAGTCGTACAAAGAGTTAATTCTACTCTGTTATTATTAGGAATTGTCTGATAAAGGCTAAGTAGGTACATAAAATGAAGTTCCATATACATTTGCAACTATATATTTGACTATGTCATAAAATTGTAAGTCAATATTTGATTTAATTTCAAGATAAAACGGGACCCTAATCGGTACACCATTAGGGTCCCGAATCATCGTCATGAGTCGTTTCAAGTTGTACGGAACAGTATCTACAAAATGCAACACTGCCAGTCAGTCAGTCAGTTGAAAATTACGAGATGGAAGTCTCAATGAGTACTCTCAAACTTGATATTCGTCCATATCTCTATTAATACAAAAAAAGGGCCGGTGAAAGACATCGAAAATTAATGACAATCCGGCCAGTCTACTGGTAAGAATTATATAACTGGTGGTCGATACTTACGACCTTGACTTTCACCTTCGACATTGGTATATAGACGGAACGAAACGTTGACCACACGACGTAGGTACTTTGAGAGGTTACGAGCGAGCCTTGACTTTAACCTCGGCAGCCGCGGCAACAGACCCCGCGTCGACGCCGCCACAGACTACGCATCCTCAGCTGTAGTTCAATAAGAAATAGCGCATTTCATGAAACTGAGCCATAAAAGAAGCCTTTCAATCCTGTCATCACTTTGTTTTTATTTCATAACTCACTAGCGCTTTCGAGGATTTTACGCGTCATTTTTTTTACAATTAAGCATATGCGATGCTATAGAAAATGCCATAAATGTGGCCAAATTATGGTAAAAGAAAATCTAAACGGGGCAATCCGTTGATATGATACTCATATAGTAATTTATTCGTTATTAGTTATTATTATTTATTATTTCTTTGACACTAAGTAGAAGATGGACATCGAAATTATTTAAGGTTGTACCAGAAATTTTAATAGGCATTGCTACTGTATTAAAGAATAATTTCTTTGTTTTGTAAGAGGTTTTTCGAACAATAAATATTACGTTGCCATTATTTTATAGGAAAAATTTAGTAAAAATGTGTTATGGAATCAACCAGTTTCTCGGTAGAATACTGAAAAACACTGTTTCACTGTTTATTCCAAAAGCTATCGTGAATTTGATTATTCATTGTAAAAACGGGATTTTTCACGTACCGCACTATCGGTGAAGGCACCGACTAAGTTTCGACTCATTCCAAGAGTCTTCATCAGGGTGAGTCCGATAGTGCGGTACGTGATAAATCCCGTTTTTACAATGAATAACTGTTTCACTTGTTCACTTTTTTTAATTTTGTTATTTCACCTTAATTTTTTTGGATAGTTCCAATACCCTACAGAAGACAGATATTGTAATCCATGTTCGGTAGGTATCACAAACGCAATTTTATACGGGTAATTTATGTAATCGCTACTCTTGTTTTGTGTAGGAGGTAAAAGCGTTTAGTTAAGGCTCCGAGGAAGTACCTCTTCACCCTAGTGTCAGAGACGACTATCTCAGGGTCAGTTTAGGTCATCATCTTCGGGTATTAGAAAAAAAGAGATATAGGTACTTAGTTTTAAAAATTGAGAACTGAACATTTGCTAGACATTTTGCGAATTTGGCATTCTGCGACTAAATAATTAACTTAATTTTCCTATTTCACTGACAGGAGCATGTAGACTGTACGTGACGTCGGCTTTTAATTTTACAAAGTAACTAACGGTTCCCTCAACTGAAAAGAGCAAGCAGAAGGAAAATAACTGAAAAACCATAACCGCTTTTCCTTAAACGTCTTCCACCCTTGTCTGTATGTACAGAAATCTCGATAAAAGTGTTCAAACGAAGATGAAAAAACGATCTAGCTGCATTTCATATAATTGAGAACTGTCTCGTGTCAGCTGGAGAAATGTCTGAAACGGGGAAAAATATTAAATGTTATAAACTACGTCGTTTATTAGTAATTAAAACAAAATTATACGTCTATAAGCCGTGATGTGCTTACAACCTGTGACATGGAATGCTAATTACTATGTAAAACGTGTATTTGTGTTAAATATAATTTTTAGACGTCTCTGATTACCCCTTACTTGGTATTCTCTACTTGGCTCTGAGGGTACTCTGACTGTAATATCTGATCATAAAGACGAAATAAAGTTCGGGTTAAAATCACCTATAATTGAGTAATAAAAATGTAATAAGCAATAATAACCAAAGAATAAAAAAAAAACAAGTTAGTTAAAATCGACTTTTAAGGTGCTTCGGGTGCAAGGGGTGGGGGAAATGAGAAGTCGTGGATACGTTTTCAGATTCCTCGTGATCCTTGTTATCTAATTAAAATATAAACTAATACCATCTAATACCATCTTGACCTAAAAAATAAACTATTTTACCAGATAACATCGCACTGTTGAAGGCCAAACAAAGTAAAAACACGTACTTTAGGGCTTTCAACGCGAGTGAAGTGGCAAGGTTTTTTAGTTTGTAACTATGATAGATTTTTACCGACGAGGTATACGTAGGTAGATATTCGTTTTTTAAATTACTTACCATGTATAAGACAAATACCATACGGATAGTATCTAGGCAAAGTGGTGTAGTGTACAAAAAATTCAATGTCTTGGCGAGATCGATTATATACAACCTTACTTACCTGTATAGCGTAATTGCAATTCTAAAACAGCAAATGAGATAGATTGCTGCAATTTAACAATAAATGTATGTGACTGTTGGATGTTATTATTGTGTTATAAAGTTGAGCGTCACCTTGACCCAACCAATAGCAAACGTGAGCGGGCAGGAAACCGCAGATCTCTTTTGTCTGATGGAAAGGAGAAGTAGTTTTTGTCCTTTTTCCATCAAGAAAACGGTTGTTTTTGAGTTCATGCTAATCTTGCAGATAGGGAATGGACAACTTTATGGTTTTAAAACAAAATCGTGCGCCTTAAAAGTGTCACTACTTTGAGAACGGTTTCAAGCTGATCCACCTTCTTCCCGTAACCTTTACGCTAGAAGGTTGTTGAATGAAATAGTGATTATTCAATCACTATTTCAATCAATAATCTTCATGAAAAAAAAGATTATGGTTTGGTCCTTCGTCATTTGGAATGTGTTAATTCGATTTAGCAAAATCCTATTTTATCCGAAGAAGATAAAATAGGAATACGAAGAATCTTTTTCAGTAGATTTTTATATTCAATTTTATAATTATAGTACTAAAAGTAATAAAAACTAGCAAAATATCTACACTATAGAAATGTAAAAACTAAAAGTCTATTACTATATCCAAAACTATAACTCGTTAGGCTTAGCATTGTACAAAACTTGAAAAAAGGACACTTTTCGACTAAGACTTTTTCATTTTTAACTTTTAGGTATAAGTTTTGGATATTTTAAGCTTGGCAAAATATATGCGTCTTTCTTTTTCTCATCGCCATTTTGCGAGAGTAATGAGGCTGTTTCTGATGAGTCCGAATGGAAATACTTACAGAAATTCTTTGAAAAAGCTAGCGAAGTAAGAAATATTATTTCAGAATTTAATTATATAATTATTCAAGTTATATTCGTAGGTACCGTATGAGAATGGCCAAACGCAGAACCATGTGTAGCTTGGATTAAACTAAAAGGAGCATGTCTCTCCTAGTATACAAGTAGATACAGAATCTGTACGACGTTTTTAACACTTTTTTTGAGTTATAATAGCTTGATACTTTTTCAAACTAAGAAGTAAGTATCTATATAAATTTGCGACTGTCTGCCTGGAGGGGTAGACAGAGACCACGGAATTCCGCTTGCCACGAATCTAATTTGTTCGTCGAGACCCTTCCATCAATCCCATTCACGTACATGCTGAAAAAGTAAAAATTTAAATTAAATAATTATACTAAGACTAACTGCTTTGCACGCGTGAAAAAAAAACCTTAAAATGGGAAAATCCAAAAACCCTTAAATACGTCACTATTTATTTCAGCTCAGTAGCTTTACTTCAAATTTTCATGTTTCTAACTTCAAAGAACACCGATTTTTATTCAAAATTCACCGCCCCCATTTCTCACACTAAAAGTGTAAATTTCCAAAAATCCTTTTTATAAGTATACTTTTTATAATCGTATAATTACGATTTTATAAGTATAGATTTATACTATAATTATTAACACGCTCACTTGTAACTAACTAAATAACAAACAAACAATGTAGGCAATCAAATCTTGGACACTATTTTAACCTATTTCTTATTGCCGTATCAAAATAAACCTTTGTATGTATATGTACTTAGTTCGGATGACAATACTATAATTTGATATCTTGGAGCTGATCTGATTATAGAGCCTGGAGGTGGATAGTGGAACTCTTCATTGACTACTAGTAAACCCCTCAAATTTGGCTCATATGATTTGTTTTGAAGAGTCCAATAGATTGCACTTGGTGTCAAGAATCTGATGATGGAGCCAGGGGGTGTATAGTGGAACTCTTCAATGGCTTCTAGTAAACTACTCGAGTTTGGGCTCATATGATTCGTTTTGACGACGTTTCTAACAGATTAGACTTGATAGCAAGGGTCTGATGATTGAATGTTTTTTATTTATTTTTAAACTACATATTATTATTGTTTATTATTAAGAGCGGGCTCCTTGCTTCTAGCACTCGAGAGTCAAGATTCTGGCTCCATGCGCTTCTGTAGATAGGGAATAGCTGTCAGCTACGTATTGGGGCCAGAACAAATGAGCCGCACTACCACTGCGGATCTGCTGTCGATCGCCAAGGTCACCATGGCCTCTCTTGTCTCCCGCCATGACATAATCCATAGGACCCTTTCTACCGTCAACTTGCCGGCCAACCTTGAGCCGAACAGTATCGCACGTGACGATGAAAAGACGGAATGTCTTTAATTTCCTGGAGTCGTGGCAAGCCGTTGGTTTGGAACGCGACTTGTGTGGATACGCTGGAGGTCTCTCACGTTTCGTACACTTCCAGATCAGCGGACGTGGTGGCATCGGCAGCGGAAAACCTCAATAGGCGAAACTACACATCCATCGTCGGTGGATATACTATATACTATATTTCCCTAGGTTTCCACTGCAAACGAGGAAATGATGCGAGGCTCCTTTTCAGGGAAATCTCGAAGCGGCTGATGGACGAAACCAAAGACCAAAGGTTAGAGATTACCTCGGTCAGAAAATTAGAATTGTTTTTCAACGAGGCAATGTCGCCAGTCGTTTGTACCCTGCCTGCGGTGGGTGACTTAAACTCTGTTTTCTAGTACACGTCCTATTACTACAGGTAGAAAACAGTCTTATTTTCCTAGTCAAATATGATGTAGATAGTTTTGTGTTCTGTTCATTTAATAAAATACTATAAAAAAATATATACATAAGTTTATTATTATATCAACAATTAATAAGTAAATAATTGTATTCCCATTACTATTGTTCCATTAGCAAAACTAGCAGTGCGTGATCGTAGTCACGAAGAGGCGTTCCGAACAGGTTAGACATACTTGGTCCAGATTAGGTACCGAAACCTCCATATCATTGCGGATCAAGGCTGAGACCTTGATCCAATATAGTACCAATTGTTTTACTTTTAAATATATTTACACATAAGTAGTTGTAATCTAAACTATTCTAAAGCTTTGATAGAAAAAAATTCGTCCCGCGGCGGGAATCGAACGCGCAACCTTATGCATCTCAGGCGGGCCTTCGCCCACTGCGCCACAAAGGTCGTCAAAATTTACAATTGGCGAAAGGTCCTTGTTTTCGATAATGTACACGACATATTTTTCTTTGTTTCCGCGGAAATTTGAACACCAAACACGGTATTTTTAAGCTTCGAAAACAAGATTCTGCTCACGGCGACGCCAGGTGTGGGCTCAGAACTATGTATAATACCTATTATTAGACATTGTAAAAAAAAATTTTTATTTATTTGTTCGTGCCTTCTTATACTCATACTGTTCATCAAAATAGGTAAGTAGGTACTATGAACAAACTTAGGAATCCTAATACATCGTCATTTAAGGGTAGTTTCAGAAAAAAAACATACATAGGTATATATTAATTATTTATCATTTGCATTTAAACACCTTTTTTTTCTAGCCGATGCCCGCGGTTTTACTCGCTTGAGGTAATTGTTAAAAAGACATTGCATGATTTGCTTCAGTTAACAGCGAATTAAACATTTCCCATACAAACTTGAACACCCTCTCACATCCTAGGGGTAGTTTGAGGAAATAATTATATATAATAATTGGCAAGAATATTAATCATGACTTAGCTCAAATGTAATACAATGGTCTGAATCGAACTCACTGGTATACTGGCTCATACCAAAGAAATATAAGTACATGCTTATTGGAACAAGAATAAGTCTTTAAAAATTGCTAGCGTTTAATTCGACATTCAAGTGGATGGTGTGAGTGTTGAATATATTACTGAAACCAAGTCTTGGGCTGAGCTGTGTGTGTCTGCAATTACTTGTACCGTTTGAAATTACTCTATAATATACGTGCATATCTAAGTGAAGAAGTTAGAATAACACTGTGCGAGTCCCTAATTTTATCGAAGTTAAATTATTGTGATGTGTATGGGTCTTGCTTATTGACTAGGACTTAAAAATTGGTACAGCATGTTCAAAATGCTTGTGCCCGCTTCTGTTTTCATATTCCCCCTAGAACTCATGTCACCTCTTTTCTAAATTCATCTGATCTGCTAAAAATGAAAGCGCGTAGGGCTCTCCACCTTGCATCCCTCCTTTTTGGTGTTATTTCATACAAGTTTCCTCCATATCTTTTTATTAAACTTGAATGGGCATAGGAGAGCATTCAAGTTTAATAAAAAGTTTAGTTATCGCAAAAGAGCCCGTACTTGCGTATTTGTTACTCCGAGGCATAAGTCCACAGCTTTTAGTGGATCTTTTAAATTTGCGGCTCCTCGATGCTGGAATGATTTAGCGCCACCTATTCGTGACCTAAAAACAATTATCACATTTAAATACTTACTCAGGAGGAAGTTACTAACAATACAGAAGTGCACGTAATAAATTCTAATCAAGTACCTACTAGCTTTGCCCGAACGTAAGTTTCGTTAGACTTGTTTTTATCTTCGGTTTTCTTTTTTATTCCCATATTTTTTTACATATCACGCAGCACGCAATTTCAATTTTCTGTTCCGTTTTTATAAACACTCAAATAATTACTCGTTTGCCCACAGACTAAACAAAAAAAAAAGATTACAGTACTATTGTAATATATTTTCCATGTCTTCTCTACTTAATGTATATTCTGTGTTTATGTACCTTCCTATTTATTTACTATTATTATTACAATTTGAACAGTAGTAGCCCAGGAGTTTTCCGCGTTTGTGAGGTCATCTTTCCTAGACCCTGCCTGAAAATCAGCGCTGTTTAGCCCACACGGCACAGATGGGACTAATTAGCACAAAAATCTTCTCTTTGTCAATATATTTATGTTTAAATCTTATTTATAAGTATTTATAGTGTCTATTTATTATTTAGTGTGTACCTGTCCTTTCTGTGATTTGTTGTTGCCAAATAAATACATTTCTTTCTTTCTTTTCTTTATCAAATCAAATCATTTATTTGCAAAAATGGGTCACAAAGATGTAGGTTATTAGAATTGGTAAGCACCAGACATATTTTGCCTTGATCTAGGGCATGCAAAATGGGTGCTTTAAAGTCAGGGTTATTATTTCTATTGAAGAATATTTATGCGAAGGTAAAATTTTCCAAATTCCTTTCTCAGTGCACCCTTGTACCATAAGAGGAATATACCCTCCATGTTTCATGATTCTAAGATTTATGGTTTAGGCTGTGCGTTGATGAGCCAGTCAGAAACGTACGAGTTTTATACAAACTTGTACACCCTTTGTAAGTTTGATAAATAATTATATTAGTATTTTATCATTTATAATTCAATAATATTTATGTGAAGTTTCATGTTTATATAAGTTCAAGCCATACGATTTTTCATACAAAGGTGTTTAGCCCTTTTCATCCCCTTAGGGGTAGAATTTTCTCAATTCCTTTCTTAGTAAATCACACCCCTAAATCACAAAATAAATATACCGTCCAAGTTTCATACTTCAAGGACTTATGGCTTAGGCTATGCGTTAATTCAGTCAGTAACGGAACAGTTTTATATTTATTATACTGATAAATAATGTATACTTACCTGTTATTTGATTCTGATTATGAGCCTCTACAATTATTGACTTTACCTGCTGATAATAAAGATTCATGATAATAAAAATAGAATGATGCAAATAGATAAAACCAACACGCTCACAACTGTAATATCTACGAAGGACATCCCCAAATCCATACTCAGGAGGTATTGGTTCATGTCCAGGAGGTTCTGAAAGCGAACGGATTGCGTTTCGCGTTGCGTTGCGAAAAAAAAACAACCGGACGTACGTAGACAGCCTACGTTCCTGCCGTATTTGAAAGGGGTGACGGATAAGATTGGTAACATCTTGAAGAGGTTCTCAATCAAGTCAGTTTTCATTTCGCTCTCAAAAGTGGCTAAGCGTAAATGCCAGGTCTTGGAATCCCGTGATAAACAGGTGTTTGCGTCGCGATCCGATTGTGCAGTGCAGTGATAAGGATAGTGTAGTGCCGTAATGTGAACATGAAATTTTCTGATTCTGTAGATGAAAAGAGGGTAGTTGCGGCTACTACCTTTATTTCTCGACGATAGCTCCGTATACTCCAGTCATCCCGTGACCATGGCCGTAATACCGTCGAAATGTCGGGAAAATAATAAAAAAAGTAAACGCGATAAAGACCCGTTAAACTTATAATTATGTTATAATATTATGCAGATAACACTTATATCCACGACAGACATTCTATCTTTTTTTATGTTTAAATTTCAAACAAGCAGTATGCAAACTAATAATGAATAAATTAGCATTTACCATTATCTGAATATACGAATCGACAATAACCCTAAACCTAAAAAAGCATAGCACGCACCCTTTCTCACTCAAACACCCTGTTTCTGAAAGTAGGTCTAGATCTATAAATAAATAAATAATACTGGACATTTTCGCACAGCATCATCCCGACCCAAAGTAAGCAGAGCTTGTATTATGGGAACTACATGACTGATACCTATACTATTTATATTCATGTTTTTTTGTAAATACATACATATTAAGCAACGCTGTAGACTGCGGTGAAGCACTCTTATGAACAAAGAAGCTTTTTACTATGGATTTGAAAACTCCCAGGTTGTATTTCTCAGAAGACAGTAACCCAGGATTCAAAAAAAGAATCATTAAAATCGGTTTACAATTGGCGAAGATATCGCGTAACATACCTACACAAAAAAAACCATTTTGTATTCATGTGTAAACTGTTGGCAAACCTAATTAATTAATAAAGTATACAAAGAAAACACAGACCAATACCCAATATCAATTATAGTCAAATCTCATATCAAGTGATGTGGGTTAATCTCGTTAACCCACGTTAGTTAACATGAGATGTAACAACAGGTTCGTTTTTAAAGGCTTTAAAATCCGGACGTTTATCATGCTCCGCTTCGCAACCCGACCTGCCACAGGGCATCAGCTACGCCACTATCCCAAAAAAAAATTATTTAAAATTTTCGTAGTGGCTCTTAATCAAAATAACCGTGATTGGATTCCCAAGTGTCTCTATATAAAATATTCCCTTTCTAAACCAATAAACAGTCATAGCGGCTTATCTGTTGAACCGATCTCTGTCTATTGTCAGCCTATTTGTAATAAATCGCTTGTGGTTCTGTCGGAAATAAATTGGCAATACCGTGTCGTGACCGGAAGGTACAAAGTCCTTGCACCGGCATCACAGCCTAGTATCGCTAATATCCGACCTCACACCAACACTCGCCGACACTACCTGTCACATTATAAAAACTATAATGTTTCCGTATTCGATAAAAAAACATTTTTGGGTAACTTTAGGCTCATAAAAAATAATGGTCCGTAGGTAAGTAGGTATTAGTGTTAATTTCGGAAAATCGGGCAATACACGTATGATTTTGCACACCTAATTAGCACATAATTAATTTATTATTACTTATAAATCCTAACGATTAGTATAGAGTTCAGTTTAAAATACACTGAGCATTTATAGATTAAATACCGGCTTCCGCGTTTTTTACGGCTATTAATTACATAAATAGCTCGACAAAGGTACGAATCAAAACAGAAAGAACTTTACCTTTAATGGTTAAAAAAAAACTGACTGCCCGCACGATATTAATAGAACTCATAAGCAGAAACAAGTTTGAATTTATTTTTTTTAGTGGGAAATGCGACTATACTCTAAGATTAGGTAGATTTTATAAATTTTGAAGATGGCGTGCGACTCCACCCTAGTAAGGGTGGAGTCGCACGTCGCCATCGTCATTTTAAGTTTTTCAAATAATTACGTCCGCGTAGTTGAGTTTTTTGTTTGTAGTAAAATATTTAATAATACTATATTTGGACGTAACACTAAAATATACGGTACCTAAATAAGTAGCCGATGTTGCTGACAATGTTCAAACGTCTAGTTGAGATCTAATGTCTTCTTAGCACAGGTTTCATGTTAGGAGCATGTTTTTGGTATCGCCTTTTTAAGCTTTAACAATGCGAAGCGTCGTTGCCGTATTATTAACGCGTATAAAAAATGTTTAGCGTTATGCGGTAGAACATTCAACGTGAATCTTTAAGACTGGCTGAGTAATACATGTTAAATAGTGATACAACGGAATAACTTGACAACAAGTGTCTAGCTGCCATCTTGTTGGTATTGTTTTGCATAGGGTATGGCGTAAAGAGTAGTCAACCGAGTATCCCCACATCATAAATGTTCAGAATATAAAAAAAAAATTACCTAACCATAAAAAAACTCACGGTTTTCAAGTTATTGTACATTTCGATACCAAGATCACAAATAACTGCAAGTATTCAAGAATGCTATAGCAAAAATAAGATGCGAAAATTCATAATTTTTTTATGAGTTGGAATTTTTTTATACTTCTTTTTTTTTACTACTCAGTTGAGTAACTGCGTGACCCAATTCAAAGGGCGGCCCAAGCCATTACCAAATTCGGGCATGCAAATAGAGTGCTTTTTTATTAGATTCAGATTCCAGTTTATATAATTGATCAAACATAATGTTAATAAAATGGGTCTTAAAAAAAAAATACAAAGTTCAATTATGTTCTACCATAGCCATTAGCATGCAAATATCAAAATATACAAAATGTCAAAATAGCAATTCAAATTCAAATGTGTCATCTAAAAATTCATTAATATCGTAACAACATTTCCCTATCAGTAGTTTTTTCGAATTTTTGATTTAAATATATTATTATTAATTATTTTAGTAAATTCCTTTGTTACAACATTAATATTTTTGCAAAACTCCAATTCACTAAGTGAACTTTAAATTTACTTGTAATTTGGAATAGTGACCCCTACCTATCTTAATAGGAAATAGGAATATTCTTTGAATCTAAAGCTGACAATACCAAGTGCTATACTATTTCAGAATGTCAATGAAGAAGGCAAGTCATTTAATAGTTAGTCACTCAGATGACCCTACATCCTATTTATACCACACGAGGTTAAACTTTTGGAAAAATAAAAGATAAGAAGAAAGTAAAAAATATTTTTTACCAAAGATATTTCTAAAAGAACTGTACCAGTGGCACAATACATTAATACGAGTAGCACAGTTATCCAAAAATGCTATACCAAAAACAGATTACAAAATTAATTGATTTGTGATTTTGGCATCGAAAAGAGTAAAAATTTCGAAATTGTCCAATAACTCAAAAACTGAGATTTTTATGGGTACATTGTTTGTTTTTTTAACGATTCCTCCCACCCGTACGTATTGCCTACTCATTATGCCATTCTGTATTTATATCCGGAATCTACATCTTGACATACCTCACTCTATAATATATATTTCGTTTTCAAATATAATTTTGGATGTTACAATTTTGCCTCCTAGGACCACCGTTTTCTTTTTTCTTATCCTGAATTAATTAGTACCAAATGTTTAATTATATTCTACATAGATTGTTACGTACATAACCCTACTTAACTTTGCACAGGCAAGTAAAAAAATTAAGACACACGCGAGAGAATGCCAGAAAACCCTTATTTAGCTATTCCAGGAGCGCGTTTATCTGTTTTACTTAGGTATTGCTTATCATTGACTCTTTACCATACTGAAAAATACCAAGAACCCGATACACACCTACACGTTCTTTGTCTGAATCCTAAAATTGTTTAAATATCTGATCAAGATTATAAACAATACTTCTTTATGTTAGGTAAGTATTCTAAATATCACCTTGTAAATCTGTCAAAGTAATACACGAAAATAATAAATTTATCGGCTAACACGAATGCAGTAGGTACCTACTATGCTTAATAGTACCTACCCAGTTTAAATAAACCTAATGCACTATAAATAATAATAAAAAATCGGACAAGTAGAGTCTGAGTGCACTGAGGCATGTTCCGTACATGCTTGTAAAGCACCAAACATTGCTCTAATGAAAATATGTATAAGTCGGATTGAAAGATAAACTTAGCTATGTAGTTGAATAATGTTTTGGCCTTACATCGATTACGTCACAGTCAATTATCCAACTGCAAGTGTATGTTTGTAATCTCAGAAAAAAAACTTAATTATTGTCGGAATTTTTCCTTTACTGGTACTGTGAGATCTTGCTTCTTGTCAAATTTAATGATTCTAGGGAAGAACCCTATATATAGGTTTTGATTTATTTGCCAGTACCAAAATATAACGCTTAAACAGCCGTATTTTTTTATTGCATTGACTTAGTAGTTTTTTTAGATTTCCAAGGGTCTGTAGACCTACGTATTTGATATTAATTTCAACTTGATTTAATATCAAATCAAGCGTTCCTGAGAAAAAGGGTCTAGACAGACTGACAACGAAATGATCCTATAAGGGTTCCGTTTTTTCCTATTGAGGTACGGAACCATAAAAACTGTACCTAGCTACAGAAATTGGTACGTAAAAATAAACATCAGCACTTGTTAATTAACTATTTACAGTTCATTTGTATTTAAACTTATTCCACATAAAATATACTTCAAAATCAACACTATACAAAAATAATGATTAAAGTTCTATGTTTATTTTCCTTTATTTATAAGTTTTACATCACATTCAAATCATAATTAATCACAACTTGCTTAAATATGGACTCAGTGCAAAGATCTTTGAGTAAGTATACCAAGTAGGAGATAGTCAGCGGCACGTTTAAATTTTACATTTGGTACTTGCCCACGTTTTTCAAGTAGTAAGCATTTAACGTGACAGGTTTCAAGCCCATATTGGATGCTATAGGGCTGAAGCTTTTGTCTATCTGTTTATTCCATCATAATTTAGCTTCCATAATAAATGAACCGATTTTGATGCAGGTTTTCTGAAGGCTCTGCGTTTCGTATGATAATAATTATGATATATGTATATTGAAAATAAAATCAGCAACTGGAAAAACGCAAGTTGCGTTTACTGTCTCTCGAGAAGAACAGACATCAAGACGTGTAGAGAGAGTTTTGCCTGCCCCGGGAGAGAAGACTTTGAAACGCCACGCCACGCCACGGTGGCAGCTCTGCATCTATTTGTAGATGCAGAGCTGCCACCGTGGCCTATAACAATGACAAGTCCAAGTTCTATTACAAGCCTCGGTCACTGGAGGAAATAACTGGCACGCATATAAACAACTATTGGAATGTTTTATCCTGATTATGCCAAAAGAAAAAAAAAACCATTATTGATCACATTGCTCGGTAAAAATGTGTACATTATTTACTAATAACTCTGTGTATGCCTACATCATCTACTAAGGAAACTTATGAAACGATTATTATAGAAATAAAATGCTACAACCCTGTTAAACATGCTGCAAGTTGAAAAAGAAACAGAACAGTTTTAATGGATTAAAAAAAAATGCAATTAAAACAAAAGACTGGTTTAATAGTTTTAACTATCGTTTTCTCATTGTACCAACATGATGTGACTTAGTGAGAGCGATATAAGACTTTGAAAGCGAGAACAACAGCCATGGGAAGTGATTTCTACAAGTGTTATTTTCTCAAAATTTGAAGTCTTAGAACCTCACGCCTTTTGATGGAGCAGGAAAGATCCTGCTCCATCATCAGACACTGATAGCAATTTTCCCGTAAAACTTAAAAAAATCATCATCATCATATCATGAAATTCCGATTAGCCGAAAAATGTTTTGACTTTTCTTTTGTTTTTTATTCGAAAGAGTAAGCAAAATAACGTGGGCACGTGAGGATCTGATGCTATTAGAGTACCTGCATGAAATAGTATCGCGAATATAGCAATTTAATTATTATCAACAGACTTTAAAAAAGGAATTCCTCAATATGTGTGTATGTTTTTTTGTATGCAGATATGTTACGTGATACCTTCGCCAACCGTAAAAAGATTTTAATGATTATTTTTTAGTGTAGTGTTATGCTAAACTTCAAGGATTGTCTCATATAAATTTCACGAAAAAAAAACCACACCTCTGGGTGAAATTGCATATTAGACTTTTTATCGATTTCCCGTTAAATGAAGTTGGTTTTTTATCATGTCTTAAATTGATTGATTTTATTTTGATGATACAAAGAAAATTCTATCTGCCATCTTTAGGTTGACGCAGGAGCTGATGTGAGTGTAAACATTTCCCATATTCATAAATCAAACATAGGAATGTAATAGTCACTTTAGACCATGACTTCAACACCTCTTGGGGTAATTGATGAATACCTATCTAAATAATAAGCTTGCATGCCATTTTAATAGTTAAGTATTTTAATTCTAGTAAATTTTGTGTAGTTATAAATTTGACATATTTAATAAATAGGTATATACATTTAATTGAAACTAGATCTTTACCTACTGTAATGTAAAAAAATTACATTTCAGCACGACCAAAATGTCGAATATGGAGAACTGACTATACCTATGTAATAATACTAATGTATAACTTGAAAGAATATAGGTTTTTTCAAATAAATATCATTCATTCATTCATTCATTCATTTGAATATATCACTCTCTTACTCATAATCACTCACCAACTTTAGCAACGTGATAAAAGGAATCTGCCTCTATCCTTGTTTAGTGTAAGAAAAAGAGTTAGCGTCCTGCTAAAGTGAGAGAGTGATTATGAATAAGGGGGTTAATGTACAAATTTATTCAAGTAAGTACTTTAACAAAGATCAAACATTTATTGTAAAGCATAGACAGACACCCAAAATCTATCTATATTATAATACTAGCTGTACCCGCAACTTCGTTCGCGATTGACATCTCTGATCATCCATTATTCGCATTTGACTGTGGTCAAATGCGAAGTTTGTATTACTCTGAAGAAAGTAACCCAGGTTTAATATAAAGAATCATTAAAATCTGTTTACATTAAAATCTGTGTGTGTTTGTAAACCGATTTTAATATATATTTTTTTTAATCCTGGGTTACTGTCTGAGAAATACAACCTGGGAGTTTTCAAAAACAAAGTAATAAGCTCTTTTGTTGATAAGAGTGCTTCACCGCAGTCTACAGCTTTGCTTAATATGAGACAAATGCGAATAATTAGTCTGCAGGGATGGCAATCGCGAACGAAGTCGCGGGTACAGCTAGTAGTTAATAAAGATGCAAGTAATACATTTATTAATACAACTACACACATCAAGCACGTTTATAAATGCTAGTTACTAAAAATCGGGCTTTTTAATTCTATTTTTAGAATTAAAAAGCCCGATAAATTCCTATGGATACTTTTTACTAAATTTCGTAATTTGAAAACAGTTTTTGAATTTCGCTCAATAAATAAAACTCTTCTGTCAAATCGTATTGCTATATAATCCAGCAACGTGATTGAGGCTGTATATATCCAGTTTTGCCAGACAAGATCTTTACATACAAATTACTGCTCGACGAGATCGTATAATGACCGCGACGATGTTGTTTACGAGGCTTCAGGGATGTTAATAAGCGATCAAACCATAAGAAATTGCTTGCATGAAGTCAATCTCCGTTCCCGAGGGCCGCTACGTATACCATCTATTGTGCCCCGCAATCGCAGAGCCCGTTTACAATGGGCTTGTGAACACAGAAATTAGGTAGAAGAGTGGCCTTTTGTTTTCTGACAAATCTCACTTGGGTATGAGGACAGGTATTGAAGAACGTTTAAAATCATGCCAGGAAGTCCATGCATACAGTGGCCGAACAATCATGATATGGGCGCTATTTGGATCGGCGGGAGAACCTAACTGTATAATATGTATGAATTTACAAAAAAAGTATGTAAGTAGTACTTATATCAGTCATGTAGTTCCCATAACACAAGCTCTGCTTACTTTGGAACTAGATGATGCTGTGTGAAAATGTCCAGCCATTATTTATTTCTTTACCAGCGGCAATCTTAATGCACTGATTTACGCTGAAACGATTATATACCGGATGTTATCATTCCTTCGCGGACCTAATCTGGTGCTTCATTTCTGCGTATGAATGATAATGCACATCCACACAATCGCCAGACTTGAATTCCACTGAGCACGCATGAGATATGATAAAGATTATATACCGGATGTTATCATTCCTTCGCGGACCTAATCTGGTGCTTCATTTCTGCGTATGAATGATAATGCACATCCACACAATCGCCAGACTTGAATTCCACTGAGCACGCATGAGATATGATAAAGATTATATACCGGATGTTATCATTCCTTCGCGGACCTAATCTGGTGCTTCATTTCTGCGTATGAATGATAATGCACATCCACACAATCGCCAGACTTGAATTCCACTGAGCACGCATGAGATATGATAAAGATTATATACCGGATGTTATCATTCCTTTGCGGACCTAATCTGGTGCTTCATTTCTGCGTATGAATGATAATGCACATCCACACAATCGCCAGACTTGAATTCCACTGAGCACGCATGAGATATGATAAAGATTATATACCGGATGTTATCATTCCTTCGCGGACCTAATCTGGTGCTTCATTTCTGCGTATGAATGATAATGCACATCCACACAATCGCCAGACTTGAATTCCACTGAGCACGCATGAGATATGATAAAGATTATATACCGGATGTTATCATTCCTTTGCGGACCTAATCTGGTGCTTCATTTCTGCGTATGAATGATAATGCACATCCACACAATCGCCAGACTTGAATTCCACTGAGCACGCATGAGATATGATAAAGATTATATACCGGATGTTATCATTCCTTTGAGGACCTAATCTGGTGCTTCATTTCTGCGTATGAATGATAATGCACATCCACACAATCGCCAGACTTGAATTCCACTGAGCACGCATGAGATATGATAAAGATTATATACCGGATGTTATCATTCCTTTGCGGACCTAATCTGGTGCTTCATTTCTGCGTATGAATGATAATGCACATCCACACAATCGCCAGACTTGAATTCCACTGAGCACGCATGAGATATGCTATGGCATATCTCATGCGTGCTCAGTGGAATTATAGTGGAATTATTTGCCTCCATATATGAGGCCATACACACACCAATAAATATTTTTCGTCTGTTACAATGGACGTGGGCGGCCATTCCGCAACGTGATTTGGATGTACTCATAATCGCTGCGATTGTGTTGCAGATTTAAAGCCTTTATAAAATTATGCCGGTCAGAATTGTTCCATACTATTGAAAAAAATTAAGTCATTAGAAACCACACGGAATCGACCAGTTAAAAACTCTGAATGGGGCAATGAGGCAGTGTTGCTACTTCTAAAGCCGGATGGAACGGTTCATAATGTGAAATAAGTTAAAAAAATAAAGTATCATGATAAAATTACAAGGTAATAGTTTTGTCGTTGAGAATCGGACTTGAGAGGGATGTATTTACAAGCCCTACTAGATAAGGAGTCAGAAATCGGTGACGACCTCAGTAAGGAGGAAAGGCGAGTAAACGAGGGACGCAAGATGCCCGCATGTGAGAATGTTCCGTAGACATTTGTTCCGAGTCTGGTTGTAGTAGTACCACAGTACTCATTGTCCCTGTTACCCACGACACAAGTTATCCTAGTGTGGGATCAGGATAATGTATGTGCGTGTACTTTTGTATAAAAGTTGTAGGAAGTAGGTACCTAGATTTATTTCTGTCTGACGGCGCGCACATTATCAATGTAAAACCGATTATTAATGTAAAACCGATTATCAATTAGGCTCGATTATTGTATGTATCTAAGGTATTATCAAGTCGTAACAACCATACCGACATATTGTAGCCACGAAGGGCGTGACTCGTACACATGTAGCTAGCAACCAGCTGAATTAATATTATCCATGTTATCGAATGCATCCTGTACGATTACATTAAGAGCAGTTCCGTATCCGTCTACATAATAGTTGTTACTTAGCGTAAATAGATATTAATCCATTTCCTTGTAATTAGACAAAGGCGACCAAATAGACTTGAGAAGGAGAATGATGAAAATATTGCTGATAAAACCCTTTTTCTAACGACCTCCAGTGGACGAGGCCTGCCTGAAACACAGAATATTGCGGGTTTGATTCCCGACGTGGGACAAATGTTTGTATGATCTGAGAATATTTGTCTCAGGTCTAGGTGTTTTCTATATATACAAAAAAATATGTATATATGTAGTACATAATATAGTCATGTAGTTCCCATAACACAAGCTCTGCTTACATTGGGGCTAGATGATGCTGTGTGAAAAATTACCAGTATTATTATTATTATATAACTATGTAATGTTCTCAAGCAAACGCAGTGAGAAGGCAGTGGACGTCAGTTGGATAACTATGATGAAATAATACCTACTTAATTATGCCGAATGAGAACTTCCTACTGCCTAATCCTAATAAAAATATCATATACTTAGGTTAATTATAAATGCGATATTGTGAATATGTGAACCGGTAAAGGTGAAATGTGGATTAGGTACCTTTAGTTTGTATGAATGGTATGTGGAAAACCCTGAATTTTGAACTCAACGCCGACTCAGTTACATAGTGGTTGAACCATTTTGTTTGATATTCGGAATGAAATTATGTGTAGTTCGTGACGAAATAACTATGGCTTCCTTTATACGGGTACAAAAACTTTTTACAACCAACGTACGTATAAGTCAAAAATAATTGTAAGAGAAAGACTCGTTTTTTCTGGAAAACATACTATGGTCAGACTGTTTTTCAAATAGTTCTACACGGATAGACGTTTTCTACATTAAAATCTGGTTTTAGGGTACCTAAGTCGAGTAGCGAAAACGAACCTTAGAAATAACGATAATTTTATTCTATTTTTCTCCTACTGTCTATGTAGAGGTAACTGTACCTTTGCCTATATTTTTCAGAAATAGTCTTATTAATACTCCCATAATAAGGTTCTTTGAATCTTAGAAGTATGAGGCAAAACGTAGTCTTATTAATACTCCCATAATAAGGTTATTTGAATCTTAGAAGTATGAGGCAAAACCAAAGAAATGGTTCGATAGATTTCCAATGATAACTTTAAGAGCTAAAAAATAAGGCTGGAACTTCTGGGCAATACCACTATGTCAGTGTGTAACATAGTCTAACACGTCAAGGTCAGTTTTTATTTATGAGAATCAATAATAAATTTGTCTCGCTTTTATTAATTGGCAGTAGACAAACATCTAAAAAAATAGCATTTTTATAATCTCGGTTAATGAGCCGAAGCAGATCGTGTCACTTGGCAAGTAAATTAAGGCCAATGGTCCGACCTTGCTCGATGCAATTCGAATTTAATGTCCCCTTTTGTTTCAATTACATAAGAATTATTATTACTTGTCCACCTTACACTAGTTAAGCACATGGTCGGGCCGGCTCATACGTAATGAAGGATATTCATTCAATACTAAACATGATAAAGCAACTGTTCTCTTGACCTTCACTTTGTTAATATAACGTAATATTGACTTATGTGAAAAAAACGGCTTTCTAATTCAATCATTTTATTAATTTCAATGTAAGTATATACAAACAAGCAACATTAAATGGTGGTTTAATAGTTTCATACAATTAAAATGGCAAGCTGTTACCGTAAACTAAAGACGCTTGCAACACCAGAGGTCACTGGCGCATGTGACCGCTTCCGACCCAGTGACGAAGTTTCATGTACCAACAGCACCCATACCCTTCAAACCGTAACACAGCAATGCAAGTATTACTGCTTGATTATACCAAAGTAAGCAGAGCTTGTGTTTGGGAACTACATGACTGATATAAGTACTACTTACATACTTCTTTTTTTGTAAATTCAAAAATACATATTACATTACCAATACTGTTTTATAATGCTATTGTGTAAATATATATCTTGAATTGTCGTATTTCATTCAGTAATTGGTATTGATTTCGCGTGCTCTAAATATGGTATATCATACTAATAATACCCATTAAACGGTTTACGTAAGAAATTGTGCTCCTCTTTTTTTAATACAAAACATTTTCATTATTATTTATTACTAGCCTCTGTCCACCGCTTCGTCCGCGACGTTCCCGGATAAAAATGTTTCTGGGTCACGAACTATACCTGTTTCAAATTTTTTATTAGCAAGAAACATCCAAACATCCAAACTTTGCAGATTAGTAGAATTTATTAGTAGTATAGGATTAAGTATAATCCTTTACATATCATAGCTGAATTCGTTTTGCGTATCCGATTACTAGATACTTACCTATATATTTTCAAAGCTTTTCTAATGTTATTATCCCTTGTTTACCGATTTCGTTCGAGTTTCTACATATTACAGCCAGACGAAACACTGAAAGATTCTATAAACTTGGCTATGAAGCGGAAGAGAAATTAAGGTTTTTGCGTGTATGTAAGAAAAAGGTCGTTATTAGTAAAATTACGTAAGTAATACAAAAACGAAAAAAGATGGAAAAACAAAGGAAACATGGGCAGCTGTTTGCCATCTGTGAACTCCAATGAGTTCGTATATGAAGTATGTTTAGTCTTGGCATGCGTCTTGCTTACTTAGGAAGACTAGGTATAAAATGGTTTTATTCCGCAAATTCCCACCAAGGTATCCCCCTGGAGGATACCTTGGTTAGTTAAGTAGAACTCCGTTCTCTATGTTTCCATAAATGTTTACTAGTTCCTAGTAGAATACCGTCTTAGACACCTTATAGCGTTTGTCTTAATTTAACTCATCCAACGTTTCCAAGGTGTTTTGTCGAGGTCTCTCAAACAGGCCTAGTAAACAGGATTCACATCCTCAAGTATTTCAAGAAACCCCCAGAAATCATCGAAAACGTTATCTAAGCTCATAAATTATATTTGACGCAAAGTTTGCAAAGGCATTATTTGGTTTGAGGTTAGTATTATGCGTTTTAAAATATTTAGCACTACAACTCTGGCAATCGTCAACGTTTTTACGAGATACCTTCGCATTTTGTGAACCTAAAATTGGTGTAGTGCATTTGCCACGCTATCACACTATGCGAATAAACTATTAGGCATCAAGTTACGCGCTCTCAAAGCTTAGTGACGTATGAGCTAAAATTTCTTCTTTTATGATTATTGACTAATAACTAAATCTATAAAAGGTACCTATATTTGTTTTTTTATTATCTGTAAATCCCGCCATTCGAAGTGTGACGTGTTAAAAACTCAAACCTGATGAAGTTGATGCAAAGGCTCGTTTTAGCTGAGTTGACGGGTTTTACCTACTAACTGGTTACGCAGAGCCTATCAATCGCCTAACGAGACGTCATCATTATAATACCACCCTAAGCCGCAGGTATTGCGGCCTTTAAAACAATTACGAGAGAACATCAAAACGATTATTAATAGTATTCTTGATGATGGAATTTGACAGTAACTTCCAAATTCAAATATGAATCCAAGCTGAGTGTATGGCGTCCTATTTGAAAACGTTATCGATTATAAAATTGAGTTACACAATAATGATATAAGAGTTATTAAAATAGGAATTTTGAACATTCACACTCATAGCATGGTTATTCCCTTTTGGATCAAAGTGTGAATTTTGAAATTATTTTATCTGACCCCGTAGCTACTCTGCATACTAAAAAAGGCAGTAGGACCGGTGTCAGATAAGAGAAATTGGTTTTAGAGTTTCCTTGCGATGTTTTCTTTTAAATATAATTTATAGTGAAAAAATATGTTCATAACTATGATAGTTTCAAAAACATTATTTTATACTTGTATTTTGTCCATTAAAAAGTGATGTTTTCCAAACACTTGTATGCCTTAACGAGGTATACTAGTATGTTTTACGAGTAAACACGCCATAAATATATACTACTTTATTAGTGTTCCTTAAATCGCGATCGTCTAATCAGTACCTAACAACGTTCTCGGAAATAAGTATGTTTTGTCAAAATTTAAAAACAGTATCCGGCCAAAACCGATCAGCAATTAAGCTAGTACAAGGTTACCCGCGTCAAAGCGTAACCAATTTACTAGTTCGAGTAATCAGAATTGCGCCATAAAACCAAAAAGTACGCAGTCTCTGTATTTATGAAGTTCTCATTCATCATCACCTAAGCAGGGGCGGTGCATAAGAAGAGGAAAAGGAATCACGTATAGCTAAGGTTCAAATCATTTTCTTTCTATTAACGGCGATGGGCTTGCAATATGTCACATGGAATATAACTATGCAAAAACCAGGCATGTGCCCTAGGACGTTTTTTTTAACACTTTACGATCGCATATCTAGTCCTGACCTCACACTAGGATTCCCTGTATCAGGAACTATGAGGACCATGACACCACAACACCCAAACCAGAAACTAATATCTGCGGAACATGAAAAAATTTGCTCCGCATCGGGAATCGAACCCGTCTCTTGCGTCTCAGCCGGCTGCTAGCCCGCCGCGCACCCGAGGACGTCTCTCTGACAGCTGCCAAATTGGTCTAATGACAGTTCTACGTAGTAAACATGTATAGAACTCTTTATAATTCGATTCTTAGACGAATTATAAAGAGTTCTATGGATCTGAGGACTTCCATCAAGAGTAGCTGTCATGAGCGTCTTTATTTAGTTGTTTTGTTCAAATCATATTCAGGTTTCCTGTTATGTTATATCACCAGCTGGGTTAATAACATAATAACATTCTTGGGGTAATATAAAATGTTGAGGCACCGCGTTGGTAACCCGACTTCCGGTTAAAAAAGTCGTGGGTTCAATCGCACCCAGTCGTGTATCAGTTTTTTCCACTCGAAAAACGTATGTCGATTTTTACAAATATTCTTGCGTTTTTTATTTGTTTTTTACCGAATTGACCCATATTTGTCATTCTAATTATATATTCGTTGTATCTCAAGCAAGACTGAATATTTTTCACAAAAATCATAAGGTCAAAAAACGTTGGTAGAAATATTTGCACGCAAATACAAATTTCGTTGGGACATTATGAGACGGCGCTTGCTAGTTTTACAAATTTAAGAAATATTTATTCCAGTAGGAATTTATTTTATTCCATGTATTATTAATCATTGGTTTTGCCGCAGTATGTTTTTTAACAGGAAAACGTGTTTACTGTCTTATAGGACCACAATAATTTTCTTCACGAACTTCAGTAATGCTAAGCGAAGGCCTAGCCTATAAATAAGTTAGGTATGTTAACTATCACGCTACCTTTCGAGATGCAAAACGTTTGGTTTTTGCATTTCTGTATGTGCCCGATAAAATATACCTGCCCGTCATTATGACCTTGAACTCGTTCATCGGTTTTTGCGATCAGTTACGATTTGGTGACGATAGTTGTGTCAGATTTTCCTAAAGCGAACCAAATTAATGTTGTATGCGTCAATGGGGAAATACTACAGAAACCACCTGCTTGACTAATAAGTACTTTTCTAGGTAATAGAAATGTGTTTTGTCATAGGCAAGATAATATTTATTCGATTTTAATTGGTTAGTTCAATTTAATAATTGTCTGTATGACTAACCAGCGGTCGAGATTTAACGAGGCCTTGGCATGATACAGTCAATCTACATCTTAGATCATTTCATGTATCGGTTGGTTACTTTGGTTTCGAACGGCTCTAACATTATGAATCAATATTTTTGAAAATTTATTGAATAAAGAGAGAACTAAATATTTGAACCAAGATTTGAGGTAATAATTTAATTGCAAATAATAATTATTTGGCAAAAAAACAGCATAATTTCTAATTGGGTATAAAAAATAACGAAATAAATATTTTTTAAAGTAATATTTTGAAAATTTGTCACTTTTTGATCATGTACTATGCTTTGTCCAAGATAATTATTAAATGGTTAATTCGATCTTCATAAAATATAAACAGTGTTTCATAAGACATGACCTGATATTTTAAATCACACCCTATTGTCTCCGCATAAATTAAAAACCATCGCATTTATTTAAAAAATCCCAGCAACATTAAAATCATACTTGTGTTGTCATACAAACGCCACGATCTCAGTACGTTTTGGAATAAATATACTTATAAAAATTAAAAAAAAAAACACTAAGTACTTCTTTTAAATAAATCTTGTTAACAAAAATTATTAATGAAACATAATAAATTTAATATAATTAATTTAGATTTACCTTACCAATACTTTGTACGCAAGATAAAAATTGAAATTAACAGTATGCCTGTAAATATGTAGTAAAACATGCTAAAATCAATTAGTTAACACACATTAGGCATTAGTACGCCATACCACAGGGCATCCTAGTTTGGGTCCTAATGTTGTCCATATAGGATTATACAGTATTTAAACATATTATGATAACTACTTTTAAGATTGTACCTACATGAATAATAACGTTTGTTGTATTCAATAAATAAATATTAAATAAATATTACACCTAACAAAAATACCAATCATAATGCCAGCAGCTAGTCTTATCTTGATACCTTAAAACATTACAGCAAGGAACACAACAAAAGACAGTTGAGTAAAAAATATATCAAGAACTTTTTCGTCGTCTTCGTCACCGGTTCTTTCTTAGTTACTTTGCAACAGGCCATTGACAGATCGGTCTAACACAGAGTAACCTCAACAAGGTTGAAAAGCGCCTAGTGACCGAAGGTAAAATAACTAGTGTGGAGAAAGGATTCAGTGAGCCTCGTAGAAGCACCTTTCACACACGTGCAACACGTCCTCGAATTATTGGTTCTAGGACATGCCGGTTTCCTTCCTCACTATGTTTCCTTCATCGTTTAACATTAGCATTGCACGCATACTTCTTTAAGTGGAAAAATACATTGGTATTTGAACAAGGTAGGATAACGGAAATTAAAACGGTTATGTCCAACCTCAATAGATTTTCTGACAGTTTTAGTCTAGATTGACTTTTGTTCTGGGATAGGAGCCCTAGTCCTATACTATCTAGACACTAGATAGACAAGATGCCTCGTATCGATCTATATTTTATTTAATAAGTACCTTAGTAGGTAGGTACGATAATCACAATGTTAATACCAGAAATAAAGATAAACTCGCTGTTGCCACTTGTAGACTCCACTAAGTTAGTAAATCGTTTAAAGGGCAAGGTGTACGCTTTTATAACAAACTCCCAAGAGACACAAACATTTTTTTTTTTTTGACACAAACATTGTCAATTAACAAATTTAAAAACAAATAAATAATCTTTATAAAAAGGCATAAGTACCTACTATAAAATATCTCACTATTTAGATGATAAAAACTCTTGGGATTAAAAATGCTCCAACTCGTTGTTTTGTAAAAGAATCATTAATAAGAATAACCAGCCTTGTTTTCTTGCCTTTCTTTCCTGGCTTGGTCTCGGAGGAACAGGCAGTAGATAAAACCGATGTTTCAAAGTAATCCTCGTGATTTTAATTACTAAGTGCATTTTACTTTGACTTCGACTTTGTACATATACTGACAGATAATACTTTTTTTATGGTTGTTTTTCTGAATGAAACGGATCTATATAGATAACCTAATTGCAATACTGCAATACGTTGCTGAATCATTCACTCTAATTTAAGGCAGCAGGCACTGCGCTCCAGTTATTCTGCTCTCTAGAACTAAGTATTGGTTATCTTAAGGTACCATCTAATTAGCTTTACTTATAATAAAATGTGTTGTTAAAAAAAACACTAAAATATCCACTTCCTGGCTCCAAGCCCAATCTACTGGACTCGTCAAAACAAATCATATGAGTCCAAACTTCAGGAGTTTACTAGTAGCCACTGAAGAGTTCCATTATCCACCTCCTGGCCCCATCATCAGATTAGCTCCAAGATACCAAATTATAGTATTGTCAGTACTACATACAAAGTTTAATTTTGATACGACAGTTAAAATTGACTTTCTAGATTTGATTACATTATTTGTTTGTTAGTTACAAGTGAACCTAATAATAGGCGTGGTAACAAAGTCTGATAAAATAAAAACAATGCCACAGGATTTTGACAGGGCCATTTTTTTTACCGGACTCGTAGAAAAGTCTGTATGAAAGCTGGTGTTTGCGAGCTGGTTCTTAACTACGTTTGGTAGAAACTGGTGCCTAGGATCATCAGCTCTTAAGCGTGTTTTTGAACAGACCCTGCAAGAAACTTTGTGTGAGCTCAGAATTTTCAGTGTTTATACGACATCCGACTGGAATTTCGATTCCAGATAGACTCTGCATAGCTAAGACCCTGATCATCCTGGAATCATGTTCATCTCTTGCTGACCATCATCAGAGATTACCAACAAAAGATGAACAGGATATAGTTTGTAAAAATTGTTTTTATTTAAATTGTTATAGAATGAATACGACATTTTCAGATCCCAGAGTCTGGTGATGACCAGCATATTATTAATAGAATCTAGTGAAGTGTAACGGTTTATTATTTATAACTCACACAAATGTTCCCAGTACCAGCTCTGGTTGGACGGGATGTGTCCTTCCGTCTTCTTCGGATTTCTGATTAGAGTACCTATCTTGGCTGTGGTTATTTCTAATCCAAATTTCATCAAAATCGGTTGAGCCATTATGATAATAAAAAAAAACATCCAAACTTTCGCATTAAAGAATAATATTAGAAGAATAGCACTGATAGTAGGTATATTAATTTTAATTAATACTATTTTTTTTTTTTTTTTTTGCAATATTACGAGTAACTTGTTTTATACCATATTAGTTACAAAGGTATCATTCCAATGCGCAATTTATTTTATAAATATAAAAACAATAAGGAAACTGAATAAGTAATAAGAACCACTAGATAGATCTACATAATTATCACAATAAAGTTTCATTATTTTTAGCTTATCCATCACATTGACTGCGTCATAATTAAAAGATAGATTGGAACATTTTTTTTTGTTTTGGTTTTATATTTATCGTCACGGCAATCAGCAGATATTAATTTATGTAGGCACTACTCACGTTCACAACTTACATGAATAAATGTCCAGTATAAAATAATTAACGTTGGCCTTGACTCAGCTCATAAAACAAAAAAACACCACGTTTATACAGGCTGATTCAAGTCAGACGGTCCAAAAGCAACAGAGGCGTAGAAGACCACATGGATCATCTCACATCTGAATCTTTCCTTCTTGAGTTTTATGAATTCACCTGGATGGAAACCAATAAATTTATCCGCAAATTACAACCTATTTCTGGAAAACGGGTTCATTCAAATACACGCATTTATAATAAAGTAACGGATGAGCGTAAAATTTATCAACTTGATAATCTTCTGAAAATTTTAAAATAGCGGTTTAATTTTTTATATGCTTTATCCTTAAAACTAGATTTTACGTCGACCCGTTTACTAACGATTGGTCAGATTTACGGCACACAGTTTGAACCCTGCGCGATTCGTACAATTTCTAAGATTGTACAAATTCCTAATTGGTACAGTAAAAAATATTCATAATTCGTACAAAATTTGACATCAATTTGTACAATGTCATTTGACGAGAAGAGGTCAAAAGTTTAACACATTCTAATAATAATTTTCATATACAATTAAGCAATACAATTTATTTTTCATATTTTCAAAATTGAAAACATTTTTGACAACCAGGATTATTTTTCAGAACATCAAAACTTTTCGTTACCTATGGAAATATACTCTTGTCTTTCTAACTTTTAAAAAGTAAAAAAGCTTTTTCAACTTGGGCCATTTCCTTTGCAAAAATTAACGCCCTACCTTATCATATTTTATGAATTGAATTAGTATTTATACGTTTCTTAGAATCATCACCTTTAGCACACCTCTATATTTTAGTACTATTTTTATAACTGCGTCCTAATTAACATCAGAATCAATTCTATTTACATAACATAAATTAACTCGAGCAAACACATAGCATTAAATGCTGAAATTGACAATATGACATACTCTTATTAAAATTATGCACAAATATACCGTTTCATAAGGGATCATTGAATATAAGTGGTCACTGGCATGGCCCTTAAAACGTTAAGCCGATGATGGATCAGAGGTATCCGGTTCTAATTCTACCATACTTAAAATAACATTCGTATGAACTAGGAATAAATTGATCAAGATTCATATATATTTTTGTATGCCCGAACTGGTAAAATATAATAATTGAAAAATATTCTAGTTTTTGGAACTGGTCAATATACCGTATTTAAGATTAGCTCTCAAACTTATGCTAAAGTCATAGAACATACATGGAGTTGATACGGATGAGCCTTGTCCAACGTCTCTGTTGCTTTTGAGCCATCCGCCAACCTTATTTACACCAACAAAATAACAATAGGAAACGATTCAGCAATGTCCTACACCTTCTAAAACTTGAAAAGGTGACGCTAGTCGATCGAAACAATACAATTTACAAGTTTTGCACTTTGCTGGCGAAATTAGCTCCCATGGTCTCGCATCCATTCCATTTTAGAAGTGTAATCAAGGGTCCGGTTTAAATCGCCTTCTATAGCATGAAAATAACTTAATAAACTATAACATATCAATCAATTCAATAAAAAAAACAGCTTTCACACACAGGTATTTTACCATAATAATTGTAAAAAATTATGTGCGTAATAACACGTGCTCAAAACGGCGAAGGAAAACATCGTGAAACACTGGCATTCCTAGAACCAAAAATTCGAAGGCATGTGCCAAAATAAGCGGCGATGAGCTTGCAACCTGTCACGTGGAATGCTTACTTGCATAACGCGGGCATGTAGCTAATGTAGTGTTTGGACGTGCCTTTGACTATCAACCATATATCGTGAAGAATTAACACCCACTACTTGGTATCCTCAAAGATCTACCCACTGAGTATGTATCTGAGGATGTCCAAAATTGAGAAGACAGTCGTGAGCGAGTTTGTTTTTATGCATTAATGTCAATGTTTAAAAAGCCTCTTTTCTAACAAAACAAGAATGAATGTAATCTGACCCGTTTATGATTTACAACTAAGTACACATTTTGACTTTAATCCCCTCTCCCAAGGAAACCGTGCTGAATTTCGGGATAAAAAGTATCCTATGTCCTACCTCGTAGTATGAACTCAAATCTCAAGCTTAAGATAAGCCGTAAGTTCAAAGGTCCCTGTACATTCCAGTTTTCAAGTTAATTGAACCTAATATCACAACCCTCAGGTTGTAATGTCTGTATTTTCTGATCTACAAAACCGATGGGCTTGCACAGGTTGCAAGCCCATCGGTTTTGTATTTAAGTGGAATATTACATTTTGTAAGTATATATTCATTTAATATAAAATAATAACTACTTACAAAACGCAGGCATGTGCGAAATTTATTTTTTAAACGTGCCTCGGGCCACCCCACGTTGCAAGCGTGGTTTTCAGTTATTAAAGTTTATTACTTGTGAATAATTTTGACAGAAGTAGGTAACTTTAACTAGCTTTTTATATTGTGTAAAACTTAGACCTACATTAACTTATACATAAGGGTATCTAATTACAGAAAAGAGCAGTTTGTGATTTGCGCCTTAGAACCACAAAATTTTAAAGACATTTTACGAAATCTTATTAGTAGGTCCCGAGTACATCTAACACTTATGAAATGAATTATTAATAAAGACTTCAATAAATAAAATTAATACCTAATAAATAAATTCACGATTGAAGAAATTTCCTTGATTTGATTTACGGTCTTTTATGGTTTGCTAATTAGACCAATAAAAAACAACTTTGCAGCTAACAACTGAGAAAAGCAACGATCTTGCAAACGTCCAAACAATCCAGTATCAACACTGTTACAATAAAACTCTTACGAAGACCGTTACTCTCTCCAAAACGATTCTGTCCTAGAGAATCTTATGTAAAATTAAGGACTTTACTAACAATATTTTTGATTCCATATACAAATTAAATATTTTATTTTTAAAACATGTTGGTTCTTCTGATGTAGACAGAAGTTTACATGGTTAGGTTAGTATAAGTAACTCCATTTACCAGGGCAAGAACGGAATACAAAATGATAAAGTAGAATTCAATCAATTCCATGCAAATCTAAGGCGTTTCCATTGTTTCATAAAATCTTATCCTATTCGTGACAGAAACGTCACCTTGGAGATGCGGCGAAGGCGATCCTCACGATAGCCCTTAATTGTTTCATGAATTCAATTATAATTGGTCACTAAATTGTTAAGTAATTATGCTCCAAGAACCTAATTAGAGATGAACTTCGCGTTTCGAACAATATAGATCAGTTCGATCACGCACGTGCTTGATCCATAAATGGAGTTAAATTTATTCGACTTAAAGAAAATGCATAATCTGAAGATAACTTTATTAGCAGCCGAGTTTATGATTTAATATCCAAGATATCAATGTATAGAAATAAGGAAGTGTTTTTTGTCAACTAAAAAAATTGTTAAGTTAGTATAGATCTTTGAATCTTATTAGTACTAATAAAACGCGCCTAACTCCCTCCTGAATGTTTTTTTTTGCGTTTAACCACGTTTCGATAAGAGTCAGCAATGGTACCTTCTCAGTTGGATTGGCGTTGTTACTTGCTTACATAGGTACTTACTTGCTTTATAGCCTAGGTACAGCGTCTTTGTGGAATGCAATAACTGTACGCGGATATAGTATTAAGTATAACTTTTGGAAAGTAATCATGCATTTATTTGGTATTATTTGGTGTTACTCACGCTTTCCATTGCATGCACTTCCTGCCCGACAGATTGCTCTTATGCCGCGGGTTATTGACCTACATATTCGCTTTGTGTGCTACACCGATACGCAGTAAGAATTAATAATTATTTGCATTGCTTAAACATCCTAATGAATTATTATGATCTGATAAAATCATAATTAATCACTAGTTAATTTGGTAGCGCAAGGTAGTATTTTACGATATTTTTATTTGGTGTATAAATAACAGATCCCAATAGGCGTAAGAACATTTTTGGACGCATATTCATTACGAAGTTCTTTCTCATAACGGTTTTATTAAACACTAGCTTCTGCCGGCGGCTTCGTCTTCGTGGTATGTTGATATAAGTAGCGTATGCCCGCCTCCAGGCTGACCGTCTCAAACTATGTCCATATAAAATTTCATCAAAAACGGCTCAGTGGTTTAGTCGTGAAACATATAGGTATATATATTTCCGATAGAATTATCTGACTTAATAATTGATTCTTATCGTTATATTATGGCTAAATCACACAATATCATCATAAATTGTAGACTATGTGTTATTCTGATGTATAAGCTATATTACTGTAAGTTTCATCAGAGTCCGTTCAGTAGGTTTTGAGTGAAAGAGTAACAAACGTCCATCCTCAAAAACTATCGCGTCTATTAAAGATAGATAGATATTAATTTATTCATCCACCACTTATAAATTATGTTTACTATAGTATTATTATTATTAATTTTATTATAGTAAGTAAAAAAATACAGTTTTGGCTTCATGTCAATAATAATTTGGACAATTTTCCATTAAATACTTTTCAGTGGGAGATTGGGTGGTTTTTTCAACTATTGATAAAGGTCAATAGTTGAAAAAAAAATGAAAAACTCAATGAAACAAGGAATATGTTCACATTTTATTCGATCAACTTTTAGGTATCGTATTTTGAAATAAACGGATTGAATTACTTAATTCAGATTTTAGTTCTTTTCTATATCTAAGGTTTCTTTTATAGATATTATCAATGAAAAAATAATATTGCTCATATTATACTGTGCTCTCCTGAACCTGCACATATTGAAAATCATTACCGTCTCCTCAAATTGGTAGAAGAGGGCAATTCGAAAACGCACAATGTATCTAAATTGGTGTGAATAAAATAAATAAATATAAAATATTGAATATCTCAAAGTACATCCAATAGTTCTTATTAAAAATGACATTTCAACAATTAGGTATAAATCGTTCATAATTAGGGCACAGCGTTCACAATAGGGGCAAAACCCAAAATCTTGGACAATAACTAATTTAACAAAAAAAATGTGCATTCCTTTTTTATTGAGTATATATTGAATTCATAAAACAATACCAGCATAATAATCAAGAAATCTATACTTACTACTATATAAAGCTAAAGTTTGTTTGTTTGAACACGCTAATCTCTGGAACTACAAAATGGATTTGAAAAAAATATTTTTGCATTTGATAGCCCAATTCTTGAGGAAGTTTTTATGCTATATAACATCACGCTACGAGTCGAAGGAGCCGAGCAAAAAAAAAACAGTCAGAATAAAGTCAGCTAATCGAAAACGAAGTTAAAGCGCGACCGAGCGATGAAAAGCGGTGCGCGGTGGGTCGGGGGCTGAGGTTGGCCGTGGCACAACTAGTAATGGAGAAACTGTTATTCAAAGTTGTCAAAAACGCTTAATAAATCTACGCTATGTTCATCTTTTGGTGCCACTATCCTAAAACGGCATTCAAAATGACAAGTGGGTTCCATTACCAAGTAGATACTTGTTTATTTTAATAGACGAAAATAAATAATCGATTTTTTTTTGTATGAAAACTGTACGTAATACTAAAATAAAATAAAACAATATTTCATTCAGCAGGTGTTTCTCACGGACCAATCAGTATGGGCAACTAGTTGTCCTTTCTTTTCTTTGGCCTACCTCTGCTTTTATTTCCATCCACATTCATATTTAACACTCTTCTCGTAATGTGACATTATTCCCTCCTCATGACGTGCCCATACCATACTAATCTATTACTCCTCAACTTTTCCTTCACGGGTGCTACTTCCAAACTTCCCCTGATATAATCATTCCTTATTTTGTCCATTCTATTAACTCCATACATCTTTCTCAACATTCGCATCTCAGAACTAGTTTTGCTCTAAGTGTTCCTTACATAGAAATGTTCCTTATGACATCACCATTTCATTTCTGACTAGTAATAAAAAAAACTAACATCCTTATCTCCAAGCCGGATCTGCCAGGAAGGATTTTTCAGTTGTGCCAAGTTGTGTCTAACGGAACTAATATTTGGGCAGGTGTTCCGATGACACAACTAGTTGTACTATCTGTCCATGAGAAACTCGCTCTTATTATCGTTATTCATTAGAATAGCCTACCTAAAGTAAAGCTGAACAGTGAGTGAACAGAAATGCCCCACGCACCTTGATAATCCAGCTAGAGATTTCAGTGGCAACAAAAACCATGTAGGTATGTAAAAATGATGTCAAGTTACGCCGCTCTACATTACCGCACGTTAAAGTTCCGAGATTTCATGCCAAGTCGAGCATTACAAAGAACCTTCCTTATTTAATAATCTTTAATCAATTATACCATAAAGTGCCACAACTTGACTACGCTTCGATGACGAGAATCAGTATCTAACCATTCTGTTTCAACAACACCACCTAGTTTTTTAAACCAATAATGAAATTTCGTAAATGTCAATGGTTTATCGTTAAATCGAATTTTCCAATGAAATCACTAAACTTTTTTTCACTTCATATGCTCTAAAATTTTGCCATTTTAGCTTAGCGTAGGCGGACTAGTGTAACATTTAACCTCAAGTGACTAAAGTAATTCTTTTATTTTAATTTTAGGCTTTATTATCACCAGAATACAAAGTTAATGTGATTCTTAAAAAATATTTTATTCTTATAGTTTTTTTCCTATTTCAGCGAAATCTCAAGAATTTTTATTGTATCTAATTCATCGTTTATTTTATTGTCACGCAATCTAAAGGAAATGAAGAGTGTTCAGCTCGGAATTAAAACCATACTCGATTCTATAGCCTCCCTGTCGAGGCTCATAGGAAATGACGTTTTAGTCCCTTGTTGAACAATCTACCTACATTTTTATCTATTACGCAGTACGTGCATTTACTGTTCTAAATTAAAGTCTAGAGGCTGTCTAGCCTTTGCTTTATATATTAACCTTATCGAGTGAGTAAAAGCGATACAGATATCAAAGTCAATTTGGACAAATCGCCATTGTAGGTATTAAGTACAAATTATGTATAAATTAAGGTATATGTGATATTCTAAGTCATTAAAAGTTATTCTAAATTTCATCAAAATCGTTGCGCCTGTTACAAATATTCTTAGCAACAAACATCATTTCATACTTTCGCATTCATAAATGTTATAGGAAGGATTATGTAAGATAATTATGTAGGTACCTAGAAATATATAATATTTTTGTGTTTTTATATCATTAACGTAATAATAATATTATGTTTTTTTAGTAACTATTAAAATTACCTTCCTGACATTTTTTATTAACTTATTAACAGATAAACCAAGCATCACGTTCCAGTTTTATTAAAATAACATACCATTGAACTTTTAACTAAACTCTGCTTCTATAGGTATACCATTTTTGTATTAATTTGTAAGTTTGACCGGTCAAGTTTGTATTGTTACGTGCATGCAAGTCCATGAGTCATGCCATTGCCATGACGTTCAGAATCACAAATTACTTGTCCGAGTTTATAAAGCTAACCACCACGCAAAGAGGGATTCCCCGACCGTTCATTTGGCCGGTATGACTTTCTGTTTTCTTGCGTTGGAAACGACAAACGTCGTTATCGCCATTAAAGCGTCTTGGGAATACCACCGGGCTTTGGGTTAATTCCTATCGCAAGTAACGAATATCAAACTGGGTAAACGCGCATGGAGAATTAGCATTTAACGAAATAGTGCTTATTTTCCTCCAAGTTTAACTTTCCTGTTGCGTTAATGAATATGATAGATGAGATGCCGACATTTACCTCAATTCACTATCTTGATGTTAGGAGAACATTGATTATAATTGATAGTCTAATTCTATCATTTAATGACCAGCAGATTAACATTGGAGAAGTATAACACCACTATTTGTAATATTATCAATATGATATCCTTAGGCAGGATGAGATACATAATACACATTTCGCAAGGATAGTTCCCATGGCGTAGCGTACTCCAGTGTCGCGCCTAAACACTTTGTTGTTATGTTTATTTATGTTATGCTGAATAAGTCTACTTCATCAAAATACCAAATTTGCCCAGAGCTAGCCCCAGCGGCGTATTTACCATAGGGCTTTACCAGAACGTTCATAACTTCACTACTTAAGGGGTTAAGTTCAAACACATTCACTCGAAGCCAACTTAGGTATTTTGATTAAATAACAATGATTTCACTTCGATTTATGCCTGTCGGGTAACGGCTGGCGGGCCTAAGTGCTCTTCAGTCGCTAACCAAAGGTGCGATCGTAGCACAAATACATGTGTGCGTTGAACGCAACATCAACCTTCCTTTTTTTGATAATTTAAAATACTTAAGCAAACAATAAAATATTCAAATTTTAAACAAAATGAAACAACTTTTAAAATTCCTGAGTACGCCTCTTACCACGAATTTAAATCAGCATTTCTTACGGTTACCAGTAAGAAATGCTGATTTAAATTCGTGGTAAGTCGAGTGGGCTGTATTTGTTTTGTCTGGATGCAGTTGGGATAAACAAAGGTTCTACATTTACAACATATTGAAACACTAAGTACTCAGGTGTTTTTTTATGATAACAATTTGTAAGTAAGTACATAAATGTTATAGAAAGTTTACTAGAGGCAATAAATAATATATTTAGTGAATTTTTATCTGAAATAGATACATGCTAAACTTAAATTATCACTTATCATTATATTCCTACCTGTTACATACATTATAACATACTACAGGCTTAGACTTAGGTACCTACTTAGGCTACTAGGATTTCTTGTGTGTAAGGTAAAAGGCCCTTTTCACACACACGGTTTCTGTATAAACGTTTCCGTGACGGTTCAGTAATGTAGGCATTCATGTCGCGATGACGTCACCGCGACATTAATGCCTATATTACTGAACGGTACCTACGACACAGGGAATCCTAGTGTGTGGTCAGGACATGACGTGTTTGTTCGTTGTTTATTTATTTATTTAATTATGAAAAGAACCTAAAGCATATTGCCGTTTTGGACCTTGGCCCCCTTGGCCCTGTAGCGTCCATGTACGCACACATCAATCTGTTTAGCGAGCATTTGTCCTGTAGTGGAATCGAACCCGCCCCTCTTGCATCGCAGCTGGCTACCTGCCCGCCGCAGCAGCGAGGTGGTCGATTGATAGTTAGATATATTTGTTTTACGACTTGAAATGCCTTGCGAAATTTTGGACCACTCTTTGCACCTAAGAACACCAGAACTTAGAAGCTCGCTCTTTTGTTGTGTATTCGTACTTTGTACTGTAACTGGTGCTATATGCACAATTTAACTAATTGAAAAATCAAGTGAGGAAATAATAGTCAGTACGTTGAGATGGTATAAACGTCATACCTAACAACATCTTCCTAGAACCGGAAGGTAGGTAAGTACGTCTAATATCTGATCTGTGAGCCTACCTCACCTTGGAGTTCTGTACAGTTAGGCAAGTAAATATTTCCTTTCGTAAGGAATTCCATTGAATACCTCAAAGGTTTACCGGAATAAAACTCTTGTTAGGGTTAAGCTCACCTTTGTACATGTCCTTTAAGTAAGTTTTTTTTGTCTATATTTTCTGTATGTACAATAAAGAATAAAGGGACATAAACCAGACGACGCATAGTAGTAGGAAGTAGGAAGATCGATGATGTCTTCAAAGTTGTAAGATGTCGTCAAGACGGTGGATGGAGGTATCCCAGACAGGAGGAATAAGTAGTTCTATCTGTCCCCCTGTCACTAACAGGGGGACAGACAGAACTATTTCAATTAATAAAAGTTTTATCTGTTCCCCTGTTGCAAAAAAGGGGACAGGTCGAACTTTTTTCCAACTCTCACCCTAGGGGGACAGAGCGGTGTGACAGATGGGAATAAATCAAAAATATAGTCCTAATATCGTCAGAGATTTTATCCAAGTCGGGTGAATGTGAGATTTCCCAAGTTTATGCCATTCTACCACAGTCTTGGTCATAGGGGGAAGATCGGTTGTGGCTGCTGTAATATTACAGGGCGGTGATCATATATTAGCTCGTGATGCACTTCTATTGAATATAATCGTAGGGCTACATTCTTTAGAAGTTCTATGTCGAGGACTTGGGGCGACTGCCCCGCGATAGCGTGGTAGCGAGTCGGGCACATTAGAGCGATGAGATCGAAATTAACAGATTCGACAAGGTTATCGAGAATGACACCATTTCGATTGTTTTGCGTACAATTACAAAGGGTGTTTTGCAGTAGAAGTCGCCAGCTAGGATGATGGCGCTTCCTAGGTTAAGGAGGGCTTCGAGATCGCTTTTGAGCAAGGTTCTAGAGGGTTCCAAGTGAGTAAGCGGAGGGGGGTAAGAGGGATCCAGTGCAGGGACCTCTTGAAATAAATGACAGTACCGCCTAAGGCACTTGGTCTGTCATCACTTGAAATGTGACATTGGAGTATTGACAAGGAGGATAGACGCGCCTGGGGGCGGGCGGTCAGCGGTGCCGTGGTCACCCAGGCACTTACACATCGCGATTGACACTCATCTCTTGGCTGGGGCCCCAAAGTCAGGCCGCTGGGGCTCGCGAAAGAGTGCTTGTGCGAGCCCCTGGCAATATACAAAGCTGAACACCATGAGATTTAAGTCGGTAAGAGGCTGACATAACCCGTCGCCTCGGAGGTAGGCGGAAGGAATCCATGATGGATTTCCTCACAAAAAAAACAGATTGTAAGTAAAATACCACAATTACTATGCAGATGTGTAAAATGACTTGTTTAGAGGAAGATTCTGAATCATTTCATTAGTGACGAGTCATTTATTTATTTACTATATAGGGGTTTCGTGTCGGATTATATTATTTACCTGGTCGTCTACATTGATGACGATGATTGCGGTTTTGTAAACTGCCATTATGTGGTGTGATTTGATGACTTATGGTAATATTTGAATTCCCAATATACTTTTACCGATTAAGCTGTCACAAATGTATTGATTGCATTTCTAGAGTCCGCAATAAAGTAAAGTTAGTTACTAAATAGGTAAAGTTACTCTGTGACCCGTAGTACAAGACGAATAACGATTAAACAAAGAATACCAATTTACCGTTAACTTAAATTATAAGCATGTACTTAAGTTATTTCTGTAGGAATTTCGAATTTGTGTGCCCAGTAAGTATTGTTCTTCTTTGTCGTGTCATAATATATTCCGTTCGAAAGGAATTCATTACTGATCATTTTCACTAATTTTTGAAACACAAAAAAAAACAAAACGTATCCCTTAAACTTATTTTCAAGTTTTCTACATGATGTTGCCATAGGATTTACGCGTGATATGTTCGTTTAATTTATATTTTTTGTTCAATTAGACAGTTGGCAAAGGCCAACTGGTTGCGGGTTCCAAGCCCGACGCGGGTTAAATGTCTGTATGATCAGCAAATATTTGTCTCGGGTCTAGGTATTTTCTATGTATTATATGTATGTATTTACAAAAATAATATAGTATCAATCATGTAGTTCCCATAACACATGTTCTGCTTTATTCATTTATTTACATATAAAATTACGACTTTGTTAGATTAAGAAAAACATCGAGCCTCAACGTTCTTGCGATCAATTTGTTATAAAAAACCACAATTACGATTGAACTACAAGCTAACAATTTAGTGTGTATTTAATAGTACTAAGCAAAATAAAATAACCGACAAATGCGTCTACGTACTAAATTAGCTATTGACTTTACGGTTTAAAAATTCACTTCAGGGTGATTATAATCACGGTATAAGCTCTACAATTTTTAGAGTAAAGTAGCTCTTAAAGCTTTATTTTCAGAAATAATAATACAACTACCTGAGTACGAGTATACTCGTATACATATTAATATCTTAGTATGATGTTAAGAATATAACGGTAGTTAGATATTGAGGTATCTCTTGATTTAGCCGTAGATATAAACAAACACGCTTACGACTGTATCTTATAATGAAAACATCATAAGTTCTCAGTGCGTATAAAGATCTATGATTTGATTTTTTGAATTAATGAATGTTATTTCTGAAGGGACATGCTACTTTTTTAATTTTATTAATTAATGAGGGTCCTTCGACTGTCAGTTAAAGGGGTTGATTGAGGGTTAAGAGGTGCACGTCCAGCGCCAGAGAGGGCAAAGGGCGCGCGCGGAGTGGATAATGACGCATGCGCGACGAAAGGCGCTGTGGGGTGGGAGGCGCGCGCCTAACACTATTTAAACTGTTCTTGCGAACGGTCATCATGCATTGGTCTGTTTGCAATCCAAAGTTTAGTTAGCTATAGTAATCCGACTGCTCGAGTCGCAGACAGACAGGCACAAGCCCGTGGTCGTGACCGATAGCTCTCGCAGACAATACGCTAGCTAGACGCGCAGTGAACCCTAGTTCAGGCCCTATCGTAACCAGTGGAGTGTTTTGAGAAGAAATGGCCGTTGCAGCAGCACAGAAGAATCGCGAGATGTTCGCCATCAAGAAGTCCTACAGCATCGAGGTGAGGAGCTCACCTTTACTGGCAGAACAGCTGCCTCCATGCCCCATCCAATCAGGATTATCATCATAACATCCGTTTTTGTGGCCGGTTATTTGGATTTTTTTCGTTTCCATCGCGAAGTGCATCGTTCAGTTTGATTTAATTTGGTTTACAAATAATGAAAAAAACCTTTTTAAGAAATTAAATATGCATGCAAAATTACATAAAAGTAATAACTGGCCATGAAAACAAAGGTTTTAAGCTTATTCAAATGTTTGTAGTATGCTTATTCACAGTAATTTATTTATTATTTTTTATTTAAAAAAAATATAAAATCAACCTTAACACAGTTTAAAACCGTAAAAAAATACTACAAACAGTTGGCAGTTTTTTTCTAAACAGTGGTTGTATCTAGTCTAAACCTTTACAGCCGAATACTGCGGAGATCTAATATATAGAGATACCCAATAGACTAGATTTTACATTGATAAATTAAAGTCGTTGGAACTGAAATGCAAAATGTATGCCACACTACTTATCTAATTTCCTTCATAAAACTTCGACCCAAAGATTAGCTATTTAAAGTAATATCTCGTGCATATATTATAAATAAAAATATGGCCAAGAGCAAATCTAGTAGTAGCAGAATATTAAAAAAATATCCGACCAATTAAAACAAAAATCAGAATAACTTCATGTTAAATTATGAATTATTTTATACCGAACTTAACCAAAACTTTACTAGTAACTTATCCAAAAAATTCTAAATCAAATCCAATGAATCATTGCGAAAATGGGTTTTAACAAAGATGTTAAATTATAGTATAGGATCACCATAACCACCTTCAAAGCATGCAAAATATCGTCTTAAAATCTAGCCATTAGTCAGTATGTGAAATGTTAGGATCAACATTTTTATTTTATTTGGTGCTCCAAATTATTTTGTATTTGGTGTTTTATAGATAATCCCTACATAACATAAACACAATCATTACCATTACAGCCTTAATGACTATATCTTACATATATCTAATTTTTTTTTTTAATTTCGTTTGAACAGGTTAAAATAATGTAGGGGTTCTAATCTCAACTAGTTTTGCCTCATTAGAACAAAACCAAAACTTTAAACATATTTTATGAGAAAAATACATGATACAATTATATTTTATTACCGTTTGTAACAATCAAAAAAACTGGCGGAGGGAAATTATATTAGAAGTGATTGTGAGAAAGTAGAATTCATAAGGACAAATACCTACTCATTAAATAATGAGTACTTTTGTTGACGAAAGAAAAATAATAAATGCAAAAAGCTCTGTCGGTTTTTTATTAACATTGCAACAACAAAAGGAGTCCGCTTAATGTTTAATTTCCACAATTAAAACTCGAAAAGTAGGTAAACTTTCTCAATGAAATCGTATAATATCGTGTGACATATTATATAACATAAAATGAACAATGACAATTAAATTGGCCATTGTGGAGGAGTATAACTACCGAATGAGAAATCATAGCACGATTCCCGTACGCACTGACCTTTTCGTTAAATGTCTACTTGAATCACATAAAAAGCTATCTCATCATTGTTAAAAGAAATATTAATTAGTATTGTCAATATTCACGGCGTGTCAGAGTCGTAATCGTTACTTGTTGTTTCAATTCTGCAATTACAGCTGCGTCTCGCTAAATATATTTATTTATTTAGCTCTGTTATTATTTATAATGAGATGCAGGTAACGTAGCTTTGCGAAATGTTTATATTTAAATCAGTTGAAAAAATACAGATACAAGATATAGTCGGACTATATACGTATTTTTAGACAAGTAGGCTTTAATACTTGTTTTATTTGTATGATCAGTAATTAATTAAGTATATCTAATTCCGCGATGCGATCATGTTTCTTTACGTGTAAGCTATAGTACGTTTTACTTACTTAATAATAACGCTGTGCGATAACTGGGCCTATAACAAACAGTAATAATTAACGCTTGTTTTATAATTGGTAGGTATCTGAATGTCTGTATTTCCTTGACCATCGAAGGTCGGAATGCAAGGTGGTGCGACGCTCACCGCGTCTATTATTTGCAAAAATCTTTTCTCAAGTCCTGGCCCTTCAGCTTAGATTGCTAAATGCTAAAATGCTAAAAAACAAAAAGTAACAATTATGACTTATATTTTACTTATATTTTAAGCAATTAGTAAATATTATACTCTTTGTTTGAACGAATTGCAATATCAAGGTGTTTTTTGTTCTAACATCTACAAATAAATCAGACATTGTCACGCAAGTATAGTAAATCCGCTCTGTACATAACAAATTGCCGGCCGTCGACGATGCCCTTGACCAATAATTGAACGTCTTCTTGACGGTCAAATTTTTCATAATGTTCGAAAAAGACAGGTAACCAGTCATTATTTTTTTACACGCTTTTAGGTTAATAACAAAGGCGGCGTAACCACTTCCTTTTAGATTAAAAGTACTCATGTACTTATCTTAATCTGCACGCACATTAAAATAAAAGATTTTATTTATACCAAGCTGTTTAATACAAAGATAACTCTGTATATTATAAACCTGATATAATCTCCGACTGCAGATATCTATTATTAGGTAAAACCAACATTGTGATCGATGATCAACAAAAAATATGTTACGACGACAGCTAGGTAATCGTTTATAGAGCTTTGAAACGGAAAATATTACGTAGTAGCCATATATATATATATATTTGGTTTGATTCCATCAGTTCAACATTTGATGGAAAGACAATAGAGCTCGTGGAGGCATACGTGCTGGTCAGCGTTCGGGCAGCGCTCTTAATAGCCTGCCGGCCGCGGCGACCGATTGGAATGGTAAAGTGGCCACTCGAGCAAATCAAGGCTATGCCAACCGGATTCCGAATCTACCCGCTCCAGTTAGGCGGACCTTTAACTCCTGCAGTTTCCGCAATCTTGCTGCTACAGCTATTCTATAATGCATAACACATGTAATAAAATCGTAGGTAGTTCAATTTCTGAGGTTAAGAGCAATTAGCTGACATTTTAAGGTAGCTTTAGGTCGAACGATTTAACGTCTTAGTGCATTTCAGGGGCTCGGTAACAATAGAGTGCGATTAGCTCAACCCTTGACACACATAGTTAGGACCGCACGGCCACTCTACTGGAAAATGCTAGGTCTTGCCGCGCGCGCTATGCGACGGAAATTACGCTGCCTGCCACATACATAACGTGAATTTGAAAATCAGCGGTAAATCCCATCAATTTTCCATTTCCACTTGCTTTCAGATTCGATGTGCCCGTATATATGCACCAATCGGGTTTTCCAGCGATACGGAAAACTTTAAAAACATTAATCTCTTTATTACCTTCGCTATTTTTATGTAGGTGCATGTAGTTTAGTAACAAACTTAATTCAATCAATTGTTTCGGGTTTAATACAAAATTAAAAAAAAACATGATTTAAGAACGCATATGTACCATTTTCTAAAATAAAAAATTCGACTTCTCCAAATTCAAAATCAAATTTGACTACCATTAGTGCATTCAAGGCAAGTAAGTGGTCTATTCTCGCATTATCACACAAAACTCGCTTATGTCAATTAAATGAGTCAAGTTTCCTTGATTCATTACACTTGGGCCTTCCTACACTGCGTTGTTCATGTTGGCACGAAACGAAAGGATGTATACCCATGACATCTCCTAAGTTTCGGGAAGTCGGTGGCCAAGAATCCCAAGATCGTTCTTCATGGCGCTCTTTAGGGGAAACCTATGTCCAACAGGGAACTTTTATAGGGTGCTAATGACGTAAACCTACCTACTAGGTTCGTGAAGATGTTATCCCAACAAAAGTAATTAACTGATGCGCGGTACGAACCGCGCCTAGATCATCATCAGTGTCAACAATACATTTTCCGACGGAAGCTAATTCTCCGACGGAACTCGAAGATTGATAAAGTCTTCATCGCGTATGAATACAATACAATAAAATTGTTCTAAAAGTGCGCGTCAGTTAATTAGCCTCTTTCGAGTTCAGCGATCCAGAAACTTCAGTTCCTTAAGTTCCTTTCAAGGGATTTCAATCGTATGGCGCCGCATCCGGCGCGAGTGAAGGCGGGAATATAATGGCAGCACTTTACCCCGGACACGCGCAGGAAATAAGCTTAGGAACTCAGTAAAAGCAATTCCTGCTCTCACATGAAATATAATGCGATTTGACCGCTTTATATTTATAAGGATTTAGAAGATGAAAACTATTTATAGCGTTTTCTTTGTGCTAGCTAGCTTTTTGACTGATCTACTTTTCTCAAAAGATTTTCATCAGACTGATATAAAATCGCTTTATTGTACGACGATATGATTTGGCGATATTCTACTTGAGTGTGCCCGATCACACTGAAAACTCCCTAAATGTATCATTCGAAATCCGTCGAATCAATCTACGTTGCTACACTTTTTTGCATATTTCTAGAACTAAAGATAAAAAGTTATATTTTTAAAAACCTAATATAAAACAAAAAACATACACACACGAACACGCTCACGACTCTCTTCCCTGAGTATGTATCTGATAATGGTGGTAATTATCAGATACATACTCAGTGAGTAGATCTTTGAGGGGGTAGTCAAGGCACGTCCAAACATTACATTTGGTACGTTTTGCAAGTAGTAAGCATTCCACGTGACAGTTTGCAAGCCCATCGCCGCTTATTGGAACACTAACTGTTGGCACATGCCTTTTTTTGGTTCTAGGGCATGCCGGTTTCCTCACGATGTTATCCTTAACCGTTTTGAGCACATGTTAATGCACACATACATTTTTCGAGTGGAAAAATCTATTGGTGCATGACCGTGTTCGAACCCACGACCTCCGGATCAGAAGTCCGGGTACCGCCCACTAGGCCACCACGGCTTACCAAACCAAACCTATGATAACTTACATAAAGAGGGAGCGATGATAAAAAATTACATAACACGACATGTGGGTTCTAGGGACGCGTGAAAAAGACTATTCTTATATTTTATTCGTTGACCTGACGTTGAAGGCAGACGACGGACATGACGAAACTATAAGGGTTCTGTTTTCACCATTTAGCTTCGGACCCTAAAACCTAAACATTAGTAGGGTACAATGTTTTGAACTAACGTCTTATAATTCCAACTGCCTTCGATTACACCCTGATCGAACATAATTGGTTAAACTGAATCCAATCTAAAATACTCCAACGATACACAGCTTTCGATCACTCATATTAACAATATAAATATTAATATATAATATAATATAAAGACGTATTACTTAATGCCATCGTTGTTTGTTGTAGAACGGTTATCCTTCACGTCGTCGTTCGCTAGTAGATGACGCCCGCTTTGAAACCCTGGTAGTCAAACAGACCAAGCAAAGCGTGCTCGAAGAGGCTCGCGCCCGCGCCAATGGTAAGTCAAAATTTGTTTAATCTTAAATGCTCTTACTCTCCTCCACAGATATCGGAAATAAGAGACCCTGAGAAACGTGTTAGGCTGAGATCGAGTGTAAAGAAAAAACTATCACCTACTTTGCCAAGACTAGCCGTGACAGTCGCTGTCGTAAGAGTGTTAAACTTTCCGCTCAGCTTATGAGTAGAATATAATCAGAGATACAATGACAAAGAGAATAAACTTTTCCACAAATATTAACAAATTACATGTTCGTGCATTTGGCCATAAATTTTCGAATGTATTTGTCTCATGTAACATACTACCCACCTCAAAGTTAATATTTTTGAGATGTTATTGATATCTTTGGTCCTGTGCGAGTCCACAATTAGCAAGTGACTTCTTCAATGTCGTCGACCCACTCCAACGTCAGATGCATATTTTACGACTTTTATAAAATCCCTTTTATCAATTTAAATAACTAAGTATTTGTTATGGACCCAACAAAACAAGGAACCTAAGAACTTTTGAATATTTTTATTTCTTATTTTAGTTTTCTTATTTTTGTTTCTTTTTTCTTATTTATTTAGACTCTGGCTTGGAATCCGATTACATCCAAGATGATATGCTCATTGGCAACGGTGATAAATCCCCGACCGTTGAAGATGGAACCCAACAGGATGAAACCAAAAATGGACACCTGGGTAATAATTTATTTATTTTATATTTTAATGACTTACATATTATTTTCTTAATTTATTTGTTTTCTTTTTTTTTCGTTCATTACGTTTTTATAATTTTCGTTTTAGCCGATGCAGACATAGGGGATGACGCTGGGAAAACCAATGAGGGTCAGTATTATAAAGGGCATCAAAGCTTGTTTTGATGCAAGTCTCTAAATAAAACCTCAGGTAAATATTTGGGCGCGATGGCATTCTATACGTAATTGGTTACAGATTATACCCTAACGGAGGAGGAGGTGATTCTGCAAAATGCTGCCGCTGAATCGGCCGAGGCCGAGCAGGCGATCCAGCAAGCGGTCATCCTCCTCCGCATGCGCGACGGAATGGGATCCCTCGCGCGCATCCTCAAGACCATCGAGAACTACAAGGGTTGCGTGTTGCACCTCGAGACCCGTCCCTCGCAAGTCGAGGGTGTCCAGTTCGATGCGCTCGTCAAAGTCAGCATGTCTCGCGTCAACCTTCTCCAACTCATCAGATCTCTTCGCCAGTCGACCTCCTTCGCCGGTGTCAACCTCGTCACCGAGAACAACATATCCAGCAAGACGCCCTGGTTCCCGCGCCACGCCTCCGATCTCGACAACTGCAACCACCTCATGACTAAGTACGAACCCGAGCTGGATATGAACCACCCCGGTTTCGCCGATAAGGCTTATAGAGAACGTAGGAAGCAGATCGCCGAGATCGCCTTCGCCTACAAATTCGGAGACCCGATCCCTTTCACATCGTACACCGAAAGCGAGAACGCGACCTGGCAGCGAGTGTTCAACACCGTGCTGGACCTGATGCCGAAGCACGCCTGTAAGGAGTACAAGGATACGTTCAGCCAGCTACAAGCCGCGGATATCTTTGTGCCGCACCGCATCCCCCAGCTGGACGATGTCAGCAACTTCCTCCGCCAGCATACCGGATTCACGCTGCGCCCCGCCGCGGGTCTGCTCACCGCTCGCGACTTCCTCGCATCGCTTGCCTTCAGAGTCTTCCAGTCTACACAATACGTTCGTCACGCCAACTCCCCTTTCCACACTCCTGAACCGTGAGTACTATTTACTTAATATAGACATCAAAATTCGCATTCATAATCTTAGCAGTTTAACCCACAGAAAAGTCTTCTATTCCGCGGTTCGACCGATGTTGCACTATTAATAGATTATTGGATACGAGAGAGAAATCAGAGTATGATACATAAACGGACGGACGGCTACTTAAGGCCATTTAAGGCCATTTGGCTTTGAAATCCTAAAAAGCCAAGGTTTTTTTTCTGGATCCGTAATATTACGCAATCATTATCTTGTAGAGGATGTTAACGCGGCCTCATTTTGCGAGCTTCAGCAATGCCCAAAAATGTAAACTTCAAAATTTTTGGTTGTTCAAAGTCGCCTTTTTTTTAGCCGTTTTGAACAATATGACACTCGGTTCACAACCAACGACTCAAAAATAGTCGTTCCCCATTGTAATAGGTTGGGGAAAAAGTTTCTTCGCATTTTTTAAGAAAATTCAAAACATTTTTTAATATAGTTTATTTACATTATTATTATCTATATTATCTCATCTGTCGGGGACTTCAGTTAGAGCCGGTGCAGCGGCTGATTCGGCCGAGGATCTCAAGAGGCGCAAATATAGAAGTCTCGACAGAGCCTACTTATTTGAGCCTTTTGGGGTTGAGACTCTGGGTCCGTGGGGAACCGGGGCCCTTCGCGTTTTCAAAATTCTTTCAGGGCGACTGGTCGAAGCGACGCGTGACAAGAGAGCTGGCTCTTATCTGGGTCAACGCATTAGCATTGCCATTCAGCGTGGCAATGCGGCCAGTATTTTGGGAACGCTTCCGCCTGGTAGTGATCTGGATCAGTTGAGCTATCTATAGATCGTTTGCAACGGTCTTTAGATAGCTAGCTGTTTCATCTGTATTTTTTGTATATACCTACTTGTACATAGTTGTATGAATAAATGTATTACTTTACATTTAACTAAAGTATGTAGGTACCATTTTGTTCGATAACTTTTTGCCATTTTGTAGGCAGGGACATGATCCCATTGCTATAAAAACTTTGGGGCTTCTGTTCAAAATACCGCGACAAGTGGTTTTGGCAGTCCTCTCGTGATGTTAACCTGACACTGCCTAAAGAATTCTGAAGAGACCGAAACAGGTGGAAATCTGAAGGTGCAAGGTCAGGACTATACGGCGGATGCATTAACACATCCCAGCCAAACTCTCTTAATTTTTGCTGAGTGGCTAAAGATGTGTGAGGTCAAAAATGGTCAAAAATTTCTTCAAAAATGGTTCGGTTTCATTACGTCGTAATAAAGAATCACAAATGAGAACACGGTTCATTAGGTTTCTTTCAGTGAGCTCGTGAGGTACCCAAATATCGAGCTTTTTTGTGTACCCAGTTTTTTCAAATGCGCCAAAACTGTTTTGTGGTCAATTCCCAGTTCTTCAGCTACGTCGTAACTACTGATATGCCGATCTTGCTCCACTTTTTCAAAAATGGCATCCATTTTATCCGTAATAGGGCGACCAGAGCGACGTGCATCTTTGACATCAAAATTTCCGGATTGAAAACGCTTAAACCAAATTTGTGCTACTCTCACAGACACTGCACTAGGTCCATAAACATCGCAAATTTTTTTCGCGGCTTGCGTTGCATTTTTACCTTTTTTGTAGTAAAATTTTAAAATGTATCGAATTTCTTCATTAGATTCACTCATCTTAACAGTACGAAAAACAAATAAAAATCACACATTTTCCTAATTTGAATTTAGAATTATCTTCTTTAAAATTTAAACTTTTAATGATACCAAAACCAGCCAGATACAAATAGTATAGCCAAAGAGATTTTATTACAAGTTCATACATACAATAATGCGAAAAGACTTTTTCCCCAACCTAATAATAAGGTAGTTTTCAAGTTGAAGTAACTTTTAGTTTGATAGATACTCAACAGAGTTAGAGGAAAATAAATTTCACTGCTGTTTAAAGAGGTAGAAGCGCAGTAATGGAACTTTAACGAAATCAAATGCTCCGTCCATAATTGAGTTTCACTTCAACTTTATAGAGCAGTTTACTGCTTCAAAGGCAATATTACTTAGCTGAGTGGACTCCTCGCGGCGGCCCAGTTAGTTGACAGGCAATTATTCTCAACCCGCTTGCTAACAAAGTTAGGATAAAATTTTAGTTCGCGTGCCTGTAAGCTTTCTACACGCTGTAATAAAACTAGATAGATAGATAGAAAATTAGAAACTAGATAGAAAATTCTTTATTGCAAAAAAATATGAATACGTACATAGGCGAACTTAATGCTAAAAAGCATTTTCTTCCAGATAAACTTTGTGTATTGTGGAAAAAGATTTATATCCATAATTTTAAGTAGTTCAGGACCATAGGTTTCTTAAACTGAATTAGTATTCTAGGCGGAAACTGAATTAATATTTCGTTTTAGGGACTGCATCCACGAGCTCCTCGGCCATATCCCTCTGCTGGCTGATCCGGGCTTCGCACAATTCTCCCAGGAAATTGGCTTAGCATCTCTCGGTGCATCAGATTCGGAAATCGAAAAGCTCTCTACTGTAAGTTTACAAATTACTTTGAAACTTTAAATTTCAATGGCGAATTATTTTTTTGTAAATATGTGTCCATGCCTTGGCGAGATTTATTAACTATAATGACATTGCGATACTAAAAGACCTGCCAGTTAAAAAATGGAGTAAATAGAAATACCGGGGTTAAAAAAAGTGTAATTTCTCCAATACATAATCCACCACCAGTAACTATGTAATGCTAATCACTATACCTACTTGCTAGCTTAATTATTATTGGTGGTTTGGAAGGGTTAAAAAATAATGGAAGAATAAAATATGCTGTGCTGACCCAATATGACGTGGGATCATGATGATTCGTGTTGATCCTGAGTAATTGAAGAAGAATTTCCCTTTTTTATATACCCTTAGATCTCTATATTACCCGGTACTACACGGTAGTTACAAGGAGTTGGTTTTATTTGTGCAGGTATACTGGTTTACCGTCGAATTCGGCCTGTGTAAGGAGAATCACCAACTGAAGGCTTATGGTGCTGCACTTTTGTCTTCAATTGGGGAACTTTTGCACGCTCTCAGCGATAAGCCAGAACTGAGACCTTTCGAGCCGGCGAGCACCTCAATGCAGCCTTACCAAGACCAGGAGTACCAGCCGATTTACTACGTGGCTGAGAGTTTCGAAGATGCCAAAGAAAAATTCAGGTAACTGCTATAGATATACGCGCCCTCGCATTTAAAGGTGTCCAAACTAGGTTATAGTGAGAGTGGGTACGTGACTCTGTCCACTATAATATTTTTCGATGACAGATTGGTTTAGTGATGTCCGTGCATAAAAAAAACCCTTTTCTCCACCTGCAACAATATAGTACGACATTGATTCAACAATACTCGATGGAGCCCAAGATCGTTCGTCACGGCACTATGATCTACCAATCAGCAGTAGACGTCAATCATAATTGACTGTCGAGAAATTCCAAACATGATAGGCTTGCAAATTTTAAATATAATTTAAGATAGTGGATGGGCTATAACGATTGTTTTCCGTACAGACGCTGGGTGTCGACCATGTCGCGCCCCTTCGAGGTGCGCTTTAACCCGCACACGGAGCGCGTGGAGGTGCTAGACTCCGTGGACAAGCTCGAAACGCTCGTCTGGCAGCTCAATACCGAAATGCTGCATCTCACCAACGCCCTCAAGAAGCTCAAGGGGTCTCACTTCGAGTGAATACCCTCAATACCCCTCGCAGTACACATCAATGGTTCAGTGCACGTGGCCTCGCCCGCCGCAATATAGTGATATTGTGCTAAGCTAGTGATATTGTGTATATGTAAGACTGGAAGCGTGTGTGGAGCGTGTGAGTGTGTGAATACCATCCGATGGTCCTTCGTTAAATTCTTTTTGTATTATTTATTATGCCGAGCTCATTGCCCGGGCCTCGGGAGCCGCGCGGAACCTCTTATTGCCCATTAAAGAAGGCCGAGCGCGCTCGCGAGTCCTAAACTATTATTAGTATTAATTTATAATTTAAACACAGATATTAAATGGAGCACCAAAAATATTTAAAAATACAAACAATAAATATATGTTTGAATGATAACCCTTTTTTATTTAAACTGACAACAAAAACAAGCTAACCCAGGGATGCACAGACTTATTGAGACTAGGGGCCACTCGGGCAAATCATGAACTGATGGCGGGCCGCCAGAAGTATAGGTAATTAAAGACAATAAAGAATTGATAATAATGTATTAATATTTAAAAATAATTATTTTTGCTGTCGGCGGGCCACCAGTATTCCACCGGCAAGCCGCATGCGGCACGCGGGCCGCGGTCTGTGCATCCCTGAGCTAACCTATATAATATATAATTTAAGCATACCTACCATACATTTCCGTCACGTCGTGTTTATTCCGTGGAACCTGTTTCACTTCACAATTAACTAGGTCAAAATTCGAGACGTTTTTGTCGATAAAAGATTAACAGACCAATTTTTTCAAAGTATATGATACTTACCTAATTTATATCTTTTCGAATGAGTTAGATTAGTTATAGATGAGAGCATATACCTACTAGGAAGGCACACGTCGCATTAATTTAGAATCATTTAGTATAACTAAGCGTAGTGTAACAGGTTTTGTTAATTTTTAAAATATGTTCCTACCTGGTACTTTAAACGAAGAATCCAAGATCCTCGAGCGAGACTGATTGCTCTACTCAGGTCGCACCTGTCTGTAATAAGATTTTCTCTGGTCTCGAGGGTATTTTGAACATTTTGAAAGTAATCCGATTCCGAAAATTACTTTATAGATTGCCTTTGTTCGCGACTGTAGCATTGGGTCTATCGAATTCCATCGTACACAGGGGATAGCGTCTAATTAAATTATGATGCTTTTGCTGGCGTGGGAAGTTTTCATTTATCTTTATGTCAATTTGTTTGAAGTCTTTTATTTATATTCTATTCTAGTCTGGTTTCATTCTGTAGTTTTGAAATAAGTAAATAAAGAGCCTTTATTTAGTTGTTTTAACCCAGCATCATACCTAGCACAAAATGCTCGAACACTTTAGTGTGTGACGAATCTTAAGTCACAACTTAAAGTTAAATTTGCGTCAAATTAACTCGGAAATAACCAACTTAAAGTTAGGTTGGATGGGACTTGAGTGTTTAACACTTTCCGGACGATTTTGACGTACTTTCTGATTTTCTTTTATACGTTTGACTTTATTTCACAGCCGGCTACATGCCCGCCGCGCGATCGAGGTCGTAATCTTGTTCCGATTCAATAGGTATCTTGTTACTAAGAACTATTTAGGACCAAATATTTGTTTTATTGCACTGGATTCAATATCCCTCACACGGTTCCTCACGTAATTCCCGACGTTCAAATAGTGTGACGTGATTGACACTTAATTTGCCTACTCTTCAACTTGTGACTTCTTCAAGTGTCACTGTTCCCTAGATTGTGACCATTTATTTTTTGACTACATACAATTTCTATATCTGAGTTTTCTTATTTGATTGTAGATTGACAACACTCTAAAATTGACGCATCATCAACCGTGTTTGTTGCTTAATTATTGCAGGTTTGGTCGTCAGAAATTGACGTTTTACTTACCTTAAGACGACTATTCAAAATGTTTCCTGTGATTTTAGTAACCTTTCGGTGAGTAAAAACTTTTACACCATCCACTAATGAGTGAAGGACGTAACCACTATTGATATTAAATTCCAACATGATTGTGAAAAAATAATTTATATTATATCGGTTTCAAACCAGGTTCTGTCACTGTAAAGATAAAGATTGAATAGAATATTCATTCAAGCATAATGAGCAGCTAATAAGACAACGGTTTTGTCGACGAAAGAAAAGACAAAAAACGTATTTCTGTCTATTCTGTCTGATAGAAAGAGAAGCTGAAGTATTTTTATATTACTAAATCACTACCAATACTTTGCCTGAGTTTATTTATATTTAAATAAACAAAGTTGCGGTACTAGGTCAGTTGTACGTTGGCAGTAAGTTGAGCGGTATGGCCTCAGTCGCGCAAGGGCGCCGCTTCGTTGGAACAAAGCACGCTTGTTACTTACCTACTTACTACTTAGTACGTACGTAAGAGCACGTAATAGCCAGATGCATGCCTAACGAGCGACTACAGATTTAAACATAAATGGTAAACCTGACCTTATCGTCCGAGACTGACATCTGTGGGTAGACCCTTGTATTAGTTTGCGGTAGTGTAACATGACCATGGGTAACTTGATAAAAGAACTGGACTTGCAGTTCAGCTCGCAACTCAAGCCATTGAGTTAGACTAACTTATACTGCAGTTCAAGCTTTACAAATAATACAGTCCAAAAGGTCGAGGTAAGTAGTTAGTTGAAGATAAGCTAGGGTAAGTGGTGCCAGCTAGAGACTAACCAGCAGTTCGAAATAGAGTAGCTATTCGTGAACCGATGAACCTTGTCACTTAAGAAACGAAGCCCATAATCCATAGACATCGTGCTGTCGTACTGACTAGCAAGATGTCTATCCATATGTTCCATTCAAAGGAACAATTACGACGGTACAGTACGACAGCAATAGTCGAGCGCCTCGGCAATCTTCGTCTATCCTCAGAACGTGTAACGTCATGGAATTAAAATTATCGTGGTTTGGTATCATTTTAGAATATTATCACGACTATACCACGTACTTTACTATTCTCCTGCTGACGTTTCCTCCGTTTCCGTTTAGACGACCTCTAAACGGTCAACGAAACATCTGCAGGGGAATAGTAAAGTACGTGGTATAGTCGTAATAATATTCTAAAGTGTAACGTCATCTTTCGTAGAAAATGGAAGTACATAAAGATTCCCCCGAGTTCCCATTTTCGTTGTTTGAAGCGTGACACGTGTGACCTGTTAGCGCTGTTGGAGTCACCATTAAGAGGCTTTCTTGTGACCTAAACCGTTGACATATTCCGACTCGAGTTACCTATGCCTAATGGAAGTAAGGAGTTATGACACACATGCCTACCGGCTCATAAAACTAAAGGTAAATTCCACACCAATATCAATAATCACCAGATTACATACTAGTTTCTAGCGATATAGGGGCGACGCTGATATTAACTTTTAACAATAATGCAACGCCGCCGTGAGCCATCACGAGTATTGCTCGTATGCACTAAGCTAAGTCAAAAACTAAGGTGTGTCTTAATTAATTTTTTCATTAGAATCTGTCACCAAGAATGCATCTTTGCATGAGCTCAGTGCACACAAGAATTCTGAAAAGCTAATAAAACTGATTGGTTGACGTAATTTACATCACTTGACATGAGATTAGACCATTGATTAGCTAATTATTGCGTTGATCCACCTTTCAGTATTTGCCTGCTTAGCATGAAGACCCTAGACAACGGTTTTATGTATCGCCGAGATGACAAAAAATGTTTTATCCCTCTCTCTTGTTTAACAGAATAGGCGACAGAAATAGTTTTTGTCTTCTCTTTCGTAGACAAACCGTTGTCTTGGGTGCAAATGTTAAGCGGTCAGGTGTTTTTGACAGTAGTCGGTTCCCCTATCTTATTACTCTCTTTCTTATAACATTCCAACATTTTTAATCTAATTTTTACTAAAGTCCTTTCAACGCTTGTTTATACGTGTGTTGTATTTGGTATAACTCTGTTTGTCGTTATTGTTTCATAACTCCTAGACTAGGTTCAACGTTACGGTTTTGGCATACCATAATGAAGAAATAAAATTGACCGAGTGACTGACTGATCACAGTCATAGCATAATTCGCGTAGTCCTGAGTAACCGCGAAGAGATCTGAAATTTGGAGAATAAGATTTTTTTTCCTAGTTCCATTAATTAAAGGTATAGAAATCATCAATAATGACTTGGCGAGGATTCTTAAGTGGAGTAAATCTTATGGTCTCAAAGTAAATCCAAAGCAAACGCAAGCTATTGTTGTAGGTAGCTCCAGGATGGTCACTAAAATTGATTGGTCGGTTCTTCCATCAATTGTTTTGCGATGGCGTCCCTTTATCTCTAAGTAACACTGTGAAGCACTTGGGTGTGCTAGTAGACGAGCATTTGTCATGGGGACCTCATCTGGCCGAGTTGAGTCGAAAGATGTTCGCATCAGCTGCCTCACTTAGGAGGCTCAGGTATTTTCTTCCGACATGTACCAATGTTACGCTGGCACAATCCCTGCTACTCCCTATTCTCGATTACGCCGATGCCTGCTATCCTGACCTTACTGAGAAACAACTTGACAAGCTTGAGCGCCTACAAAACTTTTGTTTTAGGTTTATATACGGCTTACGTAAATATGACCACGTCTCCGAATTCCGCACTAAGCTCAAGTGGTTGTCAATCCGCCAACGCAGGAATACTCACCTTCTCTCACTCTTGTACAGTATTTTATTTAACCCTTCTCCTCCATATCTCAAGGAGCGTTTTGAATATCTTCATCTATCCAACTCTCGTTTAATGCGCTCCTCTGAGACCTTGCAACTTAAAACTCCTGTGCACACTTCTAACTTCTATAATAATTATTTTACTGTACAAGCTATCCGCCTATGGAATGCTCTACCCCTCAATATCAGAACTGCCAAATCTCTTCCTATCTTCAAAAAGCTATTGCACAGTCACTATCAGTCCATATCTCAAAGCTGATGAGTTTCTATCATATTGTATATGTAAAAATGTATGTATGTATACATGTTTTATCTAATATTACGTATGTTTATTACGTTATGTTTTTTTATTGTCTATACACCACCGTCCTTTATCGTGCATGTCAATTCCTGTCCATCCAAAGGTTCTCTGGAAGAGATCGCTATTAGCAATAAGACCGCCCATTGTACTTCCGCGATAAGATTGTAATTTCCTGTATTATTTGTAAGCAACTTAATATGTGGTGTACAATAAAGTGTTATCTATCTATCTATCTATGAAGTTTTTACGGAAAAACTGAATTCAACAGTTATACCCTAATGTACTTTTAGTATATTTGTATCTTTCTATATAAAATAAATATATAGGTTCTCACCAAAAAGAAGGTGGCAAGTTTAAAATTGTTTTTGTTTTAAGATCAAGATGACGTTATTTTATATAACTATCGTAAAACAGGATAAATATTAAGTATTTAAACCTTATATAGGTAATTTTGGTAAAACAAATAAATCGCCAGCCAGTCTTGACAGGTCGCCACCTTAATCAATTTTCTACATATTGCTAACTTTGTGATCAACTGATAAATCTTTGCTTCCTCATTGTGAAAATGTAAACTACGCAGCACTAAATGGGTCACATAAACTCCGCTGTACAACAACACGTAAAGTTTATTCGAAAGACAAATTGACCAAAAAACCGAACTACAATAAAACAGTAAAGTTGTTTACGTATCTGCGTATTCTTGGTCGATATTTTCTTCCAAGTCGCCGGGAAGGGTCACAGAATAGCAATGCTTCAGAAGCGCCACTTGCCCTTGTAAGCCACGAAGTCGAGCCTCAACCAACTCGAAATTCTCCTTTAGACTGTGAATCTGTATCTGCATCCGTTGACGTATCTAGAACAAGATTGTTTTGATCTCTATGTGATTCTGTTAATTTTAATATCTTATGCATAACGGGTTATATAGAGTGGTACAGAAATATTTAACGCGTATGTGTGATTTTTTTCTAAACATTAAGGGCTCACTTTTAAAGATTATTTAACAGTTTATTAACTTATCATTATCCCACATTACGTGAGGTTGGCACATGTTTTCTTCTTCCACTCTCATCTATCAGCAGTCATCTCACTCCTTTCTTAACCCTTGTCATCCTTCACACAACCCATCACTCTTTTCTCTGCTGTTCTCGTAACGTGACATTCTTCCCGCCTCCTGACGTGTCCGGTGCCCATATGACGTTATCCTATTACTCTTAAAATTTTCCGTCCCTGGCGCGTCCCTTGTTTTGACCATCCGTATTATTATGGAACATTAATTACCTTAATTACCTTTATTAGCTTGAAGCTTAATGCTCATTACTCGTTATACTATTGCGCTAGGATTGAATCAAATAAACTCATGTTTATTTTTAGTATATATAATAAACTATAAATGTTTTTTACCATAAAGGATCATGAGGAAACATTCGGTGATTTACGCATAGTATTATCTTACTAAACATATTCGGTAGTTTAATATCTAAACATATTAAACTACCGAAAAGCTTTTTAACATAATATCTCCTTTATTTTAAAGAAGAAATCTTTGTCTAAATAAACTATGTCGCGTCGTAGACTCGTCCCGTTCTTTTCACTAAGTTTTTTGAACTGAATCGCAATAATTTCGTCACGTAAGGCGGATATAATTTATCGACTACCATTTTTACTTCAAAACTATCGTAAAATTTATCGATTCACCGAGACGACAGTACGGAATATAAAAGTGCAAAGGACAAATAAATGTGTTTGAATAGCCTTTCTGAAACCTTACATAAGTTGTGAATGGCCAAAGAGGTAACCGAATGGTATGCAAGAGAAACAATAGTGAGAAGGAAAGTACACGTTCGCGAACTATAGGAGGCCTACGATGAAAAGCAAACGAATTTGCATTACTGATGTCAAAACACAACATTGTTATTAATAATTTAAAAGTAAAAATACTATTGAAAAATCCGCACAAGTGCCAATTAGCAGCTAGACGTAATAATCGTACATATTATCCGAGGCGAGGCCCTGACCGAAGATAATTTGAGTGACAAATTACCTGCAATTTCAGTTTTCATCGTATCTCTCAAATCAGAACTCAACAATGGATAAATTACCACTTCAAGTCTGAATTATAATTTTCCAGCCTTGAACTCAATCTGCCATTTAATAATTACACTAGCAAAATTACCAAGGGGAACAATATGTCTCTCATCTTCACAACCTCAAAGTGGAAAAGTGTCCGCTTTCAAGTTTCAGGTCCGTATTCCAGAACGAGTTTTAAACAGACTCTAGACAAAAGTATATGTAGATCTTTTAACAGTTTTCAATTTAAATGTCTAGACAAATATATTTAAGTCTAGATTGAATTCGAGTTTCATTCTGGAAAGCGAGCCTCAGGACAATTTTTCTTATTGGTATGATTGGGTCAAAAAGTGTCATCCTTTTGAAGTTTAAGACGTTGCTAAGCCTGTTATAAGGGGTCATACCATAGGCATACCAAACAAGGACCAGTCATATGACGAAGGAGACTTCTGCCAATATTTAGCATGCCGGCTTAACGGAGTCTGTGTCTTCTCAACTCTGCTGAAATCTGAGTAGCGTGTCAGATTTTATCCGTATACTGTTAGTGGTTCGTACGACGGATATGACGCTCTACAGTCCCGAAGGTAGCCGATTATAATCGATAGTCAATATCTAAAGCTCAGCGGGTATTTACAGGCTGGGTTAGCCACCCCAGGCTATAAATACACTCTGACTGAACCCTTGACACTCAATACAATCTTAATTAAATACTAATACAAACAAGTTCATTTAAAAATAAACAGTCTTTAACATTTCTTTCGTCAAAAGTACATACCAATAAATAGCTTATTCGATTTTATTTAGTTCCACAACATTCCACCAGATACGTATTCAAATTGCATTTAAGAGTACCAAATTGCACGAATTCGATCCTAATCTCAAATTGCGATGAGTGTCAAGGGTAGCCCATCTGGTGATGTATGTTTTGTATGTGCTCCTGTAGGGGCGAATTAATGTAGTTTAACCTACATGTTAATTCCAGTTTGCACTCACCTCGTCTCGTTCCTTCTGATAGGCCCTGCATTGCGCGCGGCACGCAATCATCTGCCTTTCAAGACCAGCTATCTGTGTCTGTAGATAATGCCTGGTCGACTCCGATCTATCCTTGGCCCGGTTCAACGTTCTGTTGCTCTCTTCCTTGAGTTGTTCCAAGTCGTTCACTAGATGAGCGTATTCGATTGTTTTTTCGTTGTATCTGGCCTCTTGTTGGGACAACTTTTCCTCGAACCTTAAGACTTTGCATCTGCAACGATAATTTTAAAATTCGTAATTTTTACCAATGAAAATATATGGGTAGCTATTAAATATTAAATGGGTGTCATACCCAGCACTTAATAATAAAATCAATTTTCACACAGCATCATCTAGCCCCAAACTAAGCAGAGCTTGTATCATGGGTACCCAGACTCGAGACAAATACTTGCAGGTCATACAAACATTTGCCCCATGGCGGGAATCGAACCCGCAACCTTCTGCGTCTCAGGCGGGCCTTCGCCCACTGCGCCACAGAGTTCGTCAGAGAGAGCAGCCCGTGTCTGAAACTATTACAGCCGAAACCGAATCTTAACAAAGCACGGAAGCACTTTGAATGGGTGACCGGGTGGAACTTTGCTCAACCAGCTTGGTTGAGATCTGTTAATTGAACTATTGGACTAGAGAAACTATGACACGATGTACGAGCGGTTCATTATATGCAATTGTCTAGTATGACTTCAAGGTATAGATAAATATTATCGCCACAGTTCATAAGGGAGAGCTATAGCTGATGGAATATAAGAGAAAGTGGGGTTTCCCATAATAGTTATGTCGATCTGCATTAAAGTTAAATGCAACTTGCATTTGTCTAAGACAGTTTTTTTATGGACACTCGTCATAAGACATCAACTTATGAGCCCTGAAAATGTTTATCCAAGCTTCCAGGCTTTATTTTCGAGAGAATTAACTATATATACATTACTTACAATAATAGAGTAACAACAACAATCATCTGATTTTTTTACCGTTACCGAGATCTACAGACGAGTGCAAAACAAGGTTTAAGGTTTTTTTAGTATCATGGAACAGTGACTCAACTTAGTTGATTGGTAATCTTATGTAAGCGGCCTCTCGCGATACCGGCTAGCCCTCATGCGGGGACCGCCACTATGTCATAATTGTAACATACTTAGTCGTAAATAAATATATTTGTTTTTAGTATCATGATTTTTTATCCTGTTAAATTGTCGAAAATTTGGGCCAAAAACCACCAAATTAAAGCATAACGTACATGTGCGTTATAACTACACAAACAATAATCATAAAGTATCGTTCTCATAAAAAGAGCATATTTTATTTGCATTCTTAGTAAAACAGGCTTTATAGTCTAAAAAACTCAAGCTGGTTTCGAGACAGGTTTGAGCTTGCCCGGGTGTTCCCACAGATTCAAGAACGCATTGCACATCCAGGAAATATGCGCTTTAGATCCACAAGGATATTTAATATTGCATTAATTTTGCCTACGGGTTCGCCCGCGTGGTACCCGGTGAAAATGAGCGTTTTTAAGAAACGCATTCGCTTGACCGTTTTTTCGTTGTATTACATTGAAAAATTGGTCTAAACGAAAAGCCCTTTTGCTTTAGCGGGTTAACATAACTTGTCCACCCTGAAAGTCCATTCTAAATATTGATGAAATAATTATTAAAATCAGAAAACCTATTTATAATCTACTAGCTTCTGCCCGTGGCTTCGCCCGCATGGTATATTGATAAAAATAGACAAAAAAACATACATAAATTGTAGACTATGTTATTCTGATGTATAAGCTATATTACTATAAAGTCTCATTCAAAATTCGCTCAGTAGTTTTTGCGCGAAAGAGTAACAAACATCCATCAATCCTCAAAAACTTTATAACGTGTAATAGAGTAAGTAGGATACTTATAACTGCGCGATTGAACTTTCAAGCTGATCGCGAAAATGTTGATAGTACGTTTGGAGTATTTATTGTCTTGATCGAACAGACAATAGGTACACAACTCTGTCGTGCTTTAAGGCTTGTTTTTATCATGTTTTGAACCAGGGAATATAGGGGTAGTTTTCTAAAAATAAAAATATATAATTCCATTATTTAATTTATTGTTAAACCGAGCTTTGAGATATCGAAGATATCGATAGTTACGGGTTCAGTAGTAACGGAGATACGTGGAACAAACATTCACACACACACACAGGCTTTCGCATTTATTATATTATATAAGTAGAACAAACAAAAACAAACACGCTCAAGACTGTCTTCCCCATGGTGGACATCCTCAGATACATACTCAGTGAGTAGATCTTTGAGGATACCAAGTAGGGGGTAGTCAGAGGCACGTCCAAACATTATATATGGTACATGTCCGCGTTTTGCAAGTTAGCATTCCACGTGACAGGTTGCAAGCTCATCGTTGGTACATGCCTTCGAATTTTTGGTTCTAATAGGATATAAGTAGGACATACATAAATAGTGATGTGGTTCAGGGTTTTTGGATTTTCACATTTTAAGGATGGGGGTGAAAGTGTGTACTTACGGGAGTATTTTTTAAACACAAATCCACGCTTGCAAAGCCGCAGGCAACAGTTAGTATTATTAGAGTACGTAAACCAGGTAGATAGAGTACATAGATTTATTACAGGAACGAAGTACAAAACCAGTTGTGGTTTGTAAGTATGAATAGGACTGAAGGTAAATCAAAAATTAAATAAAGTGTCCAGACAGGCTATGTTAGTGGCCTCATAAATCTGTATGCTCCATTCCCATACTTCGAATTTTTGATTCTACGACATGTCGGTTTCGATCGACGATATTTTTATTCACCGTTTTCAGCACGTGTTAATGTGTACGACCGGTTCTTAACGGGGATCAAGGTCGTGAGCACATTTGTTTGTATAGAAAAATATACGAACAAACAAAAGTTAATAATTTTGATAGAGAAATAGGTTATTGAACCATGTTTCCTGAGACAGTTTTCAGAACCTTCGGTTATTCCCACAGAATCATCTACGTTGTACCTACATGCCGGAAAATGGACACTTTATCCCTAAGCAATGGTGAAACGTCATGTCTTTTTGCCGAGTGTCCAGTAAAAACCAGATATGTAGGTACTTCACCTTCACCAGTTGTATACTACGAGCCATGCATCACAAATAGGTATCTCAATCATTATTTGACGTAGAATGTCATTTTTTTACCTCATTTCCTTAATATTTACCCGCGATGTAAAGAGCTTATATATGCGTTTGATCATTTATTATTTTACGTAGAATGACAAATCTTTTATGGCTCCTATGAAGCACGATGGCAATGACAGCATTTACTTTCATTTTAACCCGCGACATAGGTAGCTCGTATATGCGTTTTGCCATAAAAGGCTCTTTGTTGGTATATCCGTTACCATTTATCTCCGCTCCGTCACGGCTTATCGGATTGGGATAATCGAATTTTGCAATCGAATTGCATGTCTTCAATAAAGGTTCTTGGATAGATTTTATCGTCACGAGTCACTAGAGGGTACTGCAATCGATTTTGGAAAATAAGTCGCGATTTTAAAGCTTGTGTCATTAAAATATATCTAAGAATTATCCATGAAGTCATACAAATCGATTGCGAAAAATCGATTATCGCAATCGGATAAGCCTTTTCGCAGATAAATTGTTATGGTTGCTTACTGTAGGTTAAGTTAATTTTGGTCAATCGTTTTAAGTACTTCAAGTAAGGTTCTTTGTTTTCGAAGATAATGCCAAATGGCGTTTAATAAAGGAGTCCAGCACTTCTGTGTTAGTAGATATCTAATACACAGATTTGTCAAAGAAGTGACCGTAGTAATAAATTGTATGGCAAAGAATTAGTTCGGCGTTTATAAATCACTAGCCTCTGCCCACGGCTTCGCCCGCGTGGTACCCGGACAAAAAGTATCCTATGTGTTATTCTGATATATAAGCTATATTACTGTACATTTTCATCAAAATCTGTTCAGTATTTTTTGCGTGAAAGAGTAACAAACATCCATCCTCACAAACTTTCACGTTTATAATAGTAGTAGGATTATAAATAACAGGCTGCTAAACAACCAGCTAATTGTGATGCCGAATTACAAACACATAGTTTCAAGTATGCAAATTAGTATGAATGAAATGAGAACCGGTATCACCGAACGATTCATAAACTGTAATAATACGATTTTTTAATTTTGAAAAAAATATATATATAAAAACAGCATGTCAAATGGGTTTCACGTTAAATTGACGTTGCAGTGCCCTGTTGTGCCTTGAGGCGATAAAACCTATCTAAGAATCACCCTTGGATGACATACAAAACGATTGCAAATAACCAAGAAAACTCTTACCCCAGAAGCAGCAGATACTAAATAACAATTATCTTACTTGTAGTCATCGATTTCTTTGGAGAGCTCTTCTATTTCTCGTTGTTTCGCATCTATGTCATTCTTTTGTGAGTGATTACTCTCTAGCAACCTTGAGTTTTCATTTTTTTCTTGATTAAGGTTATTTACTGCGATTACGAGCTGAAAGAAAACAATGATATTTAAGAACAAGTTGCCTGTATGGTACTAGATTCCGCCGCCGCGCCGGCATCTTCGTTAGCTCGTGTAGTACTCGACAAAGGTAGTCGACCTATCTAGCATATGCTGAGATGACACCTTACTGTCTGACACCGCGACATCGAACTGTCTAGATAGATCCTGATATAAGTATACTGCCGATCCGTTACTGGTTGTGTTCTTAAATAGCGTTGTGGTCGGCGGAGGCGACATAGGCGTATAAAAGTGCCTGTAATTTTGACTGCTATCAATCAGAAGAGGGGAAATCACAGGTCATACCAGCCGGTTCTTTCTCGGTAACTCTGCATAACTGCATAAAAAGCGCCTGGAGACCGATGTCAAGAGAAACAGCGTGGTGGAAGGATTCAGTGCGTCTCGTAGAGACACTTTTCATGCTCTTATCAACGTCTTCGTATTATTCACTTGTATCCTTACATAACAAATCCCCTCGTTAGGTTCCACACGAATGACTATGCAGAACGCAATATGTCAATAATATTGCTAGACGATAATTTGAATAGGGTCCAGTACATCTACAACACTTTCACAAGTTTGTCAAAATTTGCGTCGAGAAGATGCCTTCCTTTTGCTTATGTAATTTAAATCTGTCAATTTCAAAGTAATTCATCAAACAGGACATTAAATAAACTATAGTTTCTGTAAGCTTTATGATAGGTTTCTCAGATCCCGCGATGATTTCTCCCACGAAAGTACCTACAACGAATATTATCTTTATTGTGATCTAATAAAAGTATCACTTCGAAATAAATCCAGTACAATTGAATCACCAGTCTCTTCATAAATGCGCTGTTCGAAGGACTTACCTAGATTAAGTACAAAGTGGCAGATTTGGGTCACAACTAGTGATTATTATAAATATTTTATCGGTTGGTACCTATTATAAATTGTGGTACTAATTTAGTGCGTTCAAAACACTTATTTTGTTAGGAATTTTAATAAACTGTCATTCGTTCGGAACAGTCCTACTAATATTATAAATGACAAAATTTAGACGTTTGTTGCTAATAATCTCCGGGACAACTGGACCGATTTGGATAAAATCGATCAGTTTGGTCAGACATGCGAGCGAAGCCGTGGGCAGAGGCTAGTTTTATTAAACACTTGTAGGCTCCAATGTACACTACCTACACTGACATAAACCACTTATTGGTATCCAGGCTACGCATTACTACGCATTAAATAGATACCAATATTTAATGCGTAGTACTAATATTGTAAATAATCTTCTAAAGCCTGGCGCTGTTTGGAAGACATATTTTTATACTTATATATAAGGTGTCCAGAAAGGGTATCGGGTATTTGTTTTCGCGCCATATTCGAAACGGGGCGTCTAAAGGGAGCGGGGAGGGGTTCGTGGCGTCCGCCATTTTGTGAAGTTTTAGTCACGATGGAACAGTACTCGGGGACGCATCGCGCATTTTGCGTACGAGCGTATTATCATAATGGTGATTCAATAGTGACGTTTAGAAGAGTGCCAGCAACGTAACGGTCATAATTTGGATAACATCATCTTTTCCAAATAATTCTCCAATTCATATATATAAACAATAAACTTTTTTATTGCATACAAATAACTTTTGTTTTATTGAACTTATATACAAATACCCTTTCTGGACACCTTGTACAACAGTCACGTAGATATAATATCTACGTAAAATTGGTATTTTATTCAATCTGAATTCAAGAAAGCGTTGCAGCGTATGATTGAGTGGCATCTAGGCCCAACTCCATCTACCGACTTCCTCTAAGATGTCATCAGTCCATCCAGAAAGAGGATAAATAGATAAACACACCAACACCAAGCATACATAGTCCTGTCCCCATACTAGGATTCACTGAGTCGTGGGTATCAGACACTACGATTACCAAAGTAACACAACACTCAGATCCGTAACAAATATCTGAAGAACATGTCCCGCAGTTGGAATCGAACTAGTATATCTCGCGTCTCAGCCGGCTACCCAATCGCCGCACCACAAAGGTTATTTAGATTACAGTACATTTACAGTAGGTATTATAGATCACTTTTAAACCAGGTAAGTAGGTACGAACACGAATGTGTAAAAGCTAGGATGTTTAAGGTAAAGACAGACTGGAGACACCCCACGTAAGATGCTACGATCCCACGTCGATCGTACGTACCACGTACGCAACATTATGAGTGTATGCGGTATGCGCCTGAAACTTTAGTCAATGTTCACGAATCATCTAAGTTCATACATTTTGGGATTCAGGTATGAATATTTACTCATACAACTATATACAAGTAGGTCTATACAAACAACACGGACTTTTCAAACTTTCGCGATTAGATAACATAATTATAAGTTTAGTTTCCCGTCGTTCCATGACTCATCCCGTGACCACGGCTGTTGCAATACAGTCTAAACGTCGGGAATATAATAAAAAAGGTAAACGCGATAAAGACCCGTTAAACTTATAATTAAAAAACACGGACACAAAAAAACTAGCTGTATAATGATCGTTGCAAACGATACAAAGTCGATTTGAAAAGTAGGTACTTACCTAGTCATTTTGCGAAAGAGGTTATTTTGGAAAAGAAAAATTTTGAATACATTGCATATGTTGTGTACATAGGTCCAGTCTGTCTCTACATATATACGTTCGCTGGTTACCAACCTTTTCCTTAACCCGGTGCAGTTCGTTAGAGGTTTGAAGGGCGCTGTCTTCAGCTAGCCTCTGCAGTTGCTTCGCTTCCTGTAGCTGAATCTGTGCCCCTTTCAACAGGTCCGGCAACGGAGCCAGCTCTAGGAGTTTCTCTTGGAACTGCATCTATCAAATGATTCCTCAATTAACACTAGCCCGTTCGCGGAAAACAAGACGTGTCGAGAAACGTCTACTACGTAACTATGTAAGGGGATTCCGGAGTTGGCAATAACTCCTAGTTATCATTGGATATCCATTAAACTAGTTTTAGTTGGTATTTCCTATGAAATGCTACTCGCCAAACTTTGTTTCATACACTTCTAAGATTCAAGGTCGTAATAATGTGTATAACGCCGAAAGGAAGCATTGACAACGTGATGGGGAATATTGTTTGTTCTACGGCTTTTTGGATTTCCATGTTTTTCATTCAAGAAATGACCATCAAAGTTTCCATCCTACATGCTATTAGCACATCCCTAAAATCAACAAAACAGCTGTTAAGTTGACTTTTGAGTGTGACGTCACGAGAGGTCTTTGAGCTCTAAATGAAATATCGTGTAACACAGGATACCAAAGAGAGTCCGCTTTGTGATTAAGTCAATTTTTATTATTATTTCTGGAAATGGTTCCGTAGGTACAACATTTTCGTAGTTGTGATGTTCACATGTTTGTGTAGGGCCTAACACCTATCAACTACAATGACGAAAACTTGAGCTAAAGGTTCATTAGGACCTGTTTTATGTACACCATACTTCACCAAGTGTAGGATGGGTGGGCAAGACAGTATAAGTAACACGACGAAAGAATCATGTACCTACCTACCATAATGATCGTCGTCACTGTCACTAAGTATGGGTTTCAACGCCACTCGACAGCACTAGTAGCGTCGTGGATGGCTTTCCCGACTTTCAATTAAAAGGTTATGGTTCAAATTCAGTCATGCATCAATGGATATACCCGAAATATGTATTAAGCTCTAAAATGGTGGAGGAAAATCTCATGCTCCTTTCAGTGAGTTCAAATTCCAACGTGCACCTGCTTTTTTTTAAAGACAAAAACTGATAATTGGTATTGAGATCCTAAACGAAAAGGCATAGTTTTCTTTTGTGCACAGGTCAAATGTCTTAGAATTTTTGGTTCAAGGATGTTCTTGAACCAAAAAGAAGCCCCTGTGCATTTAATTCTTTCTTTCACCATCGGGTATCATTCTTTTCAGAGCTAAAATACCTCAACCTAGTAAGATCACAGAAAGAACTCAGGGCGATTATAAGTAATAATCAGTGAAGCGGCACATGACATGTCAAAATGAAAAGGGGTTTCAAATTTCATAACAAAATGAACCCCACAAAAATTTCGACAAATTCAAATGACTTGGATCATTTTATTTATTTTTTTAGTCATTAGGTGTTTGGTGTCATATTGTTGTGTAATTTTTTATACGCGCAGTTTTTACTACCAAGTTTTGGTTGAATCGATTTGGTTTGGTTGTCGATTACGTACAGAAATTTGGAGTATTTACGATATGATTTGTGTGTTGGATAAGCTCCAAACAATGAGCTGACGGCGGCACGGGCGCTCTACCAGCAACGAAGGTATGAAGGAAGGCTACCTTCATACGGCTGTGAATATGAGAATTTCCATTTGTAAAAACTAGACTGGAAGTGCTGTTTTGTAGGTCGTGATTAACTTCAGTCCACGAGGCAGGCACCTTCGCTGCGTCATGCAAAAGGTAACGTACTAGAGTACGTAGGAGCTACCTCTCAATGTAGGTAGGATGACAAAATTTAGGGTTGTAATTCATTTTCACAAAAGTTTTATGGAAATCTAAGAACTGTACTCACACAAATGCTAATTTTATGGTTTGAAACCCCTCGTTCGAGCTTAGTATACGTTTTCCGGGACAGCCTGTATTTCCTAGTCGAGGATTTAAAATCAAAAATGGTTTAGGAAGCCTCAAAATGTTTTTGAGACCTATACAATGGTACCCCAGATGAGGGAGCGATGAATAATAATACCATCCACCAATTTATATACTATTTATTATATTACTTTCGAAAAAATAAAACTAGATGTATCTTATTTACGTACACATCATCATTTTTTAATTTGGAACAAAAAACTTGCTGGGTTTTACGTTTACTAATGACTACGACAAAGATTTTTCTTTATTTGCCTCATTTGACGACCTCTGTGGCGCAGTGGTTGAAGGCCTGCCTGAGGCACAGAAGGATGCGGGTTCGATTTCCGCCGCGGGAAATCTTTTGCAGATCATACGTTTGTATGATCTGCAAATATTTGTCTCGGGTTTGGGTGTTTTCTTTTTATAATATGTATGTATTTACAAAAAATATATAGAAGTACTATATCAGTCATGTAGTTCCCATAATATAAGTTCTGCTTAGTTTGGGGCTAGATGATGCTGTTTGAAAAAACGTCCAACATTATTTATTTATTTATTTGAATTTGGATCTCTTTCATCGAGCTTGGTACAAATAGGTTACGCAATAGCAATTTGAGGGTGATTGCTGATTCCTTTACCTTTACCTATAGGCACGTGCAGGCTTACAAAAATTGACGGTAAACAAAAGGTCTACTCGATTCTGATAATAAAAACAAAAAAATAGTTCCGAAAGTGAAATGGATATTGACTACACTCCACCAGATCAAGATCGGATAGAAAACCTACTTCCAATGAAGTTTAAAGAAAAATAAGTAAAAGTAACTTACGATACCTTATTTATTTGCTTATAGCTTAGCTATAGCTTTTCTCTATGCTTATAGAGAAAATCTATATATACCTCAGTGGAAAAGGCAATCGCCTACTTCGCGGCCACTGCAATTATGTACCTACTATTTACATTTTATTATGTTATTTTCGTTTTTGAGTGTAGAAAACACTTCTGCATATCAACTTTAACTCGATACGCTCTAAACTGAGTGATCAATCGGGCTGTGACACACGGATGAGCAAAAAGAGACATAGGTACATGACGAAACTGTAAGGGTTCTGTTTTCGCCCTTTGGCTTCACTATCCTAAAAAAACAAGTATGCTAACGATTGCATAACCTACGATGGTCATCCTCAGATTCAGACAGTGCGGATCCGTGCGGATACCAAATCGGGAATGGTCAGAGCCAAGCCCAAACATTCTTCTGCTTCGTCTTGGTCACCCCACGTTGGGTCCGACCGGATTGATTTATATTGAGTCGTAAACATTATAATTGTCACATACGAAACTTTATTTAGCGCCATCTATCACGAGCAACCAAAACTAAATACCTGAGCGGCCAGCGACTGACCCACAAGGTTGACGTTTGCAATTTACATACTTAGTTCAAACCTGTTTCATACAATTATCGTTTACCTAACCAGATGGAACTTTTCTCCATTTACGATTGTATTATTTTCTCACGGTCTTTGGTTGATTCCATTCAATGTTCTAGACTAATTATAAATTACTATTATTTTTAAGATAACAATAGCTTTACCCTATGGGCAGGTCATTTAGCTATATAATAGCAACCACCAACCGAACGACGCAGGAAAGCACCCTTTCAATGGCTTAGCATAAGATAACGGTTTAGTCGACGAAAGTGACGACAAAAATGACTTCAGTTTCTCGTTTCCGTCACAAATAAGAGAGACATATTGTTTGTTTTATTTTCCAAAACCGTTCCGTAGGATGCTCAATGCTCAAACTACTGGTGCAGAATGCAAAGTAACGTTTTAGAGTAGAGACGTGTTACTTCAATTCTACTTAGCATTGAGTTCACAAAAAAAAATAACTTACGGTCAAGTCTAACCATTGATCATGATGACAGAAAATATGAATACTTATGTGTCAAATAGCTTTAATTAGGACCTAACCACGCGTTATTGTGGTGAACTCGGAGTGGTGCCGAGTACACGTTGAGCATTATACACGGGCCAGTATGCCAATGGACCCGCGGGCTTCTTCACACGGTAGTTTACACAATGCCCATAAACCCGGGCCATAAACAGTGTATCAACATGCACGCATGCATTGAGCCGAGGGGTCTAGTCCAGTCGAGGTCCATAATTCGTCGTTACTATTGTTAACGTCCAAAAATGTATGGAATGAAAATGAGCTAATTCTAATAGAGCATTCTATACGTTTATTAACGACAGTAAAATGGAATAGCTACGCAGCGAAAGGCTAAGTAAGCTCCGATGTAGATTTTTATTTCATGTTTACCTTCATTTTCTGCAACTCAATTTGTATTTGGTCCGACGCTTGTTTATTGTCAAACTCCATAACGTCCAACTGTCGTTTCATCTCCTCAACTTGCTGTTGAGCTTGTAAGTACTATAAGGGGGGAAAATACTAGTTTACTTTAACACAGTTTAAAAACTCCCGACTAGTATTCTATCTAATACTTCTAGGTCATATTTTAATTACTCTGTGGTCACGTTCTGCATTGTTCACCCTGACCCTGCGTTAGGCCAACGATCTGACCCGGTCACGATATGTTATCCTTGGATAGGGTAACCCTGGAAAGGATTCAGTGCGCTATTCAAACACGTGTCTCATATCATCCAAAACATGTTGAACATCATTTTGGTACAGCCATACCATTTCGCTGAATGTTTGTCTTAAGCGGCGGCCTCGAGGCAGACACCTGTCCGATGGTCACGACATTGTGAGGACAGTAGGTGAGGGTGATACCAGTGGGTGAACAGTGGGTGATACCAGCTGATTATAACTTTGATAGATAGATTTCAGACATATGAGTCGAACAAGTTTGTTGCTTTTTATTTCAAAAATTAATGTGAATTTGATCATTTATATTTGAAAAGGGGAATTTTCACGTACTGTACTCTCCGTGAAGGCACCGACTAAGTTTAGACTCATTCCGAGAGTCTTGTATGTAGTTACCCGTTATTTTTTCAATATTTTTGGCAAATTAACGTTTTTTCTATTATTCTGCTTTATATCTTAATTTTAGGTAATTGAACATGCCGGTTTCCTCGTGATGTTTTTCTTCACCGCTTTGAGCACGAATAAAGGCGCACTTAATTTTTTCATGCCATAAAATCTAATGGTGCACGGCCGGTTCCTTCGGGAGTAGGGTTTACGTACACTAGGCCAACGCGGCTCTGATGATGACTACAAGCAGTATTCAGATGGTTACCTTCACCCGGTACTCCTGTAGCTGCTCGGTCTTCTCCTCCAGGTTCATCCTGAGGTCTGCCGTCTCCTCCTTCATGTCTCGGACCTGCGACTTCAGTGCAACCATCTCTTCGGAAACTTTCCGAGACTCCTGTTGTTAACAAACTTAAGGTTATTTATAAATAAAAAACTCTCCTACTATCAACACAACAACCTCTGTTTTAAAACATAAGACAAGACGAAAAATAGACAAATTTCTTCAGAAATTGTTAAGCATCGTAGTAACAGACTAATTCCAGGAATTTTCAGGAGTTTTTCAAGTGACCGATGGTGAAATGACCGATGTGGTGTGATCCTGGAGTGTTCCCACGAACAAGTAACTTGTTTTTGCTATAGTCTTCAACAACTAGGTACTTGCAAATTTTTCAACACTAATTTGAGATTTTAGCCATGTTTGCAAAACCAAATTCAAGTCGCGCTTTTCGACTAGATTTTTTTTTACTTTTACCTTTGATTCAACCGCTTTACCGGCGCCGCAAATGTCGTTTATTTTGAGCTCCAAGTCCTTTAGTTTCCCTTCGTATTTCAAACGTTGTAGCCTTTCCTCGTCTGCGGTATTCTTTGCACGAATCAATTCCTCGCGAAGCTTAGAAAGCTGAAAAAAAAAGATCTATTTTATTACCATGATTTGTGAGTTTGAAAGGTTTCGATATTTCGGTACAGTTGCATGTACCATGATCACGGGAGGAACTGAAGTCCTTGCGGGTTATGAATGTTAGTGGCAGATAAATGGATGTAATTTCTTTCTCACTATTTTATTCCGAAAAATACCACTACCACCGGTTCCACACCACACACATTCGAGTACAAATTTAGAGTTTTTTTGTAAAAATTTTGGTTATATCCATGATAGTTTCACAAGTTATATTCTAAAAGTTTAACAATGGAAGATTGATAATTGTTATGTAAACCTCTTCGTCAGTTTGTCTAGTCAGAGTTGTCATGGCATTAAAAAGGTCTGGTGAAAGAACCAGTGTGATGAAAGAATTCAGTGCGCCACGCACATCTCATGTAATGCTCAAACCCATATATACATAAACCCTTACCTCAATATCTTCTTTGCTTTTTTTTTTATCTTGCAGTTTATGGATGGTCTCTTCATATTTATTTGTATCTTTTACCACTGAATCTGTGTCCTGTAGTGTGAAGAAGTGAAATTAGAATATTCATTAAAATATATCAATATTTGGTACCTCATTATTATCCCGTTGTCTCGGACGACCTCTGTGGCGCAGTGGGTGAAAGGCCCGCCTGAGACGCAGAAGGTTGTTCGATTCCCGCCGCGGGACAAATGTTTGTATGATTTGCCTATTTGTCCAGCTCTGGGTGTTCTTCATGTATAATATGTACGTATTTACAAAATATATATATAAGTAGTATATCAGTCATGTATTATAGTTCCCATAACACAAGCTCTGCTTACTTTGGGGCTAGATGACGCTGTGTGAAAAATGTCCAGCATTATTTATTTATTTATTTACTCATGTCTCAGGGTCGGCAACGCGCGAGTGGTACCTCTGATGTTGCAAGCGTTTATGGGTTACGGTGACCCGCCTATGTATATAGGCCGTATGCTTGCAAGCATACGGCCCACCTATGGTAGGCAATGGCAAACATGTTTGCCACTTAAGTTGTATAGTAAATACTTAACCTTACATATATTTTAGGCATATGTGATATTCTGATGTAAAAGCTATATTACTGTAAAGTTTCATCAAAATCCGTTCATTAGTTTTTGCGTGAAAGAGTAACAAACATCCATCCCCATAAAATTTCGCGTTTATAATAGCAGTAGGATTTTCTTTCTGCCCGCTTAACATGAGCACCCAAGACAACGTTTTGACTACGAAAGACAAGACAAAAACTATTTCTTACGACTATTCTGTCAAACAAAAGAAAGGGATGAAACATTTTTTGTATTTTCGGCGGTAAACAAAACCGTTGTCTTGGGTCTTCATGCTAAACAACCAGACCCCAAAGCAAAAGGTCCGCGGCAATCGAACCCATACCGCTCACGTCTCAGCCGGCTACTAGCTATAGAAACTCAATATACTTCAAGCAAACTGATTTACCATAACGCGATCGACCGTGTTACGCCTCGGGGATGAGTCGTCATGTCGGCTACGTCTTATTGCTGCTAACTCCATCTGGATCTCTTTCACTTCGCCTTCCATATCGCCCAGCTGCTTTTGCTGAAATCAAGGCCCAAGAGGCTTGATGTTGTAGATAATATTTACGCGGTTGCAGGTACTACCTACATATATCGCCTCAGCATCGCTTAAACTCAAGCGTGTCTTGAACATAGCATGAGAGAACGATTGAACTGTCATGGTCTGAAATCGACAAAACTTCCCGAAAAGAATAGAACATCACGCGGTTCCGAATATTTCTCAGCTTTGTAAACGCATTGAGGCATGCCTCAAAACCTAGATGTAGATCAGTGTATGTGCACGCTGTTATTTTTCGTTTTCTCTCGAATGACGCCAGGCTAATTTTTCCAGCTGTCATCATCATCAGCCTTTGAGGTTCAGAGATTTTGGAACATTGCTGTCATCAACCCAGTTCTCGACTATATTAAGTAGTTGGGCTGGTTTGTGTCGGGTTAGAATGGAGAAAATGCACAATACACCCCAATGTAAGACATCAGAGTAGGTCTTGTTTACCCCACTAGGCATCCAGCATGGGCATAAGCAGTGCCGATGCTAGATGCCTAGCTGCCTGGTAGCCTTACAGCCTAGGTGATAATAACAGTATAGACACAACCTTACTAATAAAATTAGCATAATATATTTCTTGATTCCGTACCAGCAATAAAGCCTGTCCGTTGAAATCCACATCATCATGTTCGATAGGTCTGTCTCTCATAAATGGCCAGAACTCGGATTGAGGCATTAGCTTGTTAGTCTGATGTTACTTTTGCAATCTGAACCAATTATTTTTTTTTGTGTTTATAAATTAAAAAATACCAATAAAATCAGTAATAACATTTATGTCAAGCAATGCCAAAGTGATGTTTGACATAAACATAATACTTTTTTTTATATTTATCTACTAACAAGATAAATAGTTTAGTAGTTTTATAACAATTAGATAAGACTTAGTGTAGCTAGTTATTCACCTTTTACATAATGCATTCTGAGCACACCACCGAATTACTAGGTTGCTAACGCGTGAAGACACTAGGCCAACACAACTAAAAACATTTTGATTGTTCTCTTTAGGTACCTGTTTTAGTAACTATGTACATTTTTTACATTTAATTGACGATCAAGGTACATTTAAGGCCGTTTTGGCATAGTGGGCGATACCCCGACTTCTGATCCGGAGGTCGTGGGTTCGAACCCGGTCGTGCACCAATGGATTTTTCCACTCGAAAAATGTATGTGCGCAATAAAACGTGCTCAAAATGGTGAAGGAAAACATCGTGAGGAAACCAGCATGCCCTAGAAACAAAAATTCGAAGGCATGTGCCAAATTGTGTTCCAATAAGCCAAATTGTGTATCATGGTAGTTGTAGTTTCTGATACCGACGACACAGGGAATCTTAGTCCTGTCCTGGTACACAGTAGGTACCTACTTACATCGAAAACATCAATTCTATTTATTTTGCCGCCATCATTGCTCACACCACATAATGTCTAAAACCATAGAGGAAATAATCGCTACGTTTATGTGAAACTTTAAAAACCACAGATTCTAATCTATTCAACGTTAAAATTTAACTTTAAAATTTTAGTTCATCTAGTTTTTAAGTTGACGTTTCTATATGGTCCTTGTGATTTCAATTAATAAAAACCTATTGACTTTGACTTTGTTCCTCTAGTCCATCGTCGACACGCGAGCCATTCTCAGTGTACCACAAACTTACTAGTAATGCTCAGAATACTAAATATTTATTTATTTATAAATTTACTAGAGAAATTAATACAGATGCAAAATAATATAAAAACAAATATTTAGGCTAATATCAGGTTCCTGTGAACTTTGACAATGAAAGAGATGTTAGGAAATCACACTAGTTTCTTTAAAATAATATAAGTAATAGGTATGACAATAATATGAATAAAAGCCAGTGCTTATGTGGTAGCATTATAATACCTGTGTAGTGCTTTAGTATATGTACTAAAGCACCTACTTAGGTGAGTTAGTGTATGTGTGCATATATGTAGATGAAAGTAGATACGATTTCTTATTTAATTTATTACGGACTAAATATTATATACAACCTAGAGTGGGATACCTCTTTGATTTATATTCGAGGTTTATATTTACTGACTAACAGAAATGAAGTTAATAATTACCATGCACTGTCGGCCACTACCTCCCGGAAGCTTAAAAATCATGTGGTTTAAAACCAACTAAATTTTTTCTTTTCTTAATGTCAATTTTGACAGTTGCACCATGTAGTATGGGCTTGAATACCTATTGTTGTTCTGTGAATGGGAAGGCTTCCAAATCATAAATTGAAATAACCACAGCCGAACTAAAGAACCAACAATTTATACCTCATTCATTCAATTCAAAATTCAACCCACTATCGTACAGTAAGTCTGTGATTCAACCAATTTTCATCGGATTTATCGATTGATTAGATTGCTTTTTGCTCACCACATTTTCAATTAAACCTGTGTTTAGAGCCAGGTTTTAAAACAAACAGTGTACATTAGGAAAATTAATTTACCTATCATCTCTAGTGGGTTCCTTTAAGCTACAAATGTGAAGTCAGTAGGGTGGGGTGAACAATGTTTTTTACATATAAGTAAATATTCGTTACGGTTTTGACGGCCCATCTCTCCTATTTCGTGTATTGGACGTGGAAATAAGTAGATAACAGAAGGTACATTCATACATAACTTTCTGAAGCTATATTATCTAAGTTACTATGCTATAAATAGGCTATATTTAAAATCATGAATTCAACGACTCATTTCAACCCCGGTTGGGGTGTAGATAACTGGACTATATCGTTAAAAAGGCAGAAAAAATTTATAAAATTCGTAATGTATTGGAAAGGACGTGAAAAATGTAATGCTAATGTCTGACAACTAAAAAAACTGCCAAAATTGTTTTTTAGCTGTCCGCCTACGTTTCTATGCTTGCAAGAGGGATCAAGAGGAATTATTTTGTTAAAGTTATTAAACTTTGAGGTCAAGCACCTCAAAACAGATATCCATTGTTAAAGGCAAAAAGAGTGTAACCTTTAGAGCTTCTAGTGGAAGCCCACCCAGGTGACAGAAGGTTGATGCCAATGACCTCAAGGTCACCCAACCTTATATAAATATAATTATTATACAATTACATATTTTTTCCATAACATCCTAGACTCTGATCCAACCTCCTGAAACCAGTGCTCATAGACATTGACGTCATTCCTAAAACTAGATCCAGTTTGGTAATTTTCTATCACCCTTTCAGGGTTTAAAATGTTTGTGGTCCTCTAAACGTAAGTCCATAATTAATCAAGATGAAGCTGGAAGCGAACATTGTGCTGAGCGAGGGTGACAGAAACGCCACAGTGCCAGAGAGCATCCTGAACCAACAGCGCCGAAGATCTGACTCTATTCTGGACATCCCAGACCTTGGAGTTACCCACAGGAAATTCATCAGGGTAAGTCTATTTGGTCACAGCTATTTAGGTCATGTGGTGCGATAAAAATGCATTTTACATAAAGAGTGGTTTCAACAAACCCTCATACAACCTAGGTCACTGACCAAATATTAAGTCCAATGTGCTGTGATTATAGAAAATTAATGTGCTTGGATAAATTCATCAAAAGCATTATTAACACTGTTTAATTGTGCAAACTCAACAAAATATATTTATAACAGACACTGAATGAGGAAATTACCTAATAAATGTCAAAAAATTTTGATTAATTTCCATCAGAGTACACCAGTGACATGAGACAATCATTAAAGAGTTTTTATCTTGCGGCAGGTCAAAGATTTTTGACTTGCCGCATACCACCCTAACACTATAATCCAGACTGTATCTAGCTGTCAGTCCAGCTTTCACAACACACTTTTATTTCATACTTTCAGAGATGGAATCGTCTGTCTCGTCTGCAACGCTCAATGGCATATGCAGTGCTGATCTTAACAGCAATTGTGCTGACATTTATGTACTTGGGGAAGCTTAAAGATAAAGATAATGATATGGATAAAAATGTACCTAGGAATAGTCAATTGGCACAGGTAAGTGTTCTTCACCTAATTGAATAACATTGGTGCATAACTCATTTACTGACTGACAATGAACACACCCTAAACAGTAAACCTTGGAGACCTCAGATTTTGTGGATATGTTTCTTGCAGTGTGTAAGGACACTAAGAATGGTCCAAGTTTTACAGTAAAAAAATCAAGTCTGTGCTTAACATGGAGGAAGTTTGCAGTTTCCACTAGTATTTTATAAACAAACAAACACGCTCACGACTGTGTTCCCCATGGTGGACATCCTCAGATACATACTCAGTGAGTAGAAGGATACCAAGTAGGGGGTAGTCAGAGGCACGTCCAAACATTACATTTGGTACATGCCGCGTTTTGCAAGTAGTAAGCATTCCAAGTGACAGGTTGCAAGCCCATCACCGCTTATTGGAACACTAACTGTTGGCACATGCCTTCGAATTTTTGGTTCTAAGGCATGCCGGTTTCCTCACGATGCTTTCCTTCACCGTGTTAATGCGCACATACATTTTACGAGTGGAAAAATCCATTGGGTTCGAACCTACGACCTCCGGATCAGAAGTCGGGGTATCGCTCACTAGGCCAACACGGCCTATGATTATTTTGTGCCAGTTATGAATTTTACAGATAGTAACTACCTATATTGGTTGAGGTTTATAGTGATTTTCAGAGGCCAATACAATAGGAAATGCTACTGGGGTGTTAAAAATATAAAAAAATAATAATATAATAATATTAAAATATATATATCTTTGTACATTAAAAGCTCAGAGGAATCTTTGACACAAGGTCAGTCTTTCTGACCAGTCTCACACCCATTCATATGATACAATAACGAAATTATAATGATCGGTTTCATTCCGTTTTGGTCACCTATGAACGAAGAAGGAACGAAATTATAGGATATTGGTTAAGTTTGGTAATTATCTTTGTTTACAAAAACGGCTATACCGATTTTGATAAATTAAAGAATAAATAGATCGCGTCTGGTACAACACATACGAAAAACATAGGTCATTTTATAGTGGGTTCCGACCACGCGAGCGAAGCCGCGTACAGAATCAAGTCTGAAAAGGCTAATTGACTTGTCAATAATAGAAGAAATAACCTTCATTTTCTGCAATAAAGCAAAGCTAGTTTGAAAATTGCTTTTTGTTATTGATCAGATACTGTGATTTCTTTTTCTCGGTCAAGGTGAGGTTTCACATCATGTCACTTCCTCATTTAATATTTATTGGTTACCAATAAATCGATATCACCCTGTTGTAGAAGAAAATTAGGTCTCCGACTTAGCTCTCGGAATCAGCAAATTGAAGTTTATTTTTCTTACAACTGATATGGCAAACAAGCCTAGGTTCTAAACCACGTACCTGTTTATAAGCGGTTACAATATCCTATGGTTGCTTAAAACACTGGAGGTATCATTCGGCCGATGCCGACCCTGAGACTTAACAGGCGAAAAGTCTCTTGTCCCTGTAATTACACCGGCATCCATACACTTCACACCGGAACACAGCAATGCGAGCATTACTGCTTTGTGGCAGAAATAGGCATGGTGCTAGTACTTCCCCGGTCGAGCTCTTCACAAAGAGCACAAAGTCGATGGCCTACTTGCCCTTAGCTGTGACTAACGCTTTGATTTAAGTTTCTCAAGCATTTAAGAACTGGACAACGCAGTGTAGGAGGCCTGCCTATAGGTACCTAAATCAGAATATATTTCATCTTTTTGGGGTAGTATATAAAAACTGTATGTATGTGTTTCTGTATTTGCTGTAAAAAGTGTGTTGAGTGCCCCACTGCTATACCACATGAAATACACCCTAACATGCTAAAAGAAAGACAGACCTCTTAAGTTTCTGGAGGTCTTTGATAATTCAATTAGCAATCAATCTGTCACGAGTTCTTCTTTTATATATGTATACAAATTATTTTTAACATTAACCTCAAAGCAGTAACCTTAACTCATTAGCCGGTATAATAACTAAATTGTTTGTATAAGTGTTTTTGCCATTTCGTACAGACATAAACAAACAAAAAGCCTCTGCTCGTGTAAATAATAGGTCCCTGGTATCTGCTTACGCCGCAAATTATTCTTGTAATTTTCTATAAACGCACTACCCAACATTACACAAAGTGCAGCTGGAAGAAAATGCTAAATGGCACTAAGTCCTCATATGTGCTTGATTTTATCCTGTGCTATAAAGCACTTATTATCTAAATACCAGATCGGTAAAGTTACAGGTGCATGAGACATTTCACCATTACGTCTCTAGTTGGCGGGCGAATTGCATTGTCAGTGTACCGTCCCAGTTGGACATTTTGTAAAGTTTTAACCGTTTTTGTTTCAGGATGTATTAAAGAATGTGTCTCTAGTCAAAGAACCAGTTGCTGAAACGGCTGCGGTGCCTAAGAAGACTGTTTTTGAAGTTGAGGTTGAGGTTGACGATGAGCCAAAGAAACCTGTACTATTTACAGGTAAGTTATATTGAAGTGGTAGCCAGAGATGAGAAGCGAGTTCGATTCCCGCTGCTGGACAAATGTTTGCATGTTCTGCAGATTTTTTTTCCGTGTCTGGGTGTTGCGGTTCCATCGTAGTTCCTTATACCTACGATACAGGGAATCCTAGTATGGGGTCAGGACTGTGTATGACTGTTGGGTGTTTTATTATTATTAATATAAAACAGTAACATGCCTACGACTGCAATCCTCATCAGAACTATATATTCTGTACGTAGGACCGTGACGATACAAGTAAACGTTAGTACAAGCATTACATTTGACACTACTCACGTTTCGCATGTTAGTATGCAAACCCATCACCGCTGGTTGCATCAACCGATCGCAAATTCGATGTATTTTCTTCACTTTTAATTTCGGTCATTCCGGTCCAGCAATTAGGCGGGTATCAGTTGATGAATAGCCTCAGTAATTAGATACAGCGTCTTCTCAACAGGGCCAACAAACGAGCGGCAACTTGCAGTGGTGGAGAGTTTCAAGTTCGCATGGAAAGGTTATAAGGAGCACGCGTGGGGCCACGATAACTTGAAGCCAGTTTCCGGCATGGCCTACGACTGGTTCTCGCTAGGCCTGACCATTGTCGACGGATTGGACACCGCTTACATAATGGGACTGACAGAAGGTATAGCTATTGAAATTACTGGTGGCAACAAACTAATATACTTTGAAACCAGCTTCCTACGTAGGAGTTCTTGCGAACTCGCCGTGAATTAGAGCGATCTTCTTCCTATGTAAGAATTCATAACGCGATCTAGTTCCTATGTAAAAATTCTTGCGAGCGCGGCCCAGCAACATATCGTATCTTAATATAACTCTATGTCATCTCTTTCAGAATTTGAAGAAGGAAAGGAATGGATCAAAAATGAACTTATTTTCACGAAGAATAAGGATGTGAACTTCTTTGAAGTCACAATTCGAGTGCTCGGCGCTTTACTGAGTCTTTACCATTTCACTGTGGATGAAATGTTTCTTAACAAAGCAGTGAGTTTTTAAAGTTACGATATCAAAGTTTATAACACTTGATACAACTGAATTTACTTTATTTTTAATTATACGCAAATAAACAAATCCACATGAAACAGAAAGGTAGGACTTGTACAAAGGCGAGATAAAAAGGGATTTCTTTCGGCTAGTGAGCGGTTCTTAGAAAGTACTTATCGTAACGGCGGGATCTAGTCTCGCCGAGGTTTGGCATTTTTGGTATATGACGTGAATGGAGTAGTTGGAAAGGGAAGACCTCGACCAACATACACTAACCAAATTGGAGACGTTCTGGAGAAAAAACAGGTTAAGGGTACTCTAAACAGATTAGCTTGTATGATGAATGTGATGAGGGTGAACAAAGCGAAAGAGAAATTCTATGTTGCAAGTGGTGATTCGTGATGACTGCTCTTTCTCCTGATCCTTTCTCTAGTAAAAGCCATCCGGACGGCTCTATCCGATGGCTTTTACTAGAGAAAGGACAGGTCAGAAGTACACTAAACTGCCGTGCTTGTTTGAAGAATTAGATGGGGATGAATGAAGCGAAATAGGTATGCTAGGTTCGTAACAAGTGGAAATCCTTGGCCTACCCCTCCGAGAAACAGGCGTGACTATATGTATGTATCTAAATTGGCAAACATGCACACGGCCAACCTCTTGGTAAACGGTTACCGTAACCTATAGACGCTTGCAACACCAGAGGTATCTCTATACTCGCGCGTTACCCTATGACATAACGGGTGAAAAGTCTCATGTACCCTTCAAACCGGAACCTTCTGGCGGTAGAAATAGGTGTGGTGGAAGTACTTCCCCGGACGAGCTCTTTCTTATGGAGCTCCATTACTTCTTTATGTTAAAAAATTTAAAAGCCAATACTTCCCTGGACTACCTCTTTCACAATAAGCTAAAATGAATGCTACTGAGTAAGTCAGTTAATATGAATTTCCTGTTTACAGTTGGATCTGGGCGATCGTCTATTGTCCGCGTTCGCGTCCCCGTCCGGCATTCCTTACTCGGACGTGAATCTCGGGCAGCGCACGGCGCACGCACCTGAGTGGTCGCACTACAGCACCACGGCCGAGGTGTCCACCGTCCAGCTGGAGTTCAGAGAGCTGTCAAGAGCCAGCCACAACCCGGCGTTCGAGGTAAACGTTGCGGGAACTCGGTGGACCAAAGTGGCCCAAGAACTTTATGCCATCAAACTAGTACGCCACGAACTGAGATTTCGCATGTTCCATTTTTACCTCATAGTTCAACAACCCCCTATAGATTAAACTCGTATTTGAATTTTAAAATTATTGTTGTATCACCTACCTACCAAGTTTCATTTATTGAATAAACGGTTCGGCAGTTATCGTCGGGCATACAAACGATTCTGCACATGTTTAAAATAGCAGATTTTTTTAACAGCATAAGTGTGCTTTGGTAGGTCTAACTAAATCATCTAAAGATAAGAAGAATATTGTATAATCTTTCAGGATGCCGCAGCAGCGGTCTCTGAGAAGATCCACATGCTGCCGAAGAAGCACGGCCTGGTGCCGATATTCATAAACCCCAACTCAGGTCACTTCCTGCCGTTCGCTACCATCACCCTGGGCGCGCGCGGTGACAGCTACTACGAGTACCTGCTCAAGCAGTGGCTGCAGACCGGAAAGACCACCAACTAGTGAGTTTGCGATCGACTAAAACAACAAGAACCCGCCGCGTGCATTCCATGTTTGCATGCTCTTCAGATATTTGTACCGGAAAGGGAGAAAACATTTTTTTTCCTAAAATTGTTTCATGTTCCGCTACAATTTTAGGAAAAAAAATAGTTAGATGTTTCGGTATAACGGTACTCGTAGTTCCTGATACTCGTAGTACTCATAGTCCGGGTCCCCTAGTGTTTATTATTAATAATAATATATTTATTTATTCCGACAAATCAGTCCATTTTGTTAGTATAACTTAAAGCTAGGTTACTTAATAATTGATAGCGATTTGGTCCTCTGGATGGATTTCCATAACAGAGGACAACCAAATTGTTCTGGAATCGCATTTATATTAGCTTACACTAACTGATAGCACATGCTTTTGGATTACTGGTTCCAGGGCACGCCGGTTTCCTCACGATGTTTTTCTTCATTGTTTTGAGCACGTATTAATGCGCATATACATTTTTGGAGTGATAAATTCCATTAGTGCACGAAAAAATTCCGATCCCACGATCTCCGGATCGGAAGTCGGTGTACCGCCCACTAGGCCAACACGGCTCTAGGTATTCCTTAGTTCTATAAATAGCAGTAGGTAAAACCAGTCAACTACGATTACATACGTGAGTCATTTTGAGTGATTAATTGATTCCAATTGGCTGAAATTGGTGTTAAAGATCAATTGATGTTATTTTTTTGCTCCCACTTTGTAGCCGGTTGCGACGTATAAGGTGCGACTCAAATATTTGCATGTCCTGCAGATAATTATTCCGGGTCTGGGTTTCGTGGTACCACAGTACTCATAGTTCCTGATACCCACGACACGGAATCCTATTGTCGGTTCAGGACAGGACTATCTATGCATGTGTCTGTTAAGTTTTTTATTTATTATTTATTTATGTGTTTGTAGATTTTGTTGTTTAATAACAACTTAAGGGGTCTAATTCAACAGCCAGTTCTATATATTTCCCGAAATAAAGAAAAGTGTAGATGCAGAAGCTTTTCCCTGAAAGTAATACTGCCGGCGCCCTTGCTTCTTTTTATTTCACTTATTTTGGTGAATTTTCTTTCAGTTTCCTCGACGACTACCTGACGGCTATAGAGGGTGTACGAGAATCCCTAGCGAAACGGTCTATGCCAAGCAAGCTGCTTTTTATCGGGGAATTGTCGGCTGGCTCCGAGGTAACTACTTTCAAAAACAAATATTTTCATTACCAATAACTTGTAATATTATACTTAAATTACAAGTTTTACAATTCGCACTAGGTGTAGTCTGTTTCGCAGAAGCCCAGATGGCAAAATAGATTAAATATAAATAAACAATTGCGACGCAAACATTTAAATACTAATATAAAACAAATCACCTGAGTAACATCAAAAACTTAAGTTAATCCGGGAAGTAAAAATAGCTTACTGCCCGGGGGTTTGTGTGTGTGTGTTTCAATCATTCTATAATACAGAAACAAACGAGATGCGACATGTTAACAGCGGCTTGAGCTTATATAGGTGTTTGCGTGATAAAATCCAGAGAAAATTCAGTCACCGGCCTTATATATACTCATATTTTCTTTAAAATATAAGCAGCTAGTCATTGTTCCAGTCATTCAGCCCCAAGATGGACCACCTGACGTGCTTCTTGCCGGGCACACTGGCGCTGGGGGCTGCCAACGGGCTGCCCGAGTGGCATCTGAAGATGGCCGAGGAGCTGCTTTACACCTGCTACCTGACCTACGCCGCGCACGCCACCTTCCTCGCGCCCGAGATCACTCACTTCAACATGGTACACACAAAAATACATTTATAAAAAATAAACAAATAATGCTGGTCATTTTTACACAGCATCATCTAGGCCCAAACTAAGCAGAGCTTGTATTATGGGAACTACATGACTGATATACTACTTATATACTTTTTCTTCTAAATACATACATATCATAAATAGAAAACACCCAGACCCGAGACAAACGTTTGCTACGTTTCCCCAGTCTTACAATCTCTTATTATGCTCTCCATCCAAATGTTGTCTCGAAGAGATCGAATAGTATGAGATAAATGTACTATTTACAAAAAAAAGGTATATAGTTACTACTATATACTTTTTGTTAGTATAGTATGTTAGATTAGCTGAGTGAAAATTGACCAGCATTATAATAATAATTATTATTATATTATTAATGTTATAATTACGATAGTTTTTGTAATAATATTACCTTATCTTAATATCCGTCACAGGCGAGCCCCACTGACGATATGTATACGAAAGCGGCTGACGCGCATAGCTTACTGCGTCCAGAGTTCGTCGAGAGCCTGTGGTACATGTACCAGATAACCGGGAACACGACCTACCAGGACTGGGGATGGCAGGTCTATCAGGTAACGTCATATAAGCTTATATTATAAGTACTAGCTGTGCCCCCAACCCACCGTGTCGCATCGTCCGCATGCGCTATTACTTCTTTTGCTCGGCTCTAATTAGGAACATGACAAACGAAAATCAGCCATGGTAGTTCCAGAGATTAGCACGTTCGATCCAACAAACTCTACAGCTTTATACATTAATATAGATGAAAATAAATTGCGGCATGTATGAAATATCATCTCCTGAGAACGGCTTGACCGATTTGGTTGATTTTTATTTGTTGTGTTCGTAAATGCCAGAAAAGATTTGTATAATTTTTTTATTTTTCCTATTCTTTGGAAACTTCGAAAAATTTGGATGACCCGTGCGAAGCCGGGCGGGTCGCTAGTAAGATATGAATTTCTTCAAATAATGATGTACACTGAAGAATATCCCAAGTAGGTATAAAGCCGGTGATGCACATGCCTTGATACTGGCAAATACGAGCTAAATAATAATAAACACGCAATAGACGATACATAATCCTGCCTGACCTCACACTATGATTCCCTGTGTCGTGGGTATCAAGAACTACGAGTACCGTGGTACCACAACACCCAGACCCGGAACAAATATCTGCAGAACATGCAAACATTTATCCGGCAGCGGGAATCGAACCCGCACCTCTTGCTTCGCAGCCGGCCACTCGCCCTCCACACCATTGAGGTCGTCAAATGTGTAACGGCCTCTTTTCTACTTTTCAGGGCTTTGAGAAGTATGCGAAGGCACCTTACGGGTATTCCTCGCTCGCCAGCGTGAAGTCCGAGAAACCAGTTCAGCGCGATCAGATGGAGTCCTTCTTCCTATCGGAAACGCTCAAGTACTTGTACCTGCTGTTCAGCGAAGATCGCCACCTGATCGACCTCGATCAGTACGTCATCAACACGGAGGCTCATCCGCTTCCGATTCACTACAACTAGAGCTATGAAATGTTTGTCAGATCGGGTCGTTCGTGGTCATCCTGTGCTATGCCAATGGCCCGGTTCTCAAGGGGTGTCTCATGAGTTTTTATTACGAGAATTGGACCCAAGCAACCACATCGTGGTAATGCAGGGTGTCCTTTTTTTGGTTATTTTTGTGACTTCGACAGAAGCCATACCATTATCGGACATATTTTGACGGTTTCTAATAATATTATAATACAATCCCATTTATAGGACATTACACATTGAGCGTTTTTTCTAGATGTAATAGATAGTTATTGTGAACTCAATGCCATTAGTAATTTAATCAGCTATGTGGCTAATAATGGGCTTCAATAACATCCACTGAAAAATACCAAATACCAGTGAATAAAACTGCAATGGCCTATTTACTGAAATTTAACAAACACCTCACTTTAGGCATAAATGCATTTTTATTATAACTAAGTAGATACAATGGTATGTTACACTATTTTAATCGCTTCATAATAAATTTAAGACTGTAAAAGTAAATGCAGTACTTAATATTTCGAAAATCCTAGAAATTATGTCTATATATTTTTTATTAATCATAGAAAAGTAACAATTTCTACTCACATAATAATAACAATCATTATACTCTATTTTCTAAATGTATTGAATTTATATGTCTCTATCTCTTAAACTTGTAGTTCTTGTAATAATATGTAGATATATATCTGTTTTGAGAGAAAAACAATCTAGTCTGCTGCTATTTTCAGAATTAAATTTGTCCTAGGCGACATTGTTGTTCGCATGCAAAAATGCCTTTTGAACTTACATTATTGATGTCTTTTAACTATCTACTTCGTCGGTTCTGATGAACTCATTACGATAAAATCAGAACTGACACATAGGATACTTTTTGTCCGTATGAATGCGTTTGAAGCCGGGGATAGAAGCTAGTATCGAATAAAACCTTTATTTGCAACGTTTTATTCTGTAGTCCCTATCGTTCGAATGAAATCCGTGATGTAATTGAAAACATTTAGAGTGCTCTAATTTTTATAACTGTTTTATTACTATCAGACTCTAATGTGATATTTTACTTGTGTCTCATCGTAAACAAAAGGCAATTACACCTTTTTAAAAAATATGAAAATAAAAACGTAATTAATAATTAACTGTTATGTAATAGATGCACAAATTAAAGTTTATTTTTATTCCCTTGTCTACTTAATTAGGCAGTATTCGCGGCAGCAACTTGTGCTTGAGTTGTGTATGTTAATTTTGAATAATGAATTGTCTATGAATTAATTGTGTTTGTTATGTTAAAGTATTCTAATGAACTTTTTTAATTCAGAGATTCACTGGCACTGATTAGCGTCTATCCTTGTTTGGTTAACTTCTGTTTTTAGATGAAGGATTAGTGTCGTCTTAGAGATGGCGATCTAATAATGTTATAATCATATAAATGATTTAATGACATTGGGGTGGTTACGCTGTGCCGATGAGTTTACATATTTTATAACCCTGGGAACAAAGGACTGTAATTACAGGGTGTATATTAGTCATATACCCTTTTATTCCTATTAGCGAAATAAAATAAAACAATTCGGGCTCAAAAATTTTTCAATTTTGGATAAATGTCAAAATTTAATAATGAAAAAAAAAAATTGTATTGTGTCAAATAAAAGTATTTTTTTTTTTGTTTATCAGTTCATGCCAAAAAATAATTTTATATTTTGCGTTGTTTTATTGAAATATAATTTAATATAAAAATCGGATTGATTGACTCGATTGACTTGGGTCAAATATTATTTTGTGAATGAGCTAGGTTATTATTAGTTACCAAGAAACTAGTATGGCATTTTATAGTGTAGGTATTTTGTAATAGATTGTTTCCATACTTAAAAATAACGTATGTAGTAAGTACATCGTATGTAGTAAGTACTATAACTAAGTAATTATGTATACGTTACGTTGTCTTGGGATAACCATAATTTCTATGGCTTTATTAGATCCATAGTAAATGAGCACTGTGTTGTGGAGCATATACTCCCATGTATATATTTTAATATATTAAACATATTATTTTATGTAACTGCAGGGCAACTTTACTGATGAAGCTTGATCATATTTTAATTATGGGTTATAATTAAGACGCTCTTGACTCATGTTAAACGTGGGAGTGCGTTATTTCTGAGTGATTCAAGCGACATGGTCCAAAATAAATGGAATAGAGGTTAAAATCACCCTTATGTGTTTACTCTTCGATTTTGGGAATTTTAGGTCAGTTTACTGTTAAGTACGTTCTTAAAGTTATGTTCTGCTATAAAACATACATAAAGTGAATTACATGAGGTGATTCAGATGGACCCGTTCCGTATTTTTTCGTTTTTTAAGGTTCCTTATGTACCTCAAAAGGAAAAACCGGGATAGGATTACTTCGTTGTCCGTCTGTCTGCCAGCAAGTAAGTCTGACAAGACAGACAAAAAAATGCGTGGAAGTACTTAATTTAAAATTAATATCATATATGTACTTATATCTGCGGTCCATTGGAGCTCTATAAAAATATACAGCCATTTACGCATAAATTGTAAAATTTGCCTGTATGAAAAACAGTCCAGCATTATTTATTTATTATTGGACACTCGCAAGGTAAATCAAAACCTATAGGGTACTTCCCATTGGCATAGAATCGTGAAATTTGGCAAGAAGCAAGCAAGGTCATAGCAGAACTAAAGGATAAAGTCCGAAAATCGGTTTGGCGCTTTCATAGTTTATTCAATGTATAAAAAACTATTGACTTTGACCATTAGTTAACTTTTTACCATCTTTTGGACCATGGCGCTTAAATTACATATATTATTTTTAAGTAGGTAATTTTAGTAAATTGTTTTAGGGTCCAGGTGTTGTGGTACCACGGTAATCGTAGTTACTGATACCCACGATACAGGGAATCCTAGTGTAGGGTCAGTCAGGACTATGTCTGTTGGGTGTTTATTTATTTTTATATGCAGTAATATTAAATTAAATAATTTAAAGCTTGGAGAAGAGGCCCTGCTTTTAATTAGTAACTTTTTCTGCATTTTTAGTGTACTACTGAAATCAAGTTGTCTACTGGTTGTTAGAAATATTATACCAATTACTAACTGATTTCTCTTTTTATCCATGACCGACGGAACGAAAACGTGTTGATAAATATTACGACGTACATTATAATGGTGTACGTACTTAATAAAAGGTATAAAAATAAAACTACTGTCTATACTGTTTCCAGCCAGAAACAATCAATTGACTGATCAAAGTGCAATTTTTCGTTTAAATTATTTTGAAGTTAAATCACTTTCAACGCCATTTTAATTAGACAGATTGTGTGGTAGCAACAGGAATATAAACTCTCACAAGAAGACCCTGTTTATGATTTGTATCTACAGTGTACGACCACGACGGCATTTCGACGCTTTCGGACGATGGTGGTAGGAGTCAGCTAGGCTACTACCTCTATAAAAAAAAGGATTCTTGGGAATGCGGGGAGGATGAGTGTCTTTTTCGCACACACCCATAGTACATGTGAAGTAGGGGCACAAATGTTAATTTTGGAGTATCATTGAATAAAAATGATTCACCAACTAAGAAGTGCAAGTTCGAGGTACCTTTGCCTTGTTAATGAATTAAACTTTGACTTTGTTGGGACTATACATTATCATGCCGAAAACAAAGGTGATGCACGCAGTGGAGAATACAAGCCGAGCATGTGGAGATTGAATATTTTTATGAATGCAAGTACATGGACATTGTGCATTCTCCCCATTCTCACAGAAGGGCTCGTCTAGTGGGCTATGGAACATAGTATCTTGGCCGAAAATAGCTCAAGATAGAGAGGAAAGCGGAAGGGAGGCCTTTGTCCTGCAGTGAGAGTCATCAGGCTCATAATAATAGGTCATTTTAAATTATCTTAGGGTATAGTAGGTGGTAGCTAATCCTCCTCATAACTCATACCTACGTACAAACTTCGGGACCCTAAACATAATGTGTCTCGACATGTTTTGGAAAGCCTTATAGCCCTATTTTATCATGTCCTGCCGGTGCACGATATAGGCTTGAGCCTGTCACCGGAGACAATCAGTTTACAAGCAAGTTCTATTGTTTGTCCTTTAAAACAGCTGGACCATTTGTAATGCAGTTCTGAAGCGTTGTCGGTCTATGACAATAGACCTAGGCCAATAACTAACATGTTGATTAAAATTTGATCACTATTAGTATGGGGCGCTCATACGAAAGAGGTAGTATATAAGTTCTCCAGAGCAGACTTTTCGATGATAATTAGACATCAATTGCTTGTCTTTAATATGACTTAAAGGTAGGCACAGTAAGCTGTAGCTATTAAAAAAACTTTTTTTGTTTAAATTTTTATTTGAGTAATAGGTATAACCTAAATCTAAACATTAAAAAAACTATGCATGATCTTGTTTAGATCATTCTAAATAGGGGTAACTACATAAATAACTTGAGTTTATTTGAGACAGGTCACTCACACTATAATTATTACCTGAGTACCTAATGTATTCACATTGGCTGTCAGTAAAACAATTCATATACTTTTATTACTTATGTAATAGTCATAATATGGTTCCCCTAATATATGTATACATACCTATAATTTAATATACCCTAACCTAAATTATTAGTAAAGAGATATAAAATGACACAACATCGGTCAGCACCAAGTTGCATTCCAAAAGTAAAAAAATATAGATTTACAATATTCAAAACATGTTTTCTCAAAAAGATACCATATAAAAAATTTACGAACATATCAAAAAAGGGACGAAAATTTTATCAGACTTTTTATCATAAAAAACTATCATTTATACATACCAAAATGTGAATTTAATTAATTAAAAATAATTTATAATAATGATTATATATGATTTGAACAGCTATTTATTTAGTCAAATCTATTTTAAAGAAAATCTTTTTTATAATAGTTATGGAATACAAAGGAATGTATTAAAATCTAATTTTATCAATAACTTAATAGTCGTTTTTTTAGGCAATTTCATTTGTATGGGGCATATTTTGAAGAAAGTATAAGTTGAAACAAATATTTATAAATACAACAATATTACCTATGTAATAGTCATTAACTGAATTTAGAACAAATTCATATATTATTATGTAATACTATAACATGGCTCATAATTATAATATAGTTAAACAATTCCTTAAGCTAGTTCTCAGCTGAATATGAAAGATGATTTGATGGTTTGGAATCCATGCATGATTGTGTCAGACTATAATAGCAGACTACATGAGGATGCAGTCGCAACACTGTAATGTGTAAAACAGGCATGTTGTCGCACAATCTTCCTCCTCAGATGCAGAGGTGGTAAATTGAGGAGTGGTCTGCGTCATACTATCAACTTTGTCAACAGCATTTTTTTTATCAGGGGTACTGGCTAAAGCATCTATCTTTTTGTCAGAGTTACTGGGTAAAGCATCCATTTTATCATCAGGGTTACTGATTAAAGCATCCTTGCTTTCAAGGTCTTTGTGGTTAGCATCCCCCGCTGCCTCCTGAAGAAACAAGTTTATTTTAGCAAAGTTTAAAGACCAATATGTTTTTAATCATTTCTGGCAGTGTCCTAAAAAACCTATCTAGGAACTATTCCATTGAAGTATACCAATTGGTTCAATCAGATAAATAATTTCAGAGATAAATGGTCACAGACCAATAAACAACCTCTTCCAGAAAATGCTCTTAAAGTCTAGGTAAAATAAGGGTAGAGATTAATTTTGATAATCTCTTTCACATCAGATACTTGGGATTGTGATGCCAATGAATAGATGTACTGTTGAATTACAATTGTATCAAGCTTCAGTTATCATCTTCATCATCATCACCAGAATGTAAAAGTCTACTGCCTACTGTCTAAGTCTATGCCTCCGTTAAATGGTGTCTTGACAAACTAACTAGATCTACCTACCATCTACCGAGAAACTGCAATCTCTTAGATATGGTAATGACTCCACACTAGCATTCCCAGTATCAAGGAAGTCAGGAACTACAAATACCTATTGTGTTTCAGCTAGCATCTGGCACACCGGATGTCAAAAGAAAAAAAACTATAATCTAAACTTAATTGTCTAAGTAAAAATTACCTACCTTTTGAAATACCTTGCTATCCTCATTGTCACGTTTTAGAAGTTTTTCTGAAGGTGCATCAGCGATAGTGGTAGCAGTGCCAGCACTGGCTACTGTAGCTAATGGACCTTTCAGTTGTTCCGGCACAAGGAGAGAGGCTTCCTCATCTTTTTTTTTGTGAAGGTCTGAGGAATCACCTGACATACTGTAACAATGGAAGTTAAGTATCTTATTACTAAAAAGATATTTCTATATAAATTCCAGGCTAGGACGACTACCCGAACCCGAACCTTGTTGATACTAAAATGATCGGATTTCATTCGCTACGAGTAGATTGCCGCATATCCGGCGCGGCGATGTCATCGAATTCTGCACTCAGCAATAAACAATAGGTAGTTCATGAAGACTAAATTAAGTTATCGAATTACCGCTGACTACGGTAAATTAGATAATTCACCTTACAGTAACGCTCTCAGATTGTTCTCCCGACATTCGACGCCAAGTGCTGATGATTGTATCAAAATTATTGTTTTGCATCATTTTGATTGAACGTGCACCTGACAAAATGCGATCAAAAAGTTTCTTTTCAATGACAAGAAAGAACTTCATTTATTTGGCACAGTTGTAGAGCCAAAACACTGGTTCAAATTGAGTATTATCACCATAATTCCATAGTGCTTTGCATGTTGTTTGTACCGCTAGAAACATTACAGAACAAACAACGAAAACGAAACAAAAACAAAAAAAACTGGGGCCGTGGCTATTTCAATGCAAAAACTTAGCTACATGTTACCAAAGATTAAAGTAACAGACCACGTACGGCGAGCACGCTGTAAACGGAACCTTTCGTACTCCACTCTACCATCCCTCCCTGAGTCAGCTGATATGTCGAAATTGACAATTCTATCTCAAAAGTTTGATTGACTGTATTAATGTTGACATTAAACGTAGGAAGTGGTATTTTTCCTAAGCTTGACAAAGTCACCATGGCGATGAAGCCAGCAGTTTCTAGTCTTTCGCCTGGGAGGAGCCTAGGAGGGCGGAAGGTATACATGATAAATTTCCTCACGAGAAAGAAAAAGATGTTTATAAAAATTATATCTAATATCGTAAAATGAAACTTCGAATGGAAGACACTATATATTTTTTTTCTAAAATTAATACAACCAACAACAGTTCTCTATAAAATTTTGGTATAATTAAAAAAATAATATGAAAGGTTTTTTTTAACTAAAAGATTCGACCTTTACCTAAAGGTAGTAATGACAATAGTTATTTCCGGAAAACAAATCCCGCTCATAACTCGAGCAACAAAAATAAATTCGTTCGTAACAACCTCCGCTGCTGGTAGAAATACCATTCTTGTACGCCTGAGAGGCAGAAGGTTGCGGGTTCGATTACTGTATGTTACCGTAGATACACGGTATTTTAGCCGTTGAGTACCTACTAATGGGGAAAGAATTTGTGTGCGTTCCACACAGAAGTTCTATCCGATCCTATAGGAAAATACTTACTAGTTGTACATAGAAGGTGATCTATCTTTCTTCTTATCATAATTTATAGAACTGTAAACCAAATCCTTTTTCTTGTTCCGTTTTTTGGATGGTATCCATATTATTCCGAACCTTGACTTCCCACTTTTGGGCGCAAAGGAGGCACTTTCATAGGATTTTTTGGATGAGCTAGGCGCAAGTCCACTCGTTGGCTTACTGCTTCCGAGAGTTGGAGCCTTGCCAGAGGTTTTTGAGCTGGAAGTTTTGTTCGAAGAGCCGAATGTGCTGGTCTTGCTTGAGGAGCCCAAAGTAAACTTTCCTGGACCTTTGCCGCTCAGGCTGGCCCCACTCTTGCCAGTGGGACCTGCCGAACTTTTTAGAATTGGAGCCAGTTTTTTGATAACTGAAAATACGTAAATACCTACGTTACGTTAATTATTCAGTGATTCTTTTTTTTGGGGTTGCTTTGGTTTACATACCTGGGGGCACGGCAGTAGCCCGATACCTACCTAGCTAGTATCTACATAGTATTACGCAAGAGCCGTGTTGGCCTAGTGGGTTCTACCCTGACTTTCGATCCTGTGGTCGAGGGCACCAATGGATTGTTATTCTGTCTTTTTTTTCATATTTTTTTTGGCGACTTCTTGGGCCCAGGGGCGAAGGCCCGCCTGAGACACAAAAGGTTGCAGGTTCAGTTCCCGCCGCGGCACAATTGTTTGTATGATCTGCAGACATTTGTCTCCGGTCTGGGTGTTTTCTATATGTACTTACATTACGTATGTATATACAAAAAGAAATGTACATACATAGTAGGTATATCAGTCATGCAGTTCCCATAACACAAGCTCTACTTAGTTTGGGGCTAGATGATGCTGTGTGAAATATGTCCAGCATTATTATTATAAGAAATTTATTTACGACTGTACTGAACTTAGAGAATGAAAATATGAGAATGACCTATGACTGAGGGCATTTTCATTTTGAAAATGCCCCCAGTCATTGTTAAGTTCATACCTAACAACCATTAGTAGTTGAACTTGTAGGTAGAGGAATATTTTATTATTCAGGTATTAGCCTCTGTCCACGGCTTCGCCTGTGTGGTAGGTAACCGGATAAAATGTACCATAAGGAGTATAGCAGGCAGGTATTCCTGTTCCAAATTTCATCCAAATTGGTTTTATAAATTAAATAAAAATAAACAAATAATAAAACTTAGAAACAACTGTTGAAAACTAAATTCATAATTTCTATCACCTTAAACACTAAACTTAATAGGTAATAGGTAAGTAGGTAGGTAACCTACATACCTACTTATTTTACTCAATTTCGACATCCTTGTTCAGATATCCCCTTTGCTGGGGATTATCACAGGAGATTTATGGAATAAGCCCTTTTGTTTATACTCTAAACTAAACGATGCGACAAAATATGACAGAATCCTAATAAATTAGGGTAGGTACCACCTACTTACCTATATAACTTCACAATAATTTAGACATGACCTTTCAATACAAAGCAGTGTATCGGTAAACAACAAAAAAAACAACACCAGCCTTTACGTAGATTACAAACATCAAGTTTATGTAAATACCTATCCAAGCTTTCACATCTAGTTAAAACAGTAGTATAGAATACTGAGTAAAAGTAGTTGGAAGGTATAAATAAGTACGTCAGGTACCTAATCTACCTATGCAACTTACATAGGTAAGTTACATAGGTAAATTAATAGAAAAAAAATGGTACTTACCGCGTTATTATAAAGTCAATCCCCTAGTGAATACACGTAAAATACCTACACTTAAATATTTAGGGCATGGTTAAAACAGTTATTCACTTGAGCTCTCTCGACCGTGCGTGGCACACACTACATACGCGATACGCGCTTGCGCAGCCGCGCGGCCGCGATGTGGACTGGCCTGTGTTGCCACATGTATAGTTAGGTATATCATGTTGAAACCATACCTAGGTAGGTATTGGGAAAATGTAGAAAATTAGCATAAAGTTCTTGGAGCGTGGCTTGGTGTACACGAATTGTCTAGGTACACCAAGCACAGGAAATAAACTGTTATGTAAGTAGATGCCATGTGGACGCAAGCTGACTGATAAATTGCAATTTTTTATTTTTTTTCCTACTTTAACGATAAAGGTTACAGTTTTGTGACTTTTTTTACATTTGATTAGTAGCTGCTATGGTTCTGTTAGTTTGCGACCGCCAAAATCCTGTACAAAGATGTAATTTGGGCGCATAATATACTCCAACTTATATTATGCGCCAAGCTGAAGTTGGAGTATAATAATCGTCCGTCTCAAAATGTATGGGAATTTAACGGTCGCTTATTAAATGTAGTAATTTGATGTTTTATTTCTACGACCACTTGATGTTAGTAAGTATTTATTGATTGAGGGAGCGAAGTTAACGATATTTCCGACTCTACTTGGACAAATTGGTATTGTAGTATGAAACGAGAACTAAACCTCTTGACTCTACTGAAAAATCAAATTCGAACACCCCTATATACTATACGCAATACCTGAAAACGACCTGGCCATTTTCGATGTCAAAGGTTACCATAGCAGCTTAACCTGAAAAAAAGCATGTCTCTTAATGCCTTAAACAAACATTACTTTGGGGCTAGATGATGCTGTGTGAAAAATGTCCAGCATTATTTATTTTATTTATTTATTTTTACCGAAGCCTTTGGAGAAATCAAACAGTGTTGTCCAAGCTTCGAGTTCCTGCTGCAATATCATACCTTGGCATAGCGAAAATCCTATGAAGAAAGCTATTCAATCTAATCAAGAGAAGAGAGTCCATGAAGCGAAGGCAAAATAAACAAAGAGAAAAAAAAATAAAAAATCAACAAATAAAGAAAAGAAAAACTGTGAAACAAAAGATTTATTAGAAAAAATACTTAGAAAAAATACAATTGAAAATTATTAGAATCAGCGTCAAACAAAATTGTACCCTTGCAAAGTCATACTAATTATGATTAGCGATACTGAAGAAGACAAAGACAAAAGCGTAGTCTGTGACCTAAGTATGTGCCAAATGGTTTCAAGCTAGGTTGAAGCTACCGTTTTTTTAGGACTAACTTATGACGCGATCAAAGATAAAACGTTCAGATGCAATTATTTGATAATGAAGGCGTATAATATAAAATTGAGATAACACGTTAATAAGTATTGCTTACTACTTAAAATATGTGTTTAATATTAAAATTTTGTCAGGCATGGGTTTTAATTTGAAATTGATAAATTCGTGAGTTGAGACATTCAAGGCTGATTAAATCCTTAGCGCCGTATTTTCCTTATCACTATATTGATTCCATACAAAGTAAAAAGATGTTATTTTAAGAATTTAACAGGTAGTCAACAAATAATTTAATGAGTACCTATTAATAATGATAATGTTGTGTTAAAATTAAATAAGATGACTGGGGTTTTTTAAATTGAAATTTAGATACTTATGTCACTCAAATACTTTTCTCAATCCTATATTTTCGAAGTTGATAATATGACTACTAGCCAAAGATGAGTGATCATACAAAAATAAAGTGGTTAAGTCCTAGTATTAAAGTTTAAGTTCTTAATATTAAAAATATCAATAGGCAATTTATTTATATTAAATAAGAGTAATTGCGAATTACTGCCTTTGTGGTCGTAAACTAGATAGGGGTTGGTCGTATACTAAAAAAAGTGGCCGCACATCACCTAGTTTTTCAATCTTATTTAAATAAAAATTAAAGCTCAATATTATATCGCATCTTCAATGTTATAAATATAACTTGATCATGTAAGGTACCATGACAAACCCTTTCTATAAATGTCAAGTAAATATTTCACACAAATCAGATGACGTAAAGTTGGTCACCCCGCTAATCGGTCGCTAACTGGCGTAATGACCCCTAAGTAATGCTATTGAACTACCTAGGTAGGCAGGTTTTATAATATCCCAAAAATTAAACCTCGGTTGGGACTCAAATCCAAGCTTGGTACGCGGGGCTATACCAACTAAGCCACGAGATCGTGACCAGTTGGGTCAAAATTCTTGGGATGATTCGACTCGAAGCGCCGAAGCTCTACTCTCGTGACTTAGTTGGTAAATCCCCCGCGTACTAAATAAATAATGCTAGAGAGTTTCACATAGCATCACCTAGTCCCAAAATAAGCAGAGCTTGTACGGGAACTACATGACTGATATACTAATTATATATATTTTTTTGTATATACATACATTCATATTAAGTATACATAGAACACCAAGACCCGAGACAAATACCCGATGCTTTGATATTCTGGAGAATATGCCTTTATATGTAGGTACTATGTTTTAACTGATGTATGTTCTCTGTTTCATTATAAGTACCTACTTATCAGCAATTCTTTAAATTTTAAATTTTTTGAAGATTATCATGCCTACCCGATTGATTAAAGTCCCGGAAGTCTTTTGTTTTAGAAATTAAAACAATTTTGTCAGCAATTTAAATTATCTACCAATAAGTTTCTATATCAAGCAAATTAAATTATTTTTCAAAGTCTGATATCAAGGTTTACTTACACATTTCTAACAAATTTTAGAAGACAGGGCGACTGGTCGAAGCGACGCGTGACAAGAGAGCTGGCTCTTATCTGGGTCAACGCATTAGCATTGCCATTCAGCGTGGCAATGCGGCCAGTATTTTGGGAACGCTTCCGCCTGGTAGTGATCTGGATCAGTTGAGCTATCTATAGATCGTTTGCAACGGTCTTTAGATAGCTAGCTGTTTCATCTGTATTTTTTGTATATACCTACTTGTACATAGTTGTATGAATAAATGTATTACAAAAAGAAAAAAAAAAAAAAAACAAATTTTATGAAAATAAAGTAGGTAGGTAGGTACCTACACAAATAAAGATAAAAAAATATTGTGAACTATTTTATTAAGCCTATATACCTACCTACCTATAAGTACCTAGTTAAGAAACTCTTTGTTTTATATCGAAGCTATCTGCTACTGACATTGGGAGAGGACGGAAGATCAGCGCGCTACTTACCTATCTAGGTACACCAGGTCTGCGGCGCTTTATGCTGAGTCCTATCCCAATTTGTGGCTGCTTACCTCAACAGTAGTGCAACCATATTAGTTACGTACTTTCATTAATAAGTAAAAAAAAAAATTGCAAATAAATTACTTATCTATCTATCCTATAACTAGCCTTTAACGGACTAGCCAAAATGCAGGAAACAACTCCTACTGAAAGAGAGTCCGTGGCGAATCCCTGTGATGTGAATGTGACCCTACAGGTTGCTTGATACATTTCAAATTCGAATGTCTGTACTTTTAAACGCAATTATATTAATCTCAAAAAAAAATACGATAACGATGTACAACAAATAAAAGTAACTAAGTACGTAAATAAGGTCAAAATGAAAATTTCGCGTTATATTTGTCTTAACAAAATTCTACCTTAAAAAAAAAAATTTGGTTGGTTACACAAATACCATACACAATTGAGCGCTGTTATGTAGGAATCGAACAGCGTATTTTTTGTTTTTTTGTTATTTTTAAAAGTGCACCATACAAATTTTCAAAAAGCGAACATTGCAACTATTTGCAATTATAGCATTCTGCGAATAACGGTACTTTAGCAAGATGTGACCATAAGCCACTCATGGTGGTTACGTCATACAATTTTTTTTTTGTAAAAACTTATTTATGCAAAAGGCGACCATCCTTCATAAATTAATAGTGTGGGTAGTGCTTCAGAGTGTCTGCCTATGACGTGATTTAATTTGTTTGTCGTGTATAAAAATGTGAGCAGTTACTTACTAAATAAAGTGTAAATTATTTTTATGACTTTTTACCACTATTATCGTATTTCTGACGTTTCGTTAAAAATAATGATAATAGCCGTTTAAAAAATGACTTCTTACCACGATTTTTGAATTCTTTAATTATAATGAAAAGAAAATCTAAGTGTATTATATGTATACAAACTAATGTTACACAAGTTAAAGCAAATATTGAAATCAAAGATGAAGAGTTGGCTCTTGTGGACACCACCGTATTATTAGGTATCAACCTAGATAATAAGCTTCAATAAGGCCCTCACATTGATAAGTTGTCGATAATACTTAGTTCTGTGGCATACGCAGTCAAAAAGTCCGTCTTTATACAGACATAGACACAGATAGGCTAGTTTACTTCAGCTATTTCCACAGCATTATGTCGTACGGTATGTTGCTGTGGGGGAGTGCTGCATAATATATAAATTCAATTTTTGTGCTGCAGAAAAGTGTTGTTCGAGTAATTTATAATATGGGCCCAGAGAATCACTTCTCCAAAAGTTTAAAGAAATAAATATAATGAAATTCCTTTGTCAATACATCTAAGAAAATCTGATGTATATTCACAAAAATATTAATTTGTATAAGAGAAATAGCAATGAACAATGTTAATACTAGAAATAAAGATAAACTCGCTGTTGCCACTTGAACATTCCATAAAGTTAAGAAATCGTTTAAAGGGCAAGGCGTACGCTTTCATAACAAACTCCCAAGAGATAATAATACAAAACTTGTCAATTAACAAGTTTAAAAACTTAATCAAACAAAATATTTTTTTAAAAGGCATACTATAAAATATTTGATTATTTCGATGATAAGAACTCTTGGGATGCTCCAATTCTAATTATTATATCATGGTAGTTTTGGCAGAATAAAACCATCACATTGGCTGTTTATGTTATAATTATTTAAAAGCAAAATTTAATAAGCTGAAATACGATAGTAGTTTTCTGCTAAAATAGGATTGTATGAAAATAAAAATACAAAAGACGACTACTAATATATTTTAATATCCAGACAAAGCATTTACACCAATTGTTATAGTTAATTTGTTAGATAATAACGAATACTTTTAGGTTAACATCTCTTTTTAATATTATTTTGGCTAAACACACGACAGCAGAGAAAAAACATAAAACTGGCCATATCTGGAAACCGGTTTTTCGTCGATGGTCGCATTCAGTTGAACACCGCTCAATTTTTGTGTCAATAAACATTTATTTATGTACCTACCTACCTAAGTATTATATAAAATGCATTCAAGACCGATTAAAATAATGAAGCAACTAGGTAGATGACTAGATGCCTACAAGCCCGAGAAGATGGCAATAGCTCACTTCTAAAACTTGAAAAGGGGACAATTCTCTACCTAAACTTTCCTTTTGCAAGTTGGAAAATGTGAAATAATGGAAAAAATACTGCGTAAGTAATTAGGAACCTATCTAATTTCAATTGACAATTGACACAATTTAATTAAAAGTAACAGTAGGTACTTTAATTAGTTACCTAAGTAAGTTCGTGGTAACTACTTAATAGATAATATTAGATACTTAATAGATAAATATATCATTAATAAACATTAATGATATATTTATGTATTGTACACATCACTTATTAATATATTAACTATCTATTATGTTTTTTTTTTAAGTTGCTCACCGTTGTTCATGACATCACGATGCAGGCCCTGTCAGCAAAATCAGCGCTGCACCTTTCCTAGGTTTGGTGCAGCATTATGCTGAGACCTTTTTGACCCCACACAACACATCTTTTCATCTATATCATTTTAATTTTATATTTATTTTAATTTTTGTTATGTTTTAATTTAGAAATTTTGTCACCTGTTGTGTTGTGTTGTGGTAAATAAATGTTTTTTCTTTCTTTCTTTCTAGATACATGAAATGTGCGATTTTAATCTAGAGGGTGGTATCATTGACTAACAGAACTCAGGCCAACAAAACGACAAATGGAAAATGACTTAGAGACCTATTAAATAATAACCACACAGGGCTGTTAAAAAGTTACATTTATAGTTTATTCTTTGACCAGATACCTATTATAATTAATAATGAATGATGCACGCTAAAAGTGGGCTTGAAATCAGGATGGGATACGGATGCGGACGGACAGACAGACAGACATTACGGAACTGTAAGGGTTCTGTTGTCGACATTTAGCTTCGGTACCCTAAAAAGTCAAGCTGAGATTCTGGGTCATGTCCGGATTACCATATAGGTAGGTAGGTTTTGATTATAATCAAATAAATTTTACCTAAACATAGCGAAGAATTTATTTTGAATCTCACATTATCCCCCCCCCCCCCCCCCCTCCCTACTTCAAGGCTCCCAGCCGATGCCGATGGACAGATGACATCTTATTTAAGGGTTGTCGTTATTCACAGCTTTAGGTTACGGGAAGTCGGTGGACGGAGGTAGCCAACGATGGTGATGGCACCAATAGCGCCTATACCTAAATCCAGCAGTGGTATTTTACATGCTGTTGATGGTAATGACCAGGTTGTGGCTCGTTAGTCAACTGAGGCCGCTCGAACTTATCCCGCGGGATCAGTTGATCTAATGAATATTTTGAATCAGGCAACTGATCCCGTTGATACATTTTATTACATCCATGGTACAGTCCAAACAGGGCTTAGGTCACCCATCATGGTGCATGAGTTTGGGCACGTCAGCATAAACTGTGGTATGGACTGCAACGGAGCACCAATGCACTGTCATGGAACTGCGTGGCATCTTCGCTGATTGTCCCTCATTTGTGGAGCCTACTACAGCTGCACCTGATCAATGACCTAACGCAAAGTGACCAAGAAGAAACTACTGACACGACGACGAAGAAGAAGGTATAGAGTTACCTATGTACTTCTATAGTTAGGCAACCTACGTACAGCCAAAGTAATAGGTAAATTTTATGACTACTACACAGTTTACTCACCTCTGTGGCGCAGTGGGCGAAGGCCCACCTGAAACACAGAAGGTTGCGGGTTCGATTCCCACGGCGGGACAAATGTTTGTATGATCTGCAAATATTTGCCTCGGGTCTGGGTGTAAAATGTATGTAAGTAGTATATCAGTCAAGTAGTTTTCATAAAACAAGTTCTGCATAGTTTAGGGCTTGATGATGCTGTGTAAAAAACCAGCATTAAAAAAACAATAAGCTGTCTAATTTTCTGCTAAGTACAAGGTGTCTAGATATAGGTAAGTACATGTAAATAATACCTAACCAAGTACCAATTAACTTACAAATTTAATTGGCTCTACCTCTTCGAATTTTATGACGATGCGATAACTTCTTTGAAGTCCTTTGTTTGTTCAAAACCATCATTAGATACAGTCAATCGATTGAATGAGTATCTGTTAAATGCCTAACAGATGACTGCCATGATTATTTAGGAAAGTAATGTTACTTCATCACAGAAAAGGATGGTTAGAAAAGATTCGAAATCGGCTTAGTAGAGTAAGTACATTTAGTACCTACTGCCGGCAACGAAGTCGAAGTCAAGAGGTTTTTTTTTTGGCCTCACAAGGATCATTTAGAGACAACAACTGAATTTTATTTTAAATTGAAATTTTAAGTTTTTTGTACCTACCTACTGCTCTTGCTGTGAAGTTCTGCTCTTACGCCTCCTCGACCGGCCAGCTGAGGCAAGCATGCCTTGCAAGATTACAGGTATTAACCTCAATCGAACATACATCACAATAAATTTATGATACCAAATTGTTATCTTGGTTTAGGTACCTACCAAGATAATAATTTGGTGTTGTGTAAATTGTTGTGAAAATATTCATGTATTAATAATCATCATCATTGTCAGCGCGTAATAACCCACTTCTCAAACGCTAGTCCTATCTGTTCTAGGCTTTTCTCATCCAGGTATTAGATACTTGGAATCTAATAATTTTATCCTATCTCTCCTTCAATAATAATATGGTTAAAATGGTAGGCACAAATCGGCTTCTATTGTGATTGTCATCGTATCAAAACGGAGCGTCCTCTAATTGGCGCTGAATGTGCTATAGTTAGATGTGCGGAGTGTACCTAATTGGTTTCTATTAACCGGTCACGACTGATTGTGACCATGAGAACATATAGCATGGGTCGTCGACGTGAAACTGTTTAAATTGCTCCAACAAATTTTTGTTGAAGAATCTTGCTATTTTGATTATAGATTATTTTCGTGTTTCTGATGAGACAAGTTTCTTTTTGCAAAATTGTAAAACTACTGACGTGCTTTCTTTTTTCAATAGCAAGCGTGTGACCTGTGGCGATAAAACCTGTCCAAGAACGATCTTTTATGTCATACAAATCGATTGCAAAAAACGCATCTCAATCGGACCAGCCGTTTCAGACAAATGAAGAAATTCTTTTAACTTATTAAAATAAGTCTAGAAGCTCACTGGGCATAGGCCTTCAGTAACCGACTTCTCGGGTCGGGGCATTTCTGCACTCGTCGTCCAGTTTGTGGTCATGAATCGAGAACCTTTCTTACCCACAGTTTGTCAATAGAAAACCTAATAAGCCTGCACATTGCCATTTTAAATACTAAAAGCCTACTTGAGTGGTTTTATGATCTTACCTACCTTCCCTACATATGTATAATTTCCGAGAGTTATAATCACTATACAACTTGGTGAGGTAAGTCATCTATGTTTATTGTCTAGTAAACGAGTTTATGTTAAACGAAGGATAGTACCATTAAATTGCTAGGGCATTACGTCAGACAAAGGAATGCAGGTACCTACCACAACCAAGTAGATAAACGCGATTTATGAATTGTGCAACTTCATAAATCGCGAGTTATGAGTTACTAGCCCCTGCCCACGGCTTCGCTCGCGTGGTACATACACGGATAAGTAAGGAACATATTTTTTATTATAGGTCACGAAATAGGTAAATAGCTATTTATTAATTATTTTTTTAAGCCCTCAATGTCTCCATCTCATTTTCGGTCTGCCGCGACGTATCCGCGCAGTGTCAGAGCATCACTCGGTGGTCAGCTTACCTATTAAAAATTTCAAAATTTCATCCGGTTACCCGTTATCAAGATTATTAGCAACGAACCTACGAAATGAACCTCTAAAAGGTTAATTAAGGAAGTAGAATTACAATTATGTGGCGAAGTTGTTGGAAGAACTTCATGAAAACTCAAAATAAGCAGTAGCAACTGTCGATGATTTTGAGAAAAACAAAAAAAAAAAAATTTTTTTTGAAAAAGGCATCGAAGTACTTACTGTACGTAATATGTAATTTTTATCTCAATGTGGCTAAGGCGGATCTACTGATCACAGATAGGTATTATAATACTGATGTAGCCCAATATTTTGAGCAAACAGTCTATGAGTTCCAGAAATATTTGAGCTATAAGAATCTTAGTATAACTTCGTACCTACTATGACGCTGACTGTACCGCAAGAGGACGGTTATAGTAGGTATAACAAACTCACTTATGAGGTAGGTATACAGGGCCGATAACCAAAAGGTCGTTTCCTAAGGTCATGGCTGATAGGATCACTCAGCTAAGGAACATATAAATATGTATGTAGGTATGTAAAATTTTATTTTATTGTTTCTATGTGTAATGAGATGTTACAATAACTTAAAATTAAGTTAAATTACAAACAAATATGAATTAACTAAATCAGAACACAATATTATAGGTACCTACCTAACGTACATCTATAAGTTAAGTATTTAATCTATTCAAGTCAGTCAATTCATAGGTTACAAAATCACTTCTGTCAAATACTTAGGTACGAATGCTATATTATGTTAAGATTAATTTAAGGTATAAACCGTTTAATTACACCTAATAGAACCAAATCACAACACTATACCTAACTATAGGTGTACCAAATTACCAGATTCAATGAGTACCAGATTCACCGAGATTTTGGACAGATTTATACAAAAAAAATTATGTAAAAATTAAGCAGCGAGTATCTTAGGGAATCCTAGTGTAAGAACAACATTCTGATGGCCGTTTACTTAGGTATTTATTTATTAGAAAAAAAAGGAAAAAAAATGCTCATTTTAGATACGTGCCTACTACAAAAAGTCAAAAAGCACCATTCATCTATGTACGTTCGCAAAGCCCGCTATTCTACATATTATGTACCTAATATTAGATACATAAATTTGGTAGGTATATACCTACCAAATTTGTTCAAATCAAACCCACTACTTATTAATATACATTTAGAATCACCTTACATAATCTTAAGCTTGTTTGCCATTTTAGTTGTATAGGTCCAAAATAAATGAATAAAACATCACAAAATGGCTCAACTTGTTGCTGTACGGTCAGCGACAAAAGTCAATATTTACTAAAACAATTTGATTTTTTAGTAGGTATGTGACTTTAGATTGCAGACGGATCTTCAAATTTCCAAATATTTTGAACTAAAGTCTACGAGACCGAACCTAAATTGTTAATATAGTTTTGTCGCTGACTGTACCTACGAAATAAAATAATCGAGATTATAAATCATATAAGTTCCTAAGCAAATAATGATACCTAACTATAGTGTCATGTCGTTATGAGGTAGTAAGTAGGTATGCCAAGGCTAGTAGCACCGATTCAGTAGATTTCATGACACTGGGTTGAACATCTTAGAATCTATTTTCCACGCATACGGCCCAGCAGATGTTAGGTTAGGTAGTACCACAGAATATTCCCCTGTTCCAAGGGTAATAGGCTCACCTACCGTTCGCCATTTTGGTATCAGCGCATTGACAAAGTACCTAATCTCACCGACATGCGACATCGACAATCCCATGCCCTTCAATCAAGAAGAGCAATGCGAGTTTATTGCTTGGCGGCAGAAATAGATACCTACACTTATAGATATAGTACCTACATAGATAGGTAAGGCACTTCCTGGGAAGAACTCTTTAACACATAGCCTAGTAACTGCCTACTATTTGGCAATTTATACCGGCTTTACATCTAGTGGAGAAGCGAATCACGAATGGCATGTGTGAATGTAATGCTCGTCACTCGCCTCGTCATTCGCCTCGCGACTCGCGTGACTTACTGAGGACTCCGCGATTTGGTTCAAACGGTAATTCGAACGACTTTTCGACTTGGTTTCGCATGTCGCTCATTTGGTGTAACAATAACGTATTTACACTTTTTCACAAAATAATTGGGTTAAGGTTGATTCGGCTAGATGGCGTTAATATCATTGTCACACTAGGTACCTACATTATGCAAAACCACTAACTTTCTGAAGAAACAACGTCGTAATTGGCAGTAGTGAGGAGGACCCTGTAGCATAGTCTGTGGAGTGGAGGACATAATATAGCCTGTGGAGTGCGGAAGAAAGCGGTTTAATAAAAGTTGCAACAAATATAATAAATGTTTTACTAAACAATACAGACCCTACGAAATTTAGTATGATCGTGTTTTGGACGCTACAACGACGAAAAAATGATAAACATTGATAGATAGGGAACAATTATGAAATACGTAAATCCGTCGTTGTTCTTGGAGGAATAATGACGCAACTGTAGTACCTACCTACCTAGGTACCTACAATAAAGTTATTTTTCCTGACATTTACAGATACCAGATTGATATATAAACTTAAAATAAAACTATAATACTGTAGTCTTCTTTAAATTTAAAAATAACGCACAATTTCTGAAACAAGAGTCATAAATTGAAAAGGAATATTGGAAAAACTTTAAATTTATCTCATGTAAAATTGCCAAAAGTGCAGTTTCGACAATGTTGTACAAAATAAGCGATGTGTAAACACGGTATCAGAAAATTTAGAATATCATTGCCTATCTATTATTATTCTTCTAAACTTGGTTGCTAGGAATCGGCATTAATCTACATTATCTATTTTAGTAAATAAATGCGAAAGTTTGGATGTTTTTTGCTAATTAATGTCACTGATGAACCGATTTGAACAAAATTCATAACAGGTCTATTAACGTAACTTAGATTTTACCCAGAAACGAGGACGCTGTAGTGGGCAGAAGCTAGTAAGTACCTACATTATATGTATATAGGTACCTACTTAATAAATCAATTCTACAAAGAAGTCAATGCAATATTCAGACATAAACTAAGTACGTAGTAAGTAGGTAATTATTTTGTAATTCTACTAAGTATTTTTGCTATTAATATTTACTTCGAATGAAGTTTCTTTATAGTCGTAGGTCGTTACTTACTTTGAAATATGCATAGTTTCACAGCTGTTGATAAATACTACGAGGTTACTCACAATAATATAATAATACTACAGACTTTGTTCATCTCTGCTGCACCCATCTTAAAATTTCCTATACTTACGGCTATTCACTTACAAAAGGCAGAATTAAATGACATAAGTACATGTACAAAGGCGAGCTTGACAGAGCCTTTTATTTAAAACGTAAAATCTCTACAAACTAACATATTTTGTCACTGGTTCTGTTTTGGTCCTGAATGTGGACTAGTGACCGATGAATGTAATGTATCTATGATGTATACGAGTATATAATAGTATGCTCGTCTTCATAGTTTAGGCTAAGACTTGACTTCCTAGAGAAAGAAGAATGTCTTGTTGTAAGTGTAGATGTTATAATCTAGGGGATTTATTCGTTTCTTCTGTTATTATATTGAAAATAAAATATAAGTTAACTAGTGTAAATGCTATTTTTATACTATCCAAGTAACTACTTGATTTCGCAGTATTTTTCTGAAAGGTAATTCAATGATCGAATCTCTTGATAAGTAATGTGTTTGTTTTAATTAATTTCGTCAACCAATCACATTATTTGGCATGAGATTTGAGAACAAGTTAGTTTGGTAGCCCGAATTCAAGAACTTTTTTATTGAAGAATTTAATTTTTAAAGTCAAGTCCGCATAGGAATGCGATTGGCTCATGAGATTGGCTTATCAGAAACCGGCCGTTATCTGATTGATAAGACAGGTTAATTATTGAAAAACTTCAAACTTCGACATGTTTTCCATCATTGCAATCTATTGTAGCACCCCCTCGTGGCTTTTCTCTATACCTCAACCAAACAGTTCTATGTAAATGCCTCCTTTAAATGGAAAGTACCTGATTTCGTTTTTTTTTTTAAATTATATGTTATTCCGTTGTTTTATAAAGTTAGTTTTTAAGATAACCTACTAGCATATGGATTATTTATCTGAAATACGTGAATTAATAATTAATTAAGTATTAATTGCTACTTGATTTGGTACTGATTTTTTTATCAATAACGTTGTAAGATAGTTTTCGTAAGTACTTACCAGTCAAAAATTACTGATTCCCCATTTGCTATCCATTACACACCAGTAAGTACCTACAATTTTATCTTCAGCTTGCATCTACTATATTTTTAATTGGTGCTAAATAAAGGCGTGAACCGACCTTTCCACTAGATTTGACTCCAAACGCCGTATAATGCCTCACATGAAGACGTAAGCTGAACATGAAAGCGCATATAGTTATAATAAGTGTGTACGTAGGTACATACACGTAGCTTTTGCATCACTTACTCCACAATCATTTCCCTCATCTATTTTTTTTCTGATCTGTTCTTAATCTTGATCTGGAACAGTTGAGCTATCTATAGATCGTTTGCAACAGTGTAGATAGCTGTTTTATCAGTATTTTTGTATATACCTACTTGTACATAGTTGTATAATGTAATTAATGTTAATACATTTAATTTAATGAATAACTATTTTTGCAAATAATTTTTTTCTAACATTTCATATCCATTTGCCGTTCAAAGTTAGAACATTAGAGTAAGGTGTGTTTATTAGCTAATGTTTTTCTTCTAAAGCGGAATGGTATAAATCGCCGTTTCTTCTTAGCACTCAGTTGCAGCAGGAGTCGCTTAGCTTCGGCGAGCGTGGCTGCGTCCGTGTCTTCAACCCCTGACACGAAGCCGCTCTCAGGACGCGACAGAGCCGGCGTGGTCGGCAGGAGAGCGAACCATCGGTCTATCTTTGCAGTCGAAGATAACTGTTGCACACGGAAAAAAAAATATAAGAAAAAAATTTGCTTAAAACGCAGTAGGTACATACTTTGCAAATTTTCAGCAGGTGCATACTTACTTCGGGTTCCAATATGTCATACCTAACATAAAACAAGTTGATTTTAAAAAATGTTAAAACTTATGACGTGTTTTTCCATCATCGATTGCAGAGCCCCCTAGTGGCTTGTGGCATAAAGCCTATCTAAAAACCATCCTTGAAGTCATACAAAAAACCGCATTAGTTACAACATGATAAGTGCTACCTAATGCACACAGAGTAATTTATCATTGCGACAAGTAATTTTATTGTAGGTAATTTTCGTAAACTAAAGTTACATTGCCTTGATCGCTCATTCGTTACTTAGAGTAGACTACGCCGCGGCCACAGCGTGGGCATATTAGCACCGATGTAAGGTGTTGGAGCCAATGCAACCATGTATAGATCAGTATCTCTCTCCACAGTCTATATCTTCAGAAAAGGAATAAATTAGCCTAGATATAAGTACTAGTATTATTTAATATCTGTGGTATTGGTATAATTTATTATTCTCCGACGTTTCGACTGTGTTGCAACAGCCGTGATCACGGGTTGACTGGAGACACAAACTTGGGATGGTAACGCATTCTGCAGTATCATCTATCGTCGAGAAATAAGATCAGTAGCCGCATCAACCCTCATTTCATATTCAGATGATCAAAAAAGGTAAACGAAAATAAGATAAATTGGAACTTTTTAAAGACCCGTATAAAACTTATAATTATGTTGACTGATCGTAAAAGTTTGATTAATAGGCACATATAGACAGGTATCCAATCTAGAGTTACCAACTGTGAAGTTGTGAACCCATTTTATTTTCGGGTCGATGCCTGAACGATCAGAATAAAAATGAAATCTGGACCACTCAGTCCAAGATTATTCTTCGTCCATTGTCCATATACTAACTAGGTGGATTTTTGAGACGGGGTTGTTAGGGACAGTTAGTAAGGTTATCGACGAAAATATGATTTCCTACAAAATGTAGTAAGAGTTTTATGCGATTTCTAGTAGGTACTCTAACCTCAGTTGGTCCGCAAGAGTATTTAAATCCTTATGAGAAACGGCATCGATTGGCACTAAAAAAAGGTTTAGAAAATTACTTATTTTCTTTCATAGGTTTTTTTTTTTCAAAATCTGTGTATTCAGTTCAGAATATCTTCGAAAGTTAAATATGGTCTTGTAAGAATGTAGCTACAATGATACTTCCCCGTCTCATAAATCCACTCTGTATACCTAGGTATACAGGTAGTCCATGCTTTTGGCCTAAACCTGCGTGTACATAATGTACCTACTTGACCAGCCATTATAACAATAGGATCATCGAATTACTAGGTATGTAGGTAGTAGGTATGTAGCCATTATAACAATAGGATCGTCGAATTACTAGGTATGTAGGTAGTAGGTATGTAGCCATTATAACAATAGGATCGTCGAATTACTAGGTATGTAGGTAGTAGGTATGTAGCCATTATAACAATAGGATCGTCGAATTACTAGGTATGTAGGTAGTAGGTATGTAGCCATTATAATAGGATCGTCGAATTACTAGGTATGTAGGTAGTAGGTATGTACACATTATAACAATAGGATCATCGAATTACTAGGTACGCAGGTAGTAGGTATGTAGCCATTATAACAATAGGATCATCGAATTACTAGGTATGTAGGTAGTAGGTATGTAGCCATTATAACAATAGGATCATCGAATTACTAGGTATGTAGCCATTCTAATAATAGGATCATCGAATTACTAGGTGTGTAGGTAGTACTGTAGGTATGTAGCCTTTATAACTTTCTGATTTAGCCTGCTCCATAAGCAATAAAACACAGTCTAGCTACAAAACCACAGACTATTTTAAATAAAAATTCGAATATAGACTCTCACACCCGGCCGGACAACATAAGTACCGAAACGAGCTTTGCCGGCAAACAATGTCAATGCAGCTACCTACAAACGTTCCGTCAATTCCACTTCGATTACTTGCAGTTTCCGCAATCCGCGGTAAGCCCGCAGGGCGAGAACGGGCGGGAGCAACCGACTACAACCGCTTGGAGTCGGTTGCTTCCACCTGCCTTCGGAATCACACCCGGCCGGACAACATAGGTACCGAACCGAGCTTTGCCGGCAAACAATGTCGTAGCAAAAACTGGTTAAGGTTTCTCGTCATGGTTGTTTACCGCAGCTGTGGAATATTTCCATCTTATGACCGTAGCTGGATCGTCATTATTAAAAAAAACAGATCGATCTATATTTACTTACAGTGAGGTAAGTGGTTTGGATAACTAAGGATTTTGTTGTAAATGACAAAGATTATTTTTTATCACGTTTATTTTCGTCTATTGTTCTGCTATATTTTTTATTTGATTAACTTGCAAACATCAACAGGCAGCTACATAAATACGGTGCAACATTTTTATTTCTGTATAAGTATAGGTACTTAGGTAAAAATCGATTAAACAGTTCTCATCAAAAACATCGAAATACTACTCACGTTTATGTTTCTAATTAATTAGTAGAAAAAGATTGTACCTATGAGATGGAAAAAAATAAAATTTAATTTAACTTACAAGGTTTCGTAAAGTTCCAAATTCATTTTTTTTATGCTTCTTATTTTGTTTAACAAATCACTTCTAACCTGTATGGAGATTTTAAGAAATGCAATAAACAATATACGTAAATAAAAAAAGTGTAGGTCTAATTCATTCAATAATTTGTATTCCCTCCCCGAACCCTTATGACTGCTTCCATACGGTTCTTCATGGATCGAATGAGAGTCACACTGTCACTTGTTGAATTATATTCCATTCTTCTTGAATTGCATTTATTAGGTGGGCAAGAGTCTATGGAGCAGTATATCTTGCTCTAACTCGTCTTTTTAATTCATCCCACAGGTGGTCTGTGGGATTCATACCCCTCTATGAACAGAAGATGATGTCTTAGACCAAAATCCAGCAACGCCTTTACTTGGGCGGCTTCGGCGGGCCAAGTATCCATGTATGGTGACAAAAAGGCTGTTAACAGGTGTCACAGAGCCTACTAATCAAATTACAAACAGCAAGTTTTAAAGTAAATCGCTATTCTGTGTTTATTACACACCAATTAACTGTTCTCCGCATAAACGCGTTGCATCAAAATAATGTTCCATTCCATTTAACAGATCAAAATTCAAAATTTTAATTCAAATTTGGAACTCTCTTGCACCTCTGAAAAGGTTAAACTGTCAGTTAATAATGTAATGTTTTTTTAAGAATAAAATTTATCTTCTTTTATTAATATTCGCCATAAAGAAAGTCTTGGTAGTGTTTTGATTTTTTGATGAGTGTATTTCATTCTACTTTACTATTACATTAAGCACTATAGTTGCATAGTGTAATTTAAATAGTTTTATCACTTATAAATACGAAAACATTGATTGTAATAGTTTACAGCCATAAAATACCTACTTTATTAAGCAGGTAGGTTAATGAGTAATTTTATATCCATTTTATAATTTAAAAATATAGATCCTTTATTAATATAAGTAGGTAGAAGATAAAATGCAGTCATATTTTTACTGAATATCTATCTAAACATCAAATATACATACTTTATTATCTAGTAGAAATACTTTTCAGTATTTAATAAAATTGTAGATACATGTAGTAGATAAGATACCTACCGAGCCAGCGTTAAATAGAGAAAAACTTGTTGAAGGGTTCGAAATATATCAAAATAATAAATATAGTGTCAGTAGGTACAAGTAGGTACATCCTTTTTGGTCCACATAAATATAAATTTATTTAACTTTGGCACAATTACCTATATGATTTTACAGCAAAAAAGTATATAAGATATCTCAAAATTACGTAATCAGTTAATTTACGGCGTCCATATTTTAAGCTGGTTATGCCATCCTTTCATGCAAGATCTATAAACTGTTCTTAATAAAAATACCAATACATATATTAGGTTGGGGAAAAAGTCTTTTCGCATTATTGTATGTATGAACTTGTAATAAAATCTCTTTGGCTATACTATTTGTATCTGGCTGGTTTTGGTATCATTAAAAGTTTAAATTTTAAAGAAGATAATTCCAAATTCAAATTAGGAAAATGTGTGATTTTTATTTGTTTTTCGTACTGTCAAGATGAGTGAATCTAATGAAGAAATTCGATACATTTTAAAATTTTACTACAAAAAAGGTAAAAATGCAACGCAAGCCGCGAAAAAAATTTGCGATGTTTATGGACCTAGTGCAGTGTCTGTGAGAGTAGCACAAATTTGGTTTAAGCGTTTTCAATCCGGAAATTTTGATGTCAAAGATGCACGTCGCTCTGGTCGCCCTATTACGGATAAAATGGATGCCATTTTTGAAAAAGTGGAGCAAGATCGGCATATCAGTAGTTACGACGTAGCTGAAGAACTGGGAATTGACCACAAAACAATTTTGGCGCATTTGAAAAAAACTGGGTACACAAAAAAGCTCGATATTTGGGTACCTCACGAGCTCACTGAAAGAAACCTAATGAACCGTGTTCTCATTTGTGATTCTTTATTACGACGTAATGAAACCGAACCATTTTTGAAGAAGCTGATAACTGGTGATGAAAAGTGGATCACGTACGACAAGAACGTGCGAAAAAGGTCGTGGTCAAAGGCCGGTCAGGCTTCACAGACTGTGGCGAAACCCGGGTTAACTCGCAACAAGGTGATGCTGTGTGTGTGGTGGGATTGGAAGGGCATTATTCATTATGAGCTGTTACCACCAGGCAGGACCATCGATTCTGAACTCTACTGCGAACAACTGATGAGATTAAAACAAGAAGTTGAGAGAAAGCGGCCGGAGTTAATCAACAGAAGGGGTGTGGTTTTTCATCATGATAACGCTAGACCTCACACATCTTTAGCCACTCAGCAAAAATTAAGAGAGTTTGGCTGGGATGTGTTAATGCATCCGCCGTATAGTCCTGACCTTGCACCTTCAGATTTCCACCTGTTTCGGTCTCTTCAGAATTCTTTAGGCAGTGTCAGGTTAACATCACGAGAGGACTGCCAAAACCACTTGTCGCGGTATTTTGAACAGAAGCCCCAAAGTTTTTATAGCAATGGGATCATGTCCCTGCCTACAAAATGGCAAAAAGTTATCGAACAAAATGGTACCTACATACTTTAGTTAAATGTAAATAAACTATATTAAAAAATGTTTTGAATTTTCTTAAAAAATGCGAAGAAACTTTTTCCCCAACCTATTATTTTGAAAACTCTCCTTCATATCATACAATTTTAATCAGGTATGTTATGTACCTACATGTATGTGAACCTACCAATTAAATGAGCAGGAAGGACATTATTAGTTATATAGAAATATTTAAAGGTTCTGATAGGAAAATTGCTTCCAGCTGGAAGCTTTATACATAAAAAAAAATTAAAACAATATCGACGGGAAGATCGATCTTATCGAAACGATCTACTTAAGTGGGTATTACCTATTCCTAAATACTGCTATTTAAAAGCTTTAAAGCTTATCGGTTATCACAATGACTAGAACGAAAAGTTCGCACAAGATAGCACTATTTCTCTTCAGCGTGATACATAATAATGATATTATTAGATCTTTTATAGCTCATCCAAGGCATAAATATAACAGTTACCTACTTTTTATAACCATTACACTGGGCTATAAAACTAAACCCTATTTTAATGTCGATATGATAAAAGATATGTCAGTACCGAACGGGCTTACATAAAAACATATTACATCCATTTATGAAGTACTGAAGTGTATGAGGAGATAATATAATATTATAGTCCTCAAAAATGATTTAGATGACGGCGGCCCTGAAAAAAAATGTTTTATTTCTCTTGTTTGACCAAACCAAACATTGTCTTGCAACACCCTATCATCCTATATGATATTATGGTATTCACGATAGTTTTTGGAGCATAAATATTGTCAAAATTATCAGCAAATCATATTAATTACAATAAAAAAACTATACCAAACGTCTTCTATCGTATAACAAAATTAACACCGGTAACTATATAATCAAGGTATATTAACTCAGAGACTAGAACGAATCAGACAGTAGCCTAGTCCAGCGTCTACTTGGTAGTGTGTCGCGTCCACTGCTGGCGCATGGCCGTCATCATCTCGCTGCGGTGCGGGACCTTCTCACTGGTTGTGCGTGTGATAGGTGCGTTGGGCGCGACAGTGGCACTGCCAGGTACCGCCAACGTGTTCCCGGAGGCCCCCGCTGCTGTCGACTCGCCCACCTCCGACACGCTTTCCGAAGGGCTCACAGGTACTATCAGCCGCATGCGGCCATCCTCCCCCGTCGCGGTCAGTGTGCCGTTATGAGACAGCGGCTTAATGAACCCCTCATCTGAGCTGCTCTCGCTCGAGTCCCCAGAAGACGAGTCTGGGCTGTCCGGGGCGTTCGGGCTAAACAGAGAGTTGTCCGACTGGCCCACGCTCATCGCCTGAGCGAGATGCCCCACGCCGCTTGCCTCGTTGAACAAGTTGTGATCAAGCAGGCTCTGAAGATCAGCATTACTGTAGTGACTCACTAGAGGTGGTATGTTGGGGAACGCCTGGCAGTTCTGGAAATACTGTTGGTTGGCGTTGAAGGTGCTCTTCGGTGGGGGCTTGCTCGTTTGATTGGGGAATCCACCCATCTCTTCGAACCTAGATATTAGGTAGTCTTGCATCTGTTCGTTGGACATGTCTCCGAAGGCTCCGAGTGCGGCGGGGGCTGGCGAGCGCGTGCCGTTGTTTTGGTTGCTGTTGTTGTTCGGCGAAAACAGATCGATGAGCTCCTCGCTCCTCGCTCGATTCCCATTACAAGGCGCAAATTTGTCCAACGCCTGTATCCAGCAGCATTAACAAAAATGTATTATTCATATGTGCGCGTTATTGGCCAACTACCGAAAAAAATAATTGGCAATCAAAACGTGCATTGGAGCGGCATCTCACATGACATACAAGCATTAAAATGGTACAATCTGGGTTTTTGTGTAGTTACTTACCATTTATAAACACATAACATGCTGCTTGGCCTTTTAACTTTAGTAAAAATTTAATTCACGACAACATCTATGGATTTTTTACACGTATTAGGTTTTTTGCGGAATAACGTATACATGCACTGTGTTTTAGTTAATGAGAAACTAAGAAACAAAAGGTTTTCAAATAAACATCTAATGATTGGTTCTACGATAATACGATACGAATGAGCGAGCATCGCAAGCAAGGCAACACGAAAATACGATACAAATTTAATGCTGCATCCACATGTTTGCCAATTTTTATTTAAAAAAAGGAAGAAGAAAGAAAGTTTTCGGAGAATTGAGTTTTTTTTTGTTCTGAGCCGACTCCTAGCATCTGGAGTATCCTAGTGGTTCTGGCTATTTGGGTTCCAAATACAGGGTAACTATCCAGTTGTTAAAAATGTAAAAAAAATAAGGTGTCCTTATTGGACCAGGCTCAGGCATTCATTTTTTCACCAACGGTTTCGTCCAGTAGCTGTTTTTAAAACATTGACTAATACAAACGTGTGGATGCTAGACAAACGAGTGGATTCTAGACCAACGTCGGCAAACGCTTGACGTAAACTTCCTTTAATCTGCGCCCAAAAACCGACACTCGTTCGACAAACCAACGTTCGCATTCGCCTACATGTTTGCGTTTGCGAACGTTGGCTACGGTTGGGCCAACATGTGGATGTGGCACAACACTACACGTGACACAAAAATTACAAGTTTCTGGCAGGAAATCGAAGTGTTTTTTTAATAAATCCATACTTAAATGAAAAACAACATGATCTTCACAAGATATAGTTATGGCTATTGATAATGATGGACGCCTAGTTTCTTAATGATATCGTCATTAAAAAACTAAAAATCGTTAAAGTAGTTGTTCGTCCGATTTCGGCCTAGTTGCAAGCGCCACGTTTACATGTGAAGCATGGGGTAGGTATGCTATGTGTATTGGGAAACAAAACTGACTTGCCTTTTTCTTTTAAGGTTTCATAAGGGCGCGGTCGCACTATGCAAATGCAAATGCAAATGTAGGCGGCTTATTGTCGTCTAAATCTGCAGCCCAATTCGCTTATTTATATAACAAAAGTCAAACTAAAGTTTCGATCATATAAACGTCAAGGTCGGTAATCTACGATCATCCTGTCGTCGCGTCGCGTCGTCTTATTTGAGATTCTATGTTGACCGACAGGAGACTGACGCAATATTTTATTATAACGAGACTTGGTTGTCACAACCAAGTCTCGATATAATGACTTGGTTGTGACTTGAGCCTCGTGAATTGAAAGCAAACTTAAACTAACTTATGCAGTATGCCTAGCGCGACCGCACCCGAGGATTGAAGTAGGTAGCTAGGTGGTTTACCTGGGGCAAGAGTGTGAGGTGGTGTGCGCTGATTGCTTGGCGCGGAATAGTGTCACTCTCGCGTTCCTGCAGATGCGAGACTAGCGCTGCGATATGCTCCAGCAGCTCCTTATTGTGCATTAGAAGTTGGTGAGTTCGCGCCTGCAAGTGACAGACAAATTGGTGGTTTTTAACAAGGTTTATTATACGAATTTTATGCCACTATCCACGATTTATGCAAAAACACGCAGTGCAAGGACGGAATCAGGAAATCGTCATCATCATCAACAGCTCGAGAAGTACACTGCTAAAAACAGGCCTCTCAAAGAGTGCCATAACTTACGGTCAAAGAATAACGAACAATCTTGGAGTATCTCCATCCATGTGTAAATAAATACATAAAATTTGTATTACATACGAGTACCAGAATCAACTAGGGATTTGGAGGATTTTGGATTATTTATCCAAAATCCTTTTATATAAAGAGGATTATGAAAGTACTTCAAAGGTACTGGACTTTAAAAAAAACACTGATAAGTGTTGTTAACATTGTTATTTTTTTTATATCTTTGAGGATATACTGAAGAATCTTTTTTAATGTGTTGGATGAGAACGTGTGGTCTCGGTATAGAGGTGGGTAGACCAAGTCTGCGAAAAACTCGAATACAGTGTGAGAGAGTAGCGAAGTGCAGATGAAAACCCCATTTAGCATGAGCATTCAAGACAACGTGTTGTCTACGAAAGAGAAGATAAAAACAATTTCCGTCCTCTATTTCGGCAAACAAAAGAGAAGGACAAAACACTTTTTGTCTTCTCGTCGGTAACTTAACCGTTTTTTTTAATTATTATTTATTTAACAAAGAAATCATAGAGGGTGACATTATCTTCCTTTTTTGTCAAAAAATAAGTCCGTTGTCCTCATTCTAAGATACATATTCAGATTATCTTGAACACAATGTAATACAATAAGTCTTAAGATAAACCTATTATAAACTATTATTACTATTATAAACGCGAACGTTTGTGAGGATGGATGTTTATTACTCTTTCACGCAAAAACAACTGAACGGATTTTGATGAATATTTACAGTAACATTTCCCTATCAGTATTTTGAACTAAGACTAGACGAATATGACTAGCGAAAGGAGTCTCTTAATCCTATCAGTATTTTAAGACTAGACGAATATGACTAGCGAAGGGAGTCTCTTAAATCAAGTGTTGAGGTTACCTGAGCTTCACAGCGCGCCGCCTGCTCAGCAGCGAGCTGGTCGCGCAGCAGGAGTAGTTGTGCCACAGCCGCGCGCGTCTGCTGCGCTTGCTGGTCGAGCCGCTCGCGGAGCAGTTGCTGCTGATGTTGCGCACTCAGCGGCGTGCTGGCGTCGGCAGCTGCGTCCGCCAACTCCACTTTGCTGACGAGCTCCGGGAGATCAGGCAGATTGATGCTTGGAGTGGGAATAGTGCGCTGGAAAACAAATTTAACCTGGATAATGGAGAATGTTTGGACGCGCCTCTGACTACATTATGTGGTTTCTTCGAAGATCTTCTTACTGAGTATGTATCTGAGGCCTGTGGAGCGTGTATTCTTCTATACTAATAGTGCTAATAGTATATAATATATACTTATACTAAAAAAAATATATATAAGCTGAAGCGTTTTTGTTTCTGTTTTTTTCTTTTTTTGTATAAGACAACTACTAGTCGGATTTAAAAAAAATGTTTTGTATTTAGTAGAAATTTTTGCAATCCTCGAGGAAGGATGAAAGATATTAGCCTATAAAGCTCATCACGCTTCGACCTTTAGGAGCCGAGCAATAGAAGTAAAAGCGCGGGTTTGCAATGCGACGCGATGGGTCGGGGCCGAGGGCTGCCGTGGCACACCTATTCGAATATAAAGAATATTTTTTTTTTTTGTAAATGCATTACAACTACGCCACTTTAAAAGGTAACTATTAAAGTGGCGGAACTAGAAATAGAATTGTAGATCGGCGGCAGTATGCTGCGTGACTGCAGATTAATAGACGCGTGACTTGCAACTGAAAAGAGATTCCTTCAGGTTCACAGACTATTAAGTTCTTGAAACAAAGCAGCAGGTATAATCCTCGAGGGAAAAAAAAGGAAAACTTTCATGTTTTTTTTTAGTAGGCTCTATTTGAAATACCTACTATAGACTTGTTAGATAATCAAAAACCTAATAGGTATATAGGTAATACATAGGTTGGCATTTTTTTAAACGGAGGATAGGGTGATTTTTATTGCCTGGTAAATCTCGTTCCCAGAATCTGAGCACGATATTGGAAAAATGAGTTAATTATACCCTGTTGTCCACATGAATATTACTATAATCCCATTATCAGCATGTGATCATGTAATCGTAGATCTGAATATATTTGAGGAAAGAAGGTTTGTTCTATTGTTATTAAGTTACTGTTTAATAATAGGACTGTAAGAAGACATATATACTATCTCATGTTCTAAGTTAGGAAACTATCGTTTGCTTGCCCAAACTTTTAATCACATCCACATTATTTTATTTTTCTTGTTACGTGTAGGCACATAACTTTCTTGGCATGTGAACATGTTTCTGAGACCTGAACTGGATCTGAACTTTATCAAATACTAGATACTGCCAGCGGCGGTGGCTTTGCATCGAGGAGCAGTAGGTATTAAAAAAACCGATACTCCTATACGAAATACAACACCTCGTTTCCCTTCTTAAATAGTGAAAACCCAAAAACTCTGAATCACGCCATTATTTATCTATTATGAGTAGCTAAAATTACAATTATCAAGTTATTACCTTTAAAAAAAACTATAATCAAATACATCCCCCGTTTCCCTCTCTTAAAAAAACTATGAAACATGTCATCATTTATTTATCCTCAGTAGCTGAAATTCAAATATTCATATTTCTAACTTTAAAGAACAAAGACTTTAATACAAACTTCCTCCCCCCATTTCCCTCCCTTAAAGTGGAAATTTCCAAAAATCTTTTCTTAGCAAATGCTTAACTTATAAAATAAACATATATACTAAATTTCAGCTCTCTAGACTTAGTAAGATTTTGGACAAACGTTTTTATGTGATCAAATATTGTACCTAACTGATATTCTTCTGTTTTGTTCCCTGAATACTTAAATCTTATAACATGAAAGATCAATTTGGATGAAATTTGGAACAGGTATAGTTTGTGACGCAGAATAACACTATGTATTAAATTAAGTACTTTTATGTCTACTATTTATCCGGGAACCACGCGGGCGAAGCTGTTTTATTCCATTTGTTCTTTGGGTAGGTACACTAAGTAAGCTACGCACCAACTGTTGTATTCCCTCAGAACCACTACAAAATGTGGCACCATTTCAAACTAAGCACGGCTCCGAAAGATCTTTGCATAATGACTTTTACGTGAATTCGAAACTCAGCGCGGCACTTCGTAATTTATTTGCAGGCTTTTGTCTTCGTTTTTCTCACACATCTCAAATTCACAATGCTACCGATCGAAACTTGTGTACTTACCTACAACAGAGAGGGTAGAATAGTGCGCATTTGTCCTACAAAGAGATATATTTTCAATACCACTACTGTGCACGATCTCTATGATTTTATAAACCTGTAGATTGCAACGTATTTGAATTGCTACGGAATTAAAGACAGCTTATCTCTGAAACTATCCGGCTGTAACTTCACGGAGTGTTTTAATGCAATTCGCTTCACAATAACAGCATCATCATATCGAAAGCCCGCGTAGAAACATATGTAGATGAGGTAGTAGCAGAATACCTAATTGTTACTGCAGAGGAAACACCTAGTTCGCATAGAAACTTTTTAATATGCTGTTGAAACAAAATGCCGATGATATTATTATGGTTAAGATTTATTGTGGAGATTCTCGGATTCGATCTGGGGGAGCTATTATCGTGAGTAGTTCTATTTTCAGTTTGGATGTAATAGTGTACCTAAAAGTCTATTTTTAAACTGTTTTGTTACTAGACATAAGTAAATCTATAAAAAACTAGCTGTTGCTAGAGGCTTCGAAAGTGTGGAGACGTGTTTAAAAAAAAAGATACTTCTATAAAAAAAAATCACACACATTTTCCCCCCTTTAAAATGTGAAAATTAAAAAGCCCTGAAACACATCATCATAAATATATTTATGCTCAGTAGCTGTAACTAAAATTGACATGTTTCTAACTTTAAAGAACAAAGACTTTCATACAAAATTCCTACCCCCGTTTCTCTCCCTAAAAGTAGAAATTACCAAAAATATTTACTTAAACCTCCCACTACTTAACATTTCCAAATTTCAGCTTTATAACCAAAACTTATAGCTTTATAAGTTTTGCCTGTGCGTTTATAGATCATTCAGTCAGTCAGGACAACAATTTTATATAATAATTTCGTGCGCCACGTTGTCTACTACTTACGTAAATTATCTTAATGTTGTATTTTTTACCCCAATTTGCCCAAAATATGTAAATATGTGTTTGGACGTTCCTCTGACTAAACCCTACTTGAAATCCTCACGGAACTACTGAATACTGATCTGAGGATGTCGATCATGGTAATTGCGTACAGAGTTGTTTTTTATCAGCGATAGACGTACGTATACGTACGATTACGATATATCTGGGTATATTTTAATATCGGTAAGGTACCGGTCAAACTGACGCGGTGGCGACGGCGGTGGCGGTGCCGATCAAAGGGAAATGGTTGTCAACTAGTTGTCAAAGTTCACTTAAATGTCGTCACTGCCACCGCCCCACCATAATTTTAAGCAAGTACTAATAGGCCTCATTATCTTGCACAGTTAACCTACATACCTGTCTTTTTAGTTACCTACCTAGTATCTATACTTCCGAATTTATAGATACTAATATTATAAAGAGATTATGTTTGTAAGTTTGGATGTAGGTAGGAGGTAATCTAAGAAACTACTCATCCGATCAAAAAATATCTCATCCTTATATATCCTCATATTGACCTTTAAATGTACATTCAGAATGGCAATAGATTGCATATAATTCCGTTATAATAAAAGTGTTTTTTCTGGAAACTTTTTGCAAAGTAATTCGACGAAAAAACGATCGAGCGTTTATACGAACACTGTCTTAACGGTAAGAGCTACTATTTATCGGTTATTTTTTATCCGGATATCACGAGGGCGAAGCCGTGGGCAGCAGCTAGTTAATTATATTATAAATTACTTGTAGAAAAAACAACATTTATACTCAAACATACAAACTTTGATGCGTTTTGACAATATTGTATAATGAACTTCAAAGTTTAATTTTGAACTATCATGGATAAACCATACGAATACAATAATTACAAACAAAAACAAACAAACATGCTTTCGACTGTATTTCTTATGGACATCCTCAGATAAATATTCAGTGAGTAGATCTTTGAGGGTACCAAATAGGGAGTAGTCAGAGACACGTCCAAACATTTGGCACATTCCCGCGTTTTGCAAGTAGTTAGCATTCTACGTGACAAGTTGACACATGCCTTTGAATTTTTGGTTCTAGGGTATGTGAGGAAACCACACGAGTTTCCTTTTACCGTTTTGAGCACGTACAATTTTTTTTTTTAAATCTATTGGTGCACGACTCGTTTGCCTCCGGATTGGAAGTCGTGTAACTCCCTCCGGGCTAACAGGGCTCGATAAAATGTGGTATGATAATCCAAATAATCATAGATATCCCGTTACGTGATGAAAACATATATAACATGTACCGAAGAACAAATAGATAGATAGATAGATAGATAACTCTTTATTGTACACCACATAATATGTGGCTTACAAATAAATTCAAACAGCGATTAGCAAATCTCTAATCGCGGGAGTAGCTATAATCTCACAACAATATCGACTCGGTTATCATTGAAATTACGTCAGCAGTCATTCATTGGCCCATAAATTTCTAAGTGTTTGATATCTTGAAGATATTTCGAACCAGAAGAGCAATAACCTACGGAATCTTAGTCACGACAATCACCAAATAATGAAGGCAATACCTAGTAGAGACAGTTCAAAAGAATACAATATACATTTCACAAGGAGAAAGGTTTGCCCAAGGGACAATTAGATAGGTAAGAGAAACCGTAACCAGAGGTCAAAAACACTTTTGTGTTTACAAAGTACAGACTCAATAAACACGGAGCGAGGGTTTCTCCTCTAGATTCAAATAATAAATCATTGCGTGAATCACACTGATAGGTGGTCGCGTAATGTCTGCTTCTATACAAACTATAAATAAATAATAAATAATGCTGGATAATTTAACACAGCATTATATATCTATGTATTTACAAAAAAATGCATATAAGTCGTAGGTATATCAGTCATGCAGTTCCCATAACACAAGCTCTGCTTACTTTGGGGCTATAAAAAAACCGGTCGTATGGGGTGTCATAGGTATTATGAAAGGGATTGGATTGCACATTTAAAAAAAAAAAAAAACCAGCCTTTATACGTTTTGAGTTACAAAACAAATTGTGTTAAAAAAGGTAACATACCTCTTTAAAGGTAATTATTATAGGTTAAAATGGTCTGAGCATCTACCAACTCAATTTGGGAATAAAATATGTAAATTTGTATATACCACAAATAGAACATCGAAATATCTCAGTTCTTACTTACCGTCCGCTTGCCTTCCTTCCGAGGCGGTGGTGGGAGCAGGTCCAGCTGTGATGGACGCTGCGGTTCCGCCTGGCCGTCTGTAGCTGCCTCCTCCACCTTCACTGCGGGCAAGGCAGGTTCGGTACCCCCACAATCAGATACCGCTTCTGAAAGACAATAATCTTTCTTCATCACATGTATAGTCTTTATAGTAGAGTCAATCTGACACGCTTATTATTCGCATCCGCGGGCGTTGAACAGTTGTGGTTAGTTCCTTAAAGGAATCACTAAGCTTAAGCTATGGGCGCTGAGTAACATTTGCTATAGGACAGCGCTATAACAAGAAAGCAAATAAATTGATAAACCATAAAAATATTTCCATAAACGTGGTTTTCGCCATGTTTACTGCTAGCTGCAAATTATGGATTTTGCTTAGGTCGCTGGTACGCTACGCGCTGTTTTAAAGACGAGTCAGTTTGCATATGGTTATTTTGTTAGTAGTGTACAAGAAAGTAAGTACTTGTATCTAACTAACCGAGTCGTTAAAATTACGTACTGTGGTTTAAGTCTCTATAAATAGGTTATTTGACGACCTCTGTGGCGCAGTGGGCGAAGGCCCGCCTGAGACGCAGAAGGTTGCGGATTCGATTCCCGTCGCAGGACTAATGTTTGCATCTGCAAATATTTGTGTCGGATCTGGGTATTTTCTATCTATAATAAGTATGTATTTACAAAAAAATATATATAAAGTAGTATATCAGTCATGTAGTTCCCATAACACAAGCTCTGCTTACTTTGGGGCTAGATGATGCTGTGTGAAAATGTCCAGCATTATTATTATTATTATTATGTTATAACACTATTCATGCTATTCACTATTATTGCACTATTACCGCTCAATAGCGGTGCAAACCTATATTAACACTAACAAATGGGAATGGGGAACGACTCACTTTGAAGGCTTAGCAATCACCAAAAAATCTCAAACTCAAAAATAGGAATTTGACTGGACGTAATTATAAGTAGGTACATATTAATCGCGTTTACGTTTTTAATATAATGTTATCTAATTGAGACAGTTTGAAAAATACTGGACGTACCACCTTTGCCTGGAAAAAGAGTGCCACTGTTTCGTTCACATAGCCACTTTACGACGCGAATTATATTTTAAGCAGACTTATTTCTAAAATCTACCTGTCATATTTTTTTCCCATTTCTGTCCAAGAACATTTTGAATGTTATTTAATTTACGGCCTCGCGCTTACATCGTCTCGTGTCTACGATTATAAGAACCGTCACATAATTTACCAATTTGCTATTTATAATTTAAATTTACGGTTGGAGCTACAAACCTTGGCAATGACTTCAGCTGTAATTTTTTTATGAGGAGTTTCAAATCTTTCGTGATTGAACGGAACCGAGCTTCCATAAAATCTTTGTTTGTGGAATCAACTTGGCATTGTACGGTGTATGTTTTAATTTTGAAAATTTAAAGAATTTGTAATTTCCGTCTTACTTGCTAGTTAGGTCAAACTGATGCCGTGGCGTTGGTTGGCGGTGGCGATTGATACATCCACACAAACATTGACAACCATTTCTCTTGATTGCCATCGCCAACTTTTAAGTTTGACCAGTTTCGTGTTTGTTAGCTTTTTTTATTACATACAGTCGTATATTGTCTCCAGCAGAAATATTAAAAATGATGATATTCCTTGATTTTTCAAAAGTAAGTGTAATTATTACCTTTACCAAAGTTAGTTGTACAATGGCATTGTATTATTTACGAAAAATTATGGTTTTGAAAATTTTACAAAGTCTATACATTTATTGGTGACATTTAAATTTACGGATAAATATAACCGATGTTAAAATCTGCAAAATTGTTTGCAATGGATCCTATCTCAAAACCGTGACGTTTCACATTACATCAGCAGGTTACGGATGACTTAAAACATGTTCGCATTAAAAATGACGTAGCACGAGGTGATGACATACCTACCCTAACCTTCCCTTAGTCGTCTTTGAAACCTCGTATCAACCGTAGGGTTGGCACATCGTGTAGGTACCATTTTTCAGCTTGAATGAAATACAAAAATGAGTTCTTGTCTGAGTTATTTCAGGATGGTCGCGCAATGGACGGAACGTCCATTCTTTACGCCTAAATTACAAGATTTCGTACCCAAAGGGTACTACCATCTTGACGACCTCTGTTGTGAAGGGAGCGTAAGCCCGCCTGAGACGCAGTAGGTTGCGGGTTGGATTCCCGCCGAACAAATGTTTGTACGATCTGTAAATATTTTTCTCAGGTCTGGGTTTTTTATGTATAGTATGTATGTATTTAAAAAAAGTATATATGTTATGTAGTTTATTAGTAATGTAGCTCCCGTAATACAAGCTCTGCTTAGTTTGGTGCTAGATGTTACTGTGTGAAACTGTCCAGCATTTTTTTTTATTGACTAAGCCTAAGCGCTGGCCCACGATTGCTTTTTCTGTTTTTTATTGCATGAATAAAATGTATTTTTATTTTACAACAGAAATAATTTAAAATATTGATGTTTCATTATATCTGAGTTTCAAGTTGAGCTCGAGATATAAGGTGCGAACAAGCTTTAGTACTGCCGTAGGGAATTTTAAGAGTACGTCAAAAACGCTTTATAATGTAAACTATATAAATTTACATTTATACATATGTTTAGCCAATGAACACAGAAAATAACGATATACCTATATAATACGAAGGTCCACACTCCTCTTCAAAACCCTCTTAAAAACTATAGGCTCATTTCACAGCTGAGCCACGACTGTTTTATTTCATCAATCGTCCATACCGTATTTTTGGCAACTTCCAGCCTCCCGAACAAGCCAGGTTTCTTTTAGTGCGTAGAACAAATCTAATCATTTCGGCAGGATATACAGAAGACCGCTTCGTTTCACATTTAGTACGATAAAGCCTTCAATTCAGTCGAGACCTGCCCTTAATCAAAATGAGAAACGGCCATTTTTACGAACTTAGCGATGTCCAAAGAAAAAGGGACAAATCTCGACCTATACATTCCCAGTTTCAACGTTTGGAAGTTTTAGACATCGCTTAGTCTAGTAAACTGAGTATCATCTCTCATTTCTATTGCTATTTTGTTAGTGTAATTACGGGCTGGGGAGTGCTATGGTCAATACAGCATTGCCAGAACGCTTAAGTTAAGTGTATCTGTACAACTATATCAATCACTTTCAATCTTCCAGAGCCAGATCACGTATCCTTTCCAACTACAAAAAAAGGTGAGACAGAGAGATGCTATTTCTCTGAAACTGCATTGGATGGCGTCTTCAAGTTTCTACAATGGTCTTCTAGTTTCCTGGCATCAACACCAATGGCGAAGACATCACACACCTTTGATTTGCGGATGATAGAGTCATCATGGCGGAGCCGCTGGAACGACTGGACATAATTCTCAGAGACCTCAATATCGACTCCTAAAAGGTCTTAAATGAATATTCTACTACTATTATACACGTGAAAGTTTGTGGTAATGGATAGATGTTTGTTACGCAAAAACAACTGAATGGATTTTGATAAAACTTTACAGTAATATAGTTTATACATCAGAATAACACATAGGCTACTATTTATTTGAGTTCTACGCGGGCGAAGCCGTAGGCAGAGGCGTGTCATACATAGGCTCAAGATTACGCAGCGGGCTATGGAAATAACGATACTTGATTTACCATATCATAAAGTTTAAATCTTACATAGCTCTGAGAACTAGCAATCTTATGGGCAATGGGCAGGTCAGGCCAAATAACTTGCAGAACCGACAGCCGCTGTCTGTGTGCTACAGGTTTTTAAATGGTGACCACGAAACGGAAGACGCAGTGTAAGGAGGGCCTCCTTACACTGCATCTTCCGTTTTGTGTCGGTGACATAGTTACAGTTGCGGGAAGTAAGTGGATAGAGAGTGCCTAAAATCGTTCGCAATGTCATTCTTTGGGGGAGACCAATCTCAACGGTGGACTTCTACAGACGGTTTATTATGATGATGATAAGGAAATACATGATTCCCGTCTTTTTTGGGTATTTGTGGCATGAGCCGGTATGTTAGTCATTTATCTTATGACTCGGCATCCCTGCCTGGACGGAATGTAGGGACAAGATGATGTTCTCTGAAATTCATGAGCTAAGCCCCGGCGAGAATACTTTGTGCTGAGAGTTATTGCATATTATTTTCATCAAAAGTGTTGACAGATATTTTGTAAAGACACCGGTATACCGGTATATGTATTGTATACTATAGGAACACGAAAGGGAAACGTTTTTCACATAAAAGGTAAAAAAACAACTTTGATCCTGCGACTTTTCGAACTTGAATTGTTTTAAATAAAGGAAATGGTAAAAATCTGCTGGTTTCGGTAAAAAGTTAAGGAATCAGCGGTATGAGGTAACTTACTTGTATTTAACCAGATGCCCATCATATTGTTCATTCAAAAGACTGGAATAAAAAAGTAAAAAGTAGCTAAATTATCGAAATTATTTTCCTAAAAAAATGTTTTTTGTTTCGTTCACTACAAGGAAAAATCGTTTACAAGGTACTACATAAATTATTTATCGCAAGAGCCCCTGTGGAGTTGAATTTGTTTATTTTAAACCCTATCGCAAATAGATAAACAGTTGTTTGAGAAACCGATAGCCTTGTCTTTTGTCCAAGTAGTCGAAATCTATCTATCCTAAAAAAACATAAAACATTTGAAGTAGGTACCTGTGCTTGGTACGATTACAGTAGGTAGTGCATCAATTCAACGAACTGAACAATCATTAATCCTTAATTAGAGGTTATTGTGAACTCATTCTGTGCGCAAAACACCCGGTGCATATGCACCGATATTCCAAAACACTCAGAGAGTTTCGATCAAAAGGGAATCGGGTTGTTCCGCAACAGCTTAGTTGCGCAGAGTTTTACATTCAGCCCCTTAAAACGTTAGTACCTAAACTATAGTTTTAAGTTCGAGACTATTACACAAAATTTGCCTAAGGATTTCAATCATGTGGAGTAAAGTCGTAAGCTAGTTTGTTTTTTGTTTTGTTTTCTTAAAGTTTCGAGTGGAAAGCTTAAGTCGAGAAGGCCCTTTTCATGTTTTAGAAGTTTAGCAACTTATCATAATGTGTTGTTGAATTAGCATTTATATACAGCATGGGACTCTGAAGGATTATTTAATTTCTTATTGGACTAACTCTGTTCAATACATAAGAAATAAACGTTTACGAAGTGTTTCTGTGGAGAATTGAATTGTGAAATGCTAACCTAACCATGCTCTCGTGGAATCTTTAATCGTCAATAGAAGGAGAAAATAGCCGAGCCGGCTTAAAAAATACCCCTCGAAAAGTATATTAATTAAACTTGAAAGGATCATGTGATAGCAAGCACAATATTTTTTTGTCTTATTAGGTAGATATCTACCTAGTAATTTATTTTCCTTACAACCTCTTAGGTGATATGATAAACTTCTGGCGATATGAAAGGTCTTGGACTGCCGTCGGCAATATATATAACGCTTAATAATTATTCAGTAATTGTTTTCTAATCTGTGACAGAACTAGGTAATACATATTTGGCACGGAGGTATCGGCACTATACAAGTTTATGAGTTTCCGCTCAATGATCTTCGACAGCATATGTGCCAGCGATAGCTTCATTTTAGCTCTAAGACTTTTAATTGCTGGACCTGGAAGCAAGATGTTAAAATGTTCTTTTTTATTCACCCTGCGAATCCATTATAAAAGATAATTTGTTAAAAAGCTTCCAATGCACAGATCTCCGATATCTATGAGCAGTAAGGTTCCGGCGAGCTTCGTTACTCGATTCACGTATAAAATATACGTTTTAAGATGAATGCCGATTTCCTTACATTTCAGACTTTTCATTCCGAAACTAACGTATCCTATTTACGCGTTCGTAGGGAAGTCAAAATAAAATCACGATGTAAATTTCGAATTTTTGCGATAAAAGTTCAGTAGTTAGGTTTTAAAGCCAGTAAAACACCAATCTACTCGACGAAGCTAAAAAATCAGGCAGCAAGCAAGGCTTGGTTATTTTTATGTTCTGTTTGTGTCACCATTTGCCCTATAGTTGGGGGACAATTTTTTAGTGATTGCACTAAAAAATTGCCATAAGTTAAAGTTAAGTTAATTTTGTATTTTCATGTGTGTGTACGTTCTTATGAGAAACTAAATAATCTTGAACCTGATATGGGATCGACTCAATTTGACAGGCTATGTTCAAAATTATAAACTTGAAAACACACTTCTCGAATTAAACAAAACTTTTCCATTTTAAAGTTTGGAAAGTTAGCGTTTCTCATTCTCCTAGTCATTTCGCTAGTAAAATTGTTATTTAATTAGGCTTTTTTGCGGTTTATTTATTGCGTTCACTTACATTATACTATTAGGTAGAAAATGGGTACCTACATTAAAGTAGGTCTCGGTCAGAGACGGCGTGTCTGTCAGGGGATCCTCTCGTTCATCAGTATGGTTTCATCAGGAATCGCACTAATATATATATATATTGACGGTGATCGGCATTAATTACTTGTATCTGGATCATTCGTCGGAGGCGTTAGTGCAGGACTTACAGACGGTGGAGGCGGTGCTCCGATACCCTAGTGAGTTCCACTATTATTGATCGCTCTAGTTGGTCAGGGCCAATACCAACTTCTGGATCCTAGCAGCAACAGATAAACCAAAAATATAGTCATTGTGCGCAACAAAACTAAATAATTATTATTTTTTGATTAATAAAATACCCAGCCAAAATGTATGCCGATTTGGACAACAAGATTAGTGGATATTCTTGAGTCCGGATGGAAATGGTTCGGTTTTGAGTTGCGTCTTGCGCCAACACAAGTCGTTAACATCGTCACCGCCAACAGTCGTAAAACCTACGTGTGAAACAGAATTGACTAAGTACAAACGTACGAGGTATAAACATAATGGACGCTTTTATAATCTACTGTTTCACCGCGGGGTATCCAGAAAAAAAGTGGCCTATGTGCCTTTGATATTCTAGGGCATGAACCGTTTCCAATTTTCATCCGAATTGGACCAGCCGTTACGAAGATTATACATGTAAATACGAGTATCTAAACAACATCCAAACTTTATAATATTAGTAGGAAGGACAGGCTAACCTAACCCTACGTCATGCCCCTTTTAGCTTATTAAGTCGCTATTTATATAGCACGATATAGTCTCAAACTATTTAGTTCGGAGGCAGGAATGCTTTTATATCCACTAAGGAAAAAGTTATGAGCTAGCATAATAGCTATTATGTAAAGATATTTTATAGTTCCAGATAATGTTTTATGAGGTTTTATAAGAATAAAACATGACTTATTTATCCAATTGTTAGTATTACTGACAAACACTTACATTAAATGTAACAACTTTTGTTCTAGTACTTTTTGAAATTATGTTTTTTTTATTGAACAAAATCACCTGTTTTGTTCAAACTGCGAAGCGGAAGTATTTTAAGAGGGTTAAAAAAATTCGAAGACTTTGTTAACTTTCATGGGCAGATGAAAGTCTTACTTATAAACTCTTTTGGGTGGTATGTGCTGGGACAGCCTGTATTTACCCGTGGCCTAAAAAGTTAGTATATATTTACTAACTTTTTAGGCCGTTTTCCATAAAAGGTTTTTTGTTTATTTGTCTGTTAACATTTATCTCCATAACGATTGAAATGCAGTTTTTGCAGTCGACTTGTACGATTTCAAGGATGATTATCCTTGAAATCGTTCAAGTCGATTGAGCTTCAGATAGGCAAACTGCATTTCAGACAGGTTAGATAGGTTTTATCGTACCTATCCCCTAGAAAGGTGTTATCGCCACATTCAAGTCACAAAGGGGCGCTGCAACAGTTAATAGAAAACACGTCAAGGTTTCTTAAATTTTTAATTAACTTGTATTGTCTCGCCTCAAATCGAACTATCCGTAAGAAGCTAGTAAGAGATATATCATGTATTTGTATTTCGTGAGAACCTGTAGATATTTTTATGTATCCCGTCTTCTCTCCAAGCAAACGTGCAACGTGTAATCTATACGAAAATAGTAGCGGACATAAAACAGATCGGGCGATTGAACAGTCCCCAAAATACGAGTATTTTGAAAAGTTATAAAGCTTTTATTGAAGTACTACAGCCGCCCAAGTAAACCTTATTCGGCAGGTAGGTGCTACAAGATTGATAACATACGTGTACCTGGCTTTATCTACCTGCTTTTGAGAGTCTCATTTCGTTTCGGTATTGGCATATTACATAGATATAGCTGTTTTGGTCGAATGGGTGTTACACTGACTTCCGATCGGAAGGTCGTGGTTTCAAAAACCCGGTCGTGACACCAATTGATTTTTCTATTCGAAATATATACTGCCTGCATTAACACGTGCTTATCGTGAATTCTGAGGTATCTGTTATCAATAAAAAAAGTTAATAGGTGGCTATGGGCTTGCAGGCTATCACGTGAATTTGATCATTCATATTGTACAACAGGAATGGTCACGTACCGTACATAACGTAATAATACAATATGAAATAGGTATTTTGTTCCCCGACCAGTATAAGTAGTAAAAAATACCGTGTCCATTTCAATGTATCGCACAACAATTATTATATTAATCCAATTATTATATACTCGCTTCCTACATTCTTACTGACTCTAACACAAAGGCCAATCTCAAAAATGCTGTATCCGAATAAAGAAAGCGTTAATTTCGATGACGTTATCACGCTATCATTAAAGTTACTGATAGTTAACTTTTTCCTGCCAAAACTTTCCCGCTTTGCGCTAGCCCTAAAACACATAAAGACATAAATTTAAAGCTGTACAAAATTGTAAGTAGAACGTTTACAGGAGGTTCGGTTACAAATTCGGGTGGGTTACAAAGTCCTCGTTGGTAAATTTTGGACTGTCTCATTTGAATCACCTTTTATTTTGCAAGATAACAGACATGCGTTTCAAATCTGAAGTGTGCGTCATCTGTGCTATCAACGTATACGAGTCCGCTTCTTGTTATTTTGTTGTTTTGAAAGTAGTCCCTAGCGCAACAAGTTTAAGATCTTTGGTTAGTCTGATCAAAGAATACCAATATTCGTTTGGTACTCCTCATCAGTAAATATAAAACTGTTACTATATACTAACAGTTGTGTGTTGATTCAGTATGTTACTGACTGAATCAACACACAGCCTAAGCTATAAGTCCTAGAAGTATGAAACTTGGAGGGAACTTTAATGATAGCGTGATATATTTATTTTATGATGTAGGGGTGCACAAAGAAAGGATTTTGGAAAATTCTACCACTAAGGGGGTGAAAAGATCTTTGTATGAAAAATCTTATTCCTTGAAGTTACAAACTTGACATAAAAGTTTTATATGGTGTGTTAAGTTTGTATAAGGAATGTTTAACGCTTAGTGCGATTTTCTGTAAACTTCTGTCAAAAAAAGCCCTTATGAGTGCAAGGCATGCAATGATTTTTGCAACAATTACCTACCCTACGCGAGTAAAACCGCGGGCATCGGCTGGTACGCTTATAATATTGCTTACAAATATGTGCATTTTCAATACAACTGATACAACTGATGGATGGAAAATTATTTACTGCACAAATAAAAATTACTGTATGTTACATCGTCATTCTATCACTTTAAAACTGGAAGTACCTACTCGTTCATAAGTTATGATTATAAAACCGAGATGTAACAACAGTAACAAAGCCCCTGGGGCATAGTGCGCAGTGAGTTAAAACCAGCGCGAATAAATGAGCCCCGAGAGACTTTAGAGGCATGCTCAATAATATACAGTCCTCAAAATTAGCCTCGAAAACTAGCTAAGCAAAGTTAGTATACTACATTAACAAAATAGCAATAAGGAACGACTGAATTTGATACGCTAACCCCGGTTCCAATAACAGTCGTAACAAGACTCGTTTTTTATTTAAAGAATAACCGGACTCGTCCTTCATATAGACCGGAATAACGAGAATAACCCGAGAAATGAGATGCCACCATCGATTTCAAATTATGACTGTTAATTTGAACTGAATAGTTAGTAATTTCCAAACGTCCTATAACTTGGAAAATTGACAATTGTCAACCTAAACTTTCCTATTTTCAAGTTTTAAAAGTTTTATAATTGCTGAGCCTGGCAAAATTAGTACCATAGTCTTGTTCCATTGGCATTTTACTAGTTTAACTACATGACAGGTTGTGCTAAGTATGTAGGATCGCTCCCAAAACAGTCCAGTGTGTCCACAAGCTATGAAAGTACCTTTAATTAAAACTATTAATCGAAATGGGGAATCGAGGAGTCGTGTTGTACATAATGGTTCACATTCGCTTTTACGTAAATAAGTATTTGAGTAGCGCGCGGCTGCTCTGTGAAAATGCTTTTACATGACACTCCGTAAACTGTATACTCCGGATTACAGTAATCTACAATTGTACAGCACAAAGAGATTTTCCCCGAACTGTCCTGTGCAGTACCTAAGCACTTATTTCTTGTCTATTGTATGTTTATCTGTGTATTCATATTTATTATAAAAACTGGGTGACCTGCTTTTGACGAGTGTCTTTGCAGCTTTAGTAGATCAGAACTTGAGATGGTTATATTTTACGAGATGAATGTTGACTAGTTACCCTATCGAGCGTATGTACCCCTCTTTATTCTGCTTTTAATCCAAGCGCTATTTATTTATATTTCTAAAAAGGATTTGGAGAAAGTTCAAAGTCATTGGCAAAATATACTTTTTTGACCACGAGGTAATTTATCTATGGATCCGAAGACAAAAGGCATAGTTTAGTGGATATTGTATTGTCAATTAAAACACGAATACAATACAGAAGTTCGAATACTTCGACGCCATAAAATTCACGATTCTAATAAATTTTAAATCTTAATTTACGACTGTATACTTTGAATAATAAAGAGCAAGATTTTATTCGCTGCGCTTAATGAAATAGTTTTCGCTTGTGGCCAGATATTATATCTAATTCTAATTTCGCAACGCACAAAAGGCTTAAATTAGTCAGATGGGTGAAGTATGAAGGCTTAGTAATCATCACTCAAAGTCTGTCAAAAAACGTACAAATTACCTTATTGACTGAAATCCATGCAAAATTAACACATAGTAAAATATGTTTTACTACCATTTGCATTCCATTGCATAGATAGATAGATAGAAAATACTTTATTGCACACCAAATATTTCAGCTTAAATAAATAGTACAAACTTTAACATTGTAAAATGTGTGAGGAAGGGGATATTGGAAACGTGATCTATTATCAGTTGCAGGTGTTATGGAAATTGTCAATGTATCCACGTACTAAGCCTGCCGTTACAGAGTAGTAGCCAATTATGGATGAAAGCTCTATGTATTCACACGGGATCAATACCGTATGTACCCGAAGAAATTGTGTCCGGAAAATACGAGGGACGTTTTTAGGCATTGCTCTACTTTGAAGCCTAAGCGTACATGAGCTGCACAGATAAGATGCTAAGTTATAAAATTGCATAAAACTCTTGGAATAGAATCTATGTATCTTGATCACCGGTCCATCAGAGAGCTTTTGTACTCTGCTAGTCTGGTTCAGTTTTAATTACTCAAAATTCGATGGACAAAAATGTAAACGGTTTCTGTTCAAACCTTTAGAAGCTGCGATATCGCTGCAGCTCGGTGCCGGTTCTTCAACAGCGGATGAGGTGGATGGTACCGGCTCTCCCGCAGTGTTCACTTGCATTTGGTGGCATACTTCGAAAGCCTGACCCACAGTGCGCACTATACGCATGGCTTGACTCTGGAAAAAAAAACTTAATTAGGTCCTTGCATATCGCGGATATGTAGTTAATTTTTGGTGTGAGTTTGTTTGTTTGTCTGTTACAACTTGTATCCAAAACTGCCTAGTATGCATATATTTTTTATAGTTTTGTATGTCTTCAAGAGTGATTATTCGATAGGTTTTATAGCTACCAGTCAGGGTGCGCTGCAAAATACAATATATGATGCAATATGAAATGGTGTAACCAATGATTGCCATGCAGTTTCTTGTATCGAGTTGTTTTAAAATGTTCTTAGATTAATTTAACCCCACAGGTCACTAAAAGGCGATGTAATATGTGATCCATACACGACGGAATACACGACATGAATTTATACATTTTGATAAAAATACGTGTATATAGATATAACAACGTTTATGTTACTGTTTAATTCTATTGTACATTTTTCTAGATGATTTTAACGCAGTTGATGTCATTACAATCGAGTTCTGATGTCAATGCCATAAATTGGTGATAGCAAGTAACTGAACCGTTTGATAAGTAGCTATATATCTACTTCGTCACCGTCCGAGCAGTTGATGTCATTACAATCGAGTTCTGATGTCAATGCCATAAATTGGTGATAGCATGTAACTGAACCGTTTGATAAGTAGCTATATATCTACTTCGTCACCGTCCGAGCAGTTGATGTCATTACAATCGAGTTCTGATGTCAATGCCATAAATTGGTGATAGCATGTAACTGAACCGTTTGATAAGTAGCTATATATCTACTTTGTCACCGTCCGAGCAGTTGATGTCATTACAATCGAGTTCTGATGTCAATGCCATAAATTGGTGATAGCATGTAACTGAACCGTTTGATAAGTAGCTATATATCTACTTTGTCACCGTCCGAGCAGTTGATGTCATTACAATCGAGTTCTGATGTCAATGCCATAAATTGGTGATAGCATGTAACTGAACCGTTTGATAAGTAGCTATATATCTACTTCGTCACCGTCCGAGCAGTTGATGTCATTACAATCGAGTTCTGATGTCAATGCCATAAATTGGTGATAGCATGTAACTGAACCGTTTGATAAGTAGCTATATATCTACTTTGTCACCGTCCGAGCAGTTGATGTCATTTCAATCAAGTTCTGATGCCAATGCCATAAATTGGTGATAGCATGTAACTGAACCGTTTGATAAGTAGCTATATATCTACTTTGTCACCGTCCGAGCAGTTGATGTCATTCCAATCGAGTTCTGATGTCAATGCCATAAATTGGTGATAGCATGTAACTGAACCGTTTGATAAGTAGCTATATATCTACTTTGTCACCGTCCGAGCAGTTGATGTCATTTCAATCAAGTTCTGATGCCAATGCCATAAATTGGTGATAGCATGTAACTGAACCGTTTCATAAGTAGCTATATATCTACTTTGTCACCGTCCGAGCAGTTGATGTCATTCCAATCGAGTTCTGATGTCAATGCCATAAATTGGTGATAGCATGTAACTGAACCGTTTCATAAGTAGCTATATATCTACTTTGTCACCGTCCGAGCAGTTGATTTCATTCCAATCGAGTTCTGATGTCAATGCCATAAATTGGTGATAGCATGTAACTGAACCGTTTGATAAGTAGCTATATATCTACTTTGTCACCGTCCGAGCAGTTGATGTCATTCCAATCGAGTTCTGATGTCAATGCCATAAATTGGTGATAGCATGTAACTGAACCGTTTGATAAGTAGCTATATATCTACTTTGTCACCGTCCGAGCAGTTGATGTCATTTCAATCAAGTTCTGATGCCAATGCCATAAATTGGTGATAGCATGTAACTGAACCGTTTCATAAGTAGCTATATATCTACTTTGTCACCGTCCGAGCAGTTGATGTCATTCCAATCGAGTTCTGATGTCAATGCCATAAATTGGTGATAGCATGTAACTGAACCGTTTGATAAGTAGCTATATATCTACTTTGTCACCGTCCGAGCAGTTGATGTCATTTCAATCAAGTTCTGATGCCAATGCCATAAATTGGTGATAGCATGTAACTGAACCGTTTCATAAGTAGCTATATATCTACTTTGTCACCGTCCGAGCAGTTGATGTCATTCCAATCGAGTTCTGATGTCAATGCCATAAATTGGTGATAGCATGTAACTGAACCGTTTGATAAGTAGCTTTATATCTACTTTGTCACCGTCCGAGCAGTTGATGTCATTTCAATCGAGTTCTGATGCCAATGCCATAAATTGGTGATAGCATGTAACTGAACCGTTTCATAAGTAGCTATATATCTACTTTGTCACCGTCCGAGCAGTTGATGTCATTCCAATCGAGTTCTGATGTCAATGCCATAAATTGGTGATAGCATGTAACTGAACCGTTTGATAAGTAGCTATATATCTACTTTGTCACCGTCCGAGCAGTTGATGTCATTCCAATCGAGTTCTGATGTCAATGCCATAAATTGGTGATAGCATGTAACTGAACCGTTTGATAAGTAGCTATATATCTACTTTGTCACCGTCCGAGCAGTTGATGTCATTTCAATCAAGTTCTGATGCCAATGCCATAAATTGGTGATAGCATGTAACTGAACCGTTTGATAAGTAGCTATATATCTACTTTGTCACCGTCCGAGCAGTTGATGTCATTTCAATCAAGTTCTGATGCCAATGCCATAAATTGGTGATAGCATGTAACTGAACCGTTTCATAAGTAGCTATATATCTACTTTGTCACCGTCCGAGCAGTTGATGTCATTCCAATCGAGTTCTGATGTCAATGCCATAAATTGGTGATAGCATGTAACTGAACCGTTTGATAAGTAGCTATATATCTACTTTGTCACCGTCCGAGCAGTTGATGTCATTTCAATCAAGTTCTGATGCCAATGCCATAAATTGGTGATAGCATGTAACTGAACCGTTTCATAAGTAGCTATATATCTACTTTGTCACCGTCCGAGCAGTTGATGTCATTCCAATCGAGTTCTGATGTCAATGCCATAAATTGGTGATAGCATGTAACTGAACCGTTTGATAAGTAGCTATATATCTACTTTGTCACCGTCCGAGCAGTTGATGTCATTTCAATCAAGTTCTGATGCCAATGCCATAAATTGGTGATAGCATGTAACTGAACCGTTTCATAAGTAGCTATATATCTACTTTGTCACCGTCCGAGCAGTTGATGTCATTCCAATCGAGTTCTGATGTCAATGCCATAAATTGGTGATAGCATGTAACTGAACCGTTTGATAAGTAGCTATATATCTACTTTGTCACCGTCCGAGCAGTTGATGTCATTTCAATCAAGTTCTGATGCCAATGCCATAAATTGGTGATAGCATGTAACTGAACCGTTTCATAAGTAGCTATATATCTACTTTGTCACCGTCCTAGCAGTTGATGTCATTCCAATCGAGTTCTGATGTCAATGCCATAAATTGGTGATAGCATGTAACTGAACCGTTTGATAAGTAGCTATATATCTACTTTGTCACCGTCCGAGCAGTTGATGTCATTTCAATCAAGTTCTGATGTCAATGCCATAAATTGGTGATAGCATGTAACTGAACCGTTTGCTAAGTAGCTATATATCTACTTTGTCACCGTCCGAGCAGTTGATGTCATTTCAATCAAGTTCTGATGTCAATGCCATAAATTGGTGATAGCAAGTAACTGAACCGTTTCATAAGTAGCTATGTATGTACTTCGTCACCATCCGAGCAGTTCTAACGTAGTTATATAATATAAGTCAAGTGTATAATCCAATTGAACCCGCGCTTCAGTCTGGTATACTAAATTGTACACAAGTATAACCTACTTAATATATGTATTTGTTATAAGATTGGTACATATCAATTTTAAATAGTTTTAATTAAGTGTCAATATTGTAAATAAGAGAAAATGTATCTCAACAACCAAATCCATAAAATTTTATAATTACTTTTGAGATAATCTCTTTTGAGTCTTGTGCTTTGTAACGTTTGTTTGCCGAGCATAGCCAATGTAATACGTTACAGCTGCAAATATGATGCTGGATCAATTAGTGCACTGGATTGGTTTGTAATTTAGTAAAGAGAGCCTTTGAACTGTGAAAAGCTTGACTCTGTTTAAAGCGGCGGTCAATGGAAATAAGGGTTAGTTACAACGCGTTTATAACATATTATATTTCAGAAAGAGGGTTGACGCGAGCGTGGGACATGACATATGTTTAATTAAAGTAGCTCTCATTCGAGCTGGAACGGACGAAAGGAGATTATTTGAACTCGTACCTACAAACGTTTTAAATCAAGAGTTTTTTAACGTTGATTGTGTTTTGTTTGCGCTGCTTATTTATTTTACTCGTTAAGTTAGGTAGGTGGTATATGTGGGATAAGTAGCGATTAAAATAGTAGCTTTATTTTAATTACTTTCATTTCACTATTTTGCACACAATATTATCTGTGTATACTAATTACCAAACGGACGATGGTCCCTGTTTGCAATAATTCATAGAATGTTTAATAACATTGTCGAGTCTAACAGATACCTTTGTCAAGTATAAAAAAATATAAAAGAAGGAAATTAAACTAATAAATCATCCAATAAATAGAACACTGGCAAACGTGGAGTGGATCATCGAGTTAATTGGTGGGTTGGAATACCGCCAGAGATCGAAAAGATATAAATGCTACGCGTGCATTTCAAGAAAAAGATACGTCACACCCATCCAGACAAACATGCCGGTTTTTCTGTGACACTGTAATTATGATAAACTTGTGGAAATACTAAAACACAATTATTTTCTCAAACATGCGCGGAAATATTGTAGTCATTACTCTCGAAAAAGGAACACGCGAAGTATCGTATTTACGTACACAATTTTGTAATTAGAACACAAAACGCGCCGGCAAAATTGATTGGAAATCCATTGCCGGCGTTGCCGGCAATAATGACTACGACAAAACTTTTTCCTTGTCTGTTTCATTCGAATTTGGATCTCTTTGAGCTTAGTACAAATAGGTTACGTTTAAGTGGCTGCACTATGTAGATAAATAAAAAAATTGGCTAATGAAAAAGGTCGTCTCGATTCTGTTATTTTGTTGTAAATACATAAATAAAAATTAGTTCCGAAGGTTTCACAAGTGAAATGGATATTGACTGCACTACACCAGATCTAAGGTCGAAATCCAAATTAGCGATGGAAAACCAGCTTCCAGCGAAGGTAAAAGAAAAATACGTAAAAATAAGAAACCATTTTTATTTCATTGCATTTTTTGAGAAAAGCACTATATATGCCTCGCTGGAAATGACAATGGCCAGTCTCCTATCATTAGGCCTCGTCTGCGGCTATTGTCTGGTGAAAACTAATTCATAATCACAATCACTCACTAACTTTAGCAACGTGCTAAAAGTTGATTGCCTCTATTCTTTGTTTGAAAATTACAGGAATAGAGTTAGCGGCCTGCTAAGTTAAAGCCCCCGTTTTTGCGGGCACCCGAAACAGTTCCTTAATAATTACTACGGCATTGAATATAACCTATACCGCTGAGAAGAAAAGTAAAATTGCTCTATATGGTAGCATTCTATAGAGAACACGGTTAAGTGTGTGTCCGTCCATTTGCAAAGGGGACCTTCCATCGATGATCTATCTGATTTATTTTCCCGGAGTCCTAGGACCGATAGAGCTTAGACAAGTTATTTCGTAGTGTGACACTTTAACTTAGTGTATATAGGTAATAGTAACCGCTTAAACCAAAACCTAGAACATAGTTAAATGATAACCTAACTTCTCATAAAAATGTAAGTAAGAAAATCGGGAGAAAATATCAGATAGGTAAGACATTAAAGATACACTTTTCAGTAAAAAATATCTCTTCGACTCATCAATCTCCCTTTGACAGGTTGACAAAACTTGAACCTGTTCAGGAGCGATCATTCTTCGCAAAATATCCCGTTTTTACATAACTACCTAGTGGCCAAGTTTGACACTGATAGATGATCGAAGTAGATATATTTAGTATAAGAACAGACTATTAATATTACTAAATAAACAAAGCACTCTGATTAATTGGCTATTTTGCTTCGTATTACTAATGAAAATAAAAAGTAAGTTGTACAATATTTAACCTTGTCTACTGTTGTGGACATTATTTGCCCATTTTATGTCGTTACTACACTCAGTAATCGGTTAAAAACAACCATCACAATTCATGATAAAGAAAAAACGCAAAACACAAAGTGAAAAACGATTTAAAAAAACAGTTTAAATAGAACCTAATATTTCGAATACTTTGTAAGCCAACATTTGTATATCGCTAGTAAATAGTAAAATTAAATAATAGATTGAAAAATTGGTCAAGGAAAGACAATGCTCTTTTTGCTGATCACAATTTTGTGAGTTACCTATAGCGTGTACTGTACACGTCAGAGTCTATTTTTGTTGGCATCGTCACTATCCAGAGTGAGGTCAAAGAAATGCGGTTGGTTTTAGATAAAAGCTTTTGTAGGTGATTGCTGGAATATTTTATGGTAAACAAAAACGCAGACGAAATCATTATGTCGAGCTATCACCTTATTTTACGCGCTGCTAGATTTTATCTTTGGGATTGAAATATAATCATTTGGTTTAGAACTAATAAGAACAAAAATATATATTTTTTTGAAAATATATATATTTTTGTACATGTTGTATATGTTGAATACATTTAGATTTTCTATCCATGAATAAATGAGAATTAGTTAACAAACTTGCAAAAAAACAAACTACTTCTTTTTAATAAAATAAAACTGCAAAAATAAAAATATTTAACATGATTATCTGAAAATAACATTCACCCGCTAAGATTTCCATAATCACGGCGAATGCAAGTGATCCGAAAAATATGGACCAAGAAATTCATAAATCATGTTATACTCTTAACCGGTTGTAAGTAAAAATTACATGTTTATTCACCAACCTCATTTTATGCGACATAGCCAATTACTAAATATAAACTTGGAGAAAACCCCGTTTGTAGGGAACACCGTTACTGAATATCGCCACCTGTTACAACAATATTATGAGTATTTCGTAGACAATCCAAGTTCGGAGTTCGGAAATAAAGTAATTGTTAATGGAATGGATTGATGTGGCTCAATCTCACACAGTGCATACCTCTGCCGATCTAGACCTGCTAGTAGTTTTATACTTATTCGATTTTAAGTATAATTTAGCGAAACTAGTACATAGGCACCTACTTATTGCGCTTGTTTGCAAGCCAGGTGAACTGAGTGCCTCAAATGTCTTGAAACATGGCCCATGTACGAACGGATGGCTCTTTACAATAAATTCTATATATTTTGAGAAACAAACGCTGTTTTTTTCTTTGTGGGATTTTACCTTCGCGCTGGTTTGTAAAAAGAAAATAAATTCATGCACACTAATAAAATGTTTCAAACAAATACCTACGCAATCTTGCTGAATACAACCTTGCTGAATCGTTCGAGGTATTTAGATGGAATTAAGAATTTACAGTGTGCTTAGTTTAACTTAATCTTCTCTGTCTGTTACAAAAAATACATGTTTTTTTTTTCATTCATAAGAGAAAAGGTTTTCGTAGTGATACTATTTATTTTTGTTACCAACTACATAGTATGTCAGGCCAAAAATGGCTGTCACTACTCTTTTCAATTTCAATTCAATTTTCGAGTGACAGCGGAAAGTTGCTGAAGCAAAATAATGAGTCAAAACAAAGTAATCAAAAAAAAATATCGAGGTATAATATGATATAACTTAGGTATCGATCGTTATAATCTACCTCATAGCCTCATACATTTTCATTAGCGGAAAACAAATCAAAATCAAACAATACCGTTTTAATTTAGGCCTTTTCATCAAAACTGTTTTGTTTTAATTTGGCTTGCGTACACTCCATTAGCAGTCGATTGTTGATTTAAGACGTAAACTCTAGTGAATTAATGATGACTATGTTTTGGTAATTACTCTAGTGCGTAATTCACACGTAGTTGGCGGCGCGGTGGCAGTTCCAAAATACCTTGCGCAAACATAGCCAGTTTGCGAAAGTTTTCTAAATAATAAATGAGTTTGACGACGGAAGTATCGCCCTTGGCGCAACCCGCCAATAATGTCACTGGAGAGCTTCATAAAAAATAATCATTTCCGCATACGTAGTTCCATGGATGGGGCCGAGGTAAATCAAAATAAACATGAAACCATTCCGCTAGATATACCACCGGCGGCGCACGGTCAATGCTCATATATCACCTTTACCACACCGCTGAGATTTCTTGGCTTTCATGTATACGAGTTGGAACCACTTCTGGTTGACGTAATACTACAACTTTATAACGTCTTTACGTAACAGCAATCCTGATTTTACTCCAAACTCAGCAAAGCCATTATTAATTTCATGAAGTCATCAGGCGGCTAACAATAATCGCCTTGACAAGCATTTATAGCTTTGTATTAAAATTAATGGTGCAGCGAGGTTACAGTCAAATTAAATACACAAAATTGTTACACTGAAATAGATGTAAATATATGCGAGATAACATATCATTTGCAAACTCACGGCAAACTTACGGCGCGAACAGTTATCTACACCACATTGTCTAAACACAAATGTACCTATGGGTGGGCATAATAATATGCTGACTTCTCTTAGTTTGGTCATGAATTAACAGTTTTTTTATTTCACAACTGTAATACAAACAAAAATACTCACCTCTAAGTCTGATTGTAGGACTTCTAAACTCGACCTGAATGCTTCATTTCTTAAAGATGTCCTATTCGGTTTTCTAGATAAGCTATTTATTCCCATATGTTTATTTGAGCGTCCTTGTGTAGCATCCATACCGCGATCGGACGAAATAATTATTTCAGGCTCTCTAAATGACAGTTTCTTTCGTGGTTTTTCACTAGAATCTTGCATCTGAACATCTTGATTACTCATTCTTTCGGCAACAGGAATATATAGACGGGACTGTAAGCAAACATCTTCCGTAGATTCGGCATGTCTTTGAGACGGTGACGTATCTCTTGAAAAACTTCCACACCGAAAGTTTTGTAAATCATTATCATAGTGTTTGGTTCCACCGACGGACATTGGCCTGTGTCTTGTTGAACCGCCGTACTTATGTGCCGTACTTTCTTCTAATCGACTTCTGTGTTTCTTGCGAATTTCATTGAATTCCGGTTCGGAACGACTACTCTTTAACCTCTCTTGAGTTTTTTTCTCTAGCTTTGATGATTTCCCTTTTTCGTGGTGATCATGTTTGTGTCTGAGCGCTCCACCTAGCGATACGAGGGTACTTCGCGCTTTTAGTAGCACCTCGCTCGGTAAGCTTTTCAGAGAGTGGTGCTCGTTCCGTCTTTGCTTGCTGTGATCCCTCGACATATTGTTTTTTTTCTCGAGAACATGAAGCACAATGTGCAGAGCGGCGAACGTACGCGCGCTTGCGGTGCGTTTCACAAACAACTGAAGTGGCGGCATGTGTGCGCGTGCGTCGCGCGTTACCCCGACTACCGCAAATAAACATTCGCATGTTCAAGAAGCGTTACTTCTTTGTGTAGACTGATCAAGACAACATTGCAAGTGATAACAGTTCACGTCAATATTTTGAAGCAGTTGATGAGTTGTGAATGGCATATTTATAGAAGCCGTTGTGATGTTTTTGAAATAAATACCTACCTACTTATACATTTATTTGTGGATTAGATCTGGTGTTAAAAACGTAAGGATCTAGTTAAATACAGCAACATAGAGCATACTCTCTCTTTATGACTATATCCAATCGGCTAGTAGGGATCTACTACCTGATTTGATTGGATTTATAGCTTTGCGTATGTATATATGACGACTCGAAAGGAAATAAGTACTTAATAGACTAGCTAATTCTACCGTGAGCAGTTAGGTATATTAACATGTTTAAGATTACCAAAGTTGTTCAACAATGACATGGAGTTCATAAACGGTTTAATTAAAGGACAAACCCCTTTTGAAAGGAATGGATAATAAAATGAGTTTCAATATAATTAATTACAAAAGTTTCATAATTATCTCCTGTTTATTTAACGTGAATGATCATTCCTTTTACGGCAAAGAAAACACCATCTAAATTGGACCATCACTTTCGGTGATTTCGGCTAAAAGCTACGCTTGGGGAGGACAAAAAACTCCCCGTCAAACTTCGTCAAGAAAAAGAAAAGTAAACAGTTTTGTATCTACTTACGTACCTCTTATTGCTTATGTTTTTGAAAATATATGTTAATTAAATACGCGTGCTGGTTTTTTGGAAGGAACTGCTAAATATGAATTTATATAGGCTTGTTAACTTATTGTAGAAAGGATACTAACTCGTACTTAGAGCTCTAGATGGATAATCACGTATTACTTATTTATGTTTACGTTACTTAGACGGTCTCTGGCGCGGCGGGGAGATGGCGGATGGCGACCCAAGAGCTGCTGGTACGATTCCCGCTTCGGGACAAATGTTTGCATGTTCTGCAGATATATTTTCCGAGTCTGGGGTGTTGTCGTACCACGGTACTCGTTGTTCTTGATACCTACGATACCGAATCCTAGTGTGGGGTCAGTACTATGTACAGGGTGTACCGAGGCAGATTTACGATTTGTAAATAAAACAAATAGATGTTAGATGGAAAAAATAATTATGTATTGTGTACCAAATCAAACTTTACACATGCGGGTTTCACTTTTTAAAGATTATGACGTCTTAATGTTTTCCGTCGCGGCGTATACATTCACGGAATCTCTCGACATTATTCTTGCACGATATTTTCATTTAAATCCGATATGTTTGTTGGGTTGCTATCAAAAACTTTTGCCTTAAGGTGCCACAGAAAAAAGTCCATGGGGCTCAGATCCAGCGATCTGGGTGGCCATACGATGTCACTATATCGACTAATCAGTTCTCTGGGGAACGTTCACGGAGGAGGCTCATGGTGGCTCTCACCGTGTGAGGTGTGGCTCCATCTTTTTGGAACCACGTGTGCGAACTGTACGATTGGTGCTATCGATGTCCCGGCAAAAAAAAAACGTTAATCATGCGGCGGTAAGCATCACCATCAACAGTTACAGTTGCTCCACGGGAATTTTCAAAGAAAAACGACCCAATTTTTCCTTTCGTGGAAAAAACGGTCCATACGGTGACTTTTGGGCTGTGCTTGTTGGTGTTTTAATCGCGGGTTTTGTCCTCTTGGTTACCGGCAGTTTTGTTTGTTGACAAACCCATTTAAGTGGAAATGTGCTTCGTCACTGAACCGAATTGTGTTTACAGTTTGAAATCGGCTTAGCATGTTTTCTCAGAACTCCTTACGCGCTATGAAGTCATCTGGCTTAAGAGACTGCACCAATTGAACCTTAAATAAGTGAAGTTTGATATCCTTGCTTAAAATTCGCTGCAACGTCGTTTTCGGCAGCGCCAAAGACGATGCTCTTGCGCACGGACTGGCGCGGATTTTGCAGTACGCTGCTTTCAACACGTTGAATGTTTTCTTCGGTTCTTGACGTTCGACTAGGGCCTGGCCGTGGGTTGTTGATGGTTGAACCTGTTGCCCGGAACTTTTGCACCTACGTTCTAATTAAATTTAGCCTGGGTCCGTCACTTAAACGTCGAATATCAAAACTTATACAAAATCGTCGACGGGCAATTGTGCACGAATCGTTGCTTTTAAAGTACGCTTCTACTGCGAACGCGCATTGCCCACTGGTCCACTGCGACATCGTGACTAAACAATCCGCACGAATGCCGCGCCGTATGCCGCCTGTACCAGCTCCCTGGTGCAACGGTTTTAAAACTATTTAAATTTGATGTTGTAAATCTACTACGGTCCACCCGTATGTGGCTGTTGGATGAATGTTCATGTATTTATTTAGCGATACGATAGCATAATATAACGCAGGTAGAGTGGCTCCGGTCACAGATATTATAATACTATACTAGGTCCGGCATCCATGTTTTTTATTATTGCATAACCTAATAATAAGGTTTCTATAATAGGTTCTTTGGCAGATATTCTCTGAGCTAAGTCGCTGGCTTTGATTCTCTGTCGAATAACCTCGTTTTATGGCTGATATTTGACAAAGCTTAATTAGTAAATGTACACGTGGGTTTACAATAAAATTCCTCGCCTAACTGTATAGTATAATGTTGCTATAGTCGTAATCCAGGCCATAATAAAATACTCGTCGATCAATTGGTGTAATTAAAATGGTACCGCAAACGATTCAACGCAAACAACTCGGCTACTTCTTGAATATTTATGGCGTTCGGGTACGAGTGATCGGCGACTGTAATTGATTATAAAAGTCGAGTTGCCTGCGGACGGGGTGATTTATGTTCACTGTAAACAAGAGGTGTGTTTGAGAAACGAGGAAAGCTACTTTGAGACGCTCCCTCTAGTTCACGGTGTGCATACACAGTATGTATCAAGCCCACATGAATCAGGCAACAAACACTACCAGAATATTTTGATGATTCTTAATTAAGCTATGTTGTGATGCCAATCGAACAAGACCTCCCCAAAAGCCTCGTTCAAAAGAATTTATTTTTGTTTGAGCACATGTAGTGGGTGTTACTCTATAGTAGGTAGGTACCTACCAAATGTAATTATAACAAAACTAAATTATGTTCAATTTGGTCAGTAAAACTGCCAGTCAAACTGCGCTTTTTCCTCCGACTTGATATTTATTCTACATTCTATACAAATATTAAGATATTGAACTAAAAATTATTTTTATCAAAATAAAATATAGCCTATGTTAAGGAATTTCACTTCTTTATATTATTAGTACCTATCACATGGAGATTAGTTCCTACAAACAAACAAATTTTACCTTTTATATTATTACCTAATCACATGTATGCCAATTACTTGCAAAACAAGGCATATGCCAAGGTAGGATGGTAGTAAGGGCTTGGTATTCTCATCGTCAAAGATATACGTAATGAGTGCGTTAATCGTGGGGCATGCGGTCATTAGCGTGTTTGTATTACAATATTATTGTACGTACATTTACTAAGCTTAGCTTAGCTAATTTCTGACATAACCTACCTACCTAACAGAAAAGTATAACTGATTTTTTGCTTCAAGTTTCACAACGAAGTCAAGAAGTCTTAAAAACTCTCCAAACTTTTAGAATTTTGAAACTCAGATGTTTGCAAATTCGATCCTGTTTTCCTTGGTTACAGGTAGCGTTTTCCTGTTTTTTGTTATATCCCTCTTTTTGAGCTCGTTTTTTAAAAACATTGTAGAGAGTGCAGTGCAGTAATAGGAGTAGGATAGGTATATAGAGTCATATTATTTTATGTAAATTTGTAATCTGAACATGCTAAAAATATGATTTAGGATTGAGAGGGGGTCAGCCAAAGTAACAAGTCTGTGGAGACACATGAAGGAAAGTAGTTTATGTACTCGGTATTCGGTAGCCAACACATCCGGTTCCGGAAATGTAGGATTATAATTTGTTTAAAATAAAACTGCAAAGGTTAATCAGAATTTAATTAATTAAAACTGTCGCTCTCTTTTTCTGATAGTGCACGGAAGAAAGAGCTGGCAAGAATTTTACTCCTGAAAACTAAGTTTACGTGTCGCTCTCCTTCGTGTTTATAGTCAACATGTTTTGAAATCACTAATAAACTAGCATGGCAAACATAAATCTGACTAATTTGACAATTGAAAATTGTTGCTTTCTTTTTATTCTGTGACTATTAATAATAGGTTGGGGAAAAAGTTTCTTCGCATTTTTTAAGAAAATTCAAAACATTTTTTAATATAGTTTATTTACATTTAACTAAAGTATGTAGGTACCATTTTGTTCGATAACTTTTTGCCATTTTGTAGGCAGGGACATGATCCCATTGCTATAAAAACTTTGGGGCTTCTGTTCAAAATACCGCGACAAGTGGTTTTGGCAGTCCTCTCGTGATGTTAACCTGACACTGCCTAAAGAATTCTGAAGAGACCGAAACAGGTGGAAATCTGAAGGTGCAAGGTCAGGACTATACGGCGGATGCATTAACACATCCCAGCCAAACTCTCTTAATTTTTGCTGAGTGGCTAAAGATGTGTGAGGTCTAGCGTTATCATGATGAAAAACCACACCCCTTCTGTTGATTAACTCCGGCCGCTTTCTCTCAACTTCTTGTTTTAATCTCATCAGTTGTTCGCAGTAGAGTTCAGAATCGATGGTCCTGCCTGGTGGTAACAGCTCATAATGAATAATGCCCTTCCAATCCCACCACACACACAGCATCACCTTGTTGCGAGTTAACCCGGGTTTCGCCACAGTCTGTGAAGCCTGACCGGCCTTTGACCACGACCTTTTTCGCACGTTCTTGTCGTACGTGATCCACTTTTCATCACCAGTTATCAGCTTCTTCAAAAATGGTTCGGTTTCATTACGTCGTAATAAAGAATCACAAATGAGAACACGGTTCATTAGGTTTCTTTCAGTGAGCTCGTGAGGTACCCAAATATCGAGCTTTTTTGTGTACCCAGTTTTTTTCAAATGCGCCAAAACTGTTTTGTGGTCAATTCCCAGTTCTTCAGCTACGTCGTAACTACTGATATGCCGATCTTGCTCCACTTTTTCAAAAATGGCATCCATTTTATCCGTAATAGGGCGACCAGAGCGACGTGCATCTTTGACATCAAAATTTCCGGATTGAAAACGCTTAAACCAAATTTGTGCTACTCTCACAGACACTGCACTAGGTCCATAAACATCGCAAATTTTTTTCGCGGCTTGCGTTGCATTTTTACCTTTTTTGTAGTAAAATTTTAAAATGTATCGAATTTCTTCATTAGATTCACTCATCTTAACAGTACGAAAAACAAATAAAAATCACACATTTTCCTAATTTGAATTTGGAATTATCTTCTTTAAAATTTAAACTTTTAATGATACCAAAACCAGCCAGATACAAATAGTATAGCCAAAGAGATTTTATTACAAGTTCATACATACAATAATGCGAAAAGACTTTTTCCCCAACCTAATATAATAGAGCAATGGATAACAATCTTTTGGTTAGTTAGAGAGGTTTAGTTGGTGTACAAGAGGATCGACGCCAATGTCAAGAAATAAAAATATCTTATCTTATCTATTTTCAAGATATTAGTTAATCGAGTGAGAGCAAAGATCTTTATTTTTTGAGTTTTGTATAACTCAAACAAAATAAGCTTTCATGACGAGTGATGAGTAAATAGTGAAGTAACCTGCTTGACCCGCTTGACCATCCCTACCATCCACTAGCCTGCACGAAACACGGTTCAAAACACTAATGTGGTATATACGAACGTGAGTTATTATTTTACTGACGTGACGTAACCCTCAGCATGCTGTTTCATTGTACAGTTATATCTACTGACAAAAATCGTTTTTTTTTTCAAATATGAAGTGATAATGAATCAGAGGGTAAGTCTAACGTATAATTTTAGTTTCAAAATAGTAAATAAACTTCTGTTTATGAAGAAATTTTATTTATTTAATATAAAAGCAATCTTAAGTATCTCCTTTTTTTCTGAATAACACAATAAAGCTGAGTTGGCAACACATGTTTTTAAATCCTCCATCGCATTAAGCTGCTTAAGGAATTTAAAACTCGCTTACTCGGGTTTTTACATCGTACTTAACTAGATGAAATTCAATGTTTAACTGTGGAGAATTTAATAATACTGAAAGATAAAACAAAACAAAAAACAAACACGCTCACGACTGACTTCCCCATGGTGGACGTCCTCGGATACATACTCAATGAGTAGATCTTTGAGGATACCAAGTAGGGGGTAGTTAGAGGCACGTCCAAACATTACATTTGGTACATGCCCGAGTTTTGCAAGTTGTAAGCATTCCACGTGACAGGTTGCAAGCCCATCGCCGCTTATTGGAACGCTAACTGTTGGCACATGCCTTCGAATTTTTGGTTCTAGGGCATGCCGGTTTCTTCACGATGTTTTCCTTCACCGTTTTGAGCACGTGTTAATGCGCACATAAATTTTTCGAGTGGTAAAATCCATTGGTGCACGACCGAGTTCGAACTTATGACCTCCGGATAAGAAGTCGGGGTATCACCCACTAGGCCAACACGGCATATTAACATGCTTAGAAATATTTATTTAATTGGAAGATAGTGCTCAAAGGAATTATCCATTTATTGTACGCTTGTTACACTTTATAAACGCTATAATTAACGTAGAAAAGCTATCTCTTCCGTCCACTTCAATCTTTCTCCGGAGGTAATTTAATTCTCTGTTATTATTTTGTGAGCAAATATTAAAAAAAAAACCTCCTACAAAGGCGCATAGTTAGTGGGCTGACAAAGACAGGTAAATTATGATTCCCAGTGAGATATTTACAAAGCGACTTCTTAAGGCGAATACTGTGCGGTAATACCGAGCTATAAATCTTCTGTGATTAACGTACAAGTACCACTTTGTGAACAAATTGTGTGTTTATCCGACTTAGAAGATCTACAGAATATTTTTCTTTGAGATTTGAATGTTGCTATATCAACTAGCTACAATACAACCTCCTATAATGAAAAACATCTTTACGAAACAGAGAACCAGCATTCTGTGACAACCATATAACAACCATGTGTTCAAAGGATGCATCGTTGCAGTCAACAAAATGATATCTTGACCGATAAGAGGACGACAACCTTAACGAGTACCTACTTAAATAAAGTATCTTTGAGTTGTCCCGTTAACCCGTAAACGTACACAAATAAAACGATAATAAATCAAAGGAATTTACTTTTCTCTTTTCAATAGATACGAATTATCTCGAACACAAATCGTTTATTTATTAAAAGTATTTCCTCGCTCTGTCATGTGTCAGTAACGAGCTAAGATTTTAAATATATATGTGTGTATAGTCCCTTTTCCGCATTCAAACTCTTGGTTGGTTCATTAAGCGTGGGAGGTTGGTAAGTACTTTGATCATGTTAAAAAAAAGTTGAGTGAAAATTATAGACTTTGGCCCCGACGTAGTAGTAGACTGAAAGAGTATGGTGGAAGTAGATACCTACTTACCTTCCGGTTGCTCTTGAAGACATTGCATTTGAAACCATTTGTGGCACCATCTCTGGCAATGTACGAGAATATTTTCAGGTCCGAGCTGTCGTGAGATACGTAGAAAATGCGGTAGATTGGATGGTGCATCACCTCGACATTCTCTATTATGGTGGTGGTCTTGCGTCCGAAGAAAGTCATCTTCTTTTTCCTCTGTGAAATGAAATTGGTTTGAATAAATGAATTATTCTGGTTTCAGTTCTAAACTCGATCTGAACATTTGAAGAATTAATTCATTGAAATCACAAGGATCATATTGAGATTGTAGACGCGAGATAGGATTTTCTACTCAGTGTCCGTTGATTAAATTTCCCGTCTCTAGCTAATAGAATTAGTATTATTTATTAAAAAAAATAGTTAGCTTACAGTTTAATACCAAAATACTAACTTAATTACATTAGTAAAATAAAATAAATTAAATCTCAAATTAAAACTTAAATATAGTCTTATCGAATTAAATATTGATGACGGGCTGTCATACAAATGTCGATATGCTGGAACTCGTGTGTGAATGCGTTAGGTAAAGCGCACATTGTTGACATGTAGTGTTCGTGCGTGGCCGGGCAAACAACTGGTGCCGAAATAAACAGTTTAAGTAACTAGATCCAATTCTTCATGCTATAACGTAGATCATGGAGGACACAAAATTATGAATATCTAAGCTGCACCTATTTAATAATATTTCTTTTTCTATTTCAGCCTTTACTTAACTTATTTTCAAAACAATTTTTTAATTTCAAGAACGTGCTATGTCACCACTTTTTGTATCATTGTGAGTTTTTTTTTCTGTGATCAATAATCACAGTTAATTAAACTAAGTCAAATGCTCAATTTTAGAAGATTTCCTGTTCCGTATTGCCACCAAGGCATTCAATGAGCTTTGTTACGAGTGACGTAGATTGGAGATATGTCTCTATTGGCACTGAATTCGCCGGTAACATAATTACAAGCCATATATAGGGATTATACTCCAGGGATTTGGAAACTAATACTCACAGAGGAGGTGAATGATGTGGCGACAGTCATAGTTGAGAGCGTTCCACTGCAGTGATAAGATTAGCAGGCTTTTAGATTTCGCTCTTTCCTGTTTCAGGTTCTGATAGAGCTTCGTTATGATAAAACTTACCGAAAATACAGTAGTTGTGCTATGGAAATATGTTTCATATCGAACTCATCCGGATAATTCTGCCATTATGCCCATTTCTGCCGCAAATCTTCAATACTTTTGCAGAATTATTTAAATATCCTATTTATTAATATATTTTTTTCTCATGAGGTTATAAATAACTAAAGAATGTAATAAAAGAAAATTTCACCAGACGCCTTTTGAAAAATAAGACAGTCAATAAAATATTATTCTTTTTGTTTTAATGTTATTCCGATAGGAATCAAAACGAACAGATCAAACTGAAATATATTAACAACAAAAAATCTAGGAATGATACAATTACATTCAGTGTATTTTGACAGGGGTTACATGTCATTCTCACGCGCTCGGGGAATGGGCGCTCCACACACATGAACTGTCTAGCCCTGCCACTCAGTCTCCCGTTAGCACCACGCACATATATTCATTGACGGAGGGAGGTTTCCCGCACATGTTTGGCTTATAGTTTCAAGTTGTGCGTCATCGTGTTTAAGACAAATTTCAGCTCAATTGTGCTGCACACTCAATCCTTTCGCGCACAATAGCTCCAAAAATACAAGTGTCACGGACGCGAGTGATATCTATTTTTTCTATCTGCTTAACCACCAAGGACTTACTCTGAAAGTTTTTGAAAGAGTTGCTCATTGAACTCGTGAAATAGCGGCATGCCATGCCGCAACTAAGCCCATCGGGAGTGCCACCAAAATGATCTAGGATGTTGTATATATATTTAAGAATTCGAGACAAAACTGTCGAAAATCTTTCCTTCTTTAAGGAACCCAGCACAGAATCCTCAATGTTGTTACTAAATAAAGTAGCACCGTTGAAACGTGACTTTGGCGCAGACAAAAAGTTCGGCAAGCTATTTCTAAACATGTTTTTTACTCGTATATCACAAGCTATTTATTTGATAAATTAAAAACATATCAAATCTTTTGAACTGTTCATTTCGATACCTAATGTAATCCATGTTCGGTAGGTGTCACGAACGCGATCTACTAAGGGTATTTTTTTTTGTATTTGGAACCAATCCTTCATTTACGTAGAAGACGGGGTAATTCGCGATCGCTAACTTGTTCAACTAGGGCCAAAGTGGACAGGATTATTCTTTGGTCCCGACCGGTAACAATACAGAGCACAACAATGGGCTTCTCTCGTCTCTTGAAGACAGCAGGTTGACAGCTCCCTATTATATAGCCGAGTAATGATTAACGACCCCGCAGAAAAATCGACTTCGCCCGCTTTCTATCTCGCCGTTTCGGAAAATAGTTGCGCGCGTAATGATAAGACATTTTTCAAACTGATTGGACACCTAACCTCAGTTAGGTTATCTGGGTACGCGAATGTGTGTATTTATTCCCGCAAGGACATTGAGAAATATTGCAGATAAAAATATCATAAGACTTTTCTAGAAATTATAAGTAGTTCTTGACTAACGCCATCATCCATCTGTTGTCTATACATTAGGTACTTGAAGAACTGGTACCTTATCTTAGTATTTCCTTATTTTCATCTATGGTTCTTATTTTAGGCCATTTATGTGTTTAAGATGCTTAGATACTTGTAATGATATACTTATACTTGACACGAAATTTACCAAGACTTGGTGTGACAAGCTTTGGTGTGGGAACTTACGAATCCTGTCGAAGTTTTCAATTTAACTTCGAATTGAGTTGGAGACGTGTTTACAGTTCGTGTAAATTAAGTATAGCATAATTTTATGAATAACAGATGTACCGAGGTTTATTAAGTTATGGGGCAAAAAATGCATCTTATTATTTCGTCTACTTTAGTATTCTATTGGTCTACTACGTGACGATGGTAAACGGCCAGACGGCATAATTCGGCAGACGGCAGAACAAGGCCTGACGGCCGTCATGCCGTCAGGCCTTGTTCTTTAGGAGAAGGGAAGGCCTTTGATATGGGACGCCATACGCGTAGATACCCTAGCGCCATCTCATCTGTCGGGGACATCGAAAAGAGACGGTGCAGCGGCTGATTCGGCCGAACATCTCAAGAGGCGAAAATATAGAATATACATATATGTCTTGACAGAGCTTACTTATTTGAGCCTTTTGGGGTTGAGAATCTGGGTCCGTGGGGAACCGAGGTCGTTCGCATTTTCAAATTATTTCAGGGCGACACTGGTCTAAGCGACGCATGACCAGAGAGTGGGCTCTTATCTGGGTCAACGCATTAGCATTACTATTCAGCGTGGCAACGCGGCCAGTATTTTGGGAACGCTTCCGACTGATAGTAATCTGGATCAGTTTAGTCTCCAGATAGACCTGCGACTTAAGAAAACCTCACAAGAAAAAGTCTAGCGGGGTTAAATCACACGATCTCGGTGGCCAGTTCACATCAGCTCCACGTGAGATGACCATGCCCTCAAATCTCTCATGCAGAATATTCAATGTGGCATGAGCTGTGTGGCACGTAGCGCCGTCTTGTTGAAACCACATGTCGTTGGTGTTCAGAAGATCCAGTTCCAAAAAATAAAAAAATAAAATTTTTTTTTTTTCGTAAATTTGGGCGAAGCGCGCTGTGCGTTGCCCGAACAGAACACTCATTTTGATAAAACAATTTTATCATTTGCACGTGTTGTTGAACGCTATAGCTATCCATGATGATTTGGCAAAACACAATGAATAAATGACAACCAATTTGACAGATGTCGCTTCAACATGATGGCCGCTACCAACTGCCAAAGTTCGGACGTGCCTATTGGAAGACCCGTTACATGTATAAATGTAAAAATTAATGTTGAGTATTTATGCGAGGTTCAACTATTTTCAGGTAAGTGAGAGTGCTCGATGTTGAAATTTTAATTGAATCCGATAATGAATACCTACATACTGAACTAACTGTTGGTACTTAGCCTGTACTCTCTCGCTAGCCTACCAGGTGTGTAAATATTGTAGATTAGTAGTATAAAGGTAGAAGATGGTTGGTCCAGACCTTGCCCACTGCTTTGCTCCTGGCTGTGACCCGAACACCGTCGATCGACACATCCACGGTCACTTTCCGTTTTTTCACGCCTCTCGCCTTGAACTCGTACTGAAAAATATAACTTATGTTTAGAATCCGTATGACCCTGCAAAGGTTTTCCAGTCGGAAAATAAGAATATTTTTGCTCGAGCATTTTTCGGTAACACTTGGCTAATAAAGTATGTGACCGTGTGATTGGTTAATCTATTCTAAAATGTTAAGTAGTTAGACTGAAAAAAAATATAAAACTTGAACAGCTGGTTCATATGCCTATGGGGTGATCCATTAGTGAGCCAAATCGTCGGTACGCGACGCAAAAGGTGTAATCCGTCAAATGAATGTATGTAAGGTTTTTTAATATATCAACTACGCGATTAGACCCTTGGCCTGCCTTAACTCGCCATCCTAATGTATATATTTGCGTCTCTAATCTTGTGTGAGACTTTGGGTGTTATTTTGTCACTTAGTGTCTTCTTCTCTTTTGTACTCGTAAATATGGCTTTCAATTTGAAACAATCAAATCAGGGTGCGGCGTTGTTCAATATCTTTGGGGTGGACACGTATTTTGAATTAATCTCTAGTATACTCGTAAATATAGCAGTAACAATGGTAGATATAGGTATTTGATTACAATGGTTTGATAATGTTCTTTCTTTATATTTTTAATTAATTGAATGTTGTGTAGGTAGCTGTTTTGGTGGCTATTTTCACTTTTACAAATTAAGATCTGTACTTTTTGTTCGTATTCTATTCGTTTTATAATTTATCTGTATTTGTACATATCTTGATTTATTTGAATGTTATGGTAGATTCATGATAATAATCACTGTATACAAGACATTGCTTAAACAAAAAGGTAAGAGAAATGGAAAAGAACATTATGAAACAATAAAGGGAAGGCATTTAAATGGATTTAAGGAGGGTAGCTGTATAAGTTAACGGTCAATTCTATTAAAAGGGGCTATTATTTACAGAATACATTTTTATGACTCCCGATTCGTGGCCAATTTAAGTATGTTCAGCGTTGAAATTAAATATTATGTTATTTATTTAAATTTATTGAATTTTGAATAGGTATTTTGTTAGAATTATAGTAAAAGAAAATTCGGATTAGTATTATAATTACACTCGAAAACTGAAGGCACAGGTAACAGCTTTTCCTACTTATGCACTAGGTATTAGTATTATAACATATGTGGCTTAGCTAGATTAAAACTAAATGTATTTCCGAAGGATGTTCCATCTATGACTGTTTTTGTCATACAAAAAAATATCATAATTGTCAGACCCGGCTTCTCAAAATATCGTATTTACAGAAACTCTGGAAATGCTAAGTTAAAAGGAGATATTAGGAAGGTGAAGTTGAAGTTAAATAAACGCAAATACTTTCTTTCAGAAATCGGCTTTTAGTAATATAATAACATTAGAAAAGTACAGAATAGGGGAATTCGATTTTTTGTTTATTCTGGTGCGAACTACCCAAAAATGGCGGTCTCAAAGACAGAATTACATTTTAAAGAGAACTCTTATTACTCATTCTATTAAATGTTTACTTGCAGAAAGTTTCATCAGTTCAAATATTACCAAAAAAACTTTGTACTCCATCTTAAAAAACATACTAATCGTGGAAACAATATTCTAATTATTAAATACTTGCAATTTTTTTTGCAAAGAATAGAAATAATGCAGTTTATTGGTGCAAATCAAAGACCAAACGCTCGAAATTATACTAATACTTTGGTTGATCGTACCTAGTTACCACATAAACCGTGATAGCATTGTGAGGTAAAATATCTCTAACACAAAGGCCACAATTTAATTCAACGTATCGTAAGATCAAGACGAATTTCGTCCTTCACGTATAGGCTTGCAAAATGTCTAAGGAGAATATACTCGAAAACATGCGTATCTAGACTATTTAGTAAATATCTTGGGAGTCGTTAAGAAAAATCACCTCTTTTTGCAAGAGTTAATTTGAATATCTTATATATGTTCAAGCCTAAAACCTCAATTGGTCCCCACAGAAACTCACAACAGGATTGACTATATGACTAGAATAAAAAAAAATGTGAATGAATATTTATTTAATATCTTTATATATTTTATTTTATATGACAACATCGCCGCCCCCACCGAATAGTATTTTAAAAGAGTATTTGGATAGGAGTGGTTTTATTTAAAATAATTGTTGTAGAGGTCCGATTGCACCTTGTGTTTTTTTTTCAGCCTATTCACGATTCCACGTTTCAGTACTTGTAGCACAAAGAAAATTTTTTATTCTAGTCTTTTACACTATAATATAATATGTTACCATAGATTTGCAATTTGACAAATATGCTAACGAGGGAGCGGAGCTATCACATCGGGCCATTCAGTTTTATCGTCAATATAGGCATTTAAGGTGTAATACGCCTTATTTATTAGATTGTTCTTTATATAAGATTTTAATCTTCGAATACCAAAATGATATGTATAATTATATAATTATACATATATTATTACATATAATTATACATACTTTATACAATGCTCAATGATATAAATACCGTTAAGAAGCGGCGATATTTCTTTTACTATTTTCACCTTCAATGGAAGATATATAATATATCTACGATTTATGGAAGGTACACACGTGTGAATCGCAGCATCACCGCATGAAAGGATTTTTCTTTTCAATGTGATATGTTTTATTTAGCGAATATAGGGCAATGCTATTCATATATATTCCGTCGGTGAGTGTCGGGACGCGAGTCATATTCATATTTTGTAACTAAGTTTTGCAATGTAATAGGAGACGCGACGTTCCACCAGTGTAAAATTTCATACGGGATAAAAAGAGTATTTTAAACGAACATTCTATCTGGTATATCTGTAGCTTTGTTAGTTTCGAAGTGGTAAATATTGAGAGAAATGTAATGGTTGTCTATGCAAAATATTTGTTAAGTTTACTCCAAAATTTAAGGTCAAACTGACCGTTAATTTAATCACCAATTAAATACATTTATTCATACAACTATGTACAAGTAGGTATATACAAAAAATACAGATGAAACAGCTAGCTATCTAAAGACCGTTGCAAACGATCTATAGATAGCTCAACTGATCCAGATTAAATTAACAATTAAATTGTAGTTAGTTCCTATAATTTGTGGCGATGGCGGTGGTGATCAGTATAATCACGCGAACTTTGACAACCATTTCCCTATGATCGCCACCGCCGCGCCACCACCAACGCGTCAGTTTGACCGGGCCCATAGTAGTGTACCAATAGTGTAGTAGCTAGAGTCCACGATTTTGAATACAGTGGGTTCGAATCCCATCGTGTACTTTTGTATTTTTGTTGCGCAATGTGATAGTGCTCTCATACGGTTAATAGAAAACTTTATGAGAAAACTGGCACTTCCTACTCGTAGAAGCATAAATTCAACATATGCAACAATTGCATTCAAGGTGCTACTAGAGTACTTTCTACGACACTGGTTATTTCCATTCATTCATTTTCTGGTCATTTCCAGGGTTAACATACATCAACCTGATTAGGTTCAGTTCATCATTGTCCTTTTTCAGGATGACTAAAGAGCCGGTGATACGACGATGAAGAAGAGCCTTACAGGAATCTGAACCTTTTTTATCGTCAGTTTCGTATCTTAACATAAAGTGTTTTTTACTGAAAAGACAGACCGCTTTTATGATAATAGAGTAAGACAGGTCTTGGCATTTTTTTATTGTTTCTAAAAAAATATATAACAATAAATAATTATGGATTTCGTCGTATCAGCCGTCGCTCAAGTGGAAAATTGGCAAGTCCTCATGACTTTGCCATTTGTGACCGTATTTTAATTCGTGGACTTGAGTTTAACGCTTCACAAAACACTATTAGACGCTTTTCTAAAGTAAAACACAGTGTGTATTAAGACTCTAAACTTATTTTTTTGTCTTTTTTCCTCCTTAATTCTGAATTACGATAATTTTGTTATCTTGCTTGTGTTTGGGTTTATTTGAGGTCAACGCAACCGGCATAAATAATATTTCGAGGAGCATACAAATACTGTCATCGATTGAAACTTCTCTCGACGATTTTGTTTTGACCTAGGCGGGAATTTGGGGGGTGGGAGGGGGTATGTTGCTGTACTTCTGAGTTCAGTTTAATATTATAAGTAAATAATTTACATATTTTCCTCTCTAGTTACACTTACAATCGCCAGATTTAACCGCATGCGTAGTCAAAGTGACTATTTCCCAATATACTAATAACTTCGTATGTTGAATCTAACTAAGACTAAAAATGACACTGTATATTCGCACAATGAAAATTATAATCACTGCCGCGTAAAATGCCGAATGCCGACTCGTATTCAAAACGAGTCATGATAGGTAGTTTTATTGAATACACTGTGTATGATATCATCATGGCCTTATAACATCTACAAAACAAGGTGGAAAGATTACAAGCATAATATTCTATGAAAATCAACGAATTACTCCCATTCAATATTTTCTGGAGGAAATGTACAAAATATATGTCGGTCCTTACAATTTATAAAGCAGGCAAACGAAGTAGAATCGTTTAAAATAACTTTTATTAACTTAATAACGTCTAATAACTTAAATGTTATTAGGCGCAAAGCAATAATAAATTATTCAACCTTTAGATTAAATGTTTGGGGAAGGTGGCTTTTATCTTCGCCACCCATAAGGCACGACAACGTCGAACGAAATATAAACAACATTTAAATAGAAAACAAACAATATAAATGGTCTTAGATAAAATAAACAATTACAATAGTGAGGAAACGACTTATCTAAAATTCACAAATCTTTTCTGTTTGCCCTTTCGCATCACATTGAGTGCGGGCGCGAGTGCATTACGAGCAATTCTCAACTATGGATATAATGATAACAAGGATTAATTTTGAGAGTTATCAAATAATTAAAGAGATTATTAAATAAAAATTTTCAGTGGTTAGTGTCTTGTTATATTGTATGTTGGTTTTAATTTCAATCGATAACTTCTGTTTTTTTATGATATTCTAATAACATAAGAAATTGGACAAGAAGATGATGATAAAAACCAAAACAACCTAGAATACAAAAATAACATTTAAATTTGTTCACAAAGTCTCGAAGACTCATTTCAAAGTTCTTTCACTTGACACCCCCTTGATCCAATATTTTTCCACCCCTTTCACGCATACTCTCAAAAACCGTCCCAGTTATTTAAAAACTCCGCGACAATCGAATTCTGTTTTGTGTTATATAGACACAGTTGCAGTAACAATTTCATGAAGATCGGATTGAGATACCATTCGAACATCGCGAGATCGCAGTCTGTGGCAAACTACTAATTATATTATTTCAGACATACGCAAGGTAATTTACTCGTCGCCTTGTTCTAACGTTCCATCTCTACATGACAATTTTATTTAACATGCTGTCTGGTGCATCGACTCGACTATAGTAACGAAATGATGTCGTAACGGGAAAACCGATTTCGTTGCAACTTGGAATATAATAAAATATTGTAGAGCAGAAAATAGCAATTTCATCCACGCGGCCCCGAGCATTTTCGGGGCCGGGATGCCCACTGCTTCATTAAGATTAGTGCGCTCGTGAGTTTAGTTTCTTGTTTTAGTCGATGGAGAAACATATGCATGGATCTTAAAGTGAAATCAACGAGAAAGACCTGGTGGTCTATTAATCTAAAGGTTGAATAATTTATTATTGCTTTGCGCCTAATAACAAAAGTCATTTTAAACGATTCTACTTCGTTTGCCTGCTTTATAAATTGTAAGGACCGACATAATTATATTTTGTACATTTCCTCCAGAAAATATTGAATGAGAGTAATTCGTTGATTTTCATAGAATATTATGCTTGTAATCTTTCCACCTTGTTGAGTTGATGACCTGGTGGTCACCAACTCAACGCCCTTGGGATCGACTATCTAATTTTAGCAGTACTCCATAACTTTGCCTCGAGGTGGATCCATCAATCGCATGATAGATGCGATTGACAAGATGTACATGAAGAATGAACACGTATGCTCTTCTTCCAGTCGATTGTGTATTGTTTGATTGATTTGAATAGTTTCACTGAACTCCAGATCCGATATTTTTAATTTCAGAGATGGAGAGTCATGTTCATGTTATTTAACGATATTACGTAACATGTTGTCATTTTGCACAAGAAACAAACAATAACATAATATGAATTGACCGAATAAAAACGAATTCCCATCAAAGGCACCAACGCCTCTTGTATTTTCAAGTCCGAAGTTATTTTTGTCAAACGACTGCTATATATTTCTTCAAAGGTAATATAATCTTTTACCATATACTAATCCTATTAAAATTTTCTTGCATTTTGCAAACAACAACAAAACCGGAAGAGCGCAGAATATTCAAATCATACCCGTTTTAAAACATCTTTATTACAAATATGAAGATTTCAAAACATTGCAATTGGTAAATCTCTATTAATCTACGAATCACATATAATTTATTCAAAAGATTTTGACTAAAGCGGACAATGTATATATATGCATAAACTTACGCGGACACGGCGCATCGCAGCTACTATTTCCACGCGGCTCGTAGGACGCGGCACGTCCATTGTACCAATGTACTGAAACAAACAAAATAAAAATAGATATATTTTTATTTGTAAAATTGATACAATATGTAAAAGATATACAAAAAATAATGTTGTGTCCTCCATAACATCACTTTACATAATATGCTGGGATGAAATGCTACAGCAATGATTTTAATCTCAACCGAAGTACCGTATCGATTGAAAAGCCTGTCTTCAAACATCTGAGCAAAATAGTGAAACGAAAACACTCAAACACAAAATAAGCAAGAAGTTCTCGACGTAATCCCCGTGAAGATAAGTATAGATAACGCGTCGCGTCTCACCTGGTAAGCTCGCCAGGAGATCGTTTAAACCTGGCGTTGTCTTATAGTGCTTTCATATCACGTACCAGAAGCCCCGTGTGCTTCAAGCATTATAATAAGATTATATCAATGTCAAAGACCCAAGGTAATATATTTAAAGCAGAGGAAGAACGTAACATTATTACGCAATACGGAAATATAAAGATTCAATTTTGTAGTGCTGAAAATAACGGCTGCACGTTTTACATTAGTCACATAACAGAGTGTTCTTTATTAGAACAAAACATAGTGAATATATTTCTTAGTTGAAATATAACTAAGATAGGGGAAGTATTATAAGGTTGTGTGCTGCGATTACGAAGGATCAATCAGTACTTTTAACAATGACAGAATCGCAGAGCCATGTACTAGAAATTATTTTGAAAATTTATAACCCAAGAATCTCAAGGAGCTAAATACACCTCATTACTTAGGCACCGTAGTAACTAACAGAAATAAGCCTGCCTATATGAAGTCTTAAATAAGAATTCATCAAATTAACGTACGTTTAAAATTGTAGATAGATAGAATAAGAATTAGAAACATTATTACGCTTTTCACGTAGCGCATAAAATATTAAAGGGCGTTACACATTTACCCTCCCTTATTAATCAGAAGCGGGATCAAAGCTCGCTGTCAGATTAAAATTGATATCTTTTATAATTTTAACATTGCTTCCAAATTTATCATTGTCGTTATAGATAGCTTGAGAAACACGAGGATGCTTGAAAAACATCAAAAACTTCACTCGTAATTACTGATTTTAATTTATTCTTCAAAAGATTACTATATAGCTATAAAACACCCACTATATCTGTCTGTTCTTGATACCGTGTCTTCCGAATATCAAGAGTACAAAGAGAGTAGAACTCTCCGTTTGATACTGAATATTTGATTACTTGACTCTAAATATTTTTAATTTTACCTTTTGGTGGTGTTAGTTACATTTTAATGTGTGTACTTAAAGCGTGTCGCAACTTTTAATAAAGTAGCGCGTCGCCATAAAATTTACTACATTGTTATAAAAAATATATAATAATATAAAAAGCGTCGGACACCTACTTCAACAAAATTGGACTTGTCTTTATTATTCCGCAATTACGAGATCTTCGACGTGGCCGGGCGGTTTATTGGATTTAGCAGCGTCTACATCATGTGCTTTGTCAATGTTGCTTATATCCCCGAGTTTTATGTTTCGAAACAATTTATTTTTTAATCTCTCTTATCGATACGATTCAGAGGTTGTGCCATGCCAAAATGACGCAGTTTCGTTTTCGATCACATTCACGCAAACTTTGGCAACCACTTGACAACCATTTCCCTTCGATAGTCACCACCACCGCCAGTATGACCAGGCCCTTATTTCTGCTTAAAACAATTTTTAAGTTCTTCAATAGAAAGTTAGTTCTTGCCATGAACAAACTGTACCTTGGCGAACAAAAGGGAATAACCTCATTACGAGTCATCAGTAGCAAGGTGACAACGAGCTAAGTTTGTAAATCTCAAGGAAGTTTAGCACAATGAGCGTTATTAAGGGAGTCAGTGTTCCCTTCGGCTGCCATGTTCCCATTATTCTATGTTAATTATTTAAATGGCGACAATTTTTCTTCCCGCTTTGTATTTTACGACTTGACTCGAAAGATGGGGCAGCACAAAACGTAGAAGCCGGTAAAAACAATGAATATATTATATTCACAGGACAAAAATTCCTAGTAGCTCTTAAAGAGTCTCTTTCACGCAATATTTATCCGCAACCTAATGTTCAACATCTCCAACAACAATAGCCTTGAAGAGTAGCATGACGACGAACAATACTTGGCCACCTCCATCCACCAACTTTTTAATTTCAACTGAAAAAGTTACCCGACAGGAGCCATTTGAAAAAACTCTGCCTCTGTTACAATGGACCCATATACCAGGATTAGATTATTGGGACGATGGTGTGTTGGTGGGTTGTACCATGTAGATATTTTGAAGATTGTTGACGAGGATCAGATATGCGTTTTTCCACGTAGGTATTGACGCGCAAATAATTCAAATTTAAACTACCTATGTATACATACAGCAAAAAAAAAAGCTTTTTCACGTTTCATTAAATAATTATAAACATCCAGCACTCAGATACATAGTTCAAACCCCAAACTAGAATTACAAGTGTTGTGGGTATCTTGAACTACTAGTATTACTGCACGAAAAAAAAAATCTGCAGATCATGTAAATATTTGTCCCGCGGGAATTGAACCTATTACGCCATAGCCGGCTACTTGCCCACCGTTTCACTGAGATCGACGAATTATGCCCATTGTTTAAGCCTTAAGCAATAGCATTGTTTTTGCCATTATTTACTGTAGAGGACATCTACCTCTACAGTATGGAAGGGATCCGCCCGATGGACTGAAGGCATCTTTATGGTTACGGGAAGTCGGTGGATGGAGGTGGCCCAAAAACGTTCGTCATGGCACTCTTTACCGAATAGGGAAGCAATGAACAGCGGACCATTTTTTATTTAGGTTAAACTAAAATTTCAAACAAACATACGGACAACCTGTTGGGAAGCGGTTACCGTAACCTAAGGACGCATGCAACACGAGAGGTCTGACAACAAACTGTTGATGATCATGATGATAGACGAAGGTAAAAAAGGAGTCTAGCAGGTAAACACTTATTGATTTCTTTCACAAAAAAATAGAACAATCGAAATCATAAACGAATCAACTGAGGCCATCTAAGCCTCGAACGCCAAAGGCACTACAAAACATCTTCTGACACGTGGCGTTGGCAATTCTACTCGACTTCCGAAGCATTTTCCTGATGAAGGAAGACGCTACAATGGAATGGAGATAATAGGGATGTTTATATTATCATGACACGCTCGAGCACTGCATCCCGCCGTCGTGGTAATACCTATTCACAGAGAGTTTTGTTGTTCATTTCTACTTCATGTGGTATCTACCTAGCCTAATATAAACGACATTAGAATAAAACCTTTATACCTGAATTATGGTTTACTTTTTTTTTTGAATATTTTTTTTTAACAAATATATTTTGTCGGTTAGTACTCGTAATAACGTAAAAATAATTATACTGCCTACTAAATAATAATAATTATACTAATAATTAAATAATTATATTATAATGACGCTTATATTATTGTCGAATAAATCTCGAATGCTATGTTCTTGTCGAATATTAAGTAACTTGTAAAACTCTGTTTCAAAGGACCCACTTCAACTTCCAAGACAAAACATTCCCTTCTTCAAAGGCTTTAAATAAAAAATAGCACATCAAAAAGAAGCCATAATAATGCGAGCTGAAAAATCATAAAGCTTCTAAGTTAACGCAAAAAATCAGCCATGTTTGCCTTATATTTGGACACTCGCAAAGTAAATGTAAAGTACTCTTATAGGGTACTAGAATAATACAACTTGACAAGAAGTTAGGTCTCAAAACACAATTAAAGGAGAAAGTCGGATAATTTACATTTGTAAATTAATCACATGATTTTTTTACAAAATTACATTTGCAGTTGGAGAATAGACCGTGACGATGTATGAGCGCAGATTTGCCATCCGACTTATCTATTCGTTAGAGCAATGTTTGGTACTTTCATAGTTTATGAAGTTGAGTAAAGCTAATTTTGGTAATGCTAATTTTGGAGTACATACAACCCTCGAGACCCTCGGTGCGCGAGTCAGACTCGCACTTGTCCGGTGTTTGTCTCAAGCAATTACTTCTTGAAAATATAAAATAATCAGGTTCTTTATTGCAGTTATGACTTGTATCTATATTCATTTTTTGGCTAATTTTGGAGATTTTGGTAGTAAGTTTTATTTTAGAACTTAGTTTGTCATTTTTGACATATTCTTGGTAAGTAGGTAATGATGATATATAATATTATGGTATGCCTACTCCGTAATACTAAACCAATGTTAAAAAAAATAAAGCTATTTTTCTGCTATCTGTACTATGCTGCTAAATATTATAAATGCGAAAGTATGTTTGTATGATTGTTTTTAATTAGCTCCGTACGGTTAAATCGATTTAGATAAAATAACAATAATCAAATAGGCTAATTGTTATCGGGTACACGGAAGCGGAGCCGTGGGCAAAGGCTAGTGTAGTATACAAAATATTCACACCCTCAAATTTAATAATTATCCCTAGTAACACGAAGACTCAAAACCAAATTTTTCACCCCTACTCTTTCGTTTAAAACTGCTCGAAAACGTCGGTTTTCAGCTCAATCGGATATCGGGAAAGTAGGTCAAGAACAACTTGTAAGATTTCACGACAAACAAACCGGCCAACTCAAATAAATAAATATAATTGCATCAATTTTTTTGACTTGTTACCAAATTCAATTACAATAATAATGATTATTAATGCTCAATTTTAATTAAACATAAAAATCTTTCGATCGATACCCCCAAACCAAAATGAAAAAGGATATATAGGTATACCTAATTAGATGGGTTATTATATTTCGATGTGCATTGAATTTAACCATTTATTGCATGATTCAAAAGTGAACCCTTCTCGATTATTACATCGTTTAATTGATGAAGATTTTATGTACCTGGATGATTATGTAATTACGTTGGCACATCAAGATCATAGTGTACAAAGCACCTGTGCCGTCCCTAGACCGACTCATGGAGCACATATATAATGCGGCTAGAAGACGCATTAACGTCATTAAAATCGAACTAAGAGACCGATTGCGTTGGTACCTGTATAATAAATAGAGGCTCTCATTTAGCCGGTTTTGTAAATCATGTGTAAGAATTAATGGTGTGACTACAGTTCGCTAACGAACTAGTTCATTGAACTGGGTCATTTTCAATGTATCCGTTTATCTCTTGTTCACGGGGAAAGGTCTGTGTCTATGCTTTAATAGTTGCGTTGCCTAGCTTGCTCTTGCTTTCTAGATTTCCTAGTTTAAGCTGCTTGCCTAGTATAGATACATGCCTGACCTACTTCGTCTCTTCAAGATGGGTAGGCCGCGAATGGTCTTAGGGGAATGTAGCGCAACAGTCGCCGATCCCTAAGGCAAGTCTGGTGGGGAATCCTTCACGTGGTTGCTCCCTGTTTTTGGTCTATTTCATTCGGAAATAGACGTAACAAAAACCACCAGACGAACGCTGCCTGGAATGGAGAGGTCATGTTCCGGCGGGTTCACCATTGTGTGATAAACATTCTGGTGGATAGTAATGACCTCCTGCGTGTTTGTGCCGTGCGCAGGAACCCGTACCGGAGGATGAAGGAGTCCTGGTGATTGAGATCGTAGCGAGCCGGTGGTTGTGCTTGCTACTATCAACACATCTCTTTGGTCTGGATTTCTCTTCACACGGGCGGTCGTGAGCTAGCCACTTACGATCAATCGGCTGTGACGCCCCGTCTGAGGGTCGTTGGCGAGGGTCCTTACCTGGGGGGTAGGCAGACAGCGAGGCGCGGGACCTGGGGTGAGCATGTGGCTTCCTCTTTGGTCACAGGCAGCCCCAGTACCCTTCGCAACGTTCAGTCTCGTCTATTTTACAGGATGGGGGCCCTAAGTTCATGTAGTAACTCTGGCGATCGCGTGCGGAGCACGCGACGTCCCCGACTGAGGACTCCGTGGCGGGTGGATAACTACATGAATGATCTCTCAACCTTCCCAACCATGGCTTCTAAAAGAAATTCTAGTAACCCAACACAGGCCACCCCGGTGGCAATTTCGAGTACTGCTGCGGCCTCGGTCGCGCATGCTCTTACAGTCTCGAGTACTGCTGCGGCTTCGGTCGCGCATGCTCCTACTGCTTCGAGTACTGCTGCGGCTTCGGTCGCGCATGCTCTTACTACCTCTCGAGCGTCTTCGAACGCAAAACCAATTGCATCTTTGAACGCGCTAGGCTCCCGCAAGGCTGCGTCTTCGACAATGCCGAGCGGGAACCCAGCTGCTTCCCTGAGCGCGACAACCTCGAAAACTGCGTCCACGTCAGCGCCACCTATGGCTGCGACAAAAGACACGGAGATTGAGCTGTCCGCTCTAAAAGATGCCATACCCGCGCAACAGACAGAGCCAACGTGGACCTTAGTCTCTCCGCGCAAAAACAAAAACAATAACAAGCGCCAGAAGGCCAAGGCGGACACTCAGGCAAGGGCGCAGGCGAGACAAAAGGCTGCTGACGGGAGACGGCAACTCCAACCTGGAGCCAAGTCACCGACCCCAGTAAGCTCGACCTCTGGTCAGGCCGAACAGGTCCAGGCGCAGGCGGTGCCCAAGGCATCACCAGCGACAAGCGAAAGCAGCCAGTCTCGCCGCCGATCCAAGCCTAGAGGGAAACGCGCAGGCAAACTGGCAGCTAAAACCCAAAAACCCACCGCGGCACACCCCAACATGCCGTCTCAACCCACCACCAAACGGTCCCGGCCCGACGATACAACCACGCCTACTGGAGACAGCAAGCGCGTGAAATCGGGGACCAACAAACCTAAAGGGTCGGTCAGCTATGCAGCGGCGTTCAGGGCAAACGAGCTGTGCGTGGCAGTTATGACCGAACCTTTCAACGACCTCACGGCTGAGCAGGTCACGGTCATCCGGACTTGTTTGGAGACGAAGCACGAGGACGAACTACTCGACCCGGCGACGTCGTCCCAAACATCTAAAGTCCGGTTCCGTGGAAAGGCGCACTTTAGCGAGGGAGTCCTCAAGTTGTGGTGTGAGGACGACGTCGCTCTAGTGTGGCTCCGTTGTGCGGTGGATACCGTCGCATCGCCTATCGCCGGGACTAAGCTTGTGGTCAGACCTCAAGCGGAAATCCAACGGCGCATCCTCTGTGGTCTGTTTATCCCTGAACCCAACAAGGATATCGACAGACTGCGAAGGATTTTGGCGATGCAAAACCAGTTTGTTAACGTCAACTCTTGGTCCCTGGTGAGAGCGGAAAAACAGACGGAGCGGGAATCACCTGGTGTCCACCTGCTCCTTCGTGTTCCAGAGTCTGACGTTAACAAACTCAAACAGCAAGAGCGCCGCCTCTACTGGCGTATGGGTAACATCTATATCCGAATCCTGGAGGAGGATCCTAGACCAACCCGCGCAAAAGGCGACGCTCAGCCCAAACCAACCCCTCAAAAACCCAATACTGGCGACAAAACACCAGAGCGCCAAATTGAAAACATGGATGTGGAAACCGATCCTCCGTCCACACCCAAACCAGAGGATGAAGAGTGCTTTCTGGACGTCGAGGGGAGTGAGGCCAGCGACAGCTGCCTCAACTCCTCTCCAATCCGGCACTCTTAAAATCCCCATCCTCCAAACTAACCTCCAGCACAGCCTCACAGCCACGGCTTCGCTGCGCAGAGCGCTGGAGGAAAACCCCCAGACCATAGCCCTAATCCAAGAGCCGTGGATTAGGAAGGGCAGAATCTGTGGTCTAAGCAACACCAGTGGAAAACTCCTACTCGACACCACCGTAAGTAATCCTAGAACCTGCATTATCACTCCCAAGCATTTACAAACACTTTTAATCACCGAGTTCTGTTCCAGAGACCTAACTGCCGTTAGGCTCGCCACTAGACCTAACGAAAGTGTAGTCCTAGCATCCGCCTACCTGCCAGGCGACGAGGACATACCAACGGCAGAGGTGGTATCCCTAGTCGAGTACTGCGAGCGGGAGAATACAGAACTCATCATCTGCACCGACTCCAACGCGCACCACACCCTTTGGAGCAGCGACAAGACAAACATCCGAGGAGAAGAGCTGGTAAATTATCTTTTTACTACTAATCTCACAATACTCAATAGAGGTTCAGAACCAACATTTGTCACCTCTCGAGCCCAAACCATCATTGACCTCACACTTACTACAGAAAAGGTGTCCCACTCTATCACCGACTGGCACGTCTCAGACGAGGCGTCATGCTCGGACCACAGATGGATTAGATTCAATCTCCGCATGAACCTACCGACACCGCAACCAAGGCGCGCCCCACGCAAGACAGACAGGACTAAATTTGTAAAAATGGTCCGATCAGCTCTTGAGACCGAGAACGTGCCCCCAAACAACGTAAAAATCGAAGATATCGAGCAATACGTGAACAAACTTACCCACATTTTAACCCACAGCTATGAACAAGCATGCCCCCTCGTCATACCCCCGGTGGGGCCAAAGCGACATTGGTGGGGCCCCGAACTGCAGAGATTACGCCGCAAAGTAAGGAGCCTGTTCAACAGAGCAATTAACACCCGACAAATCAAGGACTGGGAAAACTACAAATCCACAAAATCAACCTATAAAAAACGTATACGAATCAGGAAACTGGAATGCTGGAAACGCTTTTGCACAAACATAGAAAGCACGAGCCATGCATCCAGAACAAAAGGCATACTATCAAGTGGACCGGAGCGTACACTTGGATGTCTCAAGAAACCTGATAACACCTACACTGAATCAGATGCTGAAACAAGCGAATTATTGCTAGAAACACACTTCCCAGGGTGTCAGATAACAGACAACCACGAATGGGATATGTGCACTGAACGAACATCCAGTATCCAAGACTGGATCGTAGCCCATGACCTCATCGATCGAGAAAAGGTACTATGGGCCATCAACAGCTTCCTTCCCTTCAAGTCGGCAGGACTAGACGGGATATTCCCGGGTCTCCTAAGATGGAGTGTCGACTTACTGGCTGACTATCTTGTCAACATTTTTAGAGGCTGCGTCGCCCATCGATATATACCTAGAAAATGGAGGGAAGTGAAGGTAGTATTCATCCCAAAACCAGGGAGGAGCGACTACACACTGGCGAAATCCTTTCGACCAATAAGTCTCACATCGTTCCTTCTTAAAACACTAGAAAGGCTGTGTGATCTGGAGATAAGAGGACACACTCTACTACGCAAGCCCCTACATCCACATCAACACGCCTACAGTCAGGACAAGTCAACTGAATCAGCACTCCACAGCGTGGTAACACGAATAGGAGACGGATTTACCAACAAGTTATCAACTCTGGGCGCCTTCATCGATATAGAAGGTGCCTTTGACAAAACATCCTTCAGCAGCATAAGCCTGGCACTTGAACGGTATGGCGTAGCCCCAACGCTAGCAGAATGGATAAACAATATGCTTAGATACAGAGCTATACAATTCACAGTTAACACAACAACCAGAGGTATAGTGGCTAGAGGCTGCCCACAGGGCGGCGTTCTTTCACCACTGCTATGGAACATAGTTGTAGACGAACTCATCCAGAAACTAAATGGCCGAGGACTGTTTACAGTAGGATATGCGGATGACCTAGCTATCCTGACAACTGGACGTTTCGAGAACGTACTATGTGACCTCATGAAATCAGCTTTTAAAACAATCGAAAATTGGTGTACAAGACATGGGTTATCGGTCAACCCTACAAAAACGGAACTCATAATGTTCACTAACAAACGGAGCCTAGGAAACTTGAGACTCCCTAAGCTATTCAACACAGAAATAAAATTAACTAACGAAGTCAAGTATCTAGGGATCATCTTAGATAACAATCTGTTATGGAATAAACACCTTGACTACAAAATACAGCGAGCCTGCACAACCTTCTTTCAATGTAGCAGAATGCTTGGGAAAACATGGGGACTCTCCCCGAAAATAACCATGTGGCTCTACACGGCAGTGATAAGACCCATACTCACTTATGGAGCAATCGTATGGTGGCCCAGAACCGAACTAAGCACCGTAATCGCCAAGCTCCAACGATTTCAAAGACTCGCATGCTCCGCCATTACAGGCTGCATGAGAACAACCCCGACGGCTGCACTTGAGATCATCCTAGGCCTAACTCCGCTTGACCTCTACATACAGCAGGAGGCGACTATGGCCGCCCTGAGGCTCAAACACCAGGGCTTATGGGGTAACCCTAGAAGCCTGCATGCAGCCATCCTAAACCAGGCGATGACGCATGAGCCACTGCTAGCTGCCCCATGTGACAAGACCTCCAAACAACGGATATTCCAAAAACACTACCATATACAACTATACGAGGACCTAAGAGATCAATCAGGTACCAGTGAAGTCCGTGTCTACACCGATGGCTCAAAAACCAAACAAGGAACGGGCGCTGGAGTACACTCGATGGACCTCAACATCAACATTTCAATGACATTAGGCACACACAGCTCCATTTTCCAATGTGAATGTGCGGCCATTACCGAAGCCGCAACTGCGATCTACAGGAGAGAGATCGAAAACTACAACATACGCATTCTCTCTGACAGCACAGCAACACTAAGAGCTCTGGAAAGCCACAGCTGTAACTCCAAACTCGTTTACGAGTGTCACCTAGCCCTAGAGAACATTGCGGCGAAAAATAAAGTGACTCTACAATGGATTAAGGGACATAGTGGATCACTTGGCAACGATGCTGCTGATGAATTGGCCAGAAGAGGATCAGGAACACCTACGGAAGGTCCCGCCCCATTCCTCCCTCTGCCATTCTCCCAGCTGCGCGCGTGGATGCGACACCGCACTATAAACCAACACAATGGACGCTGGGGATAGGCCACGGACTGCAGACAGTCAAGAGCAGCCCTACCGGCCATCTCACCACGGCTGACACGTCGCCTGCGAAGTCTTAAAAGAACAGATCTCCGGATCATCGTGGGGACCCTAACCGGTCACTGCCCCCTGAACAAACACTTCTACAACATCGGAGCCACAGACAGCCCACTCTGCAGAGGATGTCTAACCGAAGAGGAATCAGCTGCCCACGTAATCCTGGAATGCGTGGGCGTAGCAACTCACCGCGCACAAATCCTTGGCAACCCAAGGTCACTCCGCGAAGCCTGCGAAGACCCCAGGAAGCTTCTGTGCTTCTGGGCGGAGTTGGGCTGGCTAACCCACTAGCCAAACTCCCACGCACAATGAACCAATTTGGAGTTTGAGTGCGGAAAATGGAGTCCACACACATACACATACATACATCTCTTGTTCACCCGCTCCCTTTGTATCTTCGGAGTGAACGACAGATGCACATCGTGAAACATTTCAAACATCGAGCTCCTGAACGTTACTTTGACCATGACATCGCACCACTAACTGACTGAACAACACGACGTGACAGTTGTGTCCGTCGTAACGACGGACTTAGCCAAAAAAGGGCACCAGTTACATGGTGTCCTCTTTTTTGGCTAAGTCCGAAACCAAATAAATGAAAACTAAAGTCAAGTTAAAATTACAAGGGGTGGTTGGGTATAGATTAGAATCACGCTTTTCTAACAATAATTAGGTATTTATTTGTAAGTAACGCTTTGGTCGGGACGGCGGCGCGGCGCCTGTCGGCCGATGTATTCGTTCAGCCGTTCAGCGGACGGGATGTCGTCAATGATTAGAATAATAAATGCTGATTATGGAATTTATGTCACCAGCCTTTTGGGTTATCCTGCCTGCGGTTGATAAACTTTGTTTTCTAATTATAGTCCTATCACTACAGGTAGGAAACAGTCTTCTTTCCCCAGTTTAATAGTATGTAGATAGTAATTTTTTTATTATTTCCTGTTTTAGTTAAATAAAAGTAGTTGTTTTACACCTTTGAATAAATTAATTTAATTTAACTACTAATTATCTTAAGATAATAATTATATTATAGATCTGTCAATATAAATTATTTTGAATAATACTTACTTTTTTTATAAGTAGATTTATTGATTTTGGCACAGGTTGATGGTTACACAATTTCAAAGTTATCGCAGGTTTAATTATTTATTAATTATTTTACAGACTTTGTGAGTAAGCGCATAAATCACCAATTTCAGGACTCTAGGTGTTAAGATTAGGAAGGCTGTGGGTTGGTTGGAGACCATCACATCACAGATATTAGAAATACAATGACACACAGATTTTGTATATTCCAAATAAACATTGTTAGTTGTTTATTTTGTAATATCTGAATATCTTCTCTAGCCTAGGCACGACTATTCAGTTTTTCTGCGTCCTGTTTAGCATTGCCGGCAAAAAACCACAGACAGATATACGTCACTATGCGCCTCACAGAGGTAATGCACAGGAAGTGCGGATGTAAATGTATGGGTTTGCGGAAGGACGGTATTTGTTTTGTTTATTACCATTTATAAATTTTTGAACGGCATAAGATAAAACTCTATTTAAAAATGTTAAAAATTGAGACAAAGCTACATTAAAAAACAAACACGCTCACGACTGTCCTCCATGGTGGACATTTGGTACATGCCCGCGTTTTGCAAGTAGTAAGAATTCAAGAATTTTGTCGTTTGCCATGTTGAATCAGAGCATTTTGCAGATATAACCATTTTATTCAAAATCAACCTACGTAGAAAAATTATGACATACTTAAAAAATACTATGCCTAGCAGAAATCCACCATTTGTTTATTTTCATGAAATGTGTGTGTTTTGTAAATTCACGCGAAATTGTTTACTGGAGCGCTTAACATTAGAAAATCTATTTTTCAACCAGATCTATGTTTAGGCGTACTTAAGGCCATAAAATCTATTTTCAATTAATTTGTATGCAATGAAAGCGTAAAATATATTAAAACAAAAAATTATAATTATTACTTTCCTGTGTAGCTAATCTGCGCGGACTTAGTGATCGCATGCTTTCATATTGTTTAATAGGTGCCTATGTGTTAAAAAAAAATATTAATAGCTTCGAAAAATTACCAACTCACTGTTAGATATAATCCATTGACGGTTAAACAACTTTGAATACAATCTTAAATACATAGATTATCTATTTTTAGTCACGTAAAATAATATAAGTACTAACTACATTTTAATTAAAACCCCAAAAGGAATATACTGAACTGGTAGTTCGGCACGATTAAGATCACGGAATATAACACTGTATAAGTTTCATCGAGATCGGCGAACAAACAAACATACGTGCCGATGACGAATATTGTCAAAGTAGACTCCGAGATTTTCTGTGGTTTGGCTCGACTGTTCAAATTTAGCCTTTTCACTACCTACCTATGTAAGCCGTTCGCTTTTTCACGCTGAAAACGTCTCTGTAGAATGTTATGTGTATGCATTCATAAAAAATTGCATTGGCAAAATTTGATTTTCAGATAAGTACCAAGTGTTTGAACTAACTGTTTGATTAGCTTTGTGCCCCCCCTAAGAATAAAATTAGTCTAAATACTACTTGTGTTTCAGAAACATTAGAAATTCTACTATTTACATAGATCAACCAGATCTATGTTTAGACGTACTTGAGGGCCATAAAATCGATTTTCATTTCATAAGATCAATCGATCGACATAATATATTCTGGGCTATCTTGTATTTTCCTTTTTTCTGGTTAGCATAATATATATCCTGGGAGACACTAACTTGTTGTTATGTCAAGGTTTAGACCTTTACATAAGACGTGCTTAACCGGTACTTTGTGGTTATGGCAGATTTCAGCGAAATCAGTGTTCCAGTCAACCTTCGTAATTAACGAGACCCCGAAAGCTGACGCTTACTTGAGACACGTCCCAATAATCACGTTAGAAGCTCTTACAAGCGGGTGAAATGACATCGCCTTTAAAGGGGTGATATTATGAGTGACGTTTCTTTAGATTGCATTGGCAAAATTTGATTTTCAGATAAGTACCAAGTGTTTGAACTAACTGTTTGATTAGCTTTGTGCCCCCCCTAAGAATAAAATTAGTCTAAATACAACTTGTGTTTCAGAAACATTAGAAATTCTACTATTTACATAGATCAACCAGATCTATGTTTAGACGTACTTGAGGGCCATAAAATCGATTTTCATTTCATAAGATCAATCGATCGACATAATATATTCTGGGCTATCTTGTATTTTCCTTTTTTCTGGTTAGCATAATATATATCCTGGGAGACCCTAACTTGTTGTTATGTCAAGGTTTAGACCTTTACATAAGACGTGCTTAACCGGTACTTTGTGGTTATGGCAGATTTCAGCGAAATCAGTGTTCCAGTCAACCTTCGTAATTAACGAGACCCCGAAAGCTGACGCTTACTTGAGACACGTCCCAATAATCACGTTAAAAGCTCTTACAAGCGGGTGAAATGACATCGCCTTTAAAGGGGTGATATTATGAGTGACGTTTTTTTAGATTGCATTGGCAAAATTTGATTTTCAGATAAGTACCAAGTGTTTGAACTAACTGTTTGATTAGCTTTGTGCCCCCCCTAAGAATAAAATTAGTCTAAATACTACTTGTGTTTCAGAAACATTAGAAATTCTACTATTTTCAACCAGATCTATGTTTAGACGTACTTGAGGGCCATAAAATCGATTTTCATTTCATAAGATCAATCGATCGACATAATATATTCTGGGCTATCTTGTATTTTCCTTTTTTCTGGTTAGCATAATATATATCCTGGGAGACCCTAACTTGTTGTTATGTCAAGGTTTAGACCTTACATAAGACGTGCTTAACCGGTACTTTGTGGTTATGGCAGATTTCAGCGAAATCAGTGTTCCAGTCAACCTTCGTAATTAACGAGACCCCGAAAGCTGACGCTTACTTGAGACACGTCCCAATAATCACGTTAGAAGCTCTTACAAGCGGGTGAAATGACATCGCCTTTAAAGGGGTGATATTATGAGTGACGTTTCTTTAGATTGTTTTACTACTACCTGAACCCACAGATGATAAACTAGGTACATATAAAAAGTAGTACAAAATATAATGTTATAGGTAACATAAGGTTTCATTAGGTACTTATATTTTTATTAAAATAGTGGAACGTACAGTTACTTCGTACGCTTCGTTTTTTTTCTGATATCATCTTCATGCTACACCCTCTAGGGGTGAAAATGTAGAAAATATTTCATTAAATGGTGAACCGAAATGATAAATACTTATTTAACATAACATTAAAAGGATGTTGTTTAGTTAAAACAAAAAAAACATTTAGGTATTTTATCTTAATTACTTACAAGTAGAACTTAACCACATCCTAATAAGAGAAACTGAACAGAAATGCCGACAGACACTAGGATGCTAACGCATGAAATACCCCACGCACCTTCCTGATTCTCCTGCCTGTCTAGATGACAGATGACAGACATGTTCAAAAAGGTGTCAGTTTGCTAGGCTGCAAACTTAAGCATTGGTTACGAGAAAAATGATATTATGATGTAAAATAATTAGTAAGGTGAAGTCAAAATGTTATTCAAAAAATATATGACTTGATTACAAATTGAATTTATCTAACAATGTAAATTAAAATTATAATTATATTAAATTGATATTAGGTTTAACTTTGCTAAACATTTGCATGCCAATGTATTTGGTGAAATATGTGAAACTATAACTACTTACTGTAAGATCTTCGTAACCATATTTCTCGCAAATAAATCATTTCATTCCACACCTTCTTAGCGCTGGTATTCTGCTAACCCTAAGCAGTGCGTTCCTTACACATTTAAAAGAACCTAATAGTCAGTCATTCCTCTACACCACCCTTGCATCCCTTTTAACCCGCGACGTAAGGAGCCCGTTTAATATGCGTTGGCTATAAGGCTCTATTCAAACAGACGCTCGACGAGCAATTTGGTTTTCTTTGGTTTTACACAACCATCACATCGCATCGTCTCTCGTCGACGTCTCGGCAAAAAAGGTATGTCGGAATCGTAGCTTGACGAAACTGTCGTCTATGCCTACCTCTCCGAGAAACATGCATGATTTTAATAGGTACCTATGTATGTAGGTATGTGTGGTGGCTCCAGACTAGTTCAACTAGTCCAAACGATCAGGCAAACCTACGTGAATTCGACCGATCCCGCATCTACCTACCTAGTGTTCATCAGCCGAGCGCTGACAGTAAGTAATTTACATTATTTTGAGATTATTTATGTGTTTTAGTTACTGTACCTATTTATATAACTAGATACCTATATACTATACGCTTAGAATACAAATTATTGTTCAGTATTTTTTGGAGCGTAAGCTCTTATGTGAGAAAGGCAGGTCTATTAAGCGAGTTCGCTATTTTTTCCAAACCTTTTTGATTCGTGGTCGATTTACCAGGGTATTCCACAAATTCTCCCTAAAAACCCCTCATAAGGGGGGAAAAGTGAAATCTAAAAAATGGTACCTAAAAATGGTCTAGAATTACCCCTTGAAAATTTGGAATGGAAGAAATTAATGTCTAGATAATAATTATAAGTGCTAAGTGCCAAACTGAATTTATTTATTGTTTTTTTTTTAAATATTTTGTAACATAGTCTTTTTTGTTACACAAAAGTAAGACAATGATCTTAGCAGTGGAGTTGTCATGTGACAGTTTTACCTTGACAAATTTGCGTTAGTGTGAAAGGAAAAGTAAACGTAAGGTATTTGTCTATACCCCTGATCATTACTGAATTCTTTTATTGTGGTTGAGGGAATCGATAAAGGATCAAAAGACGTTAAACAATTCACGACAAAGCGAGGCTTAATTTTCAATCAGCCTCTTGATTGTTTTGTGCCAATGTAAATAGACGATCGACATTCGGAATTCCCTAATAATTAAACCGTGGTTTGATACTGTATAGCGTATATTCACATTCCTCAAGCAAATTAATATCGATTCGAAATACAAATATTTTATATTATTTTATTCCAAACTAGCAAGTATTTGGCTTTGCCCATGTGGTACCTGGATAAAAAGTAAGTAGATTTCGTAAAAAACGTATTCGGTTGACCGTTTTTACGTCGACTGACGTTGCAAAATTGGTCTCCAAGAAAATGCTTTTTATTTTAATACGAAAAGTCTTTGTATGAAATTATAATATATTTTATAAAATAATTATACTAGCAGTTGCCAGAGGCGCTGCAGGTTAGGAGTCGTGTTTTAAATAAAACGGCCAAGTTCGTTTTAGGCCACGCGTAGTGTAGGATTCCGTTGGTTGCCCATAAACTTATAGGTATTTAATATCTTACACAACTAACAACTTCATCTGAGTAACTTTCAATAGAATTTTGACGAAATTATTATTTTTACCAAGTACATTTTATAAGTTGGTCGTTTACTTGTAAAGCCTACTTAGCTGAGATAGTTTGCACATTTAAAAGAGAATCTCCGAAAAGGCTGGCTCCAGATCGGCTGTCGAGTCTCAGTTATCGCTGTGATAGGACTACTGGATAATCACTTTGGTAGTCTCTGCTGTCGATCAAGGGAAAAGCAAATCTTCGATGTATATTATGTATTTACAAAATAAAAAAATAGTGTGTATCAGTCATGTAGTTCCCATAAAACAAGCTCTGCTTACTTTAGGGCTAGATTATGCCATTTAAAAATGTTCGGCATTATTATTATTATTATATGTAAAAAACCATGGAGATCGCCTATATATAAGATACCTATGCCCCTCTGTTTCGGGAAAAAGGCTGTAATTTTTATAAATCTCTCAAATAAAAAACAATATTAAAACATCGCAATGCAATGCAGACGCAGTTCTTGCAAGCAGTGAGGAAGATGGCCGCTTACAGGTTTTTTGCCAAACTCCAAATTCTCATTTTACAATGTTAATCAATAACTAGCTGCTGCCCTTTGCTTTGCCTGTATAGTACGCATATAAAAATATGTGTTATTCTATGTTCATCCGTTACGAAGATTATTAGTAAGAAACATCCATACGTTCGCATTTATAATTAGTATGAGGATAGCAATTACGATAGGATAACCATTTGTGAGTTAATAAGTAAGCGTACCTACTTTTAAATAATAATGTGAACAGTGGATTTATATTATTGTGGTTTGTATTGTATTGGAGTGGGGGTGATTTTTTTTCTCGTCTATTCCATAGTCTGGAGACTCGTTGGATAGGTTTTTAAAAAATATTGTGGGATCATAAAGCATTTAAAAAAGGGTTGTTCACATTCTGAGCTTTCTGAGTCGTATTTAAATGTTATTCTAATTTATCTATTTTATCTCTTAAATGCTATAAAGAGTTTTGTTTATTAACTTATATCTTTTAAAAGAATCCTTCTGGCAATAGGTGTCTTATGCATATCTACAAGACGGTTGCATATTCATCAAGTTAAAAAGAAATTCGCACAGCAAACTAAGGCATAATACGAGTATCATTGTCACAAAATAAATGGCGTCTGTATTTTCGTTAGTTCAGTACAGAAAAATCAAGATGCACCACATTTGTTATAAGATAACTAGGCAAAATAATGTAAGTTTATTCAACCATGCACAGGTATATAAAGTGAATAAGTTATTTACAAACATCAATTTAATACATATTCCTTTATGTTCATTTGCAAAATTCGTGTAGGCACTGCAAAGTCATCAAAACGGAAAATTTACAGCAACCATTTGTGACGTGTAGAATATAATTTGTATGTAAATACTAGTGAAATTTCGAAATTTCCTTTATTAGTGCACCCATATACACCACAAGAAACATACCCTCTCAGCTCTCTAGGACTAACAGTTTTGGTTATGAGTCAGTGTGTCATGCAACGATTTTATTATATTGATGATTAACGAAAAAAAAAGTAAAGAGCTTATTTAATGTATTGTATTATTCATTACGTAAATAAATCACCCTTCCGCTGATCTTATGAATCTTATGAATTTTATAAATATTAGGTTGGGGAAAAAGTCTTTTCGCATTATTGTATGTATGAACTTGTAATAAAATCTCTTTGGCTATACTATTTGTATCTGGCTGGTTTTGGTATCATTAAAAGTTTAAATTTTAAAGAAGATAATTACAAATTCAAATTAGGAAAATGTGTGATTTTTATTTGTTTTTCGTACTGTTAAGATGAGTGAATCTAATGAAGAAATTCGATACATTTTAAAATTTTACTACAAAAAAGGTAAAAATGCAACGCAAGCCGCGAAAAAAATTTGCGATGTTTATGGACCTAGTGCAGTGTCTGTGAGAGTAGCACAAATTTGGTTTAAGCGTTTTCAATCCGGAAATTTTGATGTCAAAGATGCACGTCGCTCTGGTCGCCCTATTACGGATAAAATGGATGCCATTTTTGAAAAAGTGGAGCAAGATCGGCATATCAGTAGTTACGACGTAGCTGAAGAACTGGGAATTGACCACAAAACAGTTTTGGCGCATTTGAAAAAAACTGGGTACACAAAAAAGCTCGATATTTGGGTACCTCACGAGCTCACTGAAAGAAACCTAATGAACCGTGTTCTCATTTGTGATTCTTTATTACGACGTAATGAAACCGAACCATTTTTGAAGAAGCTGATAACTGGTGATGAAAAGTGGATCACGTACGACAAGAACGTGCGAAAAAGGTCGTGGTCAAAGGCCGGTCAGGCTTCACAGACTGTGGCGAAACCCGGGTTAACTCGCAACAAGGTGATGCTGTGTGTGTGGTGGGATTGGAAGGGCATTATTCATTATGAGCTGTTACCACCAGGCAGGACCATCGATTCTGAACTCTACTGCGAACAACTGATGAGATTAAAACAAGAAGTTGAGAGAAAGCGGCCGGAGTTAATCAACAGAAGGGGTGAGGTTTTTCATCATGATAACGCTAGACCTCACACATCTTTAGCCACTCAGCAAAAATTAAGAGAGTTTGGCTGGGATGTGTTAATGCATCCGCCGTATAGTCCTGACCTTGCACCTTCAGATTTCCACCTGTTTCGGTCTCTTCAGAATTCTTTAGGCAGTGTCAGGTTAACATCACGAGAGGACTGCCAAAACCACTTGTCGCGGTATTTTGAACAGAAGCCCCAAAGTTTTTATAGCAATGGGATCATGTCCCTGCCTACAAAATGGCAAAAAGTTATCGAACAAAATGGTACCTACATACTTTAGTTAAATGTAAATAAACTATATTAAAAAATGTTTTGAATTTTCTTAAAAAATGCGAAGAAACTTTTTCCCCAACCTATTATACAATTTGACCTTATTCCAATTTAGGTATAGTGTATATTCATCAGCATTGCGCCGAAGTAACTGTTATTTAATCCAGACCACCAACACATACCAACGCGCACCCCCTTTTAGGGGTAGTTGAATACGATTTTTCAGTGAAACCTTCCAAACTTTTGTACCCCCTTAGGGGTCAAATTTCAAAATACCAAAAGTAAACACGAAAAAAATTTAGTCTCCACGATCAGTGGTATAGACTATACTTATTAACAATAACTGTAAGAAGATAAGATAGTGTGTACGATTGTACATATTGGGTCAGCTTTGAAGCTTGGCCTGCTAGTAACTGCTATTTACTCTGTGGCAGGTTTGGTCAGCCAGCCGTGATATCGGTATCTGTAACTTTTTCATGTTATATTTAGTTCCTAAGCCGGCGAGTACACATCAATCAAATCAAAACAAAAATAAAGTTATACGAAAGAAACGTACCTACTTATATACCGCAGGTTCTTAAAAACCAGAAATACGTTACCTACGAATAGCATTATAATAACTATGTCTACGTACCTATTGTTTATAATAAGTACCTACGTATATATGTATAAATCAATATAACACCCACAGTCACATATACATAGATCTGACCCCGCACTAGGATTCCCCGTGTCGTGGGTATCAGGATCTACGAACCCATATAATCAGACCCGAAACAAATATCGGCAAAACCTACAAACATTTGCCTCACTGCAGGAATCGAACCCTCGCCTCTTGCATCTCAGCCGGCTACTCGCCCACCTCGGTGGCACCGAGGTTACCAAAGTATATCCTACTATCCTATCCTACTAGTATTATAAACGCGAAAGTTTGTGAGGATGGATGTTTGTTACTCTTTCACGCAAAAACTACAGAACGGATTTTGATGAAACTTCACAGTAATATAGCTTATACATCAGAATAACACATAGGCTACTTATCCAAGAACCACGCGGGCGAAGCCGTAGGCAGAAGCTAGTCGTTTCATAAGAACTGAATTGTGGCTGCAGAAAATTATTGGGTAGAAGCCAACATCATTTTTTTTTATACAACTTGTTGTGTAACTCAGTTGCCATGGGGCGGTCGGAGCGGTGGTAGGTAAATAATAAATGACATGAAGAATGTGATGAACGTTAATGAAGCAAAAGAGGTATGGTAGAATCGTAGCATGTGGAAATCTGTGGTCTCCAGGAAACAGGCGTGAGTGTATGTATTTATATTTAGAAAATCATTTGTACACACTTCATGTACACTCAGTTGAATACATGTAGTTACACAAATCATTCATAACACTATACTGTGCCTAAAAGTTACTCAAAAGTTCATACATATACATACATACTTACCCATTACCCATATGTATAAAAAAAAACATTCGGAGTAGATTTTTTAGAGAAAAATATTTACCCGATTTAACTGACACCAAACCAATTTTTTTAAAGACTAATAGTTCATTCTCTAAACCAACAACACAACAGTTTTATACAACATTAACTTTTGTTTAGGATCGGTATAATTTTCTACATCTGTGAGCAGCTGGGTCAGATTCCCTTAAACTTTGAAGGTACATAACGCACTCCTATTTAGTGAAGTGGCAAAGCTAGTAAAAGGGGAGTTGAAACTTATAATTGTATAAACGGTTCACGCGCCTGTTCTAAACCGTTTGTTGGATGTTTCAGAGGCATTAAGTGACTTTATTCTATATGATTTTCACAAATTGACTACTCGTGAGTGAAATCGGAACTCTTTTTACTAAAATATACCTTTATATAAGAAGCGGTAAGATCTTAATTAAGTAATCTGAATACATAAAATCCATATAGTACATTAATACATGGTATGGGTATTTTCTATGTATAAAATGTATGTATTTACAAAAAATAATTATATAAGTAGTTTATCAGTCATGTAGTTCCCATAACACAAGCTCTGCTTACTTTGGGGCTAGATGATGCTGTGTGAAAATGTTCAGCATTATTATTATTATTATATATGACTGACTGATAATCAACGCACGGATTGGTGGGTAGGGGTGCACCTAAAAAGATTTTTCTTTTCAGAAATTCAAACTCTGGAAGGTGTAAAGAGATGATGAAATGAATAAGGAACCGTTTCATCGCGAAAAAAGACGCGAGCTGTCCACTCGCCCGTGTTTAGGTAAGTACCCGTCTTTAAAGCAAAAACGTGCCTTACTGTTAATTTTTTCATATAAATTTACTAAGATATGCTTTAGACTTTGCTAATATATGTGAAGCGAAGAGATGCACTATTTTATTTGTATTAAAATTTTCAGTAAAATATTTTTGATATTTGATTTATTTATTTAACCATTTCGTTATAGTAACATAACATTGGCATGTCAAAGTATACATTTTCATGTTTTTAATCTAAAAATATCAAAGTGTACATCAATTCTTAATCTAGATATATAGAACTGTTATGCGTGTGTAATTAAATACACTGAATCTGTTGATTAAAACGTCATGATAATCGGTAAAGTTGAATGCAGTTAATTACGTAGATATATCCAATATGTACGCGCTCCATACATTCAATTTACTTCCATTGATGCTGAATTCGTAAATTCATTTTAATCAAGTTAATGTAATATACTAATTGGTTTTGTTCTATCCTAATAAGTTTATCGGATAATCTTATGTTTACCGATCGCTTCCGGTTTCATGAAGACTCGCGGCGCCGCCAATTCGATGTTACATTAAAGAACTAGAGTAGGTATACCACATATATTTATTCAATCCACTTTTTTATTCTAATATTTATCTCGGGTCTAGGTTTTTTCAGTGTATAATTTGTATTTATAAAAAAAAAAATATAAGTTGTTTATCAGTCATGCACTTCCCATAACACAAGCTCTGCTTATTTGGGACTAGATGATGCTGTGTGAAAATGTTCAGCATTATTATTATTATTATATATGACTGACTGATAATCAAATTCATTTTAATAAAGTTAATGTAATATACTAATTGGTTTTGGTTTATCCTACGAAAAAACTTATCTAGGTAGTATATCAGTAATGTAGTTCCCATAACACAAGCTCTGCTTACTTTGGTGATTGATGATGCTATGTGAAAATGTCTAGCATTATTTATTTATTTGATATTGGCACGCCTATCAAGTTCAGTATTTCTTAATAATCTCGAATAGTTCTCGTGTAAGTGTACTCGAATCTATGACACATTTTGTAGTTTTGCGGCCTGAGATATAGTGCCGTTTTTCGAGTCACAGACTATAAAAAATCTATCGATACCACATTAAATCGAATAAAAAGTTTAGGAAGTAAGTATTTTTTATTACCTTCTTATTTATAGTAGACTATTTGAGTTTCAATAAATCGATAGATAGTGGACGAAGTAGTAAGCTTTTCTCACAGACTATCAAATTTGTTGTATTCCTGAAAATACCACGTATTTTGACCCATATCACATTTGATTAACCTGTCAAGTCAATCGTTTAGATGATAATATCTATTATACACTGGTATCATGTTATGTTTGCACTCTAGATATATTACATAAAAATAAAAAAAAACATTTACATAATATGTTTGCTGTCTACTTATCGGTAAATAATACCAGAAAGTTATAAAGAACAGTAACTTTTAAGGTCTGGTTGTGCCAACATTGTCAACAATTGGGTAATCGATGGGAACTTTTTTAACTCTAAGTGCTCTCAGTCTCTCTCAGCCGCATACAAAATATTCCTGCCAAGAACAAAACTATAATAAATTAAGTTCACCAAGACGTGTTCAGTCACAAATAAATAAACAGCTAACTGGCATATACACTGTCCTGACCCCATACTAGGTATCCCCTGTATCATGGGTATCAGAAACTACGAGCGAGATACCACAACACCCAGACCTTAAACAAATATCTGCAAAACATACAAACAATTGTCCCGCGGCGGAGAACCCGCAACACTTACGTCGCAGCAGTTAATCGCCTGCCGCACAACCGAAGTTGTAAAATATGAAGTGTTAGTGGACGACCACTGTGGCACAGTGGGCAAAGGCCCGCCTGAGACGCAGAAGATTCGATTACCGCCGCGGGACAAATGTTTGTATGATCTGCAAATATTTGTCTCGGGTCTGGGTGTTTTCTATATAATATGTATGTATTTACAGAAAAAAGCATATAAGTAGTTTAACGGTCATTTAGTTCCTATAATACAAACTCTGCTTAGTTTGGGGCTAGATGATGCTGTGTGAAAAATGACCAGAATTATTTATTTAGTAACTTTAATAAAATACATTTATTCATACAACTATGTACAAGTAGGTATATACAAAAATACAGATGAAACAGCTAGCTATATAAAGACCGTTGCTAACTGGCCGCATTGCCACGCTGAATGGTAATGCTAATGGGTTGACCCAGATAAAAGCTTTACTTTAATATACTTAAGTAAAGGATGAAATAACTATCTAAATAACTCGCAAAACTGGGGGGATGATGTTATTTTGAGAAACGTTTATTTTTTTCCGGCTGACTACTCATTTGTTAATTAAGTGATCGAATGAGGGATTGAAACGACAAATAAATGGGTACTTAGGGGGCTGAAGTTATTAAAGCTTTACAAAAATGTTGTTTTATCAAAATTGGTTTAATTTGTGTCAATAGGTAGAATATGCACAAATTACTCGTTCCAAAAATGTCAAAAAATGGTTTAATTTGTGGCAATAGAAAAAACATGCAAAAAAAAAAAAAACATTTTGTACATTATGTTCATCAACCAACCATTACCTTATTAATTTTTTTTTATTTACATTAGCTATTGGATTTTTATACTTGTCTTCAGTGAGTTTATTTTAATCAAATTAGCGTGCGCCGATTTTAGAAAATAAATTCCAAAATAAAAGCTTGTTCATTATTTGAAAAAAAATTTAAAGCTCAATTCTAAAATAGGTTCTAAATCACTGTTTAAATTATTTCTCTTGGGGTTCTTAAGCTTCGACTGAAATAAATTATGTTACATAATTCAGTTGGGACGCGAATTTAGGTAGCTTTGATTTCAGTAGCGGTGAGATTCAATACATAATTGAGAAGGTAACCTACTATTAGGTACCTGATATTATATTTATGTTCTAAAATGAACCTTTATAGAAGAATTTTATACTACATATAAAAGTTTTTTTTTTAATATCCTCGACAATCTAGGCATTTATCTATCAAAATAATATATATATATCAAAATAACTCAGACGTATAAGGTATTCAAAACTATTCAGATAATTTGAGGACTGTGAATTTATAGGTAAATGATACCTTAATAGTTGTAAATAAAAAAATATACATATGTACATTTCCTATAAGCTTATAAACATTGAATTTGAATTTTGACAAAAGAACAGTAATTGATTGAGTCTTGTCTTGAGTTTCCTCTATGTGTGACATCCTACAACGTCAACTGGCCATCGAGTTGGTACCGTGTTAGTATTCGCCAATTTAAAAAAACTTGAATACTGGGGAAATAAAGATCCGTTTAACTTTCCTGCTAATTATATGATAAGCATATTATAAAATTTGATAATTACGTATATCTTTGAGTCGGCTTTTTTTTTCATTGACATTTTTATTTTGTAATTGTTTTTTTGCTGCATGACCTTTGTATTGAATTTTATTGTTAATTCATTTTTTTAATATGGACATGTTAATCTTAAATAAGCTTAAATATGTAAGTAAATTTGCATCCCAGATATTGGGAAATGTGAACTCCATCAAATATTATAAATAACTTTGTTTCAGGCAAATAAATGAATTATTATTATTAATTCTGAGAGCGAAAAGTGTGTAATCGAATAAACAGACTTACGGCTTATGTACGAGAACACTTTATTAATAAATTGTAATTTAGCAAAAAATTCGCAGCGGACAAGGCAGATACTCTGTAAAAATCATTTCAAGCGAATGCACACATGTTACTCGCAATCGCAGAGCCGTATCAAGTTACGAATACATTTAATCAACATTTTAAAATTCTCTACGTGTTTTTATATTTTCCATCACCGAGGCCCTGACTGAAATATATATTTTGAATCTTTTCAACACGCGCATTGCCGAACATATAAAATATAAAAAAGCTGAAATTAAATAAAACAATAAAATATTATAAGTATTTACCTGTATTCTTTTAGACTTTATTTTTTAACAAAACCCTTGTGTTTAGACATTCCTATGTTTTTTGTATTAACAGAAACACACATTTTAGTCGAGCTGCATGGTAAGTAGGAGAGACTTTTGACAAAACGTCGCGATTTGGCCGACGAACGCTTTCGCGACGCGTAAACGGATTACAAGGGTCGTGTAGCCCTTGATCAAACTTAAAATCAAAGTGTTGACTCCGAAACTAATATCTCAATTCCCTGAAATGTCACACTCTCATCGTATCCTATCCTTGTGACTTGGACGTGATGACTGGTGATAATTATTAATAGTTACCTATCATTCTATGTAATCCCAAGTGACTACTCCACGCACCAGTGAGCAGCTGAATTCGATTTGGTTTTATTGACCTCTACGCAAAGTGTAAAATTAAAACATTATGGATGGAAGGTACACCGTTATTATTCAACAAAATTGTGATGAATCAATTTCCTTTGAGTAAAATACTATTTTGCTCCTGGAGCGAATTTCAGTCTACTTTCTGAATAAATCATAAACAATTTAAACTTTTAGATCCGCTGTTGAAACGCTTTGCTCGTTTTTATTCCGGCACATGTTTAACACTAATCCCCTTTCCTGTGCAGTTAAGGTATCTCTAAAATGTTCTCGTAAATATACGAGAACATCGATACCTTTCTAAATTTTCGGAAAAGCCTTGGTCAGACTAAAAGCGGGTAGTGTGGTAGGGTATTGCACGTATTAGCAGGGCAAATTATCAATGCTTGTTATAATTAGGATACTCAAGTAGATAATTATTTTGCTACCAAGACGGCACAGCGATCCTTGTATTTACTGTGGCCAGTCAAATATGTGCACGTGACGGTATTAATTAATTGAATGAAAGCTTTTTTCGTAAAAAAAATGTTTGTGTATTAAAAGCTTTAAAATATTTTCCTTGATTTTAATTAAAATAATAATGAGCCTTGGCGTCAGAACGAGTAGGTTCACGAGGATTGGATTTTGAATTGAAGTGGCAGGATGATGAAGAGTGGGGACCCTTAAGCTGCGTTGCGTAGCTCTGTTTAAAGGTTGTTCCAGAATAATATATGTTATTATATATAGGGTCGTTTTACTGTTTTATGAGGACATAGAATCATATAAGTTCAATGTTATTTTAAAAACACAAAACAAGAGATTTAATTATTTTGAATTCGTGGCTCTGTAGTTTATAAAACTATACATGTAGGTTTGTTGTAAACCTAATCCCCCTTACCGATTCAGCTCATATTTGAACTTAACAATTATATAAGTATTATCTACCTAATTACTAAGTTTCATCAAAATTGAATGAACGGTTCGGCAGTTATCGTCGGACAAACAAACAGACATACACAAACGCCTGCTTTCTCAAAAAGACTCGATCTTCGTTCGCTTCGCACACTCTATATATTGTCTCTAAAATTCTAATAAGAAATTATGTACAAAGGAAGTTGATTTCTACACAGTAAAACGTTTACCAAATTTTTTACGAAAACTGAAGCTTTTACACGTATCACACCCATTAATCTCAAAAGCTTGGATGAAATGCTTGTAACAAGGATTACGTAGATACTTGGAGACGTGGCGTGGCTCCGAATTAGCATAAAATTCATTTAGTCAGGAGCTGACTGAGTTACAGCATAGATTAAAATATAACAGGTGACTTAGAGCCTTATAAATGTTTTTGATCAAACGAGCGAAGCGAGCAAAAATCTCTGACTACTTGGACGATGGTGAGTTAATGCAATAGTTTAAATTCTAGTGTTTAAACACTAGTGTTTTTTTTTGTAGTTTAGAAACAACAACTTCTAATCAAAGCCAGATTAGAAGTAGTAGAGCATCAGGAGATGAAGAGCTCGTCAGGAAGTACTACCATCACACCTATTTCTGTCGCCAAACAGAAATGCTCGCATTGCTGTGTTTCAGTTTGAAGGGTGCAATGGATAATTCCAGACACATGAGACTTTTCATCCGTTATGTCTCAGGGTCAGTAACGCGCGAGTGATACCCTCCTTGGTGTTGCAAGCGTCCATAGGTTGGCCGTATGCTTGTTTGCCTCTTTAGTTAGTTTAAAAAAAGCTTTAGCTTTCATCAATTACTAGAGGAATAAGAGGGAATAAATCTACTTTTCCTTATTATGATAGTTACTACTAATCCATTCATATTGCGTCTAAAACATAATCTCAGCATGAGTACGGTATTAGTGCCTCTGACACCCCCTACTTTTTATCCTCACGGATCTTCGTACTGAGTATTAGATCAAAGGATGCCCACCATAGATTTGTGTTTAGGCGAGGAGTAGATGCCTATATTTGTAATGCGGCACGATCGTAAGAACGTGTCATGTCATTAGAATACAGCGATCACGAGGCATTCCAATGACTTCCTATCGAAGCAGACTCGAGGTGAGTTGCCCATTAGCACGCTCCGTGCGAATAATAATTTCGCACATCGTGGATCGGCGGCCTATGAATATATCCTATAAGACTTTAAATAACAATTCTGTATGGAGATTTTGGAGAGCTTATAACTATATACACTACATCAACGACATAAAATATTTAATTCTTCAGAAATGCTATTACCTACTCAAATCCGAGTAATTCGAAATGTGATAATAACTATACTAACCTAATGTAATACCTAATAGTGAACACGATTACCTACATCACGGTATTTCTTGAAGGTAATTAAATTTTTCTTTATTCTAAAAAATGTTCTAAATATGTCTTTGTTTTAGAAATGGATAAAGGCATTCAGAACGATACCATATTATGTTATGTCAGAATTAATTAACTATTAATGCATCATCACATTGATGACTCCATTTAAACGTGACGCAATCACACGTTGCTCGATTCAGACAAAGACTTTTAGCTACCTAGACATTTAATTTTATGCAAAATGAAATCTTTGTCAATGCAAATTCAGTATAAAGAACTAGGACAAGTTTTGGCGCTCCATGTTATTTTCGTTTCCGGCGAAATGAATTAACTGTGCAAACCCGTTAGTTATCACGGGTTCCTTGCACAATTTTGTGTCAGTTTTTTATGATTTAATTTAATTTTGCACCATTGTTTTTTAATCTTAATAAAATTAAAAGTTACATTAACGTATGGCCCCTTTTTACCAAAGTCGTCTTAGAAGAGTTCTTATATAACCAAGACAAATAAGTTTAGTTTTTATTAAGGTAAAACTAACCCTTGTGACTGAAATTTATATATCACAACAGTAAAATACCAATTTTAGTCATACAAGTTAAGTTTATAATTTAATTATTACTTTTCGCCCTCAAAAAAAGGTATGCATAGTCAAATTAGCAACATATTATTAGGTAACGTAGCAAGGTAATACGTAATAAAGGCTCGTTTTCACAGAGAGTTTCTCACCTTGAACATTATTGAAACGATATAAAACTTTGCTCAAGTTTACTAAATGTACGATAACAGCACGTGAAAGGGTGATTATCGCTCTATGAATATTGGAAGTATCATGTAAACGAAGCTTGAAGTATTGTTTTTGTGTATGTGTTGTTTATATTCACTGTCACTCACTATTGATTATGTATGGTATATATGATATACGAGTATGTAGGCAAGTTTTATTTTTTTTGTTGAATATGTTTTTCGCCATAAACTGTCCGAGAAACTCTTTCCATGTAAATCGGCCTTAATTCTTCAGCAGTTAACGGAGCGTGAAACGCACTTAGCGACCTGCATTCATGTTTATTGACCTGACTGCATCATTTGTTACTCATCACTGATCTATTAGTACAGAAAATTCGTTAAAATCAATTTAAAGCGTACTATAAGGGGCTGAAGGCCTACATATACATATATGCGTACAATAATATGGGGCTGAAGGCATAGATATATACGCATTACAATAAAAAGTTTTAGCAAAATCGTATTCATTATATTACCAAGAATCAGGTTATGTCAAAAAACTATTCTACAAAATTCTCTGATAAACAAGGCAAAGTTAGGACTTGGGGAAAAATCTTTAATATCGGCTCTCTTAAAATCTTTTTAGATCAGAAGATATCTTCGTGCTTGTTGAAAACTGCCCATACGAGCATGATAACTCCTGGGGATTTCTTGATTAATTGAAAAAAGTAGGTATTTGGTTGTTTAAGGTGATAGAAATAACGACTTTCGTGTTCACTGTTTCTATGTGGAATAAGCTTTCATTTTATCTGGATGTTCCTTATCAAAAGATAAAACATGTTCTATGTAAATGTCATCCTCTAAATAAAAAGATAAAAAGTATCAACAACCTTTAGTCTTTAATACAATCTTAACAGCTGGAATCGACACTTAATATAAGCGTAGACAAGGCTCTTGGACATATTTATTTTTTATCGAACTATTCTTTTGGCAATTGTTGTGAATTTTCCGGGAACCAAGCAAACCAGATCGTCTGCAAACCTGAGATGTGATGAAAATACACTATTGATGATAACTTCACATTAGTTCCTATTAAGGGTTACCAAGTCTTCAAGAACGGCTGTGAAGAGTGGCGGTCAAGGGAAATATTGTCCCAAATCACATCTCTTTTAATGATAAAGGGCTATTGAGATCATACATTTATCTAATTGTAAATCTAATAATAAATATTACCACCCGATGATGGCGAAGCCTGTGCGGTGAGGATGGAAGCGTTCTCTGAGATACAGTTCTATAACTAGTTCGGGGGAAGGTGAACGTCCACACCGCTCAACTTCGCCGTGTCGGTGGAAAAGTTAATTATAGTTTAGGTTTAGTTGGATTTAGGACAATACTGTACGGTTGTCTGGAAGAGATCGCTGTCAGCGGTAATACCGCAATTTGTAAAGTAATTTTCATTTCATTTCATATTCATGTACTGAGCAGCCAAATGTATTCTCATATCGTCGAAAGCCAAACACAAAGGCCGATTGTACTCGGTACTCTTCTCCATGATCAACTTCGCCGTTCTTATAATAGAGAATCCAAAATTGTTCACTTTTTATTTAAGAAAATATTTTTTCTACTTCGCTCTTAGGTCCGCTTGCACTAAACTTGTTGATGTCTGGAAATATTGTAAAATCGGAATAAGAATCATGTAGGTACCTAATTTGACAAAATGTTTTATATTAATTATGATTCAATAAAAAGTTCAGTAAGTATCAGAAAAGCGAATGTCAAAAACCCGACTCCGAAAGTGAACTATCAATCAATGTTTAGATAGGCTCTTATATTAAATTGGGATTGTTTGCATAGGCGAAGTTCAAGAAATTATTTAGAAAACGTGCAATGACCGATATACATTTTATTTTATTTCATAGTATAAATAAGCCTTGAAAAATCAGAGAGTAGATGTTCCAAAAAGGTGGAAAAAATCGTTTATAAAGTAGTAGAAACTAGAAAAGAGGTTGTGTGTTGAAAACTATGTGCAGTGATTTTTTATTTAAATATTTATAAGTGGATATTATTGGTTCCCGAAATATCAGTATATTTGTAAGCACCATGATCGCCGAAGGAAACGGGTGGTTGGATGTTACCAATAACATACAATTCTAATCTGTCTAAAGTGCCTCTAATAGTTATTAGAATCAAATAGCTTGGTCACCACGGATTATCGTGTACCAGGCCAAGATATTTTGCCACGCTAGCTAATGATATCATGCGCCGAGCTTTTACCAGCGCCAACGTTTCAGCTGTTCTCGAACCGAATGGTCGACTACGTGACGATGGTAAGCGGCCTGACGGCATGACCCTTGTCCCTTGGGCGAGGGGAAGGCTATAGATACATATTAAATCGTTTGCAACGGTTTTTAGACAGCTAGCAGTTTCATCTGTATTTACCTATTTTTATAAACCTAAACACACAAATTTATGTGATCCTTGTTCATACTCATATGAATAAATGTGTTATTAGAAGATCTAAAGGCAAGGCAGTATTTTTCACAGCAGTTCCTTCTAATTTGAAGGAAGGTAGGTCCTTCTCATTTTGTTTGCAGTACCTGAAGGTTTTACTTAGACATCATACCTATGTTTTAAGTTAGTTTTTTTATATAGAAATCTGTCTAAGGTTAGTGCAGTCAGACGGACAAGAAATTTCCGTTCGATCAATCGTTTTTCTCACTCTTTAAGTGCGAATATTTTCACTTCTACACATGAAAATATCAGGTTTCTATTGAAAATAATATTCCTAACCATGATAGTTTCAATAGTTAACTACTAACAAAATATGTGGAAAACAAACAAAAGGTTGAGTACAATCATTCCAATAAAAAAGACATAAGAAACCGTTCACTGTTTACGCTAAAACTTTTCTCGTCATTTAATGTGAGGTTTTAGGAAGTAAGTCTAATAGAAAAACTTCACGACACCAATGGAATTTATACGTCAAACGTTATTCCTTTTGGAGTTACATACTGCTCTTACTACATTATCGATGTTGGAATTTTTCTAATTTTTTTTATAAGCAGTGTGCTTTTATTAAGACTTATTTTGGCTTATTCCACAAATCCCCTGCGAAGGGGAAGAGTTTTAGAAATCCCCTGATCCATTTATTTACACTGTAATTAAAAAAAACAAATACGTTCTAAATAGGTAATCAGTCTTTATTTTTTTATGTTGGCGACTTGGGTTTTTGTATGGAATGTTGTAATTTCTGTAACAACGTCGTGAGGGAAGCGGTTGTATGTTATAAAAATAATCACGGACATCTGGTCTTAAAGAATGGATGAACTGAATACTCAATAAAATATTTATTGTAATAAGTCTGAGTCACAACACTGAGTCAGACTTATCTAAGTTTTTATGTAAAAGGTAATAATGACGCAAACACAACGGTGCTCAGATGCCGCTATGGCAGAGACATTGACTGCATTTTGAGGGCGAATTGCGCTTTGTAACGTAAATTAACCTAACATTCAGTACGAAATTATGGATTGTGTTGTTCTCCCATACAGCAAAAAAAAAGTTAGTGATAATTTTGATATATCGAAATATTTTTTGTCCCTAAAACATTATTAAAACCTCTTAAAATAATTTATTGTTTGTTCAAAAATACATCATTTAGAATTAGAAACAAAAAAAATAACACATTTGAAATATACATTATTATTATTAGTACTTAAGATATGTGGGTTTACATAAACCAGACCTTGATCAAACTATTTAACTCATATAAGTTTTCGATACGAAACGCGACATAACGAGCCAAATACCGGAGTCGCGAAGGAATTTAATTCATGTCAAGTTATAAAGTGGGTAGGTTTCATACCCAGTTGGAACAACCTAAACGGTAGGTCAAAAACGTCTTCGGTAAATCGTTTTTCGATAATGTATTTCCAGTCGTGCATTGTGGACGCGAAAACCACGTATTATAAAGCGAGATTTGGGATCAATCTTGTCGGACAAATTGCCTCATCCGTCACTGAGCATTTTCCATTTCACGATGTGCCGGCCGGAACGCGACTGTGTGTGAAACATTGCGGCTTGTATGAATGGTTAGTCAGGCTAGTTTTGTGGAAACCTACTGCAAAATACAAATTCGGATGACCTATTTTGCATGTAACGGAAATTGCTTTTCAATTCGTGGACTGCTGAATATGATGTAACCTATTTTAAAGAAATTTTGTACAATTTATTACCTACGTATACAAAAAAATACCCATCTATAAATTATGAAGTGAGTAAGTAGAGCCGAATGCAGAATTAGTATGAAAAATAGCATCTTAAACGGTAAAGGAAACTGATGCATGTGATACCCTGCGAGATGATCTGAATTCTTTTCACTAGTTATTTCAGCTTCGAATACCCTTTCTAGGACAATCATAATAAACCTGGTCGGGTAAGGTCGCGCGGGTAGACCAAGAAATGACTAGTAACGCAACGAACTACTATCCAACGCATCAGAATCGCTATTCAGCGTGGCAATGCATCCAGCATTTTAGAAACGCTTCCTTCTGGTAGTCTGGATCAGTTGGCCTATCGATATATAGTTTGCAACGGTCTTTAGATACCTATCTGTTCCATATTTATTTTATTAAATATAATATAATTACTTGTACATAGTTGCATGAATAAATAATCATTTTAATATTATACAGGCGAAATAATTAATTTATAAAATACGTTTAGCCCGTTTATGGATTGTTAAGAAATATTTGTCGGCTGAACTGATTTGAATTAATTTGGAATATGTATTATTCGGTACCTAGAATAGCTCATGGGTTAATTTTTATTCGGGTACTACACGGGCGACGCCGTGAGCACAGATATTATAGTAGTAGTGACTTATGTAATGTTAAGCAGTACAAAAAGAATTTCTTACTTTCATGGTAAAGTAAGTGCTATCTCAATAACACAAAGGGATTTGTAGAATAACCCCTTTTAAAGGCCGTGTACAAGCAAATCTGATAGAAGCTAGTCTAAAATAAAGCGGTAACTCTAATCACAAACACTCACTAGTAACTAGATCTAGTGGGTTCTCGTAGGGAGATATTTAAAGAGTGCCGAGCGTAAAGCGATCGGGGCACAGTTTCCCTGTCCCTGGCGCATAATAAGAAATGAATAGGCTCTTTGTGCCCGTGTAGCGTCACTTCAATGAAGCCCAGGCCAGACACGATCCTCCTTAGGTAGGACGAAATTTTATAACTTACTGAGCGGAGGAGTGTGGAAAGTAATTGGGTGATAATAGGCCCTTTTAAAATTGGTATTCTTCAGTCAATTAGAGCATAACATACAACTGCCTGTTGGTTTTTTATACAACTTAATTGAAAAGTTATTATTTTTTACCGTAAGGAGCGCGTAGTACATGCGTTTGACGTAAGAGGTTGTTGCCAAAATCTCTGAAACAGTATTATTTATTTATTATTTATAGCCTTCAATGTCCCACTGCTGGGCAAAGGCCTCCCCCCACTCCTTCAGTATATCCGATAAAATGCGTTGTTTTGCGATCTACTTATATAATTTTGTAAAAATAACTTGTATAGTCAGTAAAAATAATTTTCATTTCTCATGCTCAAAAACTGTTAGAGTAGGCGGACTAAAGTGTATCATTAATTAATCTCTAGAGACTAAAAGTAATTCTTTTTTTAATTTTAGTCATTATTATCAACACACTACAAAATTAATGTGATCCTTCATAAAGAATAGGCATACCGATGTTAAATTTTAAAAAAATTATTTGGAAATAAAATAAGGTTTGATTTTTATTTGAATTTATTTTGGAAAATGGAACTGAAAGCAACCTACGCTGCTATCGAAGTGAAAAGAGGAGTGTTTAATTTGAAACTAAAAATATGTTATACTATAGGATTCAATCAGGGATAAAACGAGCCATTACATACATCTTGTATGAAATGGCTCGTTTTATCACTTATTGATCAATCTACTATTAGTGGCCCCAAAAATATATATACGAGTGGTTAAGAATATTCGTAACGACTGAACAGCTTTGAAAACAAAATATAGGTAAGGTTACGAGACCTAAAATAGCACATAGTTACTTTATTCGGATTCCACACGAGCGACGCGTTGACGACGCCGTGAGCAGAAACTAATGTTCTATAAACCGAAAAAATAATATTTCATATTCTATATGGTAAAGTAAGTGCTAGCTAGTCGTACATGAAGTTCCAAGAGGTTTCGTTCCGATAAATGAAACAGAAAGTCCAAGAAAGACATTCACGATAACCCTTTTATTAAATTACGTGTTTTAAATGCGAAAAATTGGTAAGTCGGAGCGGTACTCGACGGAGATAACCTTTCTCGGGAACACGTAGCGGGCACAACTATATAGAGCTTGTGTAATCCAGGCTTAGAAGCCTTTCCGGCATTTTCCGGCCTTTCCGGGTGTAGTAAGGAATATAACGCTTCTTTGTATTACATTATATAATAATAACAACAACTCTTTATATGTAACTTATTTAAACAAGATTTTACTTACTTAACGTAGGTAGGTAATCATTTAGTTTTATAAAATCAAATATTTATGTACCTACTTGTACATTGAGAAATAAGTAAAACACACCTTTGAAGATTAAAAAAAAATAACTTTGATTTCCGCACTAGGATTCCTGTGCCGTACCCTATTTACCTTAATATACCTTATTTTTGTACCTATACAATAAATTCTTACGGGGAAGGAAAAATATCGAAGGCAACTACCATCGGTGTTTCAACAACGCGATGGTCTTGAAATCTGTCACGTTGAATAAGAACTATGTAAAACCTCGCTATGTGCTAAAAAATATGTAAGAACGTGCCTCAGACTACCCCTTACTTTGTATCCCTCTTACTTAGTATCGGCGTACTCACTTAATACATCTGAGGATGTATTTAAGTCGGCGTTTTTTATTTTATTTATTAGTTTGTTTACTTAATGAACTTATTCGGCTTGTTTATATTGAGATTGCCACAAGGGTGATTTTTGAGTTTCCTCCCCCCTTTACCCTTTATTGTATCCTGTTGCCAAAACGGATTGAAACCTTTCGTGGAATATGTTTTTTTAAGATATTGGAATAATGTTCTGTATACTTTTTTAATTCAAATCCTACGAATTAGGTAGATTTTAAATATTATGAAATTATTTAACGCATCCCGGTCAGATCATTAACCTAACGGAGGGTAAACAGAGACCACTTGCTACGATTCTGGCATATTACCACTTTCGCTTCATTCAGCCTCATCACATTCTTCATATATCTTCATTATTGGTTTAGGGTACTCATGACTTGGGCTTTCTCCAGGACATCTCAATTTTTTTTTTTTTTTTTCAATGTTAGACAACCTCACGAAATTTTTGAACAACGACTTCATGTTACAAAAACCCAGTCGCATACAAAAAAGTATTAAGAATCGATACTTAGATGTATGCGACGTAAATATTGTCCTCTTCGAGAAATTCTTTTTATTTTTTATTAACTGAGAAAAAAATGGCCAATTTGTAAAACTAAATTGTATAATAAACATACCTTAGCCTCAAATGTGATCCCGTAAGTGAAAGCCTCGTCCGGATGCAGCGGGATCCTGGCGTCGTACTCGTCATTCGACACCAAGTCATACTCTTGATCTTTCGACATCATTTTCTTTTTCCACTTTAGCAACTTCATCGGCACCTTCTTCCACGCTCTTGCCTTTAGAATAACCCGAATGTAACGAGTTTCGTATGTTTTTTTAAACATTGGCACTCATTTTTCGTACCGCGCGCTCAAATTTATTCGGCCTTCTCTGGGTAGAGGTACCTGAATAAAATAAAAAAAGTCATAAGTTTCGAATGTCTAAACAAATAATTATAGAAGACTTGCCTCTGTCCAATGCTTCGCCCACGTGTTGCCCGGATAAAATAAAGCCTATATAAACTATACCTGTTCCGAATTTCATGTAAATCGGTCTAGCTGTTATGGAGATTATTAGCAACAAACATCCAAACTTTAACATTTATAATTCTAGTAAATTATGATAAGGAAACCTACCACTTTGTTCGTGTGGTTTTCACACAGTTCAAGCCCTCGCCCGTTAGGGGTTGTTACATATCTCAAAAAACTATACGAAAAAAGTCTAAAGACGATGGTTTTAGGGTAAAAGTGGGACACCCTCATTTTAATCGATGGAAGTGCATTATAAAATGTATTTCATAGTACATCCATACATACTAAATAGAGCACAAGGTGTGTTTTCAAGTTTCTGAGACCAGTGGTTTATACTGTGCGATTGGTTTAGTCAGTGTGTCATCTCCTATTTCATACTCGTGGTACTAAGTAAAAACAAATCATATGTATTATTCTATAAAACACAACACTGTTAGCAAATGGCCAAACATTAATTCTTTCACATTTATAATTATAATCTACACTGATCTACATCTACATTATCTACACTAGTATAATGAAGAGGTAAAATTTGTTTGTTTGTAGAGTGTAATCTCTTGAACTAAAAACCGATTCTAAATATTCTTCCACCATAGAAAGCTACACTATCCCTTATTAATATAGGCTACAGAAATATTATTCATCAATTTATCTATAAATAGCTTTTGCTAATCTTTTAAAAATAGTGTTAAAAATAAAACAACGCGGACGATGTTGCAGAACGTTCCATAAGTAGTTTATATGATAATTATGAATAAATATTGATGTCGGCACGTGTCGATGCGGCAATATGAAATTACATCCGACGACGGAGCAATAACTCAATCTGCAATATCTACATGAAATTGCCTAGTTGAATTTTCCTAGAAAATGCAACTGGAATTTTCCACCATACAAACGCATTCCCCTATTTTCTCCCTGCATTATATATATAATACGAGAGAGCAATTCTTTTTTTTTACCCTTAGGTGTGGGTTTTTCATAAAATATACCATTAAAAAGAATCGGTTTAAAATCGGTTCACAATTGTCGAATATATCGCGACAAGTACAGACAAATAGGGAAACTCATTATTTGAAGTCGGATAATAATAATGAAATCGCGATATTCGCGATACGTTTGCAGTCCCATGTTTACAGTTTCTTTCCTGCGGGTACTCATCAGATCCTCACGTTTCCTTGTTATTTTGCTTACTCTTTCGAATAAAATCACCCACAAGTTTCGGCTAGTTGTGATTCTTTCTTAAGTTTTACGGGAAAAAAGCAAGGAGGAGCAAGGGACTCCTCAGGTCCTTTATAGGACCTTTAATATATCCATCTCGGAATCATTTTCTATACAATAACAAAATAATCATCAAAATAGGTTGACAATTGGCAAAGATATCAAGTAACAAAAACATGATAAATTAAAATACCGACGAATTAAAAATCACTTCCTTTTTTGAAGTCGGTCTTCAAAGTAAAACGAACGGAAAAAACGGAGGAGGTTCTTTATTCGTGTGTATGGTTTTTTGTGTGTATTCGATATTTTTGCCAATTGTGAACCGATTTTAATTATTATTTTATACTTCAAGGGTGGTTTCTTATACATTTTATGAAAAGGGTGCAAAAATGGGTGACGAAATTTCATATTGACTTTTCATTTTTATAAATTTCCCGTTAAATATATGTAATCGGTTGTTTTTACATTAAAAGTCTTATAAATTTATAAGACATTTAATAATGTTAGGTATATTAGTTTTATTACGTACCGAACAGTTCATTACACTAACTCATTAGAGCAGTGTTCTCTAAGGTTTCAACAAAAGGTGGGGAAACCTATTCGTACTGTAATTCCATTCCATACTGTCAACAGTTCTTAGTTCTAGTATGTATACAATAGATTATGTTGAGTCAGAAGTACATTTTGTACAATAGTACTAAAAGTAAAGAGAAAGTTTTGATAAAAACTAATGCTTCAGAAAGTCTTTATCAAAAAGTTGGTACGAACTTCAACCTCTGTTTTCATGCTGTAAACGTCTGAAACTAAAAGATGCATTGAAGATTTTGGAGAGCAAATGTAGTAGAAACTTAGAATATTACACTCCAACATTAATCATTATCACCATCCTGTTTAAGTCCACGGCTAACCAAAGAGCCGACCTTTTAGAACTCTTTGGATAGGCATCCAAAGAGTTCTTAAAGGTCTTGGGCTACACACAGAACTTTTCTAAGGTTAGTTAGTTAATTTTAGAGCTAGAAATGTTAGACAAAGGTCGAAGGTCAAGGCACAAACGCATGTATAAAATCAAAGATGGATGGGTAATACCGTCTCAGATACTGTTGTTGTATCTACAAATATTATGATGTTTTGTAGCGAATCGAACTTTGTATAGCGGGGCAGTCAAATTAAAAATTATATGCAAATATATTTATTATCGAATCTAAAATACCTAAGTCATTTAAGATCCTCAATGATGATTTAATTCATCAAAATAAATAAAAAACTACTTACGAGGAAATAGTTGATTCTATTGACATTTTGTATTTGATATTTTCATGGTTTATATAATTTAATTGAACTTTATTATTTTACCTTAAGACCCATTGTGTTTAAATTATGTTCGAGAAAATAAATGAATTTGAGTCTGATCAATCTCATAGGTTTTTTTTTCCGCTAATTCCTTGAATGTACAGAACTCCTTCATTTCAGTTTTAGGGACCGATGTTTGGATGTTTAGGTATTTGTTGCTAACGATCTCTGTAACAGGCTAACAGCAGAACCGATTTGTATGAAATGTGAGATAATTATAGTTCATGAATAATACTACTGACTACTTTTTATCCGGCTTCCACGCCGTGGTCACAGGCTAGTAGTCTTCAAATGGAATATTAATGTCACTCACTGAATAGTTCAAGAGCCAATTATATTTGAATAAGATATATCGACGTCCACTTACATTAAGATCAATGTAACAAAACTGCAGCGAGCAGTCAATCAATGCTAATCGGTCGGTGGTTGGCAACGCTCAAAGCTCCAATTATGCTGGCGACTTCAGTTATATGACGTGTCAGTACAATACACTTCTCATATCAATAGTGCCAGTCTGCTGGCACTTGACCTGCGATACTTAACCATAATGTACTCTAATCTAACTGAATTCGATGGCAAGTGCTATCAATTAGTGTTCCAATAAGCGGTGAAGGTTTTCAACCTGTCACGTGAAATTCTAATACCTTGCAAAAACGCGGGCATGTATCAAATGTAATGTGACGTGCCTCCGACTACCCCCTACTAGCTACAAAGATCTATACACTGAGTATGTTTCTGAGGATGAGGATTCTGGGGAAGTACTATCACCACATTTGTTTCTGCCGCTAAGCAGTAATGCTTGTATTGCTGTACCTCGGTCTGAAGGGAAACTGCAGACACATGAGCGTTTGTCATAAGGCCAGGTAACGGAAACGCTCCAATTTCCCTAAGTAAAAATAAATATTGTGTTATGCATATAATATTTACTTTTGTAAGTGCTGTAAGTAGCTGATTCACAGTCTGAAATTTAAATACAGGGTGTCAGTTCTAAGACTACTCCCGAAAACAACGAAAAGGCACATTTACCCGGGCCCACGGGCCCTTTATGAAGATTGTTCCGAAATAACGAAACTATTTGCAAATTAAAAAAATATATCCGTATTAAAAAAAAATCTATGCAATACAAATTATGTAAATAAACGTCGAAAATACCGGGTTATGACTTAACCTCGATACCGATAATCCAGGTTTTACTTAATGGTACCAGCGTCACCCCTAATCGAAAATAACGGTTTGAACGTCCCGTTTAAGTTTTTGGGAGTAAGTAGTATTAGTTATTAAAACCTGTACATATAATAGACGAAGAATTTACTTACTGACAGACAGAGAAAAAAAACCATTAGTCCTTGAAATTTTAACTTTGGTAGTTGTGTTCTTTTTTTAAACCCGATGCAAACAGAGGGGTGTTACACATTTAACATATGTATCTGTCTGTGGCATCGTGCTCCACTTTCTCGGGAGGGTTCTAAACTAAAATTCAAGAATCTATTCAGCCGTTTGAAGATCATCAGCTCTTTTCTAGTTGAGGAATTTTCTCTAGAATCTAAGAATAAAGCGGTTTTTTGCAAACGATTAGTATGTCTTCTAGAATGATTCTTAGGTATTTAATTTCTCCACAAGTCACTAGAGGGCGTTGCAATTGATGATAGAAATACACGTCGGTTTTCCAATTTTGTATAAATTATCTTTTATACTCGTAGACCGGGGAGATGTATGTTTGAAACATTTATTCGATCAATTAGACTGAATAAATAAACGTGAAACGTTCCTTGATATTTATAAAGGATCTTTTAAAAACTTTTTTTCTCGACTGCCTGCCAGGCGCGGCAATATAACCTGAGCTGTTTTTACTGGATTTTGTCCTCGTTCGCTCCATGTTTGTTTCATCTACGGGTACATAGCTACGTGATTTGTAAGGTAGTTTGGTCGAAAGCAAATCGACAAGTAGGCAAATCCAATTTCTAAGAATAACAGCATGAGATTCTAATATACGATGGTATAGTCAGGAGATAGCATTTAAACACTCGCGGCTTAACTTGCGTAAGGTCACCCCTTGGATGACTGACTGAGAGGCATTTAAAACTGAGCGCTCCTTGACTATAACGGGGCATAATTAAATGTCAGTCCCGGCTGTAACAAATCAAATTTATCAAATTTATTTGAAACAGACACAGTGACTCTGTAAGACGCAAGGTAGTAAATGCTAATATTTAGTTTTAAATTACATAGCATCGATATATATATTAATAACAGTTAGGCGCGATTCAACTTTTATATAAATAAATAAATAATGCTGGTAATTTTTTACACAGTATCATCTAGCCCCAAAGTAAGCAGAGCTTATGTAATGGGAACTACATGACTGATATACTACTTATATAATTTTATTTTATAAACACATAAAATAAACATGAAAACACCCAGACCCGAGGTAATATTACACCACAATATTATCAAGCATAAGCAAGCCTGTATAATATTAAAATAACAATAAATAATTAGTTGGTAAACATTAACTTTGATCTACTTAATAGGATTATATATATATATATATATACCCTATACCGCGGAACAGATGCAAAGCCTTTTCAAAGATTTTCAAAATGAATCACCAACTTTTATTTTACTGTAGGCGAGGTCTACTCAGTTTCAAATTAGCCAGTTGTGTTGACATTGCAAACAAGCATGTAAATACGGATAGTCGCTGAGGGTCAACAATTTCCCATTATAACTTGGATAGACTTGGGCTATTTTCAGCCTGAGATCTCATTTTAGCACAACCTTCGACAAATAACGTGATCATGAGACTAACCAATACTAAAAAATTAAAAAAGAAAGATTACAGACAAGGTCAGATTTACAGACTAGAACAGAGTACTAGATAAGTTTATGAAGTAGTTTAGCTATTTATGCAACAGCTTGTCCGTGGAAGTTCTACTATTTCTGCCATCAAGTAGTAATATTGCGAGCATTGCTGTGTTCCGCTTTTATGGTTGCCGTGAAATCACAGGTTCATGAGGCTTTTCACCCTTTATGTCTCTGGTGTTGCAAGCGTCCATAGGTTAAGGCAACCGCTTACTAACAGATAGGTCATATGCTTCTTTTCCACTTTAGTTGTATAAAAAAACGCGAGTGACTTTGTTCGCGGTGAGCAGGGATTGAAACACGCAATGTTTTTTGGAAAGTATTAGATTTGCGGGAGCACAACAAACACTGTGTTTCAGGAGTAGACAGAATGTTTATTGTGCCTTGACGGTATTTATACTGAGGCACACAAAACTACCCACATTGGAATAGATGGAAACACATTGTATTGGATCAAACACCACAGTTTTATTTATTGAGCCAGCGAAGCAAGCTAAGATCGTTGAATTTGTATGTATGTATCCATGTAGAATGTATGTTGGTTTGTTCGACGATAACTACCGAACCGTTTATTGAATATTGATGAACGTGGTGTGTAGTTAGGTTATACTAAAATAAATTTTAAGTTTGAATATGAAATAACACGGTAGAGGCCGGGTCGGTAGGGTACAAGTGGGCCGCTTGACAGGAGCACATATAATAATATTATACTCCATAATGAGTAATTGGGGCTGAATTCACGAGCTGCCGATTTGGTACCGTACCGATCAATAGACAATAAAACATCTACTCGTCTGCTCTCTGTGCCCAAAAGCCTGCACTTTGAGAGACACTTATGCCGCCATAGATAACGCCGTTGAAATTGCTAAGTGTTCGCATAATATAATATGAACCATTATCGACACGTAAAATAAAAAATCGGTAAGGGGTTTTATAGGTATCTTTGATATTATATTTATTAAGGATATTTTGAATTTTGAAACAACTATGATATGATGAAATTCTTAGTTAACTTATAAGAACATATGTTTTTGCGTATGAAAACTCGGTTTATTTTGTCGGTCAAAACGGATATAGTATTTTTTTTTCTCAAACATGCTCGGAAATATTTTCAGAACTGCCGTTTATTCAATCATGATGAATCTTGGTAGGTCAGTAGGTAGGTTATACTAAGCTAATAGAGTTTTGAAGTGGGAAAGTGAGCTTAGCCGGTGTGAAAATTATTGAACTATGGTGTCACGAAATATCACTGACAAAAATGACACGGGTGGCTCGTTATGACTCGATACTGTAAGCTAACAAAACCGTCATAGGTCATCTTGCCCCAACTTTCATGATAGTGAATACAAATTGTACTAGCATTGTATCGATTAATCGAATATATAATCGGTTAAAACCAGTTCGGATATAACTAAGCTTGCCTTGATAAAAATACAACTTGAATTTAAACAAAACTTGGCCTTGTTAAACTATTGTTCAATAAAAATGTTCATCCTTTGTTAGTTGTTACAGGCAGCAGCGGTTGGATCGTGTCACAGCTTCCCTAGTTCGTTGCGTGAGCTAGATTGTCTAATTTGGATTGTAGGAGTGTTTCTTGTGTAAGTATGATTCTGAGGAATTAAACATTACAACTATATAGTAATGTTTAATTTCTAATACAAGTATTCAAAAATATTGATAAAACAGCTAGCTATCTAAAGACTGTTGAAAACAATCTATAAATAGTTCAACTGATCCAGATCACTACCAGACGGGAGCGTTCCCAAAATGCTGACTGCATTGCCTGCCACACTGAATGGGAATGCTAATGCGTTGACCCAGATAAGAGCCCTGAAATAATTTAAAATTCGTGAAGGGTCTCGTTTCCTAACGGACCCAGAGTCTCAACCCTAAAGGCTAAAATAGGTAAGCTAATTAAATATCTAAGTATACATGCTTAGTAGGTAAGTTATTATTATTTTGTGACGTAACTCCCAGTGACATAACATTATAAGTAGTAAGTATAATTAGCTAGGACGCTAAAGGATATTATGCACCTTTTTTGCATAAATAATAATATCTATTTTTATCAAAGAAATCAAAGGAAGAACGGCTGTACAAGCACTACTTGTGTACAAGTAGGATACTATTAATACCAACTAAGTCCTGACTGACTAACAGACAGACAGTGTAGAGCCATAGCCACTGGTCCTTAATCTTTTCATCAGTTTCAGGGGATTTTATTATTTATACAATAAAGGAATAATGGCATATTGGGCCTGGAATTGAGTTTTCTTTTCTATTATATGGGTAAATGCATACTTTAGTACGAAAAAAATATGTTTTGTTTATTTTTAACTAAAATATTTTTTATTTGAGTACTCTACATACTTCTTTGAGTACTTTATGCATGTTTGGTGATTGAAATTCGACGTCATTGTCTTTGACTTTTACAGTTTTATGTTTATTTACATTACTTTGCATGATATTCAGGCTTCATTCAATTTGTAACATCTCCTTTCACTATGTATGTAAAAGCCTTGAAATAGTTTTCAAGGTGAGCGATAGTACTTTTCTGAGAGTTCACCGAGCAGACAGTAGAAGAAAAGTCGTCCCGCTTGGGACAACTTGACGAATTGTAAAAATCGTAGTATTTTCATTCGTCAACTCAACCCTAAAATTAGTTGATCTACTCGAATTCCATCAAGTACAGTCAAAATGTTATGTAAAATGGTAAAACTACTTAGTCACTTTTTTTATAAAATCGTAGTACAGTGTTGGGCTTGTGGGCCGTATCAAAGTCAAAGTCAAAAGGTTTTTATTCATTGAAATCACAAGGATCATATAGAAACGTCAGCTTATAAACTACGTTTAAAATTCAATGTTAAAGTGAATTTACGACGATTCCTCGCGCGTGACCAAACTTTGTGTACCCCGATCAGAAGCTCGTAGATTCGAACCCGGTCGTGACCAATGAATTTTTTATTTATGTGCGCCTGAGCAAGTAACTCAAAAAGGTGAAGGAAAACATTGTGAGGATTCCGACATGCCCTACAACCAAAAAAATCTCAGGCATTGGTTAGTGTTCCGCGATGGGCTTGCGAATGATATGATGTAATCCATAATGGGGATTACAGCCATGAACGTGTTTTTAAGCAGAACACCCACGACTTTTTTCGTGTCAAGTTTTTTCCATTCAAACTTCACCTTAGCCCTCAATTTTAGAAAAAAAAGTTTCTTAGTGCTCCCCTAAACATCAAAAGGAACCTACCATCATTTCAGGTCTTTAGGAATTATGGTTTAAACTGTGCGCTGATTGTCAGTCAGCAAGTTAGTAAGTCACGCAACAATATTATTATAGTTTTTAAAATATTTAAAAAGCATATTGAAACGAAAAAATAAGTATAAGTTCCAATGGAGCCTCCAACAGTTCATTAACGCAATTATTGTAAAAAATAAGTAGGGGTTTTATACGGTCCATTTGTCCAAAGCGGCCTGTTTTAAATCACCTATAAAGAGGTCGTTTGAAGTAATAAAAGTAATCTTGCACAGGTTCTGAAATCGAAAAACTTCTCATATATTAAAAATATACCTGTTTATTTCGAAAGTTTTGTCATGTAATTTGAGAATAATAAATTATAAGAAATACCCAACAAAAATCTAATCTAACTTCTTGAAATACTATAATTAAATCAACTTGAGAACAACCAAATAAGGTTAATGTTTTCATGTAATATACAACCAATATTGTAAAAAATTTAGTTGTAGAAGGGACTTCAGAAATTCACAGAAATTTTTTTTCAGACAAAAGTTTTATTTAATTTCACATAAACATAGTTTCAAAAATCGGATATTCACAAAAAAAAAACGTTTTTTTATGTATATCTTTTTACACTAAAATATTATATATAAAATTACACTTTATTGAGGACAGAGTGTGAAAAACCTATCAAGAGTCAAACACTTGGAATACACACTTGAACATAATAATTTTCTTGTTGAAGCCTCCTTCAAGCGCAATGCTCGATCAAGTATTTACAAAGTTAGATCATTCACGATTTTCGTTACCTACCTAGTTCTTAAGGTTCCTAAGGCAAATGGCAAAATAAACCCTTAGGATCTCATTAAGAGAGGTGGATTCAATCGGTGTTTCATCTTAATTCAAAACTTGGTCTAACCAGACTTTTAAATCCTGATTCAAGACAAAATGTAATTACAACGTACACAAGTTTTAAAATTGAATGTCAAAATATATTTCGTTCGAAAAGAAGTTTGATGATAAACAACTGCTAAATGATAAACCAGGCAGGCACCTTTTTTATTTCTATCATAGCACAACCTCTTTTTGTGAACTACTTTCCAATAGTAAATTACGTGTATTTTTTAATGTTTTCCACGATCCCAAAATGCTTGCGAAAGGTCTCGAGTTCAACTCGGGTTTATACCTTGCTTCCTGACAGATCTCTAAAAATCATTATGAGGTTTTTTTAACCCCATTTTAAAGCCCTCGTTCCAGGAAATGTAGCCCAGACTACTTAAAGATCATTTTCTATACAACAACAAAATAATTATCAAAATCAGTTAACAATTCGCCAGTTATTTCCAAGAATCAGATAACAAAAACACACGATCAATATAACATAATGCCAAATTGAGAACTTCTTTTTTGAAGTCGGTTAAAAGGCATAAAACAACGAGCATTCGGCAGGAACTGCCAACGAAATTAGTTTGACAGATCTCCAATGATAACAGTTTCAGGCAATTTCGGGACCCTATATAAAATATCGTGTCTCGACACGTCTTAGGCAGTTTATTTCGAAGACTATTTGCCAATATTGATTGATGCGATTTCAGCATTTTACTCGTTATTTTAAATACCAACTTCAACCTTAGATAAGTTTGTAATGCGGTGTTGTTCATGTGCAAATATCGTAGCAGGATAATGCCAGAACTTCTTGAACATTTTCAACAATGTCATGTATCTATGCAATTGAAGAAGCTCACAGATTTCTTGGCTTGATGAAACGACAAATTACTTCCCCCATCATGCCAGCAGCTAATCCAAATTGGAATTTTCCAGAGCTGGCTATATACTTTCTTGTAGTACATGGAACTTCTAAGGCATCAAATCTAGATCAATTTCTTGGATTTCAATCTATCCCTCCATCTCGATGTGATTGCTCACCGCCTTATTGAACTATAATACTCTACGCTATTGTATACTGGTAGCTTTTCGGAAATAACGAGAAAAACATATTTCTTTTTCTTGATCTCGATATTCTCTATTTTTCATACGTTCGGTTTGATCTTTGGGAAACTAAATTTATTACCCTTTCTTATAGGTATACATCCATATGTACTACCATGTAGGTTGGTACTTTTACGAGTTTACTGATACAATACATTATTAGTTTAGTAATTGAGTAACCTACTTTTCAATTATATTAGCAGAGAATGTCCTAATCTTCTTGTTGATATGTAGGTTACTTGTCCTTTTTTTTCGTGAATTCTACCGCCGGCCGGGCTTCTATTCTTAGATAAGACAGGTATCACTTATTTTGAAACTGATGCGTGCCTTCTCGACGATTAGAAAAGTAAAGTAGGTACTTAACTTAGTAGTTTCTTAAATACTACAAAGTGGCCGCAACATAGGTGCCTTCGCACTTAGCGTCTACCGTCCAGGTGGCTCAAAAAGGCGAGTCGCCATACCTGATGCTAGGCAAATTAATAGGTGTGTCTAGGTTGGTGTCTATGGAAGAGATCATACTTATTTCGTCGTTTTCTCGCTAGGCAAATCGCAAGGACGTCAAAGTGTCGCAAGGGCGTCAACGTGATAGTGCAGCCAGTTCTGTCTATTTCATACGGTTTCTGTGATCAAGAAGGAGCGAGACGTAAGTCTTTTGCAGGCCAGCAGCAGCTTGTACTACATAAATGGCAAAAATAACTGCAAAGGATTGTTCGTTTAAATGAATGATACAACCACTCCGCCTTCGAACCAACCATAACAAACAATACAATTCGTTTTGATATGGTTTACTTTGCTTCGAATGGAAAATTCTATTAAACTACCCATCCGAGTTGAAGTAGTTATGGAATGGACAACTGCTATTATTTGTGTACAGTTGTATAAAAATATAAGGATAAGTCAAAGTCCATACGTTTTTTTATTCATAAAAATTACAAGGATTATATAGAAAGAATCCTTTGAAAGGATTGTAGGAATATACCTACTACTAGACTTAGTTTATTTGTAAAGCTGATACTTGGATGTTTTATGGGATAGAACTAATATGATAAGTCCAAAACGGACATAGGTATAAATTCAACCTCATTTTGCTAATTATTCAAAAACTATAGGGCCAAAAAACTGTCACATTGTTAGTATCTCACTTTTTTTAGGACCCCATAGTTCAAGAACCCCCTTACCGATTAAGCTCATAATCGAACTTAAAAATGCTATTAGTAAAATCAACCAATCTACTAGGTTTGGGGGGTTTAGGGTTTTTTCAAGATTGTATAATCGGTTTGGAAAACATCGTCAGGCAAACAAACTTGTCCAAGTTGACTGCGATATTAGCTCCTTCGTTCAATAATGCAACATATTTTTTATTTTTATATAATGAGAAATTATTCAATCACATTACATCAAGGCGCAAATATAGAAGTCTCGACAGAGCTACTTATTTGAGCCTTTTGGGGTTGAGACTCTGGGTCCGTGGGTAACCAGAACCTTCGCGTTTACAAAATTCATTCAGGGCGACTGGTCTAAGCCACGCGTGACAAGAGAGCTGGCTCTTATCTGGGTCAACGCATTAGCATTGCCATTCAGCGTAGCAATGCGGCTAGTATTTTGGGAACGCTTCCGCCTGGTAGTGATCTGGATCAGTTGAGCTATCTATAGATCGTTTGCAACGGTCTTTAGATAGCTAGCTGTTTCATCTGTATTTTTTGTACATAGTTGTATGAATAAATGGAGTTCTATCAAATTACATTATTTGTAATAGAAAAAAAAACACATCACAAGAAGTCGGTAGCAAAAGTGAGTTATTCTGAATCGCGCTGACGAAAACATCCGACAAAGTTTCCGTACGAAAAAAATGGTTTAGTACTGTTAAACTATATCGTGAAATATTAGTTTAAAGTGAAAGCCCATTGTTAAAAAATCTTTAAACTCAAGTAAGGAACTCTAAAAAGTTGGGCAGTTACAGCAGGTGTAGACTAGGTCAATAACCTTCATCACAGAATAAATGATAGTGCCTCCACCGCTGAAGGTCAGACATGAAAGTAAGTAGTTACAGTGGAACACCGTTCATGAATTGGCATTTTTGTGAGAGTACTCAGCCACCAAAGTGGTTACCTGTCTACAGCTTTTACTCAGAACGCAGTTCAAAATATTTAACATTGAAAAAAAAAACATTTCGTAGCGGATAGTATCACAGAGAAAGTTATGTAGGTACCTACTAGGACTGCCAACTTTTTTTCTAATCAAAGTAGTTTTAAGCATGGAATTTTTAAAATATAGAAGACTATCCTTTGCTTAGAATCTTCCAATAAAAAGTCTATGTGAAATTCTAGGTCACGAACTAAATATGCCAGCTCCAAATTTCATCCAAATCGGTTCAGCCGCTACAGACATTAAATTAGCAATTTATAATATTAGTAGGATTAGAAAAAAAATACAAACTAGGTTTTTGTTTTATAATCGTTTTTTTCCATCAAAACTTGCATAGATACTCAAAGATATTTGTAGAAATATGGTGACCTAAGATATTTGTATAAAAACATAGTAGAAAGAAGATAGAAACTACTTCATTGAACATCAAATAAAATTTTAGCTTATATAAGTACTACACACTCTTTCTAGCCTACCAATAGAACCTACCTAAGAAACCCTACCAATAGTAAAGAGACTAATTAAGAAATAACGTATATTATATCGTAATATTCGTAGGGTTGCGAAACCTACCATTTTTCCGCAAAATGCGATGCCAAAGTTAAAATTAACCACAAACTAATTGACTGTCCCGAATACGGGAACAGAATTAGGAGAATGTCACGAATAGGAAGAAAACGCCCAGAATAGTGGAGGGGGCTAGCCTGATTAACGACAGTCGGCAGTTTCTCGCCGGATGTGACGCCTTTGTAAGGGAAATTAACAGACAAATCAACGGAATTCAGTTTAAGAGCTTTTATGTTAAAGACCTTCGTTAAAATTGAGTGAGCAAGTAGGTAGCTACCTATTTACAGACAATACCTATAATTTAAATAGATGACATTTGATGACGTGGCTATCTTTGGGGGAGGCCTAATGTCCAGCAGTGGACTACAGGCTGTTGATGAAGACTATTTTCTGTTTTGTTACACAACTCAAGTGGCAAACAAGGATACGGCCCACCTTGTTGGTAATCGGTTACCGTAACATTTGAACGCTTACATAACCAGAGGTATCACTCGCGCGTTGCCGACCCTGAGACATGACTACAAGCATAATTTTCAGCGGCATATTGGCAACTAGGTATCACAGAAAATATCGGATGAAATTCATCACGTTTCATTGTCATTATCCGTGTGGAAGCTCTACATGGAATGTGGAGATTGCAAACACGTACGTAGCATAAAAAGATCTCGAGATTTCTCGGGCGTAAGCCTTCTCGTGTCAATTAGGACTATTGCCGGGAACAATGTAACAAGCCAATAGATATAGATATAATATGTATATTGTATAGTCTCTGAATATCAGACACTGAATCGTTTTTTGCAATAAATATATTATTTTATTTACCGTTAAGTACATTTTAGGTTAGTTTGTAAGTTAGGCAACTTATCATGAAACCAAAGGGTTGATAAAGGTCTAGATAATATGTTTTAAGTGTATTGACGGTAAGCTTTATGCAGTTACAATGTATAGCATATCTGGCGATAATGTTTTACGTTTACACAATTTTAGCCCCCAAACAGGGTTATCTTGATGACCCTAGGATGATGTATAATATTAAATTGGAATAAATTACGACATATTTTATCGAAGACACAATTAAAAAAAAACATGTACAATGTCAAATTGACGGTCTTATCGCTGACAGCGTTTTCTTCCCGACAACCGTTTATTACTAACTTTACTTACTAATCTTACCATTCTCTAAGGAAGTTTTATTATTTCATCGACAGCTAGCTAATATGAGCGATATGGAAATATCCATACATCATCCCCCGGACAGCTCGTTTCTTAGTAGTTGTAATGATAGCACATTAGATGGATAGCCCAGCAAAATTTAGATGGATTACTAACTTGGTATGTTAGTATTTTAACTCCATTACACAAACAACCTTATAGTTGACCGTTAAGTCGTAAGATGTCGCGTCGGCTTCCTCGTAACGAGCGTTATGATGTTAAATACATAATAGAATCGTGGTTATAGCGCCGCTGCTGGTCGAAGCGATAAAGCACGTTACCCCGCATTTGGTCGATACACTTGTAAAGCAGGTTGGCGTCGACTATACCCGCCTATTCATGTACAATCAGTAAAAATCAATCAAACAAAAAACACGCGAACATACAAACTACCTCTTACCCCTAATGTATATGACGACCTCGGTGGCACGGCTTAGACAGAGACGCACGAGTTGCGGATTCGATTTCCGCTGCGGGACAAAAGTTTTCATGTTCTATAGATATTTGTTCCGGGTTTGGGTGTTGTGGCCCGACTACAACACATATGTGGAGGTTCACAGGTGTGGAAAGTTCGATGCTCTTCCGGTGCGAAGCCGGAAAATCGACAAAGAATTGTTGTTGGTTTGTCAGGGCAAAGCTGGAAACCCGAATGAGAGTTGATACTTTGCCACAAAGCCAGAAACTTGGCTGAGAGTTGATATTGCTTTGCTGGTGTACAGACGAAAAATGGACCGAGAGTTGCTCCTTTGCCTGCTCGCACCCGGTAGTTGGTAGTTGTTTTTATGCACTTTTTGTATCGGAGCCGGTGGCACCGGTAAATAGTTGACGGAACCTACTAGAGTTTAAATACGACGAATGCGCTTTTATATGGCCACTACTCTGCCATTGAACTCTGCACATGGAAACAAACCATTCATTTGAACTGGCATTTATGATGCCCAATTGAATTATAATTAAACGTTGAAAATAATTATGACATCTATTTCGAGAGGCGATGAGTGAGTTATAGCGATGGCTGTCTTCATGTAAACCAGGCATAACATATATTATCATAGATACTATCTCATGATATGCATTCACTCCCATCTAACCCACCTTCTTCCTTCACTAAGGCTGAAAATATAAAATAACAAGCATTGCAGTTACTAGGTCCCTATATCTAATAAAGAACCTGGACTGACGTCATCTGTGTGGGAAGTTTACGACATCATCGAAATGCATTTAGTTGTCCACTGGAAACTTGCTACTCATTCAGATCTATCGAAATCAATCCTACTTCCTACTATCCTACCGTAATTATTGTTATATATTAATAGTATAATAAATGCGAAAGTTAGATCCTTGGATGTGTTTGCTAATAATTTTGTAATGAATAAGCTAAACCGATTCGGAATTTGTGAAAACCACATATCCACAGATATTATAATACAAAAATAATATATTATTATATAGTTAGATAGTACAAAAAATAGGGTATGCCAGCTATGATAGCTGACATAGGGTACTTTTATCCCAGATATCACGCAGGCGAAGCGTGGGCTAGTTTATTATAAAATCATGATTTTCAGCTTATGTAGAAGTCCAGTGCAGGATATGGGCCCAAAGAGTGCTATGACGAACGGTTTCGCCCCACCTGCATCCACCGATAATCGATATATCGGCACGCCAAATTCGTGATCCTCATTAGAGAAACTTAAAGGCTCCCGAAAGAATCAATTTCCGTTTTGCTATATCGGTTTTAGTTCATTTTGTATTAGGACGCTGCTGATGATCTGCTGCTGAACTTAAAATGATACGATACAAGTAGGATTTGTATAGAATAAAAAGTATATTTGACATAATAACAAAGGATGCCTACAAAATATATAAAATATTTACTTTATAGATATGTAGAAAGAGAAGAATGGATCCTGTCTCAGGATGGAACGCATTACGATAATATCGACCGTTATAACGCAGCTTGTGTACAGAAGCCTTTATGCCTCAGCGGTTGTTGGTCCTCCAAGTTATATGGCCTGTCCGATTCTGAGAGCTATATACAATATCATCTGTTTATGGCTAGCTTTGGTGTGTTCGAGGTGTCGTGTTATTTCCTTTGCATTACTAGTTAAGGGCATATAATACCTACTTTATTTTATTTACCTTAGGACGAAGATTGTATCAATAGAAACGAAGGCAGGAACGCGACACTTTTGTATGTACTGCTCAGGCATAGTACTTGGTATAGCTAAGTACATACATACGTACGGTGAGATGAATCAACACAGCTATGTATAGTACAATTACTTTGGTTAAAAACATGTGTTTTTATTATTAGCCTTCCCCGAAGATAACCCAAAATAAAAATAATACAGAGCAAATGAAGGAACAATGGAAAAAAGCCGAATTTTGATCAGAAATCGTGGTGTGACACTAGGACGGACAGTCGTTTTCGCCATTTGGATTCGGAACACTAAAAAAATTATACATTCTTAAACACTCAGAAGCTGAAACTTTTTAAATTTTATCCCAGCGAGTCTGAAAACTTCAATATAAATTATTCACAATGCCATGTTTTACATTTTATCTACAACAAAAAAATAAAACTTCGTGTTCCCAATTTTGAATACAGACTCAAAGTAATAATGTTCCTAATAAGATGCGTAAAATTTTAGCTTTGTTATTCCGAAAACTAATTTATATTATAAACCGGGAATTATAACGAACCGTATCGGTGGAAGCACGTACTAAATTTTAGCTCACCCTGACAAACTCAAAATGAGTCGAAAATTAGCCAGTACCTAGACCGATATTACTTTACAAATGTAATAATAATAATAATAATAATAATAATGCTGGACATTTTTCACACAGCATCATCTAGCCCCAAAGTAAGCAGAGCTAAATGTATTAGTAGGTACTTAGTATTAGGATAGGATAGTAGCGTGCCTGCGTGGCCTAGAGTGCCTTCAGAATGACAGTCACGTAATATATGAGATACACATCAGGCAGCATCAGTAATAGATACATAGATAAACCTAAATGACGAGAAATCATCCTAAGGTGCCGACTATCTTCATGACCTTGAACAAAACAAGTCAACTTAAACAAGTAGGTACACAAGGTGTGCGTGAATGGGATAGGTGGAAGGGGAAGGCCTTGGCTGGTTGGTGTACTCTAACCAAATTGGAGACATTCTGGAGAAAAGCCAAGTACTCTGAACCGATGAGATTGTAGGAAGCGAAACCGCTAAACCAGGATTAGCAAGTGCAAATCCGTGGTATCTGCCTATCCATACAGTAAACAGGCGTCACTCTATGTGTGTATGTAGACGAGATTAACATGTTTTTTGTTCTACAAGGTATCCCAGAACATGTTTACCATCCCTGAGGGGGCTATTCAGCAATTATTATGAAACAACTTTTGTTTTACAAATTCCAGAAATTTTCTAATTGTATTGAAGAAGATGGTGGTAAAAATAATTTGCGGTAAAATTCTAATAAATCAGCTGTCTCTGCTTGCTGAAAATGGGTTCGGACTACAGAAACACGCTACAAGTATTACATTCGATTGATGCGCAAAACTTAAAATGAAATTTCAAATATTATACTTATTACCAAACGGTAAGTCCGCAAATATACTTATAGACTGAAGCTTATCGGAATGCGCCAGTATCCACTGCACCGAATGTAAATAGACATTTATCCGATGCTACAGAGGAAATCAAAGGAAATTGAAAGCAAGTATGAAAAGCGAGTGAATTATTCAACCAAGAAAAGTGACCAGACAAGCTAGTGTAGACCAAGTCACGATCAACGAGAGTTTTATATTTAGGTACCATAATGCCGCACTATCATTCAGAAATGTAGAAACCATTATTTTCGAATTAAAGTACCTTCATTGTATGTACTTACTACGTACCACTCCACTCTTCATTACACAAAGGTTCGCTGGAAGAAAATGCTAATTAGCATTAAGTTCGCCTATGTATTTGTTTTTATCTTGTGCAATAAATAATTTTCTATCACCTAATAACCAAGTAAGTAGATCTTAATGACAGATAAAACCTTTTTGTGTCCATAATTTTTATCTTTTTTAGCCACATAATTAGCCTGATCCACTCATATCCACTCTGTGGTGAAATGGTAATATCCCGTTTGTAGTGAAAATTATATTAAATTTAGTTTCCGTTAACCAAAAAATCTAAAAGGAACGTCAAATCAAAATTACCCCGACTTTTGAGTAATCAATATTCCAAGTAATCAAATTTACATTTACCACACTTCCTCGAAGTACCAATATTAAAATCTTTATCTCAGTGTCATTATATCCCGTTACTGTTCGAAGGGTAGTCTGGCGGCTTGTAGGAGATCGATGACGGCGCAAGACATGAAAGTTCTGCGAAGGACCAATACCTACGGCTCGGTCGTCTCATAAGGGGTCTTTAGCGGAACGCGAGGGGATATTTAACTGGCTAGATCGCACTTGCCCATACAAAAAGAAAACATAATTCTTAATATTATTCGATTTCGATGAGTATGTTAATAGCACATTAAAACTATATTTCGAATTTCAGTCTAGTTTTGATAAAAAAGGCACACTAGATTTTTTGTGATTAAAACTTAAGACATCGTTAAGTCGTTTTTACATATATAATATATTACAAATGGCATTATAAAATCCAGAGAGGAATAATAATTGTATAAGAAAATTCCGGCCGCTTTGCCTCTTAATTAGTGCGGCTTACGTTCGTGTGATTTGACTAGCAGGCATCGTCCGCTCGTCACCCGTGACTCAATGCTCTGGTATAGTGCACGTGCACTTGGAAACCGGTCCAGCAACTCACAGGAGTTGGCAGTTAGACGTCTTTTAGTCTGGTCGGAACAATAAAATATAGCTACGAGTAGAAACCTAACAAAATTTAGGCACCTAATTATTATAATAAAACCGCCGTGAGTAATATTTTTTACCCGACTGCCCAAAAGGAGGGTCATGTTTTTCGGGTGTACGTATGAATGTCTGTTTGTCTGTTCTTTTAGCTCTCGCTATAGCCTAAACGGCTCGATATTTTTTTATAAATGAGGTGTATTTGGATTAGTCTTGTTCACGGGACTAACATAGGATATATAAATTGTCAAGAAATCTACAAGTGGCTACAAACCGCCATATTTGATATCCATCGAACCAAAAATCCTTTAGATTATCCTGTAGCCTAAAGGACTTCATGGGTTCCAATGCAACTTGAGGTTGCATTGGAATCGTCTTGATCATCATAGAAACATAGAATGCAAAAAAATATAAAATTTACATGTAAGCGCTGTTTATATTTTTGCTATTTTTCATTTGTTTAATAGACCAATATTAAGATTAAAAAATTGCAGTCAGGTTTATTTGTTTTTAAACATATTTCTTGTTGACAAAATCGGATAAATAAATAATTAATGCTGGATTATGAATCTCAAAGTTGAATCTCTTCAGATGTGACCAATCAGAAACAGATGGCACAAAGTGCAGGTTCTAGTAGTAAGCAAGTATCTCAGTAATTAAGTAGAATCTCATGACTCAGAAGTGCCAAGTAATCGGCTTTCTGATAATCCGGGAATAAAGGACACGGCGACTACCCCAGAATAAATTAATGCGCGCTTTTTGAACTACAAGTAAAAGAAAAACAGAAATCGTGTTAATTTATCATTTGATACAAGTCTGAATAATAAGGGTCAGTATTAATAATTAAATACATGTCGCGGACAAAAGCTATGGGCATGAGCTAAAAATAATATATATACAAAAAAACGCACACGATTTTATTCCCCATGGTGCACTTCCTCAGATACAAACTCAGTGCGTATATATGAGGAGACCAAGTAGGGGGTAGTCAGAGACCCTTCTAAACATAATAATAACATCATAATTTTATATTTAGGTGAAGCATAAAATATGTATATATTCGCGCCCACTGGCCCTGGATTATAAATTATAAATAAGGTCTCATCTCTTTAAGTACCTAATGTACCTACAAAAAAGCTTGTTATACAAAAATACAGACCTTATACCAGACAGACAGATAGTTCGACAGTCTTTTGTTGTTTGTTCACACCTATACAAAACAAGAATGAATCGTGACATGGACTTTGAACTATTTATTTTTTAATTCAGACATTTTAAAAGGATTTAAAATGTCTGAATAGGTTTCGCGTTCATTCGTTAATTTTACAATCTAGCTTCTTCATCCGTCTTCGCTCACTCAATAAACGGATTAAAAAGGGCCAGTGTTATTTCGTGATCTAGGTATAACTATTATAAATTTCATCCGAAGCTGTTCAGTCGTCACCGGGTATTTCGGTAACAAACATTTTAGTATCTAAACATTTATCCATGCTTTCTATTAAAACAGGAATTATTTATTATATTTACTTTTATTTTTTTACGAAACTGAATATCAAAATCGATTTAAAACTTAGGTACATTATTAAATTGCCACTAAATAGAAAACAAAACAAAAAACGCGCTCACGACTGTATCCCTCATTGATCGACATTCTCAGAGCGCAGATCTTTGAGGATACCAAATAGGGATAGTCAGAGGTATCCTCTTCTTTCATAATCACTCCGTAACTTGATTCGATGACTCTCGATATATAATTTTCTAACATAAGAGACGGACAAGTACTTTCATTGAGCTGATAAAGTTATTTAATGGTAACGAGTAAAAAGTTTTAAAACAAGTTCCGAAGTTATCCTACTAATCCAACTATTTCTTTTGCTTTATACCACCACGGTGGCTAACAAGCATACGGCCTAAATCATAAAACGCGCTTTGCCGACCATTTAATCATTTTAAGTCGCCCTTTTGAAGAACCTCATACTGTAGTGGGAAAACCAAAGCAGGGAGATCATTCCAACCTAAATGATCGCGGGAGAAAAGTTCTCTGAAAGTTCTCTTCCGATTACAAGCGATGCGGTGATAGAAGGTTGATATTTGCATGATATAAAAATATTCCTAAGAACAAAACCCGTATGATATATTGATTGTGAGATTAAATGTGAAAGTTCAGATGTTAAAATTATTGAATGAACTTGTTGAATTTCCACATTTCGATCTATTTTCTAGGCGAGTATTTTCTAGGCGAGTATTATCTAGGCATTGATTGCTTTGAATCAGTTCATAACTGATAAAACAAATATGGTTAGGGATCCTACTTGCGATTTATTTTTAATAGTATATAGTATTTTAAGTAGTCGTGTATTTAGTCCAACTGGTACTGTTTGTTTTCCCAATTAAATAAATAAATTGTTTAAATATAAGTTTAAGCCTTACTTAATCGGATTATTAAACAGTCGATTAACTAAACACTGCATTGTCTCTTTCTAATATGTGGAATTTTCAAGTTAACACCGAAAACAAAACACATTTAGCTAAACAATTTAAGATCTTTTTAATTAAGGCCCTCTATAAAGCCTATTACATATTTAGAATTGAATCAGTTCTCATACAAAAGACATGAACGCACAGCAGCGTTTATTAAACATAAATTAACTTGGTGGCGACGACCGCTGGGTACAGTTGTTGTACAAGATTTTTTATAAGTCGTCCTGACTCTGTGAAGGGAAGTAATGACCCAGGGAGGGGCAGCTATGCCATAGATTACTGTAAATATAGTAGGTAGTATGCCGGTCTTGAATCGCCCTTCACACACTTTGGAATGTTTATCGAGCTGCTTACGAAGGTAGCGCTCGAACAACAAACCATATCTAAGTAATTTTATTCCAAAAACTATCGTGAATTTACTATTAATTGTAAAAACAGGATTTTACACGTACCGCACTATCGGACTAAGTTTCGACTATTTCCGAGAGTCTTCATCAGGGTGAGTAATCGCGACGCTCCTAAGTAATTTTATCTACTCCAAAAACTGCCGTGGACCCTTTTATAAGGGGAAGTACTACTATCATATCAGTATTATAATATCTGTGACCATACCGCGTCTGGTGTATTCTAGTTATAATATATTATTTTTTTACAAAAAAAAAGTATATAAGTAGTATATCAGTCATGTAGTTCCCATAACACAAGCTCTGCTTACTTTGGGGCTATGATGCTGTGTAAAAAATGACCAGCATTATATATTTATACATATTTCTGCCGCTAAGCGGTACCTAATACTCGTATTTCTGAGTTCCAGTTTGAAGAGTATGGATGCCAGTGAAATTACAGGCGCCAGACAAGTGTTGCAAGCGTCTACAGATTACGGTAACCGCTTACCAACAGTTGGACAATATGCTTGATTGCGAGTTTGTTGTAAAAAAAAGCATAATAAAGAACATTTCAAATATCCCGAATAGAAGTAATAGTGCCTATGAAAGGAACCGAACTAACTTGTGTTTTCAATTGTATTCACCTGGCTATGAAATGAAAATAATAGAATTTCAAAAAATATATATTCAGGAGAATATTCAGAAATTATTGTTTCACCTTTGCCCAACCCGAGCCTGATTTTAAAAGAACACATCGGGTTTTTATGTGTAACATCAACAGCTGATTTATTTGATTTAAAGTTCAGCTGATTCTCACCACCATTTTGTTCAATAGCCGTATTTTGAAAGTGTAGTCAATTACGTCTTTTTGTGATTTAAATAGTAAAACTTTTCATGGGGATCCTTTATATGGGTAGAACGCGCCGCGACTTCGTCTGCTTCGAATTTTTTCATACAAATTTCATCTTCACGCTGCACCTCTAGAAGTGGAAAATGCTTTTGGAATTTGGTAATAAATGTCCAGCATTATTTATTTATAATCTTTCCTCTGGTATCGAAACTCATCCTAACCTAATTGCTGTTAGTTATTAAGTACTTAACTAGTTTACTACTAACGGATGGACTCATTTTGCTAATGAGTCCACGATATTATTAAAATACTTAAAAATAAATCTATCCTGCAAATTCTAGAACCTATGGCTTAAGCTGTGCGTTGATTGTCAGTCAGTCAGTTTCACATAACGATTTTTTACATATTAATTATATGATTAGCTAGGATGCTGAGTTTCAGTTACAGCATTATACGGATGACATTTCGTTTCTCTGTGAAAAACTGCCAAAATGTTCACTGTTTCTGTTACTGTCAAAACATCTCAAGTAAAAACGAGGTATCATTATTTTATGGGTCTAATTAGAAGAGTATGACAGACAGTATTATTACGAGTTGCAAGCTCTCACTAAGAAGTCCCAAAAATTAATGAAGATGCCCAAGACCTGTCGAGACAAGCTATATTAAGATCCTAAATTTCTAGTTAAACTTTGTTTCATAGTTTAAAAGATTTATTTATTTTACATATAAGTGCGCGAAAATTTGTTGTTTTTTCTTTTTTTTTATGGATATATTTTTTTCTCTTTTGATGTACTATAAAACGGTTTCTTATAAAGATAAGCTTAAAACTGTGAAATAAAATGCGGCGTGCCACCCGGACGGACAAGCACACAGACGGGGAGATAGATATGACGAAACTCTATGGATTTATTTTTTGGAATTAGGCTTCGGAATCTATTTCTCACTACGTATAATTAAAATGAAGCATCTCGATGCTCAAACCGTATCTACAATACATAAATACAATGGCCAGCCTAAAGTGTGGCCATTGGGAAAAAAAAGTAGTAATATTTAAGTACCTTTTGTAAATGATCACTTCCCTAATTTTACGGGCATGCGGTATAGTGCAGTTCATCACGCATGAATGCATTTGTTCACAACTTTGCCCTTCACATTGGAGTGTGTAGGCAAATAGAAAGCTGAACATCTGACTCATACGCGCTCAACTAAGTGTGCTTTCAACCTGAACACATCGGTCAACGATTCCATCCCTAAAAATATAAAAGTGGATTTAAAGTTTTGACTAGTATTTAAAAACTAGAGAGAATGTGAATAAAGGTAAGACTGTGCTGGCCTGTCCTGTAATTGCCGTATAGATACATGATAAGTCGTAACAAGTTCCATTATTTATGAATGAAAGAATCAAAATACACCTTAAACAAATAACATAATAAACAAAATATTATTCTAAAGAAAGTAAAGTGGGTAGTCTTATCGCATAGAAGAGATCTTTTCCAGACAACCTTTGGATGTAGGTACTCGTATCCTATAAAACTTTCGACAGGATTTGTATCTGTAGTGACCAGACGATCGTGGCATGAAATGTTTGAAGTTGGCATGAAAACAACATTAATTCAAAATAAATCAAATCTATTGTAATTACTTACTCAACACATTCATAAAACATTTGACCAATGTCGAGATAATTAGAAAAAATCTGCTGGCGCCAGCATTTTGAGAATAACAGCAACTAGCCATGACATTGCACTGGTTGAAGGCATACTGCGATGAAAATGCTAGTCTCTGTAAACAAGGTAGCTTCTACCAACTGGCCAGTTGATAAATGTCTGATAACTTCCCATAGCTTGTGAACAGATGTTTTCATTAACAGTCCGTCTGTTATCTGATGGATAGGCTATCAGCCTCGTAACTTGTAGTTCTGAGGTCGTTTCGTATGTCATAGAAACGATTACTTTTTGGCCACCATAAGCAACTTAGGTGAGTTAATCAGACCCTTAAAAGGGTCTAGTGAGCGATGGTGGAAGAAGACGAGATTTGATTCAATCTACGGATCGAAAGTCTGGGTCACTTTCTAGCCACTATATATACCACCAGTTCTTGGTTTGTTTCTAAGCATATAATGTTTTCTTAAAAACTGAATATTTAACATGAATTGTAAATTTGATATCGGGAAACATTCCAACTCACAAATCATTGTATGTTATGAACAACAATTATAGTTTCAAAAGTATATCACTGTAATTTTATTTTTATTTTACCTCTTTTGACTCTGTCTGTCCCTACCTACTTCTATCTAATTAAAATTTAAAATTCAGTATAATATTGTATGTATATCACATGTGGTGCTCTCATACCCTTGTGCCTATGAACTACGGTGAGCCACTTTATATGCTAAGTGACTCTTCGCCTGGAAGAAAGCCCATTACTGTTTCAAGAAACTTATTGGTTTTGAGAATACGTTTGCGTTGGCTTTCAATTAGTTTCCAAACGAGTCAAGCCATACTAATACTAGGGGACCTAACCTATTTCTGTCTATACAAAATTTGCTCTGCATATTGAATGTAACTGCCTATATTATTGTTTCTTATAATATGGGTATTAAGTTAGGAAGTGTTTTAAGAAGAAGATACGGTGAAAATGTTGATCGCCTACGGAGCCATACTCGGAGCTGTGCGAAAAAGTCAATTCAATTCAATGTATTTATTTGCGAAACATGGGTACAAACAGAAGATAATACAATAATTAAAGTGATATAATTTAAAATCTATCACTTTAATTAACACTCCACACGCAGCGTGAAAGGGACAGATTCGGAAACGAGAGCAAAACACAAGTGAAAACTTCTAGAATAATACATAGAACATTTAAACAAAAATCCTTTTCCATTAATTTAAGAACTCTGATTTCCTTATGATTTACATAAAATATTTTCTAGATTCAAAGGATGGTCGTAAAACAAGTTTTGAAAGAACTGATTTCAAAAATTCTATCTATCGACTCAAGTAATCAGTTTAAAATGAAAGAAATCCCACTAAAGTGTCTAAAGCGTGATTCTATCTTAATATTTTTTATTCTATATCACTCGTGACGAATTGACACCTTTTTTATCAAAATCCATCAGGCCGGCTAGGGTGTACCCTAAACACACAAACACAGAAGGAGCTAAATGATTTTTAATTTATCGGAAATCGAATATGGCTTTGCAGTCGCCAATATAGATTTATTGATACTTTATATAATATATGTTAGTCCCGTGACCAAGACGAAACCAATGACACTTCATTTATGAAAATTCATCAGAAGCCGTGTTGGCCTAGTGGGCCATACCCCGACTTCTGATCCGGTTCGAACTCAGTCGTGCACCAATGGATTTTTCCACTCGAAAAATGTATGTGCGCATTAAAACGTGCTCAAAACAGTGAAAGAAAATATCGTGAGGAAACCGGCATGCCCAAAAATTCGAAGGCATGTGCCAACAGTTAGTGTTCTATTAAGCGGCGATGGGCTAACGCGGACATGTACCAAATGTTATGTTTGGACGTGCCTCTGACTACCCCCTACTTGGTATCCTAAAGATCTACTCACTGAGTATGTATCTGAGAATGTTCACCATGTGTGTGAATAACAGTCGTGAGCGTGTTTGTTTTTGTTTTGTTCCATCAACAGCCATCATACAGCGGCAGCCAAAGAACAGACAGACATAATATAAATAAAAAAATAATGGTCATTTTTCACACATCATCATCTAGCCCCAAACTAAGCAGAGCTTGTATTACGGGAACTACATGACCGATATATAACTTATATATATTTTTTGTTTATACATACATATTATTAAACACTCAAACCCGAGACAAATATTTACAGATGATACAAACATTTGTCCCGCGGCGGGAATTGAACCCGCAACCTTCTGCTTCTCAAGCAGGCCTTCGCCCACTGAGCCACAAAGGCCGGCAGGCCGTATACATGTTTGCCACCTTGGTAGATAAAAAGAAATAAGAATGCTACTTTAGCAAGGTATATAAATGTCTGAAAGACCATTTTTTTATAACAAAGTGAAACAAAACGGTTACACAAATGCCTATTCTTTGAATAGTTCGGCTTACTGAACAATAATATAATTGACAGTACGAAAAACTTTATATAATACCTGAAACTATTATGATATTTTAAAGATATCTCATATGTGTTTAGATACATATGACAAGAGTTAATAAATTGTACAATTTCACTAAAAAACTAATCTGTTATTTGACGATCGTCTTGTTAACTCAGGTAGTCGCAGGTAAGGTAAAGTGATTCTAAGAATTTCGGATGACAGCGTTGCAGTGTTCCGCGTGATCAAAAAAAAACGGAACCTACCTCGCAATACAAAAGTAAAATGATATATGAATAAAGATATACAAATATAGATTGTATATCTTTATTCATATTTTAAAATTTATAAAGATAGCAGCACACTTATATGGCTGGGGAAATAAATGTTAGTAAAAGAGATTCAACATTGCAACTTTCTACAAAGTTGGTTTGTTGCTTTGGTTAATATAAAATTGTGTTTTGGTAAGCGAGCTAAGTTTTCACCCTATTCTGGTGAAAGTTGAGCTTGCAGTTTTGTTCGGGAGTAGGTCAAATCAATTTTAGTTTCTAGAATCTGTTGCAGCTCCGGGTTAGCTGCAGATCATTTTACACTTTAATCTAATATGTCCGAGCATATTCACATTGTAATTAGTCTTACAAGGGCCTCACAAGGCTACTGTTCTGACTATAAGTTAGCGTACTCTCTTTGCCGCTAATAAAGTATGCCATCATTATGTGAAACAATGTGAATTAATTAGCAAAGCTAGAAAAATCAGTTACTTTCAGTACAGTAAGTTCTACCAGAAAGCGAGATATTTGTCAAAACTAATTCGTAAGATTATGAAATCTCATAAATATCAAGTCAGGTCGCGATGTGTGTCGATGAAAGATAAATCTCATGTTTTTAAGAAACCTTTGGTCCTTTGCAATAAAAAAAACCTAGTGTTAGTTCTAGTGATTTTATTACGTTTTACTTTAATTTTTCTTAATTTGTGTTTACAGATTCACTTTCCACTCCTAAAAGCTTTTAATGATCGCACATATGTATATGTATGTCGCAGCCGAAACTAATAATCTACTCTTTTACATAACGGCTAGCCGCTTAGCAAAACAATAGCACTGTTCTAATTTGGCATATTACCAGGGGGCAAAGTGGTGAAATAAAATATCAGGACATAATGGGCGGTGTATCATATAAAAGAACATTGATTACATCTCATAATAATAATTAAAATTAATGTGTATAATTAAAATTATTTCACATTTGCTTTTGAGCCTAGAAAAGTGGAAAAATGAATAATAAACATTATAAAAAAGAATTCCATAATCCATATCCTGGCTTCATCATCAGACACTCGTTACCAGGCCCAATCTAATGGACTACTCAAAACGCATCATTTGAGCCCATATTCGAGGGGTATACTAGTAGTCAATGAAGAGTGCCACTATCCACCTCCTGGCTCCATCATCAGATCCGCTCAAGGATAACAAATTATAGTATTGTTATCCGAACATATACTCGTTCATAAAAAGTTTCATTTCGATACGACAATAAGGAGTAGCTTAAAATTGACTTACAAGATTTGGTTACATTGTTTGTTTGACAGTAATTTAAAAGTGAAGCGTTTTAAAAATCAGGTAATGTACCCCACATTACCTGATATTTACGTCACCCCTTTGATATACATATATCAAAACCCCCGCGAAAATCGAATTCTGTTTGAGCATAATTATACACAATCGCATTTCCCATTCCAATATCGCGAGATTTCAATTCAAACTACCTACTTGTCATTATGACCTAGAGGGACTCAACTAGTTGTAAACTAATTGAAACTGTAGAAGCCACAACAAACAGTTTAACATCCTTTAATCAATCTAACTTCCACCTATGTTTTGTCTTAACGCTTTCGACAAACCCAACTAGTCATCAGACTCAGCTGAGTTATCTAGATTCGTGATGTAAATTTAAGATGTACGCACCTAAGTTACCTAAGTTAAACTTTGCCACGTGTTAGCAATGGCTGTCCAGTGAGGATGTGACCTCCGAGATACACTAGTTCGGGGGATGATAGTCGACAAATTCGAGAATTTTAAGAGACTTAGTTTTAATAATAGTATAGGAAATGGTCGCAAATTTCGATAAGACCGCCAATTGTACAATTATAAAAGTGCAACATATTAATATAGGTCAGCAATAAAGTATTTTATTATCAATGACAGACATGGAAATCACTATTAAGATTTTGCAATTTAAATGAACTTGCTGATATGGGTAAAACAATTGTCAGGCTCAAGTGGGAATGGGCGGTCAACCAAAAAATAACTTGTTGATGTATGTATCTGTTGGGTATTTATTACATACTAGTTCCTCCCGTGATCATTATACATGTTGTATAATCGACTACATGACTCTTTAGATTTAGATTTATACCTACTTTATTTGTATATCAAATTTTGAATGCTGTAAAGTAGTTCAATTACTATATTATATACTGGTTGTACCCGCAAATAAATAAATTGAATTGAGTTGAATTGAATTGCAACAGTGCATAAATATCGGAAACGTTCAAACTCAAAAATTTTTAGGAAAAGATATGTTCAAATTGAAAATTTTGAATATGGGGCCTAATTTTGCGACCTAATTTAATTTTTCTACGATCAGAAGTTTTGGACGCTGTCTAACAATGGCATAAAGTGAATGCCATTGTCTCGTTCCCATAGCCATTTTGCTAGTGTAATTTATCCGGTATAAATTATATAAAATATCGATAGGCAAGAAATTAGGCGCCTCACACTAGAATAACAGTCAACTGTTATTCTAAAATAAAGAAATTATCAAAAAGTGGGGTCAAACTAATTAGGTTAGTCTAATAGTTTCCAAATCCGTAGGTGATAGTCGTTCGACGATCGGATAAGTGACATTAAAATCTACCACGACAACGCGCGGCACATCAGAATGACAGCCAACTTAGATCAGCTTGACTAGACTGGCTAACAACGGCGGACGGACACCACATGAGCATCGTTAATCCTTACACTAATAATCTTAGCGGGAAAAAAAATATCGCTTGCGCGTTTCAGACCTTTTCACAGATTATTGAAAAGCTAGTATGAAAGGTCGTTTAAAGTTATTTACTATTTTTGTTTTGGTTTATATTATTTAGATACAAACGTGATAACTTTATACAAAAATATGAATAATCTAAGTATTTTATTTAATCAGTTAGCCTTTATTTTCTATGAGCTTAAAAAAGTTGGATTTGAACCTGCGGGCTTAGCATCTGTAATTTTTTTTAAAGAAACAGTTTGTACGTACCATTTGTTGAAATATGCCTATTAAACCAGTTCACGATTAAATAAAATTCTCATTTATTATTAATAAATAAAATATTTATATAATATTATATATTATATTGGACCCGCACGGCATTGTAAGACTTTTGGGTATAACTGAACCACAGACTCGCATTAAAAGTTTTCTCAAAACTGCGATAGAGGATCCAATAGACCTTAAAGTAACCTTTAAGGAACACAAATACTATAAAAGCATTTGTTTTTATTTGATTAAGCGATCAAGAAAAAACCCAAAAATTGTATTATCCTCCTGTTCCAAACGACTAGTTAGTGAATTATAAGGTTGATTTTTGTACTATAATTACCCAAATCGCTGAAATCAAATTACTAAACCGATAAAATAATTATTAGAGAACAGTATTATGAGGTCTTGGGATTTTAATAACTATGGCAACCTATTGTTAATCGAATATTTATAATAGCTCTTATCTTAATCTTAGGAAATAATAATTGTAATACATTTTATGACCACATTGATAGTTAGTTATTGTTCGTGCTATGACCCTACGCAAACTTCATGTTTCAGTAAGGCTGCCACTGCGTCTAAACGAATTAGGCAGTGCTTTCACTCTTTTAAACCTTTTAAAACTTTTTAAAATTTCGCAATATTGCGAAATTTTTGTTGTTTCGTCAACGTTTCAAATCACTGGATAAATACTTTGAAGTTATTCATAATCAGAATAGGTTTCTGCATCTGCACCAAAATACATATGTATATACAAAGGTACATATTGTGACTTCGATTCGTAGTACGCACGTAATTTTAATTAATCAGGTTTATATGCAAATTCTTAATTCCAAATAAAGTTCTGGATGGTAATGAATGAATTTGGAGGTTAATTATTATTTACAATTTTAACGCTTGTGCGAAGCGACTTATTAATTTTACCGCAAAACAAACGGGTAACGCGCAAAATTTTGTTGTATTGATAAAATCACGTCAATCTTATAATTCATTTTCTTTGTTTTTTTCTATTGAATCGAAACTATCCAAACAAACTTATATTATAAATGCAAAAGTTACCCTGTCTGTCTGCTATCTTTTCACTTCAAACCATTATTTATTATTAATAAATTTCCGGTATGCTCAGTTGTGCACGTCGCCAATAATAAGTTTCTTATTTCACAGAAAAAGATAGTCAAAGACAGGTTAAGAAAACGACAAAATATGAAAAAAATCAAACAGGATATATGAAATTGAAAAATAAATTAATAAAAAAAAGGAACATTTTGAAAAAGGAGAGTAAAAAATATCAAAGCATAAAATATATGAATGCTAGGTGCTCAACGTGATCAAAGGAGAAAGAACTATTTAAAGTAACAGCAGTAGCAGAAAGAGCTTCAAAATATTTTAGTCGAGAATTCACCACCTGTGCACGATTCCGATAATGCCCCTGAGATAGTAGAACCTAAATATTTAGAACTAGATATCCTTGCAAATGTATACTGAAATTGAATTTAAAAAGTTCAGAATTTGAACGACTCGCGATAACGACCCATAGGTACACCATGAGTCTAATCTAAAATATATTAGGGAACCCACGGAACTTTGGATACTATGGATTTTCCTCCGTTTTTTATGAAAGCCTGTCCCCCTGCCCAAGACTAAATACAATAAATGGTATTCAAGGAATACCATTTTTTCATACAAAGGTTTTCAGCCATTTTCATCGCCTTAGGGGTAGAATTTTCCAAATTACTTTCTTATTGCACCCCTACACCATAAGAGGAATATACCCTCCAAGTTTCATGCTCGGCTATGGTTTATAGTGTGCGTTGATCCGCTATTTATTAATGGAACAGTTTTATATATATCGATGTACTCGCTTTTGCCGGCGGCCTCGCCCGCGTTATATTTTGATAAAAGTAGCGTATGACCTCCAGGCTTCAAACTATGTCCATATTGTCCATATCAAATTTCATCACAAACGGCTCAGCGGTTTAGCCGTGAAACATATAGGTAGGGGATTTTTCCGATATAATTTTACTGGCTTAATTGATACTTACAATAATATTATGGCCAAATCACACATATCATTATAAATCGTAGACTATGTGTTATTCTGATGTATAAGCTATATTACCGTTATGTTTCATCATTAAAATCAGTTTAAAATTGGCGAAGATATCGCGTTTTTTTTGGTGCCTGTTAATACCAACAACCAAAAAAACTAATAGTCGAGTGCCATTGCCAAGTTTTACATGAACAAAACTACCTACCGTATGCTTAAAGCCGAACGGCTTTGTCGCTTTGAAAGGTTGCTGAAAGTGTCAAGCAAAGCTGTGGATGACAGGGGCTGCGCGAGTCGGCATTGCCTAACTAACTTACGTTAATTTTAAAGTGTCTTATGGGTGGATAATCTCTGGAGTGAGTAAAAACTTTTCGGTTATAGTAAAGCTTCTTGTGAAAGAAATCGTCCGGGTAATCACTACCACCATACCAGTATTATAATATCTGTGACCATGCCTATTTCTGCCGTCAAACAGTAGTACTTGAATTGCTGTGATCCGGTTGAAGGTGCCAGTGAATTTCAGGCACATGAGACTTTTTATTCTGTCTCAGGGTTGACGGCGAGTGATACCTCTGATGTTGCAAGGTTAGTTTGCAATTTTAGTTTGTCTAAATTAAAAAAAATATTGGAACAATAAAATAACTACTTATATCTAAAATATGATGTAAAAATGCAAAGGCAAATCAAAAGTAAGCTTTGGAGCCAAAAACTAGAGGTCTAGAAACATTCCTTCCTTGGTCTGACGCTTCCTCCTATAGACAAAATTACCTACGTTCGAAGCAGACTATTATTTAATATTTCAAAAAAGTTACACTATTACTTTGTAAAGTTTAGTTTTATTTACCTTTTAATGTAGTAGTATTATTTACCTACCTATATCTATGTAGTAACGGAATTTGGCTTGACCAATCATATCGCCCGCGACTTCGGGCGATTCGTGTATTTTCCAATTGATCGAGAAAACTTATATGGAACATTCCATATAAGTTTTCGGGAGTGGTCTTATTACAACCTTGTAATATTAAAAAGTTACACAACTTGAAAAAAATAATTTCTAAATTTAATAATTATCTACACATTTTGCGTAATACTGAAAAAAGGTTATGAATTTCTATAATCGCTTGCGACTGTACACGGATTACTCAATTATGTTTGATCCCTAATTGAAGGAATTTTTTTAATTCCTGCGTTGGGAATTATTCAGGAATAAGAAAAAATATCTAAATCGAGGGTTGAAGTAAAAGTAGAAGAGAGGTTGGATTCTAACTCCAGAAATCGAGAAGAGTACGATTCCTTCAGAGCAAGCACCGTATCAGCAATGGCCCAGGTGTTGCAGATGTCAAAAGACGACGCTTATCGCTTCCCACTTATACATGTTGGTCTCGTCATACATTAAGTTTTTCAATTGGTTAAAAAGTCTGTCAATTTTTGTTTGTCAATTTTTCAATTTGTATTGACACGCAACTTCAACAATCTTTCCATCGTTCTGTATTCATGGCCGGTTGATTAATTACATCTACCCTGGGCCGAGTTGCGGCCGAATAAAACAAGGGCTGACCATTCCATAAATTTGATTGGGTAATGTGTACCTACCTACGCATAACCGCCATATTTAAAAACTCGATATTAAATTTTATTAAAGTAATTATACATTAAACCTTAATGAATTTGCCTATTTTAATCATTGGAAGAAACAAATAGGAAAATTTTGGTGATTGTTATCATGAAATCGTTTTCAGGAAAGTAGAAAACTAGACCCAGATTAGAATAAAAAAAAATGCCAATGTAAATTCTAAACGCAAACACTGACAAAAAGTGAAAAAAAACTAACTTTTATATCATGAATTTGCCTAATCAGCCGGTCAGATTATTTCTGTTTTGTCATTAAGTATTTTCTTGGTCTTGTAATAAGATTTCAGTGATTTATTCTGGCTACGATAAACCGTCTTCTTGAGTTCAAATGTACAGTAGGTACCTTGTTAGTTTATTCCTTTTTGTAAATAGTTACTACGAACAGTATAAGAGACCTGTATAAGAGACGCACAGGACAGATGAGAACAAGGATGTCTATACCCAGAAGTTCCGGGCTAAGATGATGATGATAATGATAAAGTTTCTTAACAGTTCGCCCGTTTCGAAAATACACCAAAATACATTTCAGGTTTAGCTTCCTGCTACATCCTACTACTATTATAAACTATAGATGTTTGTTACTCTTTCAAGTAAAAACTACCGAACAGATTTTGATGAAACTTTACAGTAATTTAGCGTTATCATCAGAATAACATATAGGCTACTTTTTATCCAGGTACCACGCGGGGGAAGCCGTGAGCAGAGGCTAGTAAAGTAATATACCTAAATTAGAAGTCTGAACCTTAGTTTAAATTATCGCCAACAAAACTGCCGCTGTTATTGGCTCATTCCACGAAAGCTTAGTGGAATACCAAAGTTACTTCACATTATAATATTCAACACAATTCTTCCTTCACTAAAAATTTACACATACTTCTGTAATATTAATGACTACATATTTCCTACTACTAGCCAATAAATGTTAAGATGGAAAATCGGAAAATAATTTTAAATTAAACCCCAAACAGTTACACTGTCCTGGCCTCAAACTAGGATTCCCTTTATCGTAGGTATCAGAAACTACGAGTACCATGCTAGCACAATACAAGGAACCAATATTTTCAGAACACGCAAACATTTGTTCCGCAGCGGGAACCGAACCGTCAAAGGGTGTTCCTTCTACACGTTATTGAAATTAATATCGTATTGCTTTTGTTCAGTAGGTAGGTACGTACTTATACAGGTGGAATCCACTTTGTGGTTAATGAGCGATTGCTGGAACTTGACTCATCCATCATTGCGTTATCATTATCCAGACAAAAGCTGTTCTGGAGCTTACATAACAGGAAATAATTGATGACTAATTCCAATCCCAGGTTCGACTCGATGCAAGCGATTGTAAAGCAACTGTGCAACATTTACCCACCTAGGTATTTACTTAGATCTGCTCACAACCTGCATTATTGTATATTACGTGTCATCTTAGTACAGTAAAGTTGTGCATTATCCGGAAATAATATACCTACGTATATTACGTATCCATCTCTCAATATTGTTTCTTCTAATTGATTTCTTCTGATGTCCTATACACCAAATAACATATTAGTAAGGAAGCCATGTGCCTTTTATAGCCCCCAGCATGGATATGATCCTACCCATCTCTGGATGGAACCTGTATCATACGATATCAACTACTAACGGTGGCTTTGTCATTATAAAGTTTTGATGCAGCATTTAATTTCATTTGGATTTTACTTGCTTGTAACAAAAGGTTTTAGGCAAGAAGTTTTCATTGACTCAAGAAGTAATGATCTAAGTAGTTTTTTTGTTAAACACAACAGGATACCATTACGACTATGGGTGCAATACGATACCAAGAAAGCGATAACAACAGACAATACCGCTGTCTCACTAAACACCGACACACTTCTAAGAAATATAGTTCACACAAACATGCAGTTCTTGTGATCACTGTCCTTTGTACTGACTGCAGGCTGACTCCACTGACCAAATCGAATGCTACGTGCATGACCGCTAATTAAAGTCCAAATAAACTAGTTTAAGCTTTATGTTCCGAGAACACATTCCATACGCACTCACGCAGTGAATCAGCGTGCGTGAAATAAACACAAGGATTCAAATAAGTTCCAGTAAAGTTCGTTTTACTTACCGGTTTAGTGAGCACTCTGACCAGCCATGGCTTTATAGAGTTATCTATACACATGCACACCGCAAACAGCTCATAAACAAACTTTTAAAAGTTTTCCAAAGAAACGAACGCGACTTAAAAGTTCACAAAAGTGTTACAGAGTTCATGCGTGGGATTCGGGAGTGTATCTCCTGCTCGATATGTCGTAATATAACTTTTTTTTGGTGTTGAAACAGGTTTCTTTCGGTCGGCGGAATGTCAGTTTGTAAGTTTGTCGGAGATGGCGCGCGGAGCGAACGGGAGAGTCGCGCGGACACTCGGCGCAAGGTCCCACACGGTATGAGCCGCGCCGCTCGCTGCTCGCTGCCAATGCCGCCTCCAGGCAGTCCTCCCCGCGCCCCCCTGCGCGTGCCTTCGCGCTCTAGCCTCCGCTTCGTAGCCCACCTACCAGGAGCTGTCATCGCTCCATGATTATCTCGCAACTCCCCAAAGATACATCCCAAATCCAACGAATATCATAAGCCTACCCGCGATGACTGCAGGTGCTCAAAGCTCGACGCTCCCTAACTTTGATCTTAAGAGCATTAAGTGCTCGAAACTTTACAAAGTTAATGGAATTTTAGCATAAAGTTTGCGATAGGGAATAACAAATCAGGCAACCCAAAAACTTTAAGTAAGTCCTCAGTAACAGCCGAGTGTTTAAGAAATTCGGGGTGAGCAGTTGGCAAAATTGTTTCATCTTTAGTAGGTTAACAATACCTATCCATTTGTATGTATTATTTATTTTATGTATTATCTGCAACAACAACATAGGTGTTGCAGATAATACATAACCAACATAAAAAAAAATTATTCTCAATGTAGAGTCTAAGATTATTAAAATTATTTATCTTATCCTATCTATGATGTGTACGAAAAAAGACAAGCCAAAAATTTTATACTCGCAAGTCAAAGAAAGGCAGGAACGATAGTCACCGAAAGGTAATTTCGTAAGCTCCAAACAAACTCACGACTAAACTAAAAGTGCCCACAAAGCGTACGAATCTATCGTTTAAGTTCCGGTGAGTCACGCATGCATACTGAATACTGATTACGTGATGTGATGAGTGCATGCCTTGTGCATGCTCATTGGTCGGTGAATACCTACCTGTAGAGGTAGGTACCAAGGGTCTGTTTTATAGCTACGTCATTAGTTGTTCCGATCCAAGGATTTTAGAGAGAGCATTCTCTCGTACGGCTTAGAAGCTAATAGGTGAGTGTATATTATGTGTATATTATATTATGGAAGTTCTAAATAAATACCGGTAGCTAGAGAAAAAAAGAAATCTTCTTTTTGTTTGACGAATTGCGCTGTTATATTCTAATAAGGAGGTTCACTCCCTACAAATATTATAAAGTTTGGGTGATAAGATGGTAAGATGTTTAGATCACAAGCCATAATCAAGAAGTCAAGTCAAGTCAAGTCAAGATATTGTTATTAGGTACACGGATAAATAGCTTTTGCTCAAGGCGTCGTGAGCAGAAGCTATTTATCCGTGTACCAAATATGTATAAACCTATCGTGGATCATCGATTTTTGATAGGCTTTAGGTTACGAACCGTAGGGATTCCAATTATTTTGGAAAAGGCATAGTCAGGGGCAATAGTAAATAATATAATCCTAGTAGTTCAATAAAACTTTTCTAGAAACACTTCAGTTACAATCATCAAGAACGTTAATCTATTTCAGTCACTGACTGTACCTTACCTATTAACTAAAAGGCATTGTGAATCGTGAAAAACACTGTACTGGGATCCCCATTTTCTTGGCTTTATCTCCGTTTGGGCTATCATTGAGATCGGTACAAGGAAGTCTAATGAGTAATTTTGAAAATTGACTAAGATGCTAGCCGTTCATATAAAAGGCACGTTAATGTATACAAAATAATTCTGAGATTCTGAGAGGCGCAATGATTCCTTTCTACCACTGATTCTTAAGGATACTGCAAGAAAAAACCAGTGACAAACGAAATCAAAGAGGACTGACAAATTCCGTACAAGGCCTAAGGTCAAAAGGCATATGGATAAAATTGGTCTATTCAAAGGAGATCCTTTATACGTTTTTATAGTAGGTGCCAGCAACAAAGAAATACCGAATCTCAAAAAAGCTGATCCCGCCCTACGAGCTTTAATTTCAGCTAAAGTGAAATCGACTGAAGTGAACACGCTTTCGCTCTTACTCCTGCGTCCCTTTTTTCTTGAGAAATAGGGAGTAACAGACTACTAGCTTATTATTACCATTATAACAACAATTCAGATAGTTTACTAAAAATTTAATTAAACTAACGACTTTTAAAAATAAGTTAAAAAAACTACGTTATTAAATTTTATCCAAAATAAATTCTGAATTTACGGAAGAATATTTTTTTTATTCTTTTGTGATTTAAACTCAGGACTTGTGTACTAAGTATAATTTTAAGATTTAGCCGAGAAACACAAAAGGCGCAAATATCGGAGTCTTGAAGTAGCTTACTTATTTGAGCCTTGGGGTTGAGACTCTGGGTCCGTGGGGAACCGTGGCCCTTCGCGTATTCAAAATTGTTTCAGAGCGACGCCTGACCTAGCTTTTATCTGGGTCAACGCATTAGCATTGCCATTCTGCGTGGAAATGCAGCCATCATTTTAGAAACGCAACAGTCTGGAAGTCATCTGGATCAGTTGATCTATCTTTAGATCGTTTGCAACGGTCTTTAGATTGCTAGCTGTACGTTTCCTGTATTTTTTTTGTTTAAACCTTATTGTACATTGTTGTATAAACAATAAACGTTATTTTTAAATCATGGATAAGAAAATTAAGATCTTGAAAAAAATTATCTATTAATATAAATATTTATGAAATAGTATCGAAAAATTACACGGAACATTCCGTAATTTGATAACTGATCCATTCCCAACTAAATTAACAAACCTAACCATTTAAGATCATTTAAGACTTTATTTTTTAAATAAGTACAGGTATCCGAATGAAAGTTTTGATATTGATTTCGGTTGTTTTGGGTTAATTTGAGGGCAGCGTATTCTCTTTCATAACTTCTAGTAATTTCAGATACGTAGGGTGTCCGTAGTTATGTTCTTTCAAGAAGCAGGACTCTTTGGCAGGAAACGGACACAATTGAACATCCTTAAAGCGATTTCGTGTTCACCTGTCTACACAAGTTATCCTACGGTAACTTGCCTTCTGTTTTCAAAAGTAGTCTTAACGCTTAGTACTTATTATATTTTGTGTCTATGTAATTACGATTCTTAAAAGCTTCTGGCTAGAATTAGAAGCAATCATGAATAGGTATTTGAAGCACCTAACATGATAGAAACAATGATAGATGTACCTACCATTTACTTTGGAAGATAAAATACTATACTGATGGCCAAATACTGAAACGCTATACTCAAAATAGGATTTTTATACGTTTCCCATTACGAAACTTATAAAAGTGTACCTCGACTTCCAACCTGTACCGGTCGTGGGTTCGAACCAGTCCAACCAATGAATACTTAAATTCGAATTGCGCTTTAACACGTGCGGTGAAGTAAAACATCAGGAAACAGGCATGCGCCAAGTAGAACCTAAAGGTTTACACACAAAGCCGCCCCGGCCTAACCTGCCGAGTCAGGCCGGACGGCGCGGCGCGCGGTTATTTTAATATGCCGGCAGTTTACACTCGCGCGGATTACCAGGGGGCGCGCGACGGCATGCCGCCGGCGAGGGACGGTTCGGGAATCCTAATGCTCTCACTAGGACAACAGTCTGTTGTTAAAAAAGTAAAAGTATTGCAAAGTTTTTGTTTAATTCTACGTTTTGTAATAGCGAGTTCCTCGCGGATTAACTGGTACCTATGCACAACTAGTAGTGAACTATCTGATATTTGGTATGGCACAACTGGTTGTGCATACCCGTTGGCCGTGAGGAACACCTGTTTGAAATGAATAGGTTATTTGATTCACAGTATTCAGGCAGGATTTCCTTGAATTCCTTTTGTTGGAATGCGTCCGTTTACGTACCTAACTCCTGCTGTAATAGCTGTAGCAAAAACTCGTGGATGCAATTTATTCACAAACTCCAAGGAGTACAGCTCATATTATAACAAAATCACGCTTATAGTTAATTTGGATATAAAAAGCATGAACATTAAGCGTTGCCGACTAACAATATTTTCTTTTCAATGAAATTAAATTAATTTATTAATTCAGGAAATACCTAAATGGGACAAAATAATGGGACCACGAGAAAACGGGTTAGTTCCGCTATGCTCGATTCCCGCTATGCTCGGATTCTAAAATACCTAAATAAAAGTGCCACTATGCTCGGAATCAGATTCTCGGACTGTCGAAAGGAAAAGGCTTATGTTAAAATATTACATCTACTTATACACATTGTGTTGCTGCTTCTTGATGGAATTCCATAGTAATAATTAAGATAAGTACTCTCTTACTAGTTCCACTAAGTATTAGTATTAGTTTTAACCAACACATACCTTATATCGTCAAAATCAAAACAACCAGTTGTTTAGGTGAGAAGCAGTGACACAGTTTAACGATGATTTCGTCACGCAGTGGATGGAATATCCAAACTTAATTTGATGTTGCCATAATGAGCCATAGAACGACAAACTTGGCTGAAGCTTGGAATGGTAGATTCAACAAATCCATTGGCAGAAACCCTACTTTGCTATTATTTTTGCAAACAATTGCCGAAGACACTTGCCACTATGACATAAAACAGGCCAAGTAAGTTACATTTATAAAATAAACAGTACCTAAATGTATATTGTGAGTAAAATTACTACAGCTATTTAATTTATTTTTTGATACAGCTTCAAACTCAAAAAACTAAATATAAATTACAGAAAAAAATCAAGTGTTTGCACCGACAGCAAAATACAACTTTATACAGAAGCCTATACAAAAAATAGCATCACTCTTGGTGATTTTTGATGAACATCTCCAATATAACTTCTTTTTCCAACAAAAAATAATATTTCATAAATTTCAAAAATAATCATTCTAATGTTTAAAACTGTTTTATTTGTAAATGTTAATTTGAACTTGTCATTTGATCTCCTCATTAATAATTATTTTCTTGGCTAATTTTAATCACATAATTTAGGAACACTTTTCTATCGAACTGTACCTTCCATTGTTTAAGGTAGAACTGAGAAATTCGTAGCATAGCGGCACTTTTTGTTAGGTATTTTAAAATCCGAGCATAGCGGGAATCGAGCATAGCGGAACTAACCCGAGAAAACGGTGCCTGAAACAGGTTAATTTGTGATATTATAAACTAAAAGACTACGTTAATATTGATTTATTTAGGTGGGAATATGTTCGTAGGTAGCATGTCACAGTCATGGCATAATAATTATGGTGATATGGCATTGAGACTTGGTCGGTAACTTTCTGAAATGGTGATCACTAATCAGACGACGCAGGAAGGCCTCCACCCGATGGACCAATGACATGTCAAAAGTTGCGGGAAGTCAGTGGATCGAGGTTGCTCATCATTTGTCATGGTATTCTTTGGGTCAGGCCCTTCTACAGAATGTTGATGATGATGTAAGAAGGAATGCTTCTTAAGCAAGGAAATAAAGTTAGAAAATATCAACAACTTAACAAAATTTGAACATCACCGACATGTGTTCCGTCCAGTATTGCAGCGTCCCTTGGTGACATGTGGCGTCAAAACCACTTTTAGATAGCTAACACGCGAAATTCGCTCAGGGGTATTTAAATAACTTATGTATGTAATCATTTTCTTGTATTTATTGTGCGTTCAATTATTTGCAAGCTAAGTTTTCCTGCATACCTACCACATAGCCATGAGGCCCAATGTTGTTACTTGTATATTATTTGAAAGCTCTTGAGTCCTGGAACAGCCAGTCAGTAGGAAAGTTTAAGCGTATAGATTGGATAGTAGGTAGGATGACTTTGACATGAAAAATATATGTACTGTGAGTTAAAAGTTATAGACAATGGCCAAAATTCTTTATATTCTGCGAATTGGACATTCTGAGAATTGGATATTGGCGACTTTGCGAATTCGACATTCTGCGACGAAATGCATTCCTTTCCTTCTCTTTCTGAAATTGAGAGATTATTTGTCCGATAATTGGACTAATAAGACTTTTAAGACTCAGTCATCTGATGTATAAGACAATCGGGCAACTGAGCCATTTAGTTCGATGTTAACACTGTTTTCAGTCCGATGCTCGGAATGATGTTACTTTTAGTTCTCAGAGTGTACATTACCTGTAAAAACGTACTAAGGTATTTTTAAGAAACAATAATCTGCGCTGACTACCATTGACTGTCCTATAAACAATGATATTTTACTATAAGTAGATAGGTACCTACTTCGTACTGTTCTGTCCTGACCTACTCGTATCTATGCTGTGCTGAGCGGCCAGTCCCTTATACGCTGTCGCCTAATTTTTCTAAATGGCTAAGCAACACAAGGGTCTCAACCTTTTTTTGCTTAACCACCATCCAAAAACAGTGAAATAGGTCAAGCATGGTGAATATAATGAACGTCAGTACTCAGGTAATGAACCTGGGAAACGAAACAGCTAGATCTAAATATAAGGGCAATTTTTTTAATCTTTCATATAAATAATGGCCAAGACAGATGAGGGTGCAAGCCAAAGGCAAGAAGTTATATTTTTGTTATAACTAAATTGACAAACGGTCCACGGCCACCTGTTGGGAAGCGGTTACCGTAACCTATGGACGCATGCAATACCAGAGGTATCACTCGCGCGTTGCCGACCCTGTGAGTTACACGAAACCAAGCAGATGTACAGACAGCTGATAAGTTGTAACTTTCCAGCTGTCTGGCTGTCTGCAGATCTACTTGCCTACTGTCAACTTACGACCCATAGAGGAAAGATGGCTGGCATTTTTCAATTTAAACGTATTCCCTAATTCATTCCTTGGATTATGATGACAATTTTTTTTTTATATAAAAACTTGCCTTATTACAAATAAAAAAGTAAAAATTACAGACATAGACGTTAGAGTAACTTACCTAAATACTTCGCTGTGATTGGGTAGATATAAAAAAAAATTCAAGAAATTAAATTTTTGCTGGAGTAACGTTTATAGCTAGTACGAATTTAGTTTGTGGTTGTACATAGCTACATGACTGAAATTTTGTATACGTGTATTTGAATATGGGCTCTTATTATAGACTGGGCATTTAAAACGACAGCTCATAGGGAACTTGAGTATTATGAGGTCAAAATAATGAAATATTAAAGTCGTCACAACTTGTAAACTACTAAGAGCGGATATAGGGTACATAACGCTACTAACAGTAAGTTCAGCGGTTTCATGGTTCGAGCTAGGAGCTGTTTTAGTATTTCTTTCAAAACCTTACAACTCGTGACCATTACCTTTTTTTTTTTCAAGATATAGGGCACATTTGGAACAAATTAAGAGCTATCTTTCTATATACGTTTTATTCCTCTAGCTCAACCACAAACAAAATTCGTCCTAGCAAAAAAACGTTACTCCAGCAAAAAAATAATTTCTTCAATAACTCAAAAATGGCAGGGGCACAAATTTGAAATTTCGGGCACATTTCCACGTAAATGGGCTTTAATTCGCTGCATACTCAAAATGGCGAGATTCTACTTTTTTGCTGCAATAACGCACACAATAATTGGGCAGATGCTCCGATGACAACTAGTTGTGCATACATATTGGTCGGTGAGGAACTCGCCGTTTGCGAAATATCTCGCAGTGGAAAAGACATCTCCCTCTTTACATACCAGAGGGTAAAAATAACTCTCATATTGAATTCTATTTTTTGACATGTTTGCCTACCAACCAATATTTATCTCGATAAAATGAGCTAGAAATCGGCATGTGATACACATCTGAACAAATAAAAGGTAGTTAGCTATATTTTCATAATATATTTTATTACGGTAGATACAATAAAAATAAATAATTTCTACACGTGTATACTTATACATAGCGACTAACCGTGTCTTATCAGAATAAACAAAAACCAAAAACGATAAGTAAATGTAAACTCTTCATGTAGGTATGAAAATAAGCTTTGTGATAGCAAATTGCTTGTTATGATCTTCCTCTATATTTAGAGCCGGCTAGGGCCTGCAAAGTGAAGAACTGTTTTAGTGCGCTGAATATCTTCGAGTAGTACTTGGCTGAGCCCACAGAGGTGTCAGATTTCAATTTCCTGCATCTTATTTTCCTGCCGCCTGAAAAGGGCAACGTAATTCTAATGTAAAAAAAAATAAAAAATAATATTATATATGTTTTTGTATGGAATTGATATTTACATGTTCTTACCATCTCGTGTCGCATCTCTTCGGCGATTCTCTCGCATAGCTCGGTAGGGATGTCACTCTCGGTTATGTCTTGCAACACGTAATTCAGCTGAGATTTCCTGCAGTGGAATAACCACCGTTGCAATTAGAGCAGAGACTATGATGAGCGCCTGTTCGCCCACAAATAATAACCTAATGGGTGTCCCGAAATAGTTAACGAGAACGAATGTGTGATTCTCGATCAATAAACGATGGATTATCTACGCTACACCCATATCCCTTACACAGTCCATACGAATGGGATAAACAATTCTCAAAAACCCAAAAAAAATTACTTCCGCTGGGATTGAACGTGACCTTGGTATGCGGGTGCTATAACCACTCAGGCTGAATTCAATTTAATCCACGCTATTAAAAAGTCGGAAAGTAGGAAGGCCCTCCATCCGATGGGCCGATGACATATTAGAGGTTGATAGAGGTGGCCCAAGATTTATTGGTCATGGCACTTAGGTGAGGCACAAGTCCAGCAGCGGATTTGTGCAGGCTATCGATGATGATGGTTTTCCACTGTTTGTAGAAAGAAGCTATGTGGTGAAAGGATAGAGTGAGTACTAACTGTATGTAGATAAGCATGTAGGCGCTGGTGGCGCGCCGGGCGAGGTGCGGCGCGTGCTCCTCGCCGCCGTAGTTGTAGTCGATTGCCTCCTGCTTGCTGCAGCGAGAGACCACGTCGTCGTCGAATTTGCACCACTAGTGAAAGGAAAGGGAAAGAACGGACTGCATGTAGGCAAAACATGGTACTGCACTGAAGAGCGTTTGAGTCCAAATCCGATAAAATACAGTACTTGTGCCACTGGTGGAAGGAAAGGGAATGATGAACATACTGGATGAAGACAAAATAAATTAACTTTTGCATTACGTTGGATTATGTTCCGAGAAAATAGAGATCCCTGACACTATGATTCCCTATATCGTGGAAAGAAAATATTTTTACACACACTTAATTTATTGAATATTGAAATAACGGGAAGAAGTTGATGAGCCACGATTATGGTGTGGGCTGACACTGTTTCGATATTGCAAAACTGTATAATATTGGAACCGTACAGTGGATATCTACTAACACCACCAAACCTAGACCCGGAACAAATATTTGCAAAACATGTCAATATTTTGTCCCGCAGCGGGAATAAAAAATGACGCTATTTTGTACCTTTCCATCGCCCTTGGGGTTGATGAAGACCACGTAGTGTCCTCCGTGGTTGTCCCCCGAGTGCACGAGCACGGCGTGCAGCGTGTAGTGCGAGGGAGAAGTGGGGACCTCGGTCAGGTACGGGTCCAAATTGATCTCTTCATAGAATTCAAATCTGAAACAGTTTTGAGTCCAAAATATAAATGAGAGCCTCCTTGCAATGCGGTTTGATGTATCTGCATTATCTATATTTGCAGGTAAGAACGTAGGTATATATTATAGCAATAATTAAAAATAATGGAAAAACGCTAGCTAAATGTGGGTTGCATTTAGCTACCGTATTTAATTTATTGATTTAATTGAATCAGTAAAGATAAAAGTAAATTATGCAAAATTTTACAGCGCTGCAATCTGCCTTGTGGCGATAAAACTTATCAGAGAACCGTCCTTGAAATCATTCAAATCATTTGCAAGAAACCGGATTTTAACGTAGGTAAATGACAATGTGGTAACAGACAAACAAACAACTTCTTACGGCAAAGGCAAAATACAAGCTCCATGCGTTACGGGTAGACAGAAGTTTCAAACGAACTGCAAAACGCAATATAACGTTTGACCATTATGGTATTCTAATGTGATGAACTATCCGTTAGTCTAGATAGTTTCTCACTTTGGAATACTATGAAAAGTAAATTCCAAGCCACATAGACGTATATATTGCGCAAGGATCATGGTATCATGGAATGTTTCAAGGAAGATGTTAGATCAGAGTGGAGGAAAAATACAAAGAAAGCTGATCTCACCACGTTGTGGAATGAATAGCAAAGCAGAGAAAGAAGCATAGAGACGCAGTGTACCTATCGTTGAACTTGACAGAGGCATCGCTCTGCGGGTCATACTGAAAGCGCATGAGGTGTAGGTGAAGTACGGGCGGGAACTGGTCGAAACGGACCCCCTTCTCTGCCTCCTGCAGCCCGTGCTCGCCTGCGTCGTATTTATTATCCCCGTCAAGCAATTCGGTGCTGATGTAGTCTTCAAACGACTCGAATACTAGAATGAATTAATAAGGTTTGCAAGCAATTCGTAGAGAACTCTATGCCACCGTCTAGCGACGACTTCCTATTCTTGAACCGCACTATTGATAAACAATCTCTTGCGGTTCACGCATAATTTGGAAGCACATAGAGTTTCCCATTTCCGAAGATAGATGAATATTGCCGAAGCGCATAAATTTTGTCGTACTCGGTACGTTATGATCACTTTCGCTGTCTTATGTTAATAGGCTACGTAATCATTTCAATCTGCTATTTACTAAATATATTCAGGCAAGAAAAGTTTCATGTATGTTATCTTTCAACGTACTGTTCTTCTTTCCTTTCACACTTAGCTGGATATCATAGAAGGTTTCATTTCGAGAGCTAGTGCAAGTGACATTTTTACACTTGATAAAAGATGTCATTTTTCCTTCGAACAGATTCGGCACCGTGCCTTCAACGACAGTTCCTTTCATCTTATTGTCAAGTTTTTCTAACAGCACCTGCAATTAACAATTTTACTAAGCGAGGGCAAGAAATAATATTTTATGAGAAAAAGATAAACCACTCACGCGTAAAAATTCTTGGACATCGTGCTGCATGAATGAATCAAGCGTCTCCCAGCCAAAACTCTTCGTAAGTTTCTTCGTGGCAACAGGCTTTTCTGAAAACTCAAGGTCGTAAAACACTCTTTGAAGTGCGAAGGCCACAGTTCGGGAGCTATCCACACCGACTGTGGGAATTTTGTACACAGCTTTTCGAAAAACATTTGTGAAGAAGAGAGTTTGCAGGAGAGAATTCATGTAGCAGGTTGCTCCTTGATTTTTGAGACCTGGAACAGAAAATGTACATGTTATTATTTGATTATAAAACTAACGAGGCTCAAACAGCTAAGACTATTTAATGTGAGAAAGAACCAGCTAGAGAAATAAGATCAACATAGAGTGGTTTCTTCAGTTACAATACCGCCTATAATTATTATTATATAATTGACAGTTTGTCCCAGGTTTTGCTCGAGTGGTGTCTGGATAAGAAATTATTTAGTACCTACTTATATGTAGCCTGTATTAGCTCAGAGCCAAATCAGTTCAACGGAACTTTATTGATACCAAATATTCTTTTTCGCGCATCTACAAATTTGTAGGATTGATCATTTAGAGTTTTTATCGTCCCGCGGGTAGGTTTAGCACCTGTTCTTATTTGCATGACAGTATGCTGCACGAGTGTGCACTAGCTGCACCAAGATTTACGCACGCTTTAGGTCGAACGGGCCAAAGAGTCTGCGGTGTCCGTGTGGATGCAGAAAAACTTCGTGTTAAAGTATACTTACGTGCCGTCCTATGAAAATAAACTGTAATATCTTAATTCCTTACCAACATATCCAGTGTGCTTCTTGGAGTCCCAACATACACCATGAGGTGCTTCGGCCATGACGTGAGCTTCGATTGTAATACTGTTATTGCTCACGAACCCGCTGTCAGGATTCAACAAGTTTTCCCATGATATGAAATGGGCAAAGCCCCAGTCGTTTTCTTTGCTACAAAAAAAATACAATGGAGAATGTTAAGTTAGGTATAAGATACCTAATTGATGTAATTAGGGTATCTTTTATGTTTTTTTTATCAACTAAAAGTATTAGTGGGCCTAAATGCCAGTTTCCCCACTAATACTTTTTTTCATAATATTGTAGGGAATGGCATAGGTACCGAATTTACGAAGCATGTGGTGACGATAGTGTGGATATTTAGCAAAGAATCACCAAAGCCACACTGACACTGAAGGAACCTTCTGAAGTCTCTGTTACAAGTACTCTGGATAAAACATGCAAAAACTAGAGGCACGAAATAATAAGCCGGAAAAATCTCTAACCAGTGGTACATATGATGCAGCTTCCTACAAAGGTGCTCTCCGTCTGTTTTATGTGTCAAGAGCTTTAACTCTCCCAGGCCGTAGCACGACCATCCCACTGAGTCACAGTCCGCATTGCACTGAAGGAATATTCCCAAAGACTTCTGCTGGTGCCTTTCCGGTGTGCTGGTCTGGCGGATCAGAACAAGTATCCTCCACGGGAGGCATCGCACGTAGTATGGAGGGGAAAGCACTTGCTCTGTGAGTTCGCTGATGTTTTGAACGGTGAAAGAGAATGATGCTTCTCGACGTGCAATATCTTCGTCTTCCTGTACCCTAGTCTGAGAAAACAGTGAGCAAATAGAGTTCGTACCTGTGTGGCATAATGTGGAGTTACCTAAATTTTAGTGTATTTTTACATAAATTCGAAAAAACGACTAAAGTTCTGTCTAGATATTTTTTTCATACATTTTACGGGATTTAGTTTTATTGTTTGCGCTTGAGAAGACGTCTTCAGTCAAATCCTACATCCTACGAGAAGATATTTTCAATTTACCGAAAGATTCATTTGCAGAGTTGGTGCAGTTTCAACCCCACCTGGGTCAATCATTTCGCCGGCAAGTTGAAAGTAAAACTGTGAAGACAACGGTTTATGATACTCTTCTACCTATATTATTATACAAGTGTATTCGAAAATAATCCAGAAATACCTACTTACTTTATTTCCAAAACTAATGAACGTTTTATAACAAAATAAAAAACAAGAAAATAATCAAAATAGTTATTGTAAATTTATCAGGTCCATGACATGCGTCATCTACCCTTTATTATGAATCTGTCAAAATTGATGTTCAAAATTTAAAAGTTTAAAAAGTAAATACATTTTTATAAAGAGGGTATTACAGACAGCTTCCATATGAAAAAGAAAAAGTATTGATAACAGCAATCATAAAGATTAATATAGACACACTTAGTTATGACAAGAAGAAGTCATTGGCTAGTTTGGAGTTATCGTACTTCTACTCGTAGAGTCCATTGGTGTAGACCAATGGAGTCAATTCTCTTGTACACCAACTAATAATTTAATCTACCGCTTCTTTAGCTGACAGTAACAAAAAAGATATAGTTATGATTTTAGTGCTGTCAAATTAGTCTTATTTAGGTTTTCCATGTAAGTTTAGTCGTTTCGATTTCGTAAATCTACGATAAAAGTTAATCGATGGTTTGATCTAGATACAAAGTTTAGCGAGTAGCATTTTCGATAAGAACCAACAGCCAAAATACCAATGATAACTATTACTATATAATTTCTGTGTTCCGGTTTGAAGGGTATGGATGCCGCTGAAAATACCAGCACATAAAATATTTTATCTTGATATTACAGGAAACCTACGCGTGAGAATACCTCTGGTACTGCAAGTGTCCATAGCTAACGGTACCCGCTCAACACCAAGTTGGCCGTTAGTTTGTGTACCTCTTTAGAAGAATAAAAAAGTCTGGACACGTTTTGGGCACTTTATTTCAGTGCCTTTCATATACATCGGTGCCGCAGTTCTGCTGAGATGTGAAAACATGTCTTAATATGTCGAATCTATTATAATGCTCGAACGAGGAGCCATCCGTTGCTCATCCGGACTAGTAATGGCTCAATAAATTTTATAATAGCATTCGGCAAACCTATCTTTTTTATTCCATTCCATATTCAGACCCATGAACCATTTATGATAATCATATCCTTATACACCCTCACAGAGCTCAGTTTATATTATTAGGTACTTGGCTCAACGAAAGTAGCTACCGATGAACCCATTTTAGGTTTTATTCCTTTCTAAACGATATTTCGAGTATCAAACAATGCTACACTTTAACCTGTTGAATTAAATTTAGTAAACTTAAAAAAACACTTTCTACTCTATCTGCTGTGATTGGTAGCAGTATAAAATGTAATATAGACTACCTACGAGTCTAAAGAAAATATTATGGTACAGTTAGTAATATAAAAAACCGGGTACGTACGAGTCTGACTCGAGCACCGAGGCTTTCGTCTAAGCTCTTTACCAAAATAATTAACATTACAAATTAACGATTTTTAGAACATTTTCCCTTACTTGATTCTTGATCTTTAGGGATGTAGGTTTTGGTTTTTCTTTTTGAGGTACGGAACCTTAAAAACGACTTAGGTTATAAAATAAACAGATAAATAGGTCTAGCCATCAGAAGACTTGCAAACGATCTATAGAAAACTAATCCAGCGTATCCGTAGCGCATCCGTAGCATGTACGTAACGCATTCGTAGCGTATCCGTAGTGCATGCGTAGTGGATACGTAGTACATCCATAGCATTAACGTACTGGATGCGTAGCGTATCTGTAGCGTATACGTAGCGTAGATGGAAATACTTTTTTGGGTTTTATGGCATTACTTGGAGAAAATAGACAAAATACTTGATTGAAATAAAACTAATGGCATCTCGGAATATCATTTTACTGTGTTAGAAATCGACAATCGTGCCACAGACAGCGGTGCAGATCTGGGCGTTGGCAAACCTGTTATAGTTGCCTCCACAGCCACTGTATGAGAACCCTCGACAGACACGCTGGTTTATGTCAAAATACCACCTGCAATAAATAGACTTGTTTATTATTAAATAAAATGTGTAATTTAAAACAAACTAAAAATCGCTTTTATCAAGCAATAAAAATTATAAAAAAGAATTCTATTATCCACCTTCTGGCTCCATCATCAGACCAACGAGGTTTTGGTGCCCAATCTTTTAGACTCGTCAAAACTAATCATATGAGCCCAAACTCGAATTGTTTACTAGTAGCCACTGAAGAGTTCCATTATCCACCTCCTGGGTCCATCATCAGATCAGCTCCAAGATACCAAATTATTGTATTGACATCCAAACTACATACGACCTCTGTGGCGCAGTGGGCGAAGGCCCGCCTGAGACGCAGAAGGTTGCGGGTTCGATTCTCGCCGCGGGATTAAATGTTTTCTATGTATAATATGTATGTATTTACAAAAAACGATTATAAGTAGTATATCAGTCATGTAGTTCCCATAACGCAATCTCTGCTTACTTTGGGGCTAGATGACGCTGTGTGAATTATGTCCAGCATTATTTATTTATTTATATTCATACAAAGTTTCATTTCGATACGACAATTAGAAGTAGGTTAAAATTGACTTCTAAGATTTGATTATATTGCTTGTTATTCAGTTAATTGCAGCTAATTATAAGCTTGTTAATAAATCAATAAACACACAACAGGCACATAATATACTAGTATTTCTGACCCCACACTAGGATTCCCTGTAGCGTGGGTTATCAGGAAATATGAGTACCTAGATAGGTTCCACAACACCCAGACCTGGAACAAATATCTGCAAAACATTCAAAAATTTGTCCTGCTGCGGGAATTGAACCCACACTTCTAGCTGGCTTCTCGCCCGCTGCGTAATCAAGGTCGTCAAAGTTTACAGGGAACCTCAATATTTCAGTCAAGGGGTCTGGTCGAAACACTATTTAGCGAGCTAGCTCTTATCTGTGACTTCGCATAGCATTGCCGTAAAGAGGGGCAATGCAGCAATCTGTCTGTAAATATTTATTTTCAGAGTCCCTAGCTTGAACTATCTGATAAGGCATTCTGTAAATTAATCCTGAAAATTCACTTTGATTGATTGTTGATCTTCCCATCTTTTGAGTACGTGTTGAAAGGCTAGTACGTGGAAAAGGGCCTTCAGACCGTTCACAGATTCATCTGATCCACCGACCACTCACAAGATTGTTTGTGATCCAACTACCTACTTGCAAGATTTTAGATTCCAGTGCGATTATGGTATCCTATATTACTATTGTCAGCGTTTAACCTACTTAAGGTCCGGTCCGGCGGTGGTAATCAAAGGTAAATGATTGTCCAGTGGTTGTCATAGTGCGTGTGAATGTACTGATCGCCACCGCCACCGCCAACGCTACCGCGTCAGTTTGACCGGGCCCTAACTGCAAGAGACTTTTAAATATATCCAAATATTAAAACATTTATAATAAGCTATGTAGGTAATATTTTGACAAAGAAATTTAAACTTACATAGGATGATATTCATCACATTTACCAAAGTCTGGTTGTAATCGGCAAGATACTTTATCGCTTACGTTCTGTTTTATCATATGCTGGCCAGGATCTAGAATAAGAATTGAAAAGTATAATATTTTTTCTATAGTTTCTAAGAATCAGACCCGGTTATACATTCCGGACGTAGTTTCACTGGAGCCTGATTCCACATACCTAACAAAGAGTGTGGCAACAAAAAAATTCAGGGTTTTTGGCGAAACTGGGTCAATCTGTATGTAGCCAAATTGGTGTCCCATTACCCATAAAGCAGTTCAATTATGGTATCCATACTTGTATCCATAATCTTGCGGTCAAGGAAAGTTGTTCAAAATCAACCTACCCACAGACGACCAGAATTAATTTATTTATTGAAAGTACACAAACATCAAACATATTGTTCATTAATTCATGTATTAAAATCGGTAACGATACCAAAAATAATAGTATTTTATAGATAAAATTATTGGAGGAATTCATCTTTCTGTTTTGTCTCTGTTCACCCCTGATTGAATTACTCAATTTCCTTTAATAACTATTACTGAGTACACATTCACACCTATTTACTTACCCCTGCAAAGTTCGTGGCATGAAGATAGTGTCCCAAAGTTGTTGAAACTAGTCGGACAACCTCCGTATGTAAATGCTTTACAATCTTCCATCTTCGTATCGTAATAGAATCTGTGAAAACAACGTCTCAAATAGGTCAACCGACAACCGCTGGGCAAAAAAGTTTCTAGAATGTCAACCACGAACAGAACGACGCAGTGTAGGAAGGCCACCATCCGATGAGAAAGCCTTATATTGCTCGTCATTACTCTGTTTAGGGGAGGCTTTTACCCAGTTGTAGACTCCTACTTGGCTGTTGATTATAAGTAAAATGGTAAGGTATCCCAAATTAACATGACTTAAAAAGAAAATCCGTAATGGTACTTGCCTTGATAGTCCACCTTTCCCGCAGTCATATCCATTAGGTTGGAACTTGCACCAGATGTCCCAATCATAATCTTTTAACTCTAAAATTTAACATACTATTATAGAAACAGGTTATAATCGTTAATTTAGACCTAGAGGAGTAGGAAATAACCAATACCTACTTATTGAATGGGTACCTACCTATACTTATTGAGTGAATATACCGCACCGGGTGCGATATTTTGTGAATAAATTCTGAGTTACAAATAAATAAATAAATAACCACCCAACAGTCACATAGATAGTCCTGACTCCACACTAGGATCCCCTGTATCGTGAGAATCGGGAACCTTATTACCATAACACCCAGACCCGGAATAAATATCCCGTAGAACAATCAAACATTTGATCCTGCAGCGGGAAAGCGGGACTAAGTGCCATCGAGGTCGTCGATAATTATGTAAGATACTTATTACCTACAATATTATATGCATTTTTAAAGTTTACCCTTAAGTAGGAAAGTTGTAATTATGTATTGTTCAAATCTTGCGAGACGATTTTGACCTTAAGACTACCTTGACTAGACTTTAGTCGGAGTTCCTGTCAACCGATTAGTTGAAGCACGGGGAGCCCCATATACCTACTGTTATATGGGGGCAAAAGAGTAAGGGAAATAGAAACAAACAGAAAAAAATAATCTAATCTAATAAATTCCCAATATAATTATCGACCCACATATTTTTTACCCGGTTCCTAGCTAAGAAGGTGACCCATTCCTCCGGTAAAAAGACAAAAGTAGGTACTACGACAGGAACCTACTTACTTTTAATTTTCTCCTTTTTTTCGCTAGTGCTATTATCTTGAGCTACAAGTGTACGGAATGTTAAAGTCAAACATAAAACTCCGGTGAACACATTACGCATTATGAATCAAATATAACTTTTTCAATTTCGAAACAGTTTATTGCCAACAAACTTTAGGTAGGTACTAGATATAAAAATAAACCATTTTGTTTCACAAATATTTGATAAACTATGTACCTACTTAGCTATGTAAAGGTTACGTTATGACCTGTATACCTTGTTTCCTACAAGTGGAGTTAAGAACGTCCTGCAGCTGCGGCTAGGTCTCGTATGGCGCTGTCTAATGCCTCCTTCTCAAAGTTAGGGGTGATGGATTTTCTCACGTTTTCCAATATCCAGCCAATCATCCATTTCTGATGTATCCGCGCTTCTGATCTATACTTCTTCACTTGGTACTCCATTCTACCTTTGACGCTCTGGTAGACATGCATCGTGCGCTCGCGATAGATAGCTTCGAGCTGCATCGTTATGTTCTCCTTCTTGGCGTCCATTAGTAACTTCTGCCCTTCGGCTCTCCATTGAGCGTCCTTTGCCGCTTTGATCTCACTTTCATACCCGGCTATTTCATCGTCCCTGCCTTTCTGCCACTCCGCGACTACGGCGTCAACCTCTTTGTCCAAACTAGCACCGGCGGCCGGCCCAAGTTTCGTCGTCACCAAGTAGACTATGAGTGCTATAGAGAGGCCACTGTAGTACTCGTGTTCCAGTATGAATATTTCTTTGCTGAGCATGTAGTTGGCCAAGACTATACCGAACACGTACGGGCCTGAGACTCCAGTTTTGCCGTGGAAGAAGGTGAACCAATCCTCCGGTATGAAGCCCAATCGCACAGGGGCTGATTTTTCGGCTCGCTTGAAATCTGGGAGCTTAAGGGCCCCGGACCCGCTGCTAGATCCCCCAGAGCTGCCACACGGCCCGCTTGTTGAGGCTGGTTTCCTGTTTGTTGGGCAAGTCTTTGTATGAGCGAATACCGCATTCGGGATTAGAAATCTATTCTGAAATCCTAGTACTGTTATGCAACGGATCAGCATTGTGGTTCAAATATTCGCACTATTAGATTTTTTCGAATGACGTGGTTTTTAGTGAATTTGATCACAGATAAAATAACCACTAAGTTCGTTGTTTTTTAAGTTGTTCAAAATATCATAGTGGAACTAACCAAACGGAGAACAAAATACTTATGCTCAAAATCTTTGGTTTATCAATGTCCGTATGGATGTTTTGACAATGACAAAGTCACTTTGAAAATTGCATTCTCATAAATTGTGACAAATAGTTACACATAAAATAATCAAGAAGTCAAGTCGAGATCTTTTATAGCTCGCTGTAAAAATCACTATAGACATTTCAAGTAATTAGTAAGATAATATTCCCTTATAAGTCATCAAATGCGTCATTGATCTCATAGTTGAACCACTAGTTCACATAATTAACTTATGTGTTGAATACGGTTGTTTCAATGATGACCTAAAAATTAATCATATACAACCGTAAAGTAAGCATGACATTAACAATTATAGGACCATTGCATTGCGAAACTTTTTAAAAACAATACCTACCACCTTTTTATACAGTTGTTGCAATACAAATTTACTTTACTTTACTAGTGTTATTTATAGTTTGCATGGAAAATGCCTTACTTCAGTGGGCTTTTCCATTCCATAAGGCTAGGCCCTACCACTTACTAGAGTACCCATGCGTTAGCAACCTAGTAGCCTATACCATATGCCTGGGCTCTATACGTGATGCTAGGCTAACACATAAACTGACTACTTGCATGCTAGCCATATAGGAGATTAATGAAATACAGATAACTATAAAAATTTAACTTTATTTTATAGTGTAACAAAAGAGTAAATTTACTATTAAATGATTATTTTAAACTGTGAGGGTAATAAATCTATTATAAATGTTTAAAAAGCATATAATTAATGTCTTAAAGTCGGTATTTGGCGGCACGCAGAATAGGGTACTTGTCTCCGGAACATAGTCCGCGGAAGTCATCCATCGACAGGTCCACTATTGAGATACCACCAAGGTTCTTAGACCTGGAATAAAAAATACACATTTACAAATCGTATTACTTACTACAGCATTATTGTATTGTAAACAAAAATGTGAGATTACAATAGAATACAATATTAATTCTTTAAAAGTACTGTACATAGACAATGTTAATGCCTATCATTCTCATGGAAAGAAAAGTACCTAATAAAGATTATCTAGCTAGAAAGAACTCGTTGCGAGTTTCTGTCAGTATTTTATAAGCTAGAACTTCTAGGTTTCTCCGAACCACAAACTATGAAGAGCGTGAAATCTAACCGAGGCAAAAACATAATGAGCTGTCGCCGAAAGCCCTTCCGAATAAGTTTTGAAGAGGCAAAATCTCGCCAAGAGATATAAAGGTTTCGGTATCATATGAGTAATATGGGGATGCTGATTACGAAAAGTAATCTATTACGAGATCAAAGATGGCGAAATAAAATAATTTACGAATTTAAAAAAATACCTGCAAACGACACCTATGCGTTTTTGAGTATTTTTGTTTCTTTTTAACAGCCAACAGACACCCAACCAGTCCTGCCCCCATACTAGGATTCACTATGTCGTGGGTATCAGGAAAATGGGTACTGTGGTACCGCAATACCATAACGTTTGCAACAGTTTGCAAGCTATTTGTTTTTCCCTCTGGTGGTCTTATTTATTGCAAGCTAGCATAGCATATAACATGTATAAATATGACACCGATGGCTTGCCAATGTCTGGCTTGTGTAAAACTCACTTGGCGTAGGCTGCCTTCAGTCCGGCTGTGTCGGGGTCCTCGTACGACACCCAGATACCACCCTCACCGTTGTCATCAGGGAGGCGGAAAGCGTAGGTTCCTGCAAATATTTCATGTAATTACTTTTCTTTATATTAAGTCATTTCAGGACCTACACAGGCAAGTCCGGACGCAGAGCAGAAAGAATTCCGTTCATTGACACCATTAATTATACAGGTTTATTCAAGCGTAATGGTCCTAAGTAGAATTGAAATTAACGTTCCATCCAGTCATAGTACTAACACAAAAAAAGTTCAACAAAAATAATGTTGCTAGAAGAGTATCTGCTCTCCCAATCACGACTCACGACTGTGTGCTGATTTATCAGTGAGTAAGTGGGTGAGTTAGTGAAGAATCAGTGAGTTTGTGATTGAGCGAGTAGGTGAGTCAGTGAGTGGGTGATTCAGAGAGTAGCTGAGTTAGTGAGTGGGAGAGGCAGTGCGTGGGTGAGTTAGTGAGAGAGCGAGTCAGTAAAAAAAACATTTCCTTTTGTAGTTAAAAGTTTTCAAAACATTGTTAGTTTATATTAATGTATTTTAAAACAGCCACTTTCATTTATTTTAATGATAATATTCATTGTAAAAATTACCAGGATTATAAAATGTTTCCTAAGAACACAACTTTCTAGTAAGTACTTTCCTTGAGTAATTATTTTACAACATGGACACAGTCGGCAGGGAAAGATATAATTCCGATCATCCGTAGTAGTTCCTATGATCAGTATCAATTTCGAACTAATGCGAGTTTATTTCCATATAGACAACTTTTAATTTGTATGCGTTGAATGAATTGACATTTTTTATTTCTTAGGGTATATATTAGGGTTTTTTAGGGTATATATGAGGGGAGTGAGGTAAAGTCAAAAAGTTATTTGCACTAGATAGTGTTCCCATTTCAATTACTGCGCGAGAAACAAACTACCTACTGCGAGTGAACTCAACTAATGATATTCCCATACTTATCAACACACATATATAGCTACTCTGTCATAACTTTGTAGGAGTATGTAGAAACATGAGTAGGCTACCCGCAAACGAGAGAAGCTTGTATTAACGCGTGTTCGAGCGATTACGCTTAAACTAACTTCAATAAGGATGTTGGTTGTACAAGTATGAAAAGCCAACGTATTTAACTAACTATATGTGTATCCTACATTGTCGGTTGTCGATTCATGGATTTCTTTCAAAGTTTACAAAACAATTTTATAAAAATTTAAATGTGATAAGTAAACTGCAAAATAAATTAAACTCAAATTTTTAAAAGATTTTAAGCCCTGGCCTGCTTTCCATCGTCTATTTTGTTAGTGACAGTAAGACCTATCAAAGAACCAGTTTTGCAGTCATTTCCAGCAAACCGCATTTCAATTGGATACCTACAAGCCGACACCAGTGGGGTAAAAGCTAAGCTGCTATGAATGAGTACCAACCAAACATGTGAGATAAATCTGCGTCCTTTGTTAAGCCCAGCTCTGAAAAGTTAAATTTCACCACTAACTCCCAATGTTCCCAAAAAAATATGCGTTGGATATCAACCCATATACGGTTCGAGACCCGCCAATGTTTGGGATATTATAAAAATCTTAGACGTTAAATCTTTAAAATATTCACAGAAAGATTTTTATTCTTTCGCGTATTGTAGCGCCCCTAGTAACTTGTGGTAATAAAACCTACCAAAACGATTTCAAACATCCAAATAACATTGCTTACATCTGGTTTGAAGAAAAAATGTACAAGACAAACAGTATTTACTCCAACTGCATATACTGGCTCCATACGCCGTGGTTAAAAAGGAATAAGGAATCTCTACAAAATTTTGCTAGGAACTCGAGGCACCTTCAATCCTCTGTGGAGTTGGAAGGGAGCCGTGTGTGTGCTATCCCATTTAAAATTCTTGGATTTTGCATTTCCTTTTAAAATAAGTTTCAATGTCTTGTTCGCACTGCCAGTTTGCTATTGTAATTAGGAGGCAGTATGATTACTCTAGAGGCCGAATATAAACCAGTGTGATGATATGAGTTTTCAAACCAACGATAGTATTGGGTAATCGATAGGTAGGTTCGACGAATATGCCCTGCCGGTCTATTCGTCCATGTGTATTGGCTTACCGAAACGCTTGCTGGGATCAGTAACTTTCCTGAGATGGGGCTTCATGCCCTTCTGGTGACTTGGGTTGATGAGCTTGGCGCAGACTTCGGGGTAGCTCAAAAGACCCTCGGTCTTTGTGTATGGGCCTGTTGGAAACTTAAAATTTAACCATTCCTTGAAATGGACGACCTCGGTGCCACGGTTGAGACGCAATTTCGATTCCCGCTGCGAGGCAAACGTTTGGAAGTTTTGCAGATATTTATTCCGGGTCTGGGTGTTGTGGTACTCGTAGTTCCTGATAACGACGATACAAGGAATCTTTGTGTGGGGTCAGCGGTCAGGACTATGTATATGATTGATGGGAGTTTAGGTTAGAAAACGTCCTAATTTTGGCTGCAGCGAACATGCGTGAACAGAACGGGCTACATAATCAAAAAAGTCAAAGTCAAGGTTTTGATTCATTGTAATAAAAAAAATCACATAGAAATTTCAGCTTAGAAGCTAAATTTTATAATTAATTTAGCGATTCCTGGCACGCATGTAGAAGTTGACTTCTGGGCATCGGCCTCTTCAAAAGAGTGCCATAATGAATGTTCTTTTTGGCAGCCTTTATTTAACACTTAACCACAGTCACATACAAAGTCCTGACCGTGATTCATATCATGAATCACTAAAACTATGGTACCAGAACACCCAGACCCGGAACAAATATCAGCAGCGATAGCGCACATCGAAGGTGCACCTCGAGCGTCTCAGCCGATCATCCCTACCTTTTCAAATAAAAAAAACGCATGTACAATTACTGGCAAAATGTATTCACTTACCGGCTTCCCCGGGGCCGTCCGTGTGTATCGGAGGCACGCCTGCGATCTCACTCTCAGAGTCCAGTTTCCATGTGCGAGCGAATGTAGAGATCGCCACCACGAGCTTGTAGCTAGGAGCACCCGCTCTCAACCTGAACACAATTCACAATACATCTATTGAAATTATCCTGGTTATGAATAGGCAGAGAACGCTGTACCGGCGTAGTTCAATCAGCGACAAGTGTAGATTAACAATTTTAGTTATTATGGCTTTCTTTCAATATATTGCCATGGGTATCTTTAATCCGCAATATTTTGAAAGAAAGCCAATATAGGTTCCTCAAATATAAGAAATATAAAAATATATACTCCCAATCTAATTTTGTCGCTGACTGTACTCGGATAAAAAGTGACCCGCGACGTAAGGAGCATGTATTTCACGTAAGGATTTGTTGGTTTGTTTGTTTGTTGTTACTATATAAGTTCAAAACCGCTTATCCGACTGAAATGCTTGACAATTCAAATTATTTCACATGCGCATTAGGTAAATACTATCAATATGGCCACAGAATACGGGCTTGTGATGATTTGTCAAACCGTAAGGTGATCTATAGGTAGTTACGTTACCATTTTGATGTATGTAATTTTTCCGTTCGCGATATTTCCTCCAAGTAACAGAACCCTAAAAATATGAAAGTCTCTAATAAGCTACCTCATAACCAGAATTTTATACGGATAAGGTCGTAAGTTACCATCAAACGAGAATTTAGCGAGATTCCCGGGGGAGGCAGTGTTCCTCGGAAAAGGAACCATTTCACTATCTCATGCAAAATTACTTTCAGACCCTTTCTACTGTATTCCCTCGCAATTCATTCCTACGTTTTTAACATTTGCATGACGAATATGTACCTACCTAAAATAGATATACGTACTTCAACAAATACAGAACAAACCGAAGATTGTGTGTTGTCGGTGGGTCAAGATCCCTGATATGGAAAAAATCCGAAGACATTCGATCCGAAGTTTTAAATCCCGTCATGAATGTAGGAACGAATGAACATTATTTTAAGGACTGTTTTGTCTCTCTAATTCCGGCAGGGCAGAGGGTAAATTGGGTTACAAATGCGGTCGTTAAGAAAATTATAATGTTTATTTTATGAGCTCAAATTAACAACACATGGAGATTATCGTTTAACATTTTAATCCCGAGTAGCTTTCAAGGGAAATGTTACAGAGAGAGAGACCTTTATTTAGTCAAAGACACATGTGCACTCAAAGCTAGCTTAGCTTTGTGCACTAATTACTTTTACCTGTGCTTTGTGTTTTACTAAACAATGCCATACTCAGGCCAAGGGAGTTAGAACTTCGGGCATTCGACTGAATTAACTTTTGAAACTATCATGGTTAAAATATAGCAAGCTTATAGGATCTGCAGTGCGTGAATCGGTTCCATATAGTCAGCATCCATGGAGTTACGCCGTGGTAATAATACAAAGCTAAAAATAAAACTTCTGCTTAGTGCTAAAGAAGAAGTTTAGTTTAGTGTTGATGTTGAGTTGCTATTTTCGATTCTGCAGCGGTTCCGTATAGTCAGCCTCCATGGAGTTACTCTGTAGTAATAAATAAAGCCAGCACTAACCAGTACTGTAGTTCAGCGTCGGTGTTTTGTAGCGGGTTCCGGTTCTGTGCCGTGTAGATCGGCGCTGCGTAGTCGGCCTCCTTAGGGTTACGTTCTGGGTTGTTGTAGTCGTAGGTAGCCAGGTTCACGATGTCAACCAGATTGATAATAGCGGGCACGTCGTAGTATACTGCAAGATAAACAATATTTCAAGTGTATAATAAATATAGCACGAAGAAACTAGGTAATTTTGCTCGAAGAACAAAATGACAGCCGCTGTTCGCTGTGGATTAAAGGTTTTGAAATAGTGACTAATTACAAGTTACTAGCAGAACGACGTAGTGTAGAAAGATAAGTTTGCGGAAAGTCGGTGGATGGAGTTGATGGTTTGTACCCAGTAGTGCACTTCTAAACGATGGTGAAAGGAACAAAGGCTCCCAAATAGCGACCGCGAAGACGGGCGGGCGTAGGCCCACATCCGATTGACCGATCAACGTTGGGAAAACTCGTTGGCTTGTTGATGGGCGTTACATTTTTAGGATGAAACCATAAATATGTAACCATGGTAATAAATATTAATCTGGGTCATAGCGACTCACTTTGACTCTCTTGTCTTGGCCTTTGCTTAACATTAGAAAGCAAAACAGTAATAAATTACGATCGAAACTCGCGCTACTAGACTACAAGTACTTTGTTATGAAAAAAGAATCACAGTGGCTTAATTAGAAAAAGGTCAGAATTTTCGCAAAAAATGAAACATTGCTGCCATGCTTTATAAAATCGTAGAACATGATGGGGTGGTATAGATAGGCCATGAGTTCTGTTATGCCTCTATTTTGAATAATTTGTTTGAATAACCCTTCATTAAAAGGGGTCTACTTCTTGAGTAGTTTCATATTTAGCATTAAAATAACTTTAGAATGGGACAAATCGGTTCAAAGATTACGTTCCTACGATACAAGGTCAAACTGATATGGTCTCCAGTAATAAAGTCTATTTGATAAACAGTGAGCACACAATACACACACACAGTCACAAATTGACGTACCTACTTAAAAAATCTTATGACACACTGTAGTACAAGTATTTTAACTTAGTTTTTTCGATCAAAATAATCTCATTTAAATTTGGACTTTACGGCTGAAAAAAAAATACAAAGAAAATAAATATAAATTAATAATTTTTATTAATATATTAAATGTCAAAAAACCATCTTCAAATAACGAGAAAAACCCCTTTGAAATATAACCCTACCTAATAAAAAATATATCGCGTAACATACATACAAAAAGTATACATACGTATTGAAAACCTCTTCCTTTTTTGAAATCAGTTGATAATAATTAAATCGAGATATTCGCGATACGTTTGCATACCCAAGTTTACGGTTTCTGTACCACAGGTGCTCTATTATCAGATCTTCACATGCTTACGTGATTTTGCTCACACGGAATAACACACAAATTCGGCTTGTCGTGATCCCATGAGATGATGAAGCTTTTTAAGTTTTAGAGGAAAATAGCAATCTCTCAGGAATAAAAGTTATATGGGACCACTTCAGGATCATTCTCTATACAACAATAAATGAATCATCAAAATCGGTTAACATTAGTTGGCGAAGATATCAAGTAATAAACATAATCAATAAAAACAGCCAAATTGAGAACCTCCTCCCTTTTTTCAACTTTATTTTGTTCTTATTTTCAATAACGTTGTCAGTTCATTCAATGCTATTCTGAAATTGTCATCAAATTATTTCAAAATGCTTATTGCGCGGTTCATCAAAGGAGCTTCTCTACAAATTTCAAGTGTCAGTGAAATACTCACTGATAGTGGACACTATCAGCAGGTATCCTACTGCGTGGCACACTGACTATATTACCGACAAACCCAGAATAAACCGTAAATCCTGAACACTTTTACAGAAAACTATGCGTTGTTTGTCAGTCATAGTCAGTATGCTGCACCTAAGTGTTAGCATGTTTATTACAGGGCACGAGACTCACTGGTTGAGTTGACGTTGGGCAGCACGGTGATGGCAAGCTGCATGTTGGGCTTCACGCTGAGGGCCTGCTTGAGCTCACGCACTAGCGCGGTGTACCCCTCGCGATGCTCCGCCTCCTTGTCGTCCACGGGCGTCGTGCCGAACGTCTTCTTGATGCCGTGCCACCAACTACCTAGCACAATCACATTGAGTTATAACTAAATGTTCATCTTAAAATCCCTGATGATGGGCAACAGCCCATCATAATGGATAGCGTATAGCGCCCCCTTAACTTTCTGGCGGTTAAAACTATAAAACGCCCTGTGAACATTTACAATATTTTACTCAAATCTCAATTGAAGCAAATCCTAGTGATTTGGTGATAAAACTACATAAGAATCTTTCTTGAAAACGTAAACTTAAAGAACACGCTTTAAATAAACGCATTACAAACCGAATGTCGTTTTGCATAAAAATAAATAGATAGTATACGGTGGCAGTAATTTCTCGGACAAACACTTTCACAATTACTATATCATACCATTAATACCCCAACCAACCCAATCATAACACTATGTATATTTGTTATTGTCCTGCTGACGACAACAATGTTCGTCGTAAAACCGTGTTGTTCCCCCACAGAACATTCGAACATTTTTCCACAAAACATCCTTCTGTTTCTCAGCTCCGGGGTACCTCGGCAAATTATTTCCTTCTGTTAGATTAAATACTTACCTAAGGTGCTTCTGATCTTTTTAGGCTTAATCTTGGCGAACTGCCAGCCCAGGTCGATTCCGTCGAAGTTGTACTGGTTGACCAGGAGGACGGCCGAGTTCACGAACGCAGTGCGCGCCTGCGGCGACTCCAGCTGTTGGACAAATCATTATAAATTTAGCAGCTATTTAACAAGGCCCCTTTACCTCCAGTGACTGTGTCAACAGGAAAATGTCTGATAGTATTTTCATCAAGTTTGATCAGTATGAACAAAACAGGAATCATATAGTTTATAGGCTGTGGAACATAGGAAACTCATAGTATTTCTTTTATTTGATTGTACACAGGCCTTAAATTCCATGTAATAATGTTTTTGGCTTTCACGATTGTTGCATTGTAAATGAAACACTTATAAGTAGATTAATTGCGTTGTTGGATCACGAAACGTGGAATACAATAAAATAAAATAACGATATTATGTTATCCGTACCAAATCCGTGTAGATTTTAAAATAATATTCTATAACTTCTGTGGAGAAAGAAGCGTTACGAAAGCGCTCAGAAGGTTTCTAATCTAATGTCCAGATATTATAATACTACATAATTCCCTAATGTTATTCTTACCAGCAGATTATACTTCTGTGGTTCCTCTGTATCGGCATCGCCTCCAACAGAGAGCAGCACCTTGAGAGCAGGGTACTTGCTCTTAAAGTTAGTGATGGTCCGGTAGTTTTCGTGGGCACGGTCTACGTCCAGGTTCTCATTGAGAGGCACCATCTTGTAAGTGTCGGGCTGGACTCCAGCGTATCCGTACATAAGGTGTGTGCAGAAAGTGAGGGCTGGGTCCAAATCCAGTGGCAGCATCCGCGCTTGCGCTGGATAAATACATCCTTCAACTAAATTACGATGTAGGTACATTCTGTAACGACTTCTAACGAGAACCCATATTACAGGTGCAGCCTATAGCCACCTAGGTCGTTCACAAGATATCAGTAAGGTTGTGCATTGAGAATAGACACGGTCTTATAGAAATTTATGGCGCTACCCCTTGTATAGGGGCGACTCAGTTACATTGACTTTGAGGTTTTTCGCGATAGACGTCGCGCCCAGTGCATCATAAGAGGAAAAAAAGTTCGCAATCGCTAGAAAGCAGGTACCTACAGATCATTCCGTCAAGTAAAAGTATATTCAAGATTATACATGCCATTTTCCTCACAATGCTTGCTTGACAATGGCGCATGCATGCGTCTTCTAGAAAATTATCGTTTTCCTCAAGCACGATGTTTCCGTTTGCTTAGTAGCAATGATGCATGCATGTTTAAATTGTATAATACCTACCGTCCAGATCGTGAGTCGACTATCAAAACACAAAACAAAACGTACACGCTCACCACTTAATTCCCCATGACAAACATCCTCAGATATATACTCAGTAAGTAGTAATTTAAGGATAATAAGAAAGAGGTAGTCAAGGGCACGCCCAAACATTATATTTGGTACATGTCCGCGTTTTAAATAATGCTGCTGGACATCATCATCATAACACAAGCTCTGCTTACTTTGGGGCTAGATGATCTTTCACACAGCATCATCTAGCCCCAAAGTAAGCAGAGCTTGTGTTATGGGAACTACATGATTGATATACTACTTATATACTTTTTTTTTGTAAATACATACATATTATACATAGAAAACACCCAGATCCCGAGACAAATATTTGCAGATGAAAACATTTGTCCCGCGGCGGCAATCGAACCCGCAACCTTCTGCGTCTCAGGCGGGCCTTCGCCTACTGCGCCACAGAGGTCGTCATTTTGCAAGTAGGTAGCGTACTGAATACGAATTTCTAAATAAAGCAAAACGCTAATAATTTCCAAGAATACATTTGAAGAATTCCAAGTTGGTAAGTAGGTACCTAAGTAACTAGGTAGCCTAGTAACTAGGTGGCAGAGTCATGAAACTTGTAAACCCTGCTTTGCGCAGTCGAGTAAATAGCAATCACCAGTGAAATTAAAGCGTTTACAGACACTTTTTAGCCATTCATCCGGAACATTTAACCAATTGTATCGATTAAGTACCCGTAACAATTAAAACATAATGATCGGATCTGTTTTTCATTAACATCCGCAACGTAACATTAGGTACTGCTCTGAATATCGCGTACATATCGGTCCAGCAGACCAGCAGACCGTAACACAGCACTATTATTGCTTTTGAGTTACAAAAAAGATACAAACTCATATCGCTTAATTTTTTGCGGCAATTTCATTACACTTTTCGCTGACTTTTATCTGAGTTTATATTTGGCAGCCCTAACGTGATTAGGTGTAAAGTATATACTAGTATCAACTAAACAGTCTATTGTTCTCATCATGCCATCCACTTAACGCTTTTCTGGGTGACGTAATCTAATCAAGCAGGAACCTAAGGTTACCAGTAGTCCGTATAAGGAAACAAGTCTACGTTTCGTACAATGCTTGCTAAATAGACCTTGAACTGTCAAACTGCTAGCCTGTGTAAAATAAGGTAAAACAAGTAAAAAAAATCGTCTTTTGAGTGCCGCATATTGACTTGTGGCGAAAAAACCTATCTTAGAACCATAATTGAAGTCACACAAATACATACAAATCGATTGCTAAAACCACATTTCAATCGAATAAACCGTTTCGGAGATAAAAGGTGACGGACAAAGAAACAACTTGACGACCTCTGTGGCGCAGTGGGCGAAGGCTCGCCTGAGACGCAGAAGGTTGCGGGTTCGATTCCCGCTGCGGGACAAATGTTTGTACGATTAGCCAATGTTTGTCTCGGGTCTGGGTGTTTTCTATGTATAATATGTATGTATTTACAAAAAAAAAAGTATATAAGTTGTATATCAGTCATGTAGTTCCCATAATACAAGCTCTGCTTAGTTTGGGGCTAGGTGGTGCTGTGTGAAAAATGTCCAGCATTATTTATTATTTATTTATTTATTTATTTATTTATTAACTTCTTACGTCAAAGGCATAGGCTGTCGCGATACGGGACATGGTGAAACTATGAGGATTCCTGGTTGGTCTGACTTCGGAACCCTAAAAAATCTAATTAGTAGGCAACACAGATCAGTACCAGCGACTAAATAATAGTTTGCCTATCGTGTGCAACAGAGTATAAGTACCTAGACACTTATTCTTCTAGTACCTACCATGCATCAGCGTGCTACCCGTCAAATATTATTCACAGACTCTACCAACTTCTTTGACATTTTCATGAGGCCACTCTGTGATTACCTGGTTACATACCTACTCATAGAGTGGCCTCAAAAATCAATTCTTTATTCATATTATTGAGGCTACGATCACACAGATTTTATTGTTGTAACTTATAAATATAAACCTACATATAAAAGTAGGTACTTAAATGCTATCCACAAATGAAAGTTTTATGTAATGCATCTACAGCCTCACAAAAACATTTTTACCTCAATAAATATTTTCTAGGCGAATAATCCAACAGGGGGAACGAAATAAAGTTGCCAATCCACCAAATTGGAGATTACCGAAGTGTGACGATGTATTTGATGGCAACCTACTTACGGAGGATGTCTCCCCGCTTACGAATTAACTACTTGTATATACCTACATAATGGGGTTCTCTGACAATAACAAATCTTAATGTAGGTATGAAATACCTACCCAGACCTCGGGAAAGTGCCTCTGTCAATAAAACTTTGCACAATGCTTACGAATATATGTATATCAAATGTGTTTTTTTTTGTGTTTTCTATTAATGGAACAAAATGTGAAATTGCTCAAAATTCGATGCGGAAAAAGGTCTGTTAAGGTTTGTTAAAAAATCCAATACTTTTATAAATTGTAGTACATATAGTTTTTTTTGTAAATCGAGCCTGTTTTTACATTAAATACTTTCGTCGTAGGTGCTCAGAGTTCAGACCACATTAGGTACCGAGGCCCCCAAAACGCAAAAATGACATTCTTCAATAGGATTTTTTTCTCGTCTTCCTCTTTTTTATTTTTTTCAAATATGTAATTTAATGTAATGCTGGACATTTTCACACATCATCATCTAGCCCCAAGAGATATTATACTTAATACCAGTACCCAAAGTAAGCAGAGCTTGTGTTATGGGAACTACATGACAGATATGCTACTTATTTATATTTTTGTAAATACATACATTTTATACGTTACTTATAGACAAAGAATAGAATTTCTTTTTTAATTCGCTTTCTATCATAAACCACCCCCGCTACAAATCAATTAGTATACATATATGTTATATTTGCCTACACATTTTGAAATCGCATGAAAATTACTTAAAAAAAATAAACATTACCTACAACGCCAATTCGTCGAACTTCAGCATCTCGTTCGCTCGATAGATTGTAAATTAATAATTAAATAAATATATAAAGCTAGAGATATTCAGAAAAAATAAATTAAATCAAGTTTTGTTAATCCGTTTGGGAGCTACGATGCCACTCTATGTTTTAAGTTTACGGCGGGGTTCAAAATAATGGTAAAACCCTTTGAAAGACTAGTTTATAACTTGTTTTACAAATTCCGACGAGATAGGTAACTCAATTGCTGGGCCACTAGCCCTAACTTTTAGATAATTTTCGACATTCTGATAAATTGCTTGGTGTCATACCTAAACTATCTTATTGCTAAAAAATATCGGATTGCTAATATTTCAGACTGGAACAGTAAACATTTTGGGTCTCATTACGAAACGTGGTTTAAATCTGCGACGCCTTGCAACTTCTTTCCATTCTAGCTTTTTTCATAAACAAATACTTATTTGAATTTTCCCACTGCACAATTCCTAAGTGGAATTTTTAAAAAAATATTTTCTTCTCTACTACTCTACATAATTAAAAGGAACCTACCCTCCAAATGTCAGGACTCGACGGTTTAGACTGTGCGTCGATTACCAGTCAGTCAGTGTGTTACGCAACCATTTTAAACATTTAAATTTTTTTGGATCTTATGATCATCGTTTCTCATTGCCATGCGCCGCGCCACGGTTGGCTGCGCCCGCGCCGCGCCGCCGCCGCCGGCCGTTTCGTTCAATAATATGATGTATAAGGTAGCATTAGTATAAATAGCTTTTTATTTTAAAACTCAATTATATTTGAACGTCACAATTATTGAAGTAACGATTCTTAGGAGAAGGCCTAAGACATAAGATTCAAATTAATAAAAACACGCTCACGACTGTATCTCCCATGATGTTCATCCTCAGATACATAATCAGTGCGTAGATCTTTGAGATACCAAATAAGGTGTAACCAGAGCACGTCCAAACATTATATTTGGAACATGCCCGCGTTTTGCAAGTAGATAGTATTCCACGTGGCAGGTTGCAAGCCCATATTGGATATTACGATAATAACATAATTATCCTATATTAAAAGTAGGTCATTGTCAAATGTTTAGTTACCAAGTACCCACCAATAGGTATAGAGTATTGTTACATTAATTTGTTATCAAGGCCCAATTTGCCTTCTGTGATATACTGGGTCGTAGTTTGTAGGTATTCTAATTATTAACGCATCGTTATCTGGTTGTTTTGATACACGAAAAATTATACAATCATAAAATGATTGGTAAGGTTCAATCCAGATTCAATCCTAACTTTAAGAAAAGCCGTGTATATTTAAAATATTCTTTAGTACAGGCACGACAAAGCAAATAGGTCATGATTCTCCAGTCTCTATATTAATGTGTAAATACCTATGATCTATTGGGTAAGTTTACCTACTGAGGCGGTATAAAATTACACGTAAAGTCAACTACAAAACCTTGAAGACAGCAGAAACTTGCATAAAATATTCAAAACAAATCTTATGGAAATAATAAATATTCATGGAATTCTGAAAATACTACAAAATTCGCAAACAAATCATCATATTCATGAGGAAATCTTTAAAATAAATTCATTCTTGTCATTATTATACAGAAGCTCAATCAATAATATTTTTTCCAACAGTCATTTTTGTTCAAGTATATTGTTAGGGTTCGACAGTAAATTTGTAAAGTAGTAAAGTAAATAAAATATCGGCTTGTATGGCAGATCCGCTTGTATGTTTATACATTGGCATTGACTGCATAGGTTCCATATTCTGGTCAGAGGTCAAGAACATTGGCCATTCAAAATTACTTTGTCAAAGTCATGAAATAGTAGGCACATGATACATGTCTAAGCTAACATGGCATATTGCCAGAATATTCTATATTAGCTTAGACAAGTCAGGCATAAAATAACACGAAGGAAGCTATTCAATGAATAACAATAGTGGTTCCGCGTGACCTCAAATAAGGTTATCGGCCTAGGTAGGTATGTGTGCGTCAAAAACAATAAAAACAAGGTAATTGTTGCAGTTGCAGTGATTGCAGTGTGAATGCGGGCTGTGCAAAAAAAGTTTCGTAATAGTCATATTAGGTACGTATTTTGGAAATTATCACGTTCACAGTTGCTTGTGCTTTTTACCTTCATATTCACCCCGAGTTCCGATTAGTACATTCGTAAATTGTTGATATCTCGACTTTCAAGATAAAGGAGGGAGGTCTCGTCTGCTTGTGACTGGTGATCCTTCGCTCGATGTGTTTAAGCTGGTGGCATGCCCTGGTGTTAGCATTTTTTAACCGCCTAAATGCATCGGAATGTCTCCTCAATTGAAACCAGCATCTTGCTTGACAGAGCACGGATAAAATAATACAACTATAGTAGGTACTTTTATGTGCTCAAGACAGCTCATTCCGTAGATTCTACCTACGGGCTGCTACGGCGGCCGTCGGTGCCGGCATAGTGGTAGTCGCGGTAGGCAGAGAAAGAACAAGCAATTATAACATTTTGTCTTTCTTAACGGCCATTTACATAACTTACATACCTACTCGTAGTAGGTAGATACCTACCTATATAATTTAAATGAGTGGATGTTTGGATGATGTTGCAAAAGCAGCTGAAACAGGATTTGGATGTTTGAAACCATTATTGTTTATAACCTTGAGTATATCACGTTGAGTTTAATACCAAAAGAACGCAATTTATAGTTACTTAGTCTTACTTAAGCATTCTCTACCAGCCAAACCAAGGCCTGTTTCGGAGATTGACGGTGAGACTACATGAGAGGACAATGTGTTAGGTACGCATTGAATACAAGTTTTTATAAGATTGTCATATACTATGCTTATCTATCTAAATACCTATATTCCAAGATAAGTTCATAATATGAATCCCTGACTACATGATATAAATAAAAAACATTTCTACACAGGCTTTATAATTAGTATGTATTTCATAAACTAATACGTAGGTAGGTAATCAAAGATGACTCAAAGCCACGGGCTCGATAGCGCGTGGTGTTACGAATCGCCGCCGTAAAACCGAACACGTAGGTAACAATGCATGTAAAATATAATTAGTAGGTATATAACTTATATTACATGTATTAAGTACTTATGTACCTACTGCCTTGGTACATAAGTACTTACAAAGTTAGGTCGGACTTCGACAGAAGTAGGTATTCACAATTTCGGCCCACTTCTCTTTTTGCTCGACAATTTTGTTGTTATAGAGAGCGTAAGGGTTACCCACATTTTTTTTATTTTATAGCTACAGCCCGTAGTTTTAGAATCGATTAATCTTTAGCTAAAGGTTATCAGTTGTTAGAGGTTAGTAATATTATTTAAGTTTATACACTTTGTGGGAACGTTGATATTAGGTAGGTAGGTACCTACTTACTTATATTCTTTCTATTAAATTATCCTCTATTCTTAAGTGTATCGTAAGCGTCAATAGTCTTAAACATCATTATTCTCTATCTAAAAATAGCGTTAACTTCAATCATATTTTTGGTAGATACCTACTTAGGTAGGTTTACGTAAAACATTAGGTGGGAGGGGAGGTATTATACCTATATCGAATTTTTTTTTTTTTATGGCTATAAAATCTGTTTTATGAATAAATGAGTGTAGGTAGTACCTAACCTCTTGCAAAGATGAAGCGAATGAGAAAAAATAAAAACAGAATATTGTATTACCCAGGTATTGCGAGCACTGAAAAGGCTAGCTCTAAAAGCTCTAAAACCGGAGACACCCTGAATAGAATTCCGTTAATATTTTAGAAGCAAGCTCAGCTCTAAACGAAACGCAAGGTCAGGGTCGGCCGGCTCGCAAGAGCAACCTACATTAGCTATTTGGTATGTACCCACTTAATTGATCCAGAATCATGACGTCATATCAGAATGGCCTTTGCTTTATGATCTTACAGTCTTACATTGCAAGGTAAACATCAACCTCTGATCTCGAAGCCGCGGTAGATAAACAAATCAGTATGTCGTGTCCGTGCCGTAGACGGGAATAATTACCTACCTACCTAAATACTTTGTTCGTCATCCATCACCCTATGATAATGAAGGTTTATTTGCGTAAAATACCTACCTAAGCTAAGAAAGGTGTGCATACTAGACACCTTCAAGGATTCTTACTGTCACAAAAACACTTACTTACTTGTTACTTATGCAAAAGTTTTTTAGATAGGTAGGTAGGTAATATCCCGTATGATAGGTAGGAACCTACCCACCTAATTACTTATTGCATGACAGTAATGATAATTCATAAAGTCGCCAATAAAAAGGTTACACCAATTTAAAAGTCGGTAAAACTTTACTTAGTAAAAGAGTGTAGATAATGTAAAAGTCTACATACAACGAATCAAACCTTTTATCTTGCAAATTCTAGAAACATAGGCTGCTTATCTTGGCATTCTTCGTTCCATTCAATAGTTATATAAATAATACCTACCTATCTCGGCAAACTTTCCAGTGAATGCGAAACCAGTTCCAAAAAGTTAAATACCTACCTACCAACCAACTTGAAGTATATTAAATTCGGTACCTAAGTCGCCAAAATTCGCCAGCAAATTTGTGAACTACTTACATTCTCTGACGAAACTCTTGCTATCGTAGTAGCAGAGCACTTTGGAGGAGACTGCCGGGGGGTTGGCGGCTGCTAGGGCCAGAAGCCCGGCAAGGGCAATCAGGATCTTCATTTCGTTGTAGGTTGACTTGACTGATCCGAACGGTGCGTGTGTGCCGAATGAGCGCCGATCGCCGACCGCCTCACCAAGTCACCAGATGCCCGCCGTCCGCGGAGGTCAAAGAGTAGCTAACGATGCCGATGATGTCCACATCGACTCGTTTCGCCGAACCTTATCTGTTGTTGAGATGATTTTAGGTATTGAACCGTGACTGTAGTTACTTGATTTATAGTAAATAGGTAGGTTATCCATTTTATACCCAAAATGTTGTCCAGTTTGTAGCTTAAGTAGGCTTAGATAGGTACATAATAATGGGTATTTTGTCATCATCGTTTCAGCCCCCCACTGTTAGATATATGCCTCCTTTCAGTTGGGATTTAGTAAGCCGTCGCCCGAATAAAGGTAAAAAAGATAGGGGGTGAAATTAGTGGACTTCCCTATTCCAATGGTACCACTCCCAAAATTAGGAATTTAAAAGTTTCCAAGTAATGTCGATTTGAATTTTTGTAGGTTAAGTAGTGAAAAATTAAAATACGAACAAACTGAGTAAGGCACATTCCTAATTTTCCCAAAGAAGAAGAAGTAGGGTTAAATAAGATTTTGTGACTTACCAACAAGTTCATCAATACGCTGCGCTCTCATCGTGCTTGTGTTTTTTTATGTTCCCTGGTGGACTGAACAGTGTCGGACTGAAATTAAGATTTGAATAGGATCTTTTAAAGACTAGTCAAAGGTTGGTCTAAACCTAACCTTTTATAATTTACAAATTCGTAAATAATAAAAGGTTAAAAATAAATTAATTTAAAACACACACAGTATTCCCGCGCTTTATTAGTGACGATCTTTTTATGATTTCCAAGCATGTGCGTAACAAAATAAGCTTTCAACTCCAGTACATTTTATATAACAATATATAACCTAAAAATGTTTATATATTAATTACTAACTTTGGGAGAGGTACCGTTGCAATGGTGGAGTACACCTCTTCCACCTCCTGTGTTTTTTTATCGACGGCTTTCTAAATCCCACCATTCCTTTTGCTTCTACCAGCCTCCTCTGTGCTGTGCGTCTCTCATCCAGGTGTTCCCTGCGACTGAAAAATTATGTCGTCAACCCATCTCGGACAACCAGGATTTCTTCGGACCGACTGCGGCCACCACTCGGTCATAGCTTTGCTCCACCGACCATCATCACGTCTGAGCTATTGTATAGCTCAATTCCACTTGAAATTTATTGCTCTATTACCAACGTCGTAGACTTTAGATACTGAAATCCTTCGTCGACGACTTCATCGGACGAAGGATCTCAGTATTGCGAACTCGGTTTAAAAGTATGATGCCGAGCATGGCTCGCTCCGTGGCCTTTTATGCAACTCGTACTCGGTTCAGTCTTCTTAGTAAGCGTCCATGTCTCGGCACCGTAAGTCATAGTTGGCAGACCATACTGCTTCTAAACACGGGCTTTAGGGACTATGTGATCTTTTTGGACCGGAAGATATCTTCAAGCTTTCCGAATCTTGCCAATCCAAGCCGATTATCTATGTCTACGTGGGTACCTAACTATTACATTATTCAAAAAATGAACATATATATATTAGCATACAAATAATATAACACCCACAATCACATACATAGATCTGACCCCATACTAGGATTCCCCGTGTCGTGGGTATTTAGGAGGGCCTTGGTACCACAAAGAATTATCCTGGAGATTTCTTTATTTGAATGTTCCTTGAGAAAAGATAAAATATGTTCTAAGAAAACGTATCAACAATCTCTAGTTTCTCGCTTCCAATCTTAATTAATGGAATCGAGACTATAGCAATGTCATCATTTTGGTCTTGGAAATGACCATCTTCAAGCACACTTCAAAGTAGGCATTGAACAGTTCTTTTTGCATTTGTTTTAAATCTTCCTAGGACTCAGCAGACAAAACCAGATTATCTGCAAACCAGCGATGCGACAGAAAGACACCATTGATGTTAATTCCACTTAGGTCCCAATTATGTGTTTTCACCATATCTTCAAGAACGGTTGTAAAGAGTTTGGGGGAAATGGTGTCACCTTGACGCACACCCCTTTTAATGGATTAGTGAGATCGAGCATTGTTGTTGTCTTAAACAGTTCCGTACGTAGATGGAGCAACTAAGCGTGGAGCAGCGAGTCTTTAATGATCTTCTACGATACTAGAGGAATGCCCGCGACTTCGTTCGTGTGGATGGTTTTCCATATAAAGCTCGAGTCCCCGCTGCTCTCGTCAGGGGTTGGAACAGGCCCTGGTAAAAATCATTCAAAGTCAAAGTCCTTATGATCCTAAAGCAATAACTTTAAATCGGTTCCGATATTTAAATTTACATGGGAAAATTTAAACTACAGACTGTGGGGTTATTTAAAAAAATATAAAGAATAATGTTGACAAAAGTACGTAAACCATACCAACTTTTTATCGAAAAGAGTAAAATATTTTGCTCTGAACTATATAAGTTAAAGGAAAAACACTATCAAATCTGCTGCAAAAACAAAAAACGTGCTTGTATCTAACAAAATTTGCTCACACAAAATTATTCGCGCAACTTAACATTGTTATTTTAAGCAAAGTAAATAACGCAAAATATTTAGATTGCATATAAATTAAAATTATATTAGTTATAGCTCAGTATTTTTTTGGGTTCATATAACTGCTTTATAATAAGTTAATCAAGCGTTCAATACAGCTCTAGAGAGCTGTATCGGCAACATAATTTCGAGTTATGTTCGTGCACTTTGAGGAAATAAAGACTAAAATGGTAAATCTGATACACATAATCAGCTAAAAATTTTCGTCTCTAAGATGCGCTGATTAGATTTTTCAAAAAAACTTTCATTTTCTTATTTAAGATAGCACAATATAGTAAAAACTCCTAGTTTTTTGACCAAGAATAAAAAAATTCTCGTAATAATCACTCAACCTATCTGTGTAATAAATAATAATCCGTCTTAGTAAAAGAATGAGTATTCAATGAAACACGAAATCAAAAATAAATCTATAGATTGCCATATCCTTATAATTATAATTATGATCTCAAGATACTACAAAATAACGAGTTTACAACCTGATAGTAAAATTCCTTGACCGCCAATTTATGTACGTCCCTCTCGCGAGTAAAGGTAAGCGCGAGAGCTACGCTCTTACCTTTACTCGCCCTGTTATGTATCAAAAGTAAAGTTTGGACGTGCCTCTGACCTACTTGGTATCCTCAAAGATCTTCGCACTGAGTATGTATCTGAGCATGTCCACCATGGGGAAGACAGATTTTGTTTGTTTGTTGTTTTGTTATATTTGGCAAGATGTTTGTAAACGATAATAAAATATTAGCTGCTCTCTTTTATTAAAAACTATTATGAAACGCATAACATATTATAAAATTGTCCATCGATAACAGATGGAAGTGCTAATGAAAAAACAGCATTGACTCAGTTATCTCTGCAGGAAACCATCTCAATTGCTCGCTGCGGCCTGTATGTTTAAACATAAAACGCGCAATACTTAGGAGCCAGCCCCGATGGTATTTGTAACGACAAGGAGAGAAAAATGAGACTACAAGAAGTAAAGTAGGGCAACCTACGGTTCGTTTCAAGTCTTGCAAAATTTGTAATTACGCTTACTAGGATGGCAGCGGGGAGCCTTCCCCGCGCTCGGTACATTGACGCAATTCTTATTGGTTTTGTATCAATAGACAGGGCCCTTATGGCTTAATGACTGGCGATATAACTATAGCCTATCTTGCTTAATATTACAAAACACAAAATTATCATATTATATTGTTTACTATTCTTAATTTATTCCTATTTATCTTAAAAACGGCTGATAACCAGGCGGGGGCCGATAATAAGACAGTTTACCCTACCTAGGATGTGACCGTTTTGTACAATTGTAATTCACTGATCTACTTGTCATGCGAGAAAACCAACCATGATGTCATCGTGATATTTATAAGGATAACATGAGAAAAAATATTTACTTCTACCTGCTTAGGTAAGTAGAGTACGTAGTCAGGTAGGTACGGAATAATTTATACCTTCAAAGCTTATAGGTATTAGTAGATAGATAAGTACAAAGATTTTTCTAGGGGGTAGTATCTAGGGGGGGAATGAGGGGGTAAAAGTTTAAATATGTGTACCTACCTATCGTTTTTTTTACAGTAGGTTTTTGAAACTAATGGTGTTGTACATCGTAAACAAAATAATGACGCGTCTCAGGGTTTTTGGATTTTCACATTTTAAGTGGGAAAATGGGGTGCAAAAGATTGTATGGGGTTATCGGTTTTTTTAAACACGACTCTACGCGTTTCATTCCGCTGGCAACAGCTAGCATAATATAATTTTATTATCACTACAATTATAGCACTACAAACGAAAAATACCTATCAAATGGATTTTTTTAACGTCAATACTTACTTACGTCACCCTATCAGACATTTCTAAGTTAGATTGGTTCTTATTTTAGCCTGAATTAAACAATCCTTAATACCTTCCTATATACCTGCCTAGCATATTTTTACTTACATTAATATTTAAGTTGATGTCTGTTGGTCATCAAAATCATAAAGGTGAGTAGGTATTTAATCCAGAACTAACGAATCACTAGGTAGGTACCTACATACTTACATAATGTAGGTAACATGTAGGAACCTAGATAAGTAAGTAATTTGGCTTTAAATGCAGGTGCGTTTTATTTAGTTACTCAAATCAACATACTTAACTACCTACCTGACTATAATAGGAAAGAATCTTCCCTCAATTAGTTTTAAAGAGATAAAGTAAACTAATTATAATTTCAATCTCATCATAGGTATGCCTACCGAAGTACCTAGATAGGTAGGTACCTACCTTGAGCTAGTCAATGTTGGAAACGTTTTTCTTATCTCAAAACGTATTGTGACCTAATAGGTAGGTAGGTAACTACCTACCTACTAGCTAGTGTGCAGCTAAACAAACACGGCCTAAGAAATATAACAATGGTATTTAGAGATTTAAATAAGGAAACACGTTATTGTGACCACTTGACTCATAAGTACCTATTTAATTTGTTTGCTCAGTCTCTCAGTCGTAGAATACCTACCTATTGACTGTACCAATTCATTGAGATGAACGACGCAATGGTAGATAGGTAGGTAAAACCTATCTTGGTAGGTAGCAGGCATCCGTGCGCTCCGTCATTCGGACCGAGTTTTGTCATACACATCACAAAGACATCACAATAATAGGTAATGGACGTTACTGGCCACCTACCTTGTGGCATGAACTCAATACATTGATAAGGACTTACAGTGATTAGGGCAAGCAATAATAGAATAAACCTACATATTATAATTTAACCTGAATATTCTACAGAGATATGTGTCATACCATTAGGCAATAGTCAAACGCAAATAGGTACCTAACTACAAAAAAAAACATAGGATACCTACGTAGGTACCTAGGTATTAACAGTTCTGTAGATATTTTTTATTATAAGCTTTTTTATTTAACTTGCCTTGTTATTCAGTAGGTATGGGTCATACACATAGTATCTTCCAACTGAATTTTACCGATTAATATGAAGTTTTGCATACACCTCTGGTTTGGATGACAATGCAGCTAAGTGGCATCATTCTAAATCCAATATTTATGAAAGGGTTTGCTGAGAAGAATACCTATGTACTTCCCTACGTTTTCAATGAATCATTCATAAAACCGTGTAGAATCTTCTAAGAAGTAACTAGTAGATATTTTGTAGGATAACTAGGTACCTACCTACCTACCAAAACTACTGTCAGGAATCGAAGTAGGCTTAGTGTGCCGTTACCGCGACCACTGTCACTGCGACCACTTTATAACTCAAGCAAATTCGGCTTTGTGGGGAGTAGCAATAGAACAGGGACAATAGAAGTCAATATTCATTGATTCATTAAAATCACAAGGATCACTTTGAAACTACGGTTTTATCTACTGCTTGTTCCTCCGCGACCAAGCCAAGCCAGTAAAGAAAGGCATGACAACAAGGCTGGTTATTATTTTTAATGATCCTATTACAAAACAACGAGTCAATCCAAAGAGTTTTTACCATCTAAATAATCAGATATTTAATAGTATGCCTTTTTATAAAGTTTTTTTTAATTTGGGATTTGTCAATTTTTCTATAACTCTTGGGAGTTTGTTATAAAAGCGTACACCTTAAAACCCTTTAAACGATTTACTAACTTTATGGAGTGACAACAGCGAGTTTATCTTTATTTCTGGTATGAACATTGTGATTATCGCTTACAAATTAATATGTTTTTATAGATGTATAGACAAAGGAATTTCATTATATTTATTTCTTTAAACTTCTGGCAAAGTGATTCTCTGGGGCCCATATTATAAATTGCTCGAACAGCCCTCTTCTGTAGCGGTATTTATATCTGCAGCACTGTCCCGCAGGAGTATACCATACGACATAATGCTGTGGAAGTAGCTGAAGTAAACTAGTCTAGTTGTGTCTACATTTGTATAAGGACGGATCTTTTTGACTGCGTATGCCGCAGAACGAAGTCTCTCATTGATAACTTATCAATGTGAGGGCCCCATTGAAGCTTATTATCTAGGGTGATTGATAACTAAGAATATTGTGGTGTTCATATATTTAGAAGAAAATAGAGGAAAATTATAAAATGTAAGCTAACTAAGGCAACATTGTCTAGGATCAGTATTCATTCACCAAAGCGAAAAATAACGGTAATGTGTACAATAAAATTGCCCAAGACGTGTCAGACTCACTATGTTAGAGTCCCGCCCTAAGTTGCCTCTGTATCTCATAAAGATATCATTGGAACTAGAACCATAAAGTTATCGTCTAACCAATTACGTTGCGAGTTCCTACGGATTGCTACTTGCAAAACTTCGTTTCACACTTCTAGGATACATTTTTTTTTAAGTTAGGCAGTTTCTTAACTACGTAAGTAAGCCTTATATTTTCTGGATGGGGCTACAAATGAAAAATGCTTAATTATTTTAATGTTTTTATTTTCATATACCACATAAGGAAATGGACACGAGGAAAAAGTGAATATTTAATATTACCTTTCTTGCTTTTGAAATCTTTATATCACAATTACCAAATCGTATCTTAATACGCTAATATACTCGTATCTTAATTTATCAGTTTTTTATATTTGACTGTCGGACCCTAAAATCCTAGGCTCCTGGATAATAAGTTGAGGACGCTATGGCGTTGTTATGAAATCGTCGATCGCAAAGCGAGATGTGACATCTTTGCCTGAATTGAATCGCAACAAGACTTGATGGTACGGCCCCTGATTGTCGTTTTAAAATGATTCTTTTACTTTTTTCATCCCTTCTCTTTTCGCTTTTGTGGATATGTCCCGAAAGCAATAACAATTTTAATATTTATCACTATGACTATTATAATTTAGGTATACATGAGTGTAAAGTGCCTTCGTGTGACAATTTTGACACCTTGAAGTGAACAAGAACAAAGCAGAACATATAAAAAATAATCTTAGATGCAAATATATGTGAACCTTATGGCAGCTAGATACTACGAATGCCTGTAAATGAGTTATTTAATGAGTTTCTGGAGCTTTGTCTTGTTGAGTTTTCCCTTGGTTTTGTCCTTGAAGAGGCGGCGATTGTTGTACAGGCTGCTGTGCGTTGACGTTTTGCGGTGGAGCTTGACCTTGAGGTACTTGTCCTTGAGGTGCTTGACCTTGAGGCGCTTGGTATTGGGCGTGCCCTTGAGGTTGACCTGGTTGAGATTGTTGGTAGCCTTGTTGGTTAACCTGCTGCTGAGCCACAGGAACTTGTCGCGTCTGAGGTGGTGATTGTGCTGGTATAACTTGACCAGGGGGAGGCTGTTGACCTTGAGGTGCTTGACCTTGAGGTACTTGGCTTTGAGAACCTTGGTATTGGGCTTGTCCTTGAGGTTGACCCTGTTGAGATTGTTGGTAGCCTTGTTGGTTAAACTGCTGTGGTTGTTGGTATCCTTGCTGGTTACCCTGCTGTGGTTGTTGATAACCTTGCTGTTGGTAGCCTTGTTGTTGGTAACCTTGTTGGTAGCCTTGTTGTGGTTGCTGGAACCCTTGCTGGCCCGCTGCCTGCACGGGCGGCTGTTGGACGTTCGGGAACTGGTTTATGTGCTGAATAGTTTTCTGCTGGAGATAGTAAGCTTGGAACTGCTGGCGGGCCTGGTGGATCTGATGCTGGGCACCGGGCACCGGGTTGCCGTAAGCGTCCACCTGCAACGTGGAATATGAATCTAAAGTAAGAAAGTAAGGTAAGGAGGCACTGCGAGGCGAGCTAAATCCTTTCACCACACGGTACAAGAAAACTAAAATCACTGGGAGTTGGATAAGTGTCAATGGCATCTGCCTGACATGGCGCGGACATCTTACCGTTCCATTCAAATTTAAATCAAAACATATGAATTTTGGCAAGTTTAATTGAATGGCGTATTTTAAAATACACGGATCGTCAGATCCGTATTGTATTTTAAATTGGATGAACGGCAGCCATGTCAGCGCCATTTTAATGAGCCTCGTCCGTGCTTGGGCCTCGGTCGCTGACAGAATACTAACCAAACCACGCTGCTGCAAGTATCTCAGTTCTTCCAGCCTCATTTTCTCGAATTCCTGATATTCGGACTGTGTGTACACCATATTCTGATCTATGGGTTGCCAGCCTAAAAAATAATGCAAATGTGTCAGTTTCACATCTTCTTGTATGTGCAAACGATAGAGAACACAGGTCCTCGAATGACGACCACGAACCGACAGTGTACAAAAACCGTTGTCTCAGGGTCGGCAACGCGCGAGTGTGACCGCTGGTATTGCAAGCGTCCATAGGTTACTTTAACCGCTTATTAACAGGTGGACCGTAGGCTTGTTTTGCTTTGCCACTTTAGCAGTATAAAAAACAGCCGGAGAATGCCACACGATCTTCATTTTGCCACTCGGCGATCGTTATAGACATCGGTTTATAGAGCTTAAATCAGTTCGTGGGGCCAATAGTGAGAGAAAAAAGTGAATTTAGAAAGCCATTGACGCCGGCTTGAGTAGGTATACCTTTATCTTCATTGAACTCCTGCTTCTTGGTGCCCATCATGAATTCGTTGAAATCGATAAGTCCATCGCGATTTGTGTCGTTCTCCTGAAGAAAATCGGTTTATTTGTAACGCTGTTTTACTGTAGCCGGTTGTATAATTGTGAAAAGCTATATATTGAAAGCCAGAACTGGCTCTTATCTGGGTCAACAATAAGAATCGAGATTCAGCGTCGCAGTGCATTTTGTGGACGCTCCTGTCTGGAAATAGATCAGTTAAGCTGATCGTTTGCAAATCTTTTATAAGATGGCGCAACCGTTTCATTCGTATGAAACCAACCTAACATAAGTGTTATATTGTTTTATTGTACATACATTTTAATTCTTATTAATAATACAGGAAAAATCATGTTTGATTTTCGAATTTCTGTTCTATTCACATTGATGCGGTAGCGAAAGGAAGCAACGCGAAGTTTAGGTGAAACAATACACGTTGTTTTTTGAATATATTACGTTATAAAATAGCAACTAGGTATACCTTAAAGACGTGTTCCCTCATGCGCTCCATCTCCTCAGATCGCTCGTGCATGTCGTGGATAGGCGCGTCAGGGCCATACATCTTGTTCAGTTCCTTTATGAACAGCGCTTTCACTTCATCGGCGTCCCACACGCCATTGCCGTCGACATCTGTGGTCATGGTAAAGGGAGATTAAAGCTGACCTCAGACCGCCTTTCCAGTTTTAAATTCAGAATGCGCTTTTCTGAATTCAGAAACATAATTCGGTGAAATAGCAGCTCACTGCGTGTGAGATGTGTCTAGCAAGAGACAGTTCCTGCGCCAACTACAACAGTACGAAGATTTGATAAAAAAGGATGGGACAAACAGAGGATGGACGTTGCACGCCGTTTACTTTTTTGTAAACGGCTAGCCACGTCCATCACTTGTCCATAATTATACTCACTCATAACCGCGCAATGATTTCGTCAAGCCACTTCTGTATGCTTCTGTATGGGCTTAAAACCAGAAAAGACATTCACAACGCAATGTCTTCTCATTCACCGGAGACAATTCAAAATCTGAATTCCGGCTGTGAGTGCTCACTTACAGTCGATCTAGTTAGTAGATCAAGTAGTAGAATCGATCTAGTTTGGACTGCATCTACGTTGCATTAGTAGTAAAACCAAGCTATTAGACAAGCTATTTAGACATGCAAAAAACTGTCTCCATAGGTATATCATACGAAGCCAGTGACGCCATTAAATAATTAAACAAAAAGGACAAACAAAAACATACATCTGTTATAGCAAAACTACTTAGTTCGAATATTTTTTTAAATGAATAGACAGTATTACTATTATATATCACCCCGGTATTTTTGTGGACATTTCGAAACTCTTCGGATGCTGCGAATACTTCCGACCAACCGTCATCACCATCAGCCTGAAGAAGTCCACAGCTGGGCATAGCCTTCCCCCAAAGAGTTCTATGACGAACGGTACTCCACCGTCCATCGATTTCCTTCAACCTTTAAGATGTTATCGATCCATCGTGGTGAGTCTCGTAATCGTAATATTATTCATTTTATGAATTAATCCGAACCACGATATTCAATTCTAAATTTTTATAAATCCACGCCACATGCGGTTAGCGCAAACTCTGTAGCATAGTAGGTCTAGCCTGGACGTGATGAGTTGATTCAAAACAAAATTCGCGTGTTAGTGACACTACACTCGACGGCACGCAATGCATCTTACCATGCATCATGAAAAACACCTTTGGGTCGAAATCTTTCGGGTCCATACCACCAGTTTTCCATATTTCTAACAACTGTTCTCTTGTCACGGGGTGAAGAAGCTGTTAAATTAATTAATATTATTAATAAGGTCCGCTAGAACTCACCATGCATCATGAAGAATACTTTAGGATCGAATGCCTGGTCCATATGGTCCGATTTCTCCCATACTTCCTCGTACTGTTGTTTAGAACCGGGGTGGTGAAGCTGGGTTTCATGAAATATTTGCCATAATACAATTTAATTTGCCTGAACATAACAATAGCACGGAAGGGAAATAGGGAAGAAAAATAGTCTTGGTTCGAAATAAGGAAGAAATTGTGGAACATTCCAAGAAATCGACAATATGTAGTTATCGCTTTCCCGGTCATTGCTCATAACATATTTACGAGCGACGTGAGCTTTGTAAACATGTTGAGTTGCGGGGAATTTTACATTACAATAAGCAGCCGATAGCATGACTCCATTTGCATAGGTCATAGTTATCGCGTACCTACATACTAATGGTTGACGCGTGAACTTTAGAATAAATGGGCTGGTTTTTGAGTTATGGGAGGGGGGGAGGGGGATAGGACATGTCGCAACATTAATAATAGCCTCAATTAAGCAGTTGATTAACACTGCTTTGCCTCTTACTGATGTGTCATTTCAAATTCCAAAAATAACTAAATTCTAGACTCTTTTACGCCAAAACATTGCGTATAATTCATACCTATACCGTGGCGCGGTAAATGCGGTTAGAGCATCCACTAACTCGATATGCATTACAAAAATAAGAGCATCGCGACCAAATCTCATTTCGAAACTACGTAGTAACTACTTATGGATGAAATGAATGTAGGTATATAAGACGAGGATGTATAAGGCAGGTGCAATGGACTTTGCCTTGAACTACAGAACTGGTAGGCAGTAAGGTACCAGTACTATTTATAAAATAAAAACCAGTAATACCGCACGAGCTCCCAACTTTTTTTTAAGCTCCCAACAAAACGTACTGACCTTGATTGAACATCATCATAAATTAAAAGACGTCGGTTGCTGGAAATTGAGTTTCATACAACGATCATACGACTTCTGTTAAATGAATGTAGTTGTATGAATCTTCATACAACATTAAAACTACAACGGTCGACACGAATGTATTGATCGCCACCGCGTCATTTTGATCGGGTCGTCACAGTTTCATCGGTCTAAATATCACCAGATATATACTATACTTAGGGCTTTATTCATAAATGTATTTAAACTAATAAAATTATTGAATATCTTCGCCAATTCGAGCAGGTAAAACACTTCTACTAACAATCGAGAGAGCTCAAAGAGCAGTACTCAAAGTGTCCACTGCAAGGCCCTACTTTTTTCCTACTAACCTTTTATATGAATCATGTATAGTCTTAACAGTCCGCCAGTTATTCATAATGCACATAGTTCTAAATCAGCACGCAGCCCTTCCATACAACCCTGATTTTACTAATAAAAGACGAATCGATAAAGTTTGTCATAGACAACTAAGCACTAAACACACTTTTGCAACTAAATTTTATACGTTCCTTGGCCCTCTTCTCTACAATAGATTAAATGCCTTAGTGAATATTTATCCACTCAATTACTTCAATTGTAAGGCAGCCCTTAAGGACGCCTTGCAAAACTTGTCGTATGATGATACCGAGAAACTATTAGATGTGATGAAGTGAAACGTTGTACTTAACTAAGTTTAGTTATAAGTTTTTATGTTAACTCATAAAATAATCTTATCTAATCTAATATAAGTATTTTTACCATAATTTATGTAGTTAACCTATATGTCGAAGTCACTATATTTTATTCTTTAAGTGTTTTGTTTGTTTGTATAATTGCCTTGCTTGTATAATGTTAGTCCCTCCCGCCTGAAACACAGGAATACCTAGTTCAGGTTCTAGTATAAATTTTACTTTATGTTAATTTTAGATCATAAATATGTAATGTGTGTAGTATACGATTTTTTGAATAAATTATTATTATTATTATTATTAATTGTAAACTGATTTTGATGAATATTATGTTTACTACTTAAATGTTGTTTTTATACTAATCTAACTATAAGATTTTGTATATATATAGGCTACGTTGTTGCTAATAAATCTTCCTTCATGCGTATTCTTACCAATTTATTTCTACACATGTCTCCGCTGGCAGGATCCCCTAAATAACTATTTAATTCCCAGTTCCTTTACATAACAAACTATTCGCTTATTTTATGTATATTACCTATGTATGGTTTTAATTTTGTATTTATTTATACTAGGTACGTATTTTATTTATAACCTTTTTGTTAGTATCTTTTTATAATTAATTGTACAATCTCATTTAAACCTTTTACCAAAAGCTCTGTTTACCATAGAATAAACGTTTGTTTACCAGAATGCCAGTTTACCATAGAATGTGCGTTTGTTTACCAGAATGCCAGTATACCATAGAATGTATGTCTGTTTACCGGTTGGTGATGTTTCCGAGCCTCCTCTTCTTGCTTCAACTTATCCATGTATTCCTTCTTATGAGATTCGTCCATCTTCTCCATTTCTTGGTGTTTTTGGAATTCTTTCTCCATTTCATATTTCTGAAATATAACGATAAATAAGTAACATTTCGTTAGTTAAAAGAAACTAGTTATAAGAGTGGTGGCATATTCCGAGGGCAGAGATGGTTCTAAGGATTTGCCCAGAAGTTGAACCAAACATAATGTTTTTAGAATCGCTCCTACTAGACAATGTGGAATTCAAATAAGTTATCATATTGTTGTATATCCAACTAATATTAAAAATAAATAGAACTAGAACAGAATTGAGGTAGAATGAAAAACCGAAAAGCGAAACCGTGGTACCAGATTAAAACTAGGCTAAAATTAGAAAGAGGCTAGTGTATAATGTAATAAAATATATTTTTTTGTATAAAAACCCAGCTACTGCCACGGCTTTGCCCGCGTGTTACCCGTATAAAAGTAGCGTTTAAAAAAAACCTTTGATCTTAACGGGATACTACATAGCCTATGTCCACTCTGAAACCTAGAACCTAGTTTCGGAGATTAGCACCGACATACATAATAATAAATAAATAAATAAAGCTGGACATTTTCACACAGCATCATCTAGCCCCAAACTAAGCAGAGCTTGTGTTATGGGAACTACATGACTGATATAAATTTTTATTTTTTAATTCATACTTATACGTAGAAAACACCCAGGCCCGAGACAAATATTTAAAGTTACAAACTAAGTAACTTTAAATATAGTACAAATGTAGTAACTATGGTATATTAGTATAAAATTAATGCATTTTTTTTTGCATTAATGTTAGTCCGACACCAAGCATGAAACAAAAGAAAGTGCCAGAACCGGCCACCGATTTGTTCCGGGTCTGGGTGTTGTGGTACTAGTAGTTCCTGATACCCACGATACAGTAATTCCTAGTGTGGAGTCAGGACTATAAGGACTATGAGTCTGTTAGGTGTTAAAAAATGTACAATTCGGGTGTGCAGTGTTCCCGAGTTTCCCATTTCCGAAGGCAAATACTTAAAAAAAAACACTTCTTATAAAATGTGCTGGCTCACCTTGAACTCTTCCTTGCGCTCCTGATCAGCGACTTCCAAATCACTGGACACTTTCTTGATGAGTTTCTTCAAGTCCTCAATTTCGAAGGTGTTCGAGTTACCATGGTCCAAGTGATCAGGTGACTGATCTTTCTTGAAGTCACCGTCTGGTATATCGTTTGTGAGCTCGAATTGCTGAAACCATAAAATGTATACAAATACGAGGCCGGTAATATGCAGACCTGTATTTTTTTTTTAATTATTATCTCCACATTATCTTAGTTACCAAGTGACGCAATCTCAAAAGCTCGCGTCGCTTATACTCGACATTACCTTAGTTACCAAGTGACGCAATCTCAAAAGCTCGCGTCGCTTAATCTCGACATGACCTTAGTTGCCAAGTGACGCAATCTCAAAAGCTCGCGTCGCTTAATCTCGACATTACCTTAATTACCAAGTGACGCAATCTCAAAAGCTCGCGTCGCTTAATCTCGACATTACCTTAGTTGCCAAGTGACGCAATCTCTAAAGCTTGCGTCGCTTAATCTCGACATTACTTTAATTACCAAGTGACGCAATCTCAAAAGCTCGCGTCGCTTAATCTCGACATTACCTTAGTTGCCAAGTGACGCAATCTCAAAAGCTCGCGTCGCTTAATCTCAACATTACCTTAGTTGCCAAGTGACGCAATCTCAAAAGCTCGCGTCGCTTAATCTCGTCTAATCTAGTCCTCACTCTGTGATTTACGAGATCCAATTGCTCAGCTATCTTGCCAGACTGCAACGCAAAAATTATTATGTATTAAATAGCGCCTTATTTCCTTAAATTTTGTTTTTGATTTGAATGGGACGGCAAGACGCGTCATGTCAGAGAAATATGCCATTTTGGTGAGGCTCTTGCGCCTCAGGTATACATATATATTTATATTAATGTGAGTACAATTACCCGTATGTCGTCCTCATCAGCCTTTTCCAACTGTGCCTTGAAATCCGGATCACTCTCCAGCGCACTCACCACCTCCTTCAAGTATCGGTGGTACTCCAGTTGTTCCTCCTATAATTACAACAAACATTTAATTCTAAAAACTATTGCTAATTAAATAATTTTTACTGAAAACAAAATGCCCAAGGAAACGAACACTTGTATTTCGACATTTCTCCTTTTATTCATCTACTCCAACTCGACTCAGAGCGTCTTGAGGTTTCCTACAAAACTTCTCTTGGGTTTTTCTATGTATAATTTGTGTTTTTACAAAAAAAAATATTTCCCATAATACAAGCTCTGCTTATTTGGGGGCTAGATAATGCTGAGGAAAATTGCGAATTTATATCAAGCTGAAATTATGATAAATTACCCAATCGGCAGGATGCTCTTCCTCATGACCTTCTTTAGCCTCATCCTGCATAACAGGGGGTGCATACGAGCAGTGAAGTACCAACGCCACGCATAATGTACTCACTAGAAGTCTCATTTTGATCTGTTAGAAAAAAAAACCTTTTAAACCATGGTCAATTAGATATATCAGTCTATCTCGGTAAAGGCCCCTGTTAAACTAAAAACTGCTTTGTCTCATTCTGATAGAGTCCTTTCAAATTCAACAGAAGAAAACAAAATACTGTTTAGCTTAACCACTGTATTAAATCTTCCTCTGATACTCAGTACATAGATCATTAGAGGTTACCTATCAGGGAGTAGTCAGAGGCATGTTCAAAATTATACATATAATTATATGTATTTGGTACATGAACAGGATTTGCATAGTAGATAGTGTGTAAAGTAGAAAGTAGATCGGTGGGAGGATAGGTTATAATTATGATTAAATTATTACAGGTTCTATGTAAGATACATAATAAAATAAGTTATGATAAAATTGAAAGAATGAAACTAATTACATATATGTAGGTAGGTATGTAGGTATAAAATTATGGGAATCTTGGTTTTGTTCATTTTTTTAGTGTGTTGTGGTACCATGGCACACATAGAGTTCCAGATAACCAGGAGACAGGGAATCCTATTCCATATTGACCCTGACCCCTTTTTCAGGACTATGTATGTATGTGACTGTTTATTATGCAACATGATCTTGTTAGATGACTAGCCAAACTATCTGCACCCAGATGTCCAGAAGCTTCATGGGTAGCTTGCAGGCTGCACCAAGTGACCTTGGCTTATTAATAAATTCCCAGTATGTATTTTACATTTGTGAAAAAAACTACCTATTGGATTCAGATACAATTTTCTTTGAAATAAGACCCAGCATCATACTGTTATGCTACATAAATACTTAAATAATAAAAAAACATAGCACTGAATAGAAAATCTTCAATTTTTTTAATAGATTGAAAATCTAAAAAACATTTCTAATTTGTATATATTTAATACTTAAAACATCTAACAGAAGAGTTTGTTGCAATACAAAGAATTTACGTACAACCATAAGTCCAAAAATTATAACACTATGATATTTATATAGCAACCTTATTTATATAAGGCACTATGTACCGGCTGTGATCTATGGCTTACCCATAGGTCTAGCTACATAACTACCTTTTATGTACTAACACGACATTACCTAACATTTATTAAACGTCCTATAGTACCGATCCTTTTTCTAGTAGAAAACGAGTCAAGGCGGACCAAATGGACGTTACTCACCTTAATCTATTCCGGTGATGTAGATGTGGAATTAGTTTAACAAATAATAAAAACGATGATTGATGAATCCTACCAGATCGCTGACGCTTTGTTTTATACAAGGTTTTTTTTACACAACGCTGCGTAATAAAAGTAACTAGGTATACGAATTTTACGAAAAGATCGAACCACTTTGGGCTGCCAGCTCTAGTTTCAGCATTTCCCAAAAATACAAAGTAAATATTTTTTTTTATATATTTATTTCATTTCAAGCAATAGGAACATACATTAATAAATTTAAATAAAGTTACATGATGATTGCTTATTATAAACTAGTACTTCAGACAGGATCTACACTAAGTCAGTGTGACTTGTGTTGTATATAAGTCCCTTCAAGAGACAGTAGTAATAACGTAGCATAGCAATTTTATATTAAGTAATACCTACAATAAAACATCATTCCTCAATTAATTATAATTACCTAGGGGAATATTTTTAATTATTGTAAGCTTGTATTCGTGTCCTTAATAATTATTTAACATTAAAAGCTAATTATTTACTATAATTTTAGTTACATTTAGAAGTAATGTATAGCAATTCATTTTCTTTGCATGTGCATTTGGGTATGGGTGTTTGGGTGTTTGGGTGTTTGGATGTGTGTGTTATTTATTGTATTATTTTTAGCATTTCCTCTGTCTCAACACCTTCAACCACTTCCTCAGTAACTTTCTACATTCGTTCTTATATAAAGTTACTATGTCCCGGATATATTTATTAGCTTTATTATACAGAAAAGAACCAAGAAAGATCTGCTGGTGTTGGGCATATGTAGTATTAATTTGGGGTCATTACGATTTTATCATTTCTTCGTCTGTCTATTGAAATATTCTTCTTTGGATCTACTTTTATATGCTGTGAAAGTATAATATAACAAACATATAATTGTCGGACACTAAGAAGCTCGCATTCAGTATATAATCAGGCAGTGGGAAACCTGTAAGGCTTGAACGTTGTAACTTTTAAGACAGCGCGCTGTGCACGCTCTAGTTTCAGCAAGTATGTGCTTCAGGCACCGCCCCAAGTGACGTTACAATAATGTCAGAATTGACTTGCATAGAGCATCGTATACACTTATCAATAGCTTACGGTTAGCAACTTCCCTCAGATACTTCAATATATTTTTCCAATTTTTTTATCATCTTTGATAAGACCCAGATATTTGATGTCATCGACTCTCTCTAGGGTCCGGCAGTTACAATTGCTTACTGAACAGTTAAAATGTGCCTTAATCGTTATATCAGTGTTTTGTGAACGTATGATTCTGAACGCCATAAATTTAGTTTTACCAATATTCAGAGACAGCAGATTACATTGCGACCATTGTGTAACAGTGTTAAGGCCGTCTTCAGCATATATCCTAGCCTCTTCCTAGGTGTTACCTTCAAAGATAATTGCTGTATCATCTGCATATGAGAATATTCTTTCGTTTATCAACTTAAGATCACACAGGTACATCACAACGTAAACGAGGAAAAGGGTAGCACTCAAGACGCTACCTTGAGGAACTCCATGGCTCATAGACTCTTCACCACTAATGAAGTTAAAAAATTTAGTTTTCTGAGTCCTCTTTGTTAGGTAATCTGACATAAGAATCAGAGAGCTATCTCGAACTCCAATATATTCCAGCTTTTTAATAAGGATAGATATGGAGACAGTGTCAAAGGCCTTCGCTAGATCAAGGAATATACCTACAACTTTTTTATTTTTATCTATGTTGGTTGCAATTAGATCAATTAAGCCTGTCACTGCACTCTCAGTAGACCTAGCTGCTCGAAATGCAAATTGGTTCTAGGTTGAGATATTGTATCTTTCTAGGTAGGAAATGAGCCTTTTGTTAATATTTTTTACAAAAAAATTGAGCAAGCACTCTCAAAAGTTGAGAACTGATTGGTCTGTAGTTGTTCGAGCCACACAAATCAGCAAGCAATGCTGATTTGTGTGGCTCGATGCAGAGTTCCCGCACTGATATCAGCAAGTATCAGCATAATCCTCCATTAGCCGGTTGTACAGTGGCAGGCCTAGTAGTGATGGCCTGTGCCTTAATGCACGCGTTGTTAGTGGGAAATAGATATTATTGTCAATATTGTTAAATCATCCGTTTTTATTACAATTGTCCCTTGCTTTGAGATTAACTCTTTAATTTAATTTAATTATGTTTGAAATATTGAAAAAACATTCACTCTTTTCACTCAAGTATATGTTTTTTTACCTTGACTTACTGCAAAGTGAAAGCAACATTAAACAACAACCTAGTAAAAAGTAAAAAGAACCTCCAAAAAATATTTATTCTTTATTTCCTATATTTATGGGAAAACCCCAAACGTGGGCAGCCCTGATCACAATTGACGTGTTCCAATCAACACTTTCAACTGTCAAAAAATTGGCATAATTTGTCATAGAGCAATGTACCATTGCCATAGATCTTGGACTGCAGTTCTTATAATGTGGCATCTTTTTTTAAAACATGATTTTAACAAAGCGATACAATACAAAATGAATACATACCTACCTACCTACTATTTTTGCAAAAGCTCGGAGCGGAAAAAAATGCTACCAAATAAACAGCTTACCGCACGCACGGTAAGTGATACTGCCTTGCAAAGACTATTGTACTTACTAATAATTTATCAAAAAAAAAAACAAACAAAAAAAAAAATGCAAATTATTCACCCATTTTTTCACTCGCAGGTGTGTTTTTGTATGAGACCAAATTTGAAGTACCTATACCCTACCAATTAAAATAAATCGAAGATATCGCGTAACATATGTACCTATACCAAAAAAAACAAAGACAAATTGAGAAACTCTATTTTTGAAGTCGTTTGATAATACCTGAGTTTTCCCGCCTCTTTTCTTTCTAGGGCTTCCTTTATTTTTTCCTTTAACCTTGCGTAATATTCTACGGTATATTGACACCATTTTATTTTTAGTCGACCAACAGAATTTCTTCACAATCCTTAGGAAAATCTTAGCCGATAAACTACCTAAGGATGAACGCAAGTTTTATGCCCAGTAATCTTCTTCAAAATGGGTATATTCTTCCCTACACAGCTCCAAAAAGTGCTTGGAGGCATCGATTCGTTGTTGCTTTTGAGGCCGCGGCGTGAGCATTTCTTTCAAAGCTGTTCGATCTACTCTCTGCCATGTCTGAAAGGACCATGTCACAATATTAATCATGTTTTAGGCACTGATCTTCATAAACGGTTTCCATCTCACACAACTTGAGACCGGCACGAAACTCGATTTGCTCTATTGATGCAGATTTTTTCCGCATGATTCGCTAACATATTAAACATATGTAGCTGTCTGCATCTCCTCCCTCCCGTAGTACAAAATTTTTTAACCAATGTAAATACTGTTTTTTTTTTATTATTTAGTAGTATGTAACAGAGTTACAAAACCAAACATTCTTGTATGTGTAGGTATTGATTTTAAATAAAATAAACTAGGTATTATAAAGTTCTAACTTTTTATTGACAATATGTAAAGAAAAAAGATGAGATTAAATTCATAAACAAATCAAATTAATACTTAAGTGTAGGTGATACTTAAACTTATGCATTATACCTACTTACTAAAGGATATCGCACACCAGAGTAAATATAGGTAGGTAGGTTACTTACCTACCCCTTAAAATAGAGTACACCTGTGTATTATTAATTTATAACATTAGTAGGTACCTAAGGTACTTGATAGATGAGACCTTAAGAAAGGATTTAAGTAGGTATAAATAATAATAAATGCATCTAATGTCCATCTGCAATATGTCAAAAAAGGCTTTTTTGATTTTATTGGTCACCTGTTGTCATTGTGGCATTATTTTCTAAGTAGGTATGACTACCACTACCAAAGATGCAGATTAGTACTTGAATCTACAAGGACACTAAAAATCGTATATTTGCCCATCTAATATTTAGTGTGGGTATAAATTTACCATAAATATGCATACATTTCTAATATCAAGCCAATTTTTGTTGCCTGATATTAACATACAGCATCAGCATGGTGTGCTGATCCCTCAAGCTCGAAGATCTTTGCTTTGTCAATTGATAGTTCACTTTATACTTAAAACATTAGTTACTCAGTACCAAACACATTATTATTATGTAAGTTTACATTTATGTACCTACAGCTATGAATAGAATTTTAAATAATGAAGTAAATGTGTACATAGGTAAAAGAAGTTTTCTATTTGCATCTTACACAACATAATGCTAAACAATTATGCAGGTGACCTCAGGCACAATATATATTGTGTTAGCTTATGAATACAGTAAACATAGGTACAGTAGGAATGTACATTCCAAATTACATTGTAACATAATCTTATAATAAAGTCATTGTTCTTCAGATCAACTTGGTTAAGCAACATTCAGCTAGATATTACTTAGTTTGAGGCAGCGGCCTCATACATGGGTATTTGAATACAAATATATTATATTAAGCAAGTGATAACAGTAGATCAGTTGATTTAAAAATTAACTGTCTTCAATAATACTATCAAAAGGAAAGGTGTTACAAATTTGAATTTCTTATGTATCCTTAGTTCATAGTTATATCAAAGATATAAAATGTATTATGTCCTTATATTAAACCTTAATTTATTTATTAAATTCCTAACATCAATACAACTAGTTACATAATTGAATTATAAAAGTAAATTTAAAAAACATAAACAAATCAATAAATTTTAAATACATAGTTTTAAACAACAATCTATTTTTTTCATCCACTGCAACATCATATGTGTGATGTGTGGCAATTAAAAGTATGTATCTAAGAAACTACCTTAAAGTCATACAAATATTATAAAAACTGATATACAATGTAGAACTTTTTGAGATAAATGTATCAAACAAACACATAAATAATTAAACATCTCTCTAAGTGCTTAAAATATATGGTAAAGAATAATTAAATTGTAAAGACTAAATAGAGGGTTTTTTTTTGATTTTATATGAACTAGCTTCTCCCTTAGTACCTTGTGTTATTCCAAGACATAATAATATTTAAAAAATAATAGTTATTGATTCTGTGGTAATTGATAGTACTCATCCATACCTGCATACTATTTAAAATAGTAAGTAAGAACTTGTTATTAAGCATAGCAAGTTTAGACACTGTATGTTAATTATAGTAAGATATAATGATGGACCTTACAGCAAGGTAAGAGGGAAGAACAACTACAGTTTGCACCCTAAATACCATGAATCCCATCCACTGATTAGTTCACCAATTAATTGCTGATTCAATCATAACCAAAAAAACATAATAGGTTCATATTCTATGAATACTCCCATTCAATTGAAAATATGGAGCCATTTACCAATAAACTTCGAAATAACAAATTGTTTTTTTTATCACATCAAATAATAGTACAGCACAAGCCAAATCAGATGCAGAGACTATCTATATCCTATGTGCATAATAAAATATGAGTTTAAATGTCTTCTGAATTTTGCAAGGTTAACAACCCCTGATACTCCATATCTTTAAACATTACCTCTTGATTGAGAGTGTGCAAGGCACTTTGGAATCTCTGTCGCAAGGCAACATTTTCCATCCCAGCAATTTCATTTTGAGTTCTCTTTCTACGCTCCTTCAGCTCCTCAAGCTCTGCTTTCACCTGTTCAATCCTCACAGTCATACTGTCTCTAGAATCTCGAGACTGTTCTTCATCATCTCCAAATGAGAAATCATATCCTTTATTTTGAGATGTGGATGGAATCTGGTAATTCCTGTCACTAGCATATACCTTGTTTTGGAGATCATGAGTCAGCTCAAACATTTGCATATCCATGTCCAATCCAAGATCTGCATTTGGAATATCTGGTAACCCCTCAACATGGCTGGGCTCGGGTACACCTCGTAGACCAGCATACCCGATTCGGTTCTCTTCATTGTCTTCAAGATCACTGTCACTGACTGTTCCTCCAAATATATCTACAACATTAGAAGTTGCAGCATTCTTGGATGTTGTGGAATTCTTAGATGTTGCAGCTGTTGTAGAATTCTTAGATGTTGCAGAATTTTTGGGATTTGCAGCCTTCTTAGAAGTTGAAGCGGTCTCACGTTTGGAACGACCTTTTCCTTTTTTCTCAGCTTTTGCATTGGCAGCCTTACTGGTTGAGGGCTCCGGTTTAAATTCGGTTTTTGGGTGAAGTATCTCATCATCTTCATTGATGATCTCAAATGTGATACTCTCAGCCTCATTATCGGCCCTTAAGAGACGCTTCACTTCTTTCTCAATTTCGGGTGCCTCAGCACATTTCTTTTTTAATGTCTTGCGGAAGCGTCGCTTGCGCACATTTTTAGTGGGTGGTGTGAGTCCATGAGGGAACAGGAATTTTTTATCCACTTTGTGAGGGTCCTTTTTCTTGTTCTTGGCTGGCAATTCTTCTTCAGTTGTTGGTTCCGGCTCTTCTTTGCATATCATCATTTGACAAATATCAGCAGTCTTGTAGAAGCTTTTATTATCGATCGTTTTCATAGATTCTACAACGGTGGGAAGATCGACGATTTTTCCATGCATTGTTCTATGGTCAAACTTTACCTCGCCTTTCCGCATATCTTGATCCATATCAATTGAGAGCCGATTTTTCATGTTGTCTCCACTACGTAGCAACTCTTTCAGTTCTTTTGCCGGCTCTTCAGGGAGTCTCATGATAAACTGAGACTCCAGCTCACCTGCATACTCCGGTTCTTTCCTGTCTTTACTCATTTTTACCCAAACGAACCTCCAGCGGCAGTAACAAGAGAAAAGTAAGCAAGCAAACCGAAACACTTATCTAACGCTTCATTGCGAAGGAGAGGAAATAGGATCGGTCAAGTACGGTTGAGTAGGTTGAAAAGAAGTGCGGGTGCGGTCGATCGATAGTAATTTAGACAATAGTGACTTGTTTGTTTGTATGTACGACACACAGATAAAAAAAAATTGTTCTATAATATTTTTTTAATCTGTTTTAGTGTTTATTCTCTGTAGTGTTAAACCACGACGTTTGTTTTGGCCGAATTAATCGTGAGAAATACACACATCAAAAGTATCTAGGGATCAAGTAAATTTTTCACTATAAAAAAATACCACTTAATATTTTATAAATCTAGTCTTCCAGGCTGGCTTCTTACTTTAATTCCTATGTGTTTAAGATAACAACTTATCCCTGTATTTTGTAGAAATTAAGAAATATTGCAAATTGTGGGAAATTAGCCTGAGTTAATGTCGTCAATAAAATGGCAAAATGAGTATTTTTTAAATTTTTATTGTAGAAATAAAAAAAACGAACAGGTATTTGTTACCGAGTAACGGGTACATACATACATCGCCTGACTCGAAGTTATTTGTAGATTTTTTACAAGGTACGAACATAATCATTCCGTTTGCGACGTGACTCGATGCGATGCTTCATGCTAGAGCTTGATTGTATTTATTTTAAATAGCAAATTCTTTCATTGAATGTTCATTGCATGTTACCGTATCACCAGTCTGTATCCGTCATAAACCAGTACTGTTAATGTCACGCATGTCATTAGCAGCTGTGTGAAACTCTGTTCATGAGATTGTCCAGTGATTCTTTAGAAAGACAAAAAATATTGATTCAACATTCAACCTCTAGGTGAATGCTGAATGATGGATTTTGGATGATGTTTCAGCCCCGATTATGATTCCAACATTAGTTTCTCTTACAGTTTGAATGTAGATGTAGGCGTTAGCACAGATATTATAACGTTAGCATCCTAGTAGTAGATGTAGGAGTAGGGGGCACTAGGGGGTAATCACTAAAACTCCTTAATCCTCATAAGATTTCAAAAATTCTGACACCAAAATTTATAATGAATGTAATTAAATTTACATTCAGGCTCAAGGATGCACATACTCATAAGCTATGCTATAAAATTACCACTGTTATTCGACGAAGCGGCATACCTGTGGGTGAGTGAATATCTATCATCTATCTATAATATAATAAGAATGAAAGAGGTCAAATTCTGTACATTGAAGATATTTAAAAAAAAAAGTTGGATGATTCTCTTTAATCGATACTGAATCCAAAAAAAAATTTTTTTCGTTTTTGTCTTTCTGGCTTTATCTGGAACGCCGAAACTACTGATTATATTCAAATGAAACTTGGCATGATTTGAGTACATACTACGGAGTAGGACATAGGATACTTTTTATCCCGAAATTCAGCACGGTTCCCTTGGGAGAGAAGATGAAGTTCAAAATGTGTACTTGGTTGTACTTACACATTTTGACTTTTTTTGACTTGGTTCATTAACTCGTAGTCCGATTTCATTATTTTTCTTTGTTAGTTAGGAAGAACTTTAAAGATTGTTCCGTAAATATTTCAAGGTCATCGGTGTTGTAGTTCAGAAAATACAGACATTACAACCCTCAGTATTAAGTCCAAATAACTTGAAACCCTGAATGTACTGGAACCTTTGAGTACATGCCTCATCTTACGCCAGTCGGCGGTAGTCCTATTGTCTATGTAAGTAACGCCACCCCGAAAGTAAAACCTGAACAAAATTACAAAACTTCTTTAATTTATGTAGGTTTTAACCGACTTAAAAAAAAAAAGAAGAGGTTCTCAAATCGACTGTATGTTTTTTTTTTATCGTGTGTGTTTGATACGTAAAAAGCTCCTTTGTTGATTAGAGTGCAATGCTTCACCGCAGTCTACAGCGTTGCTTATTATGAAACAAACTGTGGGCAAATGCGAATAATTAGTCGGCAGGGATGGCAATCGCGAACGAAGTCGCGGGTTCAGCTAGTTATAAATAAAAAGCCATAAATTGTCGTAAGTATTTACTTTATTTCGATACAGTAATTTCCACGAAGGAGTGTGCTAACATGACTTACACTTACATTTTTATGAGATTTGCTTGCGAGACTAAAATGTATAGGTTTAAATGTAACATAAGTAGGTAACTAGGCACACACACACACACAAAATAATTACTTTCTCTAAACATCAATCAACTAGGTACCTACAGTTGTCATCAAAGTAATTCTAAATAGCGTTTTTTTATTTTATTCGATACCTACTAACTGTCACGGCCACCCTCGGCCCCCGACTGACCTATCGCCCGCCGTTCTATGACTTCTTTTGCTTGGCTCCTTAAGGGTCGTAGCATAATGTAAAATAGCCTATAACTTCCTCATAAATTGGGCTATAAAATGCAAGAATACTTTTTCAAATCCAACTGGAAGTTCCAGAAATTAGCGCGTTCAAACAAAAAAAAACTTTATTATTAGCGTAGATAAATACGATTATATTGAGTAAAATACAATAAACAAATAATACTAAGGTCAGTAAACACTACTTCTTGCGCGTCAAATAAATAACTTACTTGCGTAACTATTAAATAAATAAATGATGTACCCTTATACATTATATTATAAACAAAACTTGTGCTTAGAAAACAATTCAAATAATTATGTGCAATAAACTCAATCTCAATGGATAATTAATAAAATTAAGAATATAAAAATGTGTAAACGCCACTCGTCGCTGTGATACTTAATAGAATACACGTAGGGTTTTTTAACATTTTGTATAATTAACATTTATCACGCACGTGTTGTTTGAACACAAAACTATCCCTACTGGTAGGGAAAAGACCCAAAGGAATTAGAAAGGAATGCCATACAAGTAACAAAAAATACAATTTATAAATAGATAAAATTAGGTATAAATTATTTAATCTTATAACTAGCAAGATATAAAGTCTAAAAACATTGAAAACACAATATGAATAACATAAAAGTTTGTTTTTAAAACAATTAACAATGATAGCTGCATGTTTTCATTTATCAACTGCTTGAGTTGTGATTTTTGTAGAAATGCATACATAAAACGTTGTTATAAATAAAAGTTCTTTGAATTTAGCTGTTTGTAATGTTTCATTTGGAATCAGTCTTGAAAGGGAATGTCTAAAATCATATAAATTAAGGTTGTAATGATTACTCAGCTAAAGGCAAGGAAAGCAAGAAATAAAGCCGGAATTATTTGCGTCATGGTGTGTCGTGACGCGATAAAAGTATAATAATAGGACCCATAACATTTCAGTATGATTAGAATTATATTCCTAGAATGCCGCGTGTGTTGTCGCGATATGAGGTGACAAGGTACTATCGTAAGAATACGACAACATAGAAAGTCAAATAATACCTTATCGCTTATAGTTTTATCACGCCAATTATGACACGGAACGGCGAAAACGGTACCCTTATAGCTTCGTCAAATACGTCTGTCTGTCCGTCCGTTTGTCACACCCCAAAATCACGTTCAGTTAAAAATGTATCAAGATTTAACAGGCAAACATGTTTCTTAATCATAAAACGAAAATCAGAAAATAAAATATAAGCAACCTTTGGACTTAAAAATGCATTGCATACAAAAAAATACTGTTGGTTGCTTACATTTTTAAAGAGCTGTCTTTTAAGCATTTTCGGAGGATAGTACTTTTCAATAGGGTGCTATGAGAACGTATTATAGCACCCTCTTGCAAATTTTACCGAAACAACAGTTGCTGCGTCCTATATGTACGCAGGATACAGGGTATCATTAAATTAAATTAATTAAAACTTTAAAACATCTAGTATTAGTCATATTACCGCTAAAGTTTACGCATGAATTATATATTTTGATTCAATCGAAACTTGATTAGTTCTATACTAAGCTCTCATAATAAATTAAATCTTACCGAAACAACAGTTGCTGCGTCCTATATTTACGCAGGAAATAGATATGGAAAAACATTTATATGTGATGTTTTATGAGAGAATGTAGAGAACAAAATCAAATTCTTACGAACGCGAACATTAGGGAAAATATTTTCGCTTAGATTGAATATCTAAGCGAAAAAAAAAAAAAAGCTAATCACTGTAATCTAAATGAGATTCTGCGATATAAGTTTAGTGTAAAAATTAAAATAAATCTTAAAATAAATCGAGGGCGAATTATTTAAGGAAAAGTCATTTTTGTATGCTATTGCATACAATGGATCTTACACTGACCATTTTGAGTAGGGGCATACTGGTGAGGGGGCGTCTGAAACTAATTTGACGCTGATAAGGGGCAGGGGGTAGCGGCTTGTAAAGTGTTACCAAGCTGTCAAATAGATTCACGCCAGCCGTCAAGTTACCAGAAACTGGGGCCCAGTGCCATATCCGGAGACGTGGAGTACTTGTCCCTGCAAAGAAAAACACAACGGTATTTTCAATTCAATCTCTAAATATAAAAAAAAAACGTTGCGTGACTATAATTTTGAAACTATCATGATTATTAACTCAATTTTCACGAAAACGGTATATTTACCTTTATATTTATTTAGTTTAATTATTATTGATCACAGGAGAAACTACCAATAGGTTTCAACTATCTGCAAAGAAATACAGGTAGATGTAACTTATTGGCAGACAAATCAATGTATGAAGGCGCGGCCATTCTATTAGCCTACTGGTAGACTATTTTGCGACTGTAGACTGACTTTGACTTTGCTCTCAAACGGTCGAAGTAAAGCCCGTGAGGAAGCTGGCTAGTCCTCAAACCTAAAATTTTTAGACACGTGAATGAAAGGAGCTACTGCGAGGAGCTCCGGATTCTTTCACCACACCGATTCTTGCACCATCGGTCACCACGCTAGGCCCGTTACAGCGCCTTAACTTAGCCTGGTCTCTGACCTAACGCAGGGTGACCAAGAAGTAAATGATACGACGAATGAATTACAGGAAGGCCGATTTTGGTAAATGGGCTAAAGAGGATCTTCTTAGGGGTGAATAAAGACTAAGAACAGAAAGAACAATTTCGCCCTCAAACCCATAAAAACAAATTCTTATAATGTACCACAATCAATACCAAAGGGCCTAATCAATGGATATTCGCTTCATAGCTATTATATTTTTATCATATCAGATTCATGTTTATTACATACATTTAGACGACTAGCTTCTGCCCACGACTTCGTCCGCGTGATACCCGGATAAAAAGTAGCCTACTGATGTATAAGCTATATTACTTTAAAGTTTCATCAAAATCCGTTCAGTAGTTTTTGCGTGAAAGAGTAACAAACATCCATCCTCACGAACTTTCGCGTTTATAATAGTAGTAGGATATCAATATTAAAATTAGAATAACTACAAAGCGAATGGCCATTGGCTAGGCCACAGTACATGTAACTATTATAATTATTGATAGAATTCCACTTTTTGTTTGATTATGTAGATACGAGCCTAATATGTTAGGAGTATATGCCTAGAACAACCTAAGGAATCTAGGACTGAATATAGGTCTGAGGATGTCCACCATAGGGATTAGTGACGCAAGTGTGTTTGCTTGTTCTTCCGTTTGGTTCCTGTACCATAGTGTACTTGAAGAGCGCTTACTGGAACTTCCTGACGAGCAGACAGACGGAGGAGAGTCCAGCATCGAGCTTGGCGAACTCCGAGAAACAGATGGATCGGCGAGAGCAGGCAGTTTTATCACAGAATATCTGAAAGTTTTATCACAGAATATCACTTAGTACCTACTATATTATAAAGCTTCATTATGAGATGTTTTTATTGTAGTTTCAATAAAATATAAATTTATAAATGTATACCATAATATAAATGTATTGGTATACATTTATATTATGTAATATAAATGTATTGGTATACATTTATATTATGTATACCAATACATAATATAAATTATATGCATGTATGTATACACACAATACATAATACACACATACATAAACCAATAAAAACAGACTTTTCTTTGGGGAGTCGGGTACCCACAAACCGTTGTAAGGGTTGTTCAAGTGATCCAAACAGCTCCCGTCACTTTTAACATCTGTCAGATTTGCCCAATGATCCCAGCATCGACAATGAACAGATATGAGATATAATTTAAATATAATTGCCCAGTTATCAGTCAGGAATGTGCTAAAATCGTTAGTGTATGCTGACTGATAATGGTTTCATCAGCAACAATATTAAAATCAAATAGTGATAAGGATTATCCTATAGCAGTGTCAGTATATGGAACTCACCTTAAAGGACTCTGGCACCTCCTCAACGGCTCGGTGGATAAGGGTTTTGTTCAAGTAGAGGCAGTTGGCAGCCCCAGCATCAGGGACATGCAGCTTCAGGAGGAACGCCTCTGCCTCCCTGTCCAGTAGCTTTAGTATCTCTTGCGCCTCGCGGCCCGGCCCCACAATCAGCATGTCCTTGCCCCCGCTGGTTATGTAGTCCTTCAGGTGGGTTGTGCCATGAGGCATCTGGAAGGGAGTTAAAGCTGCTTTACATTTCTTTGTATCGTGTTTTTGACGCTCTTGATTACGCAGCAGGCTAGCTAGATGAGACGCAAGAGGTCCGGTTAAGATTCTCGCTGCGGGACAAATGTTCACATGTTTTGGGTTTGGGAGTTGTAGTACCATGGTACTTGTTCTTAATATTCATGGTACAGGGTATACTTGTGTGGGGTCAGAACTATGAATGTGACTGTTAAGTGTTTATCCTACAACTATACTATAAGGATGTCTCATAATATGGTATACTTTATTATTATGGGTTATTGTACTTGCGCGCATACTGGCGCGGTGACGGTGGAGCGATCAGTACATTGACGCGAACTTGGACAACCTTTTCCCTTTGAACGCCACCACGCCAGTTTTCTACGCCTTTTCGGAATTTGGCTATTTTAAAATGGTGGAAATAAGAAAACACATTAAAAATCAGAGGGAAATGGGCAGCCTTATATTATCTCTTCCAGGCAACATCTGGATATCAACAATTTAATTATGATGGCATATTGTGGAAGGGCAGCTAAAAGGTTAGTATAATTATTTCATACCCGAATAGCAGTAACCGGGAAATCCTTGAAGGTCTCTGCCAATTCAACTGCACCTGCCTCATTTGTGGTTTCAGATATGCCCACAAAAATCTCACGACCTGAAATATATTTTACAAAAGTTAAATTTATATATGTACATTAATATAATTATCAAAACATACAATATTGCTGTAATTGTCAGTGTCTAAGTACACACTGACTGACAATAATAATTAATCAATGCACAGCCTAAACCATAAGTCATATTTATGAAAATGAAGTTTGTACAATAAAGTTGTTGTGTATCCTGGAGATACAAACTAGATAGGTATATCTTAGTCTATATCTTACATCTATGAAGTATAAATCTAAGAGATGCCTAATATACTGCCTATAACCTAATGCAGATAGATAAAAGAGTGCCATGTTGCCAAAACGAAGTTTATTGCACCATGATAATCATTGGATAATTTGATCAGTATACTAAACAACTGACGATTCTGCAATTTGTGACTTCTTTATTATGGTATCTGTTATTACCTTGGATCAAGACATCAGCACCACACACTCTTGCATCCGGATTGTTCTGTTCAATCACTGTTTGGTTGAGCTCCTGTTGCAAGATTAATTTCAGATTTGATAGCTGAGAAATGCAAAAAGAAGGAACATAAGGATCACACAAAAAAAAAAGGTACTACCTCACATTGCTTCAGTTGAAGTACTGAAGTTTATCACTTAACATAGTTTAAAGCTATAAATATAATTTATTATGTTGCTCAAATAAAATTCCCATTATTTTTATAGAAATTATTTTAGCCTAGTGCATGGAAGGTTGTATGTACCTTAGTAAAGTTGGTTGATAGAAAATCATGAGTAAATTTATACATCAATTGAATAACTTTACTTGTAATTTTCTCGTAAGGGGCACATGACTATTGAGGCAGGGTGTGGCAAGATTTGTTATGATGCAGTGACAAATAAAGAACCTGTGGCACTCTTGATCTGAAGAAGAACTCATACTTGTAGTGAGGTATTTTAAATGTTCTAATCTAAGGTTTCAAACAAAGTTGTAATTCAATATCTATGTCTTGTGTACCTTCATATTTAATTGGTTGTATTATACAAAACGAAACTAAACTAGGAAATGGATCTGGATATCTAGATAATGTACCAAAAATTTACTTGTTCTGAGACTTACATTGAATTCTTCGAGCCCAGAGTTTGGCGCCGGTAGGTACACCACCCCGTTCACGGACACTGCAACTCTGTCAAGCAGAAGGCTCGTAGGGAAAGGCCCGTGGAATTCCACTTCTATAACATCCACATTCATATCCCGAAGGATTCTTATCAGATAATCGTGCTGGTATTTTAATACGCATGGGTCAACATCGGCTTCCTCGGTGATAGTTGACCTCACCACGCCGACAATCGCATGTGTGTAGCAGTTTTCCATAAACACAGATCCGCTAGCCATTGTTGCGGTTTTTTCTTCCGAGGAATTAAAGTTTGAGTTTTACTGCCTTGCCAATGGCTTACAAACAACGTGCGCGAGACAGCTTCCCGGGCTCCGTGGGCGGTTAAGGCGAATGATTTATTTTATTTTATTGGTAATTTCACTTCACTTCATTTCTAGAAAGGCTTTTTTTTTTGTTTCTAGAATTCTTGCAAGACCAAGCACAGATTAAAAAAAAATTCTTACAGACAGATGGAAAAGGAGCTTTAAATGGGCGAAACACTATCTTTGGCTTTTATTTTTGTTACGTTTCGCGCAACGGATGTACAGTATAAAGAGGCCCACGTCGGATGAATTGCCCATACAAACGTAATACCAAAATCATTTGTAATTAAAGCTTATTTCCACCATATTATGCTATTATTTGTATTCGAATAGTATTTATCTAGGTAGCTTGATAAATATTTTTTCAAAATACTTACCTAAAATGAAATGTAAACGAATCGCATTTTGGATATTTTTACGTCATACATGATATGTTTTCATCTTATTTGTTTCGAATTAAAAACAACAATGTCTTACGTATCGTTATATTAGGTACATAGATTATATTGTCTAGTTACAGAATAACAACACAATGTGAAAAATACAACAAGTTTTCAGTCATAATTTTTGGTATTACGGAACACCACCAAATTTATGACAATATTATATTGTATTACGTTTGTATGGGCAATTCATCCTACGTGGGCCTCTTGTAGTTAAATATTATACAAAGAGCCGTGACGTCAAATTAATAGGTAACGCTTTGACGAAATTTTGGCTTGTATTCCTGCCGGTCGAGACGTTCCTTTATCCCATCCATATTTCTATCTGCCTTTTATAGTCTAAGTAAAACAGTAGCGATGACTGATTAGTTCCTCTTTGAACCTAATATTACATGAATAAATACCGGTAATAACAGCTCATTTTAACCATGAAAATACATTGTGATAGTGCCTATACGTTCAAACGTTCCTGTACATTTCGGATTTCAAGTTATTTGCACCTAATACTTAGGTGTAATGTCTGTATTTTCTGAACTACAAAACCGATGACCTTAAAATATTTACGGGACAATCTTAAATGAACCTCCTTTCTACCAAAAAAAGAATAAATTAAATCGGATTAAAAGCCGTGTTGGCCTAGTGGGCGATACCTCAACTTCTGATCAGGAGGTCGTGAGTTCGAACCCGGTCGTGCATAAAAGGTTTCTTCCACTCGAAAAATGTATCTGCGCATTAACACGTGCTCAAAACGGTCAAGGAAAACATCGTTAGGAAACCGTAATGCCCTAGAACTAAAAAATCTAAAGCATGTGCCAAAATAAGCGGCGATGGGCTTGCAACCTGTCACGTGCAAATTTGCAAAACGCGGGCATGTACCAAATGTAATGTTTGGTCGTCCCTCTGACTATCAACCGTTAATTCGTGAAGAATTAACCCCTCCTACTTGGTATCCTCAAAGATCTACTAACTGAGTATGTATCTGAGGATGTCCACCATTGGGAAGACAGTCGTGAGCGTGTTTGTTTTTTGTTTGGACTACGCATTAATGACAACACAAATCATTAAAGTACCTCCTTTCTAACAAAAAATAATTAATGAAATCGGACTACGCGGGAATGAATTACAACCAAGTACACATTTGACTCTCATCCCCTCTCCCAAAGGAACCGTGCTGAATTTCGAGATAAAAAGTACCCTATGTCCTGCCCTGTAGTATAAACTCAGATCATGCCAAGTTTCGTTTGAATTTATTCAGTAGTTTCGGCGTGATGCGCGTTCCAGCTACAGATAGACAGACAGAAAGACAAAAAATTAAAAATTTTCATTTTTTGATTCAGTACCTTTGTGGCTCAGTGGGAGAAGGCCCGCCTGAGACGCAGAAGGTTGCGGGTTCGATTCCCGCCGCTGGACAAATGTTTGCATCTGCAAATATTTGTCTCTAGATCTGGGTGTTTTATGTATAATGTATGAATTTACAAAAATAAGTATATAAGTAGTATATCAGTCATGTTCCCATAACACAAGCTCTGCTTACTTTGGGGCTAGATGATGCTGTGTGCAAAATGTCCAGCATTATTTATTTATTTTTAGAGAAGATTAGAGAGAACTCCAAAAAAAACAAACTTTCTTTTATGTACAGAATTTGACCTGTTACATTCTTATTGTAATAAAGATAGATTGTAATACCAGTTTAGAAATAAAAAGCAACTATAATTTCGTGAAATGAAAACATTTTGTTAAAAAACAGCGCATGGGCGAGTAAATTTTATACTTAAATAAAACAGTGCATTATCGTAAGTATTTACTTTATTTCTTATTTCGACATAGTCATTTGACAATATAACAATAAAATCGATAATTATGACAAACTAACTACATTAAGCTAAATTTTTATGAGATCTGATTGTGAGACTGAGATGAGGTGTACCTGTACCTAGTATACGTAGGCATGTTAATTAAATACCTACCTAGTAATAAATACTGTTTCTTGATATACTTTTTTAAATAATTATCATTAGCATCGACTTATTTTCTAATCCCATATGGGTACGATTATATCGAATACAATAAACAAATAATGTAAAAATTGTGTCAGTAAAAGCTATGCGCGTAAAATAATAAGGCAAACATTTGCTAAAAACATTTTTTGCGAAATAAAATAACATCTCGTTACTTACGTACCTAAATTATGTATAATATTATCAACAAAACTTGATATCTGTAAAAAATAAAAGTATGTGCAATAAACGCAATCTAAATGTAGTTTTAAAATTCAAAGGCATACCTATTAAGATCATAAAAATGTTTCACAAATAATAGGTATAGTTTTCATACATTTAAGGGCCAAGTAGGTAATGAAACGCTACTCAAGATTCAACTTTATTAGAGTTGGACAGAAATGGCGCTGTATACAATGTATGTCTATGTTATTTTTTTGACTGCCTGTGACACCGTGATTAATCGTTGAGTAGCGTTTCAATATTCGGCGGTTCCGTACCTTTTACACATTTTACATTGACGTGAACATCGATCTAAAACTATTACATTGATGAGATTATCATTGATTATGCTTTTATGGGTTCTACTTTTTCGCCCGTATTTATTACTATAGTTAAGTGATTATATAATTATGTTAATTACATAAATCAAACGTTATCTCCAAGAGGGCTTGTCCAATATTGTACGAGTTACAAGAAGGATTTCTCGCCACAAGTCACAAGGGGGCGCTACAATAGACGGTGGAATGTGAAGCAGCATAACCGATTGTCATACAGTTTTGTAAATAGTTCTGCATTACTTCGAGAATGGTGTTCAGTTAGATTTTAACGCGGCTCGAGGTTTTAAAATTTGTAAAATTACTTATCTAAAAAACCTTTTGTTTTGTGGTGTTTGAAACCAAAAGCAAATCTAGCCTACTAGTGTTATGAAAAAATCAACTATTTACCACCAGAGGAGATAGCGACTAGTGCATATATATGGAGAAGCCACCATACGAGTAGATGAAGACTCGCCTAAATTGTGTGAACAACATTCACTTGTGGCAAGATGCAATTTTCACTTGGTAGGTAACATTTGTTTTCAGCCTCTGAAATTCGATTTTCAGATCTGAAACTCTTTGGACATGCAATAAATGACTAGAGTATGACTGCTTTAAACAAACGGCAAACGGTAATTAATGTTAGGGTTGTATAAATAAGTACATCACTTAAAGATATTGTAAATTTTGATATTTAAGTAAAAAATATGCTTCGCCTTCAGAAAAAACAAACATGAATTTCAATATGTGTCCATGCCATCTCCTCTTATTCTGATTAATTCATAATTGAGAACATGTTTACAATAAAATTATAAATATATATATTAAACAATAAATTATTTAAACATATAACTAGCAAAAAATTAAGTCTAAAAACATTGCAAACATAACAAAATAGAAAATAATTTATTTTTAAAACGAAAAAACACGCTCACGGCTGTCTTCCTCATGGTGGCCCTTTGAGGATACCAAGTAGTGGGTAGTCAGAGGCACGTCCAAACATTACATTTGGTAAATGCCCGCGTTTTGCAATTTAGCATTCCACATGAAAGGTTGCAAGCCCATCGCCGCTTATTGGAATACTAACAGTTAGTACATGCCTTCGAACTTTTGGTTGGCATGCCGGTTTCCTCACGATGTTTTCCTTCACCGTTTTTAAGACAATTAACAATAATAGCTGTATGTTTATATTATGTTGTATGATTTGAACTGCTTAGTTGTGTGCTTTTTTTTAATAACATAATCTTAAGGAAGAACAAACAAAAGGTGGTTAAAATTAAAAGTTTTCTGAAATATATTATTTGGAAAGGGAATGTCTATAATCATGTAAACTAAGGTTGTAATAATTACTCAGCTAAGGGCAAGGATAGCAGGAAATAAATCCGGAATTATTTGTGTCAGGGCGTGTCGTAACGCGCTAGAAGTATTATAATAGGACCCATACATTTAAGTAGGATTAGAATGGATTATAGGTAAGTCAAATTATACTTTATCGTTTGAACCACAGAACATTAAAACATGTAGCATGACAGAATACTTACTGCGGACAAAGAAACGTTGCACATGCTATGTTTGTTTTATATTTTATTTCATGGTTCAATGCACACAAACAATGTATAAAGGGACGACTTAATGCTATATAGCATTTTCTACTTGACGCCCTTAGCTGTAGAAAACAGTTTGAAGCTCCGTGTTTTGAGGTATTAACATGCCAAGCGTGACATGGATCGGAAATCTTAATATTCGTCATGTTCACCTCTTTGTATTTCTGTCTTTCTGTTCGTCGGTTGCGAATTCGGGTCACATCCCAATTTCTTGTTTAGTTACCGTGTGGAGTATAATTAAATAGGATTTATCTCAGAACATTTAGAAACAACAGCTTTTAACTATAGAGAAGCGTTAGACTTATTTTATTTTTATTTTTACCGACGTTTTAAAGTGATCCTTGTGATTTTAATGAATAAATAAATTTTGACTTTGAGTTTGACAATGTGTAACTTAATACCCCTCTGTAAACACAAAGGGGATAAATTCCGACCAAGCACGTGAATACTTTGACGTATGCAAACGTGCAAAAGTTGAATACATATTAAGTATAAATATTATTATTTTAGAAATTTGCGACAGGCTACTATTTTCAGCTGTTACGTACACACGTAACAGCACGTACCCTCCAATCGCGTCAGTTTAACGCGCGTGTCATGCCATTTTAAAGATATAACGCAGTACGTTGTTTAAGTAGATGCAGAGATACGTCTTACATTCTAAAAATAGATTTCCTTTCATTATTGATGAAATTATTATTGGTGGAACTGCACTATTGGTTTAGTGACGTGGCCATGGACCTAATATAGTATGAACGTGTCTCTAACAACCCCTTGGTAATCTAAAGAATCTATGCACTGAGTATGGATCCGTTTGGTTCCTGTACCGTACTGTACTGGAAGAGCGCTTACTGGATCTTCCTGACGAACAGACAGACGGAGGAGAGACCAGCATTAAGCTTGGCGAACTCCGAAAAACAGATGGATCGGCGAGAGGAAGAAATTTCTTCGCAGAAGACCTGTAAGTAAATATTATTTTTATTAACAAAATAATAACCAACAAAATACACAAATAAAACTTTTGTAAACGATCTGTAGGTAGCTTAACAGATACAGACATTTCCTTTCACTTTTCACGTCAGTCAGACTTGACCAGGGACCCCGGAGCCTAGCTATGCTTAAACAAGGAACTGATAATAAGAGATTACTACATTATTGCAGAGGCCGCGAAATAGGAAATTGCAGGTCGAGGACCTCGGAGGACAGATAATAGCCATTTCCGCCGAAGCATATACAGGCCTATGTAAAAAGACCCTTAACCAAGCCAAAAGCTTGGTTAAGGGTCATATTCTATAAATGATTGGGATATTTTTTCTACCAGAATTTCCCTGGGAATCAACTGGTTCTGGAGATATTGAAGCTCAAAGTCTATTTTTTTCTGAGTTAAATGTTACTATTAAACTTTCGTCCAAACCAACATTATCAAAATCTTCGAATTTTCGTAACAAATTACGCATTTGAAGATGCAGAAAAGTCCAAAATAATTTATTTAATATCAAACTTAAACGCTACGACAGCTTTGAATCGTGCGTGTGCTGGAACACGCACACAAACGCGCCGTGCATTTACATTGTGCGCTACAAAAAACAGATATTTTTGATGCTACCAACACAACAGATATTTGATATTTGTCATGAGTAGCGTGACAGTCCCCGCGAACAGCATGACCAGCTCGACAATTCCCATGAGCAGCACTACAGTCTCCACGTCAGGCTGATCATAGACTCATAGACTTATGGAACTCACCCTGAAGGATTTCGGCGCCTCCTCATAGGCGCGGTGGATGAGCGTTTTGTTCAAATAGAGGCAGTTGGCGGCCGCTACTTCGGGGACGTACAGCTTTATGTAGGATACCACCTTATCCAATTGCTTCAGTATCTCTTCCGCCTCGCGGCCCGGCCTCACGATCAGCCCGTTCTTGCCAAAGGCGGTTATGTAGTCCTTCAGGTGGGTCGTGCCAGGAGGCATCTTAAAAGAAAGAAATTCTACTTTAAATTTCTTTGTATCGTTCTTTGAAGAGACGCTAAGGTTCGAATCCCGCTGCGGGACAATTGTTTGCCCGCAACATTTGTTGCAGTACCATAGTACTTGTAGTTGCTATGTATCTACCTATATTGCTATGTGACTGTTGGGAATGTATCCTACTTATAAATATAAATGCGGAAATTAGTTTGTTTAGATGTTTGTTGCTAAATATCGTCTCCATAATGGTTGAATCGATTTGGATCCAATTTAGAACTGGTATAGTTTATGACCTGAAATAATAGATAGGCTACATTTTATTCGGGGCGCCCACGAGGGCGAAGTGCAGAGGCTGGTTATTTATGCCTTCCGAATCTGCCCCCTAATTAAATACAATTACCCTAATTATAGCAGGTATAATTACAGGATTAAACGAACTCACCTGGAGTGATGTTCTATCCTGATTATTTAATTACTTATTCTGGGAACACTCTGTAGTACTCGATCCTTCATGCTTAAATTCGCGTGTTAAAAGTATATGCAACTGCAACATAAAATTTTTTTGATACCTGGAACACTCACATGTCATATAATTACGTTCAGAGATAAAATGAAATGGGAAAAAGCTATGTGCTCGAACAGCTTTGGGAGGGTAGGAAATTATATTCTCAGAATAAGTAATTAAATAATCAGGATAGAACATCACTCCAGATGAGTTCGTTTAATCCTGTAATTATTTTGCTTACTTATTCTGGGAACACTCTGTAGATGTTTAGAGGGTTTTTAGACTTTATACCCCGTAAGTAACTTAGCCTTATTTATTTATTGAGATCATATACAAAATTAGGAACAAAATTAAGTAATAAAATATGATAAATTATGTACCTGTCCCCTATTTATAAGAATAATCACAATCAAGCCATTTTCAATGAGAATTTCTTAGATTGATTAAATATTTACTTAATTCTATTTTGAAGTGCTACCAATAGCTCTCGCAAATGATTGTTGAGCATCATCATTACCCTGAAGGGGCATATTATAATGCTTAGCAAAAGTTATAGATTTTTATGACAAACCCACTGCTTTTAGAATACTATCCACTGTAATACCCTGCCTGAAAGCTTTGATGATGCTGCATGCCAAGAGTGTGATGAGTAAATAGATACCTACATCTATTCCGCTATCATTCATCACTTGTTTTAGCCACCTGCTTATTGATTGAGTTGTGGCCCTTTTATAAGGTCTCATATATGTATGGAATAAGTAATTGTATGCATCATCATCACCATCTTGCCTTTTGTCCTTTTAAATAAAGCAAGAGAGCTTTCACAGGGCAAATATCTGGTTCATCAAGGCAGATATATTTTTGACAAACACCTACCTGGAGCAGATGTATTTAAAATATCAGACAGTAAAATATCTACTCCCTCTTCATTAACTCTAATTACATTTTTATATCTAACATAACCTAATGTTTGAACTCTTTGCCTTGTTGTAAGAGCTAATAGCATAGCAGTCTTTTTAGTTAACTTCTCTAAATCTAAATCTCCTCTTGAAGATTGCCATTATTTTGTATTTGAATCGAATTATTTGTAATCAACAGTATTTTAATCCCAAGTGGCTGAATATTCAGCAGCAAACGGTCTAATTTTAAGAACTCCTTTGAAACAATGTTTTACCAGGTCATCATTACCAATATGATTGCCTATTATAAGAGATAATAGTGCTGAACAGTGGCAATTTTAAGTTTGATAGGAGGTCAGAATATCAGTTTTTTAATAAGGGTTTATTAAAAACTGACATTAAATATGATAATATTTTAGGAACTGAAGCACATAAATAATCTTTACAAGACTTGCAATAGTGCCACCATTGATGAATACAACTATCATACTGTTTTAGGCTATTCTTTGACAAAGACTTTATCATTACTTCAATTGCACCATCTCCTACCATTTGCTTCTTCATTGATTGCCTGATAATACACAAGCTCCCAGGATAAGATGCGGATGCAACAGGTGTTGAATCCTGAAATAAGTTAAAAGATTTTCCGATGGCCCAAAGGTTAATGTGTCTGAAACTGCCAAAAATCAAATTAGTGGATAACATGCCTGAGAAGGCCAAATAGATTGAGGAAATGCATAAAATAAATAATTATGCCATTTAATTGTAAATGCAATCACATTTCAAGCAAAAGGGCTGCATATGCCAAGCCTTATCACTTATCACACTTTTTATTAAGGTGCAAGGCAAACAAATCCATATCAGGTGTACCAAATGACTCTACAATCTTTTCAAATGTGACTGGACATAATTCCCATTCTGTATCTAGATTTCAACTGCAAGACTGAATATCTGCTTCTATGTTATCTTTGGATTTAATATAGGATGCAAAATCCATAAATACCTATCATCACACCATTGCCAAATTGTTAAGTAGATGAACCTGAACAGAGCTCATTCTATTAATATAAGATATAGCTGTTGTATTATCAATTTCACAGCTTTTAAAACTACTGGCAAAACAATTCAATGAAAAAATGCAGCTCACAGTTCCAAATAATTTATGTGATGTTCTTCATTTAGGGCATTCTTCAATGGTGAGACAGCAAGTCCCCTTGCTGTCTCACTATTGAAGAATGCCCCCAGCCTGACAGAGAAGCGTCTGAGAATATCTCAGAAGATAATTTATATTGTTTAATACAACTAGATCTGTTTAAAATTTTTTGCTGCTACCATAATAAATCTGATTTTACATGTTCATTAATTTTCATCCAACAGTCATAATTTCCTCCACAACGTTCCAAAGCTAAAAACTTATCTTTTCTCCAATACTTTTGTACAAACAAAGCCATATGAAATGGCCATACAAACTGAGACTAGATTTCCTAATAATGTAACAAAATCCCTGATTGTACAACTGTTTAATTTTAAAAACTTATTGATAAGCTTTAAAATCTTTTCTCGTTTCCTAAATGTAGGACTCAGGGCATTATTTATTGAATTTAATTCAAACCTCAAAAATTTCCTAACATTTGCTGGTATCAAACCTAAACATAGCAACTTTTACATGATCAGCAGATTCCTTGTATGATGATCCAAGACAAATTAAATCATCCAAATAAATAACTAATATAATTCCTTGTTTTCTCAGACATTCCATGACAGGCTTTAACACCTTTGTAAAAACAAAAGGAGCTGTACTCAATCCCATTGTTAAACAATTATGTTCAAACATCTTATTGTTAAACTCAAATCTTAAATATTTTTTACACCAAACTTATTTAAGTTTTTTAAATTCAGAATAAATCTGTGTGATCCATAATTTTTTGGTAAGTATAGTAAAAATACTGGACACAAATTGGCCAGTCACAGCTCTACATTGGGAAATAGCCCCCAATTTTATAAGTTTATGGACTTCAGAATCAAAAATTAGTTTTCTGACTTAATAAAATTATTCTTACAGGGCTCCACTTTAAAATGGTAGATTCTTGGGTAATTATTTTCCAACACACACCACAATAATACAGTCCAGCTGCAAAACATACCTCTATGGATATTTGGCATGGCCTCTCTTTGATTGTCCACCCTGATGGCGGTTGTCTGAGGACTTCAGACCCTGACACTGTTGAGAGCATTGGTGATATGCCCCTTGTTTGATGTGTTTGCTTTGGTACTGACAACAGGAAGCTGGAAGTTTTGGTGTGTCTTGTTTGATTCATATTATTATTGTTACCATTTCCAGGTTTATTCACTGATCTCTTTGGTTTAATTACATTCAAGGCCCTGTTTACGGCCAAGAAAGTTTTCACAGAATCATCCAAGTTAGAACACAGGAGCTCACCCCATTTGTTTTCTTTCAAGTTTTCTGTCAAATTTTTGTCCAAAAAAGGGGGAAACTAACTTTCTCTGAATCTCTGTGTGTGGGAAGTGCAGGTTACAAATAATTCTAGATGCTTATCCTAGCTTCTTCATCACCTCCACTTTGGAATAATCTTTCCTAGAGAGGATAAGGATGGCTTGAGCTATAGTGGCTGCTGACTGGCCAACTCTTTCTGATGCTCCTGCATGAGCTTATCTGGGGTCTTAATCAACGGAGTGAGGATACCTGATAGTTCTAAGTTGAGCTTTGGGGCATCCAAAAGCTTACAGTTTTCTAGAATCTTTATAACAAAGGCCTTTCTCCAAAATGTTGACCATCAGGAAGCTAGATGGGGGTGGATTTCGGCCCCATATCCATTCTCATTACAGGGCTCCCTCAAGGCTCCCTATCAGATCTTTCTCTATTAAAAAAGGGTCTTCTGGGTCTAGTACAGATTCATCATCTGAAATTTTCATAACAGGGTAAGCTGCATTGTAAAAACTCTCAAGTCTCTCTCCACCGGAGAGAGTGCAAAATTGCACCGCAAAAATGCATAGAACTCAAACATGTTCATACGAGTTTAGCCCAATAGTTATAAAAATATAACCTCTTTCCACCGGAAAGGTTATGTATTGTAACACAATAGGTACCTTATGCTTTTTCCAACGGAAAAAGTGCATGATTGTACCACAAAAATGAATGATTGACCCAAGTTCTTCTAGAGTGAAGTTCTCATGGAACCTCTTTCAGACTCAAAAACTAACAATTCTGAGGGAGAAAGGTCCTTATATTTGTATGAATATAGCCCTATGGCCTCGCTAAACGCGGTGCATACTTCCACTTCTTCTTCCATTTGTCTTTGTTTTTATATTTCTCCATCTTTTCACATTTTGGATCTTCTCTTCTTTATTACGTTTACGTTTGGGCATCTTCAATTCACTTAACGTAACTGGGCACTCAAACACACACTTTTACTGTGAAAAACTAGTGAAAAGCTTGTGAAAAGTAAATTTTCATAAAAAATCGTTTGTAAAACGTAACAACGCGAAAGCGCGCGAAAGAACGAATGATATGACATGTGTGTTCCAGGTATCAAAAAATTTTTATGTTGCAGTTGCATATACTTTTAACACGCGAATTTAAGCATGAAGGATCGAGTACTACAGAGTGTTCCCAGAATAAGTAAGCAAAATAATGATTTCTTACCTGAATAGCAGTAACCGGGAATTCGGCGAAGACTTCACTCAATTCAATTGCGCCTGCCTCGTTTGTGGTTTCAGATATGCCCACAAGAATCATAGGGCCTAAAATATATTTAAAAAAAGTTACAGTGTATGTATATTATTATATTTCTCGCAAATAGAGCAGCCCTCACAGAAAGTTCAGAAGTGATGCGATGCAGGGTCACCAAAGGCTGCCCACAAGGAGTATTATCCCCCCTCCTATGGCAGCTTGTAGCCAATCAACTTCTGGACACACTTAACAAAGACGGTATACTGACTATTGCATACGCTGATGACCTAGCAATCATGATATCGGGGCTCTTCGAATCCACTATATGTGAGAAGATGCAAAAATCACTCCGAATCGTGGAAGCCTGAAGCCTATCAGTCAACCGCAACAAAACAGAACTTGTACTACTCACACGCAAGCTAAAATTGCCGACTAATTACTAGCTCTCAACAAAGAAGTCTAGGTAATATCACAGACCACTTAAAGTACACTAAAGTACTTTAACTGGTCTGTGGTAATATCTAGCAAACTCAACTATGGCAGTGCACCCTTTGCCTATGGATGTACACTATCATGGTTCGACCGATACTAACATAATTATGGCGCCGTGGTATGGTGGCCAAGAACCAACTTAATTACGGCAGTAGTCCTTCTCCGCTACTTTAAGGAGTTGCGCTGGTTGGAGTCACGTTAGAAGGGGGATAATGCACAAAACATCCCAATGCGGGACATCATTGCAGACCTTAGTTCCCCCACTTAGAATTAGATAAGTTCTTACCATGGATCAAGACATCAGCCCCGCACACTCGTGCTTCTGGGTTTTTCTGTTCAATTACTGTTTGGTTGAGCTCCGATTGCAAGGTTGCTTTCAGGTTTGAGAGCTGAAATATACAAAAATAAGTACCATTAAGCCTTTTTACTACATTGCTTCAGTTGAATAAGTACTAAAGTATACCACTTAGCATAAGTTTAAAGCTATGACTATAATTTATTATGTTGCTAAAATTAAACTGATTTACCACTTACTTATTGTTTTTATGCCTTGATTTTATGTAAGTATTAAAAAGTTCAAGGCACATATTTGAAGCTAAATAACCATTTTAAATAACCATCCAGTTCAGAAAATGCTTTGTATTCTCTTTAATATTAGTGAGCTACAGACATAACCAAGAAGTACTCTAGAGAAGGGAAAAAAGTGAGAGTAAAGACCATCCCCAAGATGGGAAGATGACTTTAAAACGACAAACAAAGCAGTTCTGTGACTTACATTGAACTCTTCGACCACAGATTTTGGCGCCGGTAGGTACACTACTCCGTTCTTGGACACAGCAACTCTGTCAAGCAGAAGGCTCGCAGTGAATGGACCCTGGAAGACCATTTCGATGACACCCACATTCATGTCCCGAAGGGTTCTTATCAGATCATCATGTTGATATTTCAATACGATTGGGTCGACGGTGACTTCTTCGGCTAAAGTCGAGTTAACCACGCCCACTATAGCATGAGTGTAATAGTTTTCTCTAAACATGGATTCGCTAGCCATTGTTGGGTATTTTTATAACGGCGCGAATGACACAAGACAGTCTCAATAACAGTACCGGGATCCGAGATCAGTAATAGTATAGTGGTTATTTCCTCTGTATTCGGTAGAATAATTTAGTTCTGCGATAACCCGAAAACGTGATAGGTATTTTATTTTGAATTGAAGGATTAAAACAATATCTTAAAATTTTTGTCCAGCCGAACTGGAACCTAATGGCTGAAGTGAGACTATTTCAATTTAACTTCACTTCACTTCTTGATTATGGCTTTTGCAACTAGACATTTGTCACAATTCTGCATTGTACACTTCACAGATTACAAAAAAAAATATTTGACAGGAAGATGGGAAACGAGTTTTTTTAAATGGTGGAAATATTTTTTTTTATTTCGTTTAGCGCTACTGATGTTACGATATGACACGACTGATTAGTTCCTCTTTGGACCGAATAATAAAGTTAATTCAAAAACACATAAAGGCTATAACAGCTCTATTTAACTATGAAAATACATTGAATATTATATTGAAAATACTACAAAAATTGTTTTATTCAATCTTTATTAGGTTAGCTTATATTATACATTATTAATATAGGATCGTAAATATAACTAAACAGTTATACATTTTTATTAGGTACCAGATAATTATGAAATCGATGGTCTATTGGTGGATTATGGTGGGAATGCTTAGAACATGAATATTCTCAGCAAATAGGTCAATTCTGAAACTATTAAATTGCCAATCGAACATGTACCCTATGGCAATGCATGTACTCTTTTTAAAAGATTAATCTAAACATATCGTCACGCGAGACGAGATTGCAATTGTTTTTGACTCAAGCCAAAATTCTCGATCTAAGTTTGTACTTAGTACCCACAAATTTAGCTTGAATATGTCCAAACTCGTAAAGACAGCAATTTTATAAAGCCTTTTTCTCACGGGCTCTGAAAAATTAGCCATCAATGAACAATTGTTTTAGTTTGTAGTGTAATAATATTATGGAAATGTAGCAAATCTGTGAACTAGGTACCTACTGTAGATTTGAAATCTACTCCTTAGTGTGCCGAAAGTTTACCTTTAAATTATTTTCAGGCAAACTCATGGGAACACTTTACTCCCATAGTATTTCCTGTTCGAGGGTTAGCTCAGTTTTGAGCCTCTCCTCTTAAGCCAGTAAATGGTCGCGCCATGTTATTTACACGCAGGATAATTCTTGCAATGCAGGATTTCCGTAAAAACAAATAAAAACTGGCGAACACAATCACAAAACAAATCTTAGAGAAATTAAGCCGGGACCATGGGCCTCGCATTTTTCATTTGACACTTCTAAATGGGGATGGAAGCCATATGGACAAAAACATGGGTTACCGTGATTCGATTACCAGTCATAATCACAAGTTTCGTTCGTTCATGGACAGTGCATGGCATTCAGTTTAGTCTGGGTATGGGAATCAAGCGATGGGGAATCATTGTAATCGCAATTGGATGGATGGAGAAGTTCCCCATCCATCTACTAGTGTCAAAATGGATTGCCATCTCGATAGCCATGGGTTAGTCCCGGATCTAGGAGGGCGCCAAAACCATAATAAAATATGTTTGAAAAAAGAAATTGCTTCACAAAGCACCTAGCATCCAGCGCACGTTCTATCGACCATGTTTTTTTTATATATATATGGATGTATCGGTTCTTATTAAGTACAAGATGTACCCGCGACTTCCATCCATCCATTCGATTGCCATCCCTGCCGGCTAGTTATTCGCATTTGACCACAGTTTGTCTCATATTAAGCAACGCTGTAGACTGCGGTGAAGCACTCTAATCAACAAAGGAGCTTTTTACTTAGGATTTTTAAAACTCCCATGTTGTATTTCTCAGAAGATAGTAACCCAGGATTCAAAAAAGATAATTAAATCAATTGGCGAACATATCGCGTAGGTAACAAACACACACAATAAAAAAACATAGTCGAATTGAGAATCTCCTCTTTTTTTGACGTCGCGTCGGTTATATAAGCTACAAAAATTATGGAATTGAAATTTTGTAATTTTTACGTGAAAAATCGTTCAGGTTTTACGTTCATTACTAAATTCGATGACCTTGAAATATTTACGGGACAATCTTTAAAGTAAGTACCTCCTTTCTAACAAAAAAATAATAAATGAAATCGGACTAAAAGCCGTGTTGGGCGACACCCCGACTTCTGATCCGGAGGTCATGGGTTCGAACCCGGTAATGCACTTAAGGTTTTTTCCACTCTTAAAATTTATGTGTGCAAGGAATGAAGGGTGTTATTGGGGTTTATTTAGCAAAGAAACAATGGAATGAATTTATTAGTTTTACATTTTATTGAAACACGTCGGACGCCATTGCGGTTCACCAGGAAGAGAGAGATGCCAACTCTAGAAAACAATTCTACCATATTATTAGGGATGCCGTTCTATAAATTATGTTGACACCTTCTCCTAATTTTACAAAATGCTTAGTTCTATTTTTTAAAATTAACCATTTTTACAAATTTCATGGTTTTGCAACATTTTAGCTACTAATGCAACATTTTTGCCACTAATGCAACACTTTAGCTACTCTAAGCTTTCAGTACTTTAAACCAATAAACTAGCAATTCCAGACATGTTATTTTTCTAACTAAATGACATTTTTCAAAACTAAACTTACATGTTTTAGTAACTACACATTATGAAGTTTTCACAATATCATTGAAACTTATACTTATACACCTTTTAGCATACTTAAAAATAAATCTTAAGTTTTCACAAAATTATTATTTTTCTATTATTAAACTTATGTTTACCTTATTACTATTTTGTTTTATTATACCTACATACACATACACGCTCACGACTGCCTTCCCCATGGTGGACACCCTCGGATACATACTCAGTTTGTAAGATCTTTGAGGATACCAAGTAGGGGGTAGTCAGAGGCACGTCCAAACATTACATTTGGTACATGCCCGCGTTTTTGCAAGTAGTAAGCATTCCACGTGACAGGTTGCAAGCCCATCGCCGCTATTTATTTATTATTATACCTATCGTATTTATTATACCTATCCTTAAAAAATAATTTTACTGAGCATCTACTAGAAATTATTTTTGACTTGACTTAACAAAGGTAAGTATAACTTTCACCTACTTATTTAACAGTTTGTTACAATGAGTTTCAAATTTATTCTTCAACAATGGCTTTGTTAGTATATCCGCTACTTGCTGATCAGTAGGACAATATTTTACAATAATATTTCCTCTCACAAAGTTTTCATGAATAAAATGGTATCTCACATCAATATGTTTTTGACCGTTTATTGAATGAACCGGTTTTTATCAATTGAATTGAGCTTTGATTGTCTATATTTAGTACAGTTTTTACTTTACATGATATCAGTTCATTCAGAAAAGAATTTAGATACAATATTTCTTTACAACTATAACATCTGTTTTATCTGGATTTTCTAAATTTTTACTGGCTTCATGTACTGCATGTGCAATGTCTGGTCTAGTCCTAGTTGACAAGTACAATAACCATCCAACTAGCTCTCTATATGGAAATTTTGTGTCAATAGACAAGTTATCTGTCTCTGTTTTATATGGTGCAGGTGTACCAGGAATTTGACTAAATTTACAATCATTCATGTTAAATTTCTTAAGAAGGGTTTCAGTATACATGGTTTGAGTTAATTTTATACCTTCCCTATTTTTAATTATTTCCAGACCAACATAGTTTTTCGGAATTTTAAAGATTTTAATTTCAAACTGTTTCTTTAAACATTCTAATAATTTTAATAGTGTTTGCCTGTCTTGGGCAATAGCTAATCCATCGTCTACATAAATAGCGATGATAACAGTTTTATTGTGATTAGTGAATACACACCTATCAGTCTTTGTTGGGATAAGCCCTAAGCTTGACATTATTTCTGTAAACTTTTTTATTCCATGTTATAGGAGCCTGTTTTAATCCATACAATGCTTTATTTAGGCGACATATTTTGTTAGGTTCCTTTACATAACCATCTGGTATTTTCATATAAACATCATCATCAGTCAGTTCACCATACAAAAATGCAGTTTTAACATCAAAGGTCATTAATTCAAAATCATTGTGAGCAGCTATAGCAAACAAAGATTTCAGTGCTGACTGACTTACAACTGGACTGTAGATTTCATCAAAATCTAAACCCTGTTGTTCAAAGCCTCTTACTACTAACCTGGCTTTATAGGTTCCATCGTCTTTAACTCGAAAAACCCATTTATTACTCAAAACTTTCTTACCCTGTGCCTCTCGCACACTCACCAGGTCCCAAGTTTTATTTATGAAAAGAGATTCCTTCTCAGTATTTATTGCCTTCTCCCAATGTTCTTTTTCTATACCTGAAATTACATCATTGTAGGTTAATAAAGCATAATCATTAAACCTAACTGGTGGTCTTATGACTCTTTTTGATATTATTTGCTCGTTTTCACTTTCTGAGCTTTCTCTTTCTTCTTGTATATCAATATTGTCTTCATGACTTTCTATATTATCAGTTTCAGTATTATCCAGTTCTTCTTCACTGAAAAATTTTTATTCTGATTCTTCTTCAGAAAATGATATTATGCTGTCATTTTTATCTATTGTTGTCTCATCAGTTGTTATTCGTACTCTTTGTGGCTCTACGTCATTATTAAATGTTACTACATCTCTTGCAATTTCAATTTTTCGTTCTTCTGAATTCCACAGTCTATAGCTATTATTTGTGTATCCAACCATCATGAGCCTTTTACTTCTTGGTTCCAACTTTTTAAGATGACCAAGCTGTTTTGCATACATTAAAGTTCCAAATTCTTGTATGTTAGATACATCAGGACGTTTTCCGATCCATACTTCATATTATGGTGTTCTCTTCTGTAGTGCCTCACTTGGCAATCTGTTTATGAGATAAACTGCACACAGTACAGCCTCACCCCACATTTCTTCTTTTATATTTTTATTGAACAATAGTGCTCTTGTTTTCTCTAGGATGGTTCTGTTCAAACGTTCTGATCTTCCGTTTAATTGTGGTGTATGTGGTACTGTGAAGTCCATTTTTATACCTTTCTTTAAACACCAATCCTTTAAATCATTATTTGAGTACTCGCCTCCATTGTCACATCTGATACAGGATACCTTCTCTTTCTTTTCACATTCAGTTTCTTCAACATAGTTTTTTATTATTTCCGGAACTTGATTTTTTCGTTTGATTATGTAGACTTTTGTGAAGTTACTGTAGTCATCAATCATTGTTACAAAGTATCGTTTACCATCATGTGTTTCAGTTTCGAAGGGTCCACATACATCTGTGTTTATTATTTCAAGTTTTCTTTCAGCTCTTTTTCTTATTTTGTTATGTGGTAGTTTGGCTTGTTTTGCTTTAATGCATATTTCACATTGTTCTTCTATTTTTCCTTTTCCTTCTATTTTTATGCCATCTGCCACTTTCGTTAATGTTTCTAAAATTCCTCGACCTGGATGTCCGAGCCTTCTGTGCCACTCTAGGGCTGAATCTTTTTCTTTTGTCAGAAATATTATTTTTTCAGAATTATGGTTTTCATTTATGTCAATGTAGTAAAGTCCATTTTTCTTTTCACCCGAGAGTACAAGTTCTTTGTTTTTAAATATTTCTACTTTGTTTCCGCTGAAAAGTACAGATCCTTGTTTACTTGTTATCGCACTCACAGACAATATGTTTTGTGCCAGATCAGGAACAAACAAAGTTTTTTCTAATGTGCAACTTGTACCTTTTACTATTCCAACACCCTGGGAGGTCATGGTGTTGTTATCAGCAACTGACACTTCTGTTTTATTTTTATGAAAACTCTCTAACATGTTGCGGTTGTTGGTCATGTGAACAGTGCTGCCTGAGTCTACAACAAATTTTGTAAGTGTGTTATCACTTGTGAAAAATGCAGTTACTTTATTTTTCCGGAAGAAACAATTTTCTTCTTTGTGATTTGTTTTCTTGCAAATATTGCACTGTTTGTCTTTGTTCTTACAATATTTCTCACTGTGATTGTATTTTTTACAAATACTGCACATCTTACAATCTGTTTTTATGTGACCAATTTTTCCACATTTGAAGCATTTTATCTTTTTGTGTGTTGCTTTGTAGGCCACTGGTTCTTCAAATTTTTTATCACTGCTGTGTCTGGTCTCTTCCATGAGTAACCGGTTTGTTAAATTAGTCAAGTTTTTATGTTCTTCCTGGGTCGACTCCCATGCCGTTATAAAGAATTTGTATTTTTCTGGTAAACAGGTAAGTATTTTTGACATTACCAGCTCGTCATCAACCTTCTGACCAAGGTTATTCAATCTCATTGCCAGATTTTCGATTTCAGTTATAAGTTGAGTCATTGTCTGATTTTTATATTGAAAGTTGAAGAACTCTTGAAGGATGCCCGACTTGTTTCTTTCCTCATTGCCTTCGAAGATGCTACATAGTTTTTTATACATATCGGCGGCCGTTTTGCAGCCAATTATGTGAGCTTTCAGCTTTCTATCAATTGAGCTGATTATCAATTTTTGGGCTTTAGCATCTTTTTGAGCATTTAATGTTTCCGATTTTTCTGTGGTTGATCTTTTTAACTCTTCTTCAAGCGCGTTTGCTTTAATATAAATTTCTAGTTCGAATTTCCACAAGTGGTAATTTTTCGAAGAGGTTAGTTTTTCAACCTCGCTGTCTTCAATTTTCAATGCCATTTTTCTGTTTTTATTTTAACTTTTATCACTGGTTTTACACTGATTTTATTGCCTTACGGCTGGGCCCATAACCTGAAGGGTGTTATTGGGGTTTATTTAGCAAAGAAACAATGGAATGAATTTATTAGTTTTACATTTTATTGAAACACGTCGGACGCCATTGCGGTTCACCAGGAAGAGAGAGATGCCAACTCTAGAAAACAATTCTACCATATTATTAGGGATGCCGTTCTATAAATTATGTTGACAAGGAAAACATCGTGGCGAAACCGGCATGCCCTACAACCAAAAACTTGCAAAACGCGGACATGTACCAAATGTAATGTTTGGACGTGCCTTTGACTATCAAATGTGAATTCGTGAAGAATTAACACCTCCTAATTGGTACGAGGTACATCCTACGAGGATGTCCACCATTAGGAAGACAGTCGTGAGCGTGTTTGTTTATTGTTTGGACTACGCATTAATGACAATCTTTAAAGTAGGTACCTCCTTTCTAACAAAACAAGAATTAATGAAATCGGACTACGCGTTAATGAATTACAACTAAGTACACATTTTGACTTTCATCCACTCTCACAAGAGAACCGTGCTGAATTTCGGTATAAAAAGTATCCTATGTCCTACCTCGTAATATGAACTCAAATCTCAAGCTTGCGATGAGCCGTACGTTCAAAGGTTCGTGTACATTCCGGGTTTCAAGTTATTTGGACCTAATATTGAAGGTTGTGATGTCTGTATTTTCTGAACGACAAACCCGATGACCTTGAAATATTTACGGGGAAATCTTTAAAGTACCTTTTTTCTAACAAAAAACGAATTAATGAAATCGGACTACGCGTTATAGAATTACAACCAAGTACACATTTTGACATTCATCCCCTCTCCCAAGGGAACCGTGTTGAATTTCGGGATAAAAAGTATCCTATGTCCTGCTCCGTAGTATAAACTCAAATCATCATTTCATTTAAATTCATTCAGTAGTTTCGGCGTGATGCGTGTTCCAGATACAGCCAGTCAGACAGACAGACAGACAAAAATACATTTTTGGATTCAGTATCGATCATAGAGAAAAAAAAACATATTTTTTTTCAAATATCTTTAATGTACACAGTTTGACCTATGACATTCTTATAGATTATAATACCAGTTTAGTAATAAAAAGCAACAATAATTTTATAAAATTAAAACATATTGTTAAAAAAAAACGCGTGGAGGAGTGAATTTTATATTTAAATATAAAACAGTGCATTATAGTAAGTATGTACTTTATTTCTTATTTCGACATAGTTATTTGTCAATATAACAATAAAATTGATGAAAGATTATTATGACAAACTAAATTTTTTATGAGATCTGATTGTGAGACTGAGATGAGAAAAGTGTACCTGTACCTAGTATACGCAGGCATGTTAATTAAATACCTACCTATCTAGTAATAAATACTCTTTATTGATATACTTTTTAAAATAATTATCATTAGCATCGACTTTCGAATCCCTTATGGGTACGATTATATCGAATACAATAAACAAATAATACCTACTAAGTTCAGGAAAAGCTATGAGCGTCAAATAATAAGGCAAACATTTGCTAAAAGCATTTTATGCGAAATAAAAGAACATCTCGTTACTTATGTAACTAAATTATGTTTATTATTATCAACAAAAATTTATCTCTGTAAAAAATAACTTTATGTGTAATAAACGCAATCTGAATGTAATTAAAAAAAGTGGTAAAATGCATACCTATTAAGATCATAAAAATGTTTCACAAATAATAGGTATAATTAAGAGCCAAATAGATAATGAAACGCTACTCAAGATTCAACTTTATAAGAGTTGGACAGAGATGGCGCTGTATATTTTTTTTACTGCCTAAGCCACCGTGATTAATCGTTGAGTAGCGTTTCAATATTCGGCGGTTTCGTACCTTTTACACATTGTACATTGACGTGAACATCGATCTAAAACTATTACATTGATGAGATTATCATTGATTATGCTTTTATGGGCTCTACTTTTTCGCCCTTTTTTATTACTATAGTTAAGTGACTAAATAATTATGTCAATTACAAGTCAAACGTTAAAATCCTTTAAAACCGGCCATACTCATTTTTTTTTGTTTCTACCATATTTATCTCCAAGAGGGCTTGTCCAGTTTTTTGCAATAGTTTTGTACGACTTACAAGAAGGATTTCTCGCCACAAGTCACAAGGGGGCGCTGCAATAGACGGTGGAATGTGAAGCGACATAACCGATTGTCATACAGTTTTTTTAAATAGTTTTGCATTACTTCGAGAAACGTGTTCAGTTAGAATTGAACACGGTTCGAGGTTTTAAAATTTTGTAAAATCACGCATTTAAAAAATCTTTTGTTTATGGTGTTTGTAACCAAAAGCAAATCTAGCCCTACTGTTATGAAAAAATCTACTCTTTTCCACTAGAGGAGAAAGCGGCTAGTGGATATACATGGAGAAGCCACCATACGAGTAGATGAAGACTCGCCTAAATTGTGCGCAAAACATTCACTTGTGGCAAGATGCAATTTTCACTTGGTATGGTAACATTTGTTTTCAGTCTCTGAAATTCGACTCTATTCGATCTAAAACTCTTTGGACATGCAATAAATGACTAGAGTATTAATGCTTTAAACAAACGGCAAACGGTAATTAATGTTAGGGTAGTATAAATAAGTACATCACTTAAAGATATTGTAAATTATGATATTTAAGTAGAAAATATGCTACGCGTTGAGAAAAATCAAACATTGATTTCAATATGTATCTATGCCATCTCCTCTTATTCTGATAAGTTCATATATATGAACAAGTTTACAATAAAATTATAAATAGACAAATTAAATAATAAATTATTTTATCATATAACTAGCAAACAATAAAGTCTAAAAACAATGCAAACATAACAAAATGGAAAAAATAATAATGTATTTTTAAAACATACAAACACGCTCACGAGTGTCTTCCTCATGGTGGACATCCTCAGTGAGTAGATCTTTGAGGATACCAAAATGGGGATAGTCAGAGGCACGTCCAAACATTTGGTGCATGCCCGCGTTTTGCAAGTTAGCATTCCACATGAAAGGTTGCAAGCCCATCGCCGCTTATTGGAACACTAACTGTTAGTACATGCCTTCGAGTTTTTCGAGGTTTTAGGGCATGCCGGTTTCCTCACGATGTTTTCCTTCACTGATTTTAAAACAATTATCTATAAAAAAAAATATATTATGTTGTATATTTTTCAACTGCTAAGTTGTATGCCTTTTTTAATACTTAATCTAAAGAAAGAACTTACAAAACGTGGTTAAATTAGCAGTTCTTTGAAATCAGCTGTTTGTAATGTTTTATTTGATATCAGCCTTGAAAGGGAATGTCTAAAATAATGTAAACTGAGGTTGTAATAATTACTCAGCTAAAGGCAAGGACAGCAGGAAATAAAGCCGAACACAAATAAAATAAATAATTATTTGTGTTAGGGCGTGTCGTAACGCGCTAGAAATATTATAATAGGACCTATACATTTATGTGTGATTAGAATGCTTTAACATAGGTGAAAAATTTATACTTTATCAGTTTGAACCACAGAACATTTGAACATTTGTTATGTGGTATTAACATGTCAAGCGTGACATGGAACGGAAATCTTAATATTCGTCATGTCCATCTCTTTGTATTTCTGTCCGTCAGATCAGAATTGGGGCTATATCCCAATTTACCGTGAGGAGTATCAATAAATAGAATTTATCTCAAAACATTTAGTAATAACAGCGTTAGGACTTATTTTATTTTTACCCACGTCAAAGTGGTCCTTGTGATTTTAATGATTACATGAATTTTGACTTTGACTTTGACATCGACAAAATGTAATTTAATACCCCCCCGTAAACACAAAGGGGACTTATTCCGACCAAGCATGTAACACTTTGACGTGTGCAAAGGTTGGATACATCGTATTTGAAATTCTCATACAAAGAGTTTGAACGTGTCTCTAACAACCCCTTGGTAATCTCAAGAATCTATGCACTGAGTATGGATTTGAACATGTCCACCATAGGGATTAGTGTCGCGAGAGTGTTTGTTCGTTTTTCCGTTTGGTTCCTGTACCGTACTGTACGCTTACTGGATCTTCCTGACGAGCAGACAGACGGAGGAGAGACCAGCATTAAGCTTGGCGAACTCCGAAAAACGGATGGGTTGGCGAGCGCAGGAAATTTTATCGCAGAAGATCTGAAAGCAAAAAATATTATTTTTATTAACAAAATAATTACCAACAAAATACAAATAAAACCTTTGCAAACGATCTGTAGGTAGCTCAACAGATACAGACATTTCCTTTCACTTTTCACATCAGTCAGACTTGACCAGGGACCCCGGAGCCTAGCTATGCTTCAACAAGGAACAGATAATAAGATATTAGTACATTATTGCAAATGCCGCGAAATGGGCAATTGCAGGTTGAGTATCCGTTTGGAGGCCGAGCCAGACAGGCAATTGCCATTTCCGCCGAAGCATATACAGGCCTATGTAAAAAGACCCTTAAGCAAGCCAAAAGCCACATATTCTGTACATCATTGGGATATTTTTTCTACCAGTATTTCCCTGCGAATCAACTGATTCTGGAGATGTTAAGTTTTATTATAACTTTCGTTCAAACAAACCTTATTTACGCATTTGAGGATGCAGAATAGTCCAACATAATTTATTTTAATATCAAACTTAAACGCTACGACAGCTTTGAATCGTGCGTGTGCTGGAACACGCACACAAACGCGCCGTGCATTTAAATTGTGCGCTACAAAAAACAGATATTTTTTATGCTACCAACACGACAGTCATGAGTAGCGTGACAGTCCCCTCGAACAGCATGACTAGCCCGGCTAACAGCACGACAGTCCGCATGAGCAGCGCGACAATTTTCAAGACCAGCAACGACAGTTCCCAAGATCAGAACAATAGTCCTCGACCAGCTAGTCCAGCGACCAGCTCGACAATTCCCTTGAGCAGCACTACAGTCTCCACGGCTGGCTGATCATAGACTCATAGACTTATGGAACTCACCCTGCAGGAGTTCGGCACCTCATCGAAGGCGCGGTGGATGAGCGTTTTGTTCAAGTAGAGGCAGTTGGCGGCCGCTGCTTCGGGGACGTACACCTTTATGTAGCACGCCACCCTATCCAATTGCTTCAGTATCTCTTGCGCCTCGCTGCCCGGCCCCACGATCAGCGCGTTCTTGCCAACGGCGGTTATGTAGTCCTTCAGGTGGGTCGTGCCAGGAGGCATCTTGAAAGAAATAAATTCTACTTTAAATTTCTTTGTATCGTTCTTTGATGAGACGCTAAGGTTCGAATCCCGCTGCGGGACAATTGTTTGCCCGCAACATTTGTTGCAGTACCATAGTACTTGTAGTTGCTATGTACCTATATTGCTATGCGACTGTTGGGAATGTATCCTACTTATAACTATAAATGCGGAAATTAGTATGGTTAGATGTTTGTTGCTAAATATCGCCTCCTTAATGGTTGAACCGATTTGGATCCAATTTAGACCTGGTATAGTAAGTGACCTGGAATAATAAATAGGCTACATTTTACTCGGGGCCCCCTCTGCACTTCGCCCTCGTGGGCGAAGTGCAGAGGCTGGTTATTTATGCCTTCCGAATCTGCCCCCTAATTAAATACAATTACTCTAATGATGGCAGCTTAGAGGTCGGTATAATTATTTCTTACCTGAATAGCAGTAACCGGGTATTCCTCAAAGACTTCACTCAATTCAATTGCGCCTGCCTCGTTTGTGGTTTCAGATATGCCCACAAGAATCATAGGACCTAAAATATATTTTACAGGATGTTATGGTGTATGTATGTAATAGGTTGGGGAAAAAGTTTCTTCGCATTTTTTAAGAAAATTCAAAACATTTTTTAATATAGTTTATTTACATTTAACTAAAGTATGTAGGTACCATTTTGTTCGATAACTTTTTGCCATTTTGTAGGCAGGGACATGATCCCATTGCTATAAAAACTTTGGGGCTTCTGTTCAAAATACCGCGACAAGTGGTTTTGGCAGTCCTCTCGTGATGTTAACCTGACACTGCCTAAAGAATTCTGAAGAGACCGAAACAGGTGGAAATCTGAAGGTGCAAGGTCAGGACTATACGGCGGATGCATTAACACATCCCAGCCAAACTCTCTTAATTTTTGCTGAGTGGCTAAAGATGTGTGAGGTCTAGCGTTATCATGATGAAAAACCACACCCCTTCTGTTGATTAACTCCGGCCGCTTTCTCTCAACTTCTTGTTTTAATCTCATCAGTTGTTCGCAGTAGAGTTCAGAATCGATGGTCCTGCCTGGTGGTAACAGCTCATAATGAATAATGCCCTTCCAATCCCACCACACACACAGCATCACCTTGTTGCGAGTTAACCCGGGTTTCGCCACAGTCTGTGAAGCCTGACCGGCCTTTGACCACGACCTTTTTCGCACGTTCTTGTCGTACGTGATCCACTTTTCATCACCAGTTATCAGCTTCTTCAAAAATGGTTCGGTTTCATTACGTCGTAATAAAGAATCACAAATGAGAACACGGTTCATTAGGTTTCTTTCAGTGAGCTCGTGAGGTACCCAAATATCGAGCTTTTTTGTGTACCCAGTTTTTTTCAAATGCGCCAAAACTGTTTTGTGGTCAATTCCCAGTTCTTCAGCTACGTCGTAACTACTGATATGCCGATCTTGCTCCACTTTTTCAAAAATGGCATCCATTTTATCCGTAATAGGGCGACCAGAGCGACGTGCATCTTTGACATCAAAATTTCCGGATTGAAAACGCTTAAACCAAATTTGTGCTACTCTCACAGACACTGCACTAGGTCCATAAACATCGCAAATTTTTTTCGCGGCTTGCGTTGCATTTTTACCTTTTTTGTAGTAAAATTTTAAAATGTATCGAATTTCTTCATTAGATTCACTCATCTTAACAGTACGAAAAACAAATAAAAATCACACATTTTCCTAATTTGAATTTGGAATTATCTTCTTTAAAATTTAAACTTTTAATGATACCAAAACCAGCCAGATACAAATAGTATAGCCAAAGAGATTTTATTACAAGTTCATACATACAATAATGCGAAAAGACTTTTTCCCCAACCTAATATATTATTATATTTTTTATTTCCGCATGTATTAATCTGGTTGATGGAGAATTAGTGGAACAAGTGAAACAGTTTGTTATGAGAGATGGGAAACAAAGATGATATTGAAAGGATTTTTGGAAATATCTATAATAATAGGGGGTTAATAAATGGGTTGAGGAACAGAAGCATTGAAATACATGCCACACTCATGGAGGGAAGTAAAAGTAGTATTTCATCCAAAACCAAGCAAATCGGACTACACGCAACCAAAGTCGTTCAGACCGAGCAGCCTGAGCTCCTTCCTGCTAAAAACCTTAGAAAGACTGTGTGACAGACACATTCGTAGCGGGCCACTATTCAAAAATCCGATTAACAAAAATCAGCACGCCTATCAATCAGGCAAATCTAATGAGACAGCAAACAATCCTGTCTAGTCACATTCATAGACATAGAATAATCCTTTGATAAAACGACTTTCCCTAGCATAGAAAAAGGCATGAGAAACCAAGGCGTCAATGAAAATCTAAAAATTTGGATAACACAAATGCTCGCAAATAGAGCAGCCCCCACAGAAAGTTCAGAAGTGATACAGGGTCACCAAGGCTGCCTACATAATACCCCTCCTATGGGTGCTTGTAGCCAATGAACTTCTGGACACACTTAATAAAGACGGTATACTGCCCATCGCATACGCTGAAGACCTAGCAATCATGATATCGGGGCTGATCGAATCCACTATATGTGAGAAGATGCAGAAACAACTCCGAATCGTGGATGCCTGCTTCAGGTGAAGCATAGCCTATCAACCCCAACAAAACAGAACTAGTACTATTCACTTGCAAGCTAAAATTGCCGAAATTAGTACTACCATCTCTTCTTGGAACAGCACTAGCTCTCAGCAAAGAAGTCTAATATCTAGCAAACTCAACTATGGCAGCGCACCTGTAGTTGTAGGTCAGGGTATCCCCTAACCTAATCACTAACTAGGTAGGTATATCAAATCTAACTTATCAAATCGTGAAGCGATGTAGGTAGGAAGAAATAAGTAGGTAGGTAATTAGATGAAAGAATTATGAAATGAAGAATGTTACTGATTGATAGAAAAATGAATTTAATTGAAAGAAGAAAAAGAACAAGTAAGTAAGTAAATAATTATAAGAAAAGCGAATACAAAACAATTGCACCGAGTGACGCGTGCGCGGTAGGCAGTGGCCAAGCTCAAGCTGTCCGTCCGGTTCGTAGAATACTACATAGTTTGTATAGCGCGCAGGCGCAGCGGTGTGGGGTGATCGCGGAACTTGTTTGGTCCAAGTTAGGTATGGAAGTGTATTCTCGGTAGGTAGTAAAAGTAGGTACGCCACACACCCATGCGGTTGGCAAGGACTGGGGCCTAAAACCCAAACTCTGCTAATGGATGTACAATATCATGATGCGACCGGTACTCACATAATTATGGCGCCGTGGTATGGTGGCCAAGAACCAACTTAATTACGGCAGTAAACAGACTGCAGCAGATTCAAAGAATGGCATGTTCACTCATCAGTGGATGTACAAAATCCACTCCATCAGCAGCGTTAGACATAATATAAGGGGGTGATACTACTTCATGTACACATACAACAGAAAGCTATGGCAGCAGCTCTGAGAATAAAATCCTCAAATCAATGGAAAGGCAAACCATTGCAAAATACTGGATAAGGCCATAACTGTCATCCCAGAAGATGCCAGAGGCACAGATAGAATAGCTACAACATACCTAACTAAAAAAAGATACCAAATTGCTACACAAGAGGTAACAAAGGGTAGGGGCCCTCTAACACTCTCTGCCTATCACATCTACACAGATGGTGCCAAAAAATGTGGTTTCCAGGCGGAAACCACAGGACTCCTGGCAGCCACAGAAATATTACCATCCACTGAGACCACATCAAGAAACCCTTCAGCTACACAGCCAATCTTCACAAAACAGCACAGCACTCATCAACACACTTGGAAGACCTGACTCCAGATCAAAATCCATAGCAAATTTTTGCTATGGATATAGTATACTATGGCAATAGTATGCTCCAAAAATTTGCTGAAAAACACACTGTTATAATAAAATGGACAAAAGGACACAGCCGCTGTCCAGATAACGACAGGGCTGACTCCTTGGCTAAGGAAGGAGCCAAACTCACTCCAAAATGAGAAAAATGGCTGAAAATTAACTCCGAAAAGAAGCACAGAAAATATGGGATAAGTCTGCAAGCATACAAAAACTATGCTAACATTTTACTAAACTACAACCTGAGGATGATGGTGGAAATCATCACAGGACACTGTGATCTAAACCACCCTCTCCTTAAGACTCGGGCCACAGGGCCAAGTTGTCTCCAGGCTGAAGAGAATGTGGAGCATGTGGTGATACTCTGCACCCCTAAAAATGAAGTCAGGTTTAAGACGGGACTGCAAGAACTCATCAACACATGCTCTCCTTCATCATTAACTGACAGGAAGTTTGGGATACTGGAACAATGCTGTCATCAACCCAGAGTCCTTCTTCAAGGAGTTGGGCGGGTTGGTGTAATGTTAGAAGGGGAATAATGCACAATAAACCCCAATGTGGGATGTCAGTGCAGACCTAAGTTCCCCCACTTAGAATAAGACTATCAGTTCTTACCGTGGATCAAGACATCAGCCCCGCACACTCTTGCTTCTGGGTTTTTCTGTTCAATGACTGTTTGGTTTAGCTGCGATTGCAAGGTTGCTTTTAGAATTGAGAGCTGTGAAATAAAAAAATAAGTCCCATTAAGCCATTATACTACATTGCTTCAGTAGAATATGTATTAACTAAAATTTATTATGTTGCTAAAGATAAACTGATTAACCACTTACTTATTGTTTTTATGCCTTGATTTTATTTAAAGTATTAAAAAGTAAAATGCACTTATTTGAAGATACACTTTCAATTCTGAAGTAAACGGTTTAAAATAGTTATTTAGCTTGCTAAATAACATAAATAAAATAGTTAAACCGTTTACTTCAGAATACGCTTTGTATTCTGTTTAATATTAGTGCTAACCAAAAAGTACTCTAGAGAAGGGAAAAGATTGAGAGTAAAGACCATCCCCAAGATGGGAAGATGACTTTAAAACGACAAACAAAGCAGTTTCTGTGACTTACATTTAACTCTTCGCTCTCAGATTTTGGCGCTGGTAGGTACACTACCCCGTTCTTGGACACAGCAACTCTGTCAAGCAGAAGGCTTGCAGTGAATGGACCCTGGAAGTCTATTTCGATGACACTCACATTCATGTGCCAAAGGATTCTTATCAGATGCTCATGTTGATATTTCAATGCATTTATGTCGACGGTGACTTCTTCGGCTATATCATAGTTAACCACGCCGACTATAGCATGAGTGTAATAGTTGTCTGTAAACGTAGATGCGTTGCTAGCCATTGTTGGGATTTTTCCTTGAGGAGTTTAAAATAGGTATCGCGTTTTTAACGTTCGCGATGCTTTAGCATTCAGCCATCCTAGTAGTTGTGCGTCCGCGTAACAATGCGGGCGTTACCGTTATATGAACAACCGACTACCGACGCGAATGATACATGATCCCGGGCTCCGTGATCAGCAATAATGTAGAGGTTATTTCCTCTATAGTCGGTAGAATAATTTAGTTCTGCGATAACCCGAAAACGTGATAGGTATTTTATTTTACATTGAAGGATTAAAACAAAAATTATTGAACAGCCGAACAGGAACGTAGTGGGCGAGATGAGACTATTTCAATTTCGAAGCAATGTACATTTCACAGATAACAAAAAAATTGCTTTGACAGACAGATGGGAAACGAGTTTTTTAAATGGTGGAACACACTGTTTTTTTTATTTCGTTTTGCGCAAATGTTGTTACGATATGACGACTGATTAGTTCCTCTTTGAACCGAATATTAAAGTTAATTCAAAAACATATACAGTTATATTTAACCATGAAAATGCATTAATTATTAAATTGAAAATACATAAATATGTTTAGGGGAAATTCATCAGGCAATTTTGTAGTTTCGGAATTGACCTTTTTGTGTCTCTTCACCGCTTAGGCGATTAAGAGGATCAATTGTCTCTCGTGACTCTAAGCCTACCTACCTATATGCCTGAACTACCAAGTTATTGGTTTAGTTAGGCCGGAGGTAAGGATAGTAAAAGTAAAAACGTGTAAAAGTAAACTACGAGGCCGGTCAAGTGCGTGCGATTTAATTGAGCGCCAGTTGAAGACTGTCCGCCGAACATGAGTGAGCACAGTTTTATTATTTAGAGTTACACTAGTACTTAATCTATGGTGCGATGTGGGAGCGTAACCCTACAACCTCTTTGCTGAGAATATTCATGTTCTAAGCGTTCCCACCAACATCCACCAATAGACCATCGATTACATAATTATCTGGTACCAATTATAAATTTATAACTGTTTAGTTATATTTACGATCCTATATATATATCGTTGTATATATCGGTGCAAAGGCGTTATTGTGGTTCTACAATGAGTCATCGGTGCAGAACCACGTGTTATTTAACGAATCATCACTAATATTATCATATTACCGTGTAACATCATTAGTTAATAGCTAGTTATTATTTGATTGTTGTAATCAAATAACAATTAGGTAATCACGTAATCAAGTTGTTATTTTGACCATGTTTCCTTCAAGACCATTTGTAAACTTGAATGAATAATAGTTGCAGGTAGTTTTAACTTGTTCGCACAAGTTGCTTGCTCGAGTCTTTGTTTTTGCATAAATACGGGCGACGGACCGAGTACGATTCTGTGTATGAAGATCGGAATACACAAGACGTACGTCCGACCGCGTCTCGCATACGCTGCCCCGGCATGGTACGCTCTGCTGGCAGAGAGCCACAGAAAGAAACTACGCAGCCAACAGAGCCAATGCCTCCGTACCATCGTGAACGCCCCACGGTACGTACGAAACGCCACTATCCAACGCGACCTGAACCTAGATCATCGGCCGCCTTGCCAAAAGGATGTTCACCAGGACGTCGGAGTCCAACTACTTACACCTGCAAATGTTGGCGCCGACGTACGAGCGGGCCGCCAGCGGCAAGGCCTACCCTCGGGAACTGGTCGTGAACAGTGACCAGGAAGATGAGGGCACCCAGGACCAAACATGATGCTCCTATCGAGCCGAACCGAAGATCGCCCCAGTAGTAACTGGGGGCGATGAGAACACCTCAGTAAGGGTTTCAACGCCCGGCACTGCGCCCCTACACACCGGCTTCGACGATTCATTATCGCTCGAGCCGTTGGACCGTGCAGACCTCGAAAGCCTCTGTACAACCAAGAATAAGAAGAACATCTGGAGTTTACTATCGTCATCAACTATGAACGACCACCATGCTGGTGATGATAGTGACGTTAGCATTGCTGATGTCACACTTTTTAAAGACCACCTTGGAGCTTCTGCTCCGTCATATAATATCAGCTAAACTTATCAAGTATTTTTATGGTTAAATAGAGTTGTTATTGTCTGTAGGTTTTTAATTAACTGTAATATGAGATTCAAAGAAAAAAAAAACTAATCATTAATCACTATTAATATAATGCAGATAGAGATATGGATGAGATGTTGGAATGTGACGGCGGCGGAAATTATGTCAAACGTCACGGCTCATTTGTAAAATATTTAAACTAAGGTAAATCGTAAAATCAGAAGCTTGATACTAAATTAAAAAGGAGGTGTGAGGAGCAAACAGTTTTTAATGTATGGACACACTGAAACTTTAACTTTTTTTTATAAAACATTATTGAACAATTTGAATAATTTTAGTTCACTATGAGTTAGTTTATAGGTACCTACATAAGTTATATTTTGTGTATAGTGTTGTCCTCAAAAAATATAAAGCTCTTTTTATTTACGTCAGCACACTGCGCATTCAAATATTTATTTACCAATGCTAGGTATTATTTATATGCTTTATTTAAAACAATACACTATCGTAAGTATTTACTTTATTCCTTATTTCGATACAATCATTTCCGCATTGAATAACAATAAACCGCATTCCGCATGCATTGAATAACAATAAAATTGATTATTATACCATTTTCACATACACTTTTATGAGATTTGATCGTGACTGAGACTGAGATGAGAAGATTTTCCTGGAGTATCACTAGGTAACTACATAGGTACACTCACACAATATGCAATAATACTTTCTCTAAACATCAATAAACTGTCATAATCTAAGTCTTATTTAGTACATATACCTACATTGCAAACTACACTCGCGAGTTTTAAACTGGAATCGGTTCATCGTGAGTTGATCAAGATATTTTTTTACAATTTCTGTATAATGAATAGAATAGAATAATCGTTTATTGTCTTACTGTGTACAAAGATGAAATAAATTGGTAACATTTAGTAACAACAATTGCCCTTCCTGAGCGTACAATAATAAAAATAGGTATATCTACAAAAACAAACAGGAAACATTATTAAAATTATTACATTAGAAATCATCATCAAAATATTCATTTACGTTATAGAAAACTTTGAACTAGGGATTGTGGTATATCATTTGAAAGGTAATTTTGTTAGCTATCAAACTCTTTTGATATCATAAACAATACTTTACCTTGTGTCATGGAACATAAAAAGAAAAGACATCAACTTTTCAAACAAATCACCAATTGTTTTAAAGTCCTGAAATCCTTTAGTAAGTGGCCGTTTATGAAAATTGGTCATCAGTCCAATGTTTTACTTTACTGGGATCAGTTGAACTTAAGAAAAATGGAAACAACAGTCACAGTAGCCGCTCTTATTGTCAGCCTAATTCAGAAAGGGTTGTCTCCACTTCTCTCCGAAATCGACACCGTTCGAGCTGAGAAGTTCGAGGGAGGGCTGTGAGCGAGTAGACAGTCAGACGAAGACTCAAAAAAGCGAACATGACCCCAAAAAGGCCAGCCACGGGACCCAAATTTTCTCCAGCCCACAGACGAGCCCGGTTTCAGTTTGCTCGCGATCACTTAGATTGGGATATGGACCAATGGAGTCGAGTCCTGTTCTTGGACGAAACAAGAATGCGCCTACATGGTAGCGACCGTCGACGTAGAGTCTATAGGAGACTGGGAGAGTGATTCGCACAATGCTGTTTTGCAGAAACAGTGGCATAAGGGGGTGGGTCTTGTATGATGTGGACGGGGATTTCTATTGAAGCAAAAACGGAGCTAATTTCCATACCTGGTGGCGGTCGGGGAGGCGGAAAAATCGCAGAAAGATACATCAACGACATTCTTCTAGGCCATGTGCTCCCGTACGCCGGGTTTATTGGCGAAACTTTCCTGTCTGCAGTGACAAGACAGTACCTGGAAGATGTCGGCATTCCCACACTAGACTGGCCAGACCTCAGTCCTGACTTGAACCCAATCGAGCATATGTGCGATGAGCTAAAATGTCGGGTACGAGGAAGATATCCAGCTCCGGCGTGGATAGAAGACCTGAAAACTTCTTTATTCGAAGAGAGGCAGGAAATCACACAGGATTCCATCAGGAAACTCATTAGGTCAATGAAAAACCGTTTACAAGCGGCAAACACAAAATATTTAGGAGGCTTAACATAAACATTGTAAATATAAATTGAATTTTTCATATTACTGCCTATTCATTTAGACGTCCACAACTTCCAATAACTCCCTAAATTTAGTAAGAAAATTTAATTAATTTTTAATCTTGATATCACTTGAATAAGCTAACAAAATTACCTTTCAAATGATATACCACAGTTCATAGTTCACTGCATAGAAAATTTAAAAGTTAGTCTTGAACAGCCCACCATGTAGGGATACCAGTTTAAAGATCGCAAGTGTATTATCTAATCCCTAATACGATTATATCGAATACAATAAACAATACATGGTCAGGAAATGATATGCGCGTCAAATAAAACGTGAACATTTGCTTAAGCATTTTGTGACAAATAAATAAAATTACGTTACTTCTGTAACTATTATGTTAATAAATTATATTAGGCTAGCAACTAAGTTTGCGCCGTTTTTTTATTTTATTCTTTCCACCTATTATTTGATGTTCTAAATCATTCGAAATATTATGTATTGTTTTACCGAAATCTAGGTAATTTTTTTTGTATGAGAATAATGTTCAGATCATTGAAATGCAGAAATAAAATGTCGAGCTGAGAAAAATGAACATTTTCAATACCTGCTTATTGCTTTTAATAAAGCTTCTAAGGCCGCGCTGTATGGAGAGGGTGCCATAGCCGAAAGGACCACTCGAGATAGGTATGCCAAGTTTAAAATGGAAATGTTGACCTGGCAAGACAAGAGAACTGGCAGAGAAAATGGAATAACAATCACGAGGGGTAGAACCAAACATAATTTTTCTAATGATTTAAAACATTGTGCCATAACATTTAAAAACATGCAGAATGTTTAAATTTAAAAATAATGGCGTTAACTTCATATTTATTGTTTCAGAAAACAATATAATATGTGCAAGAAACGTAATATGAACGTCATTATAAAGTTGAATAGCAGATTAAGGACATAAAAATGTTCACAAAGAAAACCAGGTAGTTATTTAAACATTAAACGGCCCACTAAGTACTGAAATGCTACTCAAGATTCAACTTCATTAGAGTTGGACAGAGATGGCGCTGTATACAATGTCATCCCTGGCTGTTGTTTTCTTACCCATAAGCCGTGATTAATCGTGGAGTAGCATTTTAATATTCGGCGGTTCCGTACCTACATATTTCTTACATTGACGTGAACATCTATCTAAAACTATTATATTGATGAGATTATAATTGATTATGCTTTTATGGACTCTACTATTTCGCCCGTTTTTATTACTATAATTGTGATTATATAATTATGTCAAATACTGACCTAAGTAGGACGTTAAAATCCTTAAAAACATTATTCATATAATCGTTATTTTTAATGTTTTAAGAGGTTTTTGTCTGTTACCATTTATTTACAAAAGGTCTTGTCCGATTGTAAAGCAGTTATATGCAAACGTTTTGTACGACTTCAACATGATGAACACTAGTCAAATTTGTGTGCAAAACATACACTTGTTGCCACAACTGTATGTTCCAATTTTCACTTGGAAAGGCAATGTTTGGTTTTTCAGTGTCTGAAATTCGATTTTCAGATCGTAAACTCTTTGGACATGTAATAAATGACTTGACAAATAGTGTTTAATTTTGGGGTAGTGTAAATAAGTACGTAAGTTTTTGTAAATTTGGATATTCAAGTAGAAAATATTATTCAACAGAAGAAAAATCAAACCAGTATTTAACAAGTTGAAATTGAGTTCTATATGTAGGCATATATGCTACCTCTTGAGATTCTGATAAATTAATAACTAAGAACACGTTTACAATTATAAATAGGTAAATTAAAATATAAATAATTCAATCTTATAATTAACAAAATATAAACAGTCTAAAAACATTGCAAACACAACATAAATAAAATAATAATACGTTTTTGTAATAATTACTGTTCTGTTTTTCTTTAAGAAATTTTTAAAATCTAAAGAAATGTCAAACAAAACTTTTAACGTTTAAAAACAAAAGTTCTTTGTAATTAGCTGTTTGTAATGTTTCATTTGGAATCAGTCATAAAAAGGAATGACATTTCGAAGCGTGCTACGAGAACTTACAAAATAATACAAATCTTATCCAAACGACAGTTGCAGTATTACTATATCCATGAAAATAGAAATGGAAACGCTTACTTGTATGGTTTCATGAAGGAATGTAGAGATCAAAATCAAATTCTTACCAACGCTAATGTTACGAAAATTATTTTCGCTTACATTGAATACTTAGTTTATTTTTAGAGTCTTAAAATAAATTGAGGGCGAATATCTACCGAAGAGTTTTCGCCAGATTTTACACTGTACATTTTGAGTAGGGACATACTGATGAGGGGGCGTCTGAAACTGATCTGACGCAGGGGCAGGGGGTAGTTTCTTGGCATGTTTTACCAAGTTGTCAAAGTTACCAGAAATTGTGGCCCAGCGGCATCGCCGGAGACGTGGAGTACTTGTCCCTGGAAAGAAAAACACAACTGTATTTTCAATTCAATCTCTAAATGTAAAACCGTTACGAGTTAATTTTTAAAACTATCATGAACATAATTTACACTAAAAACTGGGCATGCTGATATATTAGTGGATATCTTGATATTTTACATTTTATGAGCATTTATATCAATTTATATATGTCCCCCCAAGATAATAGTAACAGACCATAAACGCCCATACCTCGCGCGTTAGCCGTATGAAATGGACGCGCAGTCTACTGCGCGTGCGGCTGCTACAATTTACCATGATTGATTTCGTTCTATAATCATTACGTAAATATCTCTGAGGATGTCCACCGTCGCGAGCGTGTTTGCTTGTTTTCCGTTTGGTCTGTACCATACTGTACTGGAAGAGCGCTTACTGGATCTTCCTGATGAGCAGACAGACGGAGGAGAGACCAGCATTGAGCTTGCCGAACTCCGAGAAACAGATGGATCGGCGAGAGCAGGAAGTTTCATCATAGAAGATCTGAAATATTCACAGAAATAAATTATTATAATTAATATTATTACTCAGGTATAAGCTATTACCAGTTGAGCTATTTAAAGACCTTTCTAAACGAGCTAGCGGTAGCTCCACTTATATTTCTTGTCTCTTTTGACATCTGTCAAACTTGGAAAGGGACCCTGGAGCTCTAGGTAGAAATATTTCTAGCGACCGACATTACAACCCTCAGTATAAGGTCCAAATAACTTGAAACCCGGAATGTACAGGAACCTTTGAACATACGGCTCATTTAAACTTGTGTAAGCACTTTATTGTATAGTCTTATAATGGATAAGGCATATTGTCAAAGTCAGACCACTCCAAAGTAGTCAGATATTCATTGTAAAAACGGGATTTTTCGACCGCGACGCTCAGCCTCCGCGATCACTCACCCTGATGAAGACTCTCGGTATGAGTCGAAACTTAGTCGCTACCTTTACCGATAGTGTGGTACGTGAAAAATCCCGTTTTTACAATGAATAATCTAATTCAAGATTATTTTGGAGTCAGATATTGCCAAACGATCATGATACACAGTATAATGATGTGTGTCATTTGGCCATAATATAATACAAGCCATAATATAATACGTACGGAAATACGGTATATGTTTCACGGCTAAACAGCTGAGCCGTTTGTGATGAAATATGATATGGATAATATGGATATAGTTTGAAATCTGGAGAAGTTCATACGCTACTTTTATCAACATAAGACGCGGGCGAAGCCGCGGTCAAAAGCTAGTTAAAAATAATAACTAACATGAGATTGTCCAGTACTTAACTTATTAAGCAGATACTATGAGCAGATTAGCAGTGGACTTGCTAATAGTGATGAGGCTCCTACAGCAGTGTCAGTATATGCTGCGTCTCGCTGCCTAGCCCCACGACTAACACGACAAACCCCACGAGTAGCATGATTGTCCCCACACGATCAGCCATGCGACTAGCTCGACAGTCCCAACGGCTGGCTAATCATACACTCATCATAATCATACTTGTGGAACTCACCCTGAAGGACTCCGGCACCTCCGCGACGGTTGGGTGGATCAGAGTCTTGTTCAAGTAGAGGCAGTTGGCGGTCGCTGCTTCGGGGACGTGCAGCTTCACGAAGCACGCCTCGGCCTTCCTCTCCAGTAGCTTTAGTATTTCTTGTGCTTCACTGCTCGGCCCCACAATCAGCATGTTCTTGCCCCCACTCGTTATGTAGTCCTTCAGGTGGGTCGTGCCACGAGGCATCTGTAAGGAAGTAAATGCTGCTTCCAATATCTTTGTATCATTCTTTCTTATTTTACGACCTCGATGTAGAGGCGGGCTAACTGGGTGAGACTCAAATTCAATTGTGCTGCAGGACAAATGTTTGCATGTTCTGCAGATATTTGAATCAGGTCTGGGTGTTGTAGTACTATAGTACTACAACACCCTAAGTTGCTAATAATAGTTGCTAATAATAGTTGCTCACTCATGTTGCTGGTCTTGGTAATGCTTCTAAAACTTGGAGATGAGAATATGTAAAACTTCTTAAACAAAATATGTGTGCGGTTAGCGTTCCAATAAGCGGTGATGATCTTGCAATTTGTCACATAGAATGCTAAAACCATGCAAAACGCCAAATGTGATTTATGGACGTGACCTTGACATGGTATACATACTGAGTACCTAAAAGGTATATATTTATAAAAGTTAATAAATCATGGAAATTAAGGTGGTGCTTAACATCCTTATGTATTTGAGGGCATTTGTGGCGTATTGCGCGAAGGCCCGCCTTAGACGCATAAGGTTGCGGGTTCGATTCCCGTCGCGGGCCATATGTTCCTAATCTGCAAATATTTGTCTCGGGTCTGGATGTTATCTATGTATAATATATATGTATTTACAAAATAAAGTATGTAAGTAGCATACCATATAGTTCCCAAAACACAATTTCTGTTTACCTATTTTCATTATCTCTTCCAGATTACATCTTGCTATAAGCAACTTCATTATAGTGGCATATTATGTAAGGTGAGCTAAAAGGATGGAATAATTATTGCTTACCTGAATAGCAGTAACTGGGAAATCTTTGAAGGCCTCAGTTAATTCAACTGCGCCTGCCTCATTTGTGGTTTCACATATACCCACAAAAACCTCACAGCCTGAAATTTATTAAAAAAAAGTTAAATATATGTAGTATACATTATTATTATCGAAACATAATAATATAATTGAGTTACATACACACTGACTGATTAATTAATCAATGCCCAGCCTAAACCATAAGTCACATTCATGAAGATGTAGTTGGTACATCAAACCTTTAATCCTGCAGATACAAATATGAAACTGGGCATTCAATTTTGTTTTCAACAATACTGACCAAATACAAAGAATGCCTGAATGCACACCCTAATCACTTGGCATCACAGCTTAGGTACAACCATCAGCTACCCAAACTTTAAGACTATGCAGACAACACATCATGGAACTTGACAGACATGATACCTGAAGAAAGGGAGAAATGATCACTGGACCACTTCCCTTTACATGCCTGATTTCCCATGCCAAACCTGCTCATAGTCTGAAGAATGATCGCATTTGAACACAGAAAAAACAAAAATATTTTTTACAAATATCCCAGACTTAGGTTTCGATGGGGTGGTACAGAACTGACACAATCAAACTGCTAAACTATAAGCCAAATGCCCGTGCCTGCACTAAGCTTAGGATAATTTGATCACCAAACATAACATAATATGTCACACAGATTACCTGCTGTAAAATTTTGCTAAACAGAGCTGTCGGAGGCATTTATAGACTTAGAAGAAGATATGTATATCCTGCGAGACATTTATAATTAAATTTAATAAAAATGTATCTTATTTGGTTTTCCTTGTTACAGCATTAGTCCTTACCCTGGATTAAGACATCAGCCCCACACACTTTTGCATCCGGGTTTTTCTGTTCAATCACTGTTTGTTTGAGCTCCCGTTGTAAGATTACTTTCAGATTTGAGAGCTGAAAAATGCAAAAATAAGTCTCATTAAACCTTGATACTACCTAGCATTATGGTTGGTCAAGTCTTAAGCTATAACTAATTAACTGTTACATATTTATATTGTGTAAAAATGTATAAAAATCTCTGACAAATGTTTCAAAATTAAGTAACTGTCACGAAAATAACTATTATTAGTACACCCCCACCCATTCTTACAATCTCATAAAATCTTCTCCATCTAAAGGTTTTCAGGAGATTTCTTCTAAGCGATAAGACCACCTTTTTTTACATCTTTAATTGTGATATCCATATCAAGATGATGTGCCAATAATTCTGTGACTTACATTTAACTCTTCAAGCCCAGAGGTTGGCGCCGGTAGGAACACTACTCCGTTCACGGACACCGCAACTCTGTCAAGCAGAAGGCTCGCAGTAACAGGCCCGTGGAAGTCCACTTCTATTACACCCACGTTCATATCCCGAAGGATACTTATCAGATAATCGTGCTGGTATTTTAATGTGCATGGGTCAACATCGGCTTCCTCGGTGATAGTTGGCTTCACCACACCGACTATCGCATGTGTGTAGCAGTATTCCCGAGACACAGATCTGCTAGCCATTGTTGCGGTTATTTCTTCCGAGGACTTAAAACTTTGCTTTTTACTGCCTTGTGCCAATGACTTGCAACCAACGTTCACGAGACAGCTTCCCGGGCTCCGTGGGCGGTTGAGACGAATAATTTAATTTTGTTCTTGCCACAACACTGAATAAAACTAGTTTTTTTTTTTATAAAATATTATTGAACGATTTCTACGCAGTCTTGCCCAGTGCTGCCAAATAGAAAAAGGTATTGAGCCCTAAAACTATGCAAAAAGCGCTAGATTCTGAAAATGTCACGTATCAAAAAAGCGCTAGATTCAGCATTAAATTGAACTGGCAAAGGCAAAAAACATTAAAACATTAAAAACATTTTAACCAAAGCAGACATAAAATCAACATGAGAAATACCTTTTATAAAAAAAACAACATTGATATGTAGATACATTACTCAGGTAGTTGTACAATTTTTTAATTGAACAAAAATCAATATAATATAAAAGATAAACAGACACACATTTTTTTTAACTATTCTTCCAACCTATCTCATGTGAGGGCCAGCCTGGCTAGAATTATCATTTTTCAATCTAGGTATAATATACTGGAAGTTGATAATCGTGACATGTGTTGTTGGCAGCGGTTAAACCTGTTCCTATCAGAAGGATGGCATTAATTGTATTCAAGCTTAATGTATTTCGTAATTTCGATATAACTACATTCATTAAGCTAAACACACGTTCTACGTCCGCGTTAAAATGAGGTAAGCTCATATTTTTTTATGCAACGTGAAATAATTATCTATAACATAAGTTGTTGGCTGCGTCCTTTGACTGCCAAACCTCCGCCCAGAACTTTAATGTATCATTGGAATTCTCCAAAAAAAATTCCCAAAAAAATTCTGAAAAAATGTTCAGAATAATTGTTTGCCACTGCTGAATAACAGCATCTATGTATGTTTTCTGTACGACCGATACTTTCTAATACGTGAATAAAGTTATCTAAATTTCTGTTTGGTTTTAATATGACTGCAGCAGATAATGCCATTGAGTTTGTTTTGTAGTTTTACGATTTCTGCCAAACTCTGCTGCAGTTTATTTATCAGTTTGATAGTAAAGTCGACACATCTTTGTTTTAGTTTTTTTTAAGAACAAATATCCAAGAATAGGTCTCAGTGAAAGATGATCTTTCACATTAATGCTTTCAAACTCCATGCCTGGTCTTGTAATTATTATTTTTGCACACAAATCTCTTATTAAACCATGTAACGTATTATAGGGCAGACATGGATCTGAAGGATGGATAGCAATTTTCATGAGTTGAAAATGTAATTTTAGTTCAGTCTATTGATTTAGAATTCTGGTTACTGCAGGTTCGACAGCCATCGAGTATCACAGGCTTTTAGTATTTTAAGTGGTTTCGGCATTTACTCATATAATAACCGATGCATTGTCCGTCCCGATTCCGATCAGCTTACTTTTATCTAGGTTAAAGCTTTCAAGTAGTGCTGTTCTCGCTGTAACAATTCATCATCTGCTACAACTAATTCAATCAGGTCTAGGAACGTAGAAATTGGTTCGTTAAATATTTAATTATAAATCCAAGATATTTTTGAACAGATACATCAGTTGATTCATCTATAATCAAGTTATAAAAATTATCACCGACATCGCATCTCAAGTTATTTTTGAAGTGAGGTGCCAATACTTCTTGAATAATGGCATAACATTTTGTACGGTGCAATTTCATTTCTGATGTAGCTTTAGAGTCGGAATATGGATTTTTACATGACTCAGTAAGATGGTCTATTGCTTGTATAGCTGTGTATTCAGCAACATACATAGCAAGAGGCCCTTCAGCTTCAAGGCAGGGTTTTTTTCTGCACGACAGAAGTTATTAGCGATTGTTTTTTTTTCTAGGAAAGGTTTCGCCTGTTTTTTGTGACTTACTGAATCATAGTATCTCTGGATATCATTTATTCTCGTGTTAGGTTTAATTAGTTTTATGAATATTTTAAAAAAAAATTACTCAATAAATCAGATATTTTTTAAATTATTTCAACATCTTCAATGTAAAAGAAAACGCTCAATGGATTTGATTTTGTAAGCTCGATGTGGGCAACACTGACAGGTGAAGTGGCAATTGGGAGGGTAACGAACGAACTGGGCTTTTTGTGATGAATCACCGTCAGTGTTGGTCGCATTCTGAGCACTCTGCAACGATTGTTGATTGTAAAATAGAACCACGTGGTAGAAAGATCTTGTTTCGAATAAATTCGATTTTAATTATTTTATTACACTTGCTAAAAACCCCTTCTGGTTTTTAGAATAGTTATTCTCGCTAAAACCCCTTCTAGGCACAGGTTTTAACCATTGCTTAAAATTTAATGATTTTTCCAATTCGACTTTATATCTTTATACACTGTTTTTTTTTGTAATGATACTAATGATACTTCCATTTCAAATGTTAAACCAAAAAACACACACTTGTACAGATACACACAATACAGGGTCTGTACAGACGTAATGAAATAGAAAACAAATTGAACGAATCCCCTAAATTTAAGACTCGTACCTGTGTACGAATCTTTAATTTAGGGGATTCCCCATATCCGCTCGCTTGCTTTTGCGCCAAACCAAAAGGACTCAAATACATGCGCGCAAAACTTGACACATCGATAAGTTGTCTCTGTTTTAATAACGCGCGCAACTCGATGCCACTTAGTGATAAAATACAATTTATGACCGTCTTAAATGGAGCATTTTAAAACCAATAACTGTTTTTAAAAGGGAAAACCCTAACGAATCTATTGTAAGAATTAGCTCAATGAACCATTTAATAAAATATTAAATAATCAGCGCTGAAAGTTAACACTTACAATATTTTCGCACCCGACTTAGTAAAATAGCTTTATTTAATTATTTTGAGTGATGAGGTATAGATTTTTTTATTTAATAAAATACTTTAATCTATAATTGACCTAATTAATCATAAATATAAATGAATTAGTAAGAAAAAAATCCCAGAAACATTTTTTCAAAATTGGTAAATAGTTCTTGTTCGGCGCATTACGCCGCATAAAGGTGCTCGTTATTGAAACTAGATTAACACTATATCATGAGAGTGTAGACTAAAAATAATAACATGCACAGAAAGACTAGTTCAATAGCTATAATATCATGTATAAGGTTTTACCATTTCTTTGAAATTCGTATCACTATTGTATGAAAAAGGAAATGTGACTACATTTAATTGAAAAAAACATGCTATTTTCAAAAGCAGAATTCAGACACTTAGACTTAACTTTTTGACTAAAAGTTAAAACAATAGAATAACAATATATATAAAGTATTTAAAAATAGGAAACAATTTGTTGTAATGTTATTTTTCTATGTACATTAAAACAAAATAGAATTTTATTTTGCGCGTACTTTGACTTTGAACCAGTCAAAAAATGCAAGATGGCCGCCGATAAGGCTTGCTTTACACTATTTTGATAATAATAAATCCAGATCCATTTCTTATAAAATATACCTAGGTAATCGAATTTTTAAATATGTACATTCAACCTAATTAGTAGTTAATAAAGTAGTAAGATGAAAAGTTTAATTTAAAATATTTTGTAGATTGAGTGTTAAAAATAACTATTTACCTAATCGATTTCCTAGTTTCCTTAGCATTTTATATATAAGGGTGACAAAAAAAAACAGCAGATTTCTTTTAATTTATTTTAATAAAGTCAGTGTTTTTAACAAAATATAAATAGGTACTGGTCCTGTAAAAATAAGCCGTTTGGGAGCCAAACTCTGCCCGCCACTCTCCTTTCCCTGACCTTTTTTCCTTTGGGCACCCATAAAAAATATACTCAAAATTAAAGAAAATTAAACCTACCTAAAAATCTTATAAAATATACATAATAAAAACTGGAAATCAATTGGAGTAATTTATGAATATACCAATAATTATTAGATTGGGGAAAAAATATCATCTACCAAACAAAAATATAGTTAGTTTCACCTATAGACAAAACGATTTCCTGGTTCGTTTAAAAAATCCCCAAAAAAAAATATAGTTTACCGTAGTAATTATTGGTTGTACTTGCTGAAAAAGCGATCTACGTAGTTACTTTTTAATTTGAAACTAAGAAGTACTAAAACCAAAAGTGTAATATAGCCTTATCCACCTAAAAACGCGAATTGCTCTTGGGTCCTACTGTTACCAACGAAACGGAAACGATTCTTGAAGTAGATGTGCGTCTGAATCCAACATTGCTGGGTTATTTGTAAAAACTGTTTTTGTTTTTTCTGTGTTCATATGTGATCACTCTTCAGACTATGAGCTGGTTTGGCGTGGGAAATCAGGCATGTAAGTGGTCCAGTGATCATTTCTCCCTTTCTTCAGGTATCATGTCTGTTGAGTTCCATGATGTGGTGTCTGCATAGTCTGTTTGGGTAGCTGATGGTGATGATACTGTGGCCTGTCAACCCAGAGTAGATTCTGGTAAATTGGGTGACCAGGCAATGTTCCAGGTTTTAGAGTCTTATCTTAGCAAAGCAAGTTCTGCCCTCTTGAACCTCTTGCCTTTCTTCAGATTAATCCATGGTCTCTAGCTAGGCATTTAGCGGATAAATCCCAAAGTACTCCAATAGTTTAATATTTTTTTATTAGAACATTGCATATTATGGAAAATATTGTATTAGAGAATCATCTCATTGATCCAATTACAAAAATATGCCATCATAGTTTGGATTATGGTATATTTCCCAGAGTGCTAAAGAAATCCATAATCTGCCCAATTTAGAAAGGGGTTGATGATGACATTACATATAATAGGCCAATTTCCTTGTTGTTTGTTATATCAAATAATCTAGAAAAATTAATGAACAAGCAACTAAAGAAATATTTATAAAAGAAGGAAATACTCTCAGACAACCAGTATGGTTTTAGGGCTAGTAGTGTGTTGAACATCACAGAGCATTATAAAGAAAACATTAGATGCAGGACAAAACATTTTGGGAGTGTTCTATTCAAAAGCATTTGACACCGTATCTCTTTCCATTTTACTGGCTAAATTAGAGTATCTTGGTATAAGAGAAACTGCAATAAAATGGTTCGACAGTTATGTATCGGATAGGAAACAACCAATCCTAGATGATCTCCTGATCATTTAAGAGATAAAATCTAAGTGATTTTTCAACTTCTTGTTTTATTTGTTCTTGGTAGTTTAAATATATTAAAAGTAATTACACAACAATCGTTTCAATCGTTACAATCGTTTTTCTCGTGAGTTCGTCGTCTCGTTACACACCACCGACTCTCCATTCACGAGTTCATTCAGACATCTTATATTCATTCTTTTTATTTATTCAAACCACTCCAATTCACATTCATCAATCATTTTATCATTTGGATATGACCACACAATAATCTGTCAAACATCTCACTTTCATAATACATTTGGAGACCTCCATATATCTGATCCCACATACTCGGCCCTCCTGCCATTTGTCTGTCCTCAGACGTCCCATACAACATCTTTCATACAAATTACTAATACAATTCTTTCATACAACTTACAACTAGTACAACTTATTATAAAGTCTTACATCTAAACTAAACATTTGCTACATCATTATCTTTAAGCATGGTTTTACACTGAAAAGTTAAATAAAATATACAGAAGTAGGTATACACAACATGGCTTCACAACATCTAAACATTTTTTATTAATATAACAGAAACAATACATAATGTTGGCTATAATATTAGGGCATCTTATTACATTTTAATAGTTTAAGCATAGTAGGTAGTAAACATTCAGCTATTCATCTTCTTTTGCTCTATCTCTAAATGGAACAAAAATGAACATTTTCCAGTTTAGTCACTAACATAATCTGGCCATGGTTTCATGTGATCAGAGGATGTAGTGGTCTTATTAGGACCTTCTGCCTGAGTGTCGGCTTTTTCCACATCATACCTATTATTTCTTTTGACCTTGGTGACTTTATATGGTCTTAAGAACTTTGGTTTCGATTTTGGTTCCAAACTGGGTTCTCTGGATACAAACTGGATACAACTCCCGCTTTGTAGGTTTTGCTTTAATTCCTCTTTCTGTTGTAGTTCCTCTTGTTTTTGTCTTGAATGTCCAATATTTGTTTTTTGGAGTTCATCCTCAGTACATCTCTATTGTCCGTGAAACATCTGTTGATAAACCTGCATCTTATTTAATACTTCTTGGGTTGATGTAGTCTTTGTTGGAAATAACCACACAAACTTGGTGAAACTGTCAACCACAGTAAGTATATACTGCTTACGTGTTTCTGTCATAGGTCCAATGTGATCAATATGGAGTGTGTCAAGTGGTTTATCACCTTTATCAATGGGATTAAAGAACCCTTCCTGCTTTCCGCTTTTTCTTGATGCTAATAAGCATGGTATGCATGTAGCAATAAAATTTTCAACTTTTTTCCCCAGTTGTGAGATATAATATTCTTTGCCAATCAATTCCATTGTTTTTTTCTTTGAATAATGACCATTTATATGAGCTCTTTTGTTAATTTCTAGTTCCATCTTCTGTGGAACCACTAAACATTATTCTTGTCCTCCCTTGTCTTCTTGCACAGCACACCTCCATTTATGTAAAAGTCATTGTATGGCTTTCCATCTTGTAGAATCTCTATTATTGCCTTCAAGCCATTGTTACTTGGGAATAATCAGAAAATGTCTACCATACAGATAATATCTGAATTTCTTGATGCCTTCAATTATGGCTAAAGCTTACAACTCATAGCTTGTATATCTGCATTCAGCATCAGTTCACCGTTACTGTCTTTCTGCACCAATATAACAGCATATCCCACACTAGAAGCATCAGTATGTAGCTCTGTTTCAAGTTTAGGTGCCAACTTTTCTTTGAGAATCTTGAATTCCTCTCTATGTTCAATGTTAAATTCAAACTTTCTGTCTTTTTTCAACATCTCCGTCAATGCTTGTGCTATCATAGCATAGTTCTCAATGAACTTTCTGAAGTATGAGCAAAGTCCTAGAAAACTGTCTAACTGCTTCTCATTTTTGGGCTCAGGATATTTTATATCAGCATCTGTTTTTCCTGAGGCTGGTCTGACTGTTATATCTATATCTACGACCGCACTATTATCGCATCCGTAACTTATTTTTTAACAGCACAACAACTTTACCCACTTGATGGGCTTATTTTTGCCGCAAAAATCGTCTTTGTTTTGTTTGTTTACATCGAAGACGTCAATATCGCCGCCATGACACATTTCGGCCGCCGCCGATTGAAGAACTGTCAATGTCACCGATCGCTTCGCCCCCTATCGCCGCCGCCGTTGAAGTGATAAACGTACTTTTTGAACTGTTTCCATTTCCGTTCCCGCCATTTCGTGGACATTCTGGAGATATGTGACTCCGTACAACATGACTATTTATCTCATAGTCAGGGATGCCGTCTATAATGTATTTTATGGTTACGTAGTCAGGCATTTTTCCTTTTTACCCCAAGTCCTTCATAGTGAGCATAGTCAAGACAAGACTCACTTTGCTTTTTCTTTCGGTTACTCATCTGTTCGTGTACCGTTTTTATATCAACTGTATCAGAAATTTTCTTCCCGATTCCAGCATCTAAGCAATCCTTCCCGATTGCTTAGATGCTGGAGGTGCAAATAAGCTGCAGACGCTATGGTTAGCGCTAGTTGCATGTGCTGTTAACAAAACGGGCATTTGATCAATTCTTGCTTTCATAAACGCCGTTTCGAGGGTAGAAGGAAAAAGTTTGATGAATTTTATTGGAATTAATTCTTATGAAATTATAATATCCTATCGTACGTTCTAGTGATGGACCGCGGTATATTTTTTATCTGTGCCGTTAGTTTGAAATAGCCACTGCCAAAAAGCACAGACTAGTTGAAACTGTTCCTTCCTATCTAGCCCGTTGAAATCGTTCAATAAAGCTTTGTAAAAATTTGTTCCAGTTGCAGTGCTGTTGCAAAAACTAAATTAAATTATTCGCCTCAACCGCCCACGGATCCCGGGAACTGTCTCGCGAACGTTGGTTGCAAGTCATTGGCACAAGGCATTATCTTTTAATTCCTTGGAAGAAAAAAACCCACCAATGGCTAGCGGATCTGTGTCTCGGGAAAACTGCTACACACATGCGATAGTTGGCGTGGTGAAGCCAACTATCACCGAGGAAGCCGATGTTGACCCATGCGCATTAAAATACCAGCACGATTATTTGATTAGTATCCTTCGGGATATGAATATGGGTGTAATAGAAGTGGACTTCCACGGGCCTTTCACTGCGAGCCTACTGCTTGACAGAGTTGCGGTGTCCATGAACGGAATAGTGTACCTACCGGTGCCAACTTCTGGGATTGAAGAGTTCAATGTAAGTCACAGAATTATTGGTACATTGAATGAACAATGAAAAATACTTAATTGTACACCCTAAGAAAAAAAACACGAAATGGGTGGGCTTGTCGCTTAGAAGTTATGTCCAGACAACCTTTGGATGAAGAAGTTTTTAAAAGATTGTAAGAATAGCTAGGGGTGTACTAATAATTTATAAATTTAGAAATTGTGCAAGTGTTTATGTTACTAATATAGGTATAAAATAAAATACCTAGTAAAAGTAATAATATTCAACAATTGCATATACATACATAACTATGTTAATACTTATCTAAATTAAATTACTTACAATTATCAATTACAAATTGTCTTACAATTTGGAAATGTATGACAATTACATAGCTGACAAATTGAGAATACTTATTCAAGGCAGGAAGTCAATTGAAGATGACAACTGACCAAAAAATGTGGCCACGAAATAAACCACCCTCCCTATAGTCCAGATCTGATTATTATTTGTTTCAAAAATAAAAAAAAGAACTTTGTGGAAAAATATTACTGACAATGAAGAAGTTAAGTCTGCAATTTCGGCATATTATGAAGGCCTTGAATTTTTTTTAATGAAGGTAAGTTTTTTTGTAAGTTTTGATTTGTGTATTAGGCTTAAGGGAGAATATAGAAAAGGAAAAATAATTAATTGTTTAATTTTGACCCCCTTCCCTGCCATTCTGCAAACTTTTTGACCTCCCCTTGTATTACTTTTTTATTTGATACCTTAGACATTCATTAATTTTCATTCAATCTGAAAAGTCTTACCTTAACTGGCTATAGGTGATATAGTTTTTCAAATAGTTGTTTGCTTGACAGTGAATTTTGAAACATCTTTTTATACTTTTTTACATAATATTAAAAACACAATTTTAACAGATAAATATTTATAGTTATAGCTTAGGACTTGATAGCCTGTTATGCAAGGTAGTATCAAGGCTTAATGGGTTTTTTTTGCATTTCAGCTCTCAAACCTGAAACTAATTTTGCATCGGGAGCTCAACCAAACAGTGATTGAACAGATTAACCCTGAAGCAAGAGTGTGTGGGGCTGATGTCTTAATCCAAGGTAAGGACTGATGCTGAAACAAGGAAATCCAAATAAGATGCATATTTATTTTATATAAATGTCTCACAGGATATCTCTTGTTCCATGTCTGTCTGCTTTCTTTTGTAAAATTAAATACTTCAAATAAATTCAAATCTGCAGCATTACCACACATCAGGTAATCTGTGTGACATGTTATGTTAGGTTTGGTGATCAAATTATCCTAAGCTTAGTTCAGGCACAAGCATTTGGCTTATGGTTTAGCAGTTTGTTGTGTCAGTTTTCTACCACCCCATCTGAACCTAAGTCGGGGTTGTTTAGATAAACTTTTTATGGTTGTTCTGTGTTAATCTGCAATAATTCTTCAGACTATAAGCAGGTTTTTTGTAGGTAATCAGGCATGTAAGGGAAGTGGTCCAGTGATCATTTCTACTTTTCTTATCATGTCTGTCAAGTTCCATGATGATTGTGTCGTCTGCTTAGTCTATTTGGTACAAAATATTATTATGTTTCAATAATAATAATATACATATATACTAAGTACATATATTTAACTATTTTAAAAATAATTTTCAGGCCGTGAGATTTTTGTGGGCATATGTGAAACCACAAACGAAGCTGGCGCACTTGAATTGGCTGAAGTCTTCAATGATTTCCCGGTTACTGCGATTCAGGTAAGCAATAATTATTCCTACATTTTAGCTCCCCTTACACAATATGCCACTATAATGAAGTTGCTTATAGTAAGATGTTGTCTAGAAGAGATAATGCAAATAGGTACATATTATGTAATACCAATAAAAATTTTGTAATTTTCACACAGCATCATCTAGCCCCAAAATATTGTGCAGAGATTGTGCTACGGGAACTACATTACTGATATACTACTTATATACTTTTTTTAATAAATTATACATAGAAAACATGGTAATACAATACCCAGACCTATCGAGGTCGTAAAATAAGAAAGAACGATACAAAGATATTGGAAGCAGCATTTACTTCCTTACAGATGCCTCGTGGCACGACCCACCTGAAGGACTACATAACAAGTGGGGGCAAGAACATGCTGATTGTGGGGCCAAGCAGCGAAGCAAAAGAGATTGTAAAGCTACTGGACAGGGAGGCCGAGGCGTACTTCGTGAAGCTGCACGTCCCCGAAGCAGCGGCCGCGAACTGCCTCTACTTTAACAAGACTCTGATTCACCCAAGCGTCGAGGATGTGCCGGAGTCCTTCAGGGTGAGTTCTACAAGTGTCTATGATTAGCCAGCCATAGGGACTGTCGAGCTATTCGCAGGGTTGATCGCGTGGGGACTATCGTGCTACTCGTGGGGTCTGTCGTGCTAGTCGTGGGGCTAGGCAGTGAGACGCAGAATATACTGACACTGCTGTAGAAGGAGCCTCATCACTATTAGCAGGTCCACTGCTAATCTGCTCATAGTATCTACTTACAAAGTTCAGTACTGGACAATTTCATTAAAGTTATCTTTTATTATCTGTTTGTTGTTGATGCTTACCTAGAGCTCCACGGTCCCTGGGCAAGTCTGACAGATGTCAAAAGTTGAGCTACCTGTAGATCGTTTACAAAGGTGTTCAAATCTGCTTTGTATATTTTGTTTATACCTTAGTAATCCTACTTAATATAATAATAATATTGAAAATGTTATTCCTTGGTTCGATTCGTTAAATAAACGTTAAAGTAAATATTAAACACGTATTATTTATTTTTTTAAAACTACCCTTTTGGGGTTTGCAATTGAGTATTAAACTTTGTATGAAAAATTTGTATCCATGGTTTGATTCACTCAAAACTCGGTTTAAATACCAAAACTACCCCTAGGGTTCTTTACAAATTTCAGAACTTTAATGAACACCACAAAAATTTGTTGATCTGTAAATACAGAAAAAAAAAAATACTGGTTTGATTCGCTCAAAAGCTGTTGATAATAAACTTTAACGTAAATAATGAAATACGTATCTTTATTTTATTCAAAATTACCCTTATGGAGTGTGTAAAATAATACTAAAGTCGTAAAGTTAGTATTGTTTTTATTAGCTGGAAAATATAAACCTTAAAGCAAACGGCAGTATAGTACGACAGAGTTGTAGTACCTGTTGTCTGTTCGATCAAGACAACAAATACTCATACATACAAATACAATAAATAATTAACCGTCTCATTAGTATCCTACTACTATTATAAACGCGAAAGTTTGTGAGAAATGGATGTATGTTACTCTTTCACGCAAAAACTACTGAACGGATTTTGATGAAACTTTACAACTTCACAACTTTAATATAGCTTATCATCAGAATAACATAGGCTACTTTTTATCTAGCTACCACGCGGGCGAAGCCGGGCAGAAGCTATAGTTAAATAGCTCAACTGTTTAATTTAATTTGTATATATTGTTTATACCTCAGTAAAGGTTGTATAATTATTTCTGTGAATAAAATATATTTGCCTTTCAGATCTTCTTCGAGGAAACTTCCTGCTCTCGCCGAGCCGTCGGTTTCTCGGAGTTCGCCAAGCTCAATGCTGGCCTCTCCTCCGTCTGTCTGCTCGTCAGGAAGATCCCGTAAGCGCTCCTCCAGTACAGTATGGTACAGACCAAACGCAAAAACAAGTAAACACAGTTGCGACACTAATCATATGGTTGACATCCTCAGATCTATCAGTGCGTAGATTTCTGAGGTTGTTCTAGGCACTTCCTAACATAATTAGGCCCACGTCACCCCTGAATCCTCTTTACCCCATTGAACGATAGTTGCTATGCCTGTCATTTATTCGTCGTATCACCGGTTCTTTCTTGATCACCCTGCGTCAGGTCAGAGACCAGGTTATAGGGCCTATGCAACGATAGTGTATGCAAGAACTAGTTTGATGAATGTATCTACACAACCTAAAACAATTTAAAGAAATTTAAGAAATTAAATGAAAGTTAAAATCGCATTCGACCTTTTTCACTCAAACATGACCTTTAAATCGAGTTGTCTTATGTCCTATGTACAGTTCTTGTATTCAAACTTTGTGAAGGTATTAGGTTTAAGATCATATCTATTTTTTTAAGGTAAAGTTGATCTTATTTCTTACGGCTAAAGCCCGGGGAATGGCCCTTTATGGTCTGTTACTATTATCTTGGGGTTTGGCGTGGTGGCGATCATGTGGGCATTCGCTAAACGATCGTGGTAATCATAGGCGAATGTAATTGTGGCGATCATGGCCGATCGTCAAGAGAAGGCATAAAATTCAATGTAAACATCTGTCTGCTAGCAGACAGTGAAATATACATATATCAATTGATATAAATGCTCATAAAATGTAAAATATCATGATATCCACTAATACAAGGTGTCCAGAAAGGGTATCGGGTATTTGTAAGTTCAATAAAACAAAAGTTATTTGTATGCAATAAAAAAGTTTATTGTTTATTATTAGCATATGAATTGGAGAATTATTTGGAAAAGATGATGTTATCCAAATGATGACCGTTACGTTGCTGGCACTCTTCTAAACGGGAACGAAGATTGGCGATAACACATTGACACATAGCTATCGATATTGCTGCCATTTCTGACCTGATGTTTTGCTTCAACTGGGTTAGATTCGTCGGATTATTTTGATAAACCATACTTTTAAGGGGGGTCGGGGCTTCTGGGAGGCCAGTTGATGTTACCCCTTCGCGAAATGACTTTATTAGGGAATAATTAGTTAACAACTTCAATTGAGTCATTTGAGGTATGGCAAGTGGCCCCATCTTGCTGGAACCACGTTCTTGAGTTGAAACTTGCAAACTCCTGCAACTCTGGGACCAAAAAATTTCGCAACATATCGCAATAACGGTCACTATTCACATTAATTGCTCGGCCTCGTTGATCTTCATGAAAATAAGGACCAATTATGCCTTTAGCACACATAGCGGCCCAAACAACGACCTTTGGGCTATGCAGGGGTCGTTCATGCTTTCGTCTCGGATTCTCCACTGCCCACCTTACCTTAAAAGTAAGGTTTATCAAAATAATCCGACGAATCTAACCCAGTTGAAGCAAAACATCAGGTCAGAAATGGCAGCAATATCGATAGCTATGTGTCAACGTGTTATCGCCAATCTTCGTTCCCGTTTAGAAGAGTGCCAGCAACGTAACGGTCATCATTTGGATAACATCATCTTTCCAAATAATTCTCCCAATTCATATGCTATAATAAACAATAAACTTTTTTATTGCATACAAATCACTTTTGTTTTATTGAACTTACAAATACCCGATACCCTTTCTAGACACCTTGTATATCAGCATGCCCAGTTTTTTATTGTAAATGATGTTCATGATAGTTTCAAAAATTGACTCGCAACGGTTTTACATTTAGAGATTGAATTGAAAATACAGTTGTGTTTTTCTTTCCAGGGACAAGTACTCCACGTCTCCGGCGATGCCGCTGGGCCACAATTTCTGGTAACTTGGCGGCTAGCGTGAATCTATTTGACAACTTTGTAACACTTGTCAAAACCCCTGCCCCTGCGTTAAATCAGTTTTAGATGCCCCCTCACCAATGTCCGTACTCAAAATGTGCAGTGTAATATCGGGCGAAAACTCTTCGCCACATATTATTTCGCCCTCAATTTATTTTAAGACTCTTTCATTAATCTTAACACTAAACTTATATCATAGAATCTCATTTAAAATGATGTATTGTATTCAATGTAAGCGAAAATAACTTTCGTAACGTTAGCGATGGTAAGAATTTTATTTTGATCTCTACATTCCTTCATGAAACTGTACAAGTAAGCGTTTCCATTTCTATTTTCATGGATATAGTAATACTGCAACTGTCGTTTGGATAAGATTTGTATTATTTTGTAAGTTCTCGTAGAATGCTCCGAAATGTCATTCCTTTTTATGACTGATTTCAACCATCTGATTACAAAGAACTTTCGTTTTTAAACCAAGTTTTGTTTGTTCTGTCTTTAGATTTTAAACATTTCTTAAAGAAAAACAGAACAGTTGAAGAATATTAAAATACAGCTATTATTGTTATTATTTTTAAAACGTATTATTATTTTATTTATGTTATGTTTGCAATGTTTTTAGTCTTTTTATATTTTGTTAGTTATAAGATTAATTTATTTATATTTTAATTTACTTATTTATAATTGTAAACATGTTTGATTTTTCATCTGCTGAAAAATATTTTCTACTCGAATATCCAGTTTTATAAAGTGTTTACATATTTATTTACACTACCCCAAAATTAAACACTATTTATCAAGTAAATTATTACATGTCCAAAGAGTTAAAGATTCTTATAATCGAATTTCATAAGCTGAAAAACCAAACATTGCCATTCCATTTGAAAATTGCATTTTGCCACAAGTGTATGTTTTGCACACAAATTTGACTAGTGTTCTTCTACTCGTATAGTGGCTGCTCCACTTATACCCACTAGCTGCTTTCTACGCTGGTGGGACATAAAACTGCTTTATAATCGGACAAGACCTTTTGTAAATAAATGGTAACAGACAAAAACCTTAAGAGGTAAAACCTAAACCTTAAACCTTAAAATTAACGATTGTATGAATATTGTTTTTAAGAATTTTAACATTCTACTTAGGTCAGTATTTGACATAATTATATAATCACAATTATAGTAATTAAAACGGGCGAAATAGTAGAGTCCATAAAAGCATAATCAATTATAATCTCATCAATATAATAGTTTTAGATAGATGTTCACGTCAATGTAAGAAATATGTAGGTACGGAACCGCCGAATATTAAAATGCTACTCCACGATTAATCACGTCTTATGGGTAAGAAAACAACAGCCAAAGACAACATTGTATACAGCGCCATCTCTGTCCAACTTTAATGAAGTTGAATCTTGTGTAGCATTTCAGTACTTAGTGGGCCGTTTAATGTTCGTATAACAACTTGGTTTTCTTTGTGAACATTTTGATGATTACGCCATTATAATGTTGAAATGCAGATTAACTGCATTTCAACATTATAATGGCGTAAATATTGTGTTTCTTGCACATATTATTTTGTGTTCTGAAACAATATATCTGAAGTTACCGCCGTTATTTTACAAATTTAAACATTCTGCATGTTTTTGTTATGGCATAATGATATTCTTCTAATGATTTAAAACGAGCGGCCCTTTCGGCTATGGCACCCTCTCCATACAGCGCGGCCTTAGAAGCTTTATTAAAAGCAATAAGCAGGTATTGAAAATGTTCATTTTTCTCAGCTCGACATTTTATTTCTGCATTTCAATGATCTGAACATTATTCTCATACAAAAAAAATAACCTAGATTCCGGTAAAACAATACATCATATTACGAAAGATTTGAAACATCAAATAACAGGCGGAAAGAATAAAATTAAAAAAACGGCGGAAACTTGGTTGCCAGCTTAATATAATTTATTTACATAATAGTTACACAAGTAACGTAATTTTATTTATTCCGCACAAAATGCATAATAATAAACAAAATGTTCACGTATTATTTGACGCACATATCATTTCCTGACCTTAGTATTGTTTATTGTATTCGATATAATCTTATTAGGGATTGGATAATAGTTTGCTATGTATAAGTACTAAATAAGACTTTGATGATGACAGAAATACTCAATTGATTGATGTTTAAAAAAGTATTATTGCATATTGTGTGAGTGTACCTACGTAGTTACCTATTGATACTACAGTTAAATCTTCTCATCTCAGTCTCAATCAAATCTCGTAAAAGTGTAAGTGATAATTGTATTATAATCAATTTTATTGTTAATCAATGCATACTCATTCATGGAAATAACTGTGGAATAAAAGGAATAAAGTAAATACTTTATTCCTTATTTCGACAGTTATTTCCATAGTGTATTGTTTTATATAAAGGATATAAATAATAACTAGCATTGCATAATAAATATGTGCAGTGTGCTGACATGAATATAAATAGAATAAAATAAAAAAATAAATTATTTCCTCAACACTATGCACAAAATATAACATAACTTAAGTAGGTACATATAACTATTTAAACTCTACTAAAATTGGTGGCGCCTGTAAGCTTTACGCCTTCGATAGCTCACAGAGCTCGTAAAGGTACTCTTGATGGAGAGGAAAGACTAGGAATCGTGCGCACTGACCTTAGATCCTGGAAACCAGCTTGTAAGACCGCTCAACAGGACCACACTGCCCACGTAATCACTTCCACGTTCACCAGAGCTGCGGTAGTTTAGCGCACACCATAGGGCGGGTTTGAGGACTATCCTAATGTCCTTATTAGCACAGATTGTTTATATTTTGCGGAAACTGCGATAATTCGTTTGCGGTTAGCGGTACACGGCGGAGAGCTTTCTTCGACTACTTCCGTTGAGGACGTAGTTGAGACGACACTGACATTTGGCCGCTTTTACAATAGCGACCTCTAGCGACGGCGGTGCGATGCAGGTTCCGTCATCACAGGCGCGGGCGCACGATATTTATTTAGGAAAGGTAATAGAGTAATAAGGGAGCAGATAAGGGAGTGAGTAACCTTACTTGAACTCATAGATGGCGTTACCATTTCCGCCCGCCCTTGATGGGTCACCATAAAAAGGCAATCATAAAGTGAGACTAGGATGACCCTAATATCTCATAGCGTAAGAGGAGACTAGGATGAAACCCAATATCTCATGGAAAAACTCACAACTGAGCAATTTAAATTTATAGACTGATGATGAGACTAAATTCTGCAATAGAACAGCTCATCACAGAAAGACTGCGGGAATATAATATTAAATAGATAAGCGGTGTTACATGTATTGATAAATTAGATACATAAAAACTATAAATTAGATAATTATTCTTACAAGATTATTGACGCGGTATAGGACATATGCGAACGGCCGGACGAAGTAGGATTGTACCGCTCGCGGTTCTTATCGTACAAGTGCGGACTGCTCCATCTTTCGATGGATGGACCTTTTCTACGATCGCCAATGGCCAGGCTAAAGTAGGAACATTATCTTCTATCACGACCACTACAATACCGGGAGTGATAGGCGTGGAATGCGTATTCCACTTCTGCCTAAGCTGCAATCCATGTAGATATTCCATCCTCCATCTCTGCCAAAAGGACTGAACTAACTTGTCCAGTAGCGAGTGTCTTTGAAGAAGACTGAGCTTGTCAGACTCAACTTCAGGCGCGGGTATAGAGCATAAAGGCGCGGTATGTAAGAAATGACTTGGCGTAAGAGCTGAAGGCTCCGCGGGGTCAGAACTCAGTACTGTCAGCGGTCGCGAATTCAATAAACACTCTACTTGAGTGAGGACAGTACAGAGTTCCTCATAAGAAAGAAGTTGCTGACCGATTACTCGGTACAGGTGCGTTTTTACTACTTTAATCATACTTTCCCAAGCACCAGCCTTATGTGGCGATCTTGGGCTTATGAACGACCAGCTAAGACGATTCTCAGCTAGCTCGTGTTCTAGTTTAGGACGATATTCGTCATTTAAGAATTTATATAAATCGCGTAAATAGGCGTTGGCTCCTCTAAAATTAGTAGCATTATCCGAGTGCATTACTTGAACAGGACCACGACGCGCGAGAAATCGTTTTAGAGCGGCAAGAAAACTGGGGGTGCTGAGGTCGGTGGCGACTTCAATGTGCATAGCCCTCGTTGTCAAGCATGTATATATAGATATATAGTCCTCCACATCGGTTTCGATGACGGCGACCCTAAAAGTTATGTTGTTTTTTTTCGTGCGTGAGCCCTAATATGGCTTGCAAGACCAAACTTTGTCTTGAATACCCTATCACAAGTATCGCAACAAAGCTGGCCCACAGAGTTGAAGGTGTATGTGTAGGAGACCTTAGGTCTTTCTTTAAGTGTTCGGCGTTTCGCGTCAAGTTCTTCAAGACGGTTTTCTTCGAAGGATTTAATTTTACTGAAGATGGTGGAGCGCCAAGTCGATCTTTGTGCAGCTAGCTCCTCCCAACAGTTGGGGTCGATAGCGCAGGCGTTTAGATGCCTCTTGAACACATCTTTGTAACGAAGATGCTGACCACCGTGCCTTCGCTTACCTTCTGCCATCTCAGAGTATAAGACAGCTTTGGGTAAACGGTGGTCATCCATGCGAAAGACGTGTCCGCACCACCTGAGTTGTCGCTGCATAAGAAGAGCTTCCATGCCATGCATTCCGGAGCGACGCAAAACCTCTGTATTAGACACTCGATCCTGCCACTTGATTTTCAAAATAGACCTTAGACACCCAAGATGGTAAGTGTCAAGTTTCTTGATATCTGGTTTGTAGAGGCACCATGCCTCGGCGCCATATAAAAGGACAGGTATTATTAACGCTTTGTAGACGCTAATCTTCGTCTCGAGCTTGAGGTCATGAGAGTTCCAGACACGGTCAGTAAGTCGTCCAAAGTTGGCAGCAGCGTTAGCTATGCGCGATGGTATCTCCGAAGCCAAGGTGTTATCATTCCGGATGTTACTTCCAAGATATTTAAAGTGTGATACTTCCTCAAGTGGTTTCCCATCTAGATTCAGTGCTGCTTTATCAGCTTCGCAGCCTCGTGGTGGTTGTTTGAGAATTTTAGTCTTGGAAGCATTTATAACCAGTCCGAAACGCTGACAAGATCTGTGTAGTGCGTCAACATAGGTTTGAAGAACCACCATGCTACCAGACATGAGACAGACATCATCAGCATAAAGTATCTCCAGTATTGAGACCTTTTGCAACTTAGACTTTGCTCTGAACCTCGACAGGTCAAACACGCCTTTCTCCGTTCGAACATTAAGCTGGATCTGGTCACTACAACACTGCAGTGCATCCCTTACGACGACTGAGAAATATATGGCAAAGAGAGTAGGCGCCATAACGCAACCTTGTTTTACTCCACTTGTGATTTGGATCTCTTCAGAAAGTTCGTTTTCATGCTGAACCTTCGCTTTCATGCTATCATGAAACTGGCGTATAAGGTTGACGAATTTCTTTGGATACCCTGACTTCTGGAGAACTAGCCAAAGGGCCTCGCGTGGTACTCTATCAAATGCCTTCTCTAAATCGACAAAGCACATGTAGAGAGGCCGCTGATGTTCGAGGCTTTTCTCTTGGAGTTGTCTTACGACAGTTATAGCATCAATAGTTCCTCTGCGAGGACGAAAACCACATTGACTCTCAGGTAGATAATGCTCAGCTAGTTCGCTTAGGCGGGTGTTGACAATGTGTGCGAGGATCTTACCGGCGCTAGAGAGAAGCGAAATGCCACGGTAAGAACTGCAATCGGAGACATCTCCCTTCCCTTTGTATAACTTACAGATTACCGCATCTCTCCAGCCCTGTGGAACCTGTTCACTATCCCATACTCTTTTGGAAAGATTATAGAGCCTATTGACAATGTTCTTTCCACTGTATTTATATACTTCTGCAGGAAGTTGATGCATACCCGGTGTCTTTGCATTTTTGAGACGCTTTACTGCTCTCACGAACTCTTCGAAAGTTGGTGGGTCCTCTAAATGTTGGGAGACAGGTAGCTCCTCTAATGAGTTTATGTAAGTTAAATCCACGCGGAGCGCATTGGGATTCAGAACATCACTGAAATGCTCTGACCATCGCTTTAGTACGTCATTTTTATCCACAAATCGACGTTGTCTGTCCTTAGAGTACATTGGTGCTGTCTTTCTGACACGTGGGCCAAAAATCATTTTTATGCCTTCAAAGAAATTGCTAGTTTGTTGAGTATCAGCGTAGTGCTGCAATTCAATAGCTTTTTCTTTCCACCACTTTTCTTTCAATTCTCGAACCTTCGATCTTAGTTTAAGTTGAGTTTCCTTTTTACCGTGTAAATCCGTTGACTTTGAGTTTAGTTCACGCCTGTGTCTTTCAACTAGCATCTTGATCTCATTATCGGATGCATCAAACCAATCTTGGTTCTTTCTTTGTGGTTTGCCAATCGTATTTAGAGCACAGGCATGAAGATTTTTCGCCAAGAATCTCCACTCATCATCTGTCGTAAGGTACTCAATCTGCGGAGCATTATTAGAAAATGTTGTATCCAACGTAGTACCCAACTCTGGTGAGGTGATTAGTCTCGAGTAAGCTAATTTTGGTGGTATTTTGTGGCTTGCTCGTCGTGGTGCTTTGAGCTTTAGATGCATGTTTGATCTGATAAGACGGTGATCAGTCCAGCCCAGCGCCCCACGCATCGCTCTCGTTACAAGAACATCACGAAGGTCTTTTCGGCGAACAATGACATAGTCCAAAAGATGCCAATGCTTAGATCTTGGATGCATCCATGAGGTCTTGTACTTCTCAGCAAGTCGATAAAATGTGTTAGTGATACCTAGATCAAATTCAGCACACAACGACAAGAGGCGTAGTCCATTGTCGTTACATTTTCCGACTCCATGTTTGCCAAGGACTCCGTTCCAAAGTTCATGTTCGGTGCCGACACGAGCGTTAAAATCTCCCAGCAAAATGATTTTGTCGTGTTTTGGAACACTTTTAAGAGCCAGGCGAAGTTGTTCATAAAATACCTCTTTGTCTTCATCCGGTGAAGGTAAAGTAGGCGCATATGCACTTATAAGATGGACGTATTTATTATTCGTAATTGGAAGGCGCAGAGTCATGAGGCGGTCATTGACACCCTTAGGTAGCTCACTCAGACCTCCAGCTAAGTCATTGCGAACAACAAAACCCACGCCACTGCTCGCCCTTTCATCGGCAGGACGTCCACTCCAGTAGTAGGTGTAACCGCCAAGTTGTTCGCAGATCTCTCCACTGTCGCTCAGATGTGTTTCACTGATTGCGGCTATATCGATTTTGTATCGAGCCAACTCTCTTGCTATGAGAGCAGTTTTTCTTTCTGGGCATAAGTTACTGTCATTATCCAATAGAGTCCTTACGTTCCAAGTAGCTATGCAAAGTCGTTTAGGTTGTATTTTAAATTTATTATATTTCTGTATTTTTCGACCGCGTTTATCGATGTCCAGGCGCCCAGATGATGGTGAGACGGACTATTTTTAGGCCACCTTTTCTAGACCCCTCCTCTATACAGAGGAAAGCAGAGCGATCCTAAATAGGGCTGCTTTGTCACCAGTCGTGCTGCCGAACCCAGAGTTCCGCCTCTGTCAACTCTGAGAGCGACCACTCTCTCCTGGCCGCCTACGTGCAGGGTGTTAACTAAAGCCTTGGTACATCGATACCTCAACCCCACCGCCAACACCCCATCGCCGCAGGGCTCTTTTTTTTTTTTTTTTTTTTTTAAACATCAGAAAAAAAACCGGGAAGAATAGCTAGCTAGGTCATCTGCGCGTGAAATTATTTATAGTGGACAAGCGGTTGCGCGGTTACAAATCCACTCTCTCGTCCCTCCCTCTGTAGTCCAATGGACCGGGAAACCGGTACGATCGGCAGAGATTGGGATGCAGCGAAAGGCCGTAAGTCACAAATATGGATCCTGACAGACGCCCTCAGGGGTTTTCGCATTACCTTGCTGCATCAATGGTAAAAGATGTTGCCAAATCGATGCAGACTTTGTAGACGGGGGATCACCGCTAACTACCCTAAAAGATGTTCTTAGATGTAGTCCCCTTCTTTAGGTTTAGCCCACTGACGTGGTTTACCAGGGTGTGGCCGCTGTGACTACAGCTTCTTGGAGCCACTAAAGAAGAGATTGTGGGGGTTAATAATTGCATGGAACACCCCACTACACCCTGTCAAGCATGTAAATAGGCACAGGTAAGCCTTCTCGCTGTGCACTCCACGGCGTCGTATTGGAGTGTACGCGATTGGGCCGGCGTAATCGCAACCTGTGTGCGTAAAAGGCTTAATTGCTTGGCGTGTGCGACATTCAGGTAGGTCAGCCATCAGCGGGTAAGTAGGACGCGGGTTATGCCTGAAACAGGTATTGCACATGTGGACTCTTTGTCTCACAATGCGGCGCGCGGAAAGGATCCAGTACTTTTGCCGAAGAAGCGACATCAATAATTCTGGACCTGCGTGTAGGTATTTTAAATGATAATAATCTATCAGCATGTTGACAGTATGGTCACTGCGCGGTAATAACAGCGGGTGAATCTGGGTGTAAGCCAGACCGGAATTGACAAGACGACCACCAACACGAATCAGTCCGTTGTTGTCTATAAAAGGTCTCAACTTGTTGAAGACACGAGAGCCCGATTCATTTTTGTGTAGGTTGTCAAATTCCTCTGTAAAATATTTCATTTGGATAGCGAGTATTAATTTATTTTCAGCGAATTGAAGCTGATCAGCTGTTACTGCAATAGTAACGCGTCGGGTTAATAATTTAGCGAACGTAAAAACGTATACAAGAATGCGCAGCAGTTTAGACCACGATGATAAGCGTGATGCAAGATCATAAACTGCAGATTCTGCCACAGGCGTACATACAGCATGGGACAGCACCTTTTGTTCCGGCATGTTCTCGACAGGCTGGCCGCTGAGTGTGCGGAGGGGCCACTGAGACGGATCAAGTTTTATCCACGAAGGCCCATGTAACCATAAAGGATGCGAAACTAAATTCTGTGGCGTGACTCCACGCGACAGACAGTCAGCTGGGTTCTCAGTACCCGAAACGTGATAGAAGTGGTCAGCTGGAATATTTTCCGTTGCCTGAACCACGCGGTTTGAAACAAAGGTATGCCACCTGTGCGGCGAGCTTTTAACCCAATATAAAGCGACTTTAGAATCGGCGAAAGCGTATGTTTGGATCGGGAGGCGACTAGCATAATTATTTAGCACTGTGCGCAATAGCTTAGAGAGCAAGACTATTCCGCAGAGCTCCAGTCGTGCGATTGTGAGCGGCTTGGTAGGTGCGACCTTAGACTTGGCGCAAACCAAACGAACCGTGTTACCACTGTCGGAACTGACATGTAAGTAAACTACGCCACCATAAGCATGTTCGCTGGCGTCTGAGAATCCCACTAGGGTGACAATGCATTCTGCGAACACGCCAAGGTGACGCGGTATGCGTAGCTCATTTAGCGCTGGTAGCTCGGCGCGAAACTGGTTCCACATTTTTATAATGTGGGGCGGCGGCGTATCGTCCCAATCCAAATTTAAATGCCACAACTTTTTTATTAACAGCTTGGCGAAAAGAACTGTGGGTGCTACGAAACCCATAACATCCCACAGACGGGCTATAGTAGATAGGATGGAGCGCTTAGTGCACGTCTCATCTGCGGGGGGTGTTATTTTATAGTAAAATGCGTCATAATTAGTCGACCAATGCAAACCCAATATTTTGTGTTGCACTGATTTATCAAATTCAATCTCAGTGGGTAGCTTATGCGAAGCGGGAATGCTATCTAAAACAGCGCGAGAGCTACTATTCCACTTGACCAAATCCCACTGCGCGCCCTTGAACAATTCGATTAGCTGCTTAGAAACAGATACCCCCTCCTCCTCACTCTTCACAGAAAATACTACGTCATCCATATACATACATGAAGAAGCTATATCACTAGCGAGAGGGTACTTAGTGCCGTCATCCTCGATCAGCTGTCTGACCGTGCGCATTGCATGGTACACGGACGAGGCTAATCCAAAACAAACGCGTTTGAATCGATAAAGAGTCAGCGGATCCTGTGGATTGAATCGATACAGTATGCACTGATAACGGTGGTCACATTCACGAACGGCAATCTGCAAGAATTGCTGGCGGCAATCTGCTGTCATAGCGATGGCAAAAAGGCGGAAATTTAAAATTATTTGAAATAGATCTCCTTGCAAGTTCGGTCCGTGGTGCAAAATGTTATTCAGTGAAATTCCGGAGCTGGTTTTGCAACTGGCATCCAGAACTATGCGGAGACGAGTCGACGTCTTATCTTCACGGATTACTCCGTGGTGCGGAATTACATAGATAGGCGATGAGTCATTTGATATATCTGGAGGTGCGGGTGAAATATAATCTTTCTCCAGATAATCCCTAATCACGCCATCGTAAGCGGTTCTTAAGTTAGGCGAAGCTTCTAACTTTTTTTCGAGGCACAAAAAGCGCCGTCGTGCGGTTTCGTAGGACTTACCTAACGAGTAAATATCCTCACAGAATGGTAGGCCAAAAATGTATCTACCACTAGTGGGATCGCGGGTTGTAGTACATTTATAAAACTCTTCACATTCCGCGTCAGCGGGACGCAGAACGAGCGGCGCGGAGGGAGGCTCTTCGAGCTCCCAGAATCTTTTAATAAGATTATCTAGACCATGCTCCTGCACTAGGCAGCATGTCAAAGCCTGGCGGGAAAATATTGTAGGTACGGAACCCATGACTACGTATCCCAATACCGTACGTATGGCTTGCGGTTGCAGGGCCTGCGTGACGTCAGATGCTTGAGTCGCGTCAGGCAATAATAAATGCGCGAAGAGAGGCGCGCCTATCAAAACGTCTATTTTGTTTGGCGTTCCAAAAGTCTCGTCCGCGAGCGGTAAGTTGTGCAAGTGTGATAGGACAGACGTATCTACCACAGCACTAGGCAGCGGGTCGGTAATTTCATCAACTACCAGCGGTGAAATATTAAACTTAATGTTTTTATCAAAGCGAGAATAAAATTCCAAGTTTACGGAACTTGAGTTTATTATTTTCTCAGAACCACCGAACCCCTTAATAATAGTACGTTCGGCGTTATGAACTTGGATACCTAACAAATTACACGCTTCCCTAGATAAAAAGTGGCTCTGAGAGGCACTGTCTAGAATACATCTCAATAAATGCCTACGACCCTTACCATCATATACTACGATCTGAGCAGTTGCAAGTAGCACGGTACATTGCTCGTTGTGAACCGACTCAGATAACGCGGGTTGATTCGATGGAGCAATGGATGTCGAGCACAATGCTACGTCCGTGTGCTCGAGAGCTGCGGGTCTGGGGGCCTTATCAGTAATCGCACTGCTAGAAGCGCGCGTGCCATCAATACGTGGACCAGCTGCTGCGGCGAGAGGTGCGGGTTCGATTCTCGACTCAAAGTGCAACAGGCTGTGGTGGCGAGATTTACAAGAGCGGCAAGTCATATCTGACTTACAATAAGAGACCCGATGTTTTATGCTAAGGCAGTTTACACATGCGCTGTTCTCCTTAACGATTCTAAAACGTTCTGCGGGGGTCAATTTATGAAATTCAGGGCATTTAAATAAATGCTGATGCGTTACATTTGTACACAAACATTTAGAAGCGGAATCAACAGTGTTTACATAAGCGTGATATTTCGGCGGTTGTTTAGACATATTGCTTTCTTTCATCTGAACGCGTTCGACTTTATATGTCGAAGTAGGTTTGCTAGTGGTGGGACCAGTAGCAGCTGCGGATTTCGTGCGTTCAAAAACTTTCGCACGATTTTTTATGAATGTCTCAAGATCGCTAAACGTAGGTACTTGAGAACCAAGACTCAGCTCGAAAGCGCGAACTGTGGTCGAATCTAACTTTTTTAAAGCAATATGTACTAGAATTAATTCGTCTAATTTTTCTATTTTTAAATTATTCAGAGCGCGGACTGCACTGATAAACTGCTCAGTAAACAGATCAAAGTTACTAGATGACGCAGTACCTAAAGGCTTGAAGTCGAACATCTGATTTAGATAAGCGGTGGCTACCATTCGCTTATCTTCATACTTTTCAATTAGCATTTGCAAAAGAAGATTATAATTCTCTGCGCAAGGAGTAATACCTGCACACAGAGTTTCAGCTTTACCTGACAGTTTACCTATTAAATAATATAATTTTTCGGCATCGGTGAGGGTTGGATTATCATGGATAGTCGACTTAAAACAGGCATAAAAAACTGGCCATTTACGAATGTCTCCTGCAAAAGTAACCAACTCGATGGGAGGTAATCTAGGCTTATCTTTGTTGAGTGCAACCGGTTTGACAACACTATCACCAGCTGATAGCGTTGAGAACTGCATTTGCAATCTTTTGATGCGGCTATATAATTGTTCGAAAGCAAACAAACATTTAAAGTCAGGTTTTGCGGCGGGATCGACAACTAATAAACGCGTGTTGTAATCGTCCAACAGCTTTAGGAAATCACTACGTAAAGTGTCTATATTAGCACTTTCAGCGAGAAAGTTTTCTCTCTTCGAAACATTCAATTCTACTTTCGAAGATGAATCGTATATACTCTGAATCAATTCAAAAATAACTTCCCTTTTAGCCTGCAATATTAACAGCTGGGAATCCTGATTATCCGAACTGTCAAGAAAATCATCCTCGGCTTTTTTAGAAGCCGACCTTGTAGACGTCATCTTTATGTTATCTAACAGTTACGGGACTAAATACAATTGCAACTAGTAGTGTTAAAAATGACGCGGTGACTGTCACCTAGCTAAAGAGGTCGGGTTATATCCCTACCGGCCGGGCACAATGACCTACAATGCAAAGCGTACAAAATGGCTAATGAAAACCGAACGGTAACTTGCGGGTAGTTAAATAATTGATGGAAACAAATTATAATGAATATTTTCAAATAATTATGCAATAATTTATCAATACATCTATGTAAACACCAATAAAGTATAAAGAAACATACAATTAGATGAAATGTTGCGGGATTAAAATGATTTTGTCGGATTTTTACGACACAATGTCGCAAGCGGGATACGTCACAATGACAAAAAAATAACAAAATCACTCGAAATACGCAATGTACTTCGTAGGAACAGCGGTAAATAAACTTATTAGACCAGTAATTTAGGTATTCTAATAAGGGCGGACTATAAAGAATGGACAATTTCGGTTCGAAGGACCACTTATGGTGGCGCCTGTAAGCTTTACGCCTTCGATAGCTCACAGAGCTCGTAAAGGTACTCTTGATGGAGAGGAAAGACTAGGAATCGTGCGCACTGACCTTAGATCCTGGAAACCAGCTTGTAAGACCGCTCAACAGGACCACACTGCCCACGTAATCACTTCCACGTTCACCAGAGCTGCGGTAGTTTAGCGCACACCATAGGGCGGGTTTGAGGACTATCCTAATGTCCTTATTAGCACAGATTGTTTATATTTTGCGGAAACTGCGATAATTCGTTTGCGGTTAGCGGTACACGGCGGAGAGCTTTCTTCGACTACTTCCGTTGAGGACGTAGTTGAGACGACACTGACATTTGGCCGCTTTTACAATAGCGACCTCTAGCGACGGCGGTGCGATGCAGGTTCCGTCATCACAGGCGCGGGCGCACGATATTTATTTAGGAAAGGTAATAGAGTAATAAGGGAGCAGATAAGGGAGTGAGTAACCTTACTATAGTAAAAAACGTGAAATTATAAATAAATGATTGGTAAGGTAGTGTAGGGACCGCCTAGAGCGGTGAAAGCCGATACTCTTGGCCAGAGTTTTCTGGCCACCTTTATGATGATGTCGCTCAACCGTTTGAGAGGTCTGCCTGCTCTTTTTTGGGACCCGTGGAATCCAATTTGTTAATTGGGACCATCTATTAGGTACTCACTTCAGGTGGCCTGCCCAATTCTATTTTTTCTGTTGGTCCACGTCTCTCGCCTTGGATACCTAGTAATATTTCCGGAAAACACTGTCTTTCAGTATCACCCCTAGGTAGCTCCTTTCCATTTACCTTTGGCAGACTCTAAGTCTTTCCAAATGTCTTTTTGTTTTAGTGGCCAAGTTTGGCAGGTGTAGGTCAGACATGGTCAGGGTTAAACAGATATTTAGAGCTTTTGTTTTCAATGATACTGGTAGAACCTCTTTTGAAAACTTCTTTCATGGACCTATATTTATACCATGTAGGCACTCTGTATTTATCTGCTTATTTCTTTATCTGTATACATTACCAAACAACTCATGTTACACTTAAGTAACACATCAGAATTTGTTTTACAAACAGAAAAGACATTCTACAGATAGCCACAGAGTTCTATAAACTCTGTGTCTGTCTCTGGATGATTTCGGAAGAGGTGTAAATAGTTCTGAAGATAGAGGTAATGAAGACCCTGCTCTACCTTTCATGGAAAGCGAAATAGAGCTATCAATAAGAAACCTAAACACAGAAAAATGCCCTGGCGCTGATGTAGTGACAAATTATATGTTAATAGCAGGTAACTGATAAAAGAAAAACTGATCAGACCCCGTGTAATTTTATTCTACACCAATTAGGATGATTTCTGAATAGTGCTACTTTATAAAAAAGGCGACCCAAACTAATCACAAACTACAGACCAATAACAACACTTATTAGAAGAATATCATAGTTGATTGAAGAGAACCAGCCAGTTGAACAAGCGAGATTTCGAAAAAACAACTACAGTCAACCACATTCAAACATTGAAACAGATTATAGAGAAATACATTGAATACAAGAAACCTTTATATGTAGGCTTTATTGGCGATTCTAAAGCAGTCATTTCCATATCACACTCTTACATAAGACAGCAAGACTAAAAATTTACTATATTGATCTTCACTTCACTTCACTTCTTGATTAAGGCTTTTGCAACTAGACATTTGTCACAATTCTGCCAATGATTGATATAATAATTGCCAATATTGATCTGATTCAGGAAATACCTACATAATATATAAAAATATTACAGTTTAAATCAGACTAGATTCAGCGGGGCCTTCATTTAAAATAGAATGTGGTGTAGAACATTTTTTTTATGGCTCTTTTAGTGCATATTTTCAAGAATCTGACTTGGAGTAACATGGGTTTCAAAATTAATGGAACATTCCTCACTTAAGATTTGCGGATGACCTATTCCTGCTCTCTAAAGAACCAAGCGAAGTCTCTGAGCACACATAATAGAATGATAGGCTTAAAGGTAAATCAAACAACCCATCTAAATATCTATCTGCCTACTATAATAATCTAAGTAAAACAGTAGGTAGTGATTAATGATTAGTTCCTTGAACCTAATATTACAGTTAATTAAAAAACACATACAGGCAATAACAACTCTATATAACCATGAAAATACAACGTAAAATTGAAAATAGGTAGTACATCAATTGTTGTATAAAATCTTTAAAAGGCTAGCTGATATTATACCTACAATATTTATGTAGGATCGTTAAACAGTTATAAATTTATAACACCAATATGCTTATAGGTAGTCGATGGTCTATTGTAGTGACTGGTTCCTCCTTGCACCATCTCTCGCACTCTTTTAAATACACCATCCCAAGTTCAACCGTTGCATCTCGTTCAATTAAAGCAATCATAATGAAATGGTGTTAGATCCAAAAGATACAATATTTAATTTAACGAAGAAAATAATGTCTAGGTACCTACATCTAAAATTGTTTTCTTTTTAGTTTTTTTTCATCGTGGCGTTGCACAGTGGTCGGGAAACCAAGCTTGCCTTTCATAGGATTTTTGAAAATTTAAATGTATTTTTTTACATTTTTAAGTATACAGTTTTGTCGAAAATATTTGATATTTTCGACAAAACTGTATACTTAAAAATATTGAATAATCTAGTAGTCATTTGTTTGTTTTTTCATGAAATATGAGTTTATACATTCCAATTGTATGAAAATGGAATTTGTTTTCCTTATAACTTCTTTCGGTCTTGCACGGTAAAGCTGAAACTTATAGGCATTGTAAAGGAGTGTATAACAAAGCCATATGACCTTTGACCTTGACCCCGGACGATCTTGTTCAAAAGATATGAATTATTGAAAAATGCATATTTGCCCGATATTATTATACGGAGAAATGTACCTTAAAAACATTAGTTTATTATTTATTTTGGCCAGTTACGTTACCTGATGGATCACAAATGTGAATTATGGCCTGGATCAAAGGCGCTCCCTATACAATAAGTATGAATTAATTGAAGATAAAAATGGTTAAACAAAACCTGTATTGTATTGAGTTACTAAAAAGTCGTTATTTGTCGTTGTCTCGTGTGCTATTAGTTGATTTCCATTTTCGATTAAGATTACTTGTATATGTAGCACAGAACGTTTTAAGGTTGGTCTCTTCTTCTTCAGATAGAGTAAATTTCACATGAGTCAACACTTTTTCAAACAATATTTGCACGTTAAAAGAATTTTGCCTCATATATACAAATACGTCGAGATTTGACACAAGCTCTATACTGAGTATTCAACTTAACTCAAAATTCACGCAAGGAGAACGTTACTATACAAATCAGTACTGATAAGTGAAATGAAGTATACGTGCATTTAGTATTTATATTGATTTCATTACTTTGAAATATAACTCTAATCCATAAGGCAACTCACCGACAATAATAACATGCATAAACAGTTGATGTAAATTCTTCGCGGTGGGCTCGTAATGCTCAGCGAGTCAGCCGAGTTCAAGGATTGTTTTTCAAATCTCTGTAATGTATGTGATCGAATTTTTGACGCGAGAATTTTATTTTCTATGTGATTTTGAACTTTTTATGATGATTATGAATTTTCTGGTAGTTAACTTTTCTCACAACTAGAAACATGCTTTGACTTCTTTTTAATATCTTTAATGAGTGAGAAATAGGCATTATAAAATGGCTGGCATGTACGTGTTTGGCTGGTATTATAACTGTTTAGTTAGATTAACGATCCTATATAAAAATTGTATAATTATAATATAAGCTAACCTTATACATATTTAATACAGCAATTTTTGTAGTATTTTGAATTTTATATTCAATGTAATTTCATGGTTAAATAGAGCTGTATGAGATTTTAAATTAACTTTAATATTAGGTTCAAAGAGGAACTAATCAGTAATCACTACTGTTTTACTTAGACTATTATAGTCAGCAGATATAAATATGGATGGGTTGTAGGATCATTATTAACGGTAATTACGTCAATACGTTACCTAATATTTGTTGTCACGGCTCATTTGTAAAATATTTAACCTATGGTATATCGTAAAATTAGTTGCGCGAAACGAAATAAAAGAAACAGATAGTGTTCCACCATATTATAAAAAGTTCACACACCTATTGAATAAGGCTTAAAAAAAGTTTCGGCATGCCAATGGGAAACGAACTTTTTTCGTTGAACGACTGCCGCGGCAGTCTACCAAAACAATATTTTTATAATCTGTGATGTGTAGATTACACTGCACAAAATATACAGTTTTGAAATGAAATAGTCTCACCTCGGCCACAAAGTTCCAGATCGGCTGTTCAATAATTTTTACAAATTCTTTTCCTTCTATGTAAAATAAAAATACCTATCACCTATTCGGGTTATCGCCAAATTATTCTACTGAATAGGAAATAAACACTACATTATTGCTGATCACGGAGCCCGGGTCGCTGCCTTCTATCATTCGCGTCGTTAGTCGTTTGTTCATCTATCGGTAACGCCCGCTTTGATACGCGGACGCACAACTAGAAATGCCTGAATGCTAAAGCATCGCGAACTCTAAAAACGCGATACCTATTTTGAAGTCCTTGAAGGAAAATCCCCAACAATGGCTAACAACGCATCTATGTTTAGAGAAAACTATTACACTCATGCTATAGTCGGCGTGGTTAAGTCGAATATAGCCGAAGAAGTCACCATCGACCCATACACATTGAAATACCAACATGAAAATCTGATAAGAATCCTTCGGAACATGAATGTTGGTGTCATCGAAGTGGTCTTACGGGGTGCTTTCACTGGGAGCCTTCTGCTTGACAGAGTTGCTGTGTCAATGAATGGAATAGTGTACCTACCGGCGCCAAAATCCGCGATCGAAGAGTTCAATGTAAGTCATAAAACTGCTATATTTTTCGCGTTGAAGCTATCTTCCCTTCTTTGGGATGGTCTTTACTCTCCCTTTTCCCTTTTCTAGGCTAATTTTGTAGTCACCTCTGTAGCCCACTTTTTTCCTTGTATGATATACCAAATAATATTAAATAACAGAATGTAATAAAAAGCATATTCTGAACTTGATGGATATTTAAAATAGTTATTTATCTTAAAATAAGTGCCTTGAATTTTATTATACTTTACATAAAATCGAGGTACAAAAACAATAAGTAGTTTTATTTTTACCAAAAAGTAATTTACCTTTGTTTCTAAAGAACAATAGTTTCAACATTTCAAGAGAAGATAATATGATCCTTGATAGTCCCATTAGCCTGCCAAATCCTGTATGGTGATTTATTGAGGCACATATTTTATCTGCTTCTTAAACTCAAGCAACATATCCAATTGCTAAGTAACAATTTTTTTTATCATATCATTTTAATATGGTGCATATCATATAATTTCTATGTGAGTAGTATGTTGAGTGTTTGTGTTTTAACAATAATAAATGATAGTTATAGCTTTAAACTTATGCTAAGTGGTGTACTTTAGTACTTCAACTGAAGCGATGTGAGGCAGTATAAAGGCTTAATGGGACTTATTTTTGCATTTCTCAGCTCTCATTCCTGAAAGCAACCTTGCAGTCGGAACTCAACCAAACAGTCATTGAACAGAAAAACCCAGAAGCAAGAGTATGTGGGGCTGATGTCTTGATCCATGGTAAGAACTGATAGTGAAATGAGGAACCTTGTAGAGCTACCTACATAGCTTTTCGAATCAGCTATTGGGCTGGGCAGGCGATATAACTTATGAATCATCAGTTGCTGGGGAAGAAAGATTCTGGAATGTAATATGAAGAGCAAAGGAAGCACTTTTACAAAGGGACACTTGCAATTTCAATTGAAATTGAAATTGCAAATTGTTTGATTAGCACAATCAAGGAAAACATTCAGGCTCTTATGGAGTATTTTTTCGGAAACTAAATATTGCGACTGCAAACCAAATTTGAGGCAAACATAGATAGACATGGCATACCATCATTCAGGCAGTTGACCATGTTTCTAGAAACACACCTTTGCATTCTAGAAAATGTTGCCAGTTCCACATTCCAGACTGTTCCAAAGTTAGTAAATGTGGTCAATTATGACCCCAAACCACATTCTTATTCTTGCATCTGCTGTGGTCTGTGGAGGGTCACATGATTTATCATTGCTCAAAGTTTGAAGCGATGACTACTGAACAAAGAAAAATTTTTGTAATGCAGCACAGACTGTGTTTTAATTGTCTCAAAATCATGGTGGATCCGTGATTGGCACCATGCATTAACTGGGGTTGGACTGTGGAACTCAAGTTTGACACAACAATCTTGTTTGAGTTTTCATTTTTAGATTATAGACCAGAACTGTCAATTATGTGCAGCTTGGTAGGTAGTCGCCCACAACATACTTGGCACACACTCCGCAACATCAAAATGTATGTTTCATTTTTTCCTCAATGAGCATGGTCTGCTGCCAGTTGGTGGGCGGCTTGCCAAATCGAATCTAAAGTACAGCGCCAAGCACCCGCTTTTGCTTCCCAAAGCTCATCACGTCACTAGGCTCATCATTGATCATTACCATAATTTATTCTTACATCCTGGTCTAATGGAATTAACTAACCTGCTTCAAAGCAAATTTTGTATCTTATCTGCTCGAAGAGTGATACGTCAGCAGATTTTCAGTCATTTCACTAAAATCCTGGGGGGTAGAAGAAAAAACCTCATTTTGCTACTTCTAGAATAACGAAAATCTGCCCCAATCGCCGCCTAAACTCGTCTATCTTTCGTCATCGTTTACATCAGCGCCTTCCGCCACAATCAACACATCATCGGCACGGAATCGGAGAAGGGACGCCTTACAATCGTACCCAATTTAACTAGCTTTTATTGTGGAAATAAAAAATATAATAATATACATCAAAGAAAGATGATAATAATAATATAAATACACTGTAACATCTTGTAAAATATATTTTAGGTCCTAAGATTCTTGTGGGCATATCTGAAACCACAAACCAGGCAGGCGCAATTGAATTGAGTGAAGCCTTCTCGGATTTCACGGTTACTGCTATTCAGGTAAGAAATAATTATATCGACCTCTAAGCTCCCCTTCCACAAACTGCCATCATTAGGGTAATTGTATTTAATTAGGGGCATAAATAACATCCTCTGCACTTCGCTCTCGTGGTACCCGAATAAAATGTAGCCTATTTATTATTCCATGTCACAAACTATACCAGTTCTCCAAATCGGTTCAACCATTATGGAGGCGATATTTAGCAACATCTAAACATCTTAAGAACATTGATGACCTCTGTGGCGCTGTGGGCGAAGGTCCGCCTGAGACGCAGTAGGTTGCGGGTTCGATTCCCGCTGCGGTACAAATTATTATATGATTGGTATATGTTTGTCTCAGGTGTGGGTGTTTTCTATGTATAATATGTATGTATTTACAAAAAAAAAGTATTTAAGTAATATACTGCTTAGTTTGGGGCTAGATGATGTTGTGTGAAAATGTCCAGCATTATTTATTTTACGAATTACCGCATTTATAAGAAGGATACATTCCCAACAGTCACATAATATACATAGCAACTACGAGTACTACAAAAAATGTTGCGGACAAACAATTGTCCCGCAGCGGTATTCGAACCTTAGCGTCTCATCTACCGGTCTACCGGTCGCGACTCCGAGGTCGTCCAATAAGAAATAACGATACAAAGAAGTTTAAAGTTGAATTTCTTTCTTTCAAGATGCCTTTTGGCACGACCCACCTGAAGGACTACATAACCGCCGCTGACAAGGACGTGCTGATCGTGAGGCCGGGCAGCCAGGCACAAGAGATACTAAAGCTATTGGATAAGGAGGCGTTCTACATAAAGCTGCACGTCTCCGAAGTATCGGCCGCCAACTGCCTCTACTTGAACAAAACGCTCATCCACTGCTCCATCGACGAGGTGCCGAACTCCTTCAGGGTGAGTTCCATAAGTCTATGAACAGCCAGCCGTGGAGACTGTAGTGCTGCTCATGGGAATTGTAGAGCTGGTCGCTGGACTTGCTGGTCGCGTGAGGAATATTGTTCTGGTCTTGGGAACTGTCGTTGCTGGTCTTGAAAATGGTCGCGCTGCTCATGCGGACTGTCGTGCTGTTCCTGGGGACTGTAACGCTACTCATGACTGTCGTGTTGGTAGCATAAAAAATATCTGTTTTTTGTAGCGTACAATGTAAATGCACGGCACGTTTGCAAAGGTTTTATTTGTGTATTTTGTTGGTAATTCTTTTGTTAATAAAAATAATATTTCCTTTCAGATCTTCTGCGATAAAATTTACTGCGCTCGCCGATCCATCTGTTTCTCGGAGTTCGCCAAGCTTGATGCTGGCCTCTCCTCCGTCTGTCTGCTCGTCAGGAAGTTCCAGTAAGCGCTCTTCCAGTACAGTTACGGTACAGGAACCAAACGGAAAAACAAACAAAAAGGATTGTGAAACCAGAAGTGCAGTTCCACCAATAATACCAATAATAAATTCACCAATAATGAATGAACTGGCTGGGACAATCTATTTTTATCAAATGTTCTGTGGATTTAACGATAAAGCATAATTTGGTTGTTATTACTATGTTGAAGCATTTTAATCATACTTCTTATAATACTTTAATCATACTTCCTATTATTATACTTCTAGTGCGTCACGATTCGCCCTGACAAAAATAATTTCGGCTTTATTTCCTGCTATCCTTGCTTTTATCTGAGTAATTATTACAACCTTAGTTTACATGATTTTAGACATTCCCTTTCAAGGCTGATTCCAAAAAAAAACATTACAAACAGCTGATTTCAAAGAACTTTTTGTTTTGTTTGTTCTTTCTTTAGATCAAGTAATAAGCACACAACTTAGCAGTTGAAAAATATAAACATACAGCTATTATTGTTAATTGTTTTGTTTATTTTCTTCATTTTGTTTTGTTTGCAATGTTTTTAGACTTTATTTTTTGCTATTTTTTTAGGTTAAATAATTAATTCTTTAATTTACCTATTTATAATTTTATTGTAAACATGTTCTTAATTATTAATTTATCAGAATAAGAGGAGGATTCATATCAAAATCAATGTTTGATGTTTATCAAGGCCAAGCATATTTTCTACTTAAATATCAAAATTTACAATATCTTTGAGTTATGTACTTATTTATACTACCCTAATATTAATACCGTTTGTTTAAAGCAGTCATACTCAAGTCATTTATTGCATGTCCAAAGAGTTTTAGATCTGAAAATCGAATTTCAGAGGCTGAAAACAAATGTTACCATACCAAGTGAAAATTGCGTCTTGCCACAAGTCAATGTTGTGCACACAATTTAAGCGAGTCTTCATTTACTCGTATGGTGGCTGCTCCATGTATATCCACTAGTCGCTATCTCCTCTGGCGGGAAAGGGTTAGAATATTTTCCGCGCCTTTTTCCTAACAGTAGGGCTAGATTTGTTTTTGGTTACAAAAACTACAAACTAAAAGGTTAGTTTGGTGCGTGATTTTACAAATTTCAAATCCGCAAAACAAGAAACTGCTTTACAATCGGACAAGCTCTCTTGGAGATAAATATTGTAAAGACAAAAAAAAAATAGAGTATGGCCAGTTTTAAAGGATTTTAACGTTTGATATGTATTTTACATAATTATTTATAATCACGAAAAAGTAGTCCATAAAAATATAATCAACGATAATCTCATGAATGTAATAGTTTTAGATCGATGTTCACGTCAATGTAAAATGTGTAACAGGACGTAACCGAATATTGAAACGCTACTCAACGATTAATCACGGTGGTGTAGGCAGTAAAAAAATAATAGCTTTTTACATTGCATACAGTGCCATCTCTGTCCAACTCTTTTATGATCCTAATAGGTATGCATTTTAATTGTAAAATTACATTTAGATTGCGTTTATTGCACATACTTTTATTTTTTACAGATGTCAAGTTTTGTTGATAATATTATACATCATTTAGTCACGTAGCTAATAGTTACATAAGTAACATTATGTTACTTTATTTCGCATAAAAAGCTTTTAGCAAATGTTTGCCTTATTAGTTGACGCGCATAGTTTTTACTGACCTTAGTTGATATTATTTGTTTATTGTATTCGTACCTATTAGGGATTAGATATTAAGTAAATCCTAATGATAATTATTAAAAAAATTACTATCTTTAAGTACTGAATAACATTTTGAAGACAGCTGTAACCAGTTTATTAATGTTTAGAAAAAGTTTTACTAAGTAGGTATTTTGGTAACTAGGTAGGTACATACTCGTACCTACTTATACTACAGGGGTACACCTTCTCATCTCAGTCTCACAATCAGATCTCATAAAAATGTAGCTTATTGTAAGTAATTTGGTATAATAATCGATTTTAATATTATATTGTCAATGCATACTCTTTCGAGGAAATGACTGTGTCGAAATAAGAAATAAAGTAAATACTTACGATAGTGCACTGTTTTTATATTTAAAACTAGAGGTCTCTCGGTGCGCGAGCTGCACGCAGCTCGCGGTTTATGTTTGGTCCTGGGGGCTGTTTTTAAAAATGGTTTGCAAGTTTAAAAAGTCATGGAACAGCCTATATACGATGCCACTATCCAATCGCTGCCCCTTTTGCAAGTTTCAAAGCTAAAACGGGAAGGGGGAGCTGATTTCAGGAGAGGTGCAGGTTTAATCATGTCGTGGAATACCTCTTTGCGATCCCACTATGCATAGGCCGCACTTTTTGAAAGTTTCGAAGAATCAATGGGAAGGGGGCTGATTTCAAGAGGGGGGTGCAGGTTAAATAATGTAGTGGAACACCTCTATACGATCCAACCATGCAATCACCGCCCATTTTGCAAGTTCCGAAGATACAATGGGAAGGGGGGTGCAGGGAGGGCTGATTTCAAGAGGGGGGTGAAGGTTAAATAATGTCGTGGAACACCTTTATAATTTCACCATGCAATCACCGAACTTTTTGCATGAGGGTGGGGGGGGGGGGTGAAATTAGGTAGAGAGGGGGGAGGAAAGGGTAATTTTTTTAACTGTTAATCATTCACTATGTGATCCCACCATGCAATCACCACCCTTTATGCAAGATACAATGGGAAAGGGGGTGAAGGGAGAGAAAAAGGGAACGGGGGTGTCAATATTTGATTTGTCAATTATCCTCAATACGATCCCATAAAGCAATAACCACAATTTTGTCGCGTTTGAGAGATCGGATTAGAAGGGAGGGTGTAATTGGGTAAAAAGGAGGGTAAATTTTTTAAATCATTTACTATACCATCCCATAGAGCAATAACCGCATTTTTTGCGCATTACGGAGATTCCGAATGAGGGGTGGGGGGTGACAAAGGGGGCAAATGGGGGAGGGAAAATAAATTTGTATCAAGTGAATCACCCTCTATACGACTCCGGTGTAAAAACATACCCTCGTCGGGAAGATTTCAATGTTCAATTCTGGGGTGGGTGAAAAAGGGGATTTCGGATTTTTCCTCTACTCACTGGAACCCCTACTATACGATCCCACCAAACGGTCACCCCTCCCACGAGTGCATCTGGGAGAACAACTATGTCAATGTGTCAGTCAGCGAGTGATGGTAGTAAACTAATATAATGTAACAGGTCAAATTCTGTATATTAAAGATATCTTTTTTTTTTATTATTCCCATCTGTCACCCTGCTCTGTCCCCCTAGGGTGACAGATGGGAAAAAAGTTCTGTCTGTCCCCTTGTCATTAACAGATATAACCTGTCCCTCCTGTGATTCTTACATGTCCTCCAATAAAAAAAATCATTTAATAGGTACACTATTCACACATAAATCGCAAAATTACTTATAATATCAAACCATCGGTCACTGTAACTACTAAACTAATTTTTCTTGCAAATAATTTCCTTAAGAATCAGGCTATTATCATAATATTATAATTATTATTTATAATTTGTAATTATAGGTAGCGTTACATTTCAAGGGAAAAAAGAAGGGATGCACGAAGAAAGGATTTCCCGAAATTTCACCCCTAGTAAAATACCCAATGTGGACAAAGTAGCTAGGTGTTCTATTTATTACAATTAATTGTATATCTAAGTCTTAGTGATTACTATGAAGCGGAAATAGTTAGTTATTTTAAACAAATCTATTCTAAACTTCCCAATTCATTCTAATAATATTTCAAAGTGATAAATTAGTCTACATTTTGAGATCAAAATTGAATGAAATGGCTGCTAAATTTCAGTTAACAGGCATTTTATTTTTTATTTATCCGTAAATATAAGTGTCAACCGTGAGTTAAATCTTCTTTTCTCTTTGTTCTGGTTCTTTTTACTTCGAAGATAGTATAGTAGCTAGGTCTTCCAGTCGTGAAATACCTGTAGAGACGAGCTTCTGATATCTATTAACTACAAAAGCCCGGAACTACAGCGTATATCACGAATGTGCCATCAATATCTTCGCTTCGTTATTCATTTCTTGTTATTCATGTCTTCTGTAGTCCTTGTTTGCAATTCGACTCATGGATGCTTTCAGCTGATCTGAAACTTAGAAATGGTGATTTATTTTCAAGATTAGCTCCAAGTAACGACTTAGCCTTGGTAAAATAGTAATGTTTTATTACCATTACAAAGTCATAGTCAAAATTCATTTATTCATTAAAATCACAAGGATCACTTTGAACGTCGGTTTTATCTACTTCTGTCTTTCCTCTAGGACTAGGGATTTCATTGTTTGTTCTGCCCAAGTTTTGTGGTGGCTGGATTTGGGCATCGCTGGACTAAGCAGAAGCTTCGCATGTTTATTTTTGGTGTAGCTACCGTTCACTGAATCGAATATGTTGTCCATGAACAGAAGCAGATCCGCCGTTTCTCCCCTGGTAGAAACTCCTTATCTGTAAACAAGGGAAATTAAACATTTACTTATCACTGTTTATACTAAATAAGACATTTATTTTAAAGTCAAGTAGCAACTTTTTACTCATGTCCACATATTTTATAGGGTGCTATTGTAGCGCCTGGGAAATACTTTATTTTCAGATTGGGATCTATGCCATCCCCTCAAACTAGTCTACCTTATCATCAGAAAAGACCCAACTAAACTCTAGGTTTTCTCACAATGAAGTTTCCATTACTGTTGACATCACCAGTGTCAGAGCTAGGGTCATGAGCGCCCCTGGTAAGATTAAGATTTGCATTAGGTCCCCCGAGACATATTTTCTGGGAAGAGAATCAATAACGTAATCGCGCTATTACGCCTTTTGTAAACAGCAATTTTTTTATATGTTAACACATATGTTTTAATTTGTTTGCCCTGAGGGTTGCGCTCCTAGCTGCACAAACACTGTTTAACGCACTCACATTGCGTTAAACAGTGTTAAATTTATTTATTTTATTTATTTTTATAAACACTAATTAAATGTGTATAGTAATTACCTGCTAGGTATCCCATATTAGAAGCTATGGTGCTATTAAATATCTGAGATGCATATTTAACTTTCATTTTCTTCATTTTGGTATCAGTTGTATACCTATATAAACAGGGATCTCATTGTGCAGCTGTTGCAGATGATACCATTCTGCTATTTTTTCAACACCATCTTTTGTATACTTTAAATTATTTGTAATGAGATTGTTTCTTCCTTTCAGAAGGTGGGGGGATCTTAATTGGAATAACATCTTGGTTATTTATTAGCATTATATTGTTTTTGGGTTTTTCTCCTCTTCTTAAATATATCCCAAGCAGTTTCAGAGCCTGCCTATTGTTGGTCCCCTGGTCACATATTGATGCTACAACTATTATTCCAGCTTGTTGGATTTCCGTAATAATTTATTTTATTGGCCTAGATAGCTCAGGTCCTTTGTTGTACTTGAAGCAAATGTTTATGATATAGCCTTTTTCTAATTTTTAAATAGGCCATGCATCATACAAACTTGTGTGTGATTTGCAAGTTCTGTCTTTTTCCTTTTGTTTGTTTTCCTTCCATTGCATTTGCATGAACAACTTTAATTTTACTTAATTTAACTTGTGCAGCAACTAATTTTGTTTGCAGTTCGCTATCCCTCTTTGTAAGAAATATTTTTCTTCATGTTTTTTGACACAGTTCTTTTTCCTGTAAAAATAAAATAAGAAAGGGACCTTATTTCAATCCATTTATTTCACGGCATCCTAGAGAGACAGAGAAGATAGTTATCAATTATCTGGAGTTTGAAATTCGTTTGACAGCACTAATTTTATTCAGTCTCTTTCTTATGTTGCCCATTAGAAAAAGACTGCAATATTTTAATTAAGTTTATCACAGCAGAATCGGCGCCTGTTATTTAAAATATAAGGAAAGGTAAAAAAATATAAAACCAAAACTATGAACGTCTAGATTGAGGAGAAACAAAAAATATTTATAAATTTCAGCTTGCAAAACGCGGGCTTGTATCAAATGTAATGTTTGGACGTGCCTCTGACTACCACCTACTTGGTATCCTCAAAAATCTACTCACTGAGTATGTATCTGTATCTGAAGATGTCCAACATGGGGAAGCCAATCGTGAGCGTGTTTGTTTGTTTGTTTAAACTTGTATAACTCTTTGTCTATAAGAAATGTACCAAATTCCAGGATTCAATCTACACAATTATTAAAACCGTAAAAATTTCATTTAAAAATTAGATTGTGGCTCCTCATTCAGCCGTTGATCAAGAGTAATGTAAATCTTGCCTGATATTTGCTGAGCTCCTGTCTTAGTAAGTGCGGGATGTGGTTGTGGCACCTGCTCAGGCATCAGGGTATCTGGATCTGAAAGATTGATTTTTAATATAAAGAGAAAGGCCACTCACTCACTAATACATTATTTTTTAAACTCGCATCCTATGTTGTCCAAAATGGGGAAGCAGACAAAGACACTAGCGGAAACCTATATAATAATAAATAACATTCACACACACAGTCTAAATATTTGCATGTCATGCAAACAATTTTGTCAAACAGCTGGAAGCTTGCCCACACCTCAACCTCCAAACGCACCACAAATGTTTGTTAATTATTGTTAGGCATGTGAAAAATTCAGTTAATTCTAAATTTCATGGAAATCAGATTGAATCAAATAATTGTGGGAATTAGTCAAATAGATATAGATATTATCTTACCTAATATATGTTGGTTATATGCACCAGGAGTATTAAAGCACTTGTTCATATACAACTTCATCAGGTTCTGAAAAGTTCATAAGTTAATAACTTTTGTTTGGATTTAAAGAAGTATAGTGTACAGCATAGGGGACAACCCCTAAATTATTATTATCACCTTTATCGATGAACATGGTTTTGTCAGGTTAGTATCATGTTGCACTGATTTCCTTCTTGAAGACTGTATAAATTGCTTGCGTGATGATAACAAAGGATCTGAAAAAATATTTTTTAACATCACTTTAAATATCATATTCCATAATCGATGGATGGATTGTGTGACAAATGATATGAATGATAAGGAAGAGGATGATACAGTGGCTGCTCACAGAGAGTGGTAGAAAAATACATCCTGCGCCATACCCAAATAACTTTCGAAAAGATAATTTTGTTGCATTACTGACAATCAATGCACAGCCTAAATCATACCAGTTATGTAGGGAAGCACGAAGAAAGGATTTCCCGAAATTTCACCCCTAGTAAAATACCCAATGTGGACAAAGTAGCTGGGTTTTCTATTTATTATTACAAATAATTGTATATCTAAGTCTTAGTGATTACTATGAAGTTAGTTAGTTATTTTAAACAAATCTATTCTACACTTCCCAATTCATTCTAATAATATTTAAAAGTGATAATCATATAGTTTTAGTCTACATTTTGAGATCAAAATTGAATGTTTTTTTTTTATTTTATCCGTATATATAAAGTGTCAACCGTGAGTTAAATCTTCTTTTCTCTTTGTTCTGGTTCTTTTTACTTCGAAGATAGTAGCGAGGTCTTCCAGCCGTGAAATACCTGTAGAGACGAGCTTCTGATATCTATAAACTACAAAAGCCCGGAACTACAGCGTATATCACGAATGTGCCATCAATTTCTTCACTTCGTTATTCATTTATTGTTATTCATGTCTTCTGTAGTCCTTATTTGCAATTCGACTCATGGATGCTTTCAGCTGATCTGAAACTTAGAAATGGTGATTTATTTTTAACATTAGCTCCAAATTACGACTTAGCCTTGGTAAAATGTAATGTTAGGACCATTACAAAGTCAAGGTCAAAATTCATTTATTCATTAAAATTACAAGGATCACTTTGAAACGTCGGTTTTATCTACTTCTGTCTTTCCTCTGGGACTAATAATCCCAGTTCATTGTTTCAAATACTTTTATCTCTTCTGCCCAAGTTTTATGGTGGCTGGATTTGGGCATCTCTGGACCTAGCCGAGGCTTCGCATGTTTATTTTTGGTGTAGCTACCGTTCACTGAATCGAATATGTTGTCCATGAACAGAAGCAGATCCGCCGTTTCTTTACACTCCCCTGGTAGAATCTCCTTATCTAAAAACAAGGGAAATTATTTACTTATCACTGTTTATACTAAATAAGGCATTTATTTTAAAGTCAAGTACTGCCTGTTCCACCGCGACGAAGCCAGGAAAGAAAGGCTGGTTATTATTTTTAATAATCCTTTTACAAAACAACGAGTTGGAGCATTTTCGATGGAGTTGGAAAACGAATAACAGCAGCAAAAAATTGTTTTTATAATATTATGATAATATTATTTTCAACATATTATGTTGTTAAGATTGCGAGGTTGATGCCTTCTTCAGTGATAACGAACAATGACTTTATCAATGTTTATTTTAGATTCTTCCAAGGTTTTAGATAATTTCAATTTGCGGAACATGCACTCGCGGCCATGTTGAGTTGAGAAGGGAAGAATAGAGATGGGGTAAGGATGCACCTTATCTCATAGAGATGTGACTTAAACTAAAAGATCGATGTCGCGCTGCGACATACTGCCCGCCGTTGAAGCGTCGTCTTCAACTGGATTCAGAGGCAGGATGCCGATTTTTGTGAAGTCCCTTTTGATGATTCCAGTAGCGGTTTGGATTTCGGCCACTCTGTTGATGTTGTCCCTTTTTCCAGGGAAGACTCTCGTTATTCTGCCCAGAAGCCATTTCATGGGAGGCAGCTGGTTGTCTTTGATCACCACGAGGCATCCTGGTGTGATATGACCCTGTGTTTGTTTCCATTTTGTTCGGACTTGGAGCTCGCTGACATATCCTTGCTGCCAAATAGTCCAGAAATGTTAGCGGAGTTGCTGCATTCTCTTATATCTGTCAAGGCTTGTCGTCTTCATGGAGGTGTAGTCTACCTCTGGTAGCGCCACTAAGTAGTCTTCCGACAAGAAAATGTCCTGGGGTTAGGGGCAGGAAGTCGTTAGGATTGGTACTGAGGGGGGTCAGTGGTTTGGAGTTGAGTAATGCTTAATGTAAGTGTGGTGGATAGCTCCTCAAAGGTCAAATGTGCCAAGCCTAAAACGCGCCAAATGATGTTTAACCGATTTGACGCCTGCCTCGTGCAACCCGCCTAGGTGAGGGCTCTGAGGTTGTAAAAAAATAAATTGATTCAATTTTGATGTGAGAGCATCCGTGATTGCATTTGAATTGGATTTTATAAGTGATTTAATCTCGTTATTGGCGCCAACAAAGTTGGTACCGTTATCGCAAAATAGATCTGAAGGCTTCCCTCGGCGTGAGATAAACCTTTTGAGCGCGATCAATGAATTTAGCTGTGGTCATGTCGCCCACCAGCTCGATATGGACAGCCTTTGTTGTAAAGCAAACAAAGATGCAGATGTAAGCCTTGATTAGTCGGCAGCCTCGCCCTTTCCGATCGGCCATCATGATGGGTCCGGCATAATCGACACCAGCACGTTCGAATGGAAAAGAAGGCTGTATGCGTTCTTTTGGTAGATTGCCCATGATTGGAGTAACGGTATTTCCGCGATGACGACTGCAAAGAAGGCATTTTTGACTTACTGAGCGTGCCAAGTCTCGTCCCCGAAATTGGCCAATAAGTTTCTCATAATGAGTATAATAAATGTTGCGGACCAGCATGCATTAATGTTTTGTGTTGGTGTTTGAACAGTAATTTTGTGAAATTGTGATCTTTGCTGATGATTATTGGGTGTACCTTATCAAATGTGTAATTGGAGAGGTTCAAACGGCCGCCAACTCGCAAAAAGTTGTCTTCTGTTGAGATAGAAGGGTTTAGAGATAGCAAACAAGACTTATTTGAGATTGGTTTGCCTGAGTTTAAGTCTGTGTAATCAGTGGGAAATGATTCCCTTTGTGAGAGCGACCGCTAGGACGTTTCTAGACTTAGTCAGCTCTTGCGCAGTGAGCGCTCCACCTTGCCTACCTGATCCTCTGATGTTATTTATAAATATAAGCATTTATGCACAAACTCTTTGCATACGCTTGAAGTTTGAGAACCTATGAAAGTGAAAATTTTCACATATATTGTTTGTTGCTACTATGCAAGTTGTTGTTTTGACTTCAGGTAACAATTAATCCTGTTTTTTGTTCAGTGTGTCTGTCAATTTTGCCCAGTGTTCCTAATGCTGTTTCAGAAATTGTGGACCGTACCACCATAGGCTGTTCTCTGTACTAAGGCAGAAGCAATTAAGCCACGTGATATGAGGTCTGCAGGATTTTCCTGGGAAGGAATGTGCCCCCAAACATGGCTACTGCAAGTGGACTGTATTTATGCTACTCTTTTCCTAACGAATGTGTGTAACCTGTTTGGTTGCATTTCCAACCAACCCAAGACGATTGATGAGTCGGTCCAAAGAAAGCAGTGATCGAACCTGACTCTCATGGATTGTGTAATTTTGGCTAGTAACTGTGTACCTACTAACGCTGCACATAATTCCATGCGTGGAATTATAATAGGCTTCAAGGGCGCTACCCTACCTTTGGCGCATAGTAAGTGTACTGCTGTTTCTTTATGATTGTATGTATGTCTTCTGTAAATATGTGTAACTGTACATTTGTTGGATCATGAATAAATACCTGCCTCGGTAATTGTACATCATTTAAAGCAGACAAGGTCCTGACAAATGCTAGGTACCCATGCATCCCTAATATCATCTGGTACCAGCTGGTTCCATGAAAGCTTGTGTAGCCACAGTTTTTGGAGCATGATTTTTGCTTCCAAAACTGCTGGTGCTACTAACCCTAATGGATCAAAATTTTTTGATGTCACTGATAGTATACTTCTTTTCGTTACACGAGTTCCTGAATCTAACTTTGTGGTGAAGCAAATTGTTTCTGCATTACTGTCCCAAGTGAGTCCTAGAACCTTTGCGTTGTGGAGGTAGATTTAAGTTGTTTTGCTGCTCAGCTGTGTCTCCTAATATTGCATTATTTACATTTTTGTTGTTGCATCTCCACTTTATTAATGGGAAGCAACCCTTGTTTAGTGTTTTTGTTCAATTCGTGTATAGATCTATGGCCTGACTAACATTTTCACAACCAGAAATCAAGTCGTCTACGTAGAAGTCATGAGCAATGATTTGCTGCAATGTGGGGTCATTACACTCAAGTGAAAGCTGCTTTAGGCATCATATTGATATGAATGAAGAAGCAGCACTACCATATGTCACAGTGTTGAGATCATAGGCCTTCAACGGAAGATGTGGGTGATCTCTCCATAATATCTGCTGCAGTTTTCTCTGTTTATGGTTGACCAGGACTTGCCTGTACATTTTTTCGATGTCAGATGTAATTGTAATGTTATACTGCCTAAACCGCAGTAAAATAGTCAGTATGTCATCTTGTATAGGACCTACCTGTTGTAGGTCATTGCATGAATAACCGGTGGTTGATTTAGCTGAACAGTCAAATCAACACTTAATTTTGTTGTGGTACTGTCTAATTTAATCACTGCATGATGTGGTGCATAGCATGAAACTTGTGTAGCAGTAGCCTCACTCTGTGTCTCACCCATGTGTCCCAATTGAAAGTATTCATGAATGAATTTTGTGTATGCTGCCTTTACTTCAGGTTTTGTTTTGAATTTTCGCTCAAGTGACAAAAATCTTTGTTTAGCTAGAGTGTATGTGTCACCTAATACACTTGGAGACAGCTTTAATGGGAGGTTTACTGCAAATGTACCATTGGCCAACCTCATCATTTTCACAAGCTTGCTCATCAGCTGAATATTGAGATGCACTATTATTTATTGATTCTATTTCCCAAAATTTGGCTAATTGATCCCGAATCGAGAACAGCGCGAACAGGGATGGGCTTGTGACGCTCTGAATTTTGAACCTGAGCTACAACTGTCGATAAGAGACCCTGCGGTAATGCTTTGCAAAAGAGTACAGCACTATTACCTTGCTCATCAATTTTGTCATAGATCTTTGAACTCTGATTTGAATGAATGTGCAGCAGTGTGTTGTGTTTTTTGTTTTTGTACATGTACCATACTTGCATTTATTTGTAGGATGGCCTTTGTAAAGGCAGTTTGTGCAAATGTCTAATGACTTGACCTTACACTCTCGGTCTTTAGGAAACATGTCTAAGATTTTTTTACAATTATATATTGCATCTGATTCAGCATTACATATTGGGCAAGTGCTTTTGTTAGTGTTTTGCGCGTATAGTGTCATGGACGCTCACTACGGTCATTTTTTACATGTCTCTGTTCTAATATCTCTAACATGTCTGCTCTTGTTCTGATAAATTTAATCAAATCATCAAACTTGTTTAGTTGATGATCGGAGTTCATGCTCTTGTATTTTTCCCACTCATGCAATGTTTCTGTATCTAGTTTATTGCATAGAATGTGTATAATTAGTGTGTCTCAGCATTGAGACACACTAATTATACCTACCAACCTTAACCTACTAGTTAAGAGCCTACCCATATAATTATATATGTATATATAATTATATGGGTAGGCTCTTCCAATATTTGGAGCGACTTTAGTTTTTTATTAATGTGTCAACTAACACTTTTCAAACTTTCGCGATTAGATAACATAATTATAAGTTTAACGGGTCTTTATCGCGTTTACCTTTTTTTTCTAGTGGACTCAGGACCAAACAACTGGATCGAGCTTCATGACCCCTAAGGTACTATCTGGTGAACGCCAATATTATATAAGAGAATAGTGCGGGAAGCGATTGAAATCAAAAAGTACCCCAATTTTAATCGTGAAGACGGCTATAGACTCTGCGTCCTGGAATCCCGTGATAAACAGGTGTTCGCGTCGCGATCCGAATGTGCAGTGCGGTGATACGGTTAGTGTAGTGTGTCGTAATGTGAACATGGTTTTTCTGATTCTGAAGATGAAATGAGGGTAGTTGCGGCTACTGCCTTTATTTCTCGACGATAGCTCCGTATACTCGTCATCCCGTGACCACAGCTGTTGCAATACAGTCGAAACGTCGGGAATATAAAAAAAAGGTAAACGCGATAAAGACCCGTTAAACTTATAATTATGTGTCAACAGTCTCAGTTGGAATGCACTTTCTTTGTGTACTGAGAATACATTGAATAGCGACTTGACATGGTTGGTAACCAATAACCGCTTGTTATTGTAACGCTGACAAGTAAATCCAATGCCACTTTGTAGTTCTGCGCTGAGAATTCAATTGATTTGATAAAAAGTGCTGCACTGCCCTCTAATTATGACCTCAAATAATAGAACTTTGAGATTCCATTATGTTTGTGTTGTTGTGTATCAGTGAATCATACATGTCCCAAAACTCCAACCATTGGCTATATGTACCATCGAACTTAATTTTATTTCAAACAATTTCACACCTACCTTTCCATGCTTTACCTCCTCCAGTAGTCCTTAGTCCTCAACATAATCAATAGCTGATTCACCCTCACCAGTTAGCTAGCTCTTACTGTTCACCTTCGCAGAATAAAGTTACTTCATCACAATGGCCTTGGCTCGGGCCATACTGCTGTAGTATGAAGTTTCAAATTTTTCATTTTCAATTAACTGCTTGGGGTCATCAGAGCCCATTTCAACCTGGAATTGCACATTGTTGAAGTCATTTAGTAACTGTTCCAACTTTGATAAGCGACGGACATCAAGAATGACGTCCGAAGCCAGCTCATGATTGAGGGGGATGCAATCCAGAAATTAAATAAAATTGGACAAGCGTGCTTTTACTGTTCCTCTCTGTCGTACTAAAACCTTTATCTCAGCTTATGTTATATCAGTCATTGTTGTTGTAAATACTTGGCAAAAAAAAAATTTACCTAGTTGTAGTTTGGGAAACTTTGTGCAACCAACTTACTTGAAAACTCTTACTGTTAAGCTGAAATAAGCATAAGAACATTAATTGGTTCTTTGAAAACATGTGAACACAACACATAAACAACTTTCATTTTACTTAATTTAACTTGTGCAGCAACTAATTTTCTTTGCAGTTCGCTATCCCTTTTTGTAAGAAATATGTATTTTTCTTCGTGATTCTTGACACAGTTCTTTTTCCTGTAAAAATAAAATAAAAAAGGGACCTTATTTTAAACTTGTATAACTCTTTGTCTATAATAAATGTACAAATTCCTGAATTCAATCTTCAAAATTATTAAAACCGTAAAAATTTTAATCTGTAAATTTCATTCGAAAATTAACTGTATAAATTGCTTGCGTAATAGCAAAGGATCTGAAAAAATATTTTATAACATCACTTTAAATATCATATTATTATTTATTGATATTAGATTGTGTGATAAATGATAAGGTAGTGGATGATACAGTGGCGGCTCACAGAGGAGAGTGGAAGAAAAATACATACTACGCCATCCCCAAATTACTTTAGAAAAGATAATGTTGTTGCATTACTGACAATCAATGCACAGCCTACAACATACCAGTTATTTAGGGATGCACAAAGAAAGGATTTCCCGAAATTTCACCCCTAGTACAATACCCAATGTGGACTAAGTAGCTAGGTGTTCTATTTATTATTACAAATAATTGTATATCTAAGTCTTAGTGATTACTATGAAGCAGAAATAGTTAGTTATATTGAATGTTAGATATTTGTTGCAGCTTAGATATTTGTCTTCAAAGTGCAAGTGACACACAGTGGTACTTGATCATTTTCCGAACCCAAGATTTCACTGCCAACTGCATAATTATAATTAAGCATTCTCAAACTGCTGGCTGCATTGGCAAAGCATTGTTGTATCAAGTTGTATTTTATGCTCACTAGCTACCAAAGCTGCATTGTTTGCAACAATCTTTAGATAGCTATTTGATCTCTATTTTATGAACACTTGTACAAAGTTGTATTAGTAAATTTAATCTTATAATAACCATGAGTGCCTACCTCCACTGTCCTCGCATCCAGGAACGCAACAATGCTTGTCTGACATGATAATGTGGTTGAGTCAGTACACACTAAATAAATAAGGTCCTGTCCTATTTCAAACACTTAACTATATAACTCAAAAACACAAAACGAATCCTATCTCAGTTCAAAAGGATAACTAAACACTAAAAAGTAACACCTGTCCCAGTTCAATCACTCAAAAACATATCAAGAAGAGTCCTAGCTCAGTTCAAAGTTTACAAAATAGCATCACTGATCACACAGAAAACACCAATTTAGCTAAAAAATACTGGAACTTAGTGAAAATCACTGAAAATAAGAAACATCGAAAAACCGAAAGAAATGTTAAACGTTAAGTTAATAACCAATAGCAAAGTGGAATGAACGCTTGTCGTTAACATGACAGCCGCAATGACAGCAGCACATGCTTTCAGCAGTATTGTCAAAAATTGTTAAAAAAATGTTTTTTTGTTAATTTTTAGAATAATTTACTTGAGGATTCATCATCACAGACATCTATTACAGATGATTTAGGTGGCGTCAGTCACTTGAGGATTAAATTAAATATATTTATACCTATGTACGTATATAATTGTCTTCATACATTAAATTATAAGTAAAAACAGTAGTGACATCTATCGGAAACCCAAGAACTCTCATCTATTTATTAATAATAGTTAATAGTTAGCAATTTTAAGAGGTACTTACATTTAGTAAAAATTAACACTAACCTTTTTACTGCGGGTGTTAATTACACCCGCAGTAAACCTGACCTGCGACGCCTGTGCTACCTTGTGACGTACAAGTGCTAAAAATGCATTACTTAAAAAAAACTGTTAAATCGCATCAATTTTGTTAGATCGCGACATCAAAATTGATTAATCTATAATTATAATAAGAACGTAACGGAGCAAGACATAGGGTCCTTTTCATCCCGACATTCAAAACGGTTCCCTTGGGAGAGGGGATGAAAGTCAAAATGTGTACTTGTAATTCATTAAAGCGTAGTCCGATTTCATTCATTATTTTTTTGTTAGAAAGGAGATACTTTCAAGATTGGTATTAATGCGTAGTCCAAACATAAAACAAACACGCTCACATACGCAGTGAGTAGATCTTTGAGGACCAAGTAGGAGGTGTTAATTCTTTAAGAATTAATGGTTGATAGTCAGAGGCACGTCCAAACATTACATTTCGTACATGCCCGCGTTTTGCAAGTTAGCATTCCACGTAACTGGTTGCAAGCCCATCGCCGCTATTTGGTATACGCCCGCGTTTTGCAAGTTAGCATTCCACGTGACAGGTTGCAAGCCCATAATCGCCGCTTATTTTGTCACATGCCTTCGAATTTTTGATTCTAAATCATGTTTTCATTCACCGTTTTGAGCATGTGTTAATGCACACATTATTTTTTTGAGTGGCAAAAACCATTGGGTCACGACCCGATCCGAACCCACGACCTCCGGATCAGAAGTTGGGGTATCGCCCAAGTGCCAATAAACTTGAAACCTAGAATGTATAGGAACCTTCGAGTGCATGTCTCATCTTAAGCTGGCTTAAGATTTGTAGTGCACTTTGTAGTGTAGGTACGCTGAGTAGGTCAATTTAATATTGTCAAAATTAGTAACGTCACTCCGAAAGTTTTTTTCAAGTAAAATAAAAAAAAAAAATTATACATCATTTTTGTAGTTTTTAACTGACTTCAAAAAAAGGAGGAGTTTCTCAATTCGACTGTATGTTTTTTTTTATCGTGTGTTTGTTACGCCATATCTTCAAACCGACTTAAATTATTCTTTTTTTGCATCTTCTGAGAATTACAACCTGGGAGTTTTCAAATTCAAAGTAAAAAGCTCCTTCGATTACCTAGGTAGTTTGTGCATTGACGATGCTGAAAGAGCTTTTTTATCTTGGGTACTATAAATCTTCAACTATTGTAAAAATGGTTGATAAAGTACGAGTTAGATTTAATAGTTAATACATAGTCCTACCGAGTTACGGATTGAGAATGTAACAACTATAATTTAACAGGTACTCAAGCATGAAAGTAGATCAATATAATTATGTTATACAGGTGGTTTATATTTCGGGGTGTATGAATAAAATACTTTCGTTTACCTTAAATTTTATTTATTACAAATTACTTTTGTCTTTTAAAGCACCAATTTTTTTTTGTTTTATCGCAATATTGCTCTCATCATCACCGTCGATACTTCTAACCCCAGCCAAAATTTGATTTATATATTTGCAGTAATTGAAAATCAGACAACGAATTTCAATGTTAATTAAATAATCGTTTTTTGAGTTTGTTACATTTAAATTAACTGACAAATGATTTGAATGATAAGGGAGTGGATGATACCGTGGCGGCTCATAGGGGAGAGTGGAAGAAAAATACATACTGCGCCATCCCCAAATAACTTTCGAAAAGATAATTTTGTTGCATTACTGGCAATCAATGCACAGCCTAAAACATACCGGTTATGTAGGGATGCACGAAGAAAGGATGTCCCGAAATTTCACCCCTAGTGGATTTCCACCCAATGTGGACAAATTAGCTAGGAGTTCTATTTATAATTAAAAATAATTGTATATCTAACTCTGATTACTATGAAGCGGAAATACACTTGAGAGCAATAAAATCGCACATCCGCACATTTTTACTTAAAAGTTCAATTTTTTTTTTATTTGGAGCTTACAGCAAATTAAAATCAAATTAAATTAAAGTGCATAATCTAGGCATTCGCAGAACTGATAAAGGGTTGACATTTACCTTTAAAAATAACTCATTAGCAACAAAACAATAGACCCCCTTATGTCGCTCGATCCAGGTAAGGCCGGCGGCGGGATTTATCGCAGGTATAAAAGAGTGCATATTGAGGGAATGGTCATCATTTGCATACCAACGTACAGTGTGAAAGGTTCTCTATTGATATTGGCTTCAAACGGAACACGAAAATGGATACTACACCAGAAGTAGCCGCTCAAGTGGTTGCCCTTGTTGAATCGGGGCTTAAGCAAAGTCAAGTGGCTCGACAATTGAGTTTGAGCCGATTTACCGTTCGGCGTGTATACCAGAGGTATCAAGAGACTGGTGGCTACCAACGGCGACAAGGATCGGGCCGTCCCCGTGCTACAACAGAGCGTGATAACCGCTTTCTTATAACGACATCTTTAAGAAATCGTCGTTTGAACACAGTTCAACTGGGCCAACGACTTCAAGAAGTTCGTGAAGTAGAAGTTAGCCGGTGGACAGTCAGAAGACGATTGAGAGAAGGTGGCCTGACTGCACACAGGCCAGCAAACGGGCCGAAATTGACCCCAGCCCACCGAGAAGCCCGCCTTCAGTTCGCTCGAGACCATTTGAATTGGACCGAAGAGCAGTGGAGTGCAGTCCTGTTCTCTGATGAGTGCAGGATGTGCTTGCATGGCAACGACGGACGGGGGAAGGTGTATAGAAGATCGGGAGAGCGATTTGCCCAATGCTGCATAACAGAACGTGTCGCCTATGGCGGTGGATCAATCATGTTTTGGGGAGGCATGTCTATGGAAGCAAAAACCGAGCTTGCCTTCTTCACCGGACCGAATACTGGTCGCCAATCAAGAGGATTGACTTCCATACGATACATTGAGGAAGTACTCGAGAGCCACGTCGTACCTTTTGCTGGGTTTATCGGCGAAAACTTTCTGTTTATGCAAGATAATGCAAGACCGCATACTGCTGGCATAGTGATCGAGTACCTTCAAGAGGTGGATGTGACCGTTATGGAGTGGCCAGCTCGAAGCCCAGACCTCAATCCCATCGAACATCTATGGGACGAGCTGAAAAGAAGAGTTCGAGGCCGAGATGCTCCTCCATCGACTCTACAGGAGCTGCAACAGGCGATCGCAGAGGAATGGGAGGCTATTCCTCAAGACTTTATCAAAAGTCTAGTAACATCAATGAAAACACGGATGGAGTCAGTGATTCAGGCTAGGGGAGGGAACACTCGGTATTAATAACAAACTTTAAATTAATTTTATCTTTTAATTTCATAACTTTGACACCAATACTTGAATAAAGAATTTTGTACTAAACATGCATTTTTGTTATTGATCCACAAAAGCATTTTTATGTAATGATTGAAAGACAAATCAGATACCACTGGATAGGTATTAAAATAGACTATGAATCTGCATTACAGAAACATAATATTTTTTGTTTTTTTTTAGTTATGTCAAAAAATCATGAATGTGCGATTTTTTTGCTCTCAAGTGTAGTTAGTTATTTTAAACAAATCTATTCTAAACTTCCCAATTCATTCTAATAATATTTCAAAGTGATAAATTAGTCTACATTTTGAGATCAAAATTGAATGAAATGGCTGCTAAATTTCAGTTAACAGGCATTTTATTTTATCCGTAAATATAAGTGTCAACCGTGAGTTAAATCTTCTTTTCTCTTTGTTCTAGTTCTTTTTACTTCAAAGATAGTAGCGAGGTCTTCCAGCCGTGAAATACCTGTAGAGACGAGCTTCTGATATCTATTAACTACAAAAGCCCGGAACTACAGCGTATATCACGAATGTGCCATCAATATCTTCGCTTCGTTATTCATGTCTTCTGTAGTCCTTGTTTGCAATTCGACTCATGGATGCTTTCAGCTGATCTGAAACTTAGAAATGGTGATTTATTTTCAACATTAGCTCCAAGTTACGACTTTAATTTATTCATTAAAATCACAATGATCATTTTGAAACGTCGGTTTTATCTACTTCTGTACACACAGAAGTACACTGACACAGTTCATTTGACAGCACTAATTTTAATCCGTCTTTTTTTTAAAGATAATTTTGTTGCATTACTGACAATCAATGCACAGCCTAAATCATACCGGTTATGTAGGGATGCACGAAGAAAGGATTTCCCGAAATTTCACCCCTAGTAAAATACCCAATGTGGACAAAGTAGCTAGGTTATCTATTTATTATTACAAATAATTGTATATCTAAGTCTTAGTGATTACTATGAAGTTAGTTAGTTATTTTAAACAAATCTTCTACACTTCCCAATTCATTCTAATAATATTTAAAAGTGATAATCTTATAGTTTTAGTCTACATTTTGAGATCAAACTTGAATGAATTTATTTTATCCGTAAATATAAGTGTCAACCGTGAGTTGAATCTTCTTTTATCTTTGTTCTGGTTCTTTTTACTTCGAAGATAGTAGTGAGGTCTTCCAGCCGTGAAATACCTGTAGAGACGAGCTTCTGATATCAATATACTACAAAAGCCCGGAACTACAGCGTATATCACGAATGTGCCATCAATATCTTCGCTTCGTTATTCATTTCTTGTTATTCATGTCTTCTGTAGTCCTTGTTTTCAATTCGACTCATGGATGCTTTCAGCTGATCTGAAACTTAGAAATGGTGATTTATTTTCAACATTAGCTCCAAGTAACGACTTAGCCTTGGTAAAATAGTAATGTTTTATTACCATTACAAAGTCATAGTCAAAATTCATTAAAATCACAAGGATCACTTTGAAACGTTGGTTTTATCTACTGCCTGTTCCTCCGGGATGAAGCCAGGAAAGAAAGGCTGGTTATTCTTTTTAATGATCCTTTTACAAAACAACGAGTTGGAGCATTTTCAATGGAGTTGGAAACCGAATTGAAACAAAAAATTGTTTTCATAATATTATTATTTTTAACATATTAATTATGTTAAGGCTGCGAGGTTATTCGTCAATGATAACGACCAATGACTTTATCAATTTTTATTTTAGATTCTTCAAAGGTTTTAGATAATTTCAATTTGCGGAACATGCACTTGCGGCCATGTTGAGTTGAGAAGGGAAGAACAGAGATGGGGTGAAGATGCACCTTAGCCCATAGAGATGTGACTTAAACTAAAAGATTGAAATCACGCTGCGACATGCTGCCCGCCATTGAAGCGTCGTCTTCAACTGGATCTAGAGGCAGGATGCAGATTTATGTGAAGTCCCTTTTGATGATTCCAGTAGCGGTTTGGATCTCGGCCACTCTGTTGATGTTGTCCCTTTTTCCAGGGACGGCTACAGGCTACTACATTTATTTTTGTTTATTTTGTGTATCTTATTATTATTATTATTGCATTTTTACATGTGTAATAAGATGCTTTAGGACGTCAATCATTTCAAATAGTGCATAAGTTAATTGAATAGACCGTAGTAGACAAGTGAAAGTAAAGAAATAAAAAAAAATATTTGAAAGTTTATTTTTCCTTACTTTTTCCCAGATAATCTAAATGGGGAAAGATACGAAAATTTCCTGAGAGCAGACTTGAGTGATTTGCTGGATGATCTGCCACTCAACCTAATCAGGGACATGTGGTTCCAACACGATGGCTGCCCTGCCCATTTCAGGAGAAGTATCAGAGACTGGCTGGACACAAATTAACCAAACAAGTGGATAGGACGAGGTGGGCCGTTGCCATGGCCAGCAAGAAGTCCGGGTCTAACCCCCATGGATTTTCATGTGTGAGGGTGCATGAAAAGTCTTGCGTACAGCGATTGTGGATGCAGCAAATAAAATGAGGACCATGTTGACCACTGGAGTAATGAAGACTGGTCTCCGTAGAAGGATGCAACAATGTATCAGAAATAGAGGCGGCCATGTTGAACATGAATTGTAGAATAAGAAAAAGTTGTGTGAAAACCTTTAATAAATGACATTTCATGCTTACATATTGTTTTATTTTACTTTTTAGGGCGAAATATGAACTTTCTTCTCCACTGTTGCCTATGGTTAAAAACGAAAACGGTTAAGTTTAGGGTAGGGTGTTTCATAGTGAAATAAGTCAGAAATGATGGGTACTCCACACCCTTAACTAATCTAGCACGATTTTTCCTGTAACCCTGTATATACCATCAAACTTGTTTAATTTTATTTCAAACAATTTCACACCTACCTTTCCATGCTTTACCTCTAGTCCTCAACATAACCAGTTAGCTGGCTCTTACTGTTCACCTTCATAGAGGGAAGTTTCTTCATCACAATGGCCTTGGCTCGGGCCATACTGCTGTAGTATGAAGTTTAAAATTTTTCTCTTTCAATTAACTGCTTGGGGTCATCAGAGCCCATTTCAACCTGGAATTGCACATTGTTGAAGTCATTTAGTAACTGTTCCAACTTTGATAAGCGACGGACATCAAGAATGATGTCCGAAGCTAGCTCTTGATTGAGGGGGATGCAATCCAGAAATTAAACAAAATTGGACAAGCGTTCTTTTACTGTTCCTCTCTGTCGTACTAAAACCTTTATCTCAGCTTCTGTTATATCAGTCATGTTGCTGTAAATACATGGCAAAAAAAAAAATACCTAGTTGTAGTATGGGAAACTTTGTGCAACCCACTTACTTGAAAACTCTTACTGTTAAGCTGAAATAAGCATAAGAAAATAAATTGGTTCTTTGAAAACAAATAATGTTTTTGAACCAAAGCTTTGAATTTTGGTTAAGTATGTCACTGATGATGTGACGAAAACACTTAGAAATGAGTTCGTATTGGTTAGGCAATTCGTGCCATGTGTCTTATTCAATACAAGTGTGCAAAAATAGCGCAAACTAGCAATACCAAAATGAGCATTTAGCTTGCCGAACATTTTACCAGAAGTGAGCGTATGTAGGTGTGTTATGCTTGCCCTTCATAGGTTGAAAATATTAGTTTAGTTAAGTGTAGTATGTTGCTTGCCCTTCATAGGTTGAAAATATTAGTTTAGTTAAGTGTAGTATGTAGGAGTGGATGGAAAGCAGAGGAATAGGAACTTAGCTGGGTTATTTTCTTGTGCTGTAGCGTGGCGTTCCTTTTTGTGATAGATGGCGTCAGCGTTTGCGAAAAATTACAGCCCAGAAAAGCTCCAATAAAATGCTCCTCGCTCGGAATCCCTGTTTGCTCCTTGAAAATTATTTTTATGTATTCCCGGCTTCGACGATGATGCTTGATGTACCGCAAATTATCTTGTCTACAAAGTGTTGATCCCAGTTTCCGTGTTCGGCAACGTGGTGTCCTCTAAACGAAAATTGTTTCTGTTGTAGCTGGTTCGTTTTTGAAGGCTCGAAGGACCATGTTAAGGCTGCGAGGTTGGTGCCTTCTTCAATGATAACGACCAATGACTTTATCAATGTTGATTTTAGATTCTTCAAAGGCTTTAGACAATTCCAATTTGAAGAACATGCACTCGCGGCCATGTTGAGTTGAGAAAGGAAGAATAGAGATGGGGTAAGGATGCACCTTAGCCCATAGAGATGTGACTTAAACTAAAAGATCGATGTCACGCTGCGACAATTTTGAAAATAATATAATAAAACACTAAAATAGTTTTCGAGGGGATCTTGGTTCAGGTGCCGCAACCATACACCAACATTTGAATACCGTTTAGCGTCCACAGCCTATTCGCTACTGTGGGAACCACTTCTGTCTTTCCTCTGGGACTAATAAATTTCATTGTTTCAAATACTTTTATCTCTTCTGTCCAAGTTTTATGGTGGCTGGATTTGGGCGTAGCTGGACCAAGCCGAGGCTTAGCATGTTTATTTTTGGTGTAGCTGCCGTTCACTGAATCGAATATGTTGACCATGAACGGAAGCAGATCCGCCGTTTCTTTACACTCCCTTGGAAGAATCTCCTTATCTAAAAACAAGATTAAATAAGACATTTATTTTAAAGTCAAGTGGCAACTTTTTATTCTTGCCCACATATTTTATAGGGTGCTATTGTAGTGCCAGGGAAATACTTTATTTTCAGATTGGAATCTATGCCATCCCCTTAAACAAGTCTACCTTATCATCAGAAAATACCCAACTGAACTCTAGGTTTTCTCAAAATGAAGTTTCCATTACTGTTGACATTACCAGTGTCAGAGCTAGGGTCATGAGCGCCCCTGGTGAGATTAAGATTCGCATTAGGTCCCCCGAGACTTATTTTCTGGGAAGAGAAACAATAACATAATCGCGCTATTACGCCTTTTGTAAACAGGTGCAAGTTTTTTTTTATGTTAACACACATATGTTTTAATTTGTGTGCCCTGGGGGTTGCGCTCCTGGCTGCACAAACACTGTTTAACGCACTCACATTGCACACAAGATTTTTTGTTTACCAAATTAAACACTAATTAACCTGCTAGCAGTGCCGGCCCGAGGCCAGATTTACGTTGGAGCGAGATCAAATTTTGGCGCCCCCTATGCCGTCACATATTAAAAAAAACACGTACTGCACTCCTCCCTGTATACCTACGAGTTTGACTTGTTTAATTTTCTACAGTTTTTGGTAGAAAATTAAACAAGTCAAATATATTAAAAGTTCCTACTTACTCAATTGTAATTAGGAACTTTTATTTATCACAAGAATTACTTATTGAAGGAGATCAATCCTTTTACTCCCACTATTTAAATAAAACTATGCCTAAAATATCTTAATGAATGTACATTAAGAGATCATTAATATTTGGGCTGGTACTTACGTAGATACTTTTTTAATAAAAATAAAATTGTAAAAAAATCTTGCTATAACCTAATAAGTACTTAATGCATTCACACACGAGTTCCAGCATGTCGACATTTTTTATGACAGTCCGTCATCAATCTTTAATTCCCTAAGATAGCGCCTTTGGCGCTAAGGGCGTCGCGGGCACCCAGGATCCTTCGCCAAGGGCCATGGGGCGCCTTCCAGCGCCCCCTGACCCTTGGCGCTTAGAGCGGTCGCTCCTTACGCCCTAGAGACGACCCTGCCTGCTAGGTATCCCATATTAGAAGCTATGGTGCGATTAAATATCTGAAATGCATATTTAACTTTAATTTTGTTCATTTTGGTATCAGCCGTATTCCTTTAAAAGCAAGGTTCTCCTTTTGCAGCTGTTGCAAATGATACCATTTTGCTATTTTTTCAACACCATCTTTTGTATAGGTACTAAATTATTTGTAATGAGATTGTTTCTTCCTTTCAGAAGATGGGGGGGGGGGGGGATCATAATTGGAATAACCTCTTGGTTATTTATTAGCATTATATTCTTTTTGGGTTCTTCTCCTCTTCTTAAATATATCCCAAGCAGTTTCAGAGCCTGCCTGTTGTTGGTCCCCTGGTCACATATTGATGCTACGACTATTAATCCAGCTTGTTGGATCTCCTACTGCGTATTTTATTGGCCTAGATAGCACAGGTCCTTTGTTGTACTTGAGGCAAATGTTTATGATAAGTATAGCCTTTTTATAATTTTTAAATAGGCCATGCACCATAAAAATGCGTGATTTGCAAGTTCTGTCTTTTCCTTTTTTTGTTTACCCTCCATTGCATTTGCATGAACAACTTTGCCGGTTTTGTACAGTTTTCAATTGTTTCTAATACTACAGGGTTTGTTGCAAACCATCTTGCTGCTTTCATTTCAAATGACTGTTTTTTTGTTGCATTTCTCATTTTACTTAATTTAACTTGTGCAGCAACTAATTTTTTTTGCAGTTCGCTATCCCTTTTTGTAAGATATATGTATTTTTCTTCTTGATTCTTGACACTCTTCTTTTTCCTGTAAAAATAAAATAAAAAAGGGACCTTATTTTAAACCATTTATTTAACAGCATCCTAGAGAGACATAGAAGATAGTTGTCGCAAAATATAAATTTGTCTCATTTTGATTAAAATATAAGGGAAAAAAGCAAAAAAATCTATATAGTTCCAGAACACGCCCCCCCACATGACGGCATCGGAAAAGAACGTCAAGAATTTTAACTGTCTTTCGCGTATTCCGTGTGTTCAACTTTAAAACGTTTCAAGGTCAAACTGTTTCCACTGATGTGCGGTTGACTGTATATGTTCGATTGGCAATTTTGTAGTTTCGGAATTGACCTCTTTGCTGAGAATATTCATGTTTTACGCGTACACACAATCATTCAATAGACCCATAAACCATCGATTACATAATTATCTAGTATGTACCTATTATAAATTTATGACTGTTTTTTGTAATCTGTGAAGTGTAGCTTCTAAATTGAAATAGTCTCACTTCGGCCACGACTTTCCTGTACATCTGTTCAATAATAATTAATTGTTATAATCCTTCAATGTAAAATAAAATACCTATCAAGTTTTCGGGTTATCGCAGAACTAAATTAATCTAACGACTACAGAGGAAATGACCACTATACTATTACTGATCACGGATCCCGGGACTGTCCGGGAGGCTGTCTTGTGTCATTGGCGTCGGTAGTCAGTTGTTCATCTATCGTTAACGCACGCTTTATGCGGACGCACAACTACTAGCATGCCAGAATGCTAAAGCATCGCGAACGTTAAAAACCCGAAACCTATATTGAAGTCCTCGAAGAAAATTCCCCAACAATGGCTATGGCTAACGAATCTATGTTTAGAGAAAACTATTACACTCATGCTATAGTCGGCGTGGTAAACTCGCCTCTAGGCGAAGAAGTCACCGTCGACCTTAACGTATTAAAAACTCAACATGATGATCTGATAAGAACCCTTCGGGACATGAATGTGGGTGTCATCGAAATGGTCTTCCAGGGCCCATTCACTGCGAGCCTTCTGCTTGACAGAGTTGCTGTGTCCAAGAACGGAGTAGTGTACCTACCGGCGCCAAAATCTGAGAGCGAAGAATTCAATGTTAGTCACAGAACTGCTTTGTTTGTCGTTTAAAATCATCTTCCCATCTTGGGGATGGTCTTTACTCTCACTCTTTTCCCTTCTCTAGAGTACTTTTTGGTTATGTCTGTAGCTCACTAATATAAAGCATTTTCTGAACTGGATGGTTATTTAAAATAGTTATTTAGCTTGAAAGAGTATCTTCAAATAAGTGCCATGAACTTTTTAATACTTTACTTATTCAACTGAAGCAATGTTAATTAATGGGACTTATTTTTGTATTTTTCAGCTCTCAAACCTGAAAGCAACCTTGCTATCGGAGCTCAACCAAATAGTCATTGAACAGAAAAACCCAGAAGCAAAAGTGTGCGGGGCTGATGTCTTGATCCATGGTAAGAACTTATCTAGTTCTAAGTGGGGGCACTAAGGTCTGAAATGATGTCCTGCATTGGGATGTTTTGTGCATTATCCCCCTTCTAACCTGACTCCAACCAGCGCAACTCCTTGAAGTAGCGGAGAAGGACTCTGGGTTGATGAATTGTTCCAGCATCCCTAACTTCCTGTCAGTTAATGGTGATGGAGAGCATGTGTTGATGAGTTCTTGCAGTCCCATCTTCAACCTAACTTAATTTGTGGAGGTACAGAGTATCACCACATGCTCCACAGTCTCTTCAGCCTGGAGACAACATCGACAGAGTTCACTATCTGTGGCCCCAGTCTAAAGGAGATGGTGGTTAGATCAAAGAGTCCCGTGATTCATTCATTCATTAATTTATGAATAAATGAGAGGCCGTTGTGTTTCATTTTTAGTAAAATGTTAATAATTTTGTGCAAGCGGTCTTTGATCCCATTCTGTGCTCCTTTTCGGAGTTTATTTTCAGCTTGTTGTTTTTTTCTACCATTGGAGGGTTAGATTGGCTGATATGGTCCGTAGTTGGAGTGAGTTTGGTTCTTCCTTCACCAAGGAGTCGGCCCTGTCGTTATCTGGACAGCGGCTGTTTCCTTTTGTCCATTTTATTGTTACAGTGTGTTTTTCAACTAATTTTTGGAGTGCACTATGGCACCCTGCTAAGGATTTTGATCTGGTGTCAGGTCTGCAGAGTATGTTGATGAGCGGTGTGCTTTCTGTTGTGAAGTTGTGGTTTTCGCTTAGAATGCCGTAGTCGCTTTGTTTAGGGCTTGTGCTCTTGTTGTTTTTTCTACCATTGGAGGGTTAGATTGGCTGATATGGTCCGTAGTTGGAGTGAGTTTGGTTCTTCCTTCACCAAGGAGTCGGCCCTGTCGTTATCTGGACAGCGGCTGTTTCCTTTTGTCCATTTTATTGTTACATTGTGTTTTTCAACTAATTTTTGGAGTGCACTATGGCACCCTGCTAAGGATTTTGATCTGGTGTCAGGTCTGCCGAGTATGTTGAGGAGCGGTGTGCTGTCTGTTGTGAAGTTGTGGTTTTCGCTTAGAATGCCGTAGTCGCTTTGTTTAGGGCTTGTGCTCTTGATAGTCCAGTTTTGGAAGTAGAAGCCACTGCCACTGTTTTATTTTTGGCACCATTTGTGTAGATGTGATAGGCAGAGGGTGTTAGAGGGCCCCTACCCTTTGTAACCTCTTGTGTAGCAATTTAGTATCTTTTGTTTGTTAGATATGTTGTAGCTATTCTATCTGTGCCTCTGCTAGCTTCTGGGATGATGTTAATGGCCTTATCCAGTGTTTTGCAATGATTTGTTAATTTGACATTGCCTTTCCATTGACTTGTGGATTTTATTCTCAGAGCTGCTGCCATAGCTTCCAGTTGTATGTATACATGAAGTACACATACAACTGCCGTAATTAAGTTGGTTCTTGGCCACCATACCACGGCGCCATAATTATGTTAGTATCGGTCGAACCATGATGGTGTACATCCATAGGCAGAGGGTGCACTGCCATAGTTGAGTTTGCTAGATATTACCACAGACCAGTTAAAGTACTTAAGTTTACTTTAACTGGTCTGTGTGTGGTGTGTGTATATTACCTAGATATTTGACTTCTTTGTTGAGAGCTAGTGCTGTTTCAAGAAGAGATGGTAGTACTAGTTTCGGCAATTTTAGCTTGCGAGTGAGTAGTACAAGTTCTGTTTTGTTGCGGTTGACTGATAGGATATGCTTCAGGCACCAGGCTTCCACGATTCGGAGTGCTTTTTGCATCTTCTCACATATAGTGGATTCGAAGAGCCCCGATATCATGATTGCTATTCGTCAGCGTAAGCGATAGTCAGTATACCGTCTTTGTTAAGTGTGCCCAGAAGTTAATTGGCTACAAGCTTCCATAGGAGGGGGGATAATACTCCTTGTGGGCAGCCTTTGGTGACCCTGCATCGCATCACTTCTGAACTTTCTGTGAGAGCTGCTCTATTTGCGAGCATTTGTGTTATCCAAGTATTTAGATTTTTACTGACGCCTTGGTTTCTCAGGCTTTTTTCTATGCTAGGGAAAGTCGTTTTATCAAAGGCTCCTTCTGTCTATGAATGTGAACAGACAGGATTGTTTGCTGTCTCAGTGGATTTGCCTGATTGATAGCGTGCTGATTTGTGTTAACCGGATTTTTGACTAGTGGCCCGCTACGAATGTGCCTGTCACACAGACTTTTTAAGGTTTTTAGTAGGAAGGAGCTCAGGCTGATTGGTCTAAACGACTTTGGTTGCGTGTACTCCGATTGGCCAGGTTTTCGAAGAAATACTACTTTTACTTCCCTTCAAGAGTGTGGGATGTATTTCCAGGCAATGCAGCTTCTGTTCCTCAACCCATTTATTAACCCCCTGTTATTGTTCTTTCAATATCATCTTTGTTTCCCATCTTGGAGAGATGGGATCAAACTGTTTCACTTGTTCCACTAATTCTCCACCAACTAGATTAATACATGCGGAGATATAATAATATACATACTCTGTAAATTTTTGTAAAATATATTTTAGGTCCTATGATTCTTGTGGGTATATCTGAAACCACAAACGAGGCAGGCGCAATTGAATTGAGTGAAGTCTTCGCAGAATTCCCGGTTACTGCTATTCAGGTAAGTAATAATTATACCGACTATAAGCTGCCATCATTAGGGTAATTGTATTTAATTAGAGGGCAGATTCGTAAGGCATAAATAATCAGCCTCTGCACTTCGCCCTCTTGGTACCCGAATAAAATGTAGCCGATTTATTATTCCAGGTCATAAACTATACCAGTTCTAAATTGGATCCAAATCGGTCAACCATTAAGGAGACGATATTTAGCAACAAACATCTAAACAAACTAATTTCCGCATTTATATTTTTAAATAGGATACATTCCCAATAGACACATAGCAATATAGGTACATAGCAACTACAAGTACTATGGTACTGCAACAAATGTTGCGGGCGAACAATTGTCCCGCAGCTGGATTCGAACCTTAGCGTCTCATCAGAGAACGATACAAAGAAATTTAAAGTAGAATTTCTTTCTTTTAAGATGCCTCCTGGGACGACCCACCTGAAGGACTACATAACTGCCTTTGGCAAGAACGGGCTGATCGTGAGGCCGGGCCGCGAGGCGGAAGAGATACTGAAGCAATTGGATAAGGTGGTGTGCTACATAAAGCTGTACGTACCCGAAGCAGCGGCCGCCAACTGCCTCTATTTGAACAAAACGCTCATCCACCGCGCCTTTGTGGAGGCGCCGAAATCCTTCAGGGTGAGTTCCATAAGTCTATGAGTCTATGCCTGCCGTGGAGACTGTAGTGCTGCTCATGGGAATTGTCGAGCTGGTCGCTGGACTGGCTGGTCGCGTGAGGACTATTTTTCTGGTCTTGGGAACTTGGGTCTTGAAAATGGTCGCGCTGCTCATGCGGACTGTCGTGCTGTTAGCCGGGCTAGTCATGCTGTTCGTGGGGACTGTCACGCTACTCATGACTGTCGTGACTACCAACACGACGGTAGCATAAAAAATATCTGTTTTTTGTAGCGCACAATGTAAATGCACAGCGCGTTTGTGTGCGTGTTCCAGCACATGCACGATTCAAAGCTTTAAGTTTAAGTTAGCGTTTAAGTTTGATATTAAATAAATTATATTGGACATTTCTGCATCTTCAAATGCGTAATTTGTTACGAAAATTCGAAGATTTTGATAATGTTTGTTTGGACGAAAGTTTAATAGTAACAATTAAGCTTCAATATCTCCAGAACCAGTTGATTCACAGGGAAATTCTGGTAGAAAAAATATCCCAATGATTTATAGAATATGTGGCTTTTGACTTGGTTAAGGGTCTTTTTACATAGGCCTGTATATGCTTCGGCGGAAATGGCAATTGCCTATTTCGCGGCCTCTGCTATAATGTAGTTATCTCTTATTATCAGTTCTTTGTTGAAGCATAGCTAGGCTCCGGGGTCCCTGGTCAAGTCTGACTGATGTGAAAAGTGAAAGGAAATGTCTGTATCTGTTAAGCTACCTACAGATCGTTTACAAAAGTTTTATTTGTGTATTTTGTTGGTTATTCTTTTGTTGATAAAAATAATATTTACTTTCAGGTCTTCCGCGAAGAAATTTCCTGCTCTCGCCGATCCATCTGTTTTTCGGAGTTCGCCAAGCTTAATGCTGGCCTCTCCTCTGTCTGTCTGCTCGTCAGGAAGATCCAGTAAGCGCTCTTCCAGTACAGTACGGTACAGGAACCAACCGGAAAAACAAACAAACACGTTCGCGACACTAATCCCTATGGTGGACATGTTCAGATCCATGCTCAGTTCATAGATTCTTGAGATTACCAAGGGGTTGTTAGAGACACGTTCAAACTATATTAGTCCCATGGCCACGTCACTAAACCAAAAGTGCAGTTCCACCAATAATAAATGAAAGGAACTGGCTGCGAAAATCTATTTTTAGAATGTTAGACATATCTCTGCATCTACAACGTACTGCGTCATATCTTTAAAATGGCATGCCACACGCGTTCCATGCCATGTGCCATGCCACATATGTGTATACGTAACAGCTGGAAATAGTAAACAAATACAAGGGCTGTAGCAAATTTATAAAATAATAATATTTATACTTTTGTATGGGAATTTCAAATACGATATATTCAACCTTTGCATGTTTGCACACGTCAAAGTATTCACGTGCTTGGTCGGAATTTGTCTCCTTTGTGTTTACAGAGGGGTATTAAGTTACACGTTGTCAATGTCAAAGGCAAAGTCAAATTTTTTATTCATTAAAATCACAAGGATCACTTTGAAACGTCGGTAAAAATAAAAATAAAATAAGTTTAACGCTTATCTATAGTTAAACGCTGTTCTTTCTAAATTTTCTGAGATAAATCCTATTTAATGATACTCCACACGGTAAATTAACATAAAATTGGGATGTGACCCCAATTCGGAATGGACGAACAGAAAGACAGATAGACAGACAGAAATATAAAGAGATGGACATGACGAATATTAAGATTTCCGATCCATGTCACGCTTGGCATGTTAATACCACAAAATACAGAGCTTCAAATGTTCTCTGGTTCAAACGATAAAGTATAATTTGGCTTGCCTATGTTAAAGCATTATAATCCTACTTAAATGTATGGGTCCTATTATAATACTTCTAGCTCGTTACGACACGCCCTGACAAAAATTCCGGCTTTATATCCTGCTATCCTTGCCTTTAGCTGAGTAATTATTACCTAATATTAGGTAATTAACCTTAGTTTACATGATTTTAGACATTCCTTTTCCAAATAATATATTTAAGAAAACTTTTTTCGTTTTAACCACTTTTTGTTTGTTCTTTCTTAAGATTAAGTTATTAAAAAAAAGCACATAACTTAGCAGTTCAAAACATACAACATAATATAAACATACAGCTATTATTGTTAATTGTCTTAAAAACGGTGAAGGAAAACATCGTGAGGAACGCCCTAGAACCAAAAGTTCGAAGGCATGTGCTAACAGTTAGTGTTCCAATAAGCGGCGATGGGCATGCAACCTTTCATGTGGAATGCTTACTTGCAAAATGCGGGCATGTACCAAATGTAATGTTTGGACGTGCCTCTGACTACTCCCTACTTGGTATCCTCAAAGGGCCACCATGAGGAAGATAGTCGTGAGCGTGTTTGTTTGTTTTTGTTTTAAAAATACATTATTATTTATTCCATTTTGTTATGTTTGCAATGTTTTTAGACTTTATTTTTTACTAGTTATATGATTAAATAATTTATTTATACTTATCTATTAATAATTTTATTGTAAACATGTTCTCAAAGTGGAGATGGCATAGGCCATCTCCTCTTATTCTGATAAATTCATAATTTGATATTTAAGTGGAAAATATGCTTCGCCTTCAGATTATGTCTATAGATACATATTGAAATTCATGTCTGATTTTTCAAAATTTACAATATCTTTGAGTTATGTACTTATTTATACCACCCTAATTTTAATTACAGCATGACTGCAATAAATGACTTGAGTATGACTACTCAAGTCATTTATTGCATGTCCAAAGAGTTTTAGATCAGAAAATCGAATTTCAGAGCCTGAAAACAAATGTTACCATACTAAGTGGAAATTGAATCTTGCCACAAGTGAATGTTGTGCACACAATTTAGGCGAGTCTTCTACTCGTATGGTGGCTGCTCCATATATATCCACTAGTCGCTATTTCTTCTGGTGGGAAAGAAGATAATTTTTCATAACAGTAAGGCTAGATTTGCTTTTGCACAAAACAAAAGGTTTGTTAGGTGCGTGATTTTACAAAGTTGAAAACCTCGAGTGGCGTGAAAATCTAACTGAACACCTTTCGAAGTAATGCAAAACTATTAAAAACTGTATGACAATCGGTTATGTCGCTTCAAATTCCACCGTCTATTGTAGCGCCCCCTTGTGACTTGTGGCGAGAAATCCTTCTTGTAAGTCATACAATACTATTGCAAGAAATTGGACAAGCTCTCTTGGAGATAACGTTTTTTTTAATTAACATGATTATATAATCACTTAACTATAGTAATAAAAACGGGAGAAAAAGTTGAGCCCATAAAAGCATAATCAATGATAATCTCATCAATGTAATAGTTTTAGATGGATGTTCACGTCAATGTAAATGTAAAAGGTACGGAACCGCCGAATATTGAAAAGATACTCAACGATTAATCACGGTGGCATAGGCAGTAAAAAAATAACAGCTTTATACATTGTATACAGCGCCATTTCTGTCCAACTCTAATAAAGTTGAATCTTGAGTAGCATTTCATTACCTATTTGGCCCATAAATGTACGAAAACTATGTCTATTATTTGTGAAACATTTTTATGATCTTAATAGGTATGCATTTTAATATTAAATTCAGATTGCGTTTATTGGAAATTACTTTTTAATTTTTTTACAGGGATCAAGTTTTGTTGATAATATTATACATAATTTAGTTACGTAAGTAACGAGATGATATTTTATTTCGCATAAAATGATTTTAGCAAATGTTTGCCTTATTATTTGACGCGCATAGCTTTTACTGACCTTAGTAGGTATTATTTGTTTATTGTATTCGATATAATCGTACCCATAAGGGATTCGAAAATAAATCGATGCTAATGATAAAGGTTTTTATCCAGTTTATTGATGTTTAGAAAAAGTATTTATTACTAGGTAGATTTTTAAGTAATCAGGTAGGTACATGTCTACTTATACTAAGGTATAGGTACACCTTCTCATCTCAGTCTCACAATCAGATCTCATAAAAATGTAGCTTAATGCAAGTAGTTTGTCATAATAATCAATTGTATTGTTATTTTGTCAAATGACTATGTCGATATAAGAAATAAAGTAAATACTTACAATAATTCACTGTTTTATATTTAAACACATCCCGAAGCGTTGTTTTTAAAAAAATGATAAAATTTTATAAAATTATTGTTGCTTTTTATTATTAAACTGGTTTTCTGGTAACTGGTATTAAACTTGTTTGTCTATCTGACTCTATCTGGAACGCGCATGACGCCGAAACTACTAAATGAATCCTTCTTAAAACACTAGAAAGGCTGTGTGATCTGGAGATAAGAGGGCACACTCTACTACGCAAGCCCCTACATCCACATCAACACGCCTACAGTCAGGACAAGTCAACTGAATCAGCACTCCACAGCGTGGTAACACGAATAGGAGACGGATTTACCAACAAGTTATCAACCCTGGGCGCCTTCATCGATATAGAAGGTGCCTTTGACAAAACATCCTTCAGCAGCATAAGCCTGGCACTTGAACGGTATGGCGTAGCCCCAACGCTAGCAGAATGGATAAACAATATGCTTAGATACAGAGCTATACAATTCACAATTAACACAACAACCAGAGGTATAGTGGCTAGAGGCTGCCCACAGGGTGGCGTTCTTTCACCACTGCTATGGAACATAGTTGTAGACGAACTCATCCAGAAACTAAATGGCCGAGGACTGTTTACAGTAGGATATGCGGATGACCTAGCTATCCTGACAACTGGACGTTTCGAGAACGTACTATGTGACCTCATGAAATCAGCTTTTAAAACAATCGAAAATTGGTGTACAAGACATGGGTTATCGGTCAACCCTACGAAAACGGAACTCATAATGTTCACTAACAAACGGAGCATAGGAAACTTGAGACTCCCTAAGCTATTCAACACAGAAATAAAATTAACTAACGAAGTCAAGTATCTAAGGATCATCTTAGATAACAAACTGTTATGGAATAAACATCTTGACTACAAAATACAGCGAGCCTGCACAACCTTCTTTCAATGTAGCAGAATGCTTGGGAAAACATTGGGACTCTCCCCGAAAATAACCATGTGGCTCTACACGGCAGTGATAAGACCCATACTCACTTACGGAGCAATCGTATGGTGGACCAGAACCGAACTAAGCACCGTAATCGCCAAGCTCCAACGATTTCAAAGACTCGCATGCTCCGCCATTACAGGCTGCATGAGAACAACTCCGACGGCTGCACTTGAGATCATCCTAGGCCTAACTCCGCTTGACCTCTACATACAGCAGGAGGCGACTATGGCCGCCCTGAGGCTCAAACACCAGGGCTTATGGGGTAACCCTAGAAGCCTGCATGCAGCCATCCTAAACCAGGCGATGACACATGAGCCACTGCTAGCTGCCCCATGTGACAAGACCTCCAAACAACGGATATTCCAAAAACACTACCATATACAACTATACGAGGACCTAAGAGATCAATCAGGTACCAGTGAAGTCCGTGTCTACACCGATGGCTCAAAAACCAAACAAGGAACGGGCGCTGGAGTACACTCGATGGACCTCAACATCAACATTTCAATGACACTAGGCACACACAGCTCCATCTTCCAATGTGAATGTGTGGCCATTACCGAAGCCGCAACGGCGATCTACAGGAGAGAGATCGAGAACTACAACATACGCATTCTCTCTGACAGCACAGCAACACTAAGAGCTCTGGAAAGCCACAGCTGTAACTCCAAACTCGTTTACGAGTGTCACCTAGCCCTAGAGAGAATTGCGGCGAAAAATAAAGTGACTCTACAATGGATTAAGGGACATAGTGGATCACTTGGCAACGATGCTGCTGATGAATTGGCCAGAAGAGGATCAGGAACACCTACGGAAGGTCCCGCCCCATTCCTCCCTCTGCCTTTCTCCCAGCTGCGCGCGTGGATGCGACACCGCACTTTAAGCCAACACAATGGACGATGGGGACAGGCCACGGACTGCAGACCGTCAAGAGCAGCCCTACCTGCCATCTCACCTCGACTGACGCGTCGCCTACGAAATCTTAAAAGAACAGATCTCCGGATCATCGTGGGGACTCTAACCGGTCACTGCCCCCTAAATAAACACTTCTACAACATCGGAGCTACAGACAGCCCACTCTATAGAGGGTGTCTAACCGAAGAGGAATCAGCTGCCCACGTAATCCTGAAATGCGTGGGTGTAGCAACTCACCGCGCGCAAATCCTTGGCAACCCAAGGTCACTCCGCGAAGCCTGCGAAGACCCCAGGAAGCTTCTGTGCTTCTGGGCGGAGTTGGGCTGGCTAACCCACTAGCCAAACTCCCACGCACAATGAACCAACTTGGAGTTTGAGTGCGGAAAAGGGAGTCCACACACATACATACATACATACTAAATGAATTCGAATGAAACTTGGCATGATTTGAGTACTAGCATGATCCGTAGTATCTTGGCATGATACTACGGAGTAGGACATAGGATTATTTTAATCCCAAAATTCAGCACGGTTACCTTGGGAGAAGGGATGAAAGTCAAAATGTGTACTTTATTGTAATTCATTAACGCTTAGTCCGTTTACATTCATTCTTTATTTGTTAGAAAAGAGGTACTTTAAACATTGTCATTAATGTATCCAAACAAAAAACAAACACGCTCACGACTTTCTTCCCAATGGTGGACATCCTCAGATACATACTCAGTGGGTAGATCTTTGATGTTACCAAGTAGGGGTGTTAATTCTTCATGAATTAATGGTTGATAGTCAGAGGCACGTCTGAAAATTACATTTGGTACATGCCCGCGTTTTGCAAGTTAGCATTCCACGTGACAGGTTGCAAGCTCATCGCCGCTATTTGGTACATGCCCGCGGTTAGCATTCCAAGTGACAGGTTGAAAGCCCATCGCCGCTCTTTGGTACATGCCTGCGTTTTGCAAGTTAGCATTCCACGTGACAGGTTGAAAGCCCATAATCGTCGCTTATTTTGTCACATGCCTTCGAATCTTGATTCTAAATCATGCCGGTTTCCTCACGATGTTTTCATTCACCGTTTAGAGTGAACACATCATTTTTTTGAGTGGCAAAAACCATTATGTCACGACCCGGTTCGAACCCACGACCTCCGGATCAGAAGTTGGGGTATCGCCCACTAGGCCAACAAACTTGAAACCTAGAATGTATAGGAACCTTCGAGTACATGTCTCATCTTAGCTGGCTTAAAATTTGTAGTGTACGCTGAGTAGGTAGTCCTATTGTCAAAATTAGTAACGGCACTCCGAACGTAAAACCTGAACGTTTTTTTCACGTAAAAATAACAAAATTTCAATTACATCATTTTTGTAGTTTTTAACTGACTTCAAAAAAAAACTGACTTTGTAGTTTTTAACCGACTTGTTTTTTTTATCGTGTGTATTTGTTACGCGATATCTTCGCCAAGTTTACAAACCGACTTTAATTATTATTTTTTTGCATCTTCTGAGAATTACAACCTGGGAGTTTTCAAATTCAAAGTAAAAAGCTACTTTGTTGATAAGAGTGCTTCACTCCGGTACCTACTACACCGTTGCTTAATATGAGACAAACTGTGGTCAAATGCGAATAATTAGTCGGCAATGATGGAAATTCGCGGGTGCAGCTAGTCAGTAATAAAAATGTTGTAAACTTTTTTTGTGTTTCTGTGGTTTAATTTAGAATGTACTTAGGTATCTATTATTTTGTAATTGACAACCTCTGTGGCGCAGAAGGTTGCGGGTACGCCCGCTGCGGGACTAATTTTTGTCTCAGGTCTGGGTGTTTTCTATGTATAATAAGTACATATGTATTTACAAAAAAAAGTATTAAGGTACATAGTATATCAATCATGTAGTTCCCATAATACAAGTTCTGCTTAGTTTGGGGCTGTGTGAAAAATGTCCAGCATTAATTATTTATTTAACTTATGAAGGGATTTTAACTTGATTTTTAATTAGGTACCGTAAACAACTTCGACTTTGTCTGGATTTCAAGGTTTTTAAGAAATAACTTTATATTTTTGAGAATTGAGTTTCTAGTTTTAGAATCACAAAGTGCTTATAAGCGAAAAGATCGACATAAAAAATGTTTTTGTTCTTTCGATTACCTAGGTAGTTTGCGCATTGACAACGCTGAATGGGCTTTTACATCTTGGGTACTGTAAATCTTCAACTATTGTAAAAATGGTTGATAAAGTACGAGTTAGATTTTATAGTTAGGTAATACATAGTCCTACCGAGTTACGTATTGAGAATGTAACAACTATAATTTAACAGGTACTCAAGTAAGCATGAAAGTAGATCAATATAATTATGTTATACAGGTGGTTTATATTTCGGGGTGTATGAATAAAATACTTTCGTTTACCTTAAATTTTATTTATTACAAATTACTTGTATCTTTTAAAGCACCAATTTTTTTTTGCTTCAACGCAATACTGCTCTGATCATCACCATCGATACTTCTAACCCCAGCCAAAATTAGATTTATATATTTGCAGTAATTGAAAATCAGACAACGAATTTCAATGTTAATTAAATAATCGTTTTTTGAGTTTGTTACATTTAAATTAACTGACAAATGATTTGAATGATGAGGTAGTGGATGATACCGTGGCGGCTCATAGGGGAGAGTGGAAGAAAAATACATACTGCGCCATCCCCAAATAACTTTCGAAAAGATAATTTTGTTGCATTACTGGCAATCAATGCACAGCCTAAAACATAACGGTTATGTAGGGATGCACGAAGGATTTCCCGAAATTTCACCCCTAGTGGATTTCCACCCAATGTGGACATATTAGCTAGGAGTTCTATTTATAATTAAAAATAATTGTATATCTAAGTCTGATTACTATGAAGCGGAAATAGTTAGTTATTTTAAACAAATCTATTCTACACTCTCCAATTAATTCTAATAATATTTCAAAGTGATAATCTTATAGTTTTAGTCTACATTTTGAGATTAAAATTGAATGAAATGGCTGCTAAATTTCAGTTAGCAGACTTTTTAATTTTTACGTAAATATTAGTGTCAACCGTGAGTTAAATCTTCTTTTCTCTTTTTTCTGGTTCTTTTTACTTCGAATATAGTAGCGAGGTCTTCCAGCCGTGAAATACCTGTAGAGACGAGCTTCTGATATCTATTAACTACAAAAGCCCGGAACTACAGCGTATATCACGAATGTGCCATCAATATCTTCGCTTCGTTATTCATTTATTGTTATTCATGTCTTCTGTAGTCCTTGTTTGCAATTCGACTCATGGATGCTTTCTGAAACTTAGAAATGGTGATTTATTTTCAACATTAACTCCAAGTTACGACTTAGCCTTGGTAAAATAGTAATGTTTTAGGACCATTACAAAGTCAAAGTCAAAATTCATTTATTCATTAAAATCACAAGGATCACTTTGAAACGTCGGTTTTATCTACTTCTGTTTTTCCTCTGGGACTAGTAATTTTCATTGTTTCAAATACTTTTATCTCTTCTGCCCAAGTTTTGTGGTGGCTGGATTTGGGCGTCGCTGGACCAAGAAGAAGCTTCGCATGTTTCTTTTTGGTGTAGCTGCCGTTCACTGAATCGAATATGTTGTCCATGAACAGAAGCAGATCCGCCGTTTCTTTATACTGTCCTGGAAGAATCTCCTTATCTAAAAACAAGGGAAATTAAACATTTACTTATCACTGTTTATACTAAATAAGACATTTATTTTAAAGTCAAGTAGCTACATATTTCATAGGGTGCTATTGTAGTGCCAGGGAAATACTTTATATTCAGATTGGGATCTATGCCATCCCCTCAAACTAGTTTACCTTATCATCAGAAAAGACCCAACTGAACTCTAGGTTTTCTCACAATGAAGTTTCCATTACTGTTGACATCACCAGCGTCAGAGATGGGGTCATGAGCGACCCTGGTAAGATTAAGATTCGTATTAAGTCCCCCAAGATTAATTTCTGGGAAGAGAAACAATAACGTAATCGCGCTATTACGCCTTTTGTAAACAAGTGCAAGTTTTTTTTTATGTTAACACACATATGTTATAATTTGTGTGCCCTGATGGTTGCGCTCCTAGCTGCACTACATACTGTTTAACGCACTCACATTGCACACAAGATTTTTTATTTACCAAATTAAACACTAATTAAATGTGCATAGTAATTACCTGCCAGGTATCCCGTATTAGAGAAGCTAAATATCTGAGATGCATATTCAACTTTCATTTTCTTCATTTTGGTGTCAGTCGTATTCCTTTATAAGCAGGGTTATCCTTGTGCAGCTGTTGCAGATGATACCATTTTGCTATTTTTTCCACACCATCTTATGTTATTTTTTAAATTATTTGTAATGAGATTGTTTCTTCCTTTCAGAAGGTGGGGGGGGATCATAATTGGAATAACATCTTGGTTATTTATTAGCATTATATTCTTTTTGGGTTCTTCTCCTCTTCTTAAATATATCCCAAGCAGTTTCAGAGCATACCTGTTGTTGGTCCCCTCGTCACATATTGATGCTACGACTATTATTCCAGCTTGTTGGATTTCCGTAACAATTTATTTTATTGGCCTAGATAGCTCAGGTCCTTTGTTTTACTTAAAGCAAATGTTTATGATATGGCCTTTTTATAATTTTTGAATAGGCCATGCACCATAAAAACTTGTGCGTGATTTGCAAGTTCTGTCTTTTTCCTTTTGTTTTGTTTACCCTCCATTGCATTAGAATGAACAACTTTCATTTTACTTAATTAAACTTGTGCAGCAACTAACTTTCTTTGCAGTTCGCTATCCCTTTTTGTAAGAAATATGTATTTTTCTTCTTGATTCTTGACACAGTTCTTTTTCCTGTAAAAATTAAATAAAAAAGGGACCTTTTTTTAAACTATTTATTTCACGGCATCCTAGAGAGACAGAGAATATAGTTATCAATTATCTGATTTTGGAGTTCGTTTGACAGCACTAATTTTAATCCGTCTGTTTCTTGTGTTGCCCATTAGAAAAAGACTGCAATATTTTAATTAAGTTTATCACAGCAGAATCGGCGCCTGTTATTTAAAATATAAGGAAAGGTAAATAACCAAGACTATGAACGTCTGGATTGAGGAGAAACAAAAAATATTTATAAATTTCAGCTTGCAAAACGCGGGCTTGTATCAAATGTAATGTTTGGACGTGCCTCTTACTAGAACCTACTTGGTATCCTCAAAAATCTACTCACTGAGTATGTATCTGTATCTGAGGATGTCCAACATGGGGAAGACAGTAGTGAGCGTGTTTGTTTGTTTGTTTAAACTTGTATAACTCTTTGTCTATAAGAAATGTACCAAATTCCAGGATTCAATCTACACAATTATTAAAACCGTAAAAATTTCATTTAAAAATTAGATTGTGGCTCCTCATTTAGCCGTTGATCAAGAGTAATGTAAATCTTGCCTGATATTTGCTGAGCTCCTGTCTTAGTAAGTGCGGGATATGGTTGTGCCACCTGCTCAGCCATCAGGGTATCTGGATCTGAAAGATTGATTTTTAATATAAAGACAAATGCCACTCACTCACTAATACATTATTTTTGTAAACTCGCATCCTAAGTTGTCCAAAATGGGGAAGCAGACGAAGACAATGGCGGAAACCTATATAATAATTAATAACATTCACACACACATAGTATAAATTTTTGCAAATCATGCAAACAATTTTGTCAAACAGCTGGAAGCTTGCCCGCACCTCAACCGCCCAACGCACCACAAAGATTTGTTAATTATTGTTAGGCATGTAAAAATTTCAGGTCATTCTAAGTTTCATGGAAATCAAATTGAATCAAATAATTGTGGGAATAAGTCAAATAGATATAGATATTATATTACCTAAAATATGTTAGTTTTTTGCACCAGGAGTATTAAAGGGCACTTGTTCACATACAACTTCTTCAGGTTCGAAAAGTTCAAAAGATAATGACTTTTGTTTGGATTTTAAGAAGTATAGTGTACAGCATAGGGGACAACCCCTAAATTATTATTATAACCTTTATCTGTTGATGAACATGGTTTTGTCAGGTTAGTATCATGTTGCATTGATTTCCTTCTTGAAGACTGTATAAATTGCTTGGTTGATGATAACAAAGGATCTGAAAAAATACTTTATAACATCATTTTAAATATCATATTCCATAATCGATGGATGGATTGTGTGACAAATGATATGAATGATAAGGTAGTGGATGATACAGTGGCGGCTCACAGAGGAGAGTGGAAGAAAAATACATACTGCGCCATCCCCAAATAACTTTCGAAAAGATAAGTTTGTTGCATTACTGACAATCAATGCACTGCCTAAAACATACCGGTTATGTATCTTTTAAAGGGATGCACGAAAAAGGATTTCCCGAAATTTCACCCCTAGTAAAATCCCAATGTGGACAAAGTAGCTAGGTGTTCTGTTTATTATTACAAAATATTGTATATCTAAGTCTTAGTGAATACTATGAAGCGGAAATAGTTAGTTATTTTAAACAAATCTATTCTACACTTCCCAATTTATTCTAATAATATTTCAAAGTGATAATCTTATAGTTTTAGTCTACATTTTGAGATTAAAATTGATTGAAATGGCTGCTAAATTTCAGTTAGCAGGTTTTTTTTTTTTTTTTTATCCGTAAATGTCAACCGTGAGTTAAATCTTCTTTTCTCTTTGTTCTGGTTCTTTTTTTTACTTCGAAAATAGTAGCGAGGTCTTCCAGCCGTGAAATACCTGTAGAGACGAGCTTCTGATATCTATAAACTACAAAAGCCCGGAACTACAGCGTAGATCACAAATGTGCCATCAATATCTTCGCTTCGTTATTCATTTCTTGTTAGTCATGTCTTCTGTAGTCCTTGTTTGCAATTCGGCTCATGGATGCTTTCAGCTAATCTGAAACTTAGAAATGGTGATTTAGTTTCAACATTAGCTCCAAGTTACGACTTAGCCTTGGTAAAATAGTAATGTTTTAGGACCATTACAAAGTCAAAATTCATTAATTCATTAAAATCATAAGGTTCACTTTGAAACATCAGTTTTATCTACTGTCTGTTTCTCCGCGACCAAGCCAGGAAAGAACCTGTTTTGTTTAGCCTCCATAACATTTGCATGAACAACTCTGCCGGTTTTGTACAGTTTTCAATTGTTTCTAATACTATTTCTAATACTACAGGGTTTGTACAAACCATCTTGCTGCTTTAATTTCAAATGGCTGTTTTTTGTTGCATTTCTCATTTTACTTAACTTAACTTGTGCAGCAACTAATTTTATTATATAATTCTTAGTGATTACTAGGAAACGGAAATAGTTTGTTATTTCAAAAACAACTATTGCCGTTACAAATCTATTCTAAACATCGCAGTTCATTCTAATAACAGTTCAAAGTGATATTTTATAGCATGCAGCGGACATGTTAATTTAAAAAATACACACCTTGCAAATATAATGTTGGTTGTTGCGGCACAGATATTTGTCTTCAAAGTGCAAGTGACACACACCACGGTACTTAGAGATGTGATCATTTTCCAGGCCCAAGATTTCACTGCATATAATCATGCAGTGAAATCTTGGGCCACTTATAATCATGCATTAAATCGCTCCTTATCCTTTAAACTTCAAGCATTCCTATAACAATAATTATTCTTTAGTATAAGGAGCTTTTATGTGAAGGACTTGAAGCTATTATTTCCTGGTTATACTGCATAGCTTTCTATAGATAGCTTAACTTATCTAGATCACTACCAGACGGAAGCATTCTCAAAATGCTGGCTGCATTGGCAAAGCATTGTTGTAACAAGTTGTATTGTATGCCCACTAGCTACCATAGCTGCATCATTTGCAACAATCTTTAGATAGCTAGCTATTTGATCTCTATTTTATGTACATTTGTACATAGTTGTATTATTAAATTTAATCTTGTAATAACCATGAGTGCCTACCTCCACTGTCCTCGCATCCAGGAACGCAACAATGCTTGTCTGACATGATAATGTGGTTGAGTCAGTACACACTAAATAAATAAGGTCCTGTCCTATTTCAAACACTTAACAATATAACACAAAAACACAAAACAAGTCCTATCTCAGATCAAAAGGATAACTAAACACTAAAAAGGTCCTGTCCTAGTTCAATCACTCAAAAACATATCAAGAAGAGTCCTAGCTCAGTTCAAAGTTTACAAAATAGCATCACTGATCACACAGAAAACACAAATTTTGCAAAAATACTGGAACTTAGTGAAAATCACTGAAAATAAGAAACATCGAAAGAAATTTTATACGATATGTTAATAGCCAATAGCAAAGTGGAATGAACGCTTGATGTTAACATGACAGCAGCACATGCTGTCAGCAGTATTGTCAAATAAAGTTAAAAAAATGTTTTTATTGTAATTTTATAGATAAATTTACGCGAGGATTCAATTAAATATAATTATACCTACTTATGCATATAATTGTCTTCATACATTCTATGATAAGTGAAAACAGTAGTGACATCTATCGAAAACCCAAAAATGTATTTGGGTCCGTACTCCCAAAACCATCTATATTGAATAGTAAGCAACTCTATGGAGTATTACATTTTGAAAAATTAACACTAACCGTATTTACAAGCTAATTAACACCCGCAGTAGACGTGACCTGCGACGCCTGTGTCTTACTAGTGCAAAAACAGCAACAGTATCCAAAACCTAGCTGACCTAGAGCTGGCTACAGAAACTTTCCTGACATTAATTACGAACATAATACTTATATCTGTACATCACACGCAAATTTAGGTAAGCCTACATTCAACTTTAATCTCTATATATACTTTCCTACATACCTAGGTAGGTATTTTCAATTATTCCGTTTCAGATCCACACATTAAATATAGTACTTAATAATTTTGTTTACCTACAGCTTGCCTGATGAAAGATCGTAGGTTCATGTCCCGTTAAATAAAACCATGACACCTGATTTCCTACTTCTTTAAAGGTAGGTGTTTCATCATCATCATCTCAACAATATGTAGAAGCCCACTTCTGGACGTAGGCCTTCTCCAAAGAGTTCGCATCTTTAGGTCAGTTATGTGTAAACGTGTTTTAAATAGCCTCATGTTGATTTACCTCAGAACCTGCGGCTTAAACCTGGAAGCTGGTTGCTATCCTAGTTAAATTTTAGTGATGAATTTCTGACGCTATTTGGCATACCTACCTAGCTCTTTCAATTTGTAATATCTGGTTCAAGAGCTATTTCTTGAACCAGAGCTTTACAAACAGCCATAATATCGACTGGATCTAGGGTGCATTGTGGCCATTGGCCTAAGGTTCAACAAGTTCCCCTTACTTTTTTTTATACTACTAAAGAGGCAAACAAAAATTCCCTGCGGCCCACCTTTCACTCAGCGGTTATCGTACCTAGCCCATGGATGCAACATCAGAGTAATCACTTACGAATTCTTACCTGAGATATTAAGCTGAAAGATCTCATGTGCCTTAAATTTCACCGGCAACTATACCTACGTTTCAAATCGAAACACAGCAATGCGAGCAGTACTGCTTGGCGGCAGAAAGAGGCATGGTGGTAGCACTTCCCCGGACGAGTCTTTTCACAGAAGCTCTACTACTCTTAAACATAACATATCTACATAGTACATATCATACCTACCTAGGTACAAATAACGAATTGCCCAAGAATACGGGCCTGAACTTCATTCGCTTCTCTCACTTAGTCTTGATCATTACAAGTATTATGCATGACATGAGACACCGTCTACGTAGGTAACCTAACTTGTTAGGTGAGATGAGACTTTCCTTACTGAGATGAGACTTTTCTGACACAAGTTACGCTCACTTGACGTGAGTTGACTAATGTTTTATGTATCTTCCTGAAACGGAACACTGTCTGAGATCTAAGTACTATGTAGAGGTAGTTATTAGGTGGGTAAGGAGCCTGCATTGATTGTCTAGACGAGAGCATTTAGAATTCACAAAGTTAGAAAAAAGGTTCCGTTGCAGCTTACTTACTCTAATAACTACTAAAGATAGGTAGGTGTGTCATAGGTAAACATTATCTATCAGTCACGTCCGCAACTTGAATCTAAGCTTAGCCGGTGTCAATGTTAAAATCGAAATAGAAACATACCTATTCGCGAGCTAATTATTGGCTTGGGTAGGTAGTAAATTAGTCTTTCCCTAGACGAGCCTTTTAGGTAGGTAACAAAGTGCACTTACAGGCTTGGATAGAAAGGACTCTGGTCTGGGTACAGTCGTACATAAGACATGCCTAAGCGTAGGTACCTACATAAGATCTTCGTGCACACGAGCTAAAATCTTATGTAAGCGTTCGTGAAACCAGCACGCACCGCATTACCTATTAATTAACCTATACCTTCCTCACTTCCTGGGAACAAAACCCTAGTAATACGAGCTTTTTGGGCCCTGGAACAATTCGGTGTAAAACCCGGTGGAACGGGAATTTCTAGAATTTCATATTTTCGGACATTATTATTGGATATACTAAAACTATAGAAACTATGATAGCAATAGATTAATGTTATACGAACCTTTGCCTAAGTGCCCACGGCTTAACCCGCGCGGTAAAAATTAATTAATCGCAGAATTTAATAAATCGCTAAAAAAAGGAACAGATGAAACCGTGATGAATAGAACAAAGATAATAATGAAGTTAGTGATGTGCTAAGTATAAGGATTTTTAATTTCAGTTTGAAATATCAGGAAAAAATAATTATTCTTTTTTTATCAATGAGTGCCACCCTAGACCGCTTCAGCCCAATTTCTTCTAAACCTACCGCGCCCCCCCTGAAGGTCTCAAGCGCCCACATGGGAAACAATGCACTAACAAAGGATAGAGGCAGACAACTTATTAAGCCGATAAAGTAATGTAGTAATTAAGATTATGGGTGTAACACTTTACAACGTGTGGGGTTGTAAACGTCTAGAGTCAGGTCCCGGTCAAACTGACGCGGTGACGATCAAAGGGATATATGGTTGTTGAAGTTCGCGTGAATTCATTGATCACCACCACCACCACCACCTTTCAAGGGAAACCAATTAATTTAACTGAAAAATTTTGCAATATTATCACCACGCGACGTAAAAAGAATAGAGAAAATGCTGCCATGGCAATTTGAGAGCCGATTTGGCGCCAATGAACGCTCATTGATTGTACGTCCATGGAATGCACAACTCGTGGTGAGCACTTTAAATGTTTTTTTTTTCATTATTAGTAGGTAGCTTGTATTAATCCCACTGATTCCTTAATATAAGCTAAGTGGCCCCTTTGCATCTTTTGTTTATAGCTATTTTACAGATTGCGTAAAAATAATAAACACAAAAATGGTAGCCAGCAATACCAGGCTAGCGCAATTTTGTATAATAACGTAGATTAGACCTATATAAGAGAATTGGTTTTACGTTAAAGCTACGCTGGAAAGACGACGTTATTGGTCACAATATCTGTAATATTGTTACCACTCCTGTCGACTCACTGAAAGCTAATCGATGTGACGCGTTATTACATTTTATCGGCTTTGGAGAAAAAGCCATTTCTGTCGAAAACATGGTATCAGATGCATTATCGTCCCCCTTGGGTTGTAGCAATTTCGTTAGGCGCATCGATTCTAGAACGGCAGAATTATCAGGAAATAGATATATTAAGGAAAGTTTTGTGCAAACATGATACGTCTCGCCGATATCTTTTTTTTTTCTATTTTAGGAAGCCAAAATAGAAATGTAGGTACTTATTGGTTAGAAACTTTGGGTTTCTGAAATCATTGTTGTGTTAGGTCGTATTGCGTTGTTGGGGATGAGATCATAATTTGTAAAAGTGCTGTAAATTTTTATAAGCAATCTCTGAATCGGTGATGCCTACTCGTAGGTACTTCGGAGACAAATTTATGACCGAACTATAAACTTTGTTCTGTTAATTCGAGCTGTAGAAAATATTTTCTTTTCAAACATTATAACTTTGATTTGTAAGATTGATCAATTTTCGTGATCGTTCTCGCAACAATCACACTGAACTCGCAAATATTGGTAAATATCAAAGTCAAAGTCAATAGGTTTTTATTCATTGAAATCACAAGGATCATATAGAAACGTCAACTTACAATTTTAAAGTGAATTTACGCCGATTCCTCGCGCGCGACCAAGCCTAGAAGAATCAGGCAACAAACTCTGCTTGGTTATTTTTTTCATGATCCTTCATTCAGCTTTAGTGTGGTGCCAATCGAACAAGGAGAACTCGTTTGTAGAAAAAAGTACAAATCAAAGAATTAAATCAAGTCTAAAAAGTATCAACCAGAGTTCATAAGACAACACACGATACGCTTTATAATAATAATAATGCATAACCTATTCTTATAAAAAATATGTTACCACAGATATGCAATTTGACAGTTAAGCTAACGAGGGAGCGAGCGACCATATCGGGCCATGCAGTTTTATCGTCAATATAGCATTTAAGGTGTAATACGCCTTCTTCATTAGATTGAGCTTTATATAAGATTTAAATCTTCGAATAGGCAGCTCGGTTACATTTACCGGAAGCTTATTATAGAAGCGTACAGAGTTTCCCATAAAAGATCCGTTGGACTTTTCTAATCTTAATTTCGGAATGAGTAATTTATTTTTGTTTTTAGTATTAATATATATTAATATATATTATGCACATCTCCGTTTTTTATAAAACTAGCTCTATTTTTATGCGTGCACATTAAGTTTTCATAAATATACTGTGAAACTACTGTCATAATGTTTATTTCTCTGAATCGTTCCCTCAAAGATTCACGAGGCTTCATAATATGAAGCCTCGTGACTCTTTGAGGGAACGATTCAGAGAAATTATTATAAATGGCACGTATTAATCTTTTTTGTAAAACAAAAATTGTTTGAATATCTGCTGCCTTCTCCCACAGTAAGATACCATATGACATGACACTATGAAAGTAGCTGAAATATACTAACCTAGCTGTGGCTTCATTAGTGAGATGTCTAATTGTTCTAACTGCGTATGCAGCAGAACTAAGTCTACTTGCAAGTGCTTCTATTTGCGGACTCCATTGCAGTTTTGAATCAATATGGAGTCCTAAATATAAAGTAGAATCTACTAGATCTAGTGTTTCTCCATTTAGTTTAATGTCGGTATCATACTGAATTACATTAGGCAAAGTGAATTGAATACACTTAGTTTTTTTAGCATTCAGTAGAAGATTATTGGCATTAAACCAATCAAGAACTCTCGATAGAGATAAGTTTACATCGTCGTAATTCATTTTAGATCTATCAACTTTGAATATTATAGAAGTTACATCCACAAATAGTACTAAATCACATAAGTTTTCCACGAAAAAGTCATATTACGTAATGATTCAACTTGGATATTAAATACCATGATTTACGCAATCAAAAGCCTTGGATAGATCGCAGACTACTCCGATATCATTCTGCGCGTTCTCCCAGGCTTCCAATATGTGCACTAAGAGCAAGGTGCCAGCATCGGTTGTAGATCGACCTTTGGTAAATCCAAACTGATTACTATGAAGTAGCTCATTATGGTTAAAGTGTGACAATAGTTGAGAAAGAATATTTTTTTCAAAGATTTTAGTTAGCGCGGGTAATATAGAAATCGGTCTATAATTGCTGGATCTCTAACATTTCCAGACTTTGAACAAAGGAATTAATTTACTGTATTTCATAATATCAGAAAATAGTAATTCATCAACACAACTATTGAAACATGACATGTTTGTTTGGTCATGATACGAGCAATAACGCCGGAAATGTAAGTGAAATACTACAAAACATTATGGCTAAACGGTTGCTTCCCTGACCTACGACAACTCGCAGTGCGTTCGCTTCTATTGTTCTACGCGCTGAGTAACCGGCCGGCGAGCCAGCCGCTATCGCTAGAGCAATGCTTGCTTACTCCTACCCGCCTGCATTGGAGCCGTGTCCCGTGCTTCGACTACCTATCTACTTGTCAGCTGCTTTACTGCGTCACTCTGCCGCAGAATCGATACCGCGCTCAGTATGAGTTGTTTGGCTTGTGATACCGTTTTGTTGAAGAAAGAAGAGTACCTGCAATATTCACTTGATGGGTGTGGAAAGATGTATCACCTCTGTGCAGGTGTTAAAAGCTCCCTAGAACCTGCCAATATATGGGTCTAACCGGAATGTATCTGCACATCGAAGAGGTGGCGACAATAGCGGTACGCCTGTTGGTGCCTCCAAGAAGCCTCTCTATCTGAACGCAGCATACCGCAAAAAACCGACGACCATTGATATCATCTCTAATAGTAGGAAGTCTCCCGATCCTAATGTTACTCTTCGCAAAAAGATACTGACTACTCCCGATGCTGCTTCCAAAAAGTCCTCTCGACCCGAATGCTGAGCCTGATCTGTTGCTGTAGACGGAGATCCGTAGCTTACGTCAAGAGGTGTTATTGCAGAGAGACCAATTATGTAAGGCTGTAGTACTTATTTCAAGTTATGAGACTAAACTTGAATGTTACTCCTCACAAGTTGCGGCACTTTATGATAAGTTCCGTAAATGTGAAGTTAACTATTCTCCTGCGGTTACTACCCCCAACCAATCCCAGTCCAAAAAACTTTGCTAGGGAAGGTTGTATCCTTGGAGTCCTCGAAGCCTAAGCAAAAAAAGACCCAGATACCCCCAACATCGCGTCCTGCCCAACAGATTGGGTCTAAAAAGCAACACTGCTCTCCACTGTTTCTAAAAATCCGAGCGGTATGGAGTCTAACGTGAATATTTCTTGTTCTACTCAAAGCAAATTTGAAAGTAGTTCTTGCGTGTGGCACCCGCATGAGAGCACATATGCCCTTTTGCTTGAAAAAGTTCCGAAGGCTTTTCTGAGGTTTTTATATAAACTTCGTCATGGTAACTACCCCTACCTCTATCCCACGAAATTTCTTCTGGGCTGCCTGGGTTACAACTTTCTGGAGGTGCGACGTGCTTACGACCAACTCACAACGGCCTGCAAATTTTTCCGGGGCAAGATAGACGCTTCGGACTTGAGCGATTACCTTCGTATTCGGAAACACAGATGGCTTGCCGCACCACTGTCCAACACGGTGGCTAGAGCCTCGTCCCACATTCCACGCACCCTCACTGCACTCAACGCTCTTCTGAACGCTAGTGTGATTTGTTTGCGGATGGATGGACGAATATTTTGACAGAATGTTTGAAGTTCTGTGAACGTGATATATGACTGTGCGTCTAGCTAATTACTTATTTTATTGTATTTTTGACATATTTTTCAATTGGTATTATTCTTGTATTATTATTGCTTCTGTTATTTCTTTTTATTGGAAAGTTGTAACGACACTTTTTGCTATAGTAAGCTATTGTAAGTTGTGCGGCGTGCGCATGTTTATCTGTCTGTCTCTCTCTCTCTTATAGAAAGCAAGCCAGATATTTTCATTTTTTTTTTAAGTTGGCTTGCTAAAAAAAAATGTTATTACAATTCCTTCATTAATTAATCGAAAGGATTTTTTATCCCGTTTTTTGTAGTTAAAAATATATATCCTGAATCGTTCAGTTTCATTTTCCAATTCCATCTTGACACAATTGTATAATTGTCAAGTTTCTTTGGAAAATATTATTCCTTGGTTAGATTCGCTCAAAACTCAGTAAAAATAAACATGTTTTTTTCTTCAAGGGAGCTGGGGCTGTAAGGGAGTTCTAAAGTTTGTATGTTTTTTCTAGTTCGATTCACTCAAAACTCGGACTCAGTATTTTAAAGTAAATGATAATCAAAACTAAACCTCAGAAGTGTGCATTAGAGATAAATATTCCCTGGTTTAATTAACTCAAAGGTTGGTGAAAATAAACTATTCACTAACTTTTACTTAAATATAGAAACACGTTTTTTTTTTCAAAAATAACCTCATTTAGTTTTTAATATTACTAAGGTCACAGATATTGTAATACTAGTATTAAGGTGAATTTAGTATTGATTTTTTATTCCCTGGTTCGATTCACTAAAACATGATAAAAATAAACCATAAAGCAAACGACAGAGTTGTAGTACCTACCTGTTCTCTGTTCGATCAAGACAATAAATTCTACAACCATCTTACTATTATAAACGTGTAAGTTTTTTAGGATGGATGGATAGATGTTTTTAGTCTTTCACGCAAAAACTACTGAACGGATTTTGATGAAACTTTACAGTAATATAGACTTCAGAATTACACATAGTCCACAATTTATTTGGCCATAATATAAAGATAAGAATCAATTAAGCCAGTAAAATTATATCGGTATAATCTATACCTATATGTTTTACGGCTAAACCGCTGAGCCGTTTGTGATGAAATTTCACATGGACATAGTTGAAGCCTGGAGATTGTCATACGCTACTTTTATCAACATACCACGCGGGTAGAAGCTAGTGAATAAATAAATTAAGAATAGTTGTACGCTTTACGAAAACAACTGTGTGTAGTACATATTTGTTTAAAAGATTCATTTACACATCAGCATATATAAGTACTTATTAATTTATTTTTATATATTTTTTTTTTATTATTATTATTATTATTTTTAGTCTATATCAATGGTTTCTGGTACCAGTGATGAAGAGGATATTTTTCTGACCGCTGAGTCCTCATCTGAAACTTCCTTTGAGAGTACAGGCAGTGATGCCTTGTCACTGGGTGAGACGTTGAAAAATACTTTTTCTCAGTACCCGAAAACACTTAATATTTGCCACATTAATGCTCAAAGTGTTCCAGCTCATCTCTCTGATTTTCTTGAATCTTTTGGCTCAGGCTGCGCCGACGCCATTCTCATATCAGAGAGCTTTCTTAAACCTTCCCTCCCGTCTTCTTTTTTTCCGATTCCAGGTTACGTGTTGATCCGAAATGATCGTACGGGCATGAGCTGTGGGGGAGTCGCCATTTACCTTAAAAGCCGTTTTTCTTTCAAAATCCTAACACAGTCTCCTTCACTCTACAGCGCATCTCCTGAATATTTGTTTGTTGAGCTTGACATTGGTGTTAAAGTGCTACTGGGGGTCGTTTACTGCCCTCCGACCATCGACTACTATGCCAAGCTGGAACTTGTCTTAGAAAATCTAACTTCCGAGTACTCGCACTCCATTATAATGGGAGACATCAATACTTGTCTTCTTAGTAACCCGAAGGCAAATAAACTTATTAACATAATTGATTCTGTCAACCTAAATATCATCAATTCACAACCTACTCACCACACTTCTACGAATGACACCCTTCTCGACCTCATCATAGTCTCTGACGTTGACCTTGTGGCTACCTACGGTCAACTTGCTGCACCAGCCTTTTCCCATCACGATCTTCTCTTCCTAGCCTATAAAATCCGTGTACCTAGACCAAAACCAGTTATTATTAATCAACGTAATTTTTCGCGCATGGATATAGCTAAACTTATGGATGACGCATCTGTACTTGATTGGGCTCAGTCTAGTAATTCAAATTCTATTGATGAAAAGGTTGACTGTCTCAACTCCAAGATTATTTGTCTATTCGATCGGCATGCGCCTGTCCATTCGGTCACAATCAAACACCCTCCCTCGCCCTGGTTAAATGACAGTATTCGTAAAGCCATGGGTAAGAGAGACCGTGCATTCCGCAAATATAAGCGTGACAGGTCCGATGACAACTGGGCATCGTACAAATGGTTGAGAAACCGGTGTAACATGTTGGTACGTAATGCCAAAAAGCGCCATTTCGCTGAGCAAATTGAACTTGCTACGCCTGCAAATCTTTGGAGATTCCTTCGAACTCTTGGTTTCGGAAAGTCGAAATGCCTCAACTCTAAGCTAACTTTCGACTTGAATGCTTTGAATGCCCATTTCACCGCTAGATGTTTATTGAGCCCATTAGCTAAGTCTGATGCCCTTTCCGAGATATCCAGCCTACCCGTTCCTAATACCATCCCTTTTTCTTTCACAACCGTCAGCGAAGACAGGATCAGGAAAGTGTTTCTTTCTTTTAAAACCAATGCAGTTGGCAGTGACAACATTAGTCGTATTATGATCTCTCACATCCTGAAACAAACCCTCCCTACTCTAGCTCATATCGTCAATTTCTCACTCTCCTCCTCCCAATTTCCTAATCAATGGCGTTTGGCCCACGTGATTCCCCTTCCCAAAATTTCTAACCCGATTCTCCTTAATCAATATCGCCCTATTTATATTTTACCTTTCGTATCTAAAATTCTTGAGTCAGTGGTGCATAGTCAAATCACAGATTTTCTTTCCTATAATCAACTACTGAACCCTTTTCAATCAGGCTTCAGGAAGGGACATAGTACCAATTCAGCACTTTTAAATGTTACAGAGGACATCCGTGTTAATATGGAGGAATCTCGGGTGACACTCTTGGTGCTTATCTTTAGTAGTGCTTTTGACACTGTTGACCATGATCTCTTATTAGCTCTTCTCCCTCAACTTAATATATCACCGTCAGCTGTTAATTGGTTCTCCTCTTATTTAAGTGATCGTAGCCAGAGAACACGTGATGGCGAAGTCTTCTCCGATTGGCGAAAGATTGAGGCCGGCGTACCCCAAGGAGGAATACTGTCTCCGCTTCTTTTCTCTCTTTTTATTAATATGCTTTCTCCAAACCTTCACAGTCAATACCATATGTATGCCGATGACCTCCAACTTTACTCTTCTGCTACGGTAGATAAAATAGATGATGCTTTCCGTGCTCTCAATGACGATCTGTGTCGCCTTCTTTCATTGTCGAATCGTTTTGGCATCATAGTCAATCCCAACAAATGTCAAGCCATCATGATTGGTAGCTCTCGTCGACTCTGTAATATGAATGCTTCCAACTTGCCCTCCCTCTGTTATGATGGCTCTGTTATTCCTCTCTCTTCTACTGTTAAGAACCTTGGGGTTATCTTTGACACCAATTTAAGCTGGATACCTCATGTAAAAGAGATATCTAGAAAGTTTTATGCTACCTTGCACTCCATAATACGCCTTAAGAACTTCCTTCCCTTTTCGACTAAAATTTCTCTTGCTAACTCACTTCTTGTGCCGATTATTGATTATGCTGATGTTGCCTTTATCGACCTGACTGAGGAACTTCTCAGTAAACTCGATCGTCTGCTTAACACCTGTATCCGCTTTATCTTCAATCTGCGCAAATACGACCATGTTAGTCATTTCCGTGCTAAACTTAAATGGCTTTCCATTCGTGACCGTAGAAACGTAAGAATCCTATGTCTCCTTTTTTCCGTTCTAAAAGATCCACACACCCCCAGTTATTTGAAGGATCGTTTCAGATTCCTGACTGACGCACATGACAGACAACTTAGGTCGGCTGACAACCTTCTCCTTTACACCCCTTTACATAATACCTCTTTTCGGACTAATTCCTTTTCAGTCGTGGCAGTTCGGATGTGGAACGCTTTGCCCATCAAAATAAAACAGATTGACTCAAAGGAATCGTTTAAAAAATCGGTCCGGGAATACTTTCTTGGGAAGTTAATCAATTGATTACTTTGCCTCTACTACCCCATCTGATGCCACTACCATTCGATATTTAAGTTCTTTTTTATAAGTATATATATATATATTTTATATTACTATTATATTTTATATATATTATTTTACTATTTTGTCTAAAGTCATACTGGACACGCCAAACCATCTTTTTGCACGCCCAGGATGACTGGTAGAAAATGCTTTAGCATTAAGTCCTCCTAGCACTACATTGTTTGTGCGGAAGTGTAAATAAATAAATAAATAAACAAAGTAAGTGGGCAGGTAAGTAAAAACTGTAGTGATAATATAGATAGCTACTCACTAAGTATGAAGAAATAAATAAGAGAGAATAAAATATGTGAGCATGAGGCATAATCGTAGCATGAGGAAATCCGAAAAGGACCATGATCGTTAGTCATAGCAATTTTGGGGGACGCCTATATGTACAGCAGTGGACTTTTCAGGCTGTTGAGCAAACTGAGAATATGCATACATTGCATTTTCGCACTCACAATTTACCTAAAATACTACGGAAACGCTTTTACTACACAGGACGCACACATTGAGCTACGACTACGTCTACGAGTGTCTATGTCGCAGCTCTAACATATATTCCACACTTTAAAAAAATATCTAGCCGTTTTACAAAACAGCGCTGTTTTCTAATTGAGTGCATTGACGCTCTGCTGTATTGTAATTCGGCTAAACTCCACATTGTTGGAGAGTTTCGCATTCCAAATGCGGCTCCGTTTACAAATTCGCGCAACGTTTTGTAATTTTTAGTTAAAAATTATACCGCTAGTAGCTCTGCCGTTCTGAAAAAAAGCGGATTATACGTTTAGGCTGCCACATCTTCATAACATCTTTGAATCGTCTTAGCTGTGTCTATACGCTGTTTTGCGTTATTTTTGAATGAATGAGATTTTTACGTCAGTAACCAACACCCGAAGCTGCAAGTTATTGTTTGGTTGGCAGCTACGTACCAACTTAGCTAGTTAGTAACCGATTCAATACAGTAAACAACATGTTTCGCATGGAAAAAATAATACTACCTGCATTATGATTATGAAATGAATTGGCTGGGACAATCTACTTTTAAATTGTTAGACGTATCCCTGCATCTACTTAAATATAATCTACATAATATCTTTAAAATTGTATTTCACACGCGTCAAAGAGCTGCGTGTGGAAGCGACGCGATAGTGGATGCGATTCGACAGGAGGGTTTGTGTTTAGTTAAAGCTGGATTATACCTACGCAAATATTAAACAAACACTTAGGGTTGTCGCAATTTACTAAGATAACAAAAAAATAATACTTTTGTATGAGAATTTCAAATACGATGTATTGAACCATTGCACACGTCAAAATATTAACGAACGAACCCCCTTTAGGCTTACAGGAGTATACAGTTACACGTTATATAAGAAGTCTTCGCTACAAAACACTAGGAGCAACAATAACGCGTACATACCAACTGATTGCTCTCAACTTGCTCGTATAACAACCCTTTCAGAGAAATAATTAGCAAGCTATGCAACGCAATCTAGACTGCCTAACTAACAATAGCTAATTAGGTTTCTGTACACATGCCAAGAATTCATCCGCGGAGCACGGAGAGGTTATTGGTCTATCACACTTAGTTTTAGGAGTGTAAACCTAATTAATGACTTTAATTTTAGTAGGTAACTAAGAAAATTCCAGTGTCATGACGAAGAACATCAGAATTCAGATAGGTAAGTAACTTAAATCAATAAAGGCAGGCAAATTAAGATCAACATTTCTTTATCTACGGACAAAGACAAAGAATGATGTGGTGTGCATTTCGAAGGCAGAGTCCTCAGTTCCACTCAGTTACCCCCAAAGTACCTTAGACAGACCTGTGGTAAATTCGTGCCGTGACCTGCATCAACAAACCCGAATAAGCTCCACATATTTTATCTCTTCTTTTATCTTATTTTCTTACACCCTGTACATACATTTTTAGAAGCGACACGTAGTAAAAATATCAAGAGACTGTTAAAAGGTAAATTTATAGAACGTGGCTGAAATTATAATCTGCTTTCCTTGGGTGAGTAGGTATTAGCATATCGCTCCGGGGAGACCGTTTCATATCACGTTATTATTGAGCATGGAGCCCTCGCAAAATGTGTGTCAAAAACACGGTTCCAGTAGGTAGGTACTTTATAACTTACCTACTCAGAATGATACGGTACCTACGTATTCTTTAATGTATTTAATATTACCTACATTGAATGAATACCTACTATTAATAAAAGTTTGCACCAAACAGAGAACTATGAGAAATTTGCTTACTTTCTCAGTCTGCCTAGTTACTTATCGATCAATTTGAATAATCATATACCTAATGACTGCTTTTAAATTTATTATATAGGTTGTTAAATTTCGCCATCTTTTATTTATTATTTCTGTTTCTTATTTAATTTTTACATCGAAAAATGTAATTCACAGTTCTTCTTTTCTTTTCTACAAACGAAAAGAAAAGTCGCCCACCAAAACGGTTCCAAAAGTTCAAGGGATACGATTTTTCACCCCCTAGGGTAGGTAGAAATTTCCAAATTCCTTTCTGAATGCACCCCTACATCATAAGAATAATATACCCTCTAAGGTTCATGCTCCTAAGACTTATGGTTTCGGCTGTGCGTTGATCCGCCAAACAGTAATGGAACAGTTTTATATATTTAGATTAGGAAAGTATGATTGTTATTTTTTTTTAATAATACGAACAAAACTATATCTAGCTGAATTATTGGTTCCAAAACAACTAATCGAACACTTCGAGGGATTGGAAAGCCCTCTTTGTTATTGTTTCATTATTCGCTTATCTCATAAAAGCGGATTTCATGGTTGAAGCGAGCCTCATTTATTATGAATGAATGTTATACAACTTACCTATTTTTTTCTCTTATGTAAGGGGCATGTTTATAATTATCTTATGCCCGTTTGTACTGTATCGAGTCGAAAGCATATGCTTAAGATTCTGGCTTGGTGCAGACAGGCATCATGTCATGTTATTTTTTGTATGTAACGTAAGTCTCCCTATGTCTTAAGGACGGACGCTGGAAGATGCGACACAGTTTTTACTTCTGCATTTTACAACGTTACTTTGGTTCTGTTGTAATAACTTGATCAAAAATAAATAAAAAATACATTGAATTGCAACCTATTCTGGGACACCCTGGGGTATCACAGAATATGTATCTGGTATCGCAAGATAGTTAGATAGATAAATCATTTATTTGCAACTACTTATTAAATAAGGTATATAACTAAGATGGTTACACTGCTGATGAGGTAAGTAGCTACAAATTGGGGTAGAACTCAGCATAAAGCGCCGTAGACCTGGTGTAGGTAAGTAGCGCGCTGATCTTCCGTCCTCTCCCAATATCAGTAGCAGATAGCTTCGATATAAAGATTAATTTTCTAACCAGGTACTTATAAAAGCTTAAATAGTTCAATTCATTTATTTACTATATTGTATACAAACTTTGTGAGAAGTTTGTAGGATTTTTTTTTATTTTGCAAACTTTGAAAAAGAAATGAAATCACAATACTTATGCAGAAACCTAGTAATTGACAAAATTTGTGAACGAGTCTTTAGATCTATAGACTAAGAATAGAATAGAATAGAATAATCGTTTATTGTCTTACTGTGTGTACAAAGATGGAATAAATTACGTTTAGTACTATAATCACTATAATCAGGAAGACAAGATAAAATAAGAAATTGTAGGTACCAATAATTAAACAGACAACAGACATGGGTTTATAAACAGAATAAGTATAGCATAAAAGGCAGTATCCAAACTCCCAAATATCACAAGCAGTGAACCTCTAAGGTATAATGATGATGATAATTTCTAAGATAGAAGAGAAATAAAGGCTTCCACTATCAAACCGCTTGCGCAGAAAGAAGTAATAATTTAAACTTGTGTGTGAATGTAGGTTTAGAAACTGGTTGTCGAAGGAGCTGTAGTTCTATGCTTGATTACAAGAAAATATGCCGAAGATCTCGTTGGATAAGGATTATGTGAAGACGACCACACAAATTTAATATACAAATAACTAGGATTTTTTATCTTAATTAATTCATGAATAATTTACTAATGACTAATTCATGAGCTGGATGAAGCTCCCGACGAGAGGACATATTTAAGTAACCGTCGATAGGTTACGGTAACCGCTTAACAACAGGTTGGTAGTTGCTTTAAAAAAAATACTTTTTTTTTTCTAGCCATCATCTAGCCTATGACTGATATACTACTTATATATTTTTTTGTAAATACATACATATTATACATAGAAAACACTCAGACCCGAGATAAATATTTGCAGATCATATAAATATTTGTCACGCGGCAGGAATCGAACATGCAATCTTCTACATCTCAGGCGGGATTTGACCCACTGCGCCACAGAGGTCGTTAAGATAGACTTTCGGTTTAGTCTACATCTTTTAGAAGATACATTAACAAAGCTTATTTTAGTCAAAAACTCTGTAGCCAGATAGAAATAGCGGTTCTCTCTGGCTACAAAGTTAGCCAGAGGTTTTTATTAATTTGCATTGCTCTTGCAATATGTATTCAGTCATTTTCCATAAGTCCCCAGGTCGTCGCGTCTCGAATGAATTTAATTCAACAGTTTTAGCACGGTTGCAGTTCTTGTGAACTTGACAGAAGTTAACCCGCTTTTGTTCTTGAGTTGTTGGAACATCCACAGCTTTTGAAACTTTAAGTGAAAATTGTATTCGGAATAAAAGAATGAACACTAACATAATTTTTCATTCACAAAGTTTATGAGCTCATTTACACGAGCCTCTACGGATTTATGTACTAAGCAAGGATCTGACGCTATCCGTCATGGGTATTTCACTAGTGAGCTTATTTTTTATTTCTGTAATATAGAGTAGTAAGTTGATGTTTTTGTATGAACAATTCCCCGCATATAACTAAGTTCCACAAAATAAATGCAGTGCTTATCGAGTCTTGAATGATCGCTAATTATTTTTTCGATTAGTCAAATTTAGGCTCTCTCATCAAATGTAAGCTATCCTATCCACTCACCTTAGTTCACTAACTTGACCGTAAAGTAAACAGAATATACCCAGCATTAATTAGTAATATTCAGACCTAGAATATATTTAACTCAAATACAATATTACATTTCAGAACTAAACTGTGACAAGGGCGGGCACTGCAAATAAGGAATGCTATTTCTATCCAACATCATATGAAATAGTTTTCAATGGCACATTTCAATTTCAAAGGCACTTCCATGTCGCAAATGCGTGGTTTGCATATGACGAGTAAGTTCCGCTTTCAGCAAATGCGTATAAACCAGCTTTTCGCGTAGGGGAGGGAAAATATTTTTTCAATGTTTTTAGGAACTTTGTCGGCGTGATTAATATGTACATACTCATGCCAAATGACAGCTTTCTATCTATCTATTTCTATCTTTCTATTATATCTGTGCGAGTACTAAGTATCTCTGGGCTAAGCCTCGGACATACAGACATTCAGACAGTTCTTAGCTAGTGTTTTATCTCCTATTTTTAAGATTGGGACCTCTTGCGTTTTCTTCCAAACTTCTGGATAGCCTCATGTTTTTTAAGGATAAGGTAAAAATATGGGTTAAAACTTATGCAAATTGAGACTTGTATGTTTTAAATAAAGATGAGGGAATGTTATCTGGATCTACTGAGCATTTGGGTTTAAGTTTTCCGACTAGATTACTAGCTTCAACTTCGGATATTTCGTTAATATTGATCAAAGAAAACTGTTCCGGTGATTTTATCTAAGTTACATTGAAGTTAGGAATAATAATAAATGCTGTGGCCGCTGCCTGACCTGTGCGCTTTTATCTTCATAAGTGATGTTAGGATTAAATCCTCCCTTTGTACGTAAACGTTTCACATAATCCCAGAAAGCATTAGGATTACTAGGAAGCATTAGGATTACACTTTTCTAGTAATACAAATGCTTTCTGGTAAAATTATTGTGTGCAACTGTAACATTAACTTTGATTGATACACTCATGCCCTTGGAGAAACTAAAAACATATTGGTCTTTGGTACCTTTCCAGATTTTGTGTAGAATCCTTTTAGTTTCCGTGCATGGCAAAGATCACAGTTCGGTGACGGTACTTTTATCTACCTTAACTAATATCGTAAATATCGCAGTAGCTTTAGATAGTAACCATACAAATCGTTACCGTATTATTAGAAATGCTCCATGTGATATCAAATAATTTATCAAATAATAGTATTTAAATAACATTTTCAGAGTAAGCCTTTGCAAAGCAGTTGTTATAGACTCTTTGCGTGTTGGAATACCGTGGTATTCACGTCGCAATTCAATTGTGCAGTGCGGTGATACGGTTCGTATTGTGTGTCATAATGTGGACATGAACCTTTCTGAATCTGAAGATGAAATGAGATGTCTTTATATCTCGACGATAGCTCCGTATATACAGTCAACCGGCTGTTGCAATACACTTAAAACGTTTTGGGAAAATAATAAAAAAGGCAATTAAACGTAATAAAGACCAGTATAAATCTTAGATATAATTCAGTTCAAAATACTTCAAAAATCCTATTCAATTTCCTATGCAAATCAAACTCTCAACCAAACCCTGTATGGTCTCTGGGATATTTTACGTACGCACACAACCTCTGTGGCGTGGTAGGGTTCAATTTCCCCCGCGGGACAAATGTTTGTATGATCTGGAAATATTTGTCTCGGCTCTGGGTGTTTTCTAAGCATATGTGAGTATTTATCAAAAAATATATATATTCTTATAACACAAGCTCTGATTACTTTGGGTTAGATGATACTGAGTGAAAAATTACCAGCATTTTCTATTGAATATATAAAAATAAACAAAACTTGCAAGCATATACTCGTGTACATCATCGTAAAATACGGCGAAGATCCACGCGTGAACATACGACTTATTTCCGTGAAGAGACTTTGAGTGAATAGGTTATTTAGAAACGTCGCACCTGTGCGCCGGTCTTTGTATGCGTTAAAGCGATTACACACATCTAACTAATCTAGAAAGAGGGATAAGTATATTGTAGAAAGTAATTGTCTTTATCGAGTTACGGGACTCCATGTTTTTCTATTTGGATATTTGTCGCTGTAATATAATCTCTTTGTAGACTTCGCATGAAACAATAAAGACAAGTGGTATGTTATGAACTGATACAACAAATTCTGTGAATTTTCTCCTATTCCTTCTAAAACTGTTTTATTTGTGGTCACAATGGTCTTAAGCCACACGGCTAGTGGGCGATACACCGACTTCTGATCCGGAGATCGTGGGTTCGAACCCGGTCGTGCAACAATAGATTTTTAACTTGAAAAAAATATGTGCGCATTAACACGTGCTCAAAATAGTGAAGGAAAACATCATGAGGGAACCGGCATGCCCTAGAACCAAAACTTCGAAGGCATGTACCAACAGTTAGTGTTCCAATAAGCGGCGATGGGCTTGCTCACGTGGAATGCTAACTTGCAAAACGCGGGAATGTATCAAATGTATAATGTTTGGACGTGCCTCTGACTACCCCCTACATGGTATCATTTAAGATCTACTTACTAAGTAAGTATCTGAGGATGTCCACCATGGGGAAGACAGTCGCGACCGAGTTTTTTTTGTCTTAACGATAATTAGCTATCTCTACCAGATGGGTAGGTACTTGCTAAGTATATCTAGTAATCTCTATAGACTTGTTAGTAACAGAATGGAAAACCAATGTGTCTTTTTTTTTCTGTTATTCCAGCTTAGGTTTGTAGGTAGCATGTGAAATATTTTTTTACAGTCAGCGACTTACAGTCAGCGGATTAAGTAATTTTAAATTTTAGTTATATTGTTCATATTCATAAAAGGTATTTTTTTTTAATTTAAATTAGTTTAACCTTTTGATTTTTTATAACTACAAATAGATACTGTCAAAGCTTGCATGCGTGATTAAAAAAAAAAACGATACTCTCATACAAACTTTCATCACCCTCTTCCTTCTCTGTTAAAATCTAAAAACCCTAAAACACGTCAGGTTAATGAGTAACATGTCGCTATTTATTTATGCTCAAATTAAAATAATAGCTGTAATTAAAATTTTCATGTTCCTAACTTCAAAGAACAAAGACATTTCCCCCCTTAAAATGGAAATTCCCAAAAATCCTATGTTTGCATATGCTTACGTTATACAATAAACCTATGTTTCAAATTTCACCTTTCTAGACTTTGTAGTTTTTGGCTGTGCTTTGATAGATCAGTCAGTCAGGACAAACGATTTTATAATAACCACAATATTATTGAAACCAACTACAGGTTTCAATAATATTGTCTCGAATTCGCTTGAAAAATATGGAAGACGAAATCAAGATTTAAGATCCGCCTTCAAGTTTATTATTTAAATATCCTATGGCAAGCGAGTAGCCGGCTCAATAGGTGCCGGTTCGATTCTATTTGCGGATGTTCCGCATGATATTCGCATGTTCTGCAGATATTTGTTTCGAGTCTGGGTGAATCCCTCGAGCGATGCCTGAACCCCTCGACAAATACAATTCTAGTGTGAGGTCAGAACTATGTACATATGAGATGTTTTACTTATTTAATGAGCGCTGTGTTAGTACGTGTATCTACGCTTACATGACTACTGCGTCGGGAAAAAGGAACTAAAGGCCTATATTATTTGACACATTCGTATTCAGTGGCATCGTATTCAATATGCCACTAATTGACAATCATAATTGACCTATTGTTAATTAGTATCTACCCGATAGTCAATTATATATTCACAGCCTATATAATTCTGGGCTAATTTGAAAGCTGCGCCAGGCATACATAATTGGCATGCCGCGTAAATGATGTATGCCTGACAAATTTGCAAGAATATGTTAAACGTCAAAATGGATCGATTTTGATTTGCTTGTTACCGTGATTCCTTGTATTCTTAGATCTTTCTCCAAATATTCCTCCAACTCGACCCAGAGTGCCTCTAAAGCTTTATGTTTTCCTGATTAGTTATACCTAATCAGAAGATCGTTATAAAGCTCAAATGAGTATCATTCGAGCGGTTATTAAAAAATAATGGAAGCGAAACATGCAATACTACCTATGTATTTAGAAAATCGACTTATGATTATTCTTGTTCTTTACATATATACTTACTAATATTTTAAAGCGATAGGTAAAAATATGTAGGGCGTAATCTCCGAAACCACTCAACCGATTTCAGAAATTCTTTCAGTTATATTTAGAATAGACTTCCAAGGTGAACTATATTATCCATATACCTAATCCATCATAACTAATTTTGCAACATAAGTTCGGATCTAGTAGTCTAGTAGTAGATATATTTATTTCCGTAATGGATTATACGCTCCGTCATCATAATGTAAATCATGAATTCTTTAAATTGTTTTTAAGAGCCAAATACATTAAACACCAAAAAAAATAGAAGCGTTACGATTTAATGCATAAGGATAGACTGAGAATAGATCGGGAGGTACCTTGACCTATAACCATGCTTTAGCTCAAAAACCTTGGCTGACTTTGGAGCTATCTAGGCTAGGTCGCAACTACAGCGTGGTCTTGAAAAGGTTTATTTATTTATTTAATTTGTTCACACAAATGGGGTCATGATATTTATAATTATGTAGGGAAATAGACAATTCAATGATATCTATGTATTAATTAATCTGTCTGTTTAAGAAAAATCAATGCTAAAGCGCTTTTTTAGAGTAATTATAATACTTGTATATTATGTGATTGTCATTATAAATATGTCTTGCGGTTTTCCGTCTCATTTTAACGTTTCGTAACACAAAAGCAAAAAGGAATCTATAGGATCACGCGTATCTCTGGAACGCGTGGAGGTATCAAGTTGAAATTATAAAAAAATACGTAGGTCCCTTGGAGCAATAAAAATAACAAGCTTCTAAGTCAACCCAATCAAAAAATACAGTCATTAATGCCTTATATTTGGATACTTACAGAGTAAATCAAAATCGATAAGGAGCTTTACATTAGCCTGGAATAATAAAATTTGGTAAGACGCAAGGTCTCAAAACACAAGTAAGATAAAAAATACTAAAACTGTTATTTTGTAGTTTTTTAACATAACATTTTTTTTTTGCGATTACAAACTGACATTTGCAGTTGGAGAATTGATCGTGATCTTTAATAATTTTTAAAACTACAAAGTTAAGTTTGTCTTTCAATCCGACTTATCTTTCGTCAGAGCAACGTTAATAAACATGAGTAATGCTAATTTTGGTGAACATACATACTCATACATACTCGCGCACCGATTCTTCCGTACTAGCTGTACGGAAGAATCGGTGCGCGAGTCAGACTCGCACTTGTTTTTTTTATAGTTGGGCAACTAGTTGGGCACAGTTGTTTTAGATAGATTTGAGGATTGATATTGAGGTAGTCAGAGGCACGTCCAAACATAACATATGACACATTTTGCGGTTTGCAAGTAGTTAGCATTCCACATGACAGGTTGCAAGCCCATCGCCGCATATTGGAAGACTAACCGATGGCACATACCTTAGGGCATGCTGGTTTCCTCACGATGTTTTTCTTCACCGTTTTGAGCACGTGTTAATGCACACATATTTTTTTGAAATAGAAAATACATTGGTGTCCGACTATGTTCGAACCCACAACCTCCGGATCGGAAGTCAGGGCCACCCACTAGGCCAACACGGCTCTTAAAGAATTCCAATCCGAACTAAAGTTTTTCGCGGGTTTATGGAAATAACATAACAAAAATAATGATTATAAAACTACTCGAGATAATCAAAATGAACAGACAAAAATTAGGTACTTTTGTCTTCATAACCAATGCCTAATAAAAACTTAAATTTCAGAAAAACACCGTATCTCTATGGGCAACACGGTGGCCTATCACAGGAGACATTTTACGACATGCAACAACTGGCCGGCCACGAAAAACAAACGCGCGGCAAGACAATGACCTTATGCAACAAGTGCGGCAAGATCGCTTCATTAATACGTTGCAATTGTAAAAAGTTGGCCTACAATATCGCGTGCCGGCAAAGAAACCTCAATTGACCCTCAGGCACAAAGCCTTGCGACTTCAACTCGCTCTTCGCTACTAAAATTAAAATTTCATAGTGTCATATTGAAAAAGCGTTTTGTCGCTGTGGCGAAGAAAAGGATCGTGTATCAGTCAAGGGTGGGGTTCCATGGTGTCGGAAATTGGACCGGGCGCGCTTGAGGAGATAGGTGGTCGTATGAACGCAGAAAATTACAAAGCGATTCTTGATGAGAGTTTATTAATTAGAGCAAGGTATTTTTATGCCGATGATGAGCTTATAATTGTGGAATACCGAACAACCTCAAAGCACCGAAAATTGGTGGCGATGTGTAAATAGAATTTGGGATTTTTATAGGAGACCTATCTGCTTCAACACTGTGCGATCGATGCGCCAGCAGCTCCGTGACGTTACCAATGCCGATGGAGGTACACGGTATTAATTCTGGTTGAGCTAGGAGAATATATTAATATCTTTTTCATCCTATCTATTCAAAAAAGTACGTTTTGTTCCACGATAAGTGCGGGTCATTCCGGCGCACTTAATAACATTGACGAAATGACTTTTGAATTTGGAACACTATTTATTTAAAAAGTTTGAACGCAATTTGCTTCGATTCGCATTGGTCAACTAAATAAAAAAAAACCGCTTCTTATTTGTTTTTTTATTACGTTTTATCAAAACATTACAGACAATTTATACTTTATAATCTATTTATAAACTAGAACTCAGACAAATGAGTTCTAGTAGTGAAAGTTGAATATTGACACCAGAAAGTGTTAAAAAAGAAAATTAAACGCAGAAACTGTCATAAACAATTTACTACCAAACAAATCGATAGAAAAATATCTAAAAGCCTATGAAAATGCTATTACATGGAAAAACTAACAAAAAGCAAAGTTATTTATTAATATAAGTAATATTGTAAATTGGTAATGTGAATATAAATTTCTGTCTTAGATATAAGATGGAGCGGGCATCAGAGTGAGTGCAGTAAGGCTAAAATTGATTTTCGTTTGGTGAAAACGATTTTATAACCCAAACTACGTACACTATTCAAACACGCTTTGCCTAACTAGGTTAAGGAGTCTTGGTTCTCGTAAAACATTGGTAGTAAAGATTATTTGCACTTTTAACCATTTGAAGTGATCCCCCTCTCTCTCACTCTCTTGTTCAGAAATTCTAAAACCACCTAAAATACAATATACTTTAAAAAAATACTTAAATATTTTATCCTCAATTGTACCTACTTAAAATTAATCTACCAACTTATATTAAACTTAAAATATGGCTACGTGAATCGATAGTAAATGGTAGGTCCTCGTTGTGTATTGTCGAAGTAACTCAAGATCTTGAAAGGCATTTAACTCGAAATCTAACTATCATTATTATATAAACTTATCTAGATATTATGTAGGCTATTATTTTAAAATAAAATTAACTTAACAAGCTTCTTGAAATATATTACAATAGTCAGTTTTATGACGATACAAATTTACGTTATTAATATTAATAATAATAAATGTCTCTCGCATCCAAGGTTTTTTTTAATTAATGTTAAAAACAATATCTTTCATGCTGATCTCTTCTTATAAGGCGAATCAGTAATCCACTTTTCATAGAGCAGAACTGATTCTATTCTAAACTATATTCTGTAAAATATTGCGAAGTTCTTTAGCCCTAAAATAACTTCATCCTAAGTAGGTTCTGATCTTTATCTAGAACTCTACCAGAAATTGAATAAGATTGTCTGTGTGATTCTTAAGAACAGCTGATTTGTTGTAAAACTTGCTAGTTCGATCGTGTTTCGTATATCTAATAGCATTTGCCATAAATTCTTATTTGAATGGAAGAAAACATCCGGTATTAGACCTTCCGGAAAGACTAAAATAAAGTCTACAATATGTATTTATTTTGAGCAATTTTGATTATGCAAGTATAGGTTCGGTCAGTTACTACTTGAATATAGCTTCTTTTTCTTTCTAGTTTATAGATTGACTATACAGGGACTGCATTTGCATGTCCTGCCAGTTGATAAAACCAAATTTACCAAGTTCTGTACTTTGAACTTTGAATTAGGACAGTAAGGAAAATACTTTTATCTCAGTTCAAGTATCTAATACTGAATTGAAAACTCAACTAGGAGAAATAGTTTCATGATTTTAGAAGGCTAGAATTTATAGAATTTATTAGAATTCGAGGCTAACTTTCCCAAATAAAGTTCTACCTTATCGAACCTTTTATTTTCCTACATAAACCATCCGAAAGGTTCATGTAGATTATCTTCCTACACCTAATTCGAAGTCTAAAAGCACTTTTTGAATTCTACGAAGTCATATTTAGAAAGTTCTACTTAATATTTATTATATAGAATATATATATAAAAATATTTAATCACTTACCCCGTAATCCGAAGGAATATCAAACGAATTCACCAACACATGCATGAATCTGTAAAAGCTAGAATATAAAAGATCACATTGACAGCGTGCCTATATACATATTAATGACAGGATGTTGCTTATATATATTGAGCAATGCTAACAACAATGTGTTTACTTTGATATAGTATTTTACGTAAATTTAACATATGTAAATTAAATATATTTTTTGGTAAGCTTCAATGGGGCCCTCACATTGATAAGTTATCGAAGAGACTTAGTTCTGCGACTTATGCAGTCAAAAAGATCCGTCTGTATACAGACGTAGACACCGCTAGACTCGTTTACTTCAGCTACTTCCACAGCATTTTGTCGTACGGTATACTGCTGTGGGGGAGTGTTGCAGATATAAATAACCTTTTTGTGCTGCAGAAGAGAGCTGTTTATAATATGGGTCCCAGAGAATCACTTCGTCAGAAGTTTAAAGACATAAATATAATGACATTTCCTTGTCAATGCATCTACGAAAATGTGATGTATGGTCACCAAAATATTAATTTGTTTAAGAAAAAAGCGATAATCACAATTTTAATACCAGAAATAAAGATAAACTCGCTGTTGCCACTTGTAGACTCCATAAAGTTATTAAATCGTTTATAGGGCAAGGTGTACGCTTTTATAACAAACTCCCAAGAGATGTACAAAAATTGACAATTAATAAATTTAAAAACGTAATTAAAAAACAACTTTATAAAAAGGCATACTATAAAATATCGGATTATTTACATGATAAAAGCTCTTGGGATTGAAAATGCTCCAACTTGTTGTTTCGTAAAAGGATCATTAAAAAGAATAACCAGCCTTGTTTTCTTGTCTTTCTTTCCTGTCTTGGTCGCGGAAGAACAGGCAGTAGATAAAACCGACGTTTCAAAGTGATCCTTGTAATTTAATGAATAAATGAATTTTGACTTTGACTTTGACTTTGGTTACCCTAGACGTTAATATTTATTTGACGCGGACTGTACCTACATCAGGCTAAGAAATATTCCTTTTTCTATTGGCGCGCCAACTGGTGCGGTGTCAGTGGCGGTGTATATGTAGTAGCCAAAACTTATAATCCGCTATTTTATATAACGGCTTGCCACCTTACTGCATGCTGTAGAAACAATAGTTCGAAGGCATATGCTAATGTGCCAAGTAAATATAAAGTTTGAACGTACCTCTGATCTGGGTACTGAGTACAGTGGGGTTATGATGATCACGAATCACTATAATATATATAAATCTCTTGGGAACTGTTATTATCCGAATGTCTTGTAGATACTCATCGGCTATTAGAACAAATTGAAGTCTCAGGTCATTTTCCATATTCATTTTTAAAAGATATTTACTAATTTACTATATGTACCTGCACTAATAATACAACTTTACAGTAGGGGTCTGTTTGGAGGACGGAATTTGGGCTTTCAGCATCCAGCCGAAAGTTCGGTCAAAGTGGGAATTTGTTGTTTATGAAATGCATAGAGATTGAATTCGCCACACAGTGCCCGAATCGTTTACTAGAGAAGCTTCTTGACTATGAATTCCACGGTTAGTGTCGCCGTAGAGCGAAAAGTCACTAAGTCGCATAATGGCCAAATTGAGTTAAAGGTGTCATCAAACTAAGATTTTTATCTGCTTAATTCAGTCTTATTACCATGTTTATATTATGTATGTGTTAGGCAATGTAAAAAATAGAAAATTTTACATTTTGACTTTTAGATATAAGTAGAAAATTACCTAATTTACTTAAATATTTTGTGTCTGCTCAGAAGTTTCAAAACTTTACCTAAATCGGCTTAGTTACTTTGCCTTTCGAATAACAGATCTTATTCTAAGGCCTAACCTATTCTTAAATTAACTTAAATTTCTTGATTAGTTTGAGGTTTGACACATAACATAACATAAGTGAAAATTAACTAAGTCCCCTTAATAACTATTCGATCAACATTTGAGATAGTTTGCATTATTGAAACATAGAGCGAGAAATCATTTAACTTATTTAATAAAATCTTTCCTATGATAAGGGCCGCAAAGATTTATTTCGAACTGTCGCTAAAATCTTTAGGTGATTATTAAAGCAACACCTCCGGTTTTTGTTAGATGGGTGCATTTTACGCACAACGTATTTAGCTTTTAATCAATTTAAAAAAAAAGAAGGAGTTTCTATGTTCGTCTGTATCTATTTTTATTTTATTTTGTGTGTAATCGATGAAAGTCCTTAAGAGATATAGGGACATAGGATGTGTTTGTTATTTTTTCATAACATATTTAGGTATTTGCGTCTGGGAGTTATCATCATTTGCTGCCGCGTTAATTATGTAAGCCTCAGCACTCCTTATCAATTAGGAGTTAAGGGATAATACTGTGATTGATCGAGACGGAAACTACTTTGTAGTGTCTTGAGCAGATATGGCGATCACCAGTAGTTGCGCGATCCGTTCGTTCTTTTACACATAATAACATAAAAAAATGACCAATCATACAATCGTCTTAATAATTCCATTTCTCGTAATGCCTTTTCATCATGTAGTATGGCAAGTAATTTACTTGGTTCTAAATCAAAAAGTGCAACACCGTTTTTGTAAAAGAAGCTTACGGCCCATTTGTTGGTAAGTGGTTACCGTAACTGACGCTTGCGGCATTAGAGGTATTAATCACGCGTTGCCGATCCTGAGACATAACGGGTGAAGAGTTTCGTGTGGCTGTAATTTCACCGGCACCCAGCTAAGCAATCATTACTAATTGGCGGCAGAAATAGGACGTAGTAATTCCCTGGACGAGCTCTTCGTAAGGAACTCTACTACTTCTGAGCATGACCTTAAGGTTCGTAAAGTTCTACTTTAATAAAAAATAATAAATGATTATTTTCTCAACACAATAAGTTCTTAATTTAATATCAGTATAGTCACCCACTTTAACCTACCACATAATCAAAGCAATGAGTAATAAGCGTAGTTATGGTATGGACGAGATCCCTCCAATACTTGTAAAAAACTACATTTTAGAATTAACAGCACCTACAACAAAACTCATCAACCAATCATTGATGATTTGTTGATGACCTTTCCAGATCTACTAAATCTACATTGACCTTTCCAAATCTACTAAAAATTGCGAAAATAAGACCTATCTTAAAAAAAGGTAATGCATCTCGAAGCCCTTGCAGCTACAGCCCTATATACTATCTACATTTTTTTCAAACATTTTCGAACGGGCATTGTCAAACAGAGTAAATAGCTGTTTAAAATATACCTTATTTGACACCAACCAGTTCGGTTTCAGAAATCGCTCAAGGTCCCTGGCTTCCTACAATTATGATAAAGTGAACCACAAAATTCTGCTACAGAAATTATATGGCTTGGGTTTAAGAGGAACTACCTACAAATGGTTCCAGTCTAACCTCAAAAATAGAAAGTAGTTCGTGCAGCAAGACCACTACGATATAGGGCCGTGCAATCTGAAGTATTAACTATAAATGCATCTCTACCCCAGGGAAGCGTACTCGGATGTACACTTTTTCTAGCATACATAATAGACCTACCTAAAACACTTATTATTACACTTATACATTTATTCATACAACTAGGTACAAGTAGGTATATACAAAAAATACAGATGAAACAGCTAGCTATCTAAAGACCGTTGCAAACGATCTATAGATAGCTCAACTGATCCAGATCACTACCAGGCGGAAGCGTTCTCAAAATACTGGCCGCATTGCCACGCTGAATGGCAATGCTAATGCGTTGACCCAGATAAGAGCCAGCTCTCTTGTCACGCGTCGCTTCGACCAGTCGCCCTGAAAGAATTGAAAACGCGAAGGACCCCAGTTCCCCACGGACCCAGAGTCTCAACCCCAAAAGGCTCAAATAAGTAAGCTCTGTCGAGACTTCTATATTTGCGCCTCTTAAGATCCTCGGCCGAATCAGCCGCTGCACCGGCTCTAACTGATGTCCCCGACAGATGAGATGGTGCTAGGGTATCTACGCATGTGGCGTCCCATACCAAAGGCCTTCCCTTCTCCCAAGGGACAAGAGTCATGCCGTCAGGCCGCTTACCATCGTCACGTAGTAGACCATTCGGCTCGAGAATAGCTGGAACGTTGACGCTGGTAAAAGCCCGGCGTATGATATCATTAAGGCTAGCGTGGCGAGAGATCCTACCGGCTACCGGCTCTGGTACACGATAATCCGTGATGACCAAGCTGTTCGACCGCCGTACCGCACTGGCACTGATGAGGGGCACAGCACTGCGCACCCAACCGTAGACTAACTGCAACCCGGAATGTTATAGGATCCATTAAAGTATCAGTATTGTTTGACGGAAGTGCTTGCAACCAAAGACCTGACTTCTATTTAGAAACGGCTAGGAGACGAGCACGATCCGTGGAGTTTGAGCACGTTTGTAACATACAATTCCGCGTCAGCTCGCACAGAGGCCCGTCCCATTGCCGTTGAGACGAAAGGGATTTAGGGGGAGCAGTATTGGGGCAAGCACTATGCCAAGCATTTCTAGCTTCGTCAAGGTATGAAATTTTGATATTGTTACCAGGAAACGCCGAAAGAGAAGGAGTAAGAATTTTTTCAACCAAAGAACCAATGCTGTAGACGGAAGACAAGAATTTTTTTTAAGAAATTTTGCGAATACCTAAGCCTCCTAATTTGACAGGCAGAGAGGCCTGAAATAATAATAAAAAAATAAGATGCACTTACAAAAAGTCTAAAAATAGAAGAACAAAATAACTACAAGCTCTTAGGACTGACACTCGAATGGAAAAAACATATCCAAAACATTAAAACAAAACTGTCAATGTATCCTAAAATCGACCACAAATTACAAAACTGTGCTATCTGCTTACTACGCCCAGGCCTTCTCAACCTTAAACTATTGCAAAGTTATGTGGAGTGAGAATGTAGATTTTGACCAGATATTTATAATGCAAAAGAAATGTGTTAGAATTTTAGTTAACATAGGAAATCGACAAAACTTTAAGCCGCAAATTATATAGAAATAAATTTTGATCCTCCCATGTATATTTAGGGTATTTCATTAAGTGTGTGAGATATTATCGAAATTATTTATTTATTTGAAAGATGTAGTGATGCCATTATGTGTGGAATATGACATCATTCAAATGTCCGCCACGGCTTCTCTGGGTGGAGCGCATGCGAGATATCCAATTTTCCATGACTTTTGCGCATAAATCAGGCTGAATTTGACCTATGGCATAGGGTATGTTGGCTTTGATGGCCGCTGTGATTTGTGGTTTATTCGCATAGACCTGCGACTTAAGAAAACCCCACAAGAAAAAGTCTAGCGGGGTTAAGTCACACGATCTCGGTGGCCAGTTCACATCAGCTCCACGTGAGATGACCATGCCCTCAAATCTCTCATGCAGAATATTCAATGTGGCATGAGCTGTGTGGCACGTAGCGCCGTCTTGTTGAAACCACATGTCGTTGGTGTTCAGATGATCCAGTTCAAAAAAAAAATATTTTTTTTTCGTAATATGCGTTGTCCGAACGGAACACTAATTTGATAAAACAATTTTATCATTTGCACGTGTTGTTGAATGCTATAGCTATCCATGATGATTTGGCAAAACAGAATGAATAAATGACAACCAATTTGACAGATGTAGCTTCAAAAAGATGGCCGCTACCAACTGCCAAAGTTCAGACGTGCCTATTGGAAGACCCGTTACATTCTTCAGGCATCATTATTTGTAAGAAGACAAATAACATATTTTAAATCCAGTTCAGAGACTAATACGAACTATAACAGAAGCAATAAAAATAAATTATTAATACCTTCCTCGAACCTTCAAACTTTTAGTAACAGCCCTTACTTTTATCGTAAATTCTAGTTTATAATTAGAATTTACAATAAAATACCCGAAATTTTAAAAGCAGAACAAAAAGATAAAATAGTGCTATTAAAAGACAGCAAAGCACACACGCTAGATGAGGACACACCAGAAATAACATAATTATAAATTAACTTTTTATCGCGTTTACCTTTTTTAAATGCTTAATGTAAATGAAAAGTGTGTCACAAACAGAAGACAGTGATTCTGAAGGACACGACTCGATAGCTCAAACAAAAGCCTTTTTATCCCTATAGCCTGTTCCAATCTTCTTACAATTTTAGAAGCTAAGTAAATAAAATTCATTAGTCTTTATTATTTAAGGGATTATTCCTCAAGAATGCCTGGTATGAGGCTTTGCCTATCAGCAAAGACGTAGTAGAGAGGCTGTTACTAGAGCAAGGTAAAGACGCCTTAGAATGTTCCCTTACCTAAACTATTAGAATATAATAGAATAATTTATTGGCATAAAAATAACACTAATAAAATATTATAAGTAGTTACTTAGCCTGAAGTTAAAAAGAATAAAATAGGTATATTTACTAAAACACTTTTGTATATCTTAAAACTAGTTCCATTCTAACAAACTAAAGTTATTATCCTTCACAAGAATCCAAATGTGGGCGAAAAATTCCCATCTGCATTCTATAAATAATTAATTAAAAACTTTGGTAAGTACAGGATTTGAGGGAAAAAAGTAACTAAATTAGTTTTTCTTAATTATAAAAAACAAACACGCTTACGACTGTCTTCCCCATGGTGGATATCCTCAGATACATACTCAGTGAGTAGATTTTAGAGGATACCAAGTAGGAGGTAGTGAGAGGCACGTCCAAACATTACATTTGGTACATGCCCGCGTTTTGCAAGTTAGCATTCCACGTAACAGGTTGCAAGCCCATCGCCTTCGAATTTTTGGTTCTAGGGCATGCCGGTTTCCTCACGATGTTTTCCTTCACCGTTTTGAGCACGTGTTAATGCGCAAATTTTTTTTTCGAGTGGAATAATCCATTGGTGCTCGACCGGGTTCGAACCCCCGACCTCCGGATCAGAAGTCGGGGTATCGCCCACTAGGCCAACACGGCTTTTTAATTATCTCATAAGAAAATAACTTTTTAATTTAGCAATTTGATCATAAGCTTTCAAACATTTTCCAATAGATGACACCATACAATTAAACAAATCTTATATCAAAAACAAGATATGATTTTATTTCATTTGTAAATTTTTAAAGGTCCTTTACTCAAATTGCCAAATATCAATTTGATGACTTTTTGCTGTACAGTACTGTAAAAAATTGATAAATTATTTTTGTAGACATTCATATTAACGGATCGGAAGCAGAACCAGAAGTAAGAGACTACCATTTATTAAATTAACTCCATGTTACCAAGACAAATTTGGTGAAAGGTCCGAAGATGGACCTTTCCCTCAATTAATTAGGGGCGGTTAACCCTTTGGAAATTTAATAAACGCTTACTAAAAGCATGTACCTATGTTACGTTGAAAATAATAGTTTTGTGTAGGTACGATTTGGAATACTGAGATTTTCGGTTATTTTTTACATGCTTGTCTCATCTAAAAATAACGCTGGATATAATCGCTGACGTGCGATTATATCCGGTGTAGACAAACTGATGGACTATCAACGCTGTTAGCTTCTACACAGTTTTCACATATCCGCGACTGACCGACGTGTGACAAGATACATACTAATTCAGCAGTCAGCACGATCATTCTAGAAAGTGGTGACCACATTATAACGACTCAACGATATCTTGACGTAGTGGTAAATAATCAGTGATTCTAGTTGGTGGCAATGAACATAGATAATTCATTGCCACCAACACTCGCGGAAACTTTGTTTGTGTTGTACAAACTAAATTTACTTCTGAGAGTTAGAACTGGGCTGGCACATATCAAAACAATATCCTTCACTGAATAAATAATCAATGATATAATTAATATCAATTACCTGTACCGATTTATCTTATAGTACTAAGGTGCCCAATCTGACTGAATTCTCAGTAATCCAAAATGTAGAATTCTCAGAATACAAATCGATTCAGTAGTTAGGTACTCTACTGACTCACCGGATACAATCATAACACGGTGAATTATTCTGTTCCCGTGTTGTACACTACCGGTGTATCATAAAAGTTGGAAAACTAAAAATTATTTTCATATAGAGAAACAGAGGTTTAGACAAATACCGCACACTTAGAAAATTTACAGACAGACGGATGGACAACGAAGTGATCCTTAAAGGCTTCCGTTTTTTTACTTTTAAGATACGGAACCCTAAATATTAAATGAAATTCTGTTTCGGAGAACATATTTGCTTTTTCAAATTTTTCCAAGTTTTGAAATTCTGGTATTCCTAATTTTACGTATATTTTTTTGACTTGGCTAGAAGCAGGTTTTCCATCGCAAATTTGGTTTCTGTTTTTTAGATTTGGTGGAGTGCAGTCACTTTCACTTTCGGAACTCATTTTTATTTGTCTATCATCAAAATAACAGAATCGAGATGACCTTTTGCTTTACCGCCAACTTTTATCTTTAATTTTACTGCATGTCCTGAAAGGTAAAGGCATCTGCATACAGCTTCTTGAACGCAACCTATTTGTACCAAGCTCTATGAAAGAGATCCAAATTCAAATGAGAAAAATAAGAAAAAGATTTGTCGCAGTAACTTCACTTCTTGATTATGGCTTTATTGCCGGCGTGCTGGGTACATAAAGCGCGTTTTTTGTTCCAAATTTAAAAGTGATGCTATTGTACGTAAATATGATACTTCGCGTGTTCTTTTTTCAATAATGGCAATATTTACGCGCATGTTTAAGAAAACAATATTATCCGTGGAATTATTAGGAAGTCATAACTGGTAGTGAATCGCAGTTCCAATTCAGATTCAGAACAGAACAGTTCCAATTCAGATTTTTTATTTCATTTTGTTTGTAGTACACAGATCAAACACAGACTTAATAAGAAACAAGTAATGTCAAAGATAAAGACGTCTCAATAGACAATAAATCCAAGTCGTCTACAGTTCACTTTGTTTGTGCGGAAACTGCAAGTTTCCTCAGGCATTAACCCAGTCACCCTGGCATCAATTCACACAAACTCCGTTCTCCAGCTCATTTTGTTCATTCCTTTGATGCCATTGCGAACGAATCTCTAAGCTCCAGTGCACATACGCAGGGCAAAGTTTAGCTTTTCCCGGATGCGATTTTCATTGATCACCAAACACAATGCGCATCACTCAGGTACCTAGTATGTCAAACGCGAGTGGATTAATGTTTTGTACAGTCCAATCTTCGACCTTGTGGTAGAATTGATGTAAATACAGGACGAAACATAAACCTGGCCGCGAAAGCTAGTTATGGTATTCGCTCCACGCTCCATTCTCAGCGAATTATCAACGATAACGCCAAGCTATCGTACGGATCGTTGCCATTCAAAGAGTATCACATCTGTCTTGGATAGTAACAGCCATTCGCCATCGGGCTAATCATTCCGGCAGAAGATTAGGTAGTCATTATATGCGTTGGGCGGCTCTCTGGGGGCATGAAGAGAAAACTAATTAATTAAAGTTACTAAAATTTTATCACAATGCGATCATTGTATACTCGTTAGCTATCTCAAGAATTTTGTTATTTAGAAACAAAAATTCAACCATCATTCAACAAAAAAACAAAAAATTTAACAAACTTTCTAAATGAAAGCATGTGTTTTGTGAGCGTCATTAATTTGTGATTATATTATATATATTGCTGTTTCTACTTTTGCACTTTAAAGAAAAACAACTATTTACAATAAGATGATACTGTTAAAAGTAGGCTTAAGGTAGTTTTAGTAACTAGTTTAAGTGATACAGCTAATAGCTTAAGCTAGGATAGTAAGTATTCTGTGTGATAGGTATTAGCGCCCACCCTCAAGCGATATAACGAAAAAACAAAGTTAAATATAGAGCTTTTTTATAATTTGAAGTTTTTGAAGTGTACAATGAGTAAGCTAAAGATTATTATAACTATTTGGTAGGTTATTAAATTACCTACTATTTTTAGTTTGTAGAATAAAATAGTGTGATTGTGAAACGTCGTTGTTGATTTCTTCCGATAACAGGTTTTCTAAAGGTCTGAGTATCTCTTTTATATTAATTATTTTAATTGTTAGTGTATTTTAATAGTCTTATTTTAAAGAAGTTATAAGTTTTAGTCTTTAATAAATGTAATTGGCCTTCGGCCGTGTTAATAAATATAACAATAAATAAATAATAAATAAAATTAGGAACCAAAGAAGACCCTTTCATCTGCTGGATCATTATGAATCACTTCATTGAGAGACTGGCTCCTATGAATAACTAATACACATGACGTGCCCAGGTTTTCATTACAGAACAAATTCATTTGCATTTTGGAAGGTTGTTCAAAACTTGCCGTACTGTTGCGTAGCTAAAATCGCGCTGAATTTTGCACATTCGACATGTAAAAGACAAACCTAAGCACATATTACATGTATGAGTGACTCACAATGTAGGTACTAAGTATATAATAGGTATATAAAAGTAAATACCTTTAGTACCTATATTAAATTAAATTAAGAGTGCATGTACTCATACAAATAATCAACTTTAATTTAGTAGGTAATAGTAATTTTGAAAAATACGCAACGTATATGTAGACAGTCACAAGATATAATATTATTATCGCTTCTATCCATTTGGAAAAAAAAATGCAAATAGTTTGAGTTGGAAGCCAAATTGATGACGACAGGAGAAAGCGATCGCATTTTGGTCAGCTAATCAAACAAGACCAAATTCCTCTGACTCTTTGTGCGTGGAAATTGAGCGCAAATATGAATTCACAATTGCTGCTGAAGTAATGATTGCAGCTTTTATAATTTTATTTCATTTTCGTTTCATATTATTATGTCAATTCTTATAAAAATTCCTATTTGCCGAACTAGCCTCTTTGAACGGGAATATCTGTGGTTAAATTTGGAATTCTAAATTCAATATAAATTTGGTTTATAAGGCATAATAATTATATTATTTTGTTTACACTTACAGTTATTCATTAACCATCAATTTCATAAAATTTGCAAACATGGACTACGTCGAATAAATAAATAAATAATGCTGGTCATTTCCACACAGCCTCATCTGGCTCCATAGTAAGCAGAGCTTGTGATAAGGGAACTACGTGACAAATGACAGATGGGAATCATTCGATATTACAACTTATATATATGTTTTGTAAATACATACATATTATATATAGAAAATACTCAGACAATATTAGCAGATCATACAAAGTATTTGTCCCGAAGCGGTAATCGAATCTGCATATTTCTGCGTCTCAGAGGTCGGCATAATAATTTGAGTTTTTGACGTGGAAATGATATGTTTCAAACAATGATATGTTCAATATTAACGACGTGTATGAAATGAACACCAACGAATGAGCAGTGCGCTATTGTTAGGTACAACCGAGTTCTCATCTCGCAAACAAACCTTGGACGGACGGAGAACAAGGTTGATAATTACTAATTTAAAGCGGATTCATCTCAAACCACGGCTGAGCTTGTATCGGCTTTTATGTTAGCGTCAAAACAATACTAAATCGGATTATATTTTCCTATAAAAAACGGCAATTATATAAGATCTAATCTAATAGCTTCGGCCCTCGTGATATCTCAATATAAAGTAGAATGAGCTTCGTTTAATCCCTTTATCTATTATGAAGGTCATGGTATATTCCAATTATATAAATTGGCTCAGCCGTTATGAAGATTATTGGCAATCATTTTTCTACTATTGCATTTATAATATACTAACTATTGCCAGCGGCTTTGCATGCGTGATGCCGTGTTTACTAAAAACTCCTTACACACTTTTACCCCCATTTCCATTTATTTATTATGAGTAGCTACAATTCCTATTTTCAAGTTCCTACCTTTAAAACAATTAACCGATACTTCCATACAAACTTTCACTCCCCATTTCATCCCACTTCAATTGTTAAAAACCAAAAACCTTGAAACGCGTTATTATTTATTTATGCTTAATAACTGTATTTTCATGTTTCTTAACTTCAAAGCATAAATACTTTCATACAAAGTTCACCCCCACATTTTTTGACTGTGCGTTGAAATATCAGTCAGTCAGTCAGGACAAACGATTATATAATGGATTAGAAGTAGGTTTATGAAGTAAATTTGCCAAATTTTGGTCTATTATATTCATATAGGTATATCCTAGTGTCGATAATCTTCGAAATGGCTGAACCGTTTTTGATGAAATTTGAAACAGATTAGGTTTTGTCAGGCGAGCGGATGGCAGAAGCTAGTACATAATATTCTGATATCTACTTACATATTTTCTGTCTAACTCTGAAAATTTCATTTTGTTATAGATTGAGTTCCTGTTTATTAACTGATAGGAATAATAATGCTGGACATTTTCCACGCATTAAGTAGGGCTTGAATTATGGGAACTACATGACTGGTATACTTATATACTTTTTTTAGTAAACATATCCATATAATACATAGAAAACACCCAGACGCGATACAAACATTTGTCCCGCAGCAGGAATCGAACCCGCAAGCTTTTGCGTCTCAGGCTGGTCTTCGCCCACTGTGCCACAGAAGTCGGCAAATAAAAAAAAACAGTTGTTATATGAGGACTCAAAAAAAAAAACACGGATGTTCAGATCATGTTTCTCAATCGGTTCGCAATATCTGCAGCACATGCGAACATTTATCCCGCACGGGAATCGAACCTGGTTCTCTTACATCTCAGCTGGCACTCACCCGCGCCACCAAGGCCGTCATAAATCCTAGCATTTAAAATTAATAAAAAAAGTCATAGATTTAACATACAACGGAATTAAACAATTTTGTTGATACTGAAGCCTCAAAAACCTAAGCTAAATTAGTTTTACAACTAAATAACCTCAAGAGCAACTAATCCGGGGTGACTGGCATTAACATTAATATATCATAGATAGTTAGATAGATAGATAGCGAGCGTTTGTATGTATGTATATTTGCAGGTATGCGTATTTGTTTGTCTAGGAATAACTGCCGAACCGTTTATTTAATCTTCAATCTTGATGATTCTTGGTAAGAATCTTCCCACGGTTTACTAATATAATTTTTAAGTTTGAGTTTGGTACGTACGTGGTTCAAGTGTGCACGTCAACGTGGGATCGTAGCATCACATACATATGCACAACATACGTTGCGTATGCAGTCTTAGTCCAATATGTCTTCACCATTATCTGTTTGATCCCATACATTGGTTCCTGTTGTAAACTGTCTAACTAGTCGTTTTTCTGTCTAACTACCTTTAAAGGATTAATTTAAGACCATTTTTAGAGTTTCGTAGTAAACAAGCTAAGCTGCGGACAGACAGACAGGCAGACGGATGAACATGAAAAAACTATAACCCTTATAGTTTTTCCATGTTCATCCGTTTGCCTGTCTGTCTGTCCGCGGCTAAGCTTAGAATTTCTAGTACTAGAATGCTGTAATTTGGCATGGGTATACAAATTAATCACGCCGACAAAGTGGTAGAAAAACCTTGTAAACATTTTTTTTTGTGTACCTCCCCTACACTAGAAGTGGGGATATTTGTTTTCTTGTATAGACGAGAGAATAAATGGTTAATAATGGTGAATAGTGGAGAGAATAAATAATAGTCCATAGTTTGAGGTGTCGTTGGATAGGTCGTTCAAAAATATTGCGGGATTGTGAAAACTATTGTTCGATTCAGGGATTCGTTTGCGAAATATTATATGCTAATTTTTGTTAGAGTAAATTTTTCTCCCCCCAGCCAGCTAAACGGTTGTGTTTGGATATGTGGAAAAATGTACAGCAGTAGCTATATACAGCAAACAGCAGTAGTATATGTAGCATAGTCTGTGGAGTGGAGGATATAATATAGCCTGTGGAGTGCGGAAGAAAGCGGTTTAATAAAAGTTGCAACAAATATAATAAATGTTTTACTAAACAATACATGGCGCAGCCGATGAAGAACCACAAAAGAAATAAGAAGACACAATAATAGGAACAGAGTTGAAATTTTGCGAATGAAAAATACATAATTGGAGGTTATGTCCACGCCGCCGTCGACCAACTTTGAACACCAAGAAATAGTATCAGATCATGTACCTTTTGATTCGAGAGAATGTAGCGGTTTTGCCAAAGAATGGGGTTTTAAGTTTAGTTTTTCTAGCCCTAGATACCCTCAATCAAATGGGATGGCAGAAAGAGGTGTTCAGATAGCAAAGAAAATGTTAATTAAATGTAGTGAAGATAAAACGGACTTCAGAATTGCATTACTACAGTACAGGTCATCTCCTGTTTCAGGTACAAGTTTTTCACCTGCTCAATTAATGATGAATAGAAATTTAAGAACAAAGATACCTGTAACTTACCATTATTTAAAGCCAAAAGTAAATGTGAATGTTGAAACTGAATTTAGTAGGATTAGGAGCAGAAATGAAAGAAATTATAATCAAAATGCAAAATGTAAAGAAAACTTCTTAGAAGGACAGAATGTATGGTTCAAAAAAGATCCAAATGGTAATAAATGGCTAGAAGGAAAAATTGTAAAATACAATAACTTTAGGTCATATGACGTGTTAGATTGTAAGGAAGGATGTAAATATACTAGGACATCACATCATATTCGACCTCAATAATTTGTTGATCAATATGGGCTGAGTGTGGGGTTCATGGAGTATATAGGATTGCTTAAAAAAGTAAATAATTTAGTAAGTTTATTATAGTAACTAGATACGAAATTATTAGGTGTTGATTTTGTATAACTTGTTAGGGGTTAAAATAAAACCTAGTAAAAGGAAAGGTAGAGTTAAGTTCATAAATTTGATATTAAGTTTTTTTTTTTTTTATATTTTTTTTTATAAAGAGTGTTAGATGTAGCATAGTCTGTGGAGTGGAGGATATAATATAGCCTGTGGAGTGCGGAAGAAAGCAGTTTAATAAAAGTTGCAACAAATATAATAAATGTTTTACTAAACAATACAGTATATACCTAAGTAAGTTAATAGTAAAACTAGCATGGCTAAGTAGGCTTTACAAATCAATGAGTAATAGTCGACCAACTTATAAAATGTACTTGGAAAAGTAAAAAGGAAAATTTCAAACCAAGTCTATTGAAAATGACTAAGATGAAGTTATTAGTTACGTTAAACAGGTAGTTAGTCAATGTATAAATTAAAAACAACTACGAAACCCTGCACTGCGCGTGGCCCGACACGCACTTGGTCAGTTTTATTGTTTTTTTAGTATAATTTAATGCTAACGATAAAAAAAAAGATAATTGTCTGCAAAAATAAGTAAGAATTTTAAACCAATTGATATTTTTCTATTTCTAGCCAACCGTGATGAAAAGTAACTGAGTTTCCAGTAATCGTATACTTCAGCAGCACTTCCCACCACCATTTTGCTAGAAAAAACATTTGATTCATCATAAGTAGTAATTCTTTTAGGTACTCTCTGAAAAGCCATTGTAAAGTTTGCTGCATTCAAATTGAGACTTGATGGCATTTCAATTCAAGTTTTGTAAACAAATATTCCCGGGCATCGCGGCAGAGCTACAGCGACACGAAACTGTTTTCCTTTTTATTTTACCGTACTGTAAAGTATAGTTAGATACCTAGTTGAATTGCAGAAACCTGTTGATAAGTACATCTTCGACTGATTGAATGCTACCATTTAATCAGTCGAAGATTGACAGTCTGTCAATTTAACAGGAGTGTTATCTAAATACTTCTATATAATTATCATTTATTACAATTATCTATAATTAAAGTGGCATTACTATCAATATAAATATCTTACATGCATTATAAGTATTTAAAATCATTTAAACTCGTTAAAAAAAATATTATTATTATTATTTATAGGTACATGATTTTCTATTTTGTAATTATAATGTCCAAACCAAGCTAGCTACTACTAAAAGACAACAAGACTACCAAAGATAATAATATGTTGAATGAACTGAATTTTGATGTTATGAGAATGTTTGTTGATTGTGAATTTTCGAGAAGCATTGCGTTGTGCAAGGTCTAGAACGTTTATTTTATTTGTAATACAGTATCTAATAGGGAAAGAAAGTGAGAAAAGAGTCGGAAATCAGTATTAATAATCATAAATTAAATTACACGATTCTGAAATAACAAATGGACTGTTCATTCCTTTAGACATGTTTAACTTAAACCTAAAACAAACTAACATATTGGTTGGTTTTGGAATCACAGGTAGGAGTTATGCCCGAGATTGCACAAGATCATTGGCTCCCATTTCGACCTAGGATTATTGAATTGTTTTAAAACTGATGATAATTATAGTAATAAAAGAAAATAGTGTTTGATGTACATTCAAATCCAATACGATGGTATATGTTTATTCAGAAATTTGATGTCACTTTGAAATGGAGTTCACGTAACCATATATTAAAAGACTATTTGCAACCTCGTTCACCTATGTTTCTCTCGTCAAAAAGCACGAGAGAAACATGCGCACCTATGTTTCTCTTGGCGAGATCGTGCGACCTTAATCCGCAATGAGTCCAGTATGTTTACTGATGTTTTTGGTTTCCTGATAGAAAATCTCTGCTTGAATTCATGCACCGTTGGCATTAGAGTGCAAATTGGTGCATAATCTTTGTTTTTCTCCAGGGAATAGAAGTTTCGTTAATTAAAATTGTTTAATTAATCAAATTATCCTGCCACGATCACAAAGTCTGGGCAGGAAGCGGTGTAACTCTGGGGTCTTTGAAATTCGTTGGATGTTATCACAACTCGACCAGCTTACTATCCGCCAACTTTCAAAACAACTTGCATTCTACACCCGGCACTTCTCAACTAGATGGAGGGTAAACAACAAAGTTGTCGTAGTTACTATCCGTATTGAGAATTACAATTTAGGGTATTTTCTTACAAAATCAGGAACGAAGTTATGAGTGGTTTCAATATTAATTGTGAATTCAAAACTGAGTGACTTACGGTGTTCACTACTACGAATAATAGTCTCTAAACCCGAATGAAATATCGCAGCAAAAAGTACCTCTATGATCTTGACCAGTCAACACCTTCTTGTACTTTTCCCACGTTATATGGGGTCGGCATAACATGTTTTCTTCTTCCACTCTTCTCTATCAGCCGTCATCTCAGTACTCACTCCTTTCTTAACCATGTCATCCTTTACACAATCCATCCATTTTTCTTTGGCCTTCATACTATGTGACATCAACTTTATTCCTCTGTAGTTGTCACAGTTCCGTACATCACCATTGTTCTTAAAGATGGGCACCAGCGAACTGTTGCATCACTCGTCGGGGATCGTCTTTCTGGTTGAACAATAAAGTCAACTACTTCCATTTGTGTGTTTTAAAAACTTCCATAATTCCACTGGTATAGCATCTGGTTCAGTCACTATTGTATTTTTCTTATTTTGTACAGCCTTTCTAACTTCATATAAACTCATTTACCATGGGTTGATTAAACCCATGTTAGTCATACTTGTATTGCTGGAATTGTACTAAACTGTATTTCTGAACAAATAAACTTTATCTTATGTTTACTGATACATTTTCTAATATTTTACTCCAATCATTCTCCTCGTTCATTTATTTACTAAAATATCCTTTCCATTGTGTTTTTTATTTCTTCATCATTCGTCAAAACCTTTCCTCCATTATTTTTTATACATTTGACGTGTATAATATCCCTTGCATTTTTACTCTCTATTAAGCCATTCTGTACAGGTTTTGGCCATGAGGGCTCTCCAGTGCTCCAGTGTTTATCATATACCTTGGACTTCGATATACATTCCATTTATACTGTCTTTCTCATATCTTTTACTACATAATTTCCATGACCACTTATTTTTTAAACTCTACCGCATGCTCTCTATTATTTATCAAATACCATTTGATTTTAGGTGGAGACCTTGTTTTGGTATTATTACACTTCACATTAAATTTAAGTATGTTGGGACTGGTACTAGTACTACTCCCTCACCCGGTATAACTGTACAATCTTTGTTTGTGCTAATTTTACTTCTCTTTAAGAGGAAGTGATCGATCTGTGTGATTGCCACATTTGTACCTATGTATGTTATCAAGTGCTGGTACCAATCAATTGTCCCGCTCCGAGAATGGAACCGCAACTCTTGCGTCTCAGCCGAATACTCGTCCGCCGCACCATCGTGGTAGTCAAAACTTAGGTTAATTTGTATTTTTTTTTTGATAAATTAACGATCTTAAGAGAAATTAATTATTAAGTACATTGATTTTTATCTCTCTGATATGATTGATTTTAACTCTTTTTCTACATGTTCTTTGCCATGCCCACGCCACTCACCACAAACCCATTTTGAATTTCACACAATATATAGGGACTTAACTGTGGAAGGATAGGATAGTGTGGATAGAGGCTCAAGTCGTCGGATATTTTCAAAGAATAAATCTAGGGAACAAACAGAGCAAAGTACGGAGGCCGTATCACGTTATTGGTCGTGACCGAACGGCCTCTGCCCTCTGATTAACATCTAATTTATCGCCACATTCAGTACCCAACTGAACATAATCTAGATAGATTGTCCCTTGTTTGCTCTGTTACAAATCAAGTTATCAATTAATAAAAGTATTATTTAATTTACATGATTACTTTCCTAGCAGTGACATCAATAAGAAGCAGTTTTAAAATATGGTATGAAAATGCGATGAAAGTAGTCTCCGTCTTTATGGCTTCATGTGGTCCTTGCATGGGTCCGGAGTAAGAAAATTGACTTTTGCTCGACCAAATGTCGCGCGCCGAATGTCGAAATATGTCGCGACGACGGTTGCAACCTCGGACAGATGCTCATATCATATCATGATGGGTGGTCATAGTGTCTCCAGCGGAACATTGTGCTCTGTATAAAAAATACGAGAACAACACTCAAGAAAATAACTGAAAATGCAGAGAAAACATAGGTAGCCATCGAATTGAGAACCTTTTGAAGTCTGTAAGCAGTTCAAACAAAGTTTCAGTTATTTCCCATCGGCCGTCGCTTCAATCTACTAGTTCGCGATTCGAAAACGGAGTCGCTGAGTGAGGGTAAACAATAATTTTAGCTGGGAACATGGAATAATAATGGTGTAGGTCAACACCATCTGCCGTCTTCTGATTTATGACATTGCGGAAAAAACTCCGTAACAGGCAGCTCCGTTCGTTTCTTGTCATAACATAATGCGTCTATCGTCTCTTGATATTATTATTAACGAATAATTTAAAGTGGTCTAATTATCATCTATCAATAAATATCAAGTTAAAACCATTACAAATTATGTAACAATTAAAAACCACTGAGATGACTGAGGTGAATTTAATTTTCGATTTCCTTAGAACCATGACACTTTTGGACATGGTAGTTCTATTCACACGAACTTAACACGTGCGGTCGCTTCAACCAACTGTCGGTTTTTGAGTATTTGAGTTATATATATAAGTATATATATATATGCATACAATGTATTTATGTATTATAGTATGTTAAAATTTGCGCTATCACAACTTTAAACCGATTCTACTAAGTAGGTACCTACAGTTTTTGAAATGTGATGGTCGCTCGCCATTGAGACTTTGGTAAGAATTTGTATCATCGAAAAGCTAAATTTATATAATTAAAAATAAATAATAAAAAGCATATTATTTCTTAAAAAAACATTGTACAAAGTTATAAAATCATTGGGTACGTAATACCTATAGTTACAGTTATTTTTTCATTTAAATTTAAATAAAAAAGTACCTACTTACATATGTATTTATTTTAAAATGTTGTTCTATTTTCATTTTTATTTAATTATGCAAGAACCCCTTTACAGGTAAAGACTGGTCTCGATCTTGAGATATTTAATGCCAGTGCGGGCTGGCTCGCACTAATCATTTTATGTCGTCTTCCCAACGGGCGTAGGGTCATCCTTAGCAGCGCTTGCCTTGTGGCAAGTGCTGCTAAGTGCTTGCTTGTGGCTGGTCTTGAAGTCGTGCGACATTTTTTTTGCGCTTTTGCTTATATTTGTGTGTCGTATTTTATGTACTTTCTTTATATTGAGCATGCTGCGTTCTACTCCTCGTTGGCAAGACTACATGCAATCGTAGTGACATTATTGATATAGCAACTGAATTTTACAGAAGCTTCGCTAATTTGGCAACGGTAGATCTGTAAACTCCTACACTGTGATGTAACGACTCATAGATACTGATATACTGTCGCACATGATAAACGTTGCAAAATACTGCTATCAAACCCCTACAGAATGAATGCCTCGGAGCTTTGAAATTGAACCTTCAATACTCACTCGGCGTCACTAAATTGATTTTCATTTGGCAATATAGGCACTAGCGTATTGAAGTGCCTAGCCTAGTTCCGTCACCCAACATACGACAGGCTCATAGACTGACAAAAGTTGTTGTTCACAAAGCTACAATCTAGACTAGAGTATCTTTAACGGAAAAAAAAAAAGCATCTCTTTTTACATTATGCCAATTTAGACAAAAAAATATCTATGGCGTGCTAATTAATATGACATGAAAGAGGCGATTCCGTGTGCCATTCTGTACACTGAAAAAAAGGTGATGTGCATAATATTAATACTAGACACAATAATAAATGACTCATTTCGAAATTAAGCTTAGAAAAGTCCAATGGGTTTTTTATGGAAAACTCCGTACGCTTCTATAATAAGCTTCCGGTAAATGTAACACACTTTCAAATTTTAAATTCACGTAGTTTTTTAAATTGACGTTTCTATATGATCCTTGTGATTTCAATGATTATAAACCTATTGACTTTGACTTTGTGAAAACAAAACAACAAACTTTGCGAGTATTGAGCCTGTTGTTACCTAGAGATTATGAAATTATCTTTTCAAGTAGCAATGGGCAAGCTGTTTAGGTCTGAACAATGAATAGCGTAGAACACAACATTTTGTTAGCGTGTACCTCATTAAACGACAGTGAGATTCTAGCGAGACAATCAAAAATTAACAGGGCTGGCGAGGCCATCAGCATTACACCCTGTACGTTTTAAATCATCTAGATTGAATGACCTTTAAACTTATAGGGCTGGGATGTCACCGCCATTACACTTGACATTTAAGATTATCTCGCTTGCATAACTTTAATAGCCTCTATCAACAGCTTCGCCCGCGTGGTGCCACGAACTTGACCTTTTCATGATTAAAATCCGCCTCGCCCGCCGCAACATAACATCCAAACTTTGACATTTACAACATAAGTACTTTTATAATATTAGTATTAGGATTCATATTCACTACGCAGTATTTGTAAACCCCTGGAACTTGTAGAAATATTATACAAACCCACGTTGTTTCGCAGGTTGGATTAAGCAACTGCACGCATCATCTCGGGTTGTGGTTTGGATTGCTTGACCCTCGCGGGGACAGGGTCGGGCAGGGCCTGTAAGTCTCACTCGTCAACATGCTTCAGTAACTCATTTACATTTCATGCGGCGAGGCTTTGGAATACCCCATGTTATACGCGACAGTCCCTCAGTCAATGTTTTCAAAAGTAAAAGACCTTTATCAAAGTAAGATAAACTTATATTTGTATATATGAACTTTGTATTATTATATACAAAATGTATTTATGAAGTGTGGTCCAATTTTCATCCTTACTGAAAATTGGGTTGTATAATTTCATTTTGTACTTTTTATAAATTTCCCGTTATTTGAAGTTGGTTTTTAGACATTGACATACATATATGCACGCCTGTTTCCCAGATGGGTAGGTAGAGACTACGGATTTCCACTTGCTACGATCCTGGCATATCTTTTTCGCTTCATCCATCCTGATAAAATTCTTCATACAAGCTTTGCGGTTTAGTGTACTTCTGACTTGGACTTCTCTAGGTTGTACCCAATTTGGTCAAAGTACGTTCGCCTAGACCTACCCCTTGCAAATATTCCATTCACGCTCGCCTTTTACACTTGTTTCGTTAATCTTCTTTCATCCATCCTTTCTATATGCCCAAACCATCTCAACATACCTTTTTCAACTCTCGTTACTACATCTTTATTCGCTCATTCGTTAAGCTTTATACGTTCTATGTCTTTGACATTTAATGACATATAAATTATAATTTATCAGCTTGATGTAACAATTACCTAAATTCCCAAATAATAAGTGATATGATTTGATTTGAGGTATGCTGAAACTCGTTTATGGTTAAGGTCGCCTATATAAATGTCCTCATTCTGTCTTATGTAAATGTTTTTATTTGTGTATAATAAATTGACTCCTAGAATGTTTCTCTTCATCGCTCATTGGCAAATCTTAAGTTGGGACTTTTGTACTTCGGTCAAGGACCAAGTCTGAGCTCCGTACGTCAAGATGGGCAGGATACACACGTCAATGAGTTTTACCTTTATTGTTAGTAGAAGAAAACCCTTCATGCGACCAGTAGCTCCTCTAAGTGTTTTCAATGCGGCGATTAATTAATAAATCTTGGCGGTTCTGGAAGGAGACTATCTGGCCCAAGTAGATATACTCATCGACATACTGTATAACCTGCCCATCGACTTCGACTTACGTTTTAAACTTTGTGTCATGACCTGAGTCTTCGACCTATTCATGGCCAGTCCCACCTCACGACTCGCCCTGCTCAGGTCTTGGGGAATTTGTTGGAGTTCTAGTGCAGATGGAACAAAGAGTCAGCAAATCACGTTTTTCTTACGTTTTTATCAGCAAAACGTATGCTTCTCGAATCCCAGGCTGTTCCTAGCTTCTTAAATAACATCGGTGCATCATAGGTCCGTGCAGCCGCGAGTAACGCTTTACCTTCCGCTCCCGCTGCATCTCCTCCTGCGGAAATTTCGACAAGCATCACGTTGCCTACATCTCGCCAACAACATGCGTATGCAGAGGCCGTCACAAACAGGCCTGCCGCCTGTTACAGGATGCCCCCGGCTAAGGGGGTATTATGCGAACCAATTTGCAGGTCTGCACATTCTGACAAGGAGCAAGGTGACGATCGGAGTTTAATTACAGTGGAGCGGAAGAAGAAGAAGAAGAACCCTGTTTGTCAGAATAAGTGCGGTATAACCGGACCGAGTTCTAGGCTGCGTCCGGCGATTCCTGTGACTTCGATCTACATGTCTCGCGTGCACTTCTCCATCAAGGCTGAGGATGTGGAGGAGTATTTGCGCGTGAAGAGTAAATTCAGCCTGAGGGTCGAACGACTGAATAATTATTATTATTAAATATTTTCTCGAGACCTTTACCTCTTTTTAGGCTGTTCTGTTGGTATTTCTTTATACGCCTATGTCTTAGATAAACAGTGTCCACTGTCCAATTTGAAATGAGCGTCATCTCAAATTGAATAGTAGAAAGACAAAACTATGTGTTAACTACACATAGTTTCATCAACTTTTTTTAAATATTTATAAGTAAGGCCCAAGTTCGTGGAATCATTCCTGATCAACCCCTACATATAAACTTATAAAATCGTTTGTCCTGACTGATTAACTGATCTCTCAACGCACAATTAAAACTACGAGCCTAGAGCTGAAATTTAACATAAGTTTATTGTATAACGGAACCATCAGTCTAAAAAAGGATTTTTCAAAATTTCAACTTAAAGTTTGTAAGGGAGTTATGGGGTTTTTTAAAGGTAGGAACTTGAAAATTGGTGTTGTATCTACCCATCCTAAATAAATAATGAATAAATAATGTGTTATGCTTTAGTTTAGCCCTCTGGCCTTTTGCCCTGCATGTTAAAACAGCGCAAGAAAGCCTGGTGGTAAAATATGGTGACGACTGATGGGCGTTATCACGTGTTTCGATTGATATGAACTAACTAGATCTCTTCTATAATACGTTTCAAAATTCAAAATGATGTCATTATGTGCATATGCCAAAATCATTATATCTTTTATGTATACATTTAATAGAGAAAATATTAGGTGTATATATATATATATATATATTTCTCTTTTAATATTTCGACATTATTACCAGCTGCGCTGCTATATATACGCAAAGTTACAGAACCTCATTGGCTCCAAATTCAGAAACATTTTTGATGAGAACCGTTCCTCTAAAGAATTATCAATTTGTTGATAACATTAACTGCTAACTAATGTTAGCAACAAATTGTTAAGCACCTAGTCTTGTTTTAATGTCTCATAGTAATTCTTTAGAGGAACGGTTCTCATCAAAAGTGTAGGTATTCCTTTATTTTATTTATATTTAGGTTTATGTACGATGGAATTAATAAGTTCCTAGATTTTACCTCGGTTGTGTTCAGGTGGCTTAAATAAGTGTTATGGGCAGAACCACATTCTTTTGAAATAGCATGTTCTGGGATTTCTTGTGTTATTTTAAGAAGATAACCCCTAATCTTACTTAGCTGTGTTGCTGTGTGTTCCCTATCTCCAATTTATTTTATTTTATTCACTATATAAAAGGATTTGGAATAAAACAAGTTTATTTGCATATCAGGTAATTTATTGAGATTAAACATTTAACATTCAAATTATTGGGATAGAGCGTTCATCAAGATTTTAAGACAAGCCTGTTATTATTTAAGTACAATAATTCAACATTGATCCATTGATTATCAGTTGTACAACATTACTTTTTCTTTCCTAGTTACTTATACTCAGTATTACCTTTCAATTTCCCTCTAATATTGAATAAAAGTTGTCTTAAATCTATACTTAAAACTACAAGATTTTATTCGGAGTGAACTAAAAAGTTTAATTAAGATAATGTTTAAAGTTATTGAAACCAAACATCAAGAAATATTTAAAAATAATTAAAACAATAATTTAAAAATTTTGTAAACCATTCATACTCAGCCGAGTTGGTAATATAATTTAGTCCTTTTACTGTCGGAAAGATGTGAGCCATCCGATCCTAAGACGAGTGTGGCAAATACATAGGTGTATGGATGTTATGAAGGTATAACTATCATAACTAAACAAATCATTTTTATTTAATAATAATCATTTAGATAAGTGAAATCAAATTATAAATATTTATTTATAATATTTAAAATGTATACTTAAGTAAAACATAATTTAATGATATCAATGCAACGATAAAAAGAAAAAAAATAAATTGGGTTTTGAAAATTACTACGTCTATTACAAGTAAGTATTCTAGTTGAGAGTCTACTTTATTTAAACATCGATTTATCACGAACAACTCTAATAAATATAGCTAGATAAACATCAAATTAGACATCGAATTTCACATTACTAATAATTTCCTAAGTTCTAAGTTTAAAGTTTATATTTAGTGTTTATATCTAATATTGAAACCAAACTTCAAGGAATTTTTTAAAATAAATACAAGTTTCAATTCATTTTATAAAACCAATCACATTAAGCCGAGTCTGTAATATAATTTAGGCCTTTTACCGTCGTCGGACGGATGTGAGTCGTACGTTTGTTTAGCCATCCGATCCTTAGACGAGTGTGGCAAATAGGTGTATGGATGTTATGAATTTAAGTGAAATCAAATTATAATTATTTATTTATCAAACTTGAATATTTAAAATGTATACTTCAGTAAAACATAACTTAATAATTTCAATGCAACGATAAAAAAAAACATATTAAAAAGATCCAAAATGACTTAAAACGGGTTTGGAAAATTACTATTCCCCGTCTATTACAAGTTAGTATTCTAGTTGATTATCTACTTTAATTAAACATCGATTTATCACGAACAACTCTACCAAATATAGCTAGATAAACATCAAATTAGACATCGAATTTCACATTGATAATAAATATTATGAATATAATAATTGGATGTTTTATTTCAATTTTCAAATGAATGACCATTATTGGTAAGTAGCCTGTAATTAGTAGGTTCAATTAATCAGTTGGATTCATGAATCAATGCTGCTCTTAATCATTAGCTGATCATACTATCTTTTACCTAGAATTTAACATTTCCAATATAGTTGCACAATCAATACAAGCCTACAAGATAAATAATGCAAATGAATGCCTTTATTCTTCCACTTTTCCAACTGTACAAACCGACCAAGACTCACAGGTTTATTTCATCAAAATCTGACGTTAGTAATAAAACAAATTGAGACCCTGATATTCATCTACTTAGCGGACTGCATCTGAACGACCGCGCGTCCCTCCGTCCCCCCGTCGCAAATAACCAACCCGAAGTCGAACGAATAAAGACATTAATAGCTGGTACTTAGTAACTAAGGTTATAATTATATACTAGACATCAATATGAATATTTAATAATCCTTTTATAATAGACACCAATATGAATATTTAATAATCAATATAATATTGTTGTAACCATGCCCGATGCCTTCGTCGTTACCTACTTTATATCGGTAACCTGCTCAGCATCGAAAATAAACAAAGTGGGCATTATTCGCAATATCTATGATAAAAATGTTGTCCTTGTCGTGAATAAACTATCGGGATTTCGGCGTTTGATAATACTCGCCTCTTTGGTACCATGGCACTTTTAATGTACATTGACATTAAAGCCTTGGAGAGCGTTTTCTCTATAAAGGAGAATGAGTTTACTTGTATTACTGTAACAAATTGTAAATCACAGCTGATTGTCCAAATAGGCGCACCCATGACGGTTCTTTTAAAATATATTTAATAGAAAAAGTTTGTCTACGATATGTTACGCTCGTATAGCTACGCCTTAATAACGGTGCGTTATTTGTTTGCAGGGACGTAAAAAACGAGTTCAGAGTTGGTAGAGCTCGAAAGAGCTAGTAGTCCTCCTGGAAGTTGGGGGTTGGGATGACCGTTGCAGGGAGGCGGCATCCCGAGCTGAGCATCAGACTTGTGATAAACTATTCCTGAGCGCTGTCTCTTCCTGAACCATTTGGTTAGCGGGTGTGAAGTACTGTTGGACGAAATCAGTTCGTAAAATGTATTAAGAGTGATATAAAGTCTAAAAAAAGGCTTTACAATTTGATGTTGAAAATTAAACTTCGATTGGCTCAAAATCGTTACTTTGGATCAAAATTGTTGTAATTTGCATTAATATTAGGAAGCTGATTTAATGTATAAAAGTAAAATTAAATTCGTTTCAAGAAAAACTAAGATAAAAATAAAAAAGAAAAAGAACCTAAAAAGATAAAAATAAATTTAACGATTCCGGCCGAAATATCTAAAAAAAAACAAAATTATGGGAGAAACAAATGCGTGTTGCATATAACTCCACACTTGAGGATTTACCTCTAATTTGAGAATTTCCTGAAACCACCCAAAAATAGAGTGCAACTGCAACGGGGTATCAGTTTGTATGAGAGAATTGACTTCAAATAAAATGTTTTTACATTTTAATCTACATAATAACTAAAGATTGCCATAGTTAACCTAATCAACGCTTGCGTACAACGTGTTTCAAGAGAGAACAATTTCACGCGAGATTGATTAAAAAAATATTTATGCTTTTTTTTTTGTGGAAAAAAAAAAAGGATTACTTATGATAACTTTAGGAGTTATTAGGCAACTTAGAGGCCCTAGCATCCAGACACGCTGTCTGGAAACGTCTTGAGCACTATATTTTTTTAATGAAAGAATTTGTATGATCACTTTTAGCCAAGAAAATATATAAAAAACGTTTGTAAATAATTTATCTTGCCCGTCTTTTTAAACAGATTCGTTTTTTTTTATTCCAATTTTTTTTCATAGGCTTGACTAATTTTCGTTTTTATTTCTAATCGTAATCTTGAAACCCTACACCTCCTTTTTGTGAAACCCTCACCACGCTCCACAACGTATGTCCAAAACTTGCAAGAGAGACGTTGATTGCTTGGTGGGATTACACCAGGAGCTAGCTAGGTGGCTCTTCTTTTCACTACATTAACTGTAGGATGACAGCGTAAAATACTAAACATGACGCTAAACAATCAAATAATAAAACGTTTAGCAATTAAATAATTGTACGTGGTATCCTCATGGCATATATTTTTCCAAAACAGCCAAAAACATTGTGATGCTAGCCTGCCAAATGATATTTCAATATTCTTTTATTATTTAGTACATATAATACGGCCACGGCTTCGCCCGTATGGTACCCGGATAAAAGGAGCCTTTGTGTTATTCTGATGTTTAAGCTATATTTCTGTAAAGTTCTTTCAAGATCCGTTTAGTAGTTTTGGCGTGAAAGAGTAACTACATCCATCCTCACAAACTTTCGTGTTTATGATGATAGTACCAGGATAGGATATACATATTATATTATTAGTATAATACATAAAATCACACCTGTTTTCCGTAGGGGTAGGCCAGAGATTTCTACTTTTTACGATCCTGGCATACCCTTTTTAGCTTAATCTCATTCTTTCTACAAGCTCATCCGTTTAGTACTCTTGACTTGGCCTTTTTCCAAAACATCTCCAATTTTTCCAGGGAACAATTTCTAATTTTGAAGAATATGTCTCTAAAAATATCAAGATTTTTTAACTCTCGTTACTACATCTCATTCAATACAAATTTCTCTCCAAATAAGTTGTTCCTCTACATCTTTTAAAGTTACCCAAAAATACTTGTCATATCCTCTGCATTTATTTGACTTTAACGTTTCTTCTGCCCTAACTTTTCAACTTTTACTACCATAAATTAGTGTCTGTACTAATTTTAATTATGCACAGCTAGTTAAGGAGTGAATTACCCACTTGATGATTAATTTTCAATCTATAATTTCAATATCTTCCTCATGCTTTCCATCTAGGTATGAGTTTGAGAGTTGAAAGAGTTTGTATATCTGGGGACTTTGATTACCCTATTATATGTACTGCCGGAACAAGTATTTTGATTACCCTAGTAAACAGATATACAAACTCTTGTTCCAATCTCTCTCCCCCACCATCACAATATCAATACCATTTTACAGTATAAATATTTTATGAAATAGGTAATTGGTGAACAAAAGTACAAAAAAAATTACAATCAAATATATTTATGTCGACCAAGCGTACTAGATGATTATTCCTGTTCAAAGTATATTAGGATTCTTTTTTTAGAAATTTAAGTATTATAATCCTAATGCATTTACATCTGAGTTAAAGTTCATGTCGAGCCTTATTTTGCAGGCATTTAAAAGATTATGCTTTCAAATACTGAAGCATATATTTTGTTATATGCATATAATTTATGTCATAAAACGGCTTCAAATAAAGGGCTTCAATTTATAAAAATTCCAATATTAAATTTTGTCACCCATTTTTTCACCCTTAAGAGTGGGTTTATAAAAGAAATAGTTTTTTTTATTTTTCTGGAAAAATAGCAATAGTCTCATTGCTCGGAATCATTTTCTATATAACAACAAAATAATCATCAAATTCGGTTAACTATTGGCGAAGATATCAAGTAATAAACAGACACGATAAAAAAACATATAGCTGAATCTCCTCCTTTTTTAGGCTATAAAAATAGCCTAAAGACGTAGCTAGGAGAATTAAATAATGTCTAATCATAGTTATTTTATAGCTGAATAATATTTAAAATGAGTAACAAAAACAATGGTACCTAATGATGGAAGATAAAATAATATAATGCAAAACACAATTTAGTGTTATAGTCGGAGACAGAAAACGGTTAACGAAAACAGAGCCTGTAGAGCCATTCGCCTTAAGCGAAAAGTTCCCGACGAAGACTCATCGCGATTGCTTCTTGCTCTTCTTGAGCCAAAATTTGACGTCGGCGATCGTTTGAAAGAATGTGACGAGGTGATTTGCCGCGCAGACTCCACATAGATGCTTGATACTGAAATACGAAAAAAATTAATTTCTGAAAACCCACGAACGACACATGGAAATAGTACAGTAACGAAGTGTCCCACGTTACCACCCTAGTCTGTTGAGATCTACTGATCATCAAATTGCAAGTTGTCGTTGATTATTGGGTTAACAAATTTAACGGGTATGTACGAATATGGCGTCAACTTAAATAATTATTGCAAAGGTATTGAAATACTTAATACAAGTTTTAGTGTAGATATTATGTTAAATAACATTATAATATATGTGTTGTTTTTGTAAAAGAAAAGTAAAAATGTTTGTTAAGTTATAACGTAACAAATACTGAGTGTACTAAAACTTAGTTAATCCTACTACTATTATAAATGCGAAAGTTTGTGAGGATGGAAGTTTGTTACTCCTTCACGCAAAAACTACTACACGGATTTTGTTGAAACTTTACAGTAATAAAGCTTATACATCAGAATAACACAAACGGTACTTTTAATCCGGGTACCACGCAGGCGAAGCCGTAGGCAGAAGCTAAGTTTTGAGAAACACTTCAAAAATATATTTTTCCAACTTGTTTACTTGGATAATCCGGCACTTATGTGTACGATTACGTTATTAATCAATAATATTTATCGAAATAATTTTAAAATTCGAAATTTTTAAAAATATGTGTCGTGTTGTACATTTTTGTTTAGCAGATGATTAGCAGATCGCACAGATTACGGTGGTACTAGCTCTACTTAGTACGAAGGGAAAAGTGTGGGTAAGTAGAGGAAGGTGGTACCATGATCCCGTAGGGTGGGCTGATCCTCTTCGGTTTTGCCAAAACTGTTCACTCACTTTGAGTCTAGGCATCTTTTTCGTATCTATGTAGTTTAAGGCACTGCCTTCGTTGAATTCTCATATGTTTTAAACGTTGCTTGGTACCCGTATGAAACTTTATGAAACTTTTGTTCAGTTTTTAAAATAAAGCCAACATATTCTGATCAAAACACTTGTAAATACTTTCTTTGCAAATAAAAATTTTCGGACTGAATCAATAATTTTGCGTGAAAGATCCTTTAATTGACAAAATAAAGAGGTCGCGTCTACCTGTAACATCTTCTCTCTTCGGCCTGATATGTAATTAAAATATCAGACCGATGTTTTTGCATAATAATTTCGAACTTGGTTTGAACAGAGCTATTGTTAGCATGTCCGCTAATTGTAGCTCTGACGACACCTTCGAAACCCGAAAGATGAAAGATGATGACTTGCGGTCTTCAGTGTGATTGTGGCTTTTGAATATCAAGAGATTTTTTTTATTAGAGAATCCTTTTTTGTTTTTAGCATCTACAATTGATGAATTTAAATTTATGGAGTGAGGAGCTTGCATCCTCAAATATCTAAAAGAAACGACCTCTTTAGCAACCGTCAATACAGACAAAAAAACTTACATATAAGACATGTACAAAGGCGAGCTTAACCCTAACAAGAGTTTAACTAACAGGTTTCTCTGAAACTTTGGGATATGTCTTTGTTTTTTTTTGAACCCTTAAAGAGATCATCTGGTACCATCTTCTCCTAATAACTGTCTGTATATACATATATCTTCTATTTTCTGAATCTTTTAAAGTAGTATTGATGGCAATTTTGGTGGTACAAACTAACGTAAAATTAGGGTTCTAGGTGTCAAAATAATGTTTTCTTTTCTGTTGGTGCTGTGACGGATTATAAGGGTCAATTAAGGATGTGATTTTGCGTTTTTTTATAAGACGCCAAAAACTACGTATAAACAAAAACTTTTACTTAGTATTTAATGTTAGTCGGTATATTACAAAATTGCCACCAATATTTGCCCTCTAAATTAGACTTAGTTCCGCTATTTTCATCACAGCACATTTTAGACACACGACGTTGGCGTCGATTGAGATGTATTTGTGTGAAAAATATTTGCGGTTTGTCTAATTAGCTGCAGCCAATTTGCGATTTTCGCATGCCTATTTTCCATCTAAAGCTATAATAGCCCTCCAGAAATCTGCTCATGGAACAGCTACAAAAGGGTGTAGCGTCCTTTTGTAGCATATTTTCACAGGGCGCCATTTCAGTCGGACATTTCTGCCTCTCATTTGGATTTAATACTATCAATTAACATAAATAAGAAGCGGCTATCAAAGCAAGCAAAAAAAATATGTAAGCCGTACGAAGCTATATAAAAAGCATTTGGCTGAGAGCTGATTGGAAGAGAAAGAAATATTGAGTTCACAAACGTATTTTATAGCCGGCAATATATTGCTAACAATGCGGCGAGCGGCTGCGAGTCAATGTCGCGCGCGTCAATGCCCTTGCAACAGATGATCAACACGTGGCGGTATTTTTTAACCTGAATTATTTACGTGATTATTAACAGAAATGGATATTGACAGAAAAAAAATGGCAAAAGATGAACATTAATTTTTCAATCTAAATATTATCTAAAATTATAAAATCCTTTGTCCTGACTGACTGACTGATCTATCAACGCACAGCCAAAACAACTAAATCTTGAAAGCTGAAATTTGGAATATAGGTTTATTTTATAACGTTGTTTGTACTTAGAAAGGATTTTTGGAAAATTATATTTTAAGTGGGGGAAATGGGTGAGGAACTTTGTATGAAAGGCTTATCTCGAGACGCATAATATGCATACTTGATCAGGACCAGCCGCCAGAGCAAGCTGGATTTCAACCCATTTACCTAGCTATTTTATACTATTATGATTACCTCCATACATCAAATCAGATAATTGTTTTTTACGCGTATAACATAAAACTATATTTGGCCTTCGTTGACTATACGAGTCGATGATCTTTACGAATCAGACACACACCCATATTTACGGCTGTAAAAAATTTCTCCCAAATTATTTTCAAACTCTCTTGATAAAAGATATGTTTAAGGAACCGACAGTCTAATGAACTACAAAAACGCATTGATCTTAGCTATAATGAACAATGAATAATAATGTTATTTAGATTTAGGTTGTTAATTACTGTTTTAAAAACCTAAAGACACATATTACATAACAAGTTATATTTTTATGCTCACAAATCTACGAATTGCTTGAAACACAATGTTTTCTCTCCAAGTGGACCAAAACTACAAACTATTCTGCAAGATCTTACTTAGCCCAGCAAGCCAGGAGGTTGGACTTCTGATGAATCGGTCTAAGATTCAGTTCGTGACCAATGCCATGAGATACAAGTTGAAATAGACAAGCAGCAGGTAAAATATGTCGATAAGTGAGACAAAGAAGTCAACTCACACCGGCAACGTCTGGAAGAGCTACTATTCAATGAACGAGCTAATGTAGGAAAATCTACTATTGGCACTGAAGTGTCAACTCATCAACATAATGTAACGGTCTTAATTCACGGAACCCAAACATCGCAGTATTTTAGGTGTAATGAGAACTGATCGAGTTCGAAACATCTAACTACATTCAAAAACGCTGGTGTGACGGCTTAGACTATTTTAATAGGACATGGGTAGGGCTGGTGAAAGATTGGGATGTGAGGAAGGGTGGAGGAGACCTTTGATGGGGAGTTGTACAACGTATGTTAAACAAATATTAATCATATTATTAATTAATATTCAAACATAAAACTAGCATGCTAAGTCATGTATAATTTGACTTAAGGTAAATTACAAGAAAAAGCCAAATCCTACTTTCAAGAAAATTGTGATCTCGTCATCTTCTACTTTAAAAAGTTTAATAATATTGCTAACCAATAAAGAAACGAATCATAAATGGCAGCTTGTACTTGAGTTGAAAGAAAGTAACACTTTGAAAAAATCTGAATTTTTCAGTTTTTTTTTCATCGTAATTAAATACAGTTTTTTTTTCACAAATAAGTTTAAAGCCATCATCATTACGAAACCTGGTCTAAACTCGAGTCCAGCTCGAGTTCTGTTAGAGCTACTAAACTTAGGTTTAAATATAAGTACCTTATCGAAAAATGAATTGAAATGCAAGTATGGTTGAGAATTTAAATATAAAATAAAACCGCGAGGTGTCCATTTGACTAAAAAAACACTTGACACCTAAAAAAAGAAACATAATTCTGATTGGCTATCAAAATTAAGTAGGTTCTTAAAATATGTTGAGTTATGATAGAAATAAACTAGATGACCGCCTGGTTTCTCTTTTTGAAATGAGATGCCAAAAAAAGAGTGTGGGCTATTTAATTCTAATATTCAATTTTAAACCTTATTTTCTCTGTACAATCTTTATTAGTTTCTTTATTGGCACATTTAAAATAATTTTAATAAGGGAGTTTAGAGCATTTACTTAAAAAAAACAAAGACCTATTTAGAAACTCATAATAAAAATATGAATAATAATTTACTTAAGGAAGCGTTGTCTAATAAGTTAAAAACTAAGATTGATTATATATATGAATTTCACATACACAATAATTACCTATGATTAATCATAAATTTAATTTGACTAAAGGTATATAAAAAAAATAAGCCACTAAAATCCAATTAAGTGGTCAAACTGTGATCTTGACCTCTAATAGCGAGGTCCTGTAAGGAAGGCACTTTGATGTATGTCTTGGAGAACAGGACGGGGAATATCTTGCGAGGATTAAAAGAACTACCGCCCCATCACTAGCGACCACTACTAAGGTTCCGAACAGTATGCTTGACACTTTTCTAGATAACGATCTCGTTCTGATAACGCCCAGTTCGGGTTTCGACCAGGGCATTCAACTGAGAAAAAAATTGTAAGTCTCAAGCATACTGTCCAATTTAGGATATTATTGTAACTGTACCAAGCACTTTATTATTCACCTGCTGGCGTTTCGTTGACTGTTTAGAGGTTCTTCCATATGAGCACGGCATTCCGTGACCACGCTCGGCGATCGTGAGACTGGAACTGACTTGGCCTCGCCGCTCTGCCCTCTATCCGCGACTGGATAGTGCCGGGCATGCTACTCGCTTTTCGTATGCGTATGCGTTCGCGACATAAGACTGCGTACACACCATGCTTACCTCACCAGACCGAATTGAACACTATTCTGTTTAATAAATTAAGTTGATATTCCTCGTCTCTGGTCTTGGTTGAAATTCATTGCCGGCTTATCTCTATTGCCTAAAGATTTTTTCGGGGAAGACCTTATCTCTGGCTAAAAACGAAGTCTTGTCAAATCGTATATCGTGAACCGAGGCCTGGGTGAGGGCATGTTATGTGTCCTGGTTATTCATACTCCGTATGTGTTTTGTCAGTCTGATAGCGATGTTGCTTTAAGTTTCATTTATGTAGCTCTTGCCAAGAAGTATCCAACTTTTTCCTTTACTCCATGTATAAAGGTATGTAACTTTTGATAACTTTTGACTGTAGGGGTTTTTCTACGTTCACTTAAGTGTCCACATCCGAGATCATTTATTTACTCTAGCTATATGCATTTCTTCCTAGTTCCTTACATGATCAAACACCACATACCACTTTTACATTTAAAAACACCGCCTTTCTATCCCAGACATAACATTTTCTATGAGTGGTCAATCAAATTCTTTGATTAATGGCATCCAATTTATATTTCTATTTTATTTTTCCATTTTATAATTTGGTTGTTTGATGACAACCAGTAACTTCATCGTCACTGCCTGTTGTTATTAAGGATCACTATTTTTTGATTTATGATCATTTTTTTTTGAAACGCTAGATCAATTGATTGTTTAAACAAACATTAACCAAGATTATTTTTCGTTAAATTTGGTCTACATTTTCTCAGTATCATAATTTGTATTTTATAGAGACCCACTGTGGGCCTGACACTGTGTCACTGATTCTGTGTAAATTTTGATTATAAAATGTATTCGGCCGAGGATCTGAAGAGGCACAAATATAGAAGTCTCGACACAGCTTACTTATTTGAGGCTTTTGGGGTAGAGACTCTGGGTCCGTACGGAATCGGGACCCTTCGCGTTTACAAAATTATTTCTGGTCGAAGCGACGCGTGACCAGAGAGCTGGCTCTTATCTGTGTCAACGCATTAGCATTGCCATTCAACGTGGCAATGCGGCCAGTAATTTAAGAAAGCTTTCGTCTGGTAGTAATCTGGATCAGTTGAGCTACTCGTATATATAGATCGTTTGCAACGGTATTTAGATAGCTGTTTCATCTATATTTTTTTATATACCTACTTGTACTTAGTTGTATGAATAAACATATCGTCAGTGGAAAGGGAAAACTGCTAAACCGCCAAAATGTTTTTTTTTTTCGTCTAAATTGGTAAGTTATTGAATAAAAAATACTTTAAATCTATGTTTGCAATAGATTTATAGTTATATAGCACTTTTAGATCGCGAAATTGTTGTCGCTTAAGCATAATTGTTCTAAATGTTAGTCAGAAAAAAACTGCTTATGTCCTCAAAATTATCAATATAAATAATTTAAAAATGCTAATAAATGTTGATAACCTTTTAACTAGAATAAAAAAAAAACTTAGAAACCAACATTTTGAGAAGCTATTAATAATTACACTAAGATAAATTAGTGTAATTGTCAATAAATTCTCAATGAGATGACATGCTGTAAAGAAAAATCTAAAATCTTGAGGTCCTAAGCCCTTATTCAAATAAAACTTCTCAGATAGATAAATCATAATATTGAATGGCCATACTATACTTATCTAGGAATTGACTTTTGAAATAAAAAAATAAAACTGAACCCTTCTCTTGAGACCGATTGTGACCGTAAAAAAGTTTGAGACTTTTCTGCTGAAAGGTCTGTAATGTGATTGAAACCTTGAATATGTTTATTTTAATCTGTCATGTTGTTTTCCTTTTGTTCTTAGTTACATCCAAACGTTTGATTCTGTCAAAAATATATTTAAAAAAAAAATCACTTCGCTTTTGTTTAAAAACTGCTCATGTAACGATGCTATTCATATTCATAAAAAGTAAAATGCTTTTGTTGTCAGATTTCAAAATATATTGGAAGGAAAAACGTTCTTAATAGAAAATAAACCAAAAAATGTGATAACCAGCGACTTCTGTTTTACAAACTTCGTATATATGCCGCTTAAGATATTGAAGAATTTTCTTCTATATTTCAAAATGCTTAAGCGCCAAAAAAGATATCAGATTGCTCCAAACCAACAAAAAAAATGTATACGAGTATATGATAACTCATTTTGCCCAAAGTGGCGCTTTAGCAGTTTTTCCTTTCCACTGACGATATGTATGTTAAGTCGTTTGTATCTTAATCCTATCATAGTATATTAAGGCCAACAAGCGTGATTTATTTTAAACTTAAATAATGTTTTTCTCTATGTAATTTGATATATTGCAATTCGGACATCACTATAAGAGTAACTTTTTCGCCCACCCCCTAGTACGTTTAAAACCGGAGGATGATCATTTTTTTCACTGCCCCTCCCATGGGATATTATTGAACAGATGTCGGAAAATGAATTTGAAGTTTTCTTAACCATTTATTATTATTATGAAGCCCTCATCCAGGAAATATACGGCTTCAAACTAGCTAAAATAACGTCTCTATGATAATTTTAGGAGTTATGAGGCAACGTTGGGACCATAACATAACGTAAACACATAAAAAAACTAAAATTGAACATAAATAATTATAGTGGCTAACATTGAACAAATAATATAAGCTAACATTGAAAAAGCAATAAAATATCTATCTACTGTATAAATAAGGAATAACTTACGCCGTATGGTCGAGAAGCTGTAGTTCCACTTCCGTTCCATCCGCGTTCATCACGCCGGCGACGAAGAACTGGATTTAGCGCCTCCGGTCTTTCGTTCATTTCCAGCCGGGTCTTGGGAACTCTATTTCTCAAAGTCAAAGTATGTTCATTAGCAGCAAACCACATATTGTACTTATGGTACTCGTACACAGCTACAAGTAAACCTGAGAGGATACCGATTAATAGTATGTAGAAAAGCCCGACTACTTCTCCTAGGGTCAATTCGGTGCCTCCTTCGTTTAACTGAAACAAAAATGTTTGGTCACACAAAATTCCGTAGTAATACAGGGTCAGGTCATGTCAAAATCGGTACCAATGTTCAACGAAGACTCGAAGTACGTTACATAAATAATCATTTCGTTAATCACATTCATTGCATATAGATGTAGTATGTCAGTTTGATACAAAATACGAACAAAGTCATACTGTACGCAACGAGACTTGATGCGATGTTTCATACTAGTGCTGGATTGCATCAAAGGTAACGCGTAACGTAACGAGTACTGATTGTATTAGTGACGAATACGTACGGGTACAGAATTTATCGTTACTTTTACAGCTATAGAAAATGCATGATTAACTAGCCTTCTAGATGTTTTTTAGATACCTTGCTGTTTTGACATGACCTTACAACCATACATCGTAAACAGATACTAACCAGTTTTACACCACAGTGCGAGTTATGGAAATGGTTGTTTACAAGCCTGTTCAAGATTCCTTCTTCTCTTAAAGCTGTGAGAGCAAGATTAACGCCGGTGCTAAAATAAAACAATAGACAAATAAGTATTTATCTATAATATCGAGGATGACTGAGAAAACGGATTTTAAGTTGACCATAGTTTTACAGAAAGAGACCATGTAAAAAACGGTTTTGTGATACAAATACCTATTTTTTTTTTCGTGTAAATATATTTTACAGTATTAGGCATGTTATTAAAAATCAGAATCAGATATATAAACTATCTTATTGGTTTTAATTATAATTAATTGTTTCGGAGTTTTTATTTTAATTAATTAACGAGAAATATATTCAATGCTTTCGAACCTACGGTTTAATAGACATGAACGAGTACGTCACGAGTGCCGGGCTATAGTCGTTTCCTGCTTATTGTAAGTTAAGACTTTAGAAAAAGCTGGATGTTTTCAGTGAAATCAAAATATGCTATGCGTAAGCATGATTTTTTATAGTTTAGAATAGGTATGTACCTACCACTAACTAGGTTCGTTTACCAGACAGACAGCGAGAAATTCCGTCAAAACCGCCTAAATACACGGGTAGTTAAAAAACAAATATGCAGAACGCGACCAACCTGGTCGTCTTCAGCAGAATGAAAAACCCTAAACTAGGGACTAAACTAGGTAGTTTGGCGGCTTTTCACTTTTTGGTAATTTTTTGATTTAAATTACATAACTCAATGAATTGAATTCGTATGAAATTGTTGTCTTCACTAGAATGTAGACCAAAAAGTTTAATACGATGATAATAGCTCGATTAGCAAAAATTAAAGTAAAGTTTATTTCAATCAATATTCTGAAATAGCTATCTAAAAATGGAAAGATAATACACTAATTTAAAGTGAAAGTAAAAAAAAAACATTTGCCTCTAGTCGCTTTCTGAATAACTACGGCCAATTGTATTATCGCTAGGCAAAACATACAAATTGCGATTGCTGTATTTTGAATATTACGCTTGATTTTATTGAACGCACCTTTCCATATACAAGAAAGCTCATCGTTACTAAGACCAATAAAAAAGACCGTGGTATATATTTTTTAAACTTCATTAATTTTACTGGTATGTTGTTAGATGAGTTTCTTTCTTATGTTTTTCCGCAAAGCCAGCAAGAGCAATCGCAAATTTCGCAACCCCTTAAAAAATGACATCTGTAAATCATAAATCACGGTGTCCTGGTGCTGGTGCTGTCCTGGTAAGCTGATGCAATAGCTTATAACGCAAATATATAAAAACAACACTTACCGAAGCTTAGATCCTTTGGGAAAGGCAACTGCGAAGTCTTTAATACCAGCATCTAGGACGGTAACTAGCATCTTACAATTGCTGTATGTGTCATCGCTGATAGATGCCAAATTATCGTGATCGCCTTTGTCGTCTGTACTCATTTCCCTTTCCCCCTGGGCCAGCATGTCCTGAATAAATACAGTCGCTTAGCTATGAGGAAGTTGAGATACTTTAAGATATTGTAAGGTAACGCCACACACAGAAGCACACTAACTTAAACTACGTGTCTAGTTTGAAATAATTTTATTAAGTTACCTCAGGGCAGTGAGCCATTCTGACGTATACAGGCATCAGGGGCGACTCCAAGCCTGATATAGTGAGTTGGGAGGTCATGTAAGCAGTATATGAGCAAACAACGATCACAGTAAACAAACTGAAGACAATACTGGTGATATTTCCGGCAATGGACCTGCATCAAAATAAAAAAAAAGTTTGTTATATCTATGTTTATTAATAATAATAAAATGTTCAGTTAACCCAAAACACGTGTATGGGTGTTCGTGTGTGTATGTGTGTGTGGGTGTGGAGGTGCATGTTTTAGGCGTTGATAGTCTTAGTTTCTTCAAATATACTAACCTCGGGGAGAAGCCATGATACAGGATCGATCCAACAGAATACCATACTGAGTTCGAAAAGCTTAATTCATTTCTTACGGGTACCTGAAATGATTTAAATACATTAGGTAAATCAGAAACTTCCCAACAAAACATAATAATTGGCAAAAGCAACCGAGTACAATGCTCCCGAAAACTACACTCGAGAGGAATTCGGGTCATCAATCTCTGTTTGATTACCTATACTTCCACATGTATTATAAATAATAACATATATTCAGGATAGAAACGAAGAAAATTATAATATAAGATACTTATCTTATACTATAATTTTCTTACTTATTGTAGTGAAGTTCGATCGTAATTAAACGAGTAGTCTGTAGTGTCTCTAAAAATAATGAACTAATATGGTCTAAGTGTTGAAAGGTGGATTCTTGTGGTATAGGAAGAGATTTTTTTTTTCTAATTATAATTAAGGCTGATGGCACCTTTCCACCTACCGTTTGACTCATTTTTTTTTTGTTAGTAGTGAATCCTGAGTTTTATCGATGATAAAATTACCTAGCCGTTTTGACCAATACGTTTTACAAAATATGAAAATAATAGCTTGCGTATCCATTTATATCTGTGTAAAACTGTGGAAACTACATATGTATATATAATATGTTCGAAGACAAACGACTTATATAATAACGATTGAACTTTACTTCAAGAAGTTCGTTCAATCTTATATTCTATTTCTTTAACTCTTATTTCTAAAGCTTTTATCGATGTGCTCGAACCTTCTAGTGATTCCAAAATAATCCAGCTTAGTCTGAATTATGACCAAATTATGACGAGGAATATTACGTTTTAATAATATATCGGTAGAATTTAGTGACCTGGAGTTGGTGTAATAGATGCTTAGACGAACAAATAAAGGTCCATACCCTTGCAACCGGAGCCTCGATTCTTCCCCGTCTCAGAGGTTCGTCGGCGAAGGCTACCACTCTCCTTTCTATCGGTGCAAAACGGGATACCACGAACTTGACAATACCTACAAGTACTAAACTACTTGCGAGGAGGCACTGTAAATATATATAAATCAATTAAAATTAATATCTTTTTGCATTAAATTTATGGTATTGCTGGATAAAAATCATTTTAAAAGCTCAAACTAGGCAAGTGTACGTGTATCTTGTGTCTCAGATACACTGCAAGTGTGGAGTTTTTACTCAAAATTATGTGATGAGCTCGTGATAAAGATTTTCGAAAACGCTATGATATTAGAGTATTTGGCAGTAATTGCTAGAATTTCATTCTTGAAAGTCCTCTTTCAACAATTAGTTTTTACCAGACTGCCCAAATTGAGGGTGATGTTTATCGAGTGTATGTAGGATAATTATATAAAGTATCAAGGAATCTAATATGGCGGCTACAAACCGCACATATTCGATTTCCGACGAACCAAAAATCCTTTATCTCATCCTGTAGCCTAAACGGCTTGATTGATTTTGATAAATGATATGTCATTGGAATCATCTTGATCACGAGAGTGACATAAAATGCACAAAATGTCAAAAAAATAATAAGGTGGTAAATGAAAGATTTAAATTAATTTAATTAAAAAAAACAATTAAAACCGGATGGATTAAAATAAATGCGGATAAGAGAGGTGTCATTGGATTAGTCTTCGTCTAAAGAGTGATATAATAAATAACAATAGTCTGGTTTGTTTGTTTTAAACTGATTACTTGTTTTATTTTTTCACAATTAGAACTATAAAAAAATTGAGTTGCCGTATCGTCTGCGTAAGCTATGACTTCTGCATTTGAGTCGAATGACATTTGGAAAACGTTGTTTGGCTGTAGACAATAGGTACTTCCTTGCAAGTCGTCAAAGTTAATAAGAAGTGGAGTACTGAATTCGATACTAATCTAAAAAGGTTGCATAAGATTTTTTAAGTAGCTTTAAACCAGTCCACAGATGTTCCTCTAACCCCAATATGACAATTTAGTTTTTATAAGAGCAGTCCAACCGAAACCACGTCGAAAGCCTTCACAAGGTCTAAAATACTCCAATGGTTTCTCGCCTTTAGACTAGATAAGATGAGACTAGATTGGCTAGGAGTGTCACGGCGTCTTCAATGGATCTGTCTCTTCTGTGGCCGATCGCCATCTCAGAAAAGTTGGTGTTTTTCAAGGTGGGGAAAATAACGATTGCTAATAATATTTTCTCTAGTGCTTGCTATAATAATTATTGGAATTATTTTTTAGAACGCGATCTTTCTGTCTTTATTTTCAGATATTTTAAGACCACTTTAGTAGGCGACTTTTGGCGACTTAGGTTGTATATTTTTTGAATAAAGTCAAAGAAATTCCTTGAATATCCAAAACTTCAGTTGAATATGTTATTTAAGAGGACAGTTATAGATAAAGGCGGTTTTTTTAAGGAAGAGGGTATATTTAACATTTCATGATATTATGATTTTGGAAATTTTACCATGATCAGTGGGGTAAAGAATTTGATTATTACGAGTTTAATTTTATAGAGTCAAAAAATCTAAAAAAAACATAGCAAATAAGATCCTTAAATGATAATAGCTGTTAAAAAACCAGTTTTTCTGGTATAATTTTTATTATATTTTCATCCGCCTTTACACAAATATAATTTTAAACAAATTTTCAAATATTCTCTACCAGTAAAAAGAATCTGGTCGGTAAGATGTACAAGATGTAAGATGCGAAAAATTATAATAACAAAAGAATTTTAAAAATTAAAACTTTTATTTTTCTATAAACGAATTTGTATACGTACAACTTTATTACTTACCCAAGTTTCAAATGAAAACGGTTTGAGAAAGCCGAACCACGGGGTTTGATCCTTAATAGGTTGTTTTTTAATTTGGTTAAAGGATAAGAATGGTTTTGAGAAATCTACTGCAGATTCTCTCTCCTCTGACACTATGAGTGGAGCCACAACCATGTCAATTTCCTAAAAAAAAAACGTCGAGACATACATATACATAATGTTCAAAAATTATTCAAACGGATATTGCATGCCATCCGGCCGGATAACAGATATTCCAAAATTAGTTCAAAAATAAAAAAATGAAATACAAGACAGACCAATTAGCTCATTTTCAGGACATTTCTTTTTTTTCATTTAGTTTATAATGCTATGTTCTCATAACTTTATAAACTAAAAGAGAACATGATAAAACTCATAAATACTTACAGTTGATATTCTATTTGACACGCTAACATATTCTCCGATTACTTTAGATACACATATGTAAAAGGAATGACACATAATTATGCCCATTCTTCAACTACATGATAAGATGTATATAGATAAGATGGACAGATAATATTTTATTCTAACAACAACTTATATGCTTTCAAATGCGGAAGTTCAAATTAATCTGTCCTTTAGATATGCCTAAGGCTTACCTTAGTGCCGAAGGGCATTATTTTATAAAGCTTGTCATAAGATTTTTCTTACTGACGGTACAATCGTTAATTAGTCTAATTGAATTTTTCTCTAATATTCGTTTCGTGCGTTAGTTATAGATGTTGCAGGGAACGAACCTATGATTTATGACCCGTGAGTTTATTTGCGAGGGAAAATATTTATAGCACGAGGTCACACTAAAGAGGTTTTTTATTTGTATTTGATTTCATCGACTTTGAACAATTAGGGTCTTTTGCAGGCGGCTTCGTGTACCTAAATCCATTTATCTGCGTTATCGGTGTCGATCCAGCCTCTACGTCGTGATTGCAAGGATGCTCGTATCGTTTGAGTCTTTTCTATTATTATGTATTAAATTAACATCTTAAGTAAAATTAATTGATTATCAATTTTATTATCACTAAATCAGCATTTGCTAAAAACATAAAAATCGTACTTTCCATTTCCACGACTTGAGGAAAGGCAGGCATTGCTAAAAAAAACGTAATACCAAGAAGTTTTTTTTGAGCTTGTCTGAAAGAAACCGCCGAGATAAGACCGCCTATTGTGTTTTTTTGTAGTACTGTTGCATGGTGTTATGCATAATAAAGAGTTTATCTATCTATCTTGTAAGTTTGTTGACGATAAATTGTAAATATAATAATTAAAATATGCTCACTTATGTTCTGTCAGATATTTAACGATGTTTTTTTTAGTTCATAAAAATATTTTGCCATATTTCATCTAGACGTTGTAGAGGTACTTATTTATTTTATTAATATACTCACGTTCCTGACCAGCTCGCCAACCATGCCGTCCCAGCCCCCAATCGCGTTCGGGTTGATATGGCCATACTTACCGTCAGCCGAAAGTTGGAACTTAACTGTTAAATAATAGTTTAAATTCATTTTGAAAATCATTTATTATATTTATGTCTGATGGCTAAAAACTCGTTATTATTACACTGAAATGCTCAAATGCCCAACACCTAGGCATATCAGTGACAAGTTTTGTATGATAAGATTAGATCAGGACACGTTTATGTCTCTGCCCAAGTTTAATGTAGGCCGTGTAATAGTGTCCATAAATGTTATAGCTCCAAGATCGTGATGTATTATTTTTGGTTTCATTAATTTTAACAATGTCAATTTTAACAATGTTTAACAATTTATAGTCGTAAGTTACAATAACTGTGAATGTAATTTGTAAGTATCAGGCGAGACTTACTTTTGATTTGCAGTTTTTCAGCAATCAGTTCAGTTAATTCAACGCAAAATCCAGTGTATTCCAAGTCATCCAAGTCGGCATTTTCTGAATTTTGTCTGGGCTTGCTTGACATGAAGTACGGGGGCTCATGGATGGAAACCACGGTATACGTCTTATTGCGATCGTACTCTCCAGAAGTATCTAAGTCGTTTCGTTTTTCAAGAGGTTGGAATCCCTCGTCGTCGTACCAGGTTCCTATCTGTTAAAAACAAAACATATCAATTAGCTTATTTTGAACAAGCGGAAATTTTTACGGAAGTCCAACACTATCGTTGAAGGTACCATCGCGTTGTTACAACCTTTCCAAGAATCTTTATCATTTTATTTTTTTATTTAAACTTTAGATTTGAAACACGACGTCAGTCGGTGCCGTCACTTATTGTAACGGTGCGTGAAAATCCCAGTTTTCACGAAATTAGTAATATTAAGATTTCAAATTATTAAATAGCTCAATATAGAAATACGGTAGAAGATTGGAAGGCAGTATTTGCCCTTCAGTGGGAAATATCAGGCTTCCCAATAAAATATTAAACATAAAACTTAATGATAGAACAAAAATTGTCACAATTTTTTTTTTTAAGTTTTATATTTTTTTAATTATAAATTAAATATAAATTAATATAGATCAATAATCAATTATATATCATCAGCAGTAAACGTTACCTTTATCATATCGCCTTCAGCATTATTTTCAACGACGACGAGAGAGAAGTTCTTACGTACTCCAGAGCTTGAGAATTGAATGTGCCCACTGAGGCCTTCAACTTGGGTCTGAAGCAAACAACCAAATAGTGACATTCGCTTTGCGTAAAATCTACGCAAATAAAATAATTGAATAAAAAACAAATATTTAATCCGGCCAGTTAGGGCCCGATTAAACTGGTGCGGTGGCGTTCGCGCTATTCACGCGAACTTTGATAACCACTTGACAACCATTCCCCTTTGATCGTCACTGCCACCGCACCTGCCCGTTTTACCGAGCCTTAGCGAATACGTGTTTTAATTACGTGTCACCCAGCGACATCTAATTAATCGGGGCGGAGAGGATCAAAAGCCTCGCTCCATTTTGTCCTCGCCGATGTAAAAGATAGACACCGTATTTAACACCTGCGTTCTAGTCAAACGTTCTAATCAAGCCACATTTCGATTAACGTCAGTTTTATAAAACTTCCGTACATAAGATAAATATAAGACAAGTTGAAGTTGTCGCGTTAGCGGCAGGCGGAATATACAACGTTTCGTTTCGTCCCCATGTTTGAGGTTTTTACGTAAAATTACACGTGTCTGGAAAATGGACTATACTCGCCCTTTCACGTAAAAAAATGTTTTTTTATTAATGTTGTTATATTTTTGTATAATATGTGTATAATATAATATCAAAGTTTTATTTATTTTCATTTTTTAAAATAAATAATACATTCCAAATTTCAAGGGACCACAGATATAAAGTATTTGATAACAATTACAACTGAATATCTCCACGCGTTCCGGAGAAAAAAAGGTCAGACAGACAGACGGATAATAAAGTGACCCTTTTTTAGGTACGTAACCCTTAACTTACAAGTTTACAAGGAACTATTGAATAATTTGAATAACGTACAATAGTTAGTAATGATATTATAAAGGCCTTTAAATCAAGCAATGCCAAACGCATAGGTACTCTAACATTAGAATACTCTAGGAGCTCTAAAGTATATTAAATTTTCTGAGAACCTTCCAATCATAAGACAAACATCATTTAAGTCTATTGATTTATAGATCTAAAATATCGATATCGATAATCTATGCCAGTTTGTTCCGTCACTAAGGTATAGTATATAAAGATAGTAAATATAAATGAAACTAGTATGAAAGGGATGCCTTCTCAAGATTGTTCATTTTTCCTTGTAATGTATGAGTCTAGAAAAATAATTTCGTAAAAGTTTTTGCGTACAATTGAAAATTTATTGCATCTATTTTATACTCAAAATATCGGGTATTTTTTTTTACATAATTTTATAGAGTAGTACACAATATTATTAGACTATATTCCGATATATTTTGGCACAAAGTAATAAGACGCACGAAGGGGTCCAACTCATGGTCAGTATTGAAGCGACAATTGTCCGCATTTGCCAAAATCAGTGCTAAATAACTGTTGTGTTGACGAAACATTGCGGTTCAATATGACGCCTCTAGGGGAAGTGTGCTGGATGGCTATTTTAATAATAAGAGGTCTTTGAATCCTCTACCTGATTTCATCAGCCACATTCAATTGTGTATTATTTTTTGTACTCATAAATTAGCACTTAAAAATGGCATAATGCCAGACATGTATGAATGCGAGCATAAGCCAAAAGAGTTTTCTTCCAGCAATCCTTTGAGACTAGAGGATACATCAAAAGAGTCAAAGATCAAGGTATTGTTAAAAAATATTGGAATTAAATAAAAATGTGTCTTGAGATTAAATAAAATGTTTTCGTATGTGTAAATCGACGAAGTTGGTTTTACATAAAAAAATACATTTTGCGTATTTTGCTTAAGCTGGATATTTAACCTTGGTTATTACAGACGTTAAAATGTTTAAAAAAAATTGAGATTTTAAAGATTTAATAAAATAAAATAAACAATTAGTATTTTTTCCGTTTTTAAGGGTAATTAATTGGATGCTAAGTATTGGCCAACGTGGAAAGAAATTAACTTATAAAACTATACGATAGCAAGGAATCGTTTTTTTACTAATAACGGGCTATTTATTTACCATGTACCTATATTCCGGCACAATTGCATGCACTATGATCACGAGAGGGACTAGGAACTGAATTATACGAAACTAATCAACGTCGATTCACGGTGCAACCATGATATGCGGACAAGCTTTAGCATTTAAAGCAACCGAGAGCTTGTAAAGTATTTGGGGCGTGCTCCATCCATCCTGTGACGAAAGGCGCATACCTAAATATACCTACGCACCGTGAACCGCACCGTGCACCGCTGCTTGCAAATTGTTTATTTCCACGATAGTTTGATAAGATTTTTAGTAAAACATTGTTTGAATAAATGTGACCATGTTCATCAAAAAGTATAAAATGTTACAAAAAAAAAAACGAACGTAATCAATATTAATTTAAACTAAAAGAAAAAATATTTAGCGTAACGTTGATTTAAGTTTGAAGTGCTTATACATGTTTCATGTTATGTTCTGTATTGGACCTGAATGGCGCCCGCCGGGTGGCTGTTAATTAATTGAATATCATGATACTGTTAGCTCAGACCTCCACATAAACACAGGAGCAAGTTCCATAATATTGTCAGTAATATGATAAATTGAATAGCGAAAAACCATTAAACCTAGTCAATAATATTGATGTTTGCATCTTTATTCATTTCATATTGGCAACACCAACTTTGAAAATTACGCATGAATTGTGAAGCATTCGCGCACACTCGTAATTGAGCATATGAAATTAGCATTAATCATTCGCACTAAGTAGTGGGGAATTCCAGATGACAGTATTCCATAACAACTGTCTTTTTCTTTCATCTGGAATTTACCGCCAGCGCAGTGCCTAGGTAATTATTGGCACTAGTTTTTTATTTAAACAAAAGACAAAACTAAATATGTAAATAAAAACACTTCTCATAAGTAGTTGCTTTTGTTGTGTCTATAATCAGAAGTCACCGAAGTTCCTAATGACTTAGTTTGTCTGAGGGGCGAGTCAATCGACAGCATATTTTTTTCGACAAAGAAAATAATTATACATATAAACATACCCTTTTAAAGAACTCTGAAATCTCTTCGCCGTATTTCAATGGGACAGCGTCCTGGGTATCGCAGTTCAGGAAGCGGTTTTCTGGATTGGCTTTATTCAAAAGAACATCCATAATATGCGGCTCTTGTTTGCGGATGCGTTGGAAGCCTTCTAATACCACGTGCGTGGCGTCGTACATCAGTGCGGATTTAGCCTGTTCAGAATAAAATTGATATAAATATTTGTACAAACATAATTATGTGTACGTATTATGTGCAAGTGGAGCTTAGTAGATGGATTCACTTCAACTACTAAATTTTTGTCTTATTCTAGGCAATATAGAATGTGCCCTCAAGTCTACATTGACTTATTTGGTAGCATCAAGATCTTGCTGAACCCTAGTCATGAATTGTAAAGGTTGATGACAACTGGATTATGTATGAAAATAATCCAGCTCTTTTAGTCTTAACCTTAGTCTTTATACAGTAAAATTTTAGAGACAAATATTACTCTAAAATTTTACTAAGATACGCAATGATAGGCTGACACCTATCATTCCGTCAGCCTATTCATTTCAAATTCGTTCTATCTATCTATATTTTAAATGAAAATGTAACCAACCTACCAATATACATACATATGTAAGTATACAAAAGTTATTATATTTTGATATGCCTTATAAACATTAAAAGGTAACTTCGTGAGCGTAGTAGTAGTGTACCACAGATTTAATAGACCTATGTATTTCTTTAGTTAGAGTAATATAACATAACCTCAAAGGGCCTTTAGTAACAAATGTGTCAACAATGACAATAAATGTCAAAAGACAATGTGTGAGCTTAGATTATCAAAGGATTGACTAAGTCACCGTAATAATTAAAAAACATTATTTGAATTCGAAGATCGACTCAAACTATTAATAATTTTTGCGCGTTATAAATTTTGTTTGATATATTGTCTAATATTTGATCACATACCCGTCTTCTTTTAGATCGTGCGAGCAAGATGCTATACGTATTTATATTTTTTCCTAATTGCTCTATTGCTCATCTCCTTTTAGATCATGCCAGATGAGTATAAGTCTACTTGGACAATCCGACATTCGAATGTAATGTTTGTTTGTCCAACGAGAATTTCCGTACCGTTTATTCAATCGAGATGAATCTTGATGGGAAGGTAAGCTATTGATCAAGCGAACAAAATTTGCGGATATCTATGAGTTTACTTGGACAACCCGGCGTTTGTTTGACAACGACAACTACCAAACCGTTTACTCAATGAAACTTGAAGCGTAGGTAGAATTTTGTAAATTTAGAACTAGAATAACACATAGGCTACTTTTTATCCGGAAACTACGCGTCATTATTTTTATAAACTTGCGGTTCCAAATACCACAGATATAAAAGCCTTAATGTACCTTATAAAACATGTTTGTTGCATTACTTACCGCCATGGAGTCCAATTTCCATTTGGCGAAGAAGTCTTTTACAAACTTTCTTGACGTATCTATCAACTTAAAGCCGGTCACTTTAATTGTTCCATATTCAGGAATGTCATTTTCCCAACGTTCATCAAAAACCTGTATAACAATATTTGTAGTTAAGGCGGGGTGGGTGCTGCAGTGCAGATAGATATAATCTTACCCAAAATATAAATCAGCTTGTTTTCACAACCTCGAGTATCAGTAAGTATATCGACTAAAAGCAAATGTTTTGAGATCCTCAATGAAACAGTTTGCTCAAACTCTTCCTGGTTATCAGTTTAGGTGAATAGGTTTTGAGTTTATTCTACTAATAAAAAATAAATTGCTTGTGTGGGTTGTCATTATGTTTTTTTTAAATATTCAAATGTAGTCGATTCAAAGTATAAAAGAAAATTATTACGTTGTTTTGCTACTGAAACTGTTATCTATTGGGCTTTACAGAACTTTCTAATATTTTGCATGATCGGTCGGTTAATGCTCAGTTAAAGTAGTTACGTAAGAGCTATATTATAAAAAAAATGGAAACCAAAATAGTGACACAAAAATTCCGCTCACTATGTTTTTGTAACAACTTAGAACTTTTTTATTCTAGTATAAGTCTTGCAGTACTCTGTATATTCTATATGTACCCGTACACAGTTACTTATTTAAAAAAATGCTTTTCGGTAGCAACATATGCAAAACATCGGAAGAACAATAAAATAGGGTGAAAAATTAAGAAAAATAGAGTAATTTGAAATATACTAGAAAATGTACTTACCAATCCGGTGAATAGGTAATGGTAGTTTCTACGACCGAGTTTAAGATCGCGTACGTGCTTGATTAGCGTGTTTTTAGCAATCGCAGTGCTGCAGTCCATGATTATAAATTTATTCGACCAACGATCATGCATCTCCAGTTGCCGAAGGTAAGCGACGGCTTCCGATGAATTTTTAATTCTTTTTACATTAGCAATCCTGAAGAATGGTGACTTGCCGGGGATGAGACTTTTGGAGATCTCCTGCATTCGAAGCATGCCTATGGATAGAAAAATAGATACATGAGTAAACAATAGCTTTTTACATTTATATAACAAAAAGGTAAATTTTGTAGGTTGGAAGTTTGGATGTAGCATGTGTCTCCAAAACTACTCATCCAAAATCAATAATTCTTTCAACAATGTTTATGACAACAATTTAATGGACATAGGCTGTTTATTATCCCGTTAAAATAAAATGGATTCGTGGATGCGTTTCTTACGAACGCTGCCTTAACGGTAAGAGCTATTTTTCATCATCTTCTTTTTATTATTTTCATAAGACTACACCGTTTATTACAGGTATTATATGGAATTTAATTATAAAACAAAACACACAGTCATCTGAATATAACCCATTTTCAAACTAAATTTTAAAACAAAACACATTTTTAACCCTAGAATTTCAACATTGAAAAGTAAACAAGAAATCAGTTAATTGCGACTATTTCAAGCTACAGACTATAAGGTTTCTTGTTTGTAACTCGAGTTGCCGACAATGAGGCTTAGATTGCGTAATTGCGGTGGTAAATAAACTTTTTTACCTTAATGCCGATAACCAAAGTTTAAATAAATCTCTGCTTCTTGGATACGGTGAACTAAAGATTCAACATCCGAGGACTTTTGAACAAAACCTTGTTTATTGGATAATTAATACCTATGGTTCTTATGTATATATGTATGTATTAACAACGTACCTATTGATAAAAAAATATCTAAAGCGTAAAGTATTCCTTTCTGTTCCTTTCTCTCAGTATTGTGACATGTGAAATGCACAAAAATATTAATGTAAGGTAATACGCCATTCATCATATGTACATTGTTTCTTTGCGTTGCAGTTGGTGCCAATTTTAAGCTTTATAATCGCGGTGTATGAAGAGGTTATTGTAGGATTTTTCGGCTCTTGCGTGTTCCTGAAGACTCATCAATGGCACTGTCTATTTGCAATTTCATATAATGTTACAGCTCAATTTTTAATTTTGATTGAATTGGGATATTGTTTTTTTGTTAGTATTTTTTTTAGATATGTGTAAAAACGTATTTGTTTCATATTAATTATCAAAAGCGGTCATTACAAATGTTATTTAAACAAATAAGTACGTGGAATACATGTAACGAACAGTTTTAGAACAAAATAAAGTTACAGAACTTAAAAGGTCAAATCGAAATCAGAGCTGGTATTTTTATTCTAAAAACTACGACGTAGTATTTTTCCAAAACTTTGGGTCAGTCGAGTCTTAAAAGCTGCACTAACTTCCTAAGCATCTGATGGAACGGCATCTGCCGAATTCGAATTTAAAAGTTTTTCTTGGAGCTTATCTTTAAAAGTTGAAAGCGTTCATCTAGTCGATTTTATTTAGCCAATTCTGTACGAAAATATAAAGGCTAGTACCGCATCACCTCTTTACTTGATTTATAACACATCATATTTTTTAAACTTCTGATATTTTTCATATTTCCTTATTCTACTTCTTACTAGCCACTTAATATTTTATCATTCGGTGATTAAACTTAACGTACGTATTTAAATTATTATTTTTAAATTTTATACCAATTATAAAATTATATAAGTAACTAGTTAAAATGAAAGTAATTTTGTGTTTATTAAGAGTAAAAAAGACCAAGTCGCATTGTTGCTGGAAGGACATAGATATACATTCAATTGCAACAATAAAAGCTGTACCAGTGACTGGCGTTGCGAACGTTGCGATATTTGCAATGCATCTATCACTTTAAATGCAACACGTAATAGAGTAATTTGCGATCACAAGCACGCATACAACTTCAAGCCGAATTATAACTGATCTATTCTAATACGACCACTTCGTCATCATTTTCTGCCCATGTCAACCCGCTGTTAGGCTTCTATATGTTAATGCCACACCAGAGCTTGTGCCAGTCTTATAAAAAAATCTAGTAAGAACGGCTATAATGATATGGTTAGGCGCAATACAGAAGCCGGTGCTCACATATCATTTGAAACATGTGACAATGCTCATCAGTAGGCACCATACCACGCCACGTGTGGAGCTGCGTAAGAAGCGCCAAAAACAGTCGCTGCTTTCGCTGTTTTAACGTTTTTACATGCAGCTACACCACATAATTTTCTTAAACCACTTAGTTTTAAGACCATAATTTGCTCAATCCTTGGGCCCTCTTCAACTGAGTGTCACTCAACCTACATCATCGTTTAACTAAAATTGGTCAAATGAAATATTGCGTGGACTTAACTTTGGTTACTTTGAATGGAACTAAAGGCGCTAATGCTTAAATATAACTTTAAAAAAAATAAAACTCGATTTTTTTTCAACTAGCTTTTATACCAAAACTACATACCAAAATAATGATAAATAATATTATTGATCCAAAAAAATCACTGAAATGAATAGTTTCGAAAATGAAGTGTGTACTTTTCAAGATGACTTTTGAAAAGTACAGTGTTAACTCTACAACAGTGACTACTCTCATTTTCGTTTAGCCAGAGCGAAGAAAGAGGTTTTTTTTAAGTAAATTATCCACGAGTAAGGCATCCAGGCCAGGGCCAGGCGGAATTCCGGCTGTAGCTCGTTGGACGTGGTTCCTCTCTCGACATGATTACGTATTTTCTTATATTGTAAAAGATGAATGGAGCGTCCAGCGGTGACCAAGAAGTCAAAGTTGATTTGGATCGTGACTCCGCGGCGAAACCGACCTCTGTGGCGCAGTGGGCGAAGGCCCGCTCGGGTATTAAACCCGCAACTTCTGCGTTTGTATGATCTGCAAATATTTGTATCGGGTCTCGGTGTTTTATTTGTAAAATATGTATTTATTTACAAAAAAAAGTTATATAAGTCGTTTATCAGTCATATACTTCCCATAATACAAGCTCTGATTAGTTTGGAGCTAGATTTTTTTCAACTAACCACAATATAATTTTGTGGAGTAAAAATAGTCATTCTCACTAAAAAAAATGTACCAACAGGAAGGTTTTTTTTTCTTGCTTTCTGTTATTCTGTGATACTTCCTATTGGCTCGATTAAACAGGAAATCGCATGTTTGTGATTTGCTGTCAAGGTGTGTATTTGATTGAACTTCAGCTCTATGAGATTCAAAAACATCAATAAATAAATATGGTCAGAGATAAGAAATGTTCCGATACAGAAGAAGGAAAATATCATGGCAATATGCACACTCTATAAAACCCTAAATATTCAACCTGTGGATATTTGTGGAAGCCTTATGATGTATAGAAAAGGTACGAACAGTATTGCTCCAATTTTAATCGAGTTCGGTGATCGAAATCATGAAGAAACTCTGTTATCAGCTGTCAAACAAAAAACAAAAGCAATTTTTTTTTAACAAAAAAAAATTGCTTGTGAGAACTACAACAAATTGAACGTTCATCTTGGAATTCAAGAAGCTCTCAACTTCTACAATGTTAAGAAAATCTTACTTTGTAAATTAATAACTAGAGTATTATATTATTTTAGATTATTATGCAATTAAAATTAAGAACATTGATAACAATTATTTTATTTATTCTTTGTACCTCTAACATAAAATAGTCACCTTAGTTATTATCTCGAAGCTTATACCATATAATAAATAAATAAATACCAAACAGTCGCATACACAGGCCTGCCCCCACACTAGGTTTCCCTGTATCGTTGGTATTACTACGAACTAGGAACTATGAGTACCGACCCAGAATAGTATATAATTTAAAAAAAATTGTCTTATAAAATATCGAAAATATAAAGCCCCTGTCGAAAGCCCTATCGAAAATATAAATATTTTCGATATATAGGGATCCGTTTGCGAAATATTAAGGTTTATCGAAATATTATAGTGCTAATTTTTGTTAGTCAAGTGTCCGTTATAAATTATTTTTGATGACTTAGTACAGGAAAGCTTCTAGAGTGTTATTTGATTAGGATTTACATGCTTACAATTATAAGCATAACGTTACATTTTATAGCCGACATTTTCATTGCCACCAGAATCCTGCTTTTGCATGGCATAGAGTGAAAGTCCTAGTTGCCTAAGTATATACCTATGCGGCATTCATATACTCAATCACATTGGCTATATCAAAGTACTGATGAAGAGCTGGAGCCGAATGTGATTGAATTATCTTTCTTCATCTTCATCGTTTGCTCGCGTTTTCAATTACCTTCACGAGGTTCAACTTCACAGTTAATTATTCCGATATGCCCGTATCACGTCTTGTTTAGGATGTAGCTCGCACTGAGAAGCGAGAATCCAATCGAAGAGGAATCAGGCCTATCGGACTAACGTTCATTACCCTGATTAATTACGAGCTTTGATTGAGCTTGATTCCCAGTTGAATTGCTTTAGCGTATATTTAATCTTAAAACTGGTTGTCACTGTTTATAAATATTTGGATTTGGGGACGGCTTAAAAATGTTTCATTGCATTCTTTTGGGGGAGGGCTTTGTCCAGCAATGGACTTCGCAGAATATTTTGGTGATGATAAACTACATCGGTAAACAATCTAGACTATTAACAGCAAGTATTTTAGATTGAAGCTAATAAACTGAATAATAGATAACTGCTTAATGATGAAATTGACGATGCATGTGATTGAGGAGTACCTGTCAGTCATATTTATCATAAGTACACCGACCTACACCACCGACCTACACCGACTAAAGCGACCTACAGATACCGCAAACCGCAAACGTCAATTAACAATTTAATTAAGTGAATTGTTGTCGCTTTGCAACTGATTAATTAACCGTTGGATCGACTTACTGCGGTTGCAGTTGCGTTCGGTCTATATTAAGCTACATGCCGTCATGCCGGTGTCGTAATTGTAGCTTAATATAGATTTTAAAGTTAGTAGTCCAAGATGTACGTTTGAAAAAAAACCGATAATTATTTTATATTCTATGCTATTTTTTGTAACCACAGTTCCAGCAATCACAAAACTCTATTTATGTGATCACTTTGGTTATTTGTTGAAATTTCGTATGAACTTAGTCTTTTGGACCAAGTACTTACTAGTTAGGGAAGTAAATTTGACCAATCAGCATTATTCATAATATACTTTTCAGTTACATACATAGTTATGCTAAGTACACCTAATATACCTAATATTGGTTTGTCTAAGGTACATGTGAGTAACGATTCCTCATTAAGTACATATTCAAATTAATATAGAGTAATTTGCGTAAACAGTACAAATCACAGTCTACCAACAGTACAATGATACAGCTGTGCGGTCACTCGTATTCCATCCTCATTTGTGTGCCTAGATACACAACACCGGCTGTTTCGAACATTGACGGAATATCGATTATTAATCGATGTTCGTAATACACTGTTGACGACCTCTGTAGCGCAGTGGGAGAAAGCCCGCTTTAGACGCAGAAGGTTGCGGGTTCGATTCCTGCCGCGAGACTAAGATTTGTATGCAAATATTTGGGGCTAGATGATGCTGTGTGCAAAAAAATCCAGCATTATTATTATAATTATAATTATTATTATTACTGTTATAACAGCTGGTAATACATCGAGGTGGTATTCGTTTTATAGTTAAGTTTTGTAATAGATACCTACCTATTACAAAACATAACTATAAAGGAGGGTCTCGCAATAAGTCATCGAAAATAATAATATTAAGAAGAAAAGTGCAATGAACTAAGTTTTTAGTTGTATTATTGTTATTTGTCTGTGATCACTCTTATTAAGGTCAGGTAAATGACTTTATGAATTTATACATGATTTAAATCCTCAGATGCATACTCAGTGCTTAGATCTTAATAGGATAACAAGTAGGGGGTAGTTAGAAGCACGTCCAAATATTATATTAAGCACATGCCCGTGTTTTGTGAGACAGGTTGTAAGCCCATCGCCACTTATTGGTAATGTACAAAAAATAGTCATTTAATTTTATTTATTTACCAAAAGCACTCAAGAAATTCTAATTCTAACATATGTTTTTTTTTACAACTAAATAAGGATTTTAATATTTTGTACTTAACCAATAAATTTACCTAAAATAAATAATTCATAATAGTTATATATTGTTTGTATATAAAAGTAAAGCATTCGATACAAAATGTATTTATTCAAGTTAAACCACGCAATCCAAAAATCCAAATCCAAATCCAAATCCATCTGCGTGTGGCTTTTTCCAATCGCTGCGAAATTAATCATGCGGTTAAAACCAACTTCCGTCATTATAATGTAAAAGCAATCACATTCAAAAGCAATCGAAATGCACAAATCGGCTTGAAGATTCTCAAATACATTTCGTTCAATTAGTCTCCAGTATTTAAAGTATTTGTGTAACACTGGCAATGAACGGTAACGAAGCATTAGACAAACCACGTTTACTTCATGAACTATCGTGCAAAGCTTCCAAATTATATTCAGGTGTTTTGTACCTTTATAATTTTGCACTGAGACATGAATAATTAAATTGAATGGAGTCTGGCATAAATAAAACAACGTTGTTAATTAATATTCTAATCAATACGTTTACGAATTATCAGTAACCATTAGTCCCATTACTTAACATCTCACAAAGTAAACGTTTTCAAATGTGAGGTCAACCGCACGTTTGACGTTTCCAATGTGAGGTAAACCTCACATTTGAAAACGTTGCAAGCAATGTGATTACATAGGATTTACTCGGTTGAGTCGAGATGCTAGGTGGTTTTATTCAGTCGCTGCAAATCCTTTCCATTATGTTGTGCCCGTGGGATCACGTCTTTATTGTTGCCTATTGAGTTTCAATAACAGAACACGACATTTACGTTATCTATCGCTACAAAAATATACACTCACTCACATCCAAAATTTAAAAAAAAAATGAAATTGAAAAACTAGCGGAATAATTGCACTTTTAAATAAACTTACCAAATACAAGTTCATCATCAATGATTATATATAGTTTTTTTTTTATTTTCATTAAAATATAATTTTTAATGAATGTCAATATCATTATGGCACCCGTGACTTTTAACTCAACGATTTCATAAAATCTATCAAGACTTCATAGCCGTTGTTGTTTTTAATTGTGAACTGGTAAAATAACTTATCATCTTTATTGTATGAAAATACAATACCATCATAATAATAAATATAATAAGATTTCAAGTTCCAAATCTAAGATGAGCTTATCCTAACCCCATGAAAATACTGAGCATTTTTCGCGAAAACAGCTACAGCGTAGCTGCTATTACTGAAACAGCTACTAAGATTTTAAAAGCACACGATTCATAGGCAAGGAGCCGCAGAGACGTTATTGCCTTCTGAGGGAGCATTGTTGTACGGAGCCTGTTTTGCATTCCGCCACTGATCAATGAATAGGTAATCATACCTTGGCAATAAAAAAATAAAACATTGTGTAACTCATGTATAGGCGCATTAATATGTGCACGAGTAATGTTTATGGAATTGTTGCTGGTATATAAGGATAAACGACGGCTTTTTCCTCTTTGACTCTACAGTACAGATTCATTTGGGCAGGTGATCACTTGCCATTCATAAAAATGTTTATAAATTCGTTTAATTATGGATATCGTAGTGATAATTTTGTTCACGCTGAGCATTACGCTGGTATTCGGTGTTGGAAAACTAATTATTGATGTGTTTCAATAATTATAACTTTATTATAAAGTCCCCCTTCCTCTCGGACCTGGGCAACGAGTAAACGCGTCACCAGCCACGTTTCAGTTTACTTTATTAAAATTAAACGCAATTCCGTATTAATAATTTATCTTGAGCATAAAAATTAATCGAAGGAGCTGTCGCAAGCCCGCATACGCACTTCGCACCCGTGAGTCACCTTCACACAAACACCTTCGCACACGCATCACTGCACCCCTACCTACAATGCCGCTTGTTTACGCCTTAGCTTTTGCATACTAATTTGCACAATTAGTTGCTGATAGTTTGCTGCAAGAGGCATCACGTTGAATCCTAGTTTGCTTTGACAAAACTGTCAGTACACAATCGACTCACAAAATCGACTTCTATTAGGTTGGGGAAAAAGTCTTTTCGCATTATTGTATGTATGAACTTGTAATAAAATCTCTTTGGCTATACTATTTGTATCTGGCTGGTTTTGGTATCATTAAAAGTTTAAATTTTAAAGAAGATAATTCCAAATTCAAATTAGGAAAATGTGTGATTTTTATTTGTTTTTCGTACTGTTAAGATGAGTGAATCTAATGAAGAAATTCGATACATTTTAAAATTTTACTACAAAAAAGGTAAAAATGCAACGCAAGCCGCGAAAAAAATTTGCGATGTTTATGGACCTAGTGCAGTGTCTGTGAGAGTAGCACAAATTTGGTTTAAGCGTTTTCAATCCGGAAATTTTGATGTCAAAGATGCACGTCGCTCTGGTCGCCCTATTACGGATAAAATGGATGCCATTTTTGAAAAAGTGGAGCAAGATCGGCATATCAGTAGTTACGACGTAGCTGAAGAACTGGGAATTGACCACAAAACAGTTTTGGCGCATTTGAAAAAAACTGGGTACACAAAAAAGCTCGATATTTGGGTACCTCACGAGCTCACTGAAAGAAACCTAATGAACCGTGTTCTCATTTGTGATTCTTTATTACGACGTAATGAAACCGAACCATTTTTGAAGAAATTTTTGACCATTTTTGACCTCACACATCTTTAGCCACTCAGCAAAAATTAAGAGAGTTTGGCTGGGATGTGTTAATGCATCCGCCGTATAGTCCTGACCTTGCACCTTCAGATTTCCACCTGTTTCGGTCTCTTCAGAATTCTTTAGGCAGTGTCAGGTTAACATCACGAGAGGACTGCCAAAACCACTTGTCGCGGTATTTTGAACAGAAGCCCCAAAGTTTTTATAGCAATGGGATCATGTCCCTGCCTACAAAATGGCAAAAAGTTATCGAACAAAATGGTACCTACATACTTTAGTTAAATGTAAATAAACTATATTAAAAAATGTTTTGAATTTTCTTAAAAAATGCGAAGAAACTTTTTCCCCAACCTATTATACCATGTATCTATTTCGATCACCGAGTAAGGCAGGATCTAATTCAGACCTACTGAGTAGTAAAGAATTCTAAGATTCTCCGCCCTCTAAACGAGTTGCTCCATTATCTAGAACTATTAAGCATAAACGTACCTCGGACATCTCAGTGGATGAGAAATGACTTATTTTGAGAAAAAAATAACTCGAATGCTTACAAGCATGAGATTTGATATTGATACCAAATTCCAAAACTTATCCACTAAACAAAATTCGAAATTTTCCGAATTCTGTAAAAGAGGCCAAAGAAGTTCTCACTGATTATATCATACAGATGAGCTTTACAGTTGGCGCTAAAGTAAAACCCCGATACATTAAAGACGTGTTTAGTGGACCAGGAAAACTAGACATAAATAAACCATTCCGTAATAATAACCAACCTTATTGCGGAATAAACAACAACCCTTCTGAAGAATCAGGTCATCAAAGCCGTCAACTACGGTAGAACAGCGATGTGAACTAAATACTTTCCACCTGGGCCACAGTTCCTTCGTATTTATAGTAGTAACACCTCACTAGCAAAGACTAAAATATCTAGCAAGAGAACTCGTAAGGTCAGTACTATATAAGAACTGTCGCACATCGAATGGGAAAGTATTTGTGAGGAAGGCCGATGGTGTTCCAATAATACTGATTAAAAGCGAGGATCAGATAGAAGCTCTGCAGGGACATAAATGACTAAATTATGTCATGATAATACAGGCTCCTTGCGATTCTATTAGAATAAGTCATAGTTTTAATTATTTAATCTGCATGTACTTATTTGTTACAATTAAGAATTTCATAGGTTGTCTCATTTCGGAAAATTTTAGAAGCATAAACAACAACAATATCTTGATACCTACAATAATTGTTTTGACTCCAACATTTCAATTTGATTATGACTTCATAATTCGTTGATTGGTAATTCTTACCGAAAGTAATTTATTCCTGACCTAAATCACCAATTATGGAAAAATAGATGAGAATGCCCCGTTCACCGTTGCAACGTTCCGAGTACCGTATCTTTATAATAAACTAAATATTACCTTCAGTACTACGAAATGACTTCCTATACATGCAAATTCATCCTTAAATATTGGCTACTCGATCAAAACTACAGGGCTGGATGATGCTATGTGTAAAATGTCCAGCATTATTATTATTATCTCGTTACATCATGTCCGGAGGGAGGTATAGGTATGCCATCATACAGATTCCAACCTAGTTTGGGTAAGTACCTATGTTTCTCCAATTTGGATTGTTTAAATTAGTAAAACCATTGTTAGAGAACTAGATTACAAAACTAGGTAAGCTTGTTGTTTAATAAATTATTATTATAATAGTAACGTGGCAATGGAAATACCATATAGCTCGCAATACCGGTAACCACTGGGGTAAACCACTAACCGGATGACGTAGTGTTAGGAAACCCCTGACCTGATGGATGAATAGCATCAAAAAGATTGTGGAGGTGCCTCTAAACCGTTTGTCATACATAACACTCTGGGGAAGGCTAAAGAAATGCCTAGAATGAAGAGATAAATTTAAAAGTGCAAACGATTGATATTCAACAAAGGTACTGTAATCGACTCGGATAACGATGACGTCAGAAACGATGATCTGGCAAATATTTGAACCGGCTGAATATTAAACTGCAAAAAATTCGACGTGACGGAATCTTTTGAAAATTTCAGAACCTTTTTATCAGGTACCTAGGTATAGAATGAGATTCGAGAAGTCGAAAATACAGTTTTGGGATTATGGTTCGAGCCAAAAAAAATATTTGTAATAATGGTTTTCATTGAAAATTATGACAGGATTATAAACAGTTACAGTGCTAATACAGTTCTGTATTAGCTAGCCATGATTTATTAATTAATTTATAGCGTAGTTTTAATTAACCTTGATTTCATTCAACAAAACTTCATTAAACAGCGGGTCGTTTTTCATTACAATTTTTAAATAGAGAAGCCCATTTCGGTGATGCTTATTACGTAAGAATATTTGTTCAGCAATTGAGAAATGAAATAAGTGAACACAGTGGTTAAAAGCTAACCAATTCAGCTTATTTTTGATATTAAGGGAACGAATAAATTAGCAATTGACTAACGTTTTTGATGGTGAAGTATGTTCGTTTCAACCTACACTGTCCCTTTAATACTCAACATACAAACGATTCTCTTCTAACTTACTTTTTAATGGGGTGATTTTCGAAAATCCTGTTATAAATAAATACCCTTCAAAGGCTCTGCGTTGATAGATCAGTCAGTCAATCAATCAATTATTTAATCAGTCAGGACTTGTTATTTTACTAACGTTAATCAAGATTAACTTTTGTCTCCAAACAAAAACTCTAGAAGTTAATAACTCAATCTGTCCATAAATTACTATTACATTATTATTCACTGGAAAAATGTTCAACTGCGTCAAGATTAAATACAATGTTGCTCCAGTAATCGTTAATGTTTTTTTTGTGTTGCTAAGTTGTTTACAATACATTTCATGTCAAAAATTGGTATGTGTCGATTACTATATCATTCACACCGACATATAGTATGTAGTCACCTATACTATGTAGGTAAAATATTTTTTCTCTAAAACTATAGGTACTTGCCAACCCATATTAGTAAAAAGTAGTCAAGAGTGTGTCGGTTAATATAAAGAATTTTAAGTTGGAGAATCTCGCATTCGAGCTTAGACGAGATGCAAGGGATGTAAACGTTATTTTATATTTTTATAAGTTGAAAGGACTGCGTACGTAAATATTGTTGGCTATAAGGAAAACTTCATAAGTGCCTTCCACCTTCTATGCCAGCAAGCGCATTATTTAAAGAGCAGAACTGCCAGTTCACAAAGCGAAAAGGAATACTGCAATATATACAAAAATAACTGACGCCAGGCAAAAAGTAGTCTATCTAATGGAATTGAACCAGACCGGACCCGTTTGCCACAGTCAAGCGTTTTGTAAGCAGAGACACTCCCACTTCCACAAGGCGACTTAGAGAACCCGAGAGGAGAGAGGGGCAGACTTGACTAAAAATTAATTAGGAGGTAGTTGCGAAATCTTGAGAACTTACCTGCCGTTTGAACTTGTGCAAACGGCAACCTCTAGAGACAAACTATATAATACAAATACATCTTGGTGCGATTTTTCAATCACGATCTTCAGTTATTAAATTACCAACCACAGAGAGAAAGATTTCAAGCTAACATTGCTCTTCCAAACATTTTAATTGTATTCGATCTACTTATTACATTATTTTTATTGGCCTCTTTGTAAACTTACAACCTCAATACAAAAGTCTACAATCAAAACAGGTTGCCAGTGATGACATAATAGGGTACTGAAACTCGTTCGCTTACTATTGACCTCATACATAACATCGAATTCGCGCACTGGTCTATGAAAATAGCTATAAACGGATACGAACACTTTTTAACGGAATGATTGTTTTGTTTAATTTGAAAGCTTTGTAGCTTTCATGGTCGCAGGTGACTAGATAACCAGTTGTCTCAATAGATAAAAAAAAACGACTATTAATGTCACAATATTATTTAGTCAGAAACGTTCCAATTTATGCAGTACCGGATTTGTTGTGTTTAACAATTGCAATTATAATTATGATAAAATCCTAAATGAGGTAGGAGTCACTGGCATAGCTCTTTAGAATTATCACATTGAATGAATTGGTACTGGGACATATAGCTTGCAGAACCGATAACCGCTGGAGAAATCGAATGATGACTACGAACCAGGCGACGCAGTGTAGGAAGCCTCCCCAGCCGATGGACCGATAACATTTTAAAGGTTATGGAAAGTCGGTGGATGTAGATAGCCTAAATTACCATATTAAACAAAAAGTAAATAAAAATTAATGTATCATCATGTTAAGGTTTTAAAACTTGTGTTTATCTCTAATTCATCAGTGTTTGCCTCTAGCTCTTATTCGGACATATTGTCCGAATAAGAGCTTGCTATTAAGAAAGAAGTTTGTACAAATAATCGTCGAAACCATTTCATAATTCTTTCTTCATCATTATCTTGAGAATGTAATGGTAAAAATGTACCTCAAAAACTTTGCGTAGCGCAGTAACATCAAGACAATTTAAAGTTGAGTTGTAAGATGTTGCTCTTTCGGCTTTGTAAAAGGAAGTGCACATGGTAGACTCGACAGAATTCCCACGAGTTTTCGGATGTGACTCACAAGAGCGCGTGTGCTATTCAAATTAGTGTCTTTCACAGATCTACTTTAATGTGACAGCCAGTCTGAGGAGGTAAGGGCTATATTTCGATATCGAAACGATCGTAATTTTGCTTTGGGTGTGAATAAATCCAGTTAACATTTTATTTTGGTGTCTATTGTGTTGAGAAAGCAAACATTATTTTATTATTTATACACTAATGTACTGAAGTAAAAATTTGGTATGCCAGAAAAAAACAGAATCGAAAAAGTGTGGTGTAACTTTGAGAGTACTCTGACAAATTTGATACATTCTAGAGAAAGGCCAACTCATTAAACCACCGAGCTGGCATTGTTTGTTTTAAGAGATGCAGGGGTTATTCCATCTTCGCTACTCTTATTTATTTATTTATTGCATAAGTAACTAATACAATTTTTAAAATCAATTACACTTGTTACTATTAAAGACATCAATTATAAATGAATACATAATAAATTAAAATTATTGTAAAAAAAAAAAAAATTAAAAATAAAAATAATTTAATACAGAATAAATAATAATTAACAAAACAAAACACACAATCATCCTTTCATTAATCAATCTCGCAAAACCTCAGGCATACCAACATTAAACTCTTCCATTCATCTGCGAAGATATCGCAGTCTGGGTTCTGGTCAAGGAGTCTGTTGAGTCCAGCGAGGGTGCGAGGTAATGGGGAATTGGCCCGAGCGACGGTTCTACTGGAGGGCACAGAAAAAAGTCTGTGGCCTCTGTTGAGAATGTAGTTGTTAGGTAGGTAGAGCCGAAATAAAAGGTTATGCAGATCAGGAACGTCGATCATACCACGATGCACCTTGCACATTGTTGCCGTCTGATCATACGCTCTTCTGGTCTATAAAGAATTGTACCCAAGACACCCTTGGAGAAACCTAGTTGGGTACATATATGGGTAAAACCCCAATTCTCGCTTGTACTGAGACCTGAGAAACGCCTTCTGAACCTTCTCCAGTAACAGTGCGTACGTGCTTTCATGTGGGTTCCAGACGGAACTGCTTGACTCTAGCTTGCTCCGCACTAGAGCCCCGAATAGAAGCCGCACAACACTATCACTACGAAAGTCTCGGGCGTTTCTCAGCACAAAGCCAAGTCTTTGAAAGAACTGCTTGGCGACCGTAGTGATGTGGTCTAGAAATCAAGTTGCCATGAATCGAGTAATCAAAGCATAACGGGTTTTTCTTTCGACCGAAAGTCATCACGGAGCATTTGGAAGGGTTAAAATCCATCTTATTGTCAAGACACCACTGACAAACCGCGTTCACATCAACTTGATGCGCCTCACAATCTGCCGTGCAACGTACGACAGTGTAGAGTTTTAAATCGTCGGCGTACAATAGACACTCCGCGTGCTCTACAACGTCCGGTAAGTCATTTATCATTAAAGTAAAAAGCAAGGGCCCCAAAATATCCCTGACTTATCCCTGACCGCGTGTGATAGGGTGCAGACTCATAAATTCCAAGTTTAACATACTGCTGGCGATCGCGCAGATAGTCTGAGAAGATCAGGCTTTTTAACAAAAGGTGAAAGTCGTAATGACAACCCCAGAGCAATCAACAGCTGATACCAGCGAAAGGAATAAGGCACCTACCACCAATGACAAGAAACCGTTCCAGCGCCCCAAAAACAATGTCGCAAAGAAGCCGCCCCCCCACCCCCAAAGAAAAAGTCAATTATAGAAACACCATTAACCAACGACCCTTTGTGGAAGGACAGTTTCATTATCGACGGCGAGACAGGTTTCGTCAGTGAACAAGCCGCTAAAGAGTTCAACGCCGACGCAGTAGGGTATTTACACTTGATTGATCAGGAGTATCGAGCGATTTCAGATGTAGACAAGTACTACAGCAAGTCGATTCCGGCTAGCGCCCACGCATATTACCATCTGGTGATATATTGGTACAAGCTAGCTTTGATAGCCCAGAAGCGAGGCACCGCGTCTCATGAACAAGACCGGTTAGTCCGATTCGTCCAGGGTTATCACTCGAATGTAATCGCAGCAGGCGCAGGCCTTGGTGATTATGAAGATCACACAGGACTAAAGCACCTCCTACGGTTCAGAGAACCCAACGACCAAGGTCATTTCGGTCGAGCGACGGCTCAGACCCACGGGCTCTATGAGACCCTTCCAGCGCCAGCAATCTTCTTCCAGAGAGTGGTCGAAGATGTCGCAGCATCACAACGAGGACTTCGACCCAGTGACGTTTGTATCGACGACGCGATCATTCCTCACGTGGTCCAACCGGTTCAGGCCCCACCCGCAGTTCCAGCCCAGGCTGCTCGCCAGCAAGCTAGGAATGTCGCGGATGCCGGACCTGCCGAAAACGATCCCGAAGGAGGAAATCAGGCGGACGACGAAGACGATGAAGACAGCGACGACGAGGACGACCAGAAACGCTAACCAGAAGACAGAGATGGAGAGCGTTATTGACGTCAATCAACCACAGGTTGGTGTCATTATTCAACGCTATGGCCTACGCCGTGAGCTTTTTGAGCTTGTGGGCCGTAGATTGAGAGAGTGCTACAAGATCTCGAAAATACCTGAGACGACTTGTGGCAGTATGGTTCAGCAGGTTACTTGGAGGACCTTAGATTTTGGTCTTTCAAGATTTCAACAATTTATTGAGTTTAATGGAGTAGTTGCAGGCTCTAGAACCAATATGCCTCTGCGAGCCGCCATAGCTGCTAAGGTTATGTGTTATCGCGCCTTACGTCGTGAGATTGGGGACGATGAAGGAGTAATCAGGAACACGTGGTCGTGCTTCCAATTCCCGGAGCATGTGCCAGCTAATTGTATTGCCAATAGGAACGTCCTAATTCAACAGGGCAACGATGGTTTGATAAACTATATGCCGTTTAAGACCCAGGTAATGCCAAGAACTGATACGCTCCTAGAATATCTGACCAAGTTCAAGATCTTCTAGAAGTCCACAACTCTATGCCAGTTTTAGTGGGATGAGATGTATGATAAATCATTCGTAAGTTACATTTGTGGGTCTGATTATAAGATTTACTAAGTTTTGTTCATATATTTAGATGTTACATCTATAACTATCTAAGTTAGTCGTCCACGATTAACAACCGAAGTACTTTGTCCAGCTTTTTTAATAAGCGGTTCCTTCCTTAATTGCAGTAATTTGGAATAATTTCGAATATCTCGCCTAGTAGTGCATTTCACCTGTTTATCTTTATACACTATAGAGCACAAATTCCTACAATCGACAACCGATTTAGACAATCATAAAAATATTCAAGAGATAAAAATTACCGCAGTCCTGACATTAACTCAATTGAGCACGCCTGGGACGAGCTCGGACGATGTGTGAGACAACGGAACCACTCTCCGATTACGCCATTACCATACCATTATGAATTATGAATGAGAATCAGTAACTGGACGTAAACATGTTAGGTAACGCAGTTACGCAGTATAATACCTACTCTTGCATAGCAGCCCAGACATAGACATTATGTAATTGTTTGAGTATTGTTGGATGTCTTAGTATAATATTAAAATTTTAATTAAGTTAGTTTGTAAAATAAAAATATATTAATATTAATGTGCCATAAGAGTAACGATCCAGACCTCTATACCGGAGTCTGTCACTTTCACAAATATAGGGAAAAATTATTGTGGGCTGGTTTTTCAGAATTCATTTAAAAAACGTATTTCATTGAATAGCGAACTTCTTGTTCTAAACGAAGGTTCTTGGTCAAATTATGACAAGTCATTAGAACGAAAGACGTTATTTTGGGGATTCATGGACAAACTTCCGACTGGTACAGGCATAACATTTTTTATTTTTTTCATAGTACGGTTTCATACAAACTAATATCAAAATAAAATTAAATGGTCCCTAATTAGCTTTTACAGATTCGGACGCGTGTTGTTAAATTCGCAAGGTTTGATATTCCTTCGGATTAAGATTTAATATCTCTTGATTTCGTGTAACCTTTATAAATCACCAATATAGTATAGGTACACTTATGGGAAGGTTAGGAAATGTTGGGATTCCATCCAGGATAGAAGGTTCGAGAAGGTAGTACTTTATTTAGAAAAGTTTAAATCCTGACATGCTACACATTCTAGCCATCTATAATGAATGATGAAATTATTTCGGCTAGTTGAGTTTTCCAGGTCAGTATCAAATACTTGAAGGATTAACTGAGAAGTCTTTTTCTTACCCAAATCAAAGATCAAACATCATGGCCAACCAACTTTTATCTATAACTATTTTTACTGGAGGAAACCCAGTCAGCTAGTCAAATTCCACAACTTAGTGCGGCGAGGTGCACTTAACCATAGCCGCAAATTAAATTCAGTGTGAAAAGGTTTATAAAGTAAAATTGTATCGTCATAAAACTGATTTTTGTTATAATTTTCTAGTTTTTTTTTTATGTTATCTTGTAAAGTTTGGCAGCATCTTTACACCTCATATCAAATCTAGTTTCTTGCGTGAAGATCATCTATAACGATAGTTTTGGAATCATTAAGCATAAAACAAGCGTTTTATGCTTAATTTATCAATGAAAAATGTATATATATTAAAACACATTAACTCTAACTCTTCTTGAAATTAATATTCTGCACGCGTCATCATTTTAAAATTTCTTCTTTCGTTAAAAAATGAAGACGTACCTAACAACATTTTACCGTTTTGATACCTTCGTCTTCGCAGCGAGGAATAATAATGAGAAAACAATTTTTATCAAACTCAAAGTCATTATTAAACATTTAAAAGTTTCTTAAAAAAGCCTGTTTTATAAACCCAGTAGGTATTTGACTTAAAAGGCTTGGTTCTGAAGGGGATATTTTTTTGTAATTGTAGATATATTTAACAGGTTAAATGATTTGTTACCTAAAAACCCGCTACTCCACGAGATACAACTAAGCGTAGTATATTTTAAAAGTTGTCATTGTAAGATAAATTATTTACGAAAACTGTTCTATTTCATGTTTTTACTCGCTTACAAGAAAATGATTACTGTTTATTACTGCGTTCTTAATATTTTTAATTATATTTATCTAGTAGTTTAGGTATATAACCTATTGCGCTCTACTCTTGTATTTATTATAATGCGCACCGCCAACCATTCTTAAAATTACATAGATTCCGCTTCAATAAAACCACCCATAGTACTTTTATTAGGGGTTGAATTAGGGGTTTCTTAATTTGTTATGTTATGGTATATAATTAAGTTATATTGAAACAATAAAAAAAAAAACTTACCGTCTTCGGAGTCGTACATGTAAATAACGTTTTTCCATCCGTAGTAGTTCACTGTTTCCAGGACTGCCTTGTGGTAGTCGGGTTGGATGCTAATGGCGTAGTCGGGCATACCAGAACTTGGAGAGAGAACCTGTGAAACCATTAACATCAATTATCATCATATTCTCCACACTTGACTAGATGGCCGTTCTAGTTATTCGTTTGTTTATGAATGTTGCCGTTTTTAGGGTTGTTGGACCAATTTTATTAGGGGTGGACCCTCAAAAGAAAAAAACTGAACTTGCACTTTAATCAAGAAGGCCGTTCTAGTTAGTCCTTTGTTTTCGAATGTTGCCGTTTTTAGGGTTCCGCTCCTCAAAAGGAAAAAAACTGAACTTTCAAACCAATCGAGATGAATGCCGTTCTAGTTAGTCGTTTTTTTAATGTTGCCGTTATAGGATATGATAGGATCACTTCGTTGTCCGTCCGTCTGTCTATCTGTCTGTCAAGACCCTTTTTCTCAGGAACGCGTGGATATATCAAGTTGAAAAATTATATCAGAAACGGTCCCTTGGAGCTCTAAAAAGTCTTGCTTCTAAGTCAACGCAATACGGCCATTTATGCGACATATTTAAAAAAAGCATGATCTTGGCCCTTAAATCAAAATCAATATGGTACTTCCTGTTGACCTAGAATCATGAAATTTGCCACAAAAGCAAGGTCTCACAGTATAAGTAAAGGAAAAGTACGTAAATAGTTAATTTGTTGTTATATCATATGAAAACACATATTTTTGTGATTATAAACTTACACTCGCAGTTGGAAAATTGACTATGACGTATATCGATTTATGGGCGAATATTTTTTCAACTATAAAGTTAAGTTTGTCTTTCAATCCAACTTAATTATATTTTCGTAAGAGCAATGTTTGGTGTTTAAAAAACTTGTACGGAAGCTTCAGTGCACGAGTCACACTCGCACTTGTTCGGTTTTTTATTACATAATTCTCTGTACATTGGGAGTTTAAACTTTTTGGCCTGGCGATCGACTTTTGAATATCTAATCTTGAAATCACTTGAAACAAGATCACTAAGGATTGTCTTCGATTAAGAGTAGGAGTAGGAGTTATTGAGGACTTAGCATATTATACGTTATTACAAAAAATACATCTTACATAAGTCGTACAATTGGCGGTTTTATCACACACAGCGTGTGAAAAATTGTACGAACATACAGTTAGGTCTAATTTTCGGAGATTGTGTTCAAAGCCATAACAGTTTCAAAAGTTATTTAAGTTGCGTTCTATACACGCAGCGAATTCAAATAGAATCCTACAAGTATTCAAATTGTTAGGTTTGGACGTTTTTTACTAATAATCTTCGTAACGTAAATGAATTGGTCCAGACCATATTGGATCAAATTTGGGACAAGTGTAAGTTCATGACTTAACTCATAGAATACTGTTTATACGGTACCGCGCGGGTTTGTCAACAAATAACAACGAAACTAATTTTTCGATTTATTCAGCAATATCATTTTTTGATACATTATTATCACATAGACAATGTGATTCGGAACGAATTCGTGTTCAGCATGAATAGAGGCTGAAATGACTTTACAGGCGTCCGGCTTTAAAGTGACAATTTCCCCTTTGATTCAGCAACGGCAGAGCACAATCGCATCCAAGGCTTATTCACTTATACAGGTTCTGAGAAACTTTGAAAAGTCACATCACTTGACATCATATCGACAAAGAAATTATTTTCTTAATTGCCATAAAAAAATCTAAGAATCTTAATAGCTTGAACCTAACAAGCCATTATAAGATTCTTAAACCTCATGCACAGTGCTTTATACACGATTCTAAATTATTTCTAGCCGATATTTTCCAATATGTATTAATATTCCCTCTCTAATAGGATTCATTCCCATTTCCCGGAATACTATTGGTATAGTTCGTTTCGCATGATTCCCCGAAGCTTTTGCTTTTATGAAATATTACTTTTACAAAAAACTATCAAAGAGTTTTTAAGCCGCACGTGCGATAAGCCCCCTATACACATGTGTACGCTAACCAAGTATTTTTATTTTATTTCCATACGTAAAATATGATAAAAGGTAGGATTGGTTTGCTGTAGAACCAAAAATTAGAATGCATATGCATCGGTTAATGTTCCAAAAAGTCTCGACGAGCTGGCAACCTATCACGCGTAATGCTTAATACTATGCAAAAATCGGAAAGCCAAATATAATGTTTGGAGACGTCTCCCCTTATTTAGTATCCTCACAGATCTGCGTACTGACTATGGATCTAAGAATCTTTATCATGGGGATAACAGTCGTAAGCGTGTTTTTGTCAGATGAGGGTACGAGTATCTAGAGCTGTTGACAGATTTTGCAAGGAGTATCTATTAAACTATAAGTAAGGTAATTTGAGTTTAAGCTTTGTGAAATTGAATGTCCATTAGATTTGCCTTATTGCAAAGTGAGATAACTTTATAAAATACACACAATGTATGTGTAGGTAACTTTATAAAATACACACAATCAAAAGTGCCTAGGGATCAAGCACGTTTTTGCTAGTTACTTAAAATCAGGTTTTTTAATTATATTTTTTGTAACTCATATGGATATTTTTTAGTAAATATCGTCATTTGAAAAGGTAATCCTTTTTGAATTTCGTTCAAAAGATGAAAGTCTTCTGTGAATTCGTATTCCTATATTATACAATTTTATTTTATCTCTTTATCACATTATAATGTCGCCTTAGTTAACGAATGTCAAAATTCAGCATAAGTAAAAAACCTCGAAGTCTTTATTAATGCAAAAGCAGAGAGTACTTCGTCGATCTACACATACGAAAACATTTTATTTAATCAATCTATATAGACATATTTATTTAATACAGCAACAAGTAATTATTTTTTTAAAATAACTTGATATCTTGCCATTTTTGTTGTGTGTAGTATGTCATTTTACTTTTTTTTCTCGTCCAAAATTATCATAAGTAAATGGAAGTTATAAAGAAACAAACAAAATTAAACGCTACAGTCACAGTCCCTGACCTCACACAGAAAGCCCATCTGTTCATGCATACTTCTATTAAGCTCTTTCCCTAGCTCATACCCGCCTTTGTCATTTTGCGTATTTTCTAAAAAAATGTAGGCGTTCTAAAGGTACGCTAATTGGATCTCGTTCAACCTACAATCAAATGGAAAACAGACCTGCATACAACATTTTAAATACACAATATCAACATTGCCTAGGGATATTTTAATTCGAAAGGATTTGCTCGAAAATTATTATGCAATTTCCAAGTTTGTATAGGGAATAAATACACAATTGTTCCATTTTACAAATCAGTGTAAATAGATCGCAATAAACAAAAATTTAAAACGGAAACTCTGGTTTTGCAGAATGTTTATTATTAATAAAATAAAAGTATTTATTTAATAACAGTGTTATTTTTTACTTTTCATGTGTTTATTATGAAACGATACAGAAGAAATGATGAGAGTGATAGTGATGTAAGCCGTTCGTGGTGCCGCTTATATAAATCTAACTTATCTGCTTAGGTAGGATATACAGAACTGAGAGAAATAACTAATAAAAAGTGAATGTGCCTAACGAACCTAGCGAATGTGAGTAACCAATACAACATATTTTGGTATACGTGGTTACATTATAACATTATAGAAATACTATGTATGAATGTTGTTGTATTAAAAAATGTATCTATATATCGTGTCACCTTCAGTAATAAACTAGTATGGTACGCAGTCGGAAATATGCAGTGAAATGTATGGATAGTAATGAAACAATAATTACTATCCAAGGATATGATACGACGTTTCAAGCGATTGTTAGGAATTTGCGGAATAGTTGGTATCATAATTTTTTTTAAAGCTTGTGCTACCTTATTTTCAGTAGAATAATATTTTTATTAAGAAATTTGATATTTGATATATTCGACTTGTTGATCAGATCTTTAATTACACGGGTCATAATCAACCCTCAATTGCTGATTCAAGTAGGAATAGGAAATGTGCATCATCTTATCAAGAGTTTCCCTCGCCTACTGGTACTTCTAATGATTCTTCCATTACTGGTACAACCTTTCCTTGTTTATATTTAGAATTGACAACTAAAGAATTGAAACCGATTTTAGAATTGATGGGTGGATGGATCCCATCGAACACGTTAAGGACATTTTGCAGCAAAAAGCTTTCAGTAATTTCCCGTCAAATTTGACCACAAAAGACCATCGATTTTCTCATTTGAAGATAACATGGGACCGCATACCCCAGTGAGACATTGACTGTCCTAATTTTGGTTAAGAAAGACCTTGATGCCGATGCGTTCTGAATGTCAGGTACAACGATTATAAATGCTTTTTTGCAATATTATTATTTTATTGTTACTGGTAAATTTTGTTGTAAAGTTGTATGAAATTAATATTATTATGCAACAGCTTAAAATAAGTCTTACCATACCTAGTTTTCTGAAGAAATATATTACAGTTTTTCTAATAATCAATACGATATTGTACATCCCTAGACAACGAGTAATGTGTGTGTAATTTAGAAATTCATATACATAGTTTGTATAGTCAGTTAAAACGCATTTCCGTAGGGTATTCTGTCTTAAATATATTCCAACATACCTTCGCAGGGAAGTACGGAACCACAATTGGCATGTGGAAGGTGTTCGCGTACGAGTGGAATGTGCCGAAGGAGTTCGGTTGCACAGCTGCCAATACAGATACCACTCCTCGAGAGAACTGGTTGCAAACTGTGGGAATAAGAAATAAAATAGGTTAGGCAAAGAAGAGTTTAACAATAAGTAAAATAAATTGAGTTAAATTTCTTCGCCGTACAGAGCCATGTTAGCCTGTGGACAGACGTCCGAAACAGAAATCGTGGGTTTGAGCCCGGTCGTACACTGATATATTTTTCCATTTGTTAACCAGCACCTGTCGCCTGTGCGCTGATCGGTGCTCAAACGGCTAAGGAAAAAATAAATTTAAATATAATAATTTCAACATAATTTATACATGCTCTCTTCATCATGACCCCAATAATAAATAAATAGAGCATTGTGGTTACTGTCAACTAATGGTGAAAGCATAAAGCATTTTGCGCCTGTGTTTTGTTATTGACAGTTAAATTTTCAATGATAGCGCATTTGAAATTGAAGACAGTTTCTGATGTTTTATTAATTAGAATGATTTTACTTGACAGTGCAAAATATTTCTTATTTACTTTTTTGCTTGTCAATCAAGCGTGTGTTTTTCAAAACAGTTTCTAATATTTGATACATTAGCATAATTAGAATACGTATTGTTTGAAATAACAAGCTTACTCGTTCTCTGGAAAACATTTCGAATCGCTTGTTTTGAAATCAATCGGGCTTGTCAGCGTAGGTGGTATTTAGCAATTCCACGAATTCTCTATATTGGCTGCTTTATTTTCATCAAAACAGTTACATAAATTAGTCCGCTGTGGTGTGGGAGTTGGGGAATAGTTTGAATTGTTAGAATGGGAAGTTAACATTTTATTTAAATTTGTTCAACCATTACAAATATTAGTAGAGACAAACAACCTAACCAAACATCCATCCTTTTTGAAATAAGGTTACCAAATAATATCTACCAATTAGTCAAAATGGTTTATAAGCAACACTTCCTTATTAAACCTACTAAATATTTAAAAGTTGATTTCAACAAATTCCAGCATTATAAAATAAAACAAAAAAACAGACACGCTCACGACTGTATGCCCCGTGATGAAATCCTCGGATACATACTCAGTGATTAGATATTTTAGGACACCAAATAGGGGTAGTTAGAGGCAAGTCTGAAATATTTGGCACATGCCCATGTTTTGCAAGTAGTGACCATTCCACTCGCAAAGATACCCCATATACATATATGACGACGCAATGGGCGAAAGCAAGCCTGAGACGCAGAAGGTTGTGGGTTCGATTCCCGTCGCGACAAATGTTTGTATGACCTGCAAATATTAAACTTGGATCTGGGTGTTTTCTATGTATAATATGAATGAATATAAAAAAAAAAATATAATTATTATATCAGTCATGAAGTTCCCATAATACAAGCTCTGCTTAGTTTGGGGCTAGATGATGTGAAAAATATCCAGCATTATTATTATTATTATATTTTTGATATTATTAAATAAGTAGTTATGGTAATTTTAAGATGTCTGTTTTTATATTAGACATATTGTTATCTATTAACATCGACCCGAAAAAGCGTCAGACGACCGCGATATGTGGAGGAAAGCCGTTTCTTATGGGGTTGTCGTCTGCTGTACCATAAGCGTGATATTCGTCACCAACTTCACCAGGAACTCAATTAGTCTGCGAGATATGCGGTCGTAGCTGTCGCTCCCGTATCGGCCTTACTAGTCATTTGCGTAAATACCGCACCTCATAAACGGATGCAGCTTAATAAATCATCTTTTATAGATGTAAACGGTATAAGATGATGATGATGAGTTCTATTATTACTATTGAACGAGAAGCCAATTGAATAAAGTAGGTAGCTAAAGTTTGATTTCATTCACGTTAACTTTTCCAATCAATTACGATTGAAGATCTATTCAGTTAGTTAAGTCTTGCGAACGTTTAGTAATTAGGTCTTGCCTATTTCTTGATATTGAAATGCCAACTGATCGTCTCTATTAATTAACGCAGCCAGTATTTTGCCTACCAGCTTCCAGCTTCCGCCTGGTAGTGATCTGGATCAGTTGAGCTATCTATAGATCGTTTGCAACGGTATTTAGATAGCTAGCTGTTTCATCTGTATTTTTTGTATATACCTACTTGTACATAGTTGTATGAATAAATGTTTTTTATACTATTAACGCGTAACATTATTTATAAGTGTTCAAATTCAATTTCATATCGATGTGGATTATTTTTTAAAGAAGGTTCAGGTTTTCTACCTAGAGAGGTTTTCTACTTACTACTGAACTATTTACTAAAATAGTTCTACTACTGAACTATTTTAGTAAATAGTTCAGTAGTAATAGTAATATGATTTACTTCAACTAGTACTTACTATATAATTCGTAATAAATTAGATACTAGTTGTACAAACGTCAAGTGGAAAATTATGTCGATGTTCAAATTATGAACGTTATTTATTCCAAAAAACTATCATGAATTTGATTATTCATATTGTAAAAATTAAAAAAAAAAACTCGTATTCTATCGGTTAATAAATACGTGGATACGTGGTATTCTCATAGATCTACGAGCTGATTATGTATCTGAGGATGTACATCTTGACGAGCGCATTTTTTTATTATTTCTTAAATCCAATTATTATGTTCTTAATATTTATGAAATCGGTTCAGGTTACCCTGCAAGAAAGTGGGAAAAGTAATTTGTTGCAGAATCCGCGAAATAGGGAATTGCCATTTCCGCTGACTGCAAGCTAATAAAAAAGATGTCAGATACTTTTACATACTTTTCTTTTGACTTCGCAGGAAGCAGGCTCTCCATAGCTAATTTGCCTTCCGGTCTGGTGAAGTGCAATATATATTTAACTTTCCGAATCTTCGGAACTCATTTTTATTTAAAGTTACTGCATATTCTTAATTGTAATCATCATCAGTCTGCTGCTGGACATACCAATAAGCGCCACTGAGCTCGGTGTTCGGCTGTTCTCATCCACTTTCTAGTCGCCGCCGCCTTTCTTAAGTCATCGCTTCACCTAGCCGGGGGGCGCCCCACATTACGTTTGCCCAAACGCGGTCTCCACACAAAAACTCATTTACCCCAACGGTTGTCGGTTCTTCGGCATATATGACCATCCCATTGCCACTTCAGCTTACTAATCCTCTGAGCTATGTCGATGACTCTCGTATTATGTCGGATAATCTCGTTACGGATTTTATCCTTCAGAGAAACCCCGAGCATAGCCCGTTCCATAGCTCGCTGTGCCACCTTGAACTGATAGATGACGTGACGTGGACAATCACAGTAGGGCTACCTACTGTGATTGTCCACGTCTCGGCACCATAGGCATACATGCGAATACATTCACATAAACGCAACCTATTCGTAACAAGCACTATGAAAGATATCCAAATTCAAATGAAGAAAACAGTTTTGTCGTAGTCAATAATAGCCGGCGTGCTGGGTGCACAGATTTCCATACAACATTGCTGTCGCGTTTTTTTGTTTCAAATTCAAAACTGATGCTTTGTACGTCAATACGATACTTCGCGTGTTTTTTTTTCAAAGTAATGATGATAATTTCAGCGCATGTTTAAGATAAACTCATTTTGCTGTCTACGGTTATCTATATATGCTTACATTTATAGTAAAACTCATCTCGAAATACTTCATAAAAATTCAAATTAATTAATAAATAATGCTGGTAATTTTTCACATAGCATCATCTAGTCCAAAAGTAAGTAGAGCTTATGATATGAGAACTACATGATACATATTGAATTTATTTGATACATATCTAATGAATGTCCATTCAGCTCACTCTTTCAGAAAACTAGTACAAGTTGTAGTGGTATTTGAATTTAATTAAACAAGTCACACCAAAATGATTCCGGCTCCTTTGAAAATTAGAAGTATTTCAAAATTTGTCCAATGAATCTCATACATATTCTAGATGGAAATGGTTTGGCTACGTTGACTACCCGGACTAATGAACCTTTAAATGTCACGAATATTAGGTTATCCTCGGTTCTCGCACCAACCTTAATACTATACTCGTATATTAAATGCTGTCGGTGCTACAGACTTTAAAAAGTTAAAATTACAAAGTGGCAATACTCGTGTTGTAATGTAAATGTAATTAAATACAACGCGTATTAGATTTTCTGCTCAAAAGCGTGAGTCCAATAATTAAACTTGTTCCAGTTTATGATAAGTTAGATAATTACGCAAATTACAACTACTTCACATCAAACCCATTCGTTCATACCGAGTTAACTGATTTGTTTTGAATGTTTAATAATTTTTGAACCACATACAATATGTACAATAAGTTGAACTGATTGTACTCGTGTTAAATCGGATACAAGCACTTATTGAGTTAATATTTATAAAGGTCAATAAAAGTCAGTAAATATAATGTGTTTACCTTTTCTGATAAGTACTCGTATTATAGTGTAGTACAAACAAAAGACGAATGTTTTTTTAAAAATCAGAATGCTGTAAACCCAAATGGAAGATAATCAATCTGACAGGCTGACAGGTCTGCGAGTGCTCGGTATCTATGAATTACTACTGATAATTGATTTTAAAGAATGGCGTGCCAACAATTTTATTTACAGAAAGAAAAATAACTTTTTATACAAAAATAATACATAAATGAAACATATAAAGCTTTTTACAGATCACCAAAAGCAAAAACTTTATGACCTATATTCAGTTCGCGTAGAGAGTTCGAAGCTCTACCGAAACACTCAGTCAACCACGACAAACTCATTTATATAGTACTAGCCTCTGCTCACGGCTTCGACCGCGTTTTAACCGGATAAAAAGTTGCATATGTATTCTAATGTATAAGCTAAATTTCATCAAAATACGTTCAGAGTGCGTGAAAGAGTAACAAACACCCATCTATCCTCACAAACTTTTGCGTTTATAATAGTAGGTAGTGGGATAGGATAGGATAAGATAGTAGGACTATCATGGCAGATACCTATATAAAAATAATACCCAAAATATGTAATTGCATTTTTTATCCAAATAATTTACGTGCCAATTTTCAAATGCTTATCATTCACCGTTTCGAAGAAACTTACTAATTTTCAATTAACTTTGACCTCAAAAAAAGTTCTGCATATTTATAAAATTCCTTTCTTACATCTACGTTTTATATAGTATGAAGCTCGAAATTTCAAGTCTATAGGCTCTGCGTTGTCTATCAATAGGTGAGTCACGACAAGCTTGTTATACCTAGCGCTGCGACCATATCTGTCTACGTTGCGTTTTCTTCAAATGCATGAATATTGTATGTGTGAGAATGCTGATACTGAATCAGGAGCTGTCGCCACCGGATGCTAAGCAAGTCTCGCCCCGCGCACCATTTCGGTTCATACCTCGAGCCAGTCAACTAGCATATACTTAGATCGTAATTATATATTATAACTCTGTCATTTTAAAAGTCTAATTAAATTATTTTAAATTAATTAAGCTTTTTTGGGAATTTCATTCGTCGTTCTTATATTTGGCGCAGGTGGTTGGGTTACCCGGGTATGTGGAACAGGGGGTCAATTCTAGGATAATCAGAATGAAAATCTGAAAGAGATAGACATTTGCAAGTCAAACCGGATTTTTTCTAAAATCAGTGACGTTCGCCGGAGAATCCAGCCTTCGATTACCTCTCAAGAAGTACCGAACCGTGATGCTTAAGTACACTGCATTTTCTAGTGGTTGATTTCTTCTTTTCCTTTTAAACGTAGGTATAAAATATTCAAGATTTATCAATATAGAAAGTCTAAGGATTCTAGGATTAGTAGTAGTAGAGAACGATTATTAGATAGTAGAAAAGATTTAGGTATATTAGACCTATGGCCAACTTAGGCCAAATCTGCAAAGCCCTTGGCTTGATACCGGAATATGACGGGAACACCCATGTTTTAGTTCGATTCATAAATGTGTGTAACTAATTAGTGGCCACTTATGCCCAGGATGGAAACCAATTAAATAAAATGGGACTCCTTAACGGTATCCTTAATAAAGTTTTTGGTTCCGCCGCACGCCTTATCAATGCGAACGTTCCGAACGTACCGAACGATTGGGCCAGCATCCGTAGGACATTTGTTAATAATTTTGCCGACGAAACCTCCCTTTATAACGATTTGGCCATTATGACTCAAGGCTCTAGCACCACCCCAAGAATTTTATTAGCTGTGCCAGAACTTGTTCAGCACAATTATAACATACTTAGAATTATATTAGACGGCGCAGACTACCATAGACGCTAAGCGGGAACTGTACAAATAACTAATCCTTCAAGCTTTCTTACGCGGATTAAAGGACCCATTCGTATCCCTTTTTACGGTACTATATCAGTTGCACTGATGCTGATTATCACCGTTCTATGCCGAAGATACTACTAACAGCGAGCAAAACAGAATGCAAAATGGAGATAGAACTAACTCAGGCTTATACCTACGCAGAACCAGATTCATCTCAGAATCAGAGGAAGCTGCGTGCAACATTTTTTCCCAATCTTCCAAAATAGTTGCTGATCTGAGGGGGGATATGTTATACCTAGCGCTGCGACCATATCTGCCTACGTTGCGTTTCCTTTAAATGCATGAATATTTTATGTGTGAGAATGCTGTTACTGCATCAGGAGCTGTCGCCACCGAATGCTAAGCACGCCTTGCCCCGCGCCCCATTTCAGTATTCAGTATTCATTTATTTCAAATCAATGGGACCTATAGAACACTTGGTTACGTCAGTTTACAGTTGGTCACAATTTAAAAAACAGGTACAAACCGAAATTATTATGAGGCAGCTGTATAGGGGCTTTGTCAAAAAATTACATGGTTACATACTTCGGTTTATACCTCGAGCCAGTCAACTAGCATATACTTAGATCGTAATTTTATATTATAACTCTGTCATTTTAAAAGTCTATTTAAATTATTTTAAATTAATTAAGTTTTTTTGGGAACTCCAGGCGTCGTTCTTATATTTAGTTCCTTTAAATAGATATTATTATGTATTATGTATAATAATATAGATTTTATTCCACCCAAATATTTTACTACCACGAACTTTCTACAATCTATCTGATCAAGTGTCCATGTGTCTAAAGTGTATTTGTTTTGTAAAACATGGATCCACTTTATTCTAATAAGATATGAATTTTCAAAAATCTTTCTGAGTTCATCTCTGTACAAAAAAGAAGAGACCTCCATATTTCAAGTTTTTTTAGGACTATCGGTTTAGGCTTTACGATATCTGTCATCACCGCCTATTTTATAATGTAATGTATTTTGATTATTCTACCAAATAGTTTGTCTTGACCAATAAGACATTTTGGTATTTTTTAGACGTGTGAGCACCTTACTGCTTCATTATAAAGAAATTAGCCCAATTTTGTCAAGCCATGCTTTTAAATTAGGTATCCGAGTGAACTAATGGGCAAGTTTTGCTATGCGTGTAAAAGATAGGAAGTGGGAAATTCTGCAATGCTCTTGGAGGAAAAGAAAATATACTGAGTGGTACCTGTACTAACTGAGTGGTGACAGAAGTAAGCGCAACTTCACAGGTGTCCTGTCTTACATTGATTTCAGTACATAATAGGCAAGTAGATATATATATACAGCCAGACAGCTGATAAGTTGCAGAACTTATAAGTTACTTAGTTGCACTATCCTCACTGCCTGATACTGTTCGCAGAAATAGCATTAAAAGGAAAACACCATCAGTCAGACGTCAGTGTAATACCCGTTTATCTTAACGCATGCACTGGAATCCTCATAGATAGATTTCAGAGCTCGAATTATGTTGCTGTCCACTCTATACATTGACAGTATGGACCATAGTTCTCATCACTTTATCATAGGACTTTTCCTAATCCACGGAAGCGTAATAGACCTTTTGACCCTTGGCCAAATACTTTTCGGGCTAAGCTACGCAAGGAAACCTGATCCGTATATCCTTTACCCTTTCGAAATCCCGCTTGTGCGTAACTTATTTTCTCATCGGTTACTTTCACAACTCTTTCAATCAACACTTTCATTATCAAAAATGATATTCATTATTAAACCTATCAGTAAAGTTCACTGATATTTGTTTAAATTATTCACCATATTCATTTTGTTGGCTAGCGAACTGTGATCACAACGTAATAAGTAATTTACCGGGCGGCCAACACACCATAATAATTATTATTGGTTATGCTTTTCATTTTGACTTGTGATATTTGTCATCGTCATGCATTCTATAGTAAATGCCATCAGTAAAAAAAAATTATGCAATTTTGTATGAAATTCAATAATTTTATTGTTTGTGTGTTCAAACGAACACGGCATAATCCTCTTTACAGGCGACACAAAATCCTTTTTTCATGAATTTGGGGAGTTGATTTTCTTGACCACGTCACTTTTCCCTTTTCCCCAACAATAGAGCCGCTCATTCCCTCTATAGTCATGTTTTACCTGTAAGGCATGGGTGCCGCTCCTTTGCAGCACTGATGATGATTAATAAGTTTATCTGCAAATACAGTTCGCTTCTAAAGAAGGTACATGGAAGGTACCTGGTGAATAAGTTTTTAAATGTTTTTTTTTATGCAACTAAAGTGACAAACATGCATACGGCCCTCCTGTTGTTTACCGTATCATTAGCGCGCTGCCAACCCAGGGACATATCGGATCAAAAGTCTTATGAGCCTGTAAATCTTCAAAACTTCCTTCAAACTGGCACACAGCAATACGAACATTTGCTTGGTGGCAGAAATAAATATATTATGATGGTAGTCCTCGAACAAGTTCTTTTAAAAGGAGCTCTAATCTAATTCTACTACTTTGGCCCGGGGCTAAGTTATAGTCAATGCTGGGTAGCTCCATATTTTAGCATTAATATTCTCTTTGGTTAAATTGATATAATTTATGATGCAAAATGTTGTCATCAAAATGTTCTACACGCGACAAAACGCGATGCAAATTGCAAACTCATTTAAATTATGCTGTGTGAAAAATGTACAGCATTATTTAATGATTTTATTTATATAAATGTTTTTCCTAAGACGAAAGTTTTGTTGAAAAACTGACAGTAAACCTTACGTACATATATATAAAAAATAAACGACTGCATATCAATGTCTAAAATGTACGAATAGTGAAAGTCATAGTCAAAGTCGATAATTTTATTCATTTAAATTACAAGTATCATAGAAACGTCAACCTAAAACAAACGTGAATTTAAAATTTTAAAGTGTATTCACGTCGCGTCCTGGCGATTTACCAGTTAAGAAAAGTATTTAAGGAAAAAACTAACAAAAACGAAACCAACAAGCTCACGACTGTATTCCCCAGGATGTACAGCCTCATACATAGTCAGTGCGTAGATCTTTGAGGATATTAAGGTGTGATATAAAATACCAACTTTTATCAAATTATTATCAGTACTAACTATTTGCTATTCATGTATTCAGCCGGCCGAGGTTTTAAAATAGAAACTTTAACATTGAAAAGTCGGTGGATGGGGATGGCTCAAGATCATTCGTCATAGTACACATTGTGGAAGGCCTACATATGTGCATCAGTAGACTGAAATAATTAAATAATGCTTGACATTTTTACACAACATTATCTAGTCCCAAACTAAGCAGAGCCTGTATTACGGGAATTACATGACTGGTATACTACTAATACACTTTTTTGTAATGCCTTCATAATGTTTAAAGCCTAAAACACCATATTTATTACCTTGAGGAAACCGACATGCATTAGGAGAAAAAAATCGATGCCATGTCCATAAGTTAGCGTCCCAATAAGCGGCGACGGGCTTTTTTTGTTTTATATTTATTAGATAAGTACTGTTCAATGGAAGATAGCGAAGGTAGCCAACCCGTATGAGCTTTAAAATTGTTATTATGTATGTAATGTTTGGGTTCTTTTGGTAACTGTTTTATAAATGCTTGATTTTTTGATCAAATTGTATTATTATTATTTTTAAACTTAGGCTTGTGCCTGGATCCTTTAGGCATTAGTGAAGCTAACACTTAGAAGCCTTTTTGTACCTACCTTCATTATCATATAAAATACGTAATATACATATAAGTGTCATGTATAATGTTAGTACGTGTCTTTAACTACTTGGTTTAAGAGTTACATATACTATCTGAGGATATCTATGCTCGGGATTACAGTCATGAGCGTTTTTGTTTTAGATTAAGTGAAATTTTATTATGTTATACCAAAAGGGTAAATTAATTTTAATCTCTAGCTGCCGTGGTAGGTTGCGGCAAATATCAAATAGGTCAAATATCTTTCAGTGACTTTCCTATTAGCGTGAATATTGCTAAGATTAGATGCAGATAGGCAGACCAAAATGTCCAGCATATTACTTTTATACTTTTAAGGTTCTACAGGTGTTGCTAGGCTACACGTGTTATAGCCGTTACAAGTGTTGCTGGCCACATTATTCAATTTCGTTGTCTCTCTCTACGATTAGAATATTGAATTGAAGGACGCTATCATTTTTCCTGACACGCACGCATTAGTGCCTCCAAATATTGTTGTGGGTGTTTGTGTTGAAATATGGATGCGGTAATAAAAAAAGCAAATATAACTCGGCCTGCCCGTAGGGAGTGGAGTCGTATGCGGATCACGTGGACCGGCATCGCCGTCTAAACCTTTGGGATATGAGAATGAAACGGCACCTTTAAGAAATGCTCGTAACATCTTAATACACTTCTAAAAAATCAATCATTTTTCTGGAAAAAGTATACAAAAAAATGTGTAAAAAAAATCGCCACTTTTCATATTGTATTACGGAAATTTTCACGTATCATACGTTACCATTCACGTCACTATGTCGGTGAAGGCACTGACGTGTTGATCGCGACGACCTCTCTCGACTATTTAATTAAATAGTCGACACATTTTAATTAAGGCAACGTACGAGAGGTAAGTAGATTATATTTGCCTGATTCTTCTAGGCTTGGTCACGAAAGGGTAGGCAGTGTATAAATCCACTTTAAATTGACTTACTGGGTGTACTGTGAATAGATGAGAACATATGATCCTTGTGATTTCAATGAATAAACACCTACTGACTCTGACCTTGACCATACAGAACAAAGCAGACAGTTTTTTTTTAAAGAAAACTAAATCAAAGCCCGATTAATTTAAGAAAAATAAATTAATCGTTTGTGCAAAATCATATATTTTCCAAAACTTTATGGCATTCTTATAAAAACATTCCAAGTAGTTGTTATTGGGGAGAAAGAATCAAATTATTGGGCAAAATTATTTTTTACATTTAAGTTGAATGCAAGTAGTTATAATGTAAAGGCAAGTAAATTAACAGTTTATGGATTAAATTTCAAACATCATCTCATAGTTATGAACATGTTTTTACATTATTTTACTGTTTTCTTATTTATAGCAAAGTAGTTTTTGTTATTTACCTTTAGTCATTTGCTCAAAGCTGCCTTTATTTATATTTGTTTACAAATATGAAACTATCATGGTACTTCAATAATGTAGTCCAAAGTTTTCTCATTACAAACAACTTTGAAATACCGGGCTCGCTATGTGTTGACTTTACATTGACAAATACATGCGAATGTCATGTTCTGAGTTATATTTGTTCATAACATAAACATATATATATCTTTTATGTTATAAGTTAACAGGAAAAGTATTCTCGAGAGAAATACTTACAGCTTACGTACATGAAAGTGACACCATATCCGCGAAAATATCGGGATGATATAACGACTCTGTCTCTAACTGTAACATCATTAGGTAAATAAAGTGAAGAAATTTAATAGCGTCGATTCTCTAGTAAGATGGTGTACTACCTAATTTAAACTGTCACACTCTTTTAATGTTAGTACACGCAAGGTAGAGATGGCAAGAATTTTACTCCTGTCAATTTAGTTAACTTGTCGGTTTTCTGCGTATTTATAGTCAGCATATTTTGAAAACACGACTAAACTTGTATGGAAACTTAAATCTGACTAAATTGACAGCTTACTAAATTTGATGTTATCTTTTTCTTTTGGTACTGTTAGTAAAAGAGAGCGAAAGATATTTTTTTAGGATTCTTATGACAGGGCTTTTCCTCGTTTCACGTTTTCTTTTCTCTCATACCTGTGAAGTCGGGTACGAGATAGTTAGTTTAGATTTAGGTAGATTTCTAAGAATAATTTTAGTAATAAGATATGCTCCTTTGGAACCAATACCGTGCCTTGACACGTCTTTGGCATGGGCAGTTATGTTTTACCTTTTCTTTTGCAAATGGATAATGTTTGCCCTTTTGTCAGGATATAATATAAAATGACAAAAGGATCTTCTGAATTTCATCACCTTGTATATTTAATGTAGGCGGCCGGTCAGAGCCTTCTGTATATACTCGCTGGCATTCTATCGATTTCAGCTTACGTGAGCTTTTAAAGTGCAAAACTGGACCACAGTGTAACAAAACTAGGATGTTCAACACAGTCAATGTTCCAACTGAGAAGAAGTATTCAATAAAGGTTGGTTAACGATATTACTCGATAATAAGGAATAGAACATGAGGAAGAAAAATTAGAGTCAGGGTTCACGTTGTAGGAAGACTACGTTCACGAGTAAACTGTGTCTGTAACACGAGTAACTTTGATGTTGCTTGAAATAGGAATCCTCGCTGCGCTGCGGTGAGGCACGGCGGTCTTGCCTGCCTATTAGGTAGTTTATTGCCCGGTGCATTCAACTACCTATAGCAATTTCCGCTTGAGATGGCTCTGATTTTGATCGAATGTGTCTCTTTATATTAGTATGTAAAATTTTCTGATCTGCAAATAACATTTTGGGCTAGGGATAAAATAATGAAGCCCAATTTTACACTAAAATGCCATTGTATTAAAAATGTCAACTAAAACACAATCACTTAAAACTTCGTCACTACAACTCTGTATTACACGATATACACTACATTAGATCAATAAGTATCGCTTCTTAATCACTTCGATAGGAGACCCCTTAGTTTGGTGCAATTTTTCCCAGTTCAGGAGGTAGGACTATTTTAGTATCGACATTTCCTGAAAAAAAATGTTTGCATAGAATTACGAATATAAACTGTTGAAATAACTTGATCAGTTTAAGCAGTTACTGAAATATCTAAGTTTTTGAAAATAGGCACTGTACTAAATTACTCTATTTCTTTTATGTCTTCAAAATTTAACGAATTTTGATCAACTGGTTCAGTAGTCGGATTTGGAATAGATTTTTACGTGGGTTTGATGGCTGGCCCTCGCCCTTTTGAGGCTAAAAGATACCTATTAGTTGATTTTGTATGATCCGCTAAAGGGCGCCTCAAATCAAATGGATCACAAAATGTCTTTGATCTTTTTTCTTTTAACTTCTCTTTAAATGTTCTCTCTCTAAGAAATTACCGACGGCAAATAAGCCATGTAAAACTGTCAAATATCGATCTATCGCGATTGTAAGTAAATTAAAATGCGTCGGATTGACCACATGACTGAGACGTGTTTTGTGAGATTATTAATAAAAACATGTCATGTCGCGGTACTTACAGAACAATGTTCTGAGCAACCACGGGTGGATTTGGAAATAAGCGCTTTTTACTAGGTTTAAGGAATACGAAGGCAGCTTTAGTTAAAACATTTTTGCGTATTTTTTATAATAATAACATAAAAATTGCATGATATAGACATGGATGTAAATATGGACATATTTTATTTCACTAATACTAAACTTATGATTTTCTAGATATATGCGGCGGACTCATAGCCGCATATATCTAGAAAATCCGATGGTCAGACGATATTGAGTGGGCATTAGTTGAGCAGTGGATCCGGCTGGCTTACTACCAGAATTGGCGCAATAGAGAAGAGGCCGTTTATAGGTGTTACCGGCTGAGTAGATACATTATTTTCTAGATTATCAAAAAAATATAGCAGTTATATCTAAAATAGATCGTTATTTGTATATTATAATACAACCTTCATATATAGTACAAGCCAACTGCGAGTCTTACTAACGGGTTATACTAATAATAATACATCCTTCATATAGTACAGGCGACGGTACCGTACTATATTATTAAGAACAACTCGCACTTGGCCATGATTTCAAAGCCTGCACTAAAAGCAAATATAAGTCGTACACTGGAAATCAAACTTAAACATAAAATGCATTAGCCACAGTGTCTTTATAAAGAATCCCGAAGAAGCATTAGATTATGGCTACTTACATAAAATAAAATACAAAGTCTCCGGGTAGAACTACGAGTACATTATTTATAAATCCCCTCAAGAAATAATCTTCTGATCCTTGTATTTGACCAAAACACTTTATTCATATTTTATTAAGTACTATTGTTATCATTAATAACAATTTACGGACCTGAATCTAGTCCCAATTTGAAAGAGTTGGATAATTGAATTTATTTCTTATGATGATAGCTCTGCTGGATTTTCGTGGTTCGTGGTTGAGATAATTTTTCACAACAGTTACTGTAGCAATTATTGATATGAGTAATCTATAGCGTTAAAAGTATCTTAGCTACTTTAGCATTTGTATGTACTTGTTTATGATATTGTATACCAACTAAATTCTGTGTAAATAATCAGCTGCTCGGTCCCGGGTATTGCCAGCTGCACCTTAAATCAAGTAACAAACTTTGTCCCAAAAAGAGGCCAGGTTTGTGACTTTGACCCCAGAAATGTGTAGATAAAATATTTTTTTGTAACCAAACTAACACCAATAACCACTAGTTATTATTTCTATTTTATATTAATCGAGTGGTATTTCGTAGCAAAAGATTGTTAGTATGATTTTTGTACAGAATTGAAAGATATTCAAGATTTACGCCCCATACTACAATCAGCATCGCGCTGCCAGGTTGGCTTTTGGAAATAAAATAAATAAATCAGAAACTCGTTATAAAACATGTACCGATTTGTTGAGAGCACCATTTTTAGTTATTCAAATAAAACTTGTGTGTTTATCTCTTATTATTGGATATAATGATAGCAATGGTTATGTAGAATTACTTATTATTATTTACAACTTTTGACCAAAATCTGGTGCGCTCGAATCCCATTCGTGGATTTTATGGCTCAAAAAAACTATGTGATCAATGCACATACTTTTGTGCTCTCATTTTATTTAATAAAACAGGTACTCGTAGGTAGCCATAGATTAATTTAATCTTTCAAACGTTGCTGGAATCTGCAATATCCTGATGCTATGGAATCAACATATTAATATTGCGCGCTTAACTCGCGGTAGTTATGCGTCGACGACTACTCCAACGATTTTTCTTAGGAAAAACTTTGCTATAGTCAACGGATTCGCCGCTGTTCCATTACTGTAATAATATTGGGCAGCTGTGCAATCTTGGACAGCCGTGCGATGCTGATGTGCACATTCTTGCAACACCATCAAAGTAAATTTAAGACATGTTGTCTAAAATTCTACAAAGATACCGCGGCTGAGATGTTTGGCGTAGCTGTGAAAGCCAGGATGTGAGTACAAGCCTATGGATAAGCAAGTCTGTTAGACTGTAAGCTTGGATTTTACGGACAGACGTGTTTATTTTGAGATACTCTTCCGCTAAGTTTCTTGAACAACGTGGACGCCTTGCCGATGCTGATGATAATGCCTCAGTCGAGTAAATTGCTCGACACGGTAGACTCAAGTTTACTGAAGTCGACAACAACTTCAGGTGGTTAAATCATACAAGAACATTTTTGTATTGTGATTTGCGCCTTAATGGCGGTCTTCTAAATAATGAAAATAATTAACACGACTCATTTAGTTTATCTATCATTATCTAAAGCTCTTCATCTTAAGTTACAACGAAGAATGAGTAATCTACAAATTATCTGCAACAAGATAACCCGCAAGACATCATTATTGAACTTCAATGACGGCATTCTCATAGGAAAGAATAGCATCGTCTTCAATAAAAAGGCAAGGTGAACACGATAATTGCTCAGTGATTAGTGGCCTGGGCCATTCTCTTACATTATCTAGATTTAGTCGGGCACGCCGGCACGTTACTAATAAACGACGCTACCACCGATTCGAGTAGCAGTTTCGAGAGAACACACAGCTTGGCCGCTACAAATAGAACCCACGACTTTTTATGAAACGAGAACGATGCGTTGCAGTCGTACTCACAACTTTTGGACGACCAAAAGTTGTGAGTACATCTCTGCAACTCTCTCGGAAGTGTACTGAAATGTTAATTGAATGAACGAACGCTTCCCTATGTACTAAGAGCCACGTAGATGAATCTAAAACGGATTAAAGTAAAAAAAAAAAAACACGCTCGTGACTTTAATCCACTCAGATGGATGTCCATCCCTTAAATCCATACTCAGTACGCAGATTTGTGTGGGTACCACGTAAGGGTAGTCAGACGCAAGTCTATGGTTTAGTGTCCAGACTATTCATGTTACCAAGACTTCCACTACTGTGCTGTGTAAACAAATTGTTACTCAGCTGGTGAACAATAATTATAGATCGAGTAGTATAGCCAAGTTTGATATTATACACTTTAGGAGAGAGTAGGAGCAATAATGATGATGAGTTTTCTAATTTATTTAGTACTGCAAGTAGGTACTTTTATATAATATAGTCCTTTATGTAAGCATAGCATGAAATAGAAAAAGTTAGAGGACAAAACACAGAGTTCTACTACTGGTTGTCAAATATCTACATTGTTAAATTATAACAGTACTTGCTTTACATACAATTTTAGTACAACGTCTTTTATAACATAATTTTCAACGCGGAAATGTTGAGAATAGTTCTTGATAAGCATGATAGGTAAAGTGGGGCCATTCGAGGTATAGCGAGGCGAAATTCACCCCGTATCCTGTCGCAGAAGCCAACATTCCACCGAAATAATTAATCTCGGCTAAAGTACCACTTTCCCAATAACTATGCATTTTCCAACTATGTTCTGCGTCTATAGTTAAATTAATCTGTGGGTTCAACAAAGGACAGATTCGGATCGAACCACGTCATAAGCTAAGAATTTATTTATTAAATAAAACCAATAGCATACTACGTGTTTTTATTTCATTCGTAGGTTAGGCTACTTTAAACAAAGCCAAGTCTCTATTTTTAACGGAATGCACTATACTTTATCCTGTCTAGGTAGACTCAGGTAGAAGAATGGATATTAAGTGTTAGAGTCATGTAACCAGTCATAAAAAAAACAATCCATAATAATTTATCTGATTTGAGGCCTGTTAATGGTTTAGTATTCAATAGTTAGTCTTAAGGTATGGAGTAGTAGTCGAATGAGTAGCATTCATAACTTGCAGGAAAACCGAATCAAAATAATCTACAGTTCACCGAGGAGAGGAAGTGATCGATCACTAATGAGTGTGCCTTAAATACACACAAGTTGCGAATCCCACTTTCTCCAAGTGATACTTATAGTGGTTTATACTTTATATACGAGGAAATCTTCACGTCTTCTTGTATTTATTTCTGGATTTCTCGGGCAATAAGTTTTTAATAACTACTATCACTACTAGACGGCATTTCGAGTACATATTAAAAACAAATTGAATATTCAGATAAATATAAAAAGATCGATTTTACTTGCTAATACTTTTTTGTTATTAAAGTTCAGAAAATGCAAGTGACTATTATCGTTTTGCAGACTTGGTGATAAAATACTAAAAGTTATATTAAATAAGGTACTAATATTACACTTAATTAAAATAAAAACATAACGGTAACAATATATTTTATATAATCATTTAAATTCTCGCATATTTGTACAAAAGTTCCCAAGTTCTGCTTTATTTTCAATATATAAATCAGGTAATTCTTGAGCAGGTATAGAATAAAATTAATAACTGCCTCTTAAAAAATACATTTAAAGTAAGCCAACCAATTCAAGAGCTATAGAAATAGTTTATCGTCTTTTGAAGGCCCTTCTAATAGCGGTCTACTCGTTATATATTTAAAGGCAAATTGTTTGAACAACATCAGGTAACTTCACATTTCGCACCATAGTCTAATCCGAATCAGACTTGCAGACCTGGATGCTTTGTTGTGGTCATCAACGCAAATCTTGAGAAAGGGAATTCAAATGAGAACCAAATATTCACAACCAAACTCGCTGGTTCAATCAAACTGGAATATCATTGTCAAATTCAAATACACTGCGGTCATTTTGTAATATTGTCAAGGTTTTCCTTTTATAATATTACAATATTTTCAGTCTCAGCTTATCTTTTATTGCTACTCAGTAAACAATATTGTTTGCTCTTTGCTATCCGGTATTAAAATTGTCCATCATTTTCAACATAGGCACTTCTTTGCAGTGAGTTTAGTTTTTCTGTTTTTTTCATAGACCACAGGCAGAGTACGTAACTTTTCACACCATTGAATGAAACAGCTGGTCGGTTAGTTCGTAAAACTCGCGTTAAATCATTTTCTATGAGGTTTGACATACAGGCTCTTTAAAACATTGGATGCATAACCATATTATTCGATGATTGTGCTAACAGCTCAATATGGTTATGAAAAGGTAGGTATCTTAATAAGAAAAAAAAATACAATGCAATGACCCAAAGTTTTTAGTTACATTATCATTATTTGTCTGTGCGTAGTGTTATTTTAAGACAAATCAAGTCATAATAATAAACGTTAAATAATAAACTACATAATCGGACATTTTGAAGTGAATTTACGACAATACCTAAGCGCAACCAGGCCAACAAGAACATACTCTGTTTAGTTATATTAATCTTGTAGCTCTAGAGTGTGTTCTATATAATCACCTGAAAGTATTCTTACTCGGTCGTGAACAGGGGGTTATGTTATAGTAATTAAAATAATTTATTAGGGGTATTTTTTATATTGTTGTTGTACTTATATTATTGTTTTAAATATTCGCGTTTGTAGATTAAGTCCTGTCTAGGTATTTGCTAAATTTGCGCTTGCAATTACTCAGTCCGTATATAGAATTAGGCTTTCTGCGATATGTATATTAAGAACCTATAGTATATTTTATAATATTTTTCCACTGAAAACTGATAGCTTAAATGAAGGCTAGTGAAACTTTGAGCGCAGTTGTGTACGTTAAGCCATTACGGGCGAGTCACTCCATGTGTTAGGCAAGTTTTGATTTATTTTCCATTTAGTAACATCTGTTACATGATACCAGCTAAGCTCCTAAATGATACCTTAAAGTTGTCGAATTAACGCTTACTTTAAGCAATAACGATCAAGAAACAACTTCGGATGTTGTGACGAAAATTTTGGTTGTGAACACAAATAATCTAAGAGTGATATTTGTGAGATTTATTTATTTTATTTAGTTTGACTCCGGGATGTCTTCCTGTAAATTTTAACCGAATGGGTGAAGCATTTGTTTCCAAAAAAAAGGTAAGAAAATTAATACTATTTTATTTATCTCGGGTACTTGTCGATTTTTATATGATAATATTAATAAAATAATAAGTATACAGCCGTGTTAGCCTAGTGGGCGGTACCACAACACAGGTGCACATTAACACGTGCTCATCACAGCTAAGGAAAAATCGCGTATAGAAATCTGCATGTCCGAGAACCTAAAATTCGAAGCGGCGATGAAATGCAGATAGCATTCCGTATACAAAAACGTGGGCAAATGTTATGTTTGGCACGTGCCTCTGACTACTTCTACTTGCTAACCGCATGAATGAACGTGCTGAGCATATATCAGAGGATGTTCATCATGGAGAGTACTGTCAGTAGCGTGCGCCAGAGATATGAAAATTGTATAAAACCTAAAAACAAATCCTAATTATTGCATTTCAATACTCTTTTTATACAAGAGAGCTAGCTCTTATCTGGGTCAACGCATTAACATTGCCATTCAGCGTGGTAATGCGGCCAGTATTTTGGGAACGCTTCCACCTGGTAGTGATCTGGATCAGTTGAGCTATCTATAGATCGTTTGCAACGGTCTTTAGATAGCTAGCTGTTTTATCTGTATTTTTTGTATATACCTACGTATACATAGTTGTATGAATAACTTTTTATAGATTGTTTTTATTGTTTTTACGTATAAACACTGTTTAAATTACATTATTTTTAAATCAATCGGTCTAGATAAACTTTACACACACATACGAATCACAGCGCTATCATCTGACACGTGAGCTACACTGAAAAGAAAGGACCGAGAGCGCCTGTTTCGGCCATTCTGCACGATGAACCTTCCCCACCAACCCGCTCGGCCACAACGCAAACTTAAGATTGTAAAAGTGTGCAGACTATATAAGCTAAATAATGACACTAAATTTATGTCTATGACTAATAGTTTTGTAATAATTAAGGTCACACGATATATACTTTTTCGTTACGGTTCACTTTTCCGACCTGGTATGTTTCGGTGTGATTTTAAAAACAGATGCAAAGATTATTAGTCATGTCAAAGTCAAAATTCATTTATTCATTAAAATCACAAGGATCACTTTGAAACTTCGGTTTTATCTACTGCCTGCTCCTCCGCGACCAAGCCAGGAAAGAAAAGCAAGAAAACAAGGCTGGTTATTCTTTTTAATGATCCTTTTACAAAACAACTAGTTGGAGCATTTTCAATCCTAAGAGTTTTTATCATCTAAATAATAAGATGTTTTAGGGTATGCCTTTTAATATTTTTTTTTTAATTACGTTTTTAAATTAGTTAATTTACAGTTTTTGTATATATCTTGGAAGTTCGTAAGAAAAGCGTACACCTTGCCCTATAAACGATTTACTAACTTTATGGAGTCTACGAGTGGCAACAGTGAGTTTATCTTTAATTCTGGTATTAACATTAAGATTATGCTTTTTTCTTAAACAAATTAATATTTTTCGCAAATACACCAGATTTTCTTAGATGTATTGACAAGGAAATGCCATTATATTTATTTCTTAAAACTTCTGGTTAAGTGATTCTCTGGTGCCCATATTATAAATTGCTCGAACAGCCCTCTTTATCTTTAATTCTGGTATTAACATTGTGATTATGCTATTTTCTTAAAAAAAATAATATTTTTGGCAAATACACCAAATTTTCTTAGATGTATTGGAAATGCCATTATATTTATTTCTTAAAACTTCTGGCGAAGTGATTCTCTGGTGCCCATATTATAAATTGCTCGAACAACCCTCTTCTGCAGCGCAAAAACGGTATTTATATCTGCAGCACTGCCCCACAGCAGTATACCGTACGACATAATGCTGTGAAATTAGCTGAAGTAAACTAGTTTAGCTGCGTCTACGTCTGTATAGAGACGGATCTTTTTGACTGCGTTTGCCGCAGAACTCAGGGCCCCATAGAATCTTATTATGTACAGCGAACCTAAGAATACGCTGGTGACAACTCTTCATCTTTGATTTTGATATTTGCTTTTACATAGTGTTCCCGCAATTAGAAGGTACACAGTAAATAGGTACAACAACGCAACTATTACCTAATCTTTACGTCTTATTTTATTGATAAACATAAAAATCATTAAACGACGAGTACCTACTCCAAACGACATAGTTAATAAAGTGCATGTTAAGGGCTTAATTCCATGAGTGGAACAGTCTCTGAAATGAGTTGTGAACATGAAACGAAGAGAATGGTGGAGAAGTGACCACAACGGAGCGAGCCAGTACAAAGATTAAATTGAATCTGGCAACGAGCCAAGGCCGCCGTACCCAAAATTACAAAATATTATGCTGATTTTATAGCTGGAGCAAAAGACTGCTTATATTCTAGAATCAGGGTTTGCAATGCATGCGTTAGCTGTAAATTATGACTCGTCTTTTGAAAAGACTGTATGTAAAAATAAGTAGCGTAGCCTTGTGGTATATCGTCTGGTGTCTTCGCTCTTGCCTTGAGCTTTGTTTCCGGTTAGGTATGTGAAAATGAGGTACTGAGTTCACTTGAACGTTTGTATTGAGCCTTTTCTATGTTATATTAAGGCAAATCGGGTATACGGCCCACCTGATAGAAAGCGGCAATCTTCACCTGTTGCAGCACCTGTAGGTATTTCCTATTGTTCGCTCACATGATATTGTTTGATGTTACTGGAATAATAATTTCTAAGGCATGAAAATTGAGATGATTTTGATTATGGTGGAGATGGATGAATTTGTGGTAAGATGGTGAGTGAATACGCGCCACCATTAAAGAGGCTGGTGATATACTGGTTTGAATATAACATTTTTGCTTCATCATCATCATCATCCACTTTCTCAATGTCATCTGCCCATCTCGCTGCCGAACGTCCAACGTTACATAATCCTAAAGCCAATGTGTGTGATATTTAGATTTTTGCATTTCTGCTTATAAAGTAAAAATACAGAATTGCTATGTTCACTGGAAATTAAAACATTGTCCTTTTTACGGGCAAAGGCTTCAGTTCAGTGAAGCAAGAAAATGGGCTAAGGTTTTTCTTTGATATCAAAACAAGCTTTTCTGAAAACAGTAGATAATTGAAACCACAATATGATCAGAACTTATAAGGCTGTGCCTATACATTATCCACCGAGGAGTTTCCTGATTACAGTATATTCCACAATCATTATACTTTTAAAAGCGAACCAGCTTAAATAGCCGTAAAAACAGGCGATAGAAATCATCTGAAGCAACATTACGTCGCGTTGGCGTTTTTAATAACATAAAAAGTAAAACAGCTAAACTTAAAATTCGTATCGTCACAGTTTAGACATTTTCACTTTTTATAGCTACTTTAAGGGTAACAATTGAACGGGTAACTGTGAACAAATAGTAGTCCCTGAAGAAAGGAAAACTGCTATAAAAATTCGCGTTTTCGTCATTAGTCTCAGACGTGTTTTGATCAGGGACCGCGCGAAACGTTGGAGCTATCATTGTTTCGTTGCTGAAGTAGGCAAAGATTTGATACATGGTATCTCCCTCCTTCCTGAGATAATCATGAGATTTCAAAGCAGAACAGCAGCACGTCGCGAGTTCCGCTTCTTTTTATCTTTTACTCGTATTTTTTAAACAAACTCTACTTTGGGGAGCCATTATTTCAAAGTCCCGATAGAAAGGAGAATTTAGAAACTTCTGTAAGGTCACAGTTACTAACAAAACTTTTATAAAAACCCTATTTTATAGGCTAGAAGAAAATTGTATATGTTCAAACCTGTTTTGTTATCCATATCGCATGAGTCATTTTAAGAAAAACCTAATACGTCTAATCACTTGCCTGCACGTACATTTTTGAAATGATTATCAAATATAGAGTGCACTTGAACCATTCCAGAAAACTGGTTATTTATCCAGGATGAGACAATAATACAGAGTTCTACGCGTCTCCAAAAGCTTCATAACATTCTGCCCGAGCACAGTTATAATTATTATATAGTAATCTGTAAGTTCATTATTTTTTTATAAATGTATAAATATGATAAAGAATATGATATATTTAACATTCATATGTTAAAGATCAATCACAAAGGAAAATATGGCAGATAACCATTACGTCTTAGGTCTTATAATAATTTTACTGAATGAAATGGCAATACTAATATGTATGGCGTCAAGCCGGGTAGGCTTGACGCCATACATATTAGTATAGGTATAGGTAGTATAGGTATACCAGAATGAGACGCATACATGTTATGTTGTGTACAATATATTCTTAGCAACAGGTAGGTCGCTTATTGAGACCCTTGGGCCTTTGGGCACGATAGTCAAAAAAATATATCAAAAAGTATCAGACTTATTGCGTCTCACACAGAAGCTACACAATCGAGAATGGCGGAGGTTGATGAGAGGAATCAAACCCAATTAAATATCAGTTTGAATTGACAATCAAATTCCCTCTAATCTTGTCTATTGCCCGACTGGCTTTACAATGACCTAGCTTTGTTACGTTTTTTAGTTATATTTTAGAAAAAGATTTGTTTCTAAACTAAAACAGAACATTTCAAATACCAAGTATTTGATATATCTCTAAATCCATTAGAGCGTTTAGCATTTAGAGGCACAGCTCCCTTTTTTGTTAAAAAGTACGGCGAGCGCTGCCTGCCAGCATCGTAATGTAATTGTATCTATTTGCGGCTTGTGGCTTGCTGCTATTGTGGTCAGTAGGAATTGGGTTCCGTACAGCCTAATCGCTCAATCTTCGAACCAAAAGCAATATGGCCTGAGTAATGCGACCTCTGCAAATAAAGCTTAGAATGATATTACTTTTAGTATAACGTAGAATATGCTACTTACTATCTAAGAGCAGCGTTTTATATTTTAATACTAATTTTCTTAGAAACAGGAAAGAAAATATTGTAAATGACAAAATACCTACCTAGATAATATATTTAACAAACTTTACAATGAAAGTTCTATAACAATGTTTGAGGCAATATTTATCTATCAGCTCTGCCCAAGTACTTTAAAAGGCTTTTTGGGCAATATTATGATGAAAATGTATTAAAAACTTACATTTATAACCATTCGGACCAACCAACGTCTAGGTTACCTTTTGGTCCAGTCTGTCGGTTACGTATAATTTCCGGTTAGTCAAATCCCCATGCGTCTTATTACCATTAGTCCATTTCTTGGTTTAGTCTAAGTTAAATAAAATTACGTTTTAAAAATGTTAACTTGGATTCCAGGAAATCGTTACAAACAGTAATACTGATAATAACACAAAAAGCACTTTAAAAATATTTTGTCGTCTTAAAACTTTTTTTTCGTTTCACATTTGCCTTTTGGTCATACCAGCATGGGGGGCATAGTTAATTCTGCGAAAACTATTTGTCTAAGGAAATTGTTGAAATTAGGAAACAAAAATCGTACTAGCTTCAGAACTTTGAAAAATCATAGAATATGTATGGGGGTGATTCAAGTGTATGACGGAGTAAGGGACTTGAATCGCTCTGCTCCTTTTAGACCATGATGTCTGAATCATGATGTAAGTTACGAATGGTTTTTATATGTACCTAACAATCTACCCTCGTTATTCCTTGTATACTCTGGAGGAAAAACAAGCCCTGATCAGCATGGGCTATGGAAAAAGCACCGGATAGTGATGTCTGATTCAGTGTCGTATCGTTTTCACACGTCTGTATATTAATCATTTAGCAGTAATATGTGTGATTTCTATGTTTTACTTTCTTGAAAAGACAGATATAAGAGACAGAACCCCGGGTTCCAACAATTACCCGTAAACAGTATTTTTTTAAGAGCTTAAATTATTTTTAACCTTAACAGGAATTTTATGAACTCCAAATAAATTCCTAAACTAAAAGGATGCTACAGCGTTTCAAAAATTGCAAGGAAGTCACAATGCTCTTGAGTATTTCTGGTACGGAACTCAAAATGCGTGAGCCCGACTTGCACATAACCGGTTATCATATTATCCTTGTCGATTTGTTACGAATCAATACGTTTGATAAAGGAGAGCAGTAATAATAAAATAAATAAAAATTAACCTTTGTCTGGAAGTATTGGTTTTAAGCTAAACACTTACCTAGCCTGGATAGCTTGAACGAGTCTGCGGTATTGATAACGTCGACGAAGACTTCGAAGTTGAGGTAATCCGGGGTGTTAGTATTAGAATGCTGGATAGTAGCAATTTTGAATGCCTGCTGCACTTGTTTGTTGTTCTGATCGAATACGACACCTGTAAAAAAGGAAAAAAATAATTATACAATTACATTATAACTTCATAATTTAAAAAAGTATTTTCGTAGTAACTGTTACCTAGTAGTTGTATGTATGTACAGGTTGGTAGCTATTTAAAGACCATTGCAAACGATCTATATAATATAGGCCCTATATCATAATTGATAATTGGAGTACACCATCGTTGCTCATTGTTTAACTTTGTATACCAAAAAAAAATTCTGATATATCACTTAAAAAAAAAATTAAATATAAAATGTCGTTTTGGCCTTATATGCAGTGCTTCACTTTCTTAAGATGTTTATTTATATAAAATAATAATATCCTGGTGATAAGTAATTTCTATTTTGTTTATGTTTTTTATTTATTTTATACATATGCCTTGAACCAAATCAATAATAGGTCAATACTGTAAGGTACAGTATTTGTCACTTTATATTACACATGTATTTTACCTATAATTTGCTATCAAACAAATATTTGTTTTTTTTTTAGTGTTAACCTACGCTTAATCACTTAATTATGCTATATATGTGAAGCAGTTAATCTGTGTTAAGTAGGTATTTATCGATATCTATTTTGCTTTCCACTTTGTATCCCTACCACTATAACTAATTTACACTAGCCTCAAAGATTTGCTGGAAAAAAAACACTGTAGTGTTAAGCTCGCCTTTGTACATGTCCTCTCGTTCTTTCTTTTGTTAATGTATTTTTATTTCTACAATAAAGAAAGAAATAAACTCTGGTAATAAGTCTAGGTTAGCACTTTAAGAAATAATATCTTAAAAATCTACTTAATCAGCCTTATTGAAGGAGTGCGTGAACTGGGAATAATGTATGTCAATTTTTCGATAAGCATTTTTGCTATATTTTGATTGTATATGTAGTGGGTCACAATAAATTTAAATTTTAGGTATAAACACCACGTTATTTATATTGTGATTATTATACGGCAACGGCAGAACCGATTTTTGTAGAATTTTAGAGATAACAAACGAAATAAAAAGGATCTGATTTGACTGTATGACGTGAGCTAAGCCAGAGGCATACGGTAGTTATTGAATAAAACCTCCAATTGTGCATTGCACAATTGGTTTATTAATATAACTGTAGGGTGTGCGGCCGGCATTCCCAATATATTGATTTATATACGACTGGCGTGGATATGAGTTCTGCTTTATGGAATTTATAAAGATCAGGCTAAGCCATATAAATTCCATAAGCATTGAGAGAATTTATCAATTTCATTTGTTGGAAAATGCTATAATCCTTTATTACTTCTGCAACTTACGATTATGTTTATAAATACTGATAATCATCTGTATTAAAAAAAAACAGGAGCTGACTGATTGATTATGTAAAAGATCAACACACAGTCAAATCCGTGAGTAAGCGAGATCTGATAGTTAGAGAATGGACTTTTGAAGGCGTGTAAAAGAGCAGTTAGAAGGGATTTTCTGAAAATCTTAGCTTAGCGGGAGTGCAGCGAGAAAATACACTTTTTAAACTTACACCAGATGAAGTTGCGGAGCGTTCACTATACATAGTAAACTTATAAGCATTTATAAATTAATGAGTTTTGTGACATTGTCACATAACATACTATGCAAGCAATTAAGATAAAAAACTACCCAAGAACTTTTTTTTTTAAACCCAGTCTATAAATTCATAAAAAATGCCACTTTTCATAATTTTTGTACATTAACCTTTTCGCGCTGGGATTACATGGATCGAACGCCTTTTGAAACTAAATTTATAGCTTTGTGTTAAAAGTTTACACATAATAAGTAAACATATTTTTAACAAAACTTAGCAATCTTTAAAATTAGAAAGAGAAAACCCTTTTCAAAATCTGTTGATAATATTAAGTAGAATTATTATTTCCAACTCCTCGTACTTTGTGCCATAAACGATAAACCAACCTAATAAAATGTTTTAGTTATTATTCCTTATTGTATAAAGAATAAAGAAAACCTACCACGACTTAGTTTTTTATTGTTACGCCAATGTGGGCTTTTCTTATTTTACCACTGACAGATGTATGTTCCGGGTCACTTGTTTCTAATCCACTATGAACTCAGAATGCTTAAATAAAAGATAACTATGTTAAAAAAGATTTCGCTTTTAAAAACGACAATAAATTAAGGACCAATGAATCTATATCGTTCCTATTTAACGATTTAAGATATAGGAATGAAATAGATTAATGAATCATTAGTCTATTTCATTCCTATTTTATAGATTGCAAATGCAATTGGTAAACGTTACCGGTTAATTAGCTCAAAACGAGCGAGCAACGGTGCCTCGGCGATATCTCATTGTTTTGTATGGCAATATAATTTAGAGTGGTATAATTTTGTGGATATGTGTCAGATGATGTGACATTAATCTGCGTCGTGTAAATAAATGTGGGGCGTATGTCAAAACACGGTGGAAGCGGCGGCGAGGCGGGCGGCGTTGCTTCACCGGAAGCGCCCGTTGCTCAGCAGATTGGAGTAGGTTATAATGCTCTCAGAATATTCTTAAGTGCTCTAAATAGGTAGTTACCTTCAGCAATAACAAAATGTTCCACCTTCGGAGAATGACGCCGGTAAATACATATGAAAAAAATAATGATTGTGACATAATTCGCAGCGGAAGGACAACAATGGCGTACGAAGTATGTACATTTTCATTTAAGGTTTCTGGGCTAGATTAGCACATCGGTAAGAAGCAACAAAAATAACGCAACATCACTGAATTAAAAATTACTATAGCAAGACCGTGGAGCATACGACATGCGCGCGCTCACAAAAAAGTGAGAAAAACTTAAGTCATTTCTTCCCTATAATTATAGTGCTAAAAACACTCCTAGTGCCATTGTCATTGTTTAGTGGTAAATTCCAATTTTTGTTTTTTTTTGTTTAAGATTAATTTCCTATTATCCGGTATGTCAAATGATATATAATGAACATTTTATAATCAAAATGTCCATAGTAACATGTACTATTATTCCAAAAATGTATAATGATTCTGCTTACAGAAGAATTTATCTAAAGATTACCGATCATCCCTACCATGCGCCTTAATATACATACTCTTTCTAATCCTAGTTTTATCTAACCATGACTACCGCACTGCAGTGCCTGCAGCTTTAATTCTCACGAACGAGTATGTACCACTGAATCAATCCAACCGTTGACATTTTACGAGCAATCGACAGTTCAACATTGACAAAACAGCGTAGACTGCTTTTAACTCATATTGGCGACCGATATTATTTTCAATAAATCGAACCAGCCAGTGCAAATGCAGCTAGCGCATTTTTATTATTTTGCGTTATCAGGAGAGAAATGCTAATGCATGCACGTAGCTGACACCACTCGATGTCGATTTTCGCAAATTTTAAACAAAAAACACATGCCACAAGACCGCGTGATGTCTGGCGTCCAGAACGCAGCGCTATTATAAAGCCAGTTTAGCCATCTGTATAATGAAAGAAGCACATTATAATAGACAGGTGTAATAAAACTAATAAAAACTAAAAAGGTTAAAAATGATTGATCGTGATTCTCAATGAACTGAAGCCGAAATAAATTCAAAATAACTTGGATGTATATTTTCATTTTTAAAAGACGATGTTCTGCTGTATTTTGTTTTATTTGTCTGTATGAGATACAACACAGCCTCTTTCATAACTATTATAGAAGCAGAACCTCTTTTTTATATGATATTTTGGGAAGCAGATCTCATACAAAAATACTTTATTCTACAGGATGTATAATATATGGCATATTAAACTTCCTCTAGAAATAAAGTAATTTCGTTTTCACATAAGACCTATCAGATTCTAATAGCTGTGCACTGCGCGCTCAATTTTCAAAGTAGTCTTATGGCACTCTGTATTATAATATTATTACGCCCACACGCTGATGTGGAGAACCCCTATTATACACTAATGTGGTGCCTTGAAGACGCTTCTCAAATAATACCTTGAGCTTCCATTTGCTATTATATGACAATGCAGTTGAGCACAAAAGTATGAAGACAAAGGAAATCTGCAATCTTTTTATCTTCTTATCCTTTGTGCTTGATAGAGCTATTATAAAAATGTTATTTAATATGTTATTGAAATATTATGTTACAGAATTGAAAGGTTTCTTATCGGGTTAAAAGCTGCCGTAGTGTGGATATATATGCATCTACGTTTTTTGAGTGCTGAGTGCTCTTTTTGAGTGATTGCCGTTGTGCAGGTGCCCGTCTAGCAACCATAATTTCATTTTTATAAAACATGTTCATGTGATGTTATACATATAAATAATTAGACTATATTGATTAAAAACACAGTACATAAGAAGACTAAACGATAGAAGTATTTCCGCATAAACCGGTCCACGTCTACTTTCATCATCAATACAGAAAAGCAATAGAACTCAGATGTCTTTCCCGATAAATATAATCTTGCAGTTTTCAAGTCGAACGTATGTTTTATTCAGTACAAGCGTGTTACATCGTTGAACATATCAACATTTTCCATGCTTGCATATTATGTTTTTTTTTTGCACATCACCATTATCAACGCACTGCGAGAATAGTCTGTCTTAAGCCACCTTCATCCGCATAATTCCTGATGTCATTTGTATCAATGTTCTAACACGGCATCGTTCGATTCGTATTTGCTATTTCAGAACATTTATTTTATAGTCTATCGCAACCGGATGGGCGGCAGTATTATTTATAAATCACGGACTTACGAAATTGTAAACATCATTAGGTTTTGCGAGAGATATTGTTAAGTTAAACATTCTGCTTATAGGCCAGAATATCATAGATCAACTTTACAACCGTAGGTTTAATTATGTATCACTGATATATTAGTATATTCGTTTCTTATTATATATTTTTTTTTATATACTCAGATTATCGGACTAGTTTATTAACGTAGATTTTTTCACCAATCGATTGTATGTTGACTAGCAAGTTGACAAAGATTGATGAACGGAAAAAAAAGAAAAAAACGTGAGGAAACATCAAGTCCTAGAACTAAAAAAATCTAAAACAGGTAACAAAGCGAATGAAAGGAGCTTTTTTACCATACATCACAAGGCCATCATATCTCAACGCCACTAACCATACAGAGACAGTGATACCATGAAATAACCGGCCAATATGAATGAACAAATCCTTACTTATAAATCGATTATTATTCTTTACTTGCTGGTTTAAATAAAGAACTCGTGCTCGCTATAGTTTTTCCCCGAAACAAAAACTAAATAAATAACAACGGGTCATAAACCGTACGCACGCAGAAACGGACGTTATTTTATTTTCGGTTGTTTGGTGAGCGTACTAACTATAAAGTTTTTCAGGAACACGTTAAATCGATAAGCCATTTAGAAACAGATCTCAGTGTTGCGATAATTATTGTTGTGACTATATTGACTCGCTCAGGCATGTTGTCGTACAAGTAGACATTTCAACATACATGAACGAACGTTCAGACGTGAATTTCATTGTGTAAACAGTGTGTCTGAATACACTGTGAATACACAATGAAATTCATAACTACCTAGCGAGTAGTTTGGTACTTTTCAAAATAACCTCTGAGTGAGGTATTTATAATCAATATGAAAAATATATTGCGTATCCAAAAATTTTTCAAGTAGGTACTTGTAATTACTAATTATGAAATTATAAGAAAGGTAGGTCAAATTTAATTAGTAAATGACAGTAAGTACGAGTTTCATGTTTTCCTTTGCTAGTATACAAAAAGAAATAAAAAATGGCGGGCTATTTAGTTTTTTTTGTACATTAGCTAACTAAAGTAATATGGTTCTCCTATCATCGGTCAATGAAATTGTGTCAACGCTTCGTATTACATTATATTTGTTTCAACGAATGTGAGTTTCATATTTGTTTCCATCATAGGTTACGCGACGCGGCGCATTCCCGTCAACATTCCTCTACGTACTAAATACTAATGTACCTAAGTGTTAAAAAAAAATAATCAGTTAAACGAAGATCAATTCACATGAGGCAAAGTCAAAAGTCCAATATTATTTTATAGAATTGAGGAAATGTATTCTGTTAACCATTGCTTTGAATGAACTGTCTCTGACGATAGGATTGGCAAAGTTAGGTACAGAAAGCTCGGCAATGTCGCGTGTGCGGGAAACGACATGAGCACGTGAAGCATAAACTCTCCTCTATAGGAGGTTGTGTTTACTGTAGTTTCGGTAAAAGCAATTCTGCTTCTTAAGTCGCTACTTGTGTGGCAGTTATCGAGTGCATCTGACAAAATAAGTTGTCATATGCACTCGATATTTTGTCAGCTTAAGCCAGTATTTTGATATAATTGTGCTATCTCTAATAATTATTATGTATACAAAAGTATTTATTATATATATATAATAAATGTATATATGAAAATATTTTCTTTGTTAATACTATTCTACTTGTTGAATAGTATTTAGGGAAAAAGGGATTAATAGCACTTTTATTAAAAACGCATTCTAAAATACAGTTCCATCTTAATTAAGCACCTTAAAACCCCAGAGTGGTCCGCTGCGGGACAAATGTTTGTAATGTTTGTCTCGGGTCTGTTTTCTATGTATAGTATGTATGTACTTACAAAAAAAAGTATATATGTAGTATATCAGTCATGTAGTTCCCATAATACAAGCTCTGCTTAGTTTTTGGCTAGTTGATGCTGTGTGAAAAATGTCCAGCATTATTTATTTTTATTTACCAGGCGAGCTCTTTCACAAGGACCTCTATTTACTCTTAAAAGACATTTTCACGTCATAACATTTTCGTAGCATGAAATGAGTGAATTGAACATTTTCAATTCACAACCCATTATCAATTAAGTCATAGAAGTCTAACTCATTCTGTAACTTTGGTCGGTTTGTGTCAACTAACCCCTAATTAAAAATAGCTATTGAGAATTAAATGTACATAACTTCTAAAACATGAAAATGTATCTCTCAGACCCAAAATTATAATTTGAAGGACTAAATGTTTCGAGCCTACAAATATAAGTCTAATGTAAAATAATTTACATTAGACTTATGATAAATATTCGTACCTATGTATATTGTAAATAATCACTCGGAACATTGAGTCCTTCGAACTATAATTTTGGGTCAGAGAAGGACATTTTCAAGTTTTAGAAGTTATAGGATGTATTGGTGTTTCAACCAATATTGAAGCCCGCTGATTCCATACTGAATAATCTTAGTAATTGAAAATGAACTGTGTTAACATGAATGGGCTTGTAATTATGGTTTCAAAGTTAGTCCTAAATAAACAAAAGCCGACGCATCGTTTTTTAAAATATCATGAACAGTAAAAAATATTTTGATAGGTGTCCTAGCTATGCTTATCATTGTTGAATCAATCAAGGTCATCGTAGGTCAATCGAGGTCTGAAAATCAACGCTGCTGTTCACTGCAGCATTATGTTAAGCACGGACCTTTTTAGACGGTACTATACTTACACATGAAATTGTAAAATAACTATAACTATTTAATAAGATGTATGTGTGGTTCTGTTCAAAATGAATATTGTCTATTCTATTCTATTCTTATCACAGAATCATAAGTCTTCCTTGAGATACGTATAGTTCTAATCGAAGGATAAGAATCTGGGTTTGGGAAGTCCATAAAGGCAAGTTAAAATAAAATTAAGAAAAAATCTCATATACGCCTCGGGAATTAAATCAGTTTTTCGTTGCTTGTTTAATTTGTAAATTTAATGTTAAACCCAAAAAAAACTGTGTTTTGATAGATAGATAGAATTTTATTGCATTATCTTCCATGTAACATTTATGTATAGTGTTGTTGTGGCTGCAGTTTAAATAGTTTGGTAATTTTCACATTCTCATCATACTCGTAGTATAAAAAGATAGCTAGTACCTAGGAACCTTGATGATCTCCGTACAAGAATAAAAACAAAATAGTTCCGAGTCTTTGCAAGATTTTTGTCTTTTTCGATATCTCTTACCGTTCAAGAATACCCTTAACCGACGAGCCTTTATGAAGAATGTGAGGATGAATGAAGCAAAAGAGAAGAATGCCAGGATCCTAGTAAGTGGAAATCCGTGGTAACAGCCTACCCCGTGATCGCGTAACTATGCCGAAATATCGAGAAACATTAAAACTCACAAACCATGGTAATTATCTTGTTCTGAGTAACAGTTTTGTTCGTAATCAATGATAGTTTCAAAAGTTTATATCATTCAAATAATGCTATAATCATAGGCTAGGAATCCAAAAAGTTCTTTAGAGTAATTGGCTATGTATGTGAATATACGAATACAAAATGCAAATAACTTTAAAGTGATGAATACTACACAAAGTTTTAAAATGACGGGAATTAAAGTATTTACACAAGCCACTGCCACTGATGATTCACCCTTCTCATTACAGCCTGTATATCAAAAGTAAAATTTATGTTATCAAGTTTTTTAATTGTTTTTTTGAAGAAAAGAATTGCATTGCCTTTTTTAAGAAGATGTAAGCAAATTCACATCGCCATGCCTCCGCAGTCCGGCTGCAATGTGTTAGATCAAGATTTATGGGATTCCCGTGGACGTACACTTTTAACGCGTTTTTTTCCAAATGGAATCCGCATGTACTATTATTTCCGACTAGTCTTTCCTTTAAGAGCTGTTATTTTTTTCAGGTTTCGACTATTCAAAGTTAAATCTATAGCTTCAGAAATATTACAGCGTGCAACTGGCCACTAAGAGTACTACGTAAAATGACATGCAAGGCGTTTATTGTTCATTTCAACTTCAGCTTCGGAATAGTTGATTGCTCGATAAAAGAGCCCGGATCTGTATCCGATTTTCAATCTGTTGGGAATCGGTTATAGCATGGCTATTGAGTAGTGGGAATCCCGGGAGACATTAAGTCAAAATTGTGTATCATGGAGATTGCATATGTGTTTTAGTTTTTGTTTAGTTCCCGCCACTTTTCTCACATAATTACTTTTCCTAGTAGTAAAGTTGTTCTGGAATGAAAGAAAATTAAGGATGAATAAAGATTCTAAAGAATGTTTTTTGTTTTTTTTTGTATTTAACTATTAATGGCACTAACTGCTGAATGCTGAAATCCGACATCGTCTAATCATGACATGAATAGTTATTAAAAACCACTATTATGTCATGACGTCATACAGTAAAAGGACGCAAGTGCAAAAATCAAGTTTATCAAAAAAAAATCAGTTCGAATGTTAGTTGAAATGAAAATAAGTTCAGTAAAAACGTGATACTTTATTTATTAACGGGAGACTTAATGAGTGTTTATTTATTTTGACGAAGTAAAATTAGAGTTTAAAACTTTAAAAATATTAAAAGTTGTGTTGAACTTAAGCTTAAAAAACGTGATAGATATATAATGAATTTCATAAGCGTGGGTCTAACTCTAGTTTTGGACGAGTGACTCAAACAAAGTGGGACTGCCCAGCCAGTGAACCAACGAGAGTAATTAATGTTAGTGATGACAAATCAACTGGATGACTTTCCTGTCTGGATGGCTAATGAAATAGTGTGGCTTTTACGTGTGCGCATCCAGCCACGACACAGCAGACCAACATTTTACATTGAAATAAAAATTGACTAAAATGAAGGTGTATACTATCCAACATGTTTGACATACCATGGGTCCATGTGTACATATTACATCTTAATAGTATTCAGGACATGGATTTTTTTTTAATTATATCATTTTATACATTATTATATTTGTCTCGGGTCTGGTTGTTTGCTTTGTAACATATGTATGTATTTACAAATATATATAAGAAGTTACTCTGCTTAGTTCAGGGCTAGATGATGCTGTGTGAAAATTTCCAGCATTATTTATTTTATAATACAATTAGCATCGCTATTCAATGAGGTAAAGTAGTCGTTGTTTGTGGTCTGCCTGCGGCCGGTGAATTGAACTCTGTTTTCTACCTATAGTTGTATTATTCTTTCCTTTATTAACAACATCATGACGTATGCTAATTAATAATACAGGGTGTCCAGCAACTTGAAAATTAAGTTTTCAGAAATTTGCACAATTATTTTTATGCGAGGAACATACCGCTTACCCTGTCCAACATAAAACTAGATAAATGCGTGTCTGTTCTCTATAAAACTATGTAACTTCAACAGCTAACTAATAACATGTTTTGAAAATAACTACAATGTAGTCCTAGAGGATTAAAAATAATAGGTAAATGCCATTATGTATTTAGAATGACTCTGTAAACGATGATACATTTTTGGATGTATTTTAAGTAGGTATAAAACATGTAGGTATTATTTTACAATTACGGCACTGCCTACACACTGTACTGGGAATTATATCTTCCTCTGGTTGAATATTCGGTTTTTGGTGATTGCACTATTTGAGGAAGGGAAGCAGAGGAGACTTCTACAGACCATAGAGTACAACGACATAATATTTTTATTTTGTTGTTTTCTTCCACCCAAACCCAAAGATAATTTATCCGAATATAGCTGTATTCATTTTTATACACTAATACTCAATATTGCTTTTACACGATTACAAAGTTGTTAAACGAGCAGGATATAAGACGAGACTAAAGATAGTCGTTGATATAAGAATATCTTATGTCTATAACACAAAAAGGATAAACATTTCAAATAAGCTGTCATCGTAAATGTTGTTCCAATTGAAAAGACTTGTCTAGAGAAATGTATGTTATTGCTAATGGCAGTTATACCAGGGTACTTTGACTTTCACTCTGGGTTTTATCTCCTGCTTCGCCACCTTTGATTGGTGAAGTCAGTAGGCCGATGACCACGTGTCCTTAACACAATTAAATAAATAGTTCAAGATAGTTCTGTATTGGCTTGGTAAGTATGTATAATGTATATATCTATTGTCAAGCTCGTCTAAAGACAGATTCAGATTTGGCGCACACAATTTAATATCACTCCCAAACTACGAAAATGTAATAAAACATACTTGAGGGAGGATTTGAATTCAGGAGATCTTGTACATACCAGACTGTTGCTATTCGACTTATCTATCTTGAACCACTCTGTATATATTAATAATAAAAAATATAGCCTTGCAGCTTCTCGTTAAATTATCCTCGCAGCCTAAACCTTAAGTAACATTTTCAGGGCCGGCTTACTCGTACTCAGCTATAAAAGTAAGGGAATGCTAGGCCACAAATAAAAAACGGACGTTTCATAAAATTGTCTAAAGTAAAAGCTAATAATAGATGGCAATTTTCAGGACCACTGACTAGCGGAAATAGCATGGTGACCTAAAATGAAAATGTTACATAAAGCACTAACGCATAAATAATTGAAAATAAGCATCGGGTTTTCATTCATGTCAATCATGTAAATGATTCATTCTATGTGAATCATGTAAATGTTTCATTCTATGTGAATCATGTAAATATTTCATGTACATTTAAACTCGGTGCATGTTGTACCTACTTCCTAATGGAAGGTATTGTGTAGATGTGGTAATTCAAATTTCGTCACCTAACTAATAAAATAAAACTATTAATATAAAAAATAGGTCATTCATCTGTATGTCCGCAAATAGTTTTTTGAAAATTCTTTAATGTAGATGTATGAAGTTAGTGTACTAACAAAAGGCATTTTACAAAGAAGATCATATGAACAAGCCCGACTTTTCATATTTCTTGTCAATACAGAATTTTTTAAATTAATTCACAAACGACTGTTTTTCATTATTAAACTAGCTTGCCCTTGCCTAACTAGCTGTTGACAAAAGTATGACCGTCTCCAGACATCAAACTATGTCAATATCAAATTTCAAGTTTAGCCAAGAAGAATTTACTCAGAAATATCTATCAGTAATACATTCTGATATAATTTTACTGACTTAATATACACTTATCGTTATATTATGGCCAATTAATATCATTATAAACTGTAGATGTATTATTCTGATGTATAAGCTATATTACTGTAAAGTTTCATCAAAATCCGTTGTTTTTACGTGAAAGAGTATCAAACATCCATCAATGCTCAAAAACTTTCGCGTTTATTATACTAAGTATGACTGCGATAGATCTTTCATACTGATCGCGAAAATTTTGATAGGACGGTTGTAGTTCCGTAAACTGTAATTGCTTTCAGGTTTATTATTACCATGTTTTGAGTGAATCGTACCAAAAAATCAATACTAACTTTACAACCTTAATAATATTACAAACTCACTTATTAAGGGTAATTTTTAATAAAAAAAAAGGTAAAAATTATGTATTTCATGTTTACGTTAAAGTTTATTTTCACCAACTTTTGGTGAATATTTTTTCCATACAAATTTCAGACTTTATTGCTTACCCCCGAAATATTGTGGAGTGGTTTGAGTTTAAAAAAAAATAAAAAATCGTTATACCACAACACGATGACCCGGTACAAATATCTGCAGAATATGCGAACATCCGTTCCGCAGCCGAAATCAAACCCGCACCTCTTCCGCCTCAGCCGGCGCCGGCTACTTGCCCGTGCTATACCGAGGTCATAATTTATTTTTGCATATATTTTAAATCCTTTTGATGAAGTCCGTTACTCTCCTGCGTTTCTGATTCTGAAAAGTCGCAGTATTTTTAAGCATTGAGACGATCTGTTTATTGATTTTCTGGTGTGTTTGTGAGAAGAATTGATTCAATTCTTCACGAGAGGAAGTTTAGAAAATTCCTTGAATTCCTTTCGAGATTGCCTCAGTTTACTCCGCATCGGTGCAACGACAGTAACTCAATATGGTGCATAAAGTGGCTTTTCTATTTTTATTGACGTTTCTTTTGACAATCTTACTAGTAAGTAGATTCAATCTTACTGTAAATACTAACAGAGTTTTATTTCCAACATGGTTTGTGAAATTTGATTAACTTATCTCTGGGGACGTCAGACTTACATACGCACCGTGATTTTTGAGCTTAGATAATTTTTGAGCTTAGATATTTTTTATAATAAACCGTCTAGTCGGATTAGGATGTAGGATTTAGTTATAATGAGACAAGTTTTCGTATCAAAATAATCGTAATAAGATAATGGAGATTTTTATTTTAACAAAAATCGTGTCTTCAAAAAAAGCTTTGTCATAAAAGTCATTAATCAAACTATGATGATTTGACTCCCATAGTTGGTGACGCCTCATACTCATCATTTTGCGCTTAAACTCCAGAATGAGTGTCCACGCCGTAGCGGTATGAACAGTCGGTGGCGGACGTGAAAGGCAGCTACTCAAAATTATGACTTTAATCGACGGCGGGTGATAAAAAAATGTTTACGAACCACCGGCCACACATATACCTACGTCACCACTCGCAGTGTTTGTCTTATAATTTATATGAAATGTAGCTCGTGAATATCTTTTTAATCACAATGTTTATCATATTATGTTGAATAATGTTGTTATATGTTGAGTAATGTAAATTTGTTGTTATCATTTCAGGTGAATTCCGAAACTTATGACAAAAAAACTGTAGACGGTATGGTTTTGAACACTTTATGGAATAAAGTTTATAAAAAATTTGACGCTAAAACCAAAGAACAAGCAATAAAAACTATAAGAAAAAGTAGTGATTATGAGAAATTATTAAAGCATTTGCAAAAGGTGAAGAAAGGAAAAGTGCAACGATTATTGAATTTACTGTCAGAAGTAATAATAACTTACATGTCTTGACCGTTACATGAAATGACTGTTTTGTCTTATACCCCTTTTGTAATTCATAGCCTAATTTTATAGGTTGAATAATTTTATTAAAGTATTTGAGAAAATTATGTGTCTTTAGATTATTGCTGAATTGTGAAAAAATAAGGTACATCAGATTATTTTTTTGATTTGGTCGTAACAAAATGGGTGGCTTAAATCATTTAAGTGTTTCTGCGAAAACATATGGTACCAAAAATTATAAGTATGATGTACTCGCACCTATCACAAACTTGTCTAATTTAGTGCTCTGTCTGCTACATAATAAAATTGAATTTATTTATATAAGGAAAACCAGCAGAACATACAAAAAAAAAGGGAAAAAAATAATAGAAACAGACTGCTATTAAAAGGTTTTCACGAGTAAGATGAATAGTAGATATATAAAAAGTTCACAAGCAAAGTAAACAGATAACCTACAAGATTACAATTATCTTATACATTGAAAGCAGATACATAATAAATTAGATAAAAACTAGTAATAATAATCGTACTTTACAACAAAAAATAATAATGAAAAACAATAGACTACATTATCTCATGATCCTCGCCGGATGGTGAAAAAAAAGTCAGAGCTCAACCGCTGTCTCGCGGAGTTAACGCTGGAACAGAAGAGGTCTAGATCTATTTGCTGAGAGAGTTTATTAAATTGGTCGCCAACTCGCCACAAAAAGGAATTCTGACGATAATTCGTTCTAACTACTGGCGTACGGATGATTTCGTGTGAAATTACAATAGATTATATACCATAAATAGTTTTATCCTGTTATTAGTTATGCCATTGATAAGTTCCATAAAAAAAATATAAGAATCCTTCATTTTATTGACATTACATAAATATTATCAATGATTTGATTATCACTACAAATCGGTGATCGTAAATTTCTCAAATAAACTTGTCTAGGTTAAGACTAATCTATTTCTCTATCGCATTGACTGTTTAGAATTTAAATCATCTCGCGGCCCTTTTTTTAATTTCTCGTGCCTACCTACATGTTTTACTTCTTCCTGTCTTTCATGAATACACGTCTCAGTTGAATTTAATTGAATATGCGTTACCAAATATACCTAGCCCTCCTACATGGATCTACGCCTGGATATCTTGACCAGCCGATATTTCATTTGGGAAAGAATTTTCCATCACATTTGAAGATGTGGAGCGCAAATAAATGGAACGGAATTGCGCGACACAACGCGGTCGATCGAGTTCAAAATCCATCTGTGAAAATCCTTAAAAAGTGGAAAAAGTGAAGTTTATTTTGAACCCAACACTATGATTAGGTAATCTCGATGTTGTTCCATCAGTAGTAATTTCTAAGTACTTTGCGAATAGTCCTAAGCACCTCAGTAAACGTATTACCTGTATAAATTATTGACCGTGCCAGACTTCCAGAATGACCGATAAGGACCAAAAGAGTTAATTAAAAAGTGTGGATGTAACAAAGGTCGCATCACTGCGATCGCGAACCATTTATCAACGGAATGATAAATCCTCGTTCAGTTTCTTGGACGCCAGGGAGTTACAATTGCGTATCGGTAAGTGGAATCTTTATATGAACAATACGATGAGGTACAGTTAAAAATCGATTATTGCTATCATATTGTAGTTAGGATAGGTGGAAAAAATGAAATTGAAAGACATTATTATCTTACTGGTTACTTGCCGATGCTTAGGAATTGATAGAAACCCACGTGAAGGATCACGAAAAGGTAGAGGGTACATTCATTTCACGTTCTTATCATAAGCTTGTAAAGTTACCCGCTATGTAATTTCCGAAATTTGGTGGTTCCTACGAAAGTTGGTTGGAGTTTTATGACACTTTCTCAAGTTTAATTGACAACAATAAAATCATAGATGAAATTAACAAATTCCATTACTTTAGTGCGTCATTAAAAGGTTCGACTGTTGTTGTAATTCAATCCATTGAGTCTTCTGCGAATCATTATTTGGTAAAATAGAAACTCTTATTTGAGCGTTTCGACAACAAACGGTTGTTGATACAATATCATGTTACTGTCTTGTTCAACATCGAGCCGGTAAAAAAATAGTCGTCAATTATCCTAAAAAGTGTAATAAATCAACTGAATAATAAAGGCTATGGTTTCTTATCAGATAAGTAATATTTAAAATAAAATGACCACAACATTGAATTTTCGGGGTGTATAATGACAGTATCTGGAACGATAAGTTATCGAAGGCTTTCAATGACCTATGTCGAATTGTAAAATCTCTGAAGAGAAAATCAACTCCTTTTCCATCGCTAGTTAAATTAGATAAGAATTAGACAGCGTATTAACTTATGTTCCGGACCAATGCAATGAATAAGCGCCTTTTACAAAAAGATGTGTTTATCGTTACAATGGTGCAACTATGAGACCCTTAATGCTGTGACTCTATAAATAAATAGTCTGAATTCATGTGCCAATACTACTTCCCCGTCGCCATCAAAAGCTTTTCCTCGCGAAGTGCTTAAGCATATCCGTACTTTAAAAAGACGCAAGATTCCTAGCGCCAATGGCATTTATAACATGCTTCTTAAAATATGTCACAAGAAGTCTAGTAATGCTCACTAAAATCAACAACCCATATTTAAGATTCAATTACTTTCCTTCAGCCTGGAAAGCTGAAGGATTATATTTGAACAAATTATATAAGAATGCCTACTAACATCTTTCGATTCTCGTTTTATAAACGAACAGTTCGTGTTTTACAGGTCTCATTCGATCATACAACAGCTTGCACGTGTTAGTAAACATGTGTCCCATAATCATAATTTTAAACAGTAGACTGGAATGTTCTTGTTAGATATTGAGAAGACCTGATTTATACAGTCTTGCTTGAAGGCCTTCTTCATAAACTCATGATCAACGACGTTCCAATTGGACCAGTCCAACTCATTGAATCCTATCTTTGTAAAAGAAAAATTAAGGATATTTATCGGTAAATCGACATCCGACCTCAATTCTATCACAGCTGGTGTACCCCAGGGATCTGTACTAGGGCCCTTATAATTTTTGGCCTACTTGAATGACATCCCTAAGCAACACCGTACATATCTAGCATGTTTTGCCGACGATACTGCATCATACACTTCTCGGAGCTCGGACGAAGATCTGATTATAAGTAGATTGCAATTATCTTTGAACTTGCTTTCTGCCTACTTCCACAAATGGAAACCCAAGCTGAACGAGTCCAAAAGTGATGTCATTAGGATCTCACAAATATACAGGCCACCAGATAGGGAGTAAGTGTTGAATGGTCACCAGATATTGGTGTGTACACTCACTCTGTAAAATATCTCGTCTTCTTTGACACCAAACTAACTTCTCATGTGGAATACACACGCTCTAAAGGAATAAAATCTACCATATTCGTAATAGCAAAAACAAAACAAATTCAAAATCATTTCTTCCTTATGTTATACTCGTTACTCAAACCTTTGTATATCGACACACGATCTCAAAAAATAGCTTACCACATTACTACGTATTAGACGAGAACCATGACAACAACTGTCCCCGATAGCAACTGCTAGCGGAGACAATTGTTATCCCTCCTAATTTTCGTTTTATTTTATTGTAAGTACACCCAAAGAATTGCCGGTTAAATCTACTTACTAAGATAATTTCTTTATTCTCCCCGTGCATCTACATTGGTGCCTACTTAGGATAGGTACCTACCTACCTACTTACTTAGAGAACTTCTTGTTTTCCCCGTAGGTCAACAGAGGTGCTTAGGTACTAATTATAGGTACCTATTTATTATGAGTAAACAAAGGAAACCTACGTAGGTATCCTTTGTGAGTAAACAAAAGGTACTTACGTAGGTATTATAATATTATTCTCCCTACTTTTCTTTATAGCAATGGTTTCTTATAAATACTCACGCACGATAGAAGATACAGCAGTATCTTCTAAATACTCCAAATTATTATTCATTCATAATTTCAAGCCCTCTGAGCTATTTAAGATCCATAAATCTGATTACGTGAAACGAAAGAGCAGACATTTCTGATCTAAAACTGTAAAACCATTTTTTATTACGAAACACTCCACTAAAAAAATCTGAATACTATAAATGACATAATGTTTGTTTTATTAGAGTTCTTGGGCTTCTTCTTGAACTCATTTGCATGAACTCAACAACTTTTTTTTTGTGAGATGTTGATTTACAAAGACACGATTAGTCTCCAACCAACTTAGCGTTCACTTTACGATACTTGCGCGCTGCAGCCACAATACGGTCTTTAGTGATGCGTTACTTTAGTTGAACGATGATGGAGCGTGAAATGAGGATGTCGGTGTGCGAACTCTATATCTGAGCAGGATACGTCGGAGTTTGTACTGAACTTTCAGACGACAAATCTCCGACGTATCCTCCTCTTTATAAGAAGGAATATTTATTTTTGACATAATAAATTGTTACAAGTTGTATATGAATCCATAGGCTCCTGAACTAGTAGAAACTGTATTTCAGGAGCCATAATCTGGAATTCCAGTGAACTCCATCTCTAATTACCGATTTCCTTTTCCTTTCCGATTTAATTTTCAACTTACCCTACTTTTTAGGGTTTACAAATCATAGGGTAGGGGTGTAACGTTACAGTATCAGACCAGATAATTTATCCTAAAGTTATGAAAACGAATGAAACCCTCTGTCCTATTTACGTACCTAGCCTAATATACGAACATAAAACTATAAATCTCCATATTTGGTATGTAGATACGTTGCTGGTCCAAACTATAATATAATATCAAATAAAGCCAACGCACATTTTGTGCATCGACCGCCGGACAATTTGACTTCTTGCTAAGCGCTTATCGCTGCGGTGAGCCGGACGCTTATAATATAAAAAATATAACAAAAGTTCATTGATATCTAAAGTACCTACCATTAGAGTAAATAAGCTATTAATCATCCACGTTTTAAAAATGCGCAATTATTAAGTTTAAACAATTTATATAAAAATACATTTGTATCCAATTGCAAAACAAACAGATGATAAGTTTAAAAAAGTAGAACTCTTATAAAAAAAAAATTGGTTAAGAAACTCCTAAAGGCCTCACTCACAGCCTGCTGGGTTATTTTTTATGTGTAGTAAACTGTGACAGTTATATATTGAATTGTATTTTCAATATAATTAATAAAGACCCTATAAACAAAAATAATAAAAGGTAAGTCAGCAGGTCAACTACATAGTTCAAAGTACCTATGTTATGTAGATGAGATACATTCAAATTGAAGGCAAAGTTTTGACTTCATTAGGGATGAAGAAGCTTGAATTTCCCATTGGTATTTCCAGAAAAACGTAAAGCTAATGGGAAAAAGGCACTTGAAAAATTGCTTTCAACCGACCAACCGAGGTCGACAATACTGTTGGCCTATTTGTCCCTGAGGAGGACAAATCACTCTCAACTACTAGTTCCGCTGATCAGGTTGCGTAATGAATGAATCCTATATAAGTTACATACCTTTTAAAACGTCCGATCTAGTTTTATTAATATATGACGAGGGAGGCTAAATTTAAAATAATTTTTATGTTACAATTTTTAAGGTGTTTTTTTTTATTTATTGATTCCACCTACTGCTTTTTACTTGTAATTCGGTTATTCATATCGTTTACATTTGAGATTAAAAAGGTTTTTTTATCTCGGTTGCTCGTAGCCAAGACTCTAATGCGTTCCTCGCATAATTGTCTTAGAGCATTCTACAATTATATTAAAGTTTAATTTTAATTTGACTAAAATTATACACAGCTATTTTAAAATTGATAGTTATAATCCCTCCGTATCATAAGGTTCTAAAAGCAAATTGACCTTTAAAGGTCCATTATTAATACAACCCATTTAACAACATGTCCTTTAAGCAAAACTATCTATGAGCAGTTTGCTCTATTAGCAGAACGTCCCATTTGTAAAGTACAGTCACTTATATAGATTACCATGGCATCTTAAGAAACGAGAAAAAAAAAGTTCCAATGATATTTATTACTACATTTCTTGTACAGAAGAATCATAATTATTGTTAGATGGTCTTAATGTTAATAATTGTTGCTTCGATACCATATGAATCCAAATACTAATGCAGTCAGATCTGCAGGGACTTTGTGGACGTTTAACGTGAACAGATAGTGTAGAGAGTGTAATGACCGAAAACATATACTCGGTAGTCAATATGCTCAAATGGTACATAGTTTAGCTTGCATAGTGTCGATGCCTGACAAGATATAAGCAGGCATCGACACAATGCAAGCTGCTAGAGCAATCAAGCGAGCTATAAGGGACAAGCAAGCAATGCTGAACCTCGGCACGAATTCTAGTTACGAGAACAATCAAGACCTGTAATTGCTTAGCGCTATGACTACATGGACGAATTTGTCCGTGTATGGCTACTATACAGGTTGTCACTACCATAGCAAAAGCAAGATGCAACATAGGGGTAAATCAATTTATGATTGGAATTACCAGCATGTGTTATTTACAATTGTAATTGGTTTGTTTTAGGTATTAAACTTACCTACCTAATGTTTTAGTTTATATGCAAATTTAGAATCAAGTTTTTATGGAGAAGCCGTAATATGTTTTTTTTTTATTTATCTACTACTACAATCGACTACTTCTGCAAAAACAATGTAATGCTAAAGCACTGTCCTAACCAGAGGTTACGTCTAAATTGGTCATATTATCACCAAGCTGAATGAAAATAACCCACATTCTGAAAATAGGTCGAAAGCGAAAAAAAGTTGAATAATCAATGCACTTGTAACAAATACCAAATTTTGATAAAGCTGAGTGATCTCGTCGAATGGAAGTCTTGCACAGTTGCAGGATATGTTTCCTGAGACTGCCAAATTACACTTATGTAATTTACTTATGGAAACCCGAAACATGTTGATTAGTAATATATATCCGCGACGCGACGTCAGGACCCCGTTTATGTGTTTGATATAAAAGGTTCTTTGTCTTATTTATGTATGACTAACGTGTGATTTTTAGATAGGTTTAATGACCAAAATTAATTTGTTTTGAGAAGTAACGATGACATCTTGTTTTGTTTTAATTTTATAATAGTATATTTTATGAGATGATGTTTTCATAGTCACCAATGGTCCTTAACTTTCAGGAATGGAATTTCGAAAATATACCTCAATATATGAAGTCGGTTTATATCGGCCATACCACCAACTCACAGATTACATATTTTATTTAAATCGTAGCTAGCAAAATGGACATCGCTAAAAAATATTTGCACGATATACGTCTCAATTTATTTCTTCTATTGCGTCGTGTCACTGGCTCTTTTTGATGACGCTAATCTGACAGATTTAATATGAAAACTTATGCTTCGTGAATATAAAGTATAAATAAATAAAAAAAAAAAAAAAAAAAAAATGGTTATAAATTACAACCTCTGTTGCTTTAGAATCAACTTGCTTGAAACTGCTTCAAATATCCCCTTTCCCATCAATTACCGATTAATACTACATCATTGAGTACGACTACTACAATCGGAAAACCAATTAATTTTAGTAATCGGACGATATGGCAAGAAAATTACTATGGACTAGGCTCAGCGTAAAATGTATTTAGGCTATTGCATCGAGACCTCTCATAACCACCGCCTCTAGACTACTTGGTCTCAGATTAGTCTGGTTGCACATCATCACAGCTTGACTTCACCCACTGCTGGGTATATGCCAGGTTGTTATTGTTTTAGATTTACCTTAACTTTAGTTGTCAGCCTATGTATATCTATTATATTATTTGTGCCAAATAATCGTTTATTATATTCTATTTATTGATTATTAGAAATTATTTTGTACTTATTAATGAGGATGACAGTGAAAATAATATTCATCTCCTTAACCTACTGCTTCCTTAAATTGGTGCCAGTGAAACATTGGTAATGCCATATCAAAATTCATAGTTATTGATTTAGGCGTTCTGGATTTACGGAATATAATTGAATTAAAATAATGTTTCAATCCTATATTATCTAGTTCATAACATCCACACTATGGGTCGAATAAAGAGAAGTCGGCTACACGTTGATACTGCTTAGAATCATATTTATGGGCTCAGTCGATTTGGAAAAAGCTTACTCCGTATTTTCGACCCTCGCCTGGATGTTAAAGACAGACCTCAAGATAAAAGAGTACCTTTACCATTAGATTTCAAGTGAAAATTAAGTTATACGTTTTTTGAGCGTCTTCTTTTAATTAATTATGTGAACATGTTTTTTTTTGTTAGAATATAATTTCTTCATTAGATGCCTTTTAAGAGTAGTATAGTAGAGTCAATTTAGCTGAGCAAATTCGGTAGTGTTGAGATGCTTGGCCACCAGGTTACCGCGTCTGCAGTATTCTTATGCAAAATCGATATTTTTATTGCTCTCTTAAACTTTCGACTTTCAGCTAAATTGAGATAAAAAGAAGACAAGATCAAATTCATTTGAATACTACATTTATGAATGTTTAGTTGTTGCGCATTTTTCGAGGCCGTTATTAAGGGGATGGAAATACATTTATTTATACAACTATGTGCAAGAAGGTTATATACCAAAAAATATGGATGAAACAGCTAGGCATCTAATGACTTGAAAACGATCTATAGATATATCAACTTATTTATTTATTTATTTATTTAAATCTTAGGAAAACTTACAGCTAGCTTACAGGAAAAGTATTTAAGTAAATATTATACAACTATTAATGTTACATAATATAAGAAGGCCAATTAAAAGTTTCCACAAATAGAATAAGAAATGTATAAGTAAGGCATGAACAGGTAAAGTAGCCGATTAGGAAAGGTATATATAAAATACAACACACACTTTAATACAAACACAATATCAGTTGGGTGCCTAATCTGTGCAGAAAAAAATATCACTAAGTAAGCGTTTCAGCTTACCTGTTTTTGTGTAGAATAGATCGACCTCTTTGTTTGCCTTAGCCAACGAGTTAAACAAGCTAACAGCTCTCCACAGAAAATAATTTTGCCTATAATTAGTGCTAACTGAAGGAACATATCAATGTTAGGATTTCTTAATGCAGCATAGTTAGCTCGCAGCCCTTTTTGCTCTAGAAGTTCAGGGCAATCCACGGCACCGTTTGCTATGTTAAAAAGATAAGATAAATCGGCTATTACTCTGCGTTCGGATAGTGGAAGGAAATGAAATTTACGACACCTCGTAATGTACGTACTTTTATTATAAATATGTATAACATGTATTTATTTACAAAAAAATATATTATATAATTAAGTAGTATATCAGTCATGTAGTACCCATAACACAAGCTCTGCTTATTTTGGGGCTAGATCGTGCTGTGCGATAATGTCCAGCATTATTATTATTAATATCACATAAGTCTCGAAAAATCACTTCCAGGTAGCCTTCAAAGTAGCTAAAAGTGTCCCTCTTAGTTTAATTTATTTGTTTATAACAGTTATCAAAGGTGAGGGATTTATGTCTATGTTTTAATAGTTGCTTTGCCTAGCCTGTCACTTTTGCTTTCTCAGCTTATTTTAGTTAGCCGCTTACGTAGCATAGATACAGGCGTTCCCTACTTGTCTCTTCAAGATGGGTAGGGCGCGCATGGTCTTAGGAGTATGTAGCGCAACAGTCGTTGTTTCCTAAGGCAAGCCTGGTGGGGAAACCTTCACGTGGTTGCCATCCTATGATTGGTCTAGTTCACTCGGAAACCCATCAATCAAAAATGTGACAGGGGAGAAAGGGGTGTATTTAGGTATCCAAAGTCTGCAGACCTTCATAGAGCCCCGACCTACAAAAGGAAAGGGCTTAGGAAAAGGCCGCATACGGCCAACGGTCAAGATTTATATAGCTTGCTGTTTCATCCGTATTTATTGTATATACCTACTTGTACATAGTTGTAAATATGTATAAACTAGCTTCTGCCCGCTGTTTTTCCCGCGTGGTATGTTGACAGTACAATAGCTGCCGCCACGAAATTAACTTTTGTATTTTACAATGTTTTCTCTATTCGTTCAACTCAATTATTAATTTTCAAAGGGGTATTGAATAGCGCAAAATGGAATATGTAAACGCGCATTTATTCAAATGTAATTCATTGGCTGCATACATTATATTTATCATTTAGAGTCGGTGCGGCGGCTGATTCGACCGACGATCCCAAGAGGCACAATTATGAAAATATCGGCGGAACAGCATACGGTAAATGATGACCTTGTGAACAATTGCGGAAGCCTGGTGCCTCAAACATAACCTATCATACAACCACAACAAAACAGAACTATTCACTCGCAAGCTAAAATAGCCGGCACACAATAACAAATACTTCTTAAAATGAAACGCGACGAATCACTATCTCCTTAAGACAGGGGTCACAGATAATGGACTCTGTCGAGTTTGGCTCCAGGGTGAATGTGGTAATACACTGCACCGCCACAAATGAAGTCAGGTCGAAGACAGGACTGCAAGAACTTATCAACACGAAAAAGATGTTTGAAATTTACATAATTTTTATCTTTGGTAGCGATTTGCTTGTTAACTGACTAACTTATAAAAATATATTATTATAGTTTTAGGATTTTCAACAGGTACCTTGTCACATCGAACTAACTAAAAAATCGCAAAATGACAACTCTAGTTTGGTCCTGACATTATCTAAATTGGGTTGTTAGAGTTCATTGTAGAACTAAAAACTATCCTGCTAAAACCTAGGGGATAAAACGAAAACCAGTTGGATATGTCGGTATAGTGAATATTTTTTAATCATTGTGAACGTACCTTCACAATGATTAAAAAATAAATGATTGGTGTTTCCTAGAGGTTAAATTCATGATCGTAGTAAGATGAAAGTACCACAAATCTACGCATAGTATAAGTTATAAACGAAATCTTTCCTAGTTAGTTTCCACAAGTGCTACAATCACATTAAATACCTACACATTCTTTTTTGATACAGGGAACCTCTAAGTACGAGTAGTATTTTAAGTAGGTTTTATCTTATCTTTGCTAAAAAGTAACATCTAATCACAGCTGCAAAACTTTAGTCAGCACCATTTTACATCGCGAACTATTTTAAGCTGACGTTTATTATTTTACGTAAAATAATGTACAGCAGAATAGCAAATTGTTATTTTTTACAAAGTTATATATATACATATAGTGTTTTACAGCTGTCATTAGTAAATTGTACGTTACTTATACGCCAACTAAATACGAAACCTAATTTTAACACGTCTTAACTTAATGTTTCTTAATTATAGTTAAGTTTCTACCAAGCAAATTGATATCTACTAATTATTTTATTGAGAAAATGAGAAAGAAAGGTCCGGGCTTCTAGAATAATATAAAATTTGCAAGTCAGTCAAATAGTAATTTTAACATACAATATTCAAATGAAATAAATACAAACATTACTTTTGCACGTGTAAAATAATTGATATTTTAGATATGTAGATGTAGATAAAAAATATTTATTAAATTTATTATATAATTCTTAATAGTCAGATACCAAGGTACTAATCGGATTTTGTTTATGAAATCCTCCACGTTATAGAACGCCCTCTCGACAAGCCATGATTTTAATGTAGTCTTAAATAATGTCAGGCTAGGTATAACTTGCTAAGACAGATAAACATAAACGGTAGGTCCCCAGACATGTGTGAGCCACTCTGATTTGGCAAGTCTTTGCGTTATCGTGGCGAGCTTGCCAGCCACGAATAATACCAGTTTCATTTTCAGTTGTGACGCAGGGGTTTTGTTGTTGAACTATTTAGAATAACAGGACCGGCTGAATTAACGAGACTCTGTATGTACACATAAGATATTGAGCTGGAAAATGGAGGTTAGCAATTGATAGTTTACGCTCGGGTGATCCAGTCTATAGCTTTTTTTTATAAAGTTCTAGTGTTATGTCTTTAGCAAAGATTGTTCACGTTACAGTGGCGTTTGAAATTGTCTGGTCAGTAATTATAGTTAGTGTTTGTGCGAAAAAGGTGAATTTTATGGCGGCTTCAAAATTACAAATATTTTGGTTATTATTGTATTTGTTTCAGCATGGAGTAATAAGCAACGGTTTGGATTTGGAAAGTGACTGTTTTCGTATAAAGCTGTGAAATTTATTTGATTCTGAAGCGGATTCACCTTGAAATTTAGTTAACACCGAGCACGTTGATTTTTGTGACTCTGGATTTATCAGGGAGACAAACAGTTATCTCCAGCTCCACTTTAGGCATCCGAGCAAGGTCAATGACCTGTTTAGCAACATTTATTTATTTGGAAACTTTCAGGATAAAATTGGTCCTTCATCAGGGAACACTACTCAGTATTACATCAAACAAGATATTGTTTTAAATGAGGGTGCGCTCGTAGCTAATCCAGAGCTGTGAGATTTAAGCGCTTATAAATATACCTTAGGGTGTAGAGAAAGACCAAAACTCAGGTGAATAATTTCCTTATTATATGATGCAGATTCAGGGATACGAATGAAGCGTCTATTTTGTGAGCAACTAGTAGGTTTTGGAGTGAGAATAGTTCAGAGGCAAGGTTCCCAAGGGATTTCAAAGCATGTACCACTAGTTGATATGTCTGATTTAACTCTATTGTTGGAGTGAGTCCGGGTTGCTTCACTCAGACAATGTAAGAATACAAGTTGCTTTGGTCACTGGAGATTCATTCAATCAAACTAAGGAACTTTATCAGTTAGGTAAGTCCATGTATTTCAACTTAAAATAAATGATCTAACTATAATTTTTGTATAATTCCAATCGATTCATAGATGTTTTTTATAAAACGCCTGAACGCCTTTTTTGGCACAAAAATGCTTTCTTAGTTCTATCTTTGCATGTTAGATTTAGTTTACTAACATAGCAGCTAAGCTAAATTTATTTCTGATTCAGGCGTTAATTACTCAAATTTTGTCGTCTCTTCAAGACCACTTTACCCTTCAGGTAAAATTATTTTCTTCGGTTAGCTTTCGGTAAACTTGAACATAGATGTGATTTTAGTCTATTTGAATAAATTTTTGATGTTATCCATAAGTACAGCTTTCATTTATACTGCAAGACACGCCCGCGTGGTACATTTCCGATATAATTACTTACCGTTATATTATGGCCAAATCACACAATATCATTATAAATTGTAGACTATGTGTTATTTTGAAGTATAAGCTATATTACGGTAATGTTTCATGAAAATCCGTTCAGTAGTTTTTTATGTGAATGAGTAAACTATCTACAGTGGCAACGATTATTTTCGTAAAATATTATTAATAATTTAAAAGACAATAAGTGTCAAAAAACCGACTTCATATCACGGAAAATTTATAAACAGCCCAATATGGAATTCCATCACCCATTTTTTCACCCTTAGGTGTCTTTTTTTTAACCCACGAATTATACTCTCCCATTAAAAAAGGAACCTTTAAAATCGGTTTACAATTGGCGAATTGAATATCGTGTAACATGCCAACACAAAATAAAAATACAGACAGCTTGAGAAACACAATTTTTCAAATCGGTTGAGACTTATTAAATTACGATGTTCGCTATGCAGTGTCAGTTTTCTACCCTGAAGGTAGTTAATCTAATAGCATCAGATTCTCTCTTGCCCGTGTTATGTTGCTCACTCTTTCAAATAAAAAACAAAAGAAAAGTCGCCCACATAAATTGATTTGGCTAGTTGTGATTCCATGAGATGATGATGTTTTTGTAAGTGTTGCGGGAATTTTATTCCGGTTTGAAGAGTATAGTTGCCGGTGAAATTACATTCACAGTTTAGGCTGTAATCGCTTATTGATTAATAAGCGATTACGCTTAGAGATGATAAAAAGGCGCCAAAACTTGTGGCGCTCTCTTGATAACATAATTGTTTTCATAAGTAACAAGGTTAATTAGAGTTGTTTAGCAAAAAAATATATTTCGCGGGAATCGTTAAAATGAGTTAAAACCTTTGTTGGTTCATCAGTTTGGCCGATGCATCCAACTACATCTTGTTTTGTAAGATTATCCTTTTTTAAAGTTGAGGAGGCTAAGGCTGGTTGTGACAGTTTCAGGTCAAGTAAGTACATCCATATTATTTGTCTTATTTCTTCCCTTTTAGTCTTTTATTTTTCATCCTACTTATCAAACAGTTTTCCTCTTTAGTAGAATAAATACTGTAATACCGTATGATAGATACTATCATACGTCCCACCTGTGAGTAAGCGTTTACAGCCTATGTACGCTACAATACCAGATCTATCCCATCACTCACGCCCTTGATATATCAAGATGAAAGATCTCATGTGCCTTGAGAGCATTACTGCTTGGTGGGAGAAATAGGCGTGTTGTTACTACTTCGCCGGACGAGCCGTTTCACAGAAGCTCTAATCCCTTGTACTCTTGTAATATATAAACAAGGTCAGGTCTTTGGATCTTTTATATTTAGTAAAATACTTAATATTACCAAAAATTGAGTATATACTCGTCAAGGCAAATACACGCCACAAATTGGACTACGCAGTGAAGAAATGCTGGATGGATCGATGACATCTTAAGGATTGCGGGAATATTATTTGCTGCCAACCTCTCCATTGGTTTCCTCACTTTAATTTTCAAGAAAAATTGCAAATCATTAGGTTTGCCGTACTTTATTATTATATTTTGTCTATTATTCTGCCATCTTTCTACTAATGACTAAGACTTTTCTAAAAAACAACAACAAAAATATTGTACGGTATACTTTTTGCTAAACAATATGATACTTGAAAAAATTGCGTTCTTTTGAAAACTCGTTCCACTTCGCATGATATGTGTGTTTGGAAACTACCGCACGAGTAGGCTCAAGAGTCGCAACAGCGCTCCTCACTGAATAAATATGGATACACTTGACGCTCAAACCTTGGCAAATGTGACTTTATAAATATACATTATCAACCATAAGTTGAAAGACTTACATACTTATCGACTGAATAAAATTGTAGTTGTTTCGATCTCTTTGCTAGCAGATAGAAATAAAAGTTTGAATGAAGTCTTCACAAAATACAAATTTTCACTAATATTTACTATTATTCATATGTGTGGCATCAAGTATATCAGTAGAATAAAGTGAAACAGCGTTCCTTGTCTGGGTATCTCTTAAATTGTCATAGAAGACGCATTTATTTTTATACATCATCATCATCAGCATATATAGACTGTTGATGAAAGAACATCAATTCCACTTCTGGACGTAGGCCTCCTCCAAAGAGTTCCATAGCCGCTCGCTTGCTTTTGCGCCAAACCAAATGGACTCAAATACATGCGCGCAAAACTTGACACATCGATAAGTTGTCTCTGTTTTAATAACGCGCGCAACTCTTTGCCACTTAGTGATAAAATACAATTTATGACCGTCTTAAATGGAGCATTTTAAAACCAATAACTGTTTTTAAAAGGGAAAACCCTAACGAATCTATTGTAAGAATTAGGTCAATGAACCATTTAATAAAATATTAAATAATCAACGCTGAAAGTTAACACCTACAATATTTTCGCACCCGACTTAGTAAAATAGCTTTATTTCATTATTTTGAGTGATGAGGTATAGATTTTTTTATTTAATAAAATACTTTAATCTATAATTGACCTAATTAATCATAAATATAAATGAAGTAGTAAGAAAAAAATCCCAGAAACATTTTTTCAAAATTGGTAAATAGTTCTTGTTCGGCGCATTACGCCGCATAAAGGTGCTCGTTATTGAAACTAGATTAACACTATATCATGAGAGTGTAGACTAAAAATAATAACATGCACAGAAAGACTAGTTCAATAGCTATAATATCATGTATAAGGTTTTACCATTTCTTTGAAATTCGTATCACTATTGTATGAAAAAGGAAATATGACTACATTTAATTGAAAAAAACATGCTATTTTCAAAAGCAGAATTCAGACACTTAGACTTAACTTTTTGACTAAAAGTTAAAACAATAGAATAAAAATATATATAAAGTATTTAAAAATAGGAAACAATTTGTTGTAATGTTATTTTTCTATGTACATTAAAACAAAATAGAATTTTATTTTGCGCGTACTTTGACCTTGAACCAGTCAAAAGATGCAAGATGGCCGCCGATAAGGCTTGCTTTACACTATTTTGATAATAATAAGATCCAGATCCATTTCTTATAAAATATACCTAGGTAATCGAATTTTTAAAAATGTACATTAAACCTAATTAGTAGTTAATAAAGTAGTGTTTTTAACAAAATATACATAGGTATTGGTCCTGTAAAAATAAGCCGTTTGGGAGCCAAACTCTGCCCGCCACTCTCCTTTCCCTGACCTTTTTCCTTTGGGCACCTATATACTCAAAATTAAAGATACCTACCTAAAAATCTTATAAAATATACATAATAAAAACTGGAAATCAATTGGAGTAATTTATGAATATACCAATAATTATTAGATTGGGGAAAAAATATAATCTACCAAACAAAAATATAGTTAGTTTCACCTATAGACAAAACGATTTCCTGGTTCGTTTAAAAAATCCCCAAAAAAAAAATAGTTTACCGTAGTAATTATTGGTTGTACTTGCTGAAAAAGCGATCTACGTAGTTACTTTTTAATTTGAAACTAAGAAGTACCAAAACCAAAAGTGTAATATAGCCTTATCCACCCAAAAACGCGAATTGCTCTTGGGTCCTACTGTTACCAACGAAACGGAAACGATTCTTGAAGTAGATGTGCGTTTGAATCCAACTGTTTTGTCCTAATCTCAACATTTATCTGCAAATTTATGTTTAAAACCAATAACTAATAGATAAAACTAAATTATTTTATATGCATAATTCGCAGAATGCTTATTTATCACAGGAAATAGTCGACAAGAAACGGCCTACTGTTACCATAACCACACCACATCGAAATAAATTAGAAATTAAGAACAGTTTGTAACAAAAATGATTAAAAATATTACTGTATCCAAGTAGAACCTGAAATTAGCATTCTTTTGATATCTAACACACAATAATACCATGAAAATTGAATACTTACGGGATATTTAAAAAAACGAATCACTTTCACTGCTCACAGAAACAGACAGACGGCGTGTACTGATCAAAACAACGCAGCAACCACTTGGAACAAAATAATGTTTTGACATTATTTTGTTCCAAGTGGTTGCTACATTGATTTGCTTGACGTTCCCAACATTATAAACATGTAATAAAACAAGTGAAAAACCACCTAGGTATGGTAGAAATAGAGTAAAAAATATAAAATGTATAAAATGCCTTTGGGTTCCATAGGACCCAAGAGCAACTTAACGAAAAAAATATTGGGTCCTACAGCACCCAGGAGCAATTTGGCGTCAAAAATCTTGGGTTCTGTAGCACCCAGAAGCAAGCGAGCGGATAACGAAAGAATAGTTCCCATGATGTCTTTTATAAAAATGTAGTGTTTTACAATGTTAAAGTTTATGCTTAATGTTCACATCATGTCTCAAATAGATTAGTGGCTTTTCACATCGATCGCCATTTTTATTTTAAAGCTAACGCGATTAGAGCCTACATTGAAGTTACACACGCTTCAGCTGAACCCGTTATTAATTTCTCTTGTCGACTGTATTTTTGGTCTTGCAGGAATAACATCAATTCGAGACGAAGAATTAATCTCCATCGACTTCCCACAAGTCTTCTTTCTTTAAGTTGTCGTCGGTCTGACGGGTGGGGAGTTTTACTAATAAAAGTATCCTCCATCCATCCATTTCTCATAAATAGAGATAAGTAATGCAAAAAAAAAACAAATCTAAATTGTAGTTCAAGAGATAAGTTAAAAAAAAAACACCTTTATTATTAGTATCGATATGCTAAAGATTCTGTCGGTGTCAGTACCATTGCTTCTTATCGATCTCATTTTTCTTTGCTGTAAACCGTTGACTTGAGCAATAGTGAAAGCAGTTTGAGACGTGTTTCCTGCAGTTGACATCAAAGGATGTTATAAACATCTCGAAAGATTCATTTAGAAAATCCACGATCCAGTAAATAATCTAAAAAAGTCCACCTAGAGCGGATGTAACTGAGTTCAATAAATATTTCTAGAACGAATGGATGACGGAATCTGACTTTGCACAAATCTGCAATTGTTCTAGATAAATGATAAAAAAAACAACAAATTAATCATGTTGAAGGTTGATACACCAAATTGAATAAATACGTTGGGCAGAAAAATCCGAGAGTTGGTATAATTTAGAATTTGAAGAAAAAAAACAAGGAAAATTTTCTACAGAGTATCAGGAAATCGAAACCTAGGATCGATCAAATTTAGAATTGAAGCTCAACAAAATTACAGTTGGGCATTCTAAATAAATTGTATCTCAATTCCAAGTTTTCAATTTTTCAGATTGTTTTTTGGGTTGCTTGTGTAATGTAGCCATTTTAAAAAATATATTAATCAAAAATATTAATTAAACGTTGAGTTGCCTACAAGAAAAATTTATTCTTTTACTGAAACTATAGTTACGCATTTCAAAGTCAGTTTCGTGTAAGGAAAAAAAAACGCATCCCTAAGTAACCTGTATCGTATAAAGATGACTTTTGCTTCTACCGTAACTGGTTAAATATTGTTGGTAATCTTACGATTTCAAAAAACAGTTTCATAAAAAACATCATCTTAGAAAAAAATAGAGGAAAAACGAGTAACAGGAAGACCACAAGTAGACATGACAGCGACTTTCTCCTTAATCTAATCTAGATGAAGGAGAAAGTCGCTGTCATGTCATATCATAAAAGAAATAAGTAAATAGAGGGAATTACATCAGTTGCACCGATAAAAGCAAGCTTCGTAAGTCTAACGATGACCATAAAGATGATTTGAAAAAGATAATGAATCGGAATATAACCAAATACGCACTGTCCGACTCAATTAGAGTTTAGATATATCTTTAGTATATGTGTAGAGCCAAAAGCTCTATAATGTATTCACAAGACCGGCGTAAAGTAAGGATTGAGGTGGAGAGCGCAGCAAGCCGGTGACTTTCTCAGTAAAACGATTACTGAGCAAAGATGTGAGAATAGATCCGACTTGTTACTCCGTTATTCATTAAGGGTTCCGTTTGTTATTGTTTGTATTTTTGGTTTTGTTTCCCACTAAGTATATAATTTTTACAAAGAAAAAAATTCTATCTCGGCTCTATTGAAAAAATCTTCATGAAAACTAATGTGAGCTAAATCAGCGAAACGCCTTTTCATTAGAATTTAACGTTGAAAACGCGCTTTACAAAAGTCCTGTGCCCATTGCTACGAAGGCTTAGTCATAGCTTAAAATGGGGTCCGCCACTTTGTTTAATGTAATTTCTATCTCAAAATGTATTTAACTAAATATGTTTTAGCACAATCAACTTCCAGTTATTTATGAAATTGGATAATTGCGCATGACCTTTGGACAACGGAAAAATCATAATGACAAACTTCAAGCAACTTAATTTACATTAAGACACCAAACCATCAGAATAACAGCCAAAAGTTAATTTGAGGCCGGGTTGTACATGTGCGCCGTATGTCAGGCGAACAATGGGTGAAGACCGCTACACACCCTTTGCTGAATGCTGTTCGACTTAACGACGTCCACGCGGATGGCCTAGGAAAAATGGCGAGATGAGCTGGACTTCTGATTTGACCATGTTTAGATATAAAATATAATATTTATATTAATTGTAAATTATAATATTACCGTTGTAATTTGTATTTTTTTGTATCAGAAATGATTTTTATAATGATTTTTATTCTTTTAATATCAGAGTAACTATTAATAATAGGTTAAAATTAATAATTATAATGATTTCTGATTTTATAACTGTATAACATTAGGATCTAATCAATACAATCTAATTAATAGATGGAAAAGTGATGATGACGTGCTACTGGACAAAACATTACTATGTTATGTTGAGTTATCATAAGTTATCAATAAAAACCTTGTATCAGGACGTAAAACGATATGCTTAAGATAATTACGGAGAATAATTTTTGTATGTCATTTTTTTATGAGCTGAAAACCTGACAAACTTTTATTTTACTATTTATGCGCTAGATCTACTTTTTTATGCTCTCCGGCTTGAAAGAGCTGTGTTTGAAAAAGCGTGATCATTCTGTACACAGAGTGATTCGACCGTTATGAATTTGTTCTGTGGATTACAGTTCGCAGTGTTGCGTAGCTGCCTGCGGGTAAAAAATATGCACGTTTCACATCTCTACGGAATACAATCACTCAAGCTGAGATAACGCTTCTGTTTTGTATTAAGCGGAGATATAAACTATATCATTAGATAGATAGAAGATAGAAAATACTATATTGCACACCAAATAACCAGCTCAGTTAAGTTGTACAAACTTTAACAATGATGTACAATGGGCAGCCTTATAGCTAAATAGAGGTATCTACCAGACAACCTTTGGATGGAACGGACTCATTACCTCTATTATAATTATACAATTTTTAAATGTTTTTTTTTTCCAAATTGTGTATTATCTACATAAATATTATGTTTTAAAAATATTATTCGGCAATGAAACCTCAAGATCAGTTTTTTTATGGTATGATAATATTATTAGTTTACAAAAGATTTTACTTTTTTCTATGAAAAAGACTTACATAGAAAAAAAGTTAACATAGGAGTAGGTACTAAAGTGACCTTTACTTTTAGTACCTACTCTTATGTAAACAAAAGTTGACCCATCTAACACATTTACAAAGAAGTGAACGGTCTTGAACAATATGTTGAGCTAGTTTACTTTTAAATGCGTTAAATGAGCTTACATTTTTATTAAGGACGGTAGTTTATTGTTCGTTAGTGTGTTTATTAAGTATTATACGGACCATGCATGGAATTTTTTGAGATTCATGTTTCTGTAGATTTTTTGTAGAGGGCGTTAAATATGAAGGGTTAACAATTTTTTGATCAATTTTTGTTTTGTAGAATTTGTAGTTTAGCTAATTAAGTCTTTACGGCGCTACCCCATACTTCTACTGAATAAAGCAAATGCGGTTTAACCAGTGAATTGTTGGTCAGTATGGCGTATTTGATATGGAACACAATGTTCAACGTTTCGTAACAAACCGGTCAACGATGAAAATTTGGTTTTACATATGAGCAATGTGTGTATCCCAGGTCAAAGTACTATCAATGTGTAAATTGCAAATTTTGGGGGAATCATAGAGTATTGGTTTATTTTTAGCTTTGAATAATGTGTAGCATGTTTTGGAGATATTGATAGTGAGTAAATTATGCTGGAACCAATCGAAGAGAGTATTGAGGTCTTTTTGAGCGGTTCAGTATAATCTCTTGTATTGATTTTCCATAATAAAATAGACACGTATCATCTGCGTACCATGTCAACGTAGTTGTGTTATGTTTCGAGTACAAATGTTTGTTTTTATTTAAATAAATACCTAATGAGTAATACTTTTTTTTACAGCGGCGTCCACCTGCCGGAGCGCGCCGTTGTAGCACGCGCGTTTTTTCCACTAACCAAGTGAACGCAAGTTTCAGTTTGCAATTCTAATATGATCTGGAACAGCTGAAGTCATAATGGAACAATAACCATCCAGACTACCGCGCAAGGAACGTCAAGTCTAAACTATGATATGAGGTCGCGAAAGAGCTGATGAGCCTTAACGACATAAACATGTCTAAGTCGGAGATGAGAAAGCTTGGGGTGTAACTCAAGACATCTTTACTGGCCCTGCCGATCAAGTCTGGCATTTCACCCACCATCACGCACTAGACCAGCGCGATTTGTCATAGTTTGTGAAGCTGAATCAAGCTGGAGCCAGGGGTGCTAAGAATCCCCGGGCAAGATCGATCACTCGTCAGACAACCCAGGCAAATTGTATATTGGATAACTATTAATGCGCTGTATATTATTAGTTATAACGTTGAAACTTGAAAATCAGATGATCGGATTATAGAACTTGAAAATCCCATGAATTATGTGAAGTGGGATAAACTTGGACTATCTGAAGTACGAAGAGAAGACCAAGATACCATTGAACGACAAAATAACATATTTTACCATTACGGGCGATAAAATATGTTTGTAGTCAATTTTCTCGCGTCAATGGACGTGGATATCTCTGATATAAAAACGTTGACTATTATCACTAATCAAGTCAAGACAAAAATTACAATTTTCAAACAATACATTAAATTAAATTCACCTTGTACTATAAGTGACTATCCGAGCAACATTGAAGTTCAAAAATAATGTTTTAATTATATTGTAGTAGTTATTATCAGCAGCGTTATTATTGTATATTCATTCTTACTATCTTTCAGTAAGGCAATTACACCGTCATTCTTCTTAAATAGTTCTCTCCGTCCTAAGGTTGTCTGGAAGAAATCTTTTTCAGCGATAAGACCGCCCATTGTCCATTTCTTTTGTTTTTTAAATATATTTTATTATGTTTTTGTTTTTTCTGTAAAATGGTGTTATGCACAATAAATAGTTTAACTATCTATCTAATACATGAAACGGGAGAAAAACACCTCAATCAAAGTGTGTACTCAATTAAAGCACACACTTTTATAATCTCTATATTCAGGCCTGCAAGAAATATAAAGTAATCGACGTCAGCGAAGTGAGGTTAAACAACCTCCGCTTCGCCGACGACATTGTCCTCTTTTATTTTTTGATCTCGGAGCTACAAACAATGCTGCAAGAACTAAGCAACATAGTCTTGAGGTTAAATTTCAATCTCCGTTCTGACGTATGGTGCACAGACCTTCGAAACTCAATCTCGAAGTTTGCTTTATTCATAGACCGCATTCGCAACACTGAGCTGCGTTCACGAGCACAAATTGCCGATGTAGCGATGAAGACCGCAAAGCTCATATGGAACTGGGCTGTTCATGTCTGCCGCATATCGGGCAACCAGTGGATAAGTTGACCACCGAGTGGTTGCCCTGATGCGTGGAGACGACGCGGCAGACCGAGAATGAGATGGAGAGATGAGCTCAAGAAGTTCCGAAGAGCTATTGGCCCAGGAACGAATAGGAGTGGGCAAAGACCTTTGCCCAGCAGTGGGTCATTGAGGGTTGAAAATAAAAATAACACATTTTTTATTTAACAATGTTTACTAACCCACAATGTTAACAGAAAAACTGAACTTATCTTTAGGTCGGTGTTAGAGCACTGCTTAATTTAATGACATCAAGCGCTTAATGTATGTGTGGAGACAACGTGTTTAATACACGTAATCTAAGGGCTTGAGTTAGAACGGGCCCGTATGCCATTATTGTGATTTAGTTTGCGGCTATTCTCCGAATGTGTGCCAGTAAATTAGATCTCAATCAGATCTAAACTGCTATTTGTTATTCAAACTAAACAAACATGCAAGGCATAGTAACATACTTGACTAGTTAATTATTCGATGTTATTACCTGATTCAGACTTTGAAACTTATTTTTTCTCATGAATTCTAAGATTTCTACTAATTTATAATAAAAAAAAAACAACAGATTAAAAAAAAAATTGATAATCTTACGCTAGTTGTTTATCAAATAAAGAAAAAATATTACTCTCCAAATAGAATAATCATCAAAACTGTCCTGTTTGTTGGCCAAAAATCTTGCTAATTTGCTGTAACTTTTTATGATTGAGCATAACACCTAACTGATAATATAACAAAGATCATCAGCCCGAACTCTGATCGAAAAACATAATGAACAATTAATATTCCATCATTATTATTGGTGATATTTCACGTTAGTTACAGCTGGGTGTCGACAAAGGAGGCAAAATAGCTCTGCGTAGGTTAAGAGATGGCTTTCATTGTTTATACATGAAGTTATTATTTACGGGCAAGCGGCCGGCATCTCTATTGGCGGTGAGCTACAACACTAAGGCTCGTTTACCGCATAAAAAATTCCACAATCTATATTAAAGATATGTAGGTATATAGGCTATTAATCTCTGACACATTTTGAATTTAGCCTATGCGTTATTCTGATATATTACTGCAAAGTTTCATCAAAATCCGTTCATTAGTTTTTGCGTGAAAGAGTAACAAACATCCATCCTCACAAACTTTCGCATTTATAATAGTAGTAGGATATGCATTTTTACAATGACACAATGTGTCAGTTGGGTAAAAAAATCAATTGTAAGGTTCACCCCGCTCCACAATCAAGGTCGCCATATTTGAAGGAGATTATACAAAGGCAAGCTCAAAACTAACAAGAGGATTTTTCAAGGATAACCTTTGAGTATAAAGAAAGCTGATAAATAGTGGTGGATCACCACATCAGATCACCAAAAAATACTCAAAATTATTTATCTTTTATACATTTTTTTGCTTGTATTGAGGCCAAAATGTAACAAAGCATATAACGTAAATGAGATAAAAACTTAATTCTAGACTAGTATTCCAAGGCGAGTAAAAATTAAATTTGTTTGGATTTACGTTGTTTTTGGACCTAGTTATAAACTATAAAGAAAGCTGATAAATAGTGGTGGGTCACCACATCAGATCAGCAAAAAATACTCAAATAGGTAAATTCTAATGACAGTTCTACTAACAACTTACTTTTATAAAGAATTACGCCTAATAAACGGTTCACAAACGGTTTACGCTTTAGAAACTAGTTTAATTTTCACATTCAGTGTTTAATAATATTTAAAAACTGATAGTAACAAATAACTAGGTCCAAAAACAACGTAAATCCAAACAAATTTAATTTTTACTCGCCTTGGAATACTAGTCTAGAATGAAGTTTTTATCTCATTTACGTTATATGCTTTGTTACATTTTGGCCTCAATACAAGCAAAAAAATGTATAAAAGATAAATAATCAGTAAATTATAATAACTTCTTTGTTTCGATACAAAGTGTCCAAAAACATAGTACTTAGCTACCGATCGTAAAATCCCGAGCCACAAAACATTTTATCGGTAAAATACTGCATATTTGCACTTGCTGGATTTGTGATTAATGAGATATAGTTTGTTTATACTCTGCTAATAATACTGGGACAGTATTCTGTTCCATCATTTTATTATCTCCTTGAGGGATCCTGAATAATGGATTGTGGAAGGTATTCGTTATTTCTATGATTTATGCCTTTTTATGGCTCCGAAGGCAAATAGCGAAAACAGAAACCTTATAGTTTCGTCATGTGCGACTGTCTGTTTGTCTATAAATCAGGCTTGTTTTCTTTAAGCGAACCCGAAAATTAGAAAAAAAAACTATATACGCATTACTATAACCCCTATGGTACATGTAGAATGGGGATGTTTTTTTAACTGCATCCTGCCGTGTTTCTTATTTCCTCAACCATATTTGATGTTTACCTGGCCACGTAATAATATGCTAAAGGTACCTACATAAGGCGAGCGTGAAAGAATGTCTAGAAGGCCAGATCAAAACAATCATGCATGAAGATTGCGATAAACATGTATTTCACATAATTAAATAGACAGTGCATTGATGTGCAGTGTCTATCAAATTATGTTAATACATGTTCCACTGGTTTTCACCATGGCAGTACTCTACAAACAATGGGTGTTTAGGGAGACTTCTAGAATTTAAAAACGTTATCGAAAGTAGTGTTGTGCATTTCCATGCTTGTTTAGACAGGCAATGATAAAAACAGACTACATACCGGGCACAACTAGTAACAAAATATTACTATAGAAATATCTCTTAAACTTATGTTTGCTAATCCGTCAAACCAAACTTCGTTAGCAGTTTCTTTCTAGCTAGCTGCTAGATTTCTCTTACTTTGAAGTCTATATTTCCAATAAAACCTAAGGTGATCTTCAGACATGTGGATAATGATATCCACAAAGGGCAAAATAAAATAGTCTCGAAATTTATGTAATTATTCTATCATTTTATTTTTTGGTAATAAAAACATTTAGGTAGGTATATACCAAATTTAATCTTATCAAGGTCTTCAAGCTCAAATAAAAATAGGGGTGTGACACGCGAATGAAAATGGCGAAACAAAACATTTGTTAGTAAAGGTGTCGCAATGTTATTAAATACCATCATAAATGCCAAAACAAATATATGACAAATATCTGCATATCATACAAACATTTGATTCAAATTTGAATCGAACCCGCGTCTCAGGCCGGCCTTTGACCATTGCGCCACAGAGGTCGTCCGTATTAATAAATAAACTTGCACGAGCATGTTTGTTCAAAAACCTAGAATAACAAACGCGCGAATATATTGAATTGCATTTAACAGAGCAAAATAAAAAAAAAAGATAAGTCCGTATTTCCGGCATGAACATTCGGCAGATAATCATTATTGGCTCAGAGTGTGCTCAAACTTGTGGTGCAAATATAACCCACAAGATTTCCGTGAAACAAACGAACAAGGGAAAACTTTTCCACGTCATTAATCTTTCGCCACTCATTTATCGTTTGCACGTGTCGCCGTTAGTAGAAATCTTGTACGGTCAGCGATGCAGCTGATTACACCATCTGTCATAATACAGCTTCTGAAACTTTGTGACATACGGCTTATTGAAACATATTGTTCCATCGTATGAATAAAAACCACCTGCTTTCAAAACGGAATTAAAATTTTGATACTTTTCAAGTAGAGAGAATTACAAGAGGAAAAACCTCTAGTCATAGATTCACATAAGCTGATTAAGCTCTTAAGCTGATTTGCTACTAATTTTATATTTTTTTGTTCTGTTATACTCGTTTTAACTTTACTTATTTTATTGTTCAACTTTTTGATTTTAAGATTAGAAGTTGAAATTCGTCCAGGTACAGCTGTTAAGATATAATTTTATATAGAACGAATAGTGATTCATTGTTGCAACTAAGACTAGATAGGTCTGATGGTTAAGATTATTATGTTTTGTTCAAATATCTGTGTAGTCGATGTAAGGCATTTGGAGGCAATGCTATCACTTATTCAAATGCGATCACATGATCGGGTAAATTAAAAAAATAACACAATTTAAAGGTAATGGGGAAACGTACAGAAGGTTCCGATTTTTTTTTTTAAATATAGTTACTTGTATCGACTATTACCTAAATATGTATATATTTTTAAGCAACAATACTTTGACTTTGTAATACAGATACGATATTGTATGTGCTTCCATTCAGCAGGCCTCATATCGCTAGGATGATGAAACTGGTGTGAATGCATAGCTTTTTCAATGCACATTCCAGAATGTATGAGGGTTTTTCAACGTATCTCAAACAGAACGTCAGAAATCCATTTTTTCTCTTTGTTGTTTAAAGCCGGGGGGAGTTAAGAATCAAATGAAAGTCAGTGCAAGGTCCCTTTCAAATTATCCATTGAATTTGAAATAACTTCAGTAGTCGGTGAAGTTTGCGTTTTAAAGTATTTCCCATCGCATTCAAACCGCTTTTGAACACTCTTTTTGTATTGTGATAAGCACCGTTAATCAGTTAATCATGACAATGTCATGATTCCGATCATCGATAATTACGATCAAGATCTTTATGACACATTAGCTTATGTTTTTAAACTTTATAAGGCAAAATAGCCTTTTGTTTTCAATTTCGACAACATACATGCGTATGTTAAGGCCTAAGGTCGAAAATGCATGACTGGTATCTTCTATTTATGATTGGAAAAACAGTAAAACAATTTTCAGTACCTATCAAAATAATGCTACATTAAAAATTTCGTTTTATAACTTTATATAATAGATTGGGGAAAAATTTCTTCGCATTTTTTAAGAAAATTCAAAACATTTTTTAATATAGTTTATTTACATTTAACTAAAGTATGTAGGTACCATTTTGTTCGATAACTTTTTGCCATTTTGTAGGCAGGGACATGATCCCATTGCTATAAAAACTTTGGGGCTTCTGTTCAAAATACCGCGACAAGTGGTTTTGGCAGTCCTCTCGTGATGTTAACCTGACACTGCCTAAAGAATTCTGAAGAGACCGAAACAGGTGGAAATCTGAAGGTGCAAGGTCAGGACTATACGGCGGATGCATTAACACATCCCAGCCAAACTCTCTTAATTTTTGCTGAGTGGCTAAAGATGTGTGAGGTCTAGCGTTATCATGATGAAAAACCACACCCCTTCTGTTGATTAACTCCGGCCGCTTTCTCTCAACTTCTTGTTTTAATCTCATCAGTTGTTCGCAGTAGAGTTCAGAATCGATGGTCCTGCCTGGTGGTAACAGCTCATAATGAATAATGCCCTTCCAATCCCACCACACACACAGCATCACCTTGTTGCGAGTTAACCCGGGTTTCGCCACAGTCTGTGAAGCCTGACCGGCCTTTGACCACGACCTTTTTCGCACGTTCTTGTCGTACGTGATCCACTTTTCATCACCAGTTATCAGCTTCTTCAAAAATGGTTCGGTTTCATTACGTCGTAATAAAGAATCACAAATGAGAACACGGTTCATTAGGTTTCTTTCAGTGAGCTCGTGAGGTACCCAAATATCGAGCTTTTTTGTGTACCCAGTTTTTTTCAAATGCGCCAAAACTGTTTTGTGGTCAATTCCCAGTTCTTCAGCTACGTCGTAACTACTGATATGCCGATCTTGCTCCACTTTTTCAAAAATGGCATCCATTTTATCCGTAATAGGGCGACCAGAGCGACGTGCATCTTTGACATCAAAATTTCCGGATTGAAAACGCTTAAACCAAATTTGTGCTACTCTCACAGACACTGCACTAGGTCCATAAACATCGCAAATTTTTTTCGCGGCTTGCGTTGCATTTTTACTTTTTTTGTAGTAAAATTTTAAAATGTATCGAATTTCTTCATTAGATTCACTCATCTTGACAGTACGAAAAACAAATAAAAATCACACATTTTCCTAATTTGAATTTGGAATTATCTTCTTTAAAATTTAAACTTTTAATGATACCAAAACCAGCCAGATACAAATAGTATAGCCAAAGAGATTTTATTACAAGTTCATACATACAATAATGCGAAAAGACTTTTTCCCCAACCTAATATATATATATGGTAACTTTTATTTTGCAAGTTGCCCTGGAAAGGTGACTTTTCGCAGGTTATTGGTAATAGTCTATTTTGTAACTGACCTCAAATTCTCATAGCAAACCTTTTCATTTGATACCCAATAATTACGAGAATTTTGTCCACTATCTTGGGAAATCCGCCATATTAAATTCAAAGTGACGTTACTTTATTTTTTTGTTCTTATCACCAAACCCTTTCATTTGATGCCCATATTATAATACCATAAGTGCATGAAAAATAATTGTTTCGCCATCTTTGGGAGTCCGCCATATTGGATTTAGAATTATGTAACTTAAACATCTATTTTTATCCAAACCAATCGTGTTTAAAATTTCAGCTAAATCGATAACTGATTAAAATTAAGTTACAAGATTTAACTCACACATACTAAAAAGGCAAGTTAAAATAAAAGATTTACAAACGATTGTAATATAAAAAATAAAAAGGGTAGGGACACAACTTTAACATCTTTAAAATTCAGGTTTCTTCAACTACTTTCATCCCTTAAATCGAAAATAGCTAAGAAGACCTAACTTTGTTAGACCTGTTCAACGATAAGCCATGTAAGGGGGTACGACGAAAAATAAAGTCCACTGTACTGAAGGGTGCGTGAAAAAGTGCATATTATATTTTCCTCTTAAGTGCCGTATCACAAAATCACGCTAGGAGTGGTTCACTTACTCAGCAATATCTATTTCTCATAAATAATGAGTAAATACTCTAATAATTAATTATAATCTACAAAATGTTGTCAACGACAAACATTAAATAGACATTACTATCACTGAAAACTACAACGCCAGAATCCAGCAAAAACACCAGTTTCTTGTAATAGATTACAAAAAACTGAAAGAGTACTTAGGTACTGTTTTTGATTGTAAGGATATGCATATTTACCGAATTGTGTCTCAATATGAAAAAATATTAGAGAGAAATCGGGATGTGACACACGGATGTCAGACGAAAAACCTATAAGTCCTAAACTAGGTGCTAGGTGCGCAATATTCTTTTTCTAAAACTGTTTTTGGGCTGTTAGAATACGACTGTGTACCAAATTGTAGGTAATTCGTTCAAAACAGGAAAAGTTCAAAGGGACGCACGAATGAACAGACAAAAAAAGGCGCAACGAGCGAGTGGTGACCTTGATATTGATGATCTTTGAAAAAAAAAGAAACGCCCTTTTTGAAGAACCCCAGGGATGAACAGACAAAAAAGATGATTTTTTTAGGCGCAACGCGCGGTTGGTGACTTTAATAATAACTATCTTTTAAAAAAATTTAAAGGCCCTTTTTGAAGAACCGCACGGATGAATAGACAAAAATAATGATTTTTTTAGGCGCAAGTGCGAGTGGTGACCCTGAAATTGATGATCTTTTAAAAAAATAGAAACGCCCTTTTTGAACAACCGCACGGATGAACAGACAAAAAAGAGATTTTTTTAGGCGCTACGTGGGAGTGGTGACTTTGATATTGACGATCTTTTAAAAAAATAGAAACGCCCTTTTTGAAGAACCGCAGGGATGAACAGACAAAAAAGAGGTTTTTTTAGGCGCAACGTGCGAGTGGTGTCATTTATAATGACGATCTTTTAAAAAATTGAAACGCCCTTTTTGAAGAACCGCAAGGATGAACAGACAAAAAAGAGGACTTTTTAGGCGCAACGTGCGATTGGTGACCCTTGATATTGACGATCTTTTAAAAAATAGAAACGCTCTTTTTGAAGAACCGCAGGGATGAACAGACAAAAAAGAACATTTTTTAGGTGCAACGTGCGAGTGGTGACTTTAATAATGACGATCTTTTAAAAAAATAGAAACGCCCTTTTTGAAGAACCACACGGATGAACAGACCAAAAAGAGGATTTTTTAGGCGCAATGTGCGAGTGGTGACAAGGATATTGACGATCTTTTAAAAAAAATAGAAACGCCCTTTTTGAAGAACTGCACGGATGAATAGTTTTTTTAGGCGCAACATGCGAGTGGTGACCATGATATTGACGATCTTTTATAAAAATTGAAACGCCCTTTTAAAACAACCGCACGGATGAACAGACAAAAAATAGAATTTTTTAGGCGCAATGTGCGAGTGGTGACATTAATAATGACGATTTAAAAAAAAAAAAAACGCCCTTTTTGAAGAATCGCACGGATGAACAGACAAAAAAGAGGATTTTTTTAGGCGCAACGTGCGAGTGGTGACCTTGATATTGACGATTTAAAAAAAAATAGATACTTTCTTTTTGAAGAACCGCAAGCGTGAACAGACAAAAAAGAGGATTTTTTTAGGCGCATCTTGCGAGTGGTGCCCTTGATATTGATGATCTTTGAAAAAAAAAGAAACGATTTAAAAAAAAAAAAAGAAACGCCCTTTTTGAAGAATCGCACGGATGAACAGACAAAAAAGAGGATTTTTTTAGGCGCAACGTGCGAGTGGTGACCTTGATATTGACGATTTAAAAAAAAATAGATACTTTCTTTTTGAAGAACCGCAAGCGTGAACAGACAAAAAAGAGGATTTTTTTAGGCGCATCTTGCGAGTGGTGCCCTTGATATTGATTATCTTTGAAAAAAAAAGAAACGCCCTTTTTGAAGAACCGCAGGGATGAACAGACAAAAAAGATGATTTTTTTAGGCGCAACGCGCGATTGGTGACTTTAATAATAACGATCTTTTAAAAAAATTGAAACGCCCTTTTTGAAGAACCGCACGGATGAATAGACAAAAATAATGAGTTTTTAGGCGCAACGCGCGGTTCGTGAAAGTCACGACTAAATAATGACTAATTAAATAATGACGATCTATTAAAAAAATAGAAACGCTGTTCTTTAAGAACCGCACGGATGAACAGACAAAAAAGAGGTTTTTTTAGGCGCAACTTGCGATTGGTGACCTTGATATTGACGTACTTTTAAAAAATAGAAACGCTCTTTGTTAAGAACCGCACGGATGAACAGACAAAAAAGAGGATTTTTTTAGGCGCAACGTGCAAGTTTTGACTCTGATATTGACGATCCTTTAAATAAAGAGAAACGCACTTTTTGAAGAAATTTAAATGAAAAGCGACGAGAAAAAGATTAATGTAGCGGTGATTTAGCTGAATAAAAAAACACAGTTGCCAAGTAAAGCTGTTCTCTTGTTATGTGAAAGTAATCTTTTAAAGACTTTGTTTGAGGTGCCGCTCTCCATATCAAGAAATAAATACCAAAAATGTATTCTTTGTTAGATCTTTGGATAGCTTTAATGACACCCAAATTATTCGTTAACCACACAAAAACTATTTTATACTCGTTATACTATTTTGAAATCTTTTAAATAAATTTCTTTATTTTAAAATCCCGTAATATGAACAGTATTTTTTGTTATTTAAATATCATATAGGGATTCATCAGATTTTACCGTAATAAAAATGCAATAACAAATGCAAACAACGGAATATTGCAATATATATGTATTTTTATTTAATTTACTTACCAATAGGTATTCTGTTAGGGTCATTTGCTCCTCCCCAGACTGTTACAGCAGTTGTTGGAGTCGCCGCGGTTTTTCCCGAAGCGGAGTTAGAATAAATGGCAAAGTATACCAAAACGAATCGGAACAGATAGAAATAGTTCTTTATGCACCCCATTTTGGAGAGACTTTTTTATTAATTTCCGAAATAACTAATTACATTTTCCGAACGCACGTAAACCGTTATTCCGAACGCAATAACTTAACCGAGCTCGCTGACACTTGTTCGACGAGATCAAAAGTTCCTAGGCAGCTAGACCGGGTCTGGCTACCGTGGCAGGTGTCGGCGAGCGACTGAGGCTGTTGCGGAGGCAGCGGAGGCAGCGGCGGAACGAGAGTCCTCCCGCGCCCTTCCCGCAGTCGAACATCCAGAACAACCCTCCCCCGCCTTCCCACACGATTCGCACGCACGAAGTGTTTCATATTTAGTTTATTTAATAATCGTGCTAAAGTATTCGTCGTTTTAATTTTTCGTTGAAAGTTAAGTCATGCCTGTTTAATTTTTTAATGGCTCCTTAGTATTGAAGGTGTGATATATTTATATTTACTTATAACGTTGATTTCAAAATAAGTACACACAATTAATAAATCTGTATAATGCATTACTTTCTCAATACAAATGATTATTTTAAAAGCTATTCTGCCCATTAAATATTAAAACTTTGCATAGACCAAAATAACGAGCGTTAAAAACCTATAATATTCATGAATTGACATTTTACTTTTTGATCTTAGTCATGTATTTCTTGTAAATAAATGAGTTACAATAAGTAACAGTTTATGTTGGCAATAATGAATTTAATAGAATAATCTTGATTACAAACATATTAAAAATAACTTGTTTTTAAAATGAACCCAATTCCAAAGAATTGTCACGCATTTCCAGAGTCATATGCTTGCCAAACATCTGTTCATAAATTATCGTTATTTGACACATTACTGCAGAATCTATTACAACGCGTTGTTATGTTAGTTCTATTATAACTTCATTGCTGATAGTAGATGGTGGATGAAATATAAAGAGAACTATGATTAGCAGAACACAATAAGACTCTGGTTGAATATCGGATACCTATACTTTTTGTCGTGTCATGCGTTTTACCAACCCCCGATGAATAAGGGTACGATAAGTTAAAAGTCTTTTGTAACTGTGTATATATGCGCCGAATACTGAAACGCTACTTAAAAATAAGTGTCGATTTAAGGACGATTAGAAAATTAGTTTTCTAGATTGCATTACAGAGCCAACTATAACTTAAATATTGAGTAGTTTTTGAGTAATTTTAATCGTACCTATGGCTCTTTATGGTATCGTAGCCTCCAAACAGATGGTCAGATGTCAATCTAGATTTAATTTAATCGTGATAGTTCTTAAATAAGTATGATCACCACACTTTACTAGGCGCTACAATAGATACTAGAATGCAACAGGGCGTAACTGGTCGTGATATAGTTTATTTTACTATATTTTCATTCCTTTATAAAATATTTTTGCTACACGTGTAATTAAGACCTCTATCCTGGCAGATAGTAAAATATTTAAATACACTTCCACTTCGTATTTGGCTACTATCAAGAAAAGTAAATCTTACAGCATTTTGGGCAGCAGCGGCAGACTATCCAAACACTCTTAATTTAACACCACATTAACAACGTTACCAAACTTTTGAATTGAAATTATGATCACAAGGGGTGAAACTTTAGGGATCCGAACCCGGACCACCCTCCGTAGCATAATACATTATAATACCTTGTCATACTTATGTACGAGTAGGTATGCCTTAAATTATGTTATCTTTATTTTCGTATGTTACAGATCTTCTTTGTAGATTTTCTATTTCAGTGATAAATTGAATGATGAATGTATCCAAGCAGATATTTTTATCGGAACTTTACAGAATAAAATAAATTTTTTCTGCTTGAAAATTCTATGTCAATTTTGTTTCCTTCTGAAGGAAACTAAAATTACTAACGGTAAAAGTGAATTTTTATTCCTAGCAGGAAGATCCAATATTCAAGGTAAATGTCAAGGTCAATTACTATGCATCAGATTCTATTTCGATTGATTTATTTCTTTTGACGACCTTTGTGGCGCAGTGGGCGAAGGCCCGCCTGAGACGCAGAAGTTTGCGTGTTCGATTCCCGCCGCGGGACAAATGTTTGTATAATCTGCAAATATTTGTCTCGGGTCTGGGTATTTCCTATGTATAATATGGATGTATTTACAAAAAAAAAGTATATTAGCATTATATTAGTTAAGTAGTTCCCATAGTATGCTTAGTTTGGGGCTAGATGACGTTGTGTGAAAAAATGTCAAGCATTATTTATTTAATTATTTGATGGAAACAAGATTACTCACATAATTACATAAAGATTCGCCTTGTTCCCGGAGGGGTAGGTACAGAACTCGGGTTTCCACTAGCTACGGAATCGTAACAAGTGGATTGGGATACCTCTTCGCTTCATTCATCCTCGATATTTTTTTATACAAGCTCGTCGGTTTGGGGTACTCTCGACTTGGCCTTTCTCCAGAACGTCTCCAATTTGGTTATGGTACATTCGCCGAGGCCTTTCCCTTCCAACTATCCCACGCTCACTCTCGCTTTTTTTGTTAATCTGTTAAAACCTTTTTGGATAGGATTTCATGAACGTTGGTTTACCCCAAAGACCATCAGGACGAACGATCTTGAGTGACCTCAAGCCACCTACTATAACCTTTGATATGTTTTTTTAATAAAAGTTATTTATTCAATGTTTTGTGTTTGTAAACTTCATTACAAACACGGACAAGCGTTTGTAATAAAGTTTAGAACACAAACATATTGTTCTATCATGACGTGGGCTTAAATGAAAGTCGCTTATTATTGTAGCTTTTCATACATACTTTCTTTACATAAAAAAATAACTAAACCTGCAAAAATAATGTCGAAATTAAATTGAAGTCAGAAATCAATAAAATATATTTTTTTCTTTTTGAACGTACTGCGCTGTTCCGATTTAATAAAACTTTGAGGTTTTGTTTTCCTAATTTGAATCAAATTTCTAGAATGACAGCTGTTACGCTTGAATCTTGAACGCGCTTCGAAATTGATTATGGCTTGTTGGAAACCGTTACTTAACAGTTTTACAGCGTCGCATTCTTATAAAATTACATTTAATCATTAACATCAATAGCCTCGGACAAGTCCACTGTTGGACATAGAGTGTCTATATGTAGAGTTTTTCTCTAAATAGAGACAAACTCTTTAACTCTTTAGTTTTATGATGCATGATTAAGACGTATATCAGATACAAATTATTTAACAAGCGAGCGAAGAACTCCGATTCTACTGGGATAATCCAACATTTGTATGAATATACATACATTTTTATTTATCCGACGTCAACTACCGAACCATTTATATAATATTTATATAACTTGGTTGATAGATAGGTTATACATTATACATATAATGTGTATGTATAATGTATAAACATTTGTAATGTATAATGTACCTATAAATGTAATGTTTATGTTTGAGTATAAAACGCAGTTATCTATGCTTAATCGGTAGGGCTCTGACGTTATATTTCAACGTCAGAAAAGTGAGATTATTGGTTCATGTTAGGTATCGAAAGCTGCTTTTTTTTTAATGCCTGTTAGTTTTTTATTACATAAAACAATACTAGATTTCTGAATCACTCTCTGACGGAATACATCAAACATGTATACTGCTTCTATACTCACAACCCTCATTCCGGCAGTCTAGTAAAAAAGATACATCGCGAGATATCAGTTCGTAGCGAACGACTAGGAAAATTTTCAAAGGCGTTCTGTGTAGCGCGCTACGTGGGTGCTACGAATGTGCTACGAATTAGCTACGAATGTGCTACAAGTGTGCTACGAAAGTGCTACGCTTCTTCTATGTATTATGTACGCAATGTGGGTAATTAATAATGACCAATGGCTAAAGCGGCTTCTATCTTTCATTTCAAAGAAAGCCATTTTCCAAGAAAATATTCATAATGGAATAAACGCTGCCATCGCATTGTTCACTTTAAGAAAACCTGTATTACAGGTCACCAGGTTTTACACTCCACGGCTTGTACAAAATGAATACTTACTTGGCCTAGCTGTTGTTATATTATATTTAGTGATGTTAAGAACATAAAAGGAAAGCAAACGAAAGCTAAACAATAAAGGAACATAAATAAAAATAATGAATTTAAACAAACGTGTTGGGATGCGAACGTTTGTGAGTGTGTATGAGAGAGTTTAGTGAGTGAGTGTTGGGGTGTGTGTGTGTATGGGGGTGCGTGTTTATGAGTGAACATATGGGGATGTTCGAGCTGGATATTGCCGGGATAACTTAGTGTGTAATAAATTAGTCAGACAGTAGTACAGCCATCAAGGATGTGTGTACATATGACAATTCAGGACGCTAATGTGTGTTTGACAAATTGCTTGCATAGTGAGAAAAGGTAGTGTTTTGCTGGAAAGAGAGTTGGGCATAAGATCAATATGCTACAAAGTGGAGGGTAAGTGTTATAAAGGTCACCTTAAAATAATCTAAGGGAAAATTAGAAGATCACGGATAAAAGGTTTTCGGTTTCCTAGTAGTTTAAAGTTTTTAACCACTTTGTAACTACTGCCTTATATTTAGATTTTTGGAGCGAGTAAATGGAAAGTTTCATTGTTTAACTTGTTATAAATGAATGCCCCAAGGAATCAGGTGAATTTATGGGAGAAGCTTGTGTGGTATTTTTCAGACAAAATAAATATAGTGCATAACCGATTCGTTGCGGCGCCCATTTTCGAAAACTTTTCGCCATGGCTATGAACAAATTTTCTATGACACGACTGGCGTGTCAAGCGCCATAGAAGTTGATGGCATGCCTATTGTACCATCAGCCATTTATATAAAAACACATGCTTGTTTTACTTTTTTCACTGGTTTAGACTTGATTTAAGTTTAGTCGGTAGTGTACGACACGATACGTTATTTTAATTGGTTTTTAAGAGGTTAACTACATGTTTTACCTGAAATGGAAGGACGTTACATTTTCAGATGTTTCAAACCTTTTGTGATGTTGTTTATTTTTTTGTTGTATTCAAGGAAAAATAATAATATATTTTGTTTATTTCAGACCAAGATCCATATTGGGTTAGTATTACATAATAGGTACCTATATAAGTAAATTAAATTAAATCAATTAAATAAAACATTTTTTTGGGTTAGGTTCGTATGGTCTGGATTGTAACGGCTGTGTGAGCAAAATTTCTGGGTGGAATAAAGTCTAAGTATACACAACGTCTAGGTGGCAAAATGTCTTATTTTTAAAATGCCATGGTTGTAAAAAGCCTTGGTGGCAAATGGTTATTTTTGCCTATGGCTTATGTAAGAAAAACGTCTTGGTTAAAAAAAGGCTTGGTTGGAAGTGGTTAGGTAATTATACAAATACTTAGCACTCTGTGTGCTACTCGGATCATGGAGTTTATGTGTCATACAAATAGTTTATGGATACAAGATAAGGACTGGCCACATAAGATATGATCATAAAATGACAATGCTATTTGTCAAATAATTGAATTGATTTCATGTCAATATATTGTTTTTCATGTTTTATTCATTTATCTGCATTCACCATGGCCCTGTCAAGCAAGTGGCTTTTTATTTCTTGATAGTCACAAAGCCAAACCAATACTTATCTATAACGGTTACCGTTACAATTTAGCAACAAATAGAGGAACCACCCTTTGGCGATGCTGTAAACGTGGACTGTGCAGTGCCTCGATCACCTTGAATAAGATGAAAACGGAAATAATAAGACAACGCTTACATGCATTCTGGAAGGATTGCGTAAATAATTATATCTACATTCTATTGGAGTACGCTAAAAAATGGTTTGTGAGAATATGAAATCAATCAAGGTTAATTACGAGAAAAGTATTATTGATTGTCAAATGAAATATCCTCTGCTACAACCACCATATGAATCTGTGAAGTTCACTTTATTTCGAGCCAGAAGAAAGTTTTTGCAGATTGAAAAACAAGAATTTATGCATTGTAAAGATATGAAAATACCGCCAATTATATCAGAAAACTTTTTAGTAGCCGAGTATGGTATAAATGAGAAAATATTAGTTTTCAGCAGTCAATTTTGTGTGAAAACCATGAAAACCTACTATTTCTTGTGCAAGGCAACGGCATCGTACAATAACACTTCAGAAGCCTGGCACAGGCGACTTAATGCACGCATGCCACATAAGCCCACCTTACTTCATCAAAAGAGATAACAGGTTTCAAGAAATAAAAATGAGAAATCTATTGTTTACCCATGGCTATAGAACAAAAAAGGATCAGATCAGAATTAGAAAAACTGATTGATGGAAGAAGCACTATATTCGTTTTCTTGAAAAAAATATCGGATTTAAAAAATATATTCAGGAACTAAAAGATTGCTTAGGTTAGAATTATATGTAGTAGACTGAGTAAGTAGATATGCATCTGTTTAGTTTTTATGTAATAAAAAGACCTTTTTCTAATCCTATTTTTTTTTAAATAATACCTATAATATCATAATAGTTATAATTATATTACTTATGTAATAATAGTTTTACCTTGGTTCTTTTAAATTTTCAAATGTTGGTACTTGTCTTGGGCGAAGTACTTGCTGAAAAAGTACGTAGTCATAATCACAACCACGGCATTTTTTGCAAATAGTCATTTTGCAACTTAGGTCTTCTACAAACAAGTATTTTTGCGACTTTTTGCCTACCTAGACATTTTATGATTAAGTTCCGTCGTTTTACAATCAAGACGTTGTGTATATTTAGACTTTTTTACACCCAGACATTTTGCTCACACAGCCGTTTTACAATCCAGACCATACGAACCTAACCTTTTTTTATACAAATTATACTTAATGCAACAAGTTGGAGACCAGGCGAGAGATCGGCCCAAGTTCCACTAGCCAACGCCTCATTAGATCAGAGTACATGTCATTAGCAACAACGGTCACAAGGCTGCCGCGCAAGCGGCTCATCAGTGACGCGGTTCTTAAGCGCATAATCGCATAAAAGTCGTCTGTGTGTGCGTCTGCAAACATACCCGATGCGCTGCAGAAACGCGACCTCAGCAGCATCCTGAAACCGTTGTTGTATTAGGTCCGTAGGGAGTTATAGGATTTCTGTGTATATTTAGCCCACAGACTGCACGTGTAGAAAGATGTACAATACGCTTTAAATAGTGTGACTATTACTGGCGCCGTACAACGTGCGAATCTGCGAGCCAACATGTTGCACCTCCTGACAATGCCCTATGTTCCCTCTCCATGTCCATATCTTCTGACATGTCTTTCGTGACCCAGTGGCCTAGGTACTTGAACTGCTTCACCCAATTAGGGGAGCCCCCTCAAGCTTTACTGGTGGTACTGAGTAGCTTTTGTTACCAGCCTTAAACAATATTAGTTCACTCTTTTTGACATTGTACATGAGCCCATGGGCTGCCGCGTATGTCTCGCAGGTGCTCAATAGGCGTCTGAGGGCGTTGATCGATGGACTCAGCAGAACCATATCGTCAGCATAGCTAATGTTATTCACGCATGTACCAAGAGTTGAGTATCCGCTTCTGGCTCCACTGAGTTCAACACCAATTTATTGATGTACAGGTTAAAAAGCTTGGGCGATGTTATCCCCCCCTGCTTCACCCCGCACTTCAACCCATACTCTTCAGAGTACGAGCCCGCCCATCTAACTGTATTTTTCTGGTGATTGTACCAAAACTTCAACACATTTACCAGATCTATTGGTACAGTAGTGTCCGTCAAAAGCTTATGCCACAAAATGTCATAAGAAACGAGGTCAAATGCTTTTGACAAATCCAAGAAGCAGGCAAAGACTGGTGTTTTCCTGCTGGTATAGTAGTGGATGGCATACTTAAGACACGATGGCGGTTTCAGTTGAGAGTTTGGGCTGAAACCCAAACTGCGCCTCGTGTAGAATCCCCTTAGAAATAGGTAAATAAAATAGTTTCTACAAACTTTTTATTCGACTTGGGGTTATTCATTTATTAAAAACTAACGTTACATCGCACCGCAAAGGGATCGATGAAATAATAAAAACGCACTCCTATGGTAATTATCGCCACACACATTATATTCGTTATATAAAAATCGTAAAACTACTTTCGAAATCAAGACAATTTTGTTCTAGATAGACCATTTAAAACTTTATTTGAGAGTGTTACAATTGATTAAAAAATGACACGCCTATCGTGTCATATGCCACACGTAAAAAAACAATTTCAATGTAACTTATAAAGGTTGTCCCCCTAATTTTTAATAAGCCCTGCAATTTTGAATTCACACAATATCCAGAAACTAACACAACAGGCTTAATCTACGTGGAAAATCATGATAGTTTTGTTCTAGGCAGAGCATTCTAAAACTTAATTTGAGGGAGTTACAATCGATTTCAAAATGACACGCCTCTGGTGTCATAAGCCACACGTTAAAAAAAAAATGACACGCCTGTTGTGCCATCCGCAACGAATCGGGTAACTTTTATCCTAAAGGTTAACATGATTAATATTGTATGGAATGACTCACTCATCCTTGCATTAAAACATACATACATCCAATCATACATACATACCTTCATCTAAAAACATCGTGGGTTTCACCTATAGATACAGCTATATAGAACCACAAACAAGCAGCTCCCACGCAAACAAATGCACACGCACACGAACAGAAAACATAGATATAAACCCGAACCATAGTATATTTTTTTTTATATTTCCTTATTTGTATGCCATAAAGTTACGATTTTAGCTGAGTAAATACGGGAAACAATATTGAGTAACTTTAAGCGTGGTCCAGGCCGCAGAAATTGCATCGGCCGAGCCAACAATACTTATTGTTGGTGGCAAAATGGCATTGAGCGAGAGCAATCTCGCTCTATATAATTTTGCCGAAAGTAGGTTGTTTCAGCAAACTATTTCAACTCACAACCGCATTGGATTGAATACCGACCAGTTTTTAAATATTGAATATGTGTCGTGACTACACATATAGTCACGAATATTGCCGGAGGGGCAGACAGTGGTCTACTTTCTAGGATCCTGACATAAATCTTTTGCTTAATTCATACTCCATTCTTTACATAAATTCGTCGATTTAGGGAATTCTTGACTAGGTTTTTCTCAAGAGCATCTCCAATTTGGCTATGTTACGTACACCGAGATCTTTTCTTTACAACTATTCCATTCACACTCGCCTTGTATATTTGTTTCGTTAATCTTCTATTATCAATAATTTCTACATATTCCAAACCATTTCAACATACCTTTGTCAACAATCGTTACTAAATCTTTATACACTCCACACTCAAGTGACACGCTGTTCCTCACTCTATTTCTCAAAGTTACCTCATACCCCTTCAAACCCCTCATCTCTGTGGCATTGATTGAACTTTGATGTTTCTACTGCCATCCCCAATTTTCATTACCATACTTTAAAATTGTTAGCACTACCCTTCTTTTATGCGCGGCTATAGATAAATTTATTAAAATTAATTATTATTAAATCATATTTCAATGTATTATTGTAACTCAGAACCCTAGGTACTATCGATGAAAATAACAATAACAATTTGCCAAAATGGTATCATTAATATCTCTACAGAAATGTTTATCCGATTATTTCGAATGCTAATGTAAATACATGTTTCGGCATCGGTAGATATTGTAATGACATTTTGCGTATAGATTTCTAGTTGCAACATATCTAGAAATCTAATTTAGAGATAATTAAACTCTATCGAACGATGATTGCGTCCTTAATAGTAGACGAGTTTAGAGTAAACCGCTGCAGGTTCATGCCCGAAAAAGCCCGCACGAATTGGCGCGGCAGCGGTGCCAATCAACTGGCAGGCAAAAGCTTGTCAAAGTTCACGTGCGTCAGTGTTTACCTCTCCACCACCAATGCGTCAATTTGCGGGTGCCTTTAGTATGCAAAATTGTATCAATATACAGGGCGGCCAAACATTGACGTGTAAAAAAGTTTCGAATAGCTCACATCTCCTATCAGAAAATACGCCATGTATGTTTTCCGAGTTTTTAGTAACGATCAAATTAACTAAGGTGGAAATTACTGAAGTTGGTAATTTGTACCAAGAACATTATGTGCCTATTTTGTCATTCCTAAGAGTAATTATTGAGATAAGAAGTGCCTCAAATTGATTAAACAAACTTAAAACCCACCAAAGTAATGAAATAGTTTTAATCATTCCGGTCTAGAATTATAAAATAAACATAAAAAAATCATAACTCAAAAACTACAAAAAATCAGGGAATGTACATGGTGTATTTTAAAATATAGAAGTTAAGAGCTTTTATTTTGGAGCGTTTTCAGGGACCGCCCTGTATGCTGGTTACATCAGAGATATATTAAATTGCTCTTTAGAAGAAACTGCCATTTTATTTATTGTTTATTTCAAACTACTTAGGTTGGTTATTTTCTACTAAAGCATCTCAAGATGCTACATTTCCGTTGATGGATAAAAACTGATCACGTGGTATTGTATCGCTCACGATTAGGTTATAAATATCGTGTGAACCAATTAGAGGATATTACTCGTACTATATTATTAATGCAAACTGATAAGTACAAGTACGTGCAAGTTCCTTTGTTGGTGGTGAAGATCAACTTGCAAAAATGGTTGTCGTAATATGCGTCTTAAGCGTTGTCAAAGTCAATAGGTTTTTATTCATTTAAATCACAAGGATCATCTATATGATCTACGTTTCTATAAAAGTCAACTTAAAAACTAGGTGAATTTAAAATTTTAACTACTAAACTAGAAAACCTATTCTGAAGTCAACTTTATGCATCTAAAGCTAACAAAAGTAATAAAGGGGATCGCCTAATAAAAAATAATAATTAGAGCTTATCTATAACTCAAACCGTTTGTCTACTCGAACTAAAAACTCATTTGAACAAATTAATTAAAAGTTCCTTCTAAAGAATCCGAGAGTCAAAGAAAGGAAATTTGTTTTAAACTTACTCATAATAGTTTGATAGTAGTCAAGATACCATAAAATTTAAAAACAACTAAAGTACCAAACGAGCACACGATGTACCTCAGGGCGCTTGCAAAACATTATTTATTTATAAAACCCATGTAGAAATATTATATATGACATTAGATTTATATATTTGAATAAGCGAAAACAAGGACAGTATAATAATATGATTTCCAGAATTGTGTATTCCGTCATTCGCTTTACAACATTTTTAAAATTATTAATACAAATTCCTACAAAAATATTAGATATTTATTTGGATGTTGTTTGTTGCGTAACGACTGGATATTGGGATGAAATTTGAGTAAGTAAAAATAAAAATAAGAAAATTGTTTAATTGTTTTAACCTACTACGGCCCAATGTACCTTTCAATTCACAAATCGGACTTAGTGCTTAACGCCCAAATTTTAAACTAGTTCAGTCTAATTACCGCCCATATCCATTGAAACGGAGTTTAGTTTTTCGCGTATAAACTTCAAAATTCTCAACTTACCGCCATTTAGCCTGCTGGAATTTGATTGGCGGAGATTTGTTGTGACGTGTTCAGTGTGGCCAATACCAACTTAGAAGCTAGTCATTCGAGGAGAGCCTCACGAGATTGAAGATGGCGAACTCGCGTGATGGACGTAATTTTTAATCAATAATAATCATGTTTAGTTTTTGTATTTTTTACGTATCGCGCATTATTCAAATAGTGAATTTAGTAGTCTATCATAATTCATAAATACTTCTGAGAAATAACTGATCTGATTGTAATAATTTTGATTTAAATCAATTTGTCCTTTATGGTTCCCATATGTCGTTTGATAGATAAATTGAATAGTTTTAAGTGTTCCATCTAGTGGACATCGGGCCGTTATTATTTTACAGAACTACGAAATAATGATATATTAGAGCAACTATATGACTCTGACGTTGGAGATTTCATACCCAGCGACTAAGAATTTGGTGACGTGAAGTACACTATTCCTTCTAGAAGAAGACAAAACACTCTGGCTTAGGGGTAGAGGAAGTTATCGTGTAGTTGTGAGAAGTAATGATGAATTAGCAGTGTCAAAATGGAATGATAACAAACCGGTGATTTTTTAATCCTCTGTTTATTATTCTTGTCTGTAAATTCGAACAAAAAGAGGGGATTGCCTACTGTATTACTCCCATCACAAATAAAACGTGTTGTAACGAACCAAAATGATTAACGTTACATTATATGAACATAGGAAACATTAAATACAATATTATTAAAATATTTTGATACATAAATGTAAGTATCACTATCTAGTGTAGATACATGAACAGATCGAATCAGCGAGTAGTTAGAAAATATGGTTTTCTAAGTAAGTAGGTAAAGAAATATACCTAGAGTAGGTAGTGTAAATACAAATCAACAGAGCGCGCGAAACTGTAGGCTATTCCATGGGTTTTTTCCACGACAGGCAAGCGGCGAGCTAAATATAATTCGGGGAATTTTGTGTTAAAGAATACCTACTTTGCCTTGCAAGGACGGACGCAGGATCGAAGTGCGGGGGAGCACGAGCCCCGCTGAGGCGACGTCGTGTAGTACGGTTAAATTATCTAATCATAGTGAATATTTATCAATATTTATTCGGTGGAGAACATTGAAGAAGTACTTGATGTTTTTACCAGAAAATATATAAGAAAATTATCATTATTACACATAAATGTTGTCATAAAGTTTGTTACAAGTAATTTTTATTTCTTGTTGTTTTATATCAATGGTAAATATTAATTCTCGGCGACATGGTGCAATAATAGAGCAAACTCATCTTACTTGCTAGGCCCGTGTGCCCATCTAGTAATAGGTCCTAGATTCGTTTCTGGCTAAAAGGGGCGGGGCGGTTTATTATTATTAGATGTGGATCGAGCATTCGCTTTTGGACCTTTGGACGACTGACAGCGTCACGCTGCAAGTTGGTAATTTTATTTTGTTTTGTGAGTGCCGGGAGACTCGTTGTTTCTTTTGTGTTTGTTTGTGTTTTCGTACCGTGTACGAAAGTAAAGTAGAGTGTCGTTTAAAGTGGGGAGACTGTGTACTGGTGAATTGTGTGGCTTCAGATGTTACACGTGTTTTGGTACAGGTACAGTGGTGGTGTTTGAAGCTATACAATTGATTAGTGTGACTAGTCTGGGGAAAAGTAAATTTCAAAGTCAATTCTGTAACTTCAGGGTTTAAAAATATTATTGTAACTTTTAGTTCAAATCCCCGTGCTTAGAAATCCAATACTTGTATTGGTATGCAGTCTGGAGACGGCAAAATATTTGAAGTCGTGGCATTACGAAAGCTGTATTCCATCTTGTTAGGTAGACTCTGATACTTTTAGAGCGAGTCAGAGGATCGATTATTCCCTTGAATCGGGATCGATCAATTGCTCTCTTGATTTCGATGGTTTGTTGTCATTATAGTGGGGGTCTTGTCGAAGTGGGACCGGTCGAGCTTTCGAACCCATTTTTTTGACCACGCTTCATCATTTCAAGTCTATCTTTATATATTTATTTATTCCCTCACTTATATTAGGTGGCATTTGTCTCTCATCCCTGGACTTCGGTCTGCAGAGATATTTGTCTTAGGGTCGGCCTAGGGTTAGGTTCAAAGTCGAGAATGCCAACTCGCAAGCTTTAGTCTAGATCTAGCTAGGTAACTTATCATTGCACCACGATAAGTGACGTCACGATTAGTAGTAAATGTGGAGTTCTCTCCCAGTATTGCTTTAAACACACACCCAGCTAGTTGAAAGGGACGTAAATAGGTACACAAAACAGGTAGGACATAGGAACAAACAGTAGGAACGTACGTAGGAACTTTGGTAATGTTAGACAGTAACATTAGATTCATATGGGGAATATAAGGATAAAGCAAATAAAACACCATTGTAGTGAGGTTAGTGAATAGGTCAAATCTCTGAAATACCTAAACCTAAATATTTACCTAAGTACCTAATATTAACTGAACTATTTTACTTTTGCTGAAAGAGTTGGTGAATTTGTCTAATAAGTATGACTGGAACAGTAGTTCCTTACTTAGAGTATTTCTTGACCAGGAAACTAAGTCTTAGGGAGAACCCGTTGGATTACAGATTATAGATCTAATGATGAATAATGGTCTTATTTATATCTATTTGCTTCAACCTCCGAATGTGAGGAATGATGATTTGTCTAACAAGACTGGAGCGGTGGACTCCTATTACTAAGAGTATTTCTTGACCAGAAAACTCTATTTACTTCAAATATTTGCTTCAACCTCCGAATGTGGGGAATGATGATTTGTCTAACAAGACTGGAGCGGTGGACTCCTATTACTAAGAGTATTTCTTGACCAGAAAACTCTATTTTCTTCAAAGTCTTGAGGGTAGCGCATGGACATTTCAGCATTGTATTTGCTTATCTATCTACAGTAGTGAGACCAGAGTTTATTATTACTTTATAAGATAGTAATCTATCTACCAAATTTTATAAAACAAAAGTTTTGCTAAATAAGATTCTTCTTGAGTGGTTTATTTATAACCATATGGGTATGCCAAGTAGTTTATTTGAATACTATTAAGATTAGTCTTCCCTATTCTAACAAAAGGGAATTGCAGATTCAAATTTAGGTATCTAGGATACAAATAGGCTAGGTAGGAAGAGTACCAAATAGGATTTGCTTTTCCCTATCTTTAGGGAATTGCATATCCGCAAGATAACAAGAGGATTGAAGAAAGAGATTGTTTTGCAAACATAACCAACATAACGTAAAGTCCCTTGAATGTCAGAGATGTATGGCCAAGCAGAATTTGATAAAAGATTATGTCCTCTAATCCCTAGCTGACGGAACATACAGACTGAACTATTACAAAGTAAATTCATTAACACTCCCCTATTATAGTTATGGTACTGTGTGCCTACTATACTTGACTGCGGAGGAGGAAGTCCAGTTTGGAGACGAATTCCACTGCATAGCGCGGTGGCGGGGCGCATGCCAGAGCCGCAATTAGATTCAGTATGAAAGACTCCAGAACATTCGATAATTGGTAGAAATCTGTTTATTATAGTAGGTAGCACATAGTTACTATATTTAATTATCAAACAACTAAATAGGAAGATAGGTAGTCTAAATTTAGGATGTATATATAGGTTAGGAATATCTATTTAAGTAGGTAGTTATAGGATTTGTCTCATAGTTCCTCAAAAGAACAAGGATTATTACGGTTCTCATGATGATAGGATCCTACCTAGATCACTAGACGATACACGTGGCCAATTTTATGTATCACAATAAACCAACAGTTAGATTAAGTTCAGTTACGGTTAGTTAAATTAAGCTACCATTAGGCGTTTATAGGGGGGATGTTACATAATGGTACCGTGACAGGATTTTAGTTTAGTAGTGCAAGTTGGACTTGCACAATTTGTTGTCGTAGAAAAAGGAGAGGCTTTGAGACAAATTCCTTTAAGACTTAGGTATTTGTTAGACATTGATATAGGATAGGAAGAATTTTGACGAATAATAGAGGTTTCTACCTAATTATATTGTAGTTATACGTAGGTAGTTCATATTTCATTACTCGCGAAATAATTTGGTCAGAATAGGTATTTACATAACTATCTAAATAGATCGATTTAGTTCTAGCCAGAAAAAAATGAACAAAGTCATTTTTCAAAGGTCAAATATTATTCGAATTTGAGCGAGCTAGTGATGGGACATGTTACGATGATTTTATTGTTGTTTGTTAGTGAATACTAGTGAAACTTTATGGTGGTTTTTCATGGTTGGAATTTAATAAGTTCAAGTAGGACTTTACAAGTAGACAGGACAGAGAATAAATATGTAGGTATGTTTAGGGAAATGGTTGTTTCTTATAGATTATTGCTAAGAGAATAACCTAATTAATAAGATAAAAATGTATTATGGTAACTAGTAAAACCATGAATATTTTGATAGAAGTGACTTCATTTTATTAGAATGAAATGAATATCTAGGAGCAGATAAGAATCTACCCTAAGTCACTATTTACTTATTTTTTTTTAAGTACATGGGTAGTTTAGATAACAATCAATATTAGTTGAATTATTTATTCAAAAATATTTCTTGTGTGTGATCGATAATAATTGCATCATATTACATAGCAGTAGGACGTCACTAGTTGCAGGAGGATTCTCGATAGAGGCGAGATTAGGGGTTCTTGGTGTCACGATGCATTTTTGAAATCTAAGTGAATTGTGGGATATTATTTAGGAATCCTCAACATTGATTGTAGAAGTATGTAAGTGTTTATCTTGGATTTTAAAGTCGTGTTGTTCTACCTACCTATTTAGGATGAAATTCATTTTAATGATTAGTTCTTGTGATAGGTTACATAGGTAGATAGATAGAGGATGCTTTATTGCAAACTAAATTAATAATACCTACATCAGGTTAGACTAGTACTTAACTACTACAGGCTTTTGCAGTAGGTGGATTTGTCGCTAGATAGGAATCTCTACCAGACAACCTACTTAGGAATCGATTTAGTTTAGTGGAGAACCATTGTAGGAGAAGAACTTATAGGCTCGCGTACCCACATAAGGAAGTAGGTATCTTTAGATGCTGCTAGAACTATCTAGGCACAGTTAGATACATTTTTGAAATAAGAGCCTAGATAAGGACCTATCTAATTATATATATGCCAAATTATTAGTAGGACCAGGACGATAGTTTTCTATATTAACACTTACTTATCTATCCATCTAAGGTCATACAAAATACCTAACTATGTTACAGGAGTTGTTTGTTTTAGAAGTAGGTTAAGTCAAGCTATCGGTTCATGTCATACATTCTTTTTTGGTTTCTAGAATGAAGGAATTTCACGGTACCTAACCTAACTAGACAGTTGTATAAGCATTTAGTAGGTTTAAGTTAATAGAAGGTTGAACTAGTGTGGTGAAAGGATTTGGCACTTCCATAGAGCTTTGTAGTGACAACTGTGTTGTATGTAGGAGTTACCTTGCTTATTCATAGTTGCTACTTATGTAATCTGTACATAGTAGTTTTGTAAAGAAATAGGTAAATTTTACCAACTTAGTTGGATTGTATTACAGTCAAGGTAGAAAGAAAGAAAAAAAAATACTAAGTTTTTAAAGTTGCGGGGGTCGTATGGATTATATTTGCATCATTTTTGGAATATAGATTGACAACTGTGTTGTGTTGTAGAAGTTACCTTGCTTATTCATAGTAACTACTTATGTAATCTGTACTTAGTGGTTTTGTAAAGAAATCGGTATATTGTACCAACTTAGTTAGGTCAGGTTAGTCAAGGTAGAAAGAAAGAAAAATAAAACTAAGAACTTAAAGGTTGCGGGGGGTCGTATGGATTATATTTGCATCATTTATGGAATACAGATAAACTTCATCTCTATGATTAGAATGGGTTAAATTTTATTGAAGTAATTTAATTTTATGTTTAGTTCAGATTATAAGTAGTAGTAATACCTACAAGGAATTATTTATACAATAATATGTTGAGTTAATTGTAGTTTAATCTTGAAATATTAAATTCTTGACAATATTTGTGGATAAGTGATAGGCGGGGCTGGATGCTTGTAGTTTGGTTTCCGAAGCGAGGTGAAAGTTTACTTGCTGTTGTTGTGTTCTTGATTTATCACATGTAGTCTTGTTTGTAAGAGTTATCAACTATTATGCGGAGCAGTGTTCTGAAAGTAAAGAAAAAAAAGTTAGATGTCACAATTATAAGTAGCTGTTATTAAGTTATGTTAAAGGAGAGTTTTAGGGTTATCAGGGTTTACCATAATCACAGATATACCCATAATATAGATGTATTTTGGATAGAATAAAATTTGTGACAGTAATTGATAGCTAACCCCGTCTCATGGTAAAAGTAGTTTTGACTTTTGAATTAATTGAATTGGCCGATGAATATTATTTTCCAAATATAAAAACAGTTGATAGATTGTTTATTCAGGAATAGTGAGGAAATTACAGGTTAACTTTCATACAGAAATGGATTAGAAAAAATAGATAAATAAATCCTAGGATTATCTGAATTGTAATGTATGGTAATCAGCAATTTGGAATCAGTTTCAAGGAGCAATCTTAGCAAGTTATAGAATAATGATAATATGTACTTACTCAAATACCAGAATGTTAGGCAAGTCCATGGGTTAGTCAATATTCATTCCAGTTATTTTGTTGTGATACTGGCAGTCATGTAGAGGATTGATTTTCACCTGGAAATTGATATGAAAGTGTTAGAAGTTTTGTAATATCTTTTGTTACATACGGAGAGTTTAAAAGAGGAAGAAACGAATTATCTTTGCATAATAAGGACACAATTAGTTTACTTTATAGTTTAGAATCTTCTTGAGCGGATATTATAAAAGTTTAGATAGGTTAGGAATGAAAACACACTTACTTTGATTGGATTGTATGATTTTTCCTTTGAATTTGGAGGGTACCGACAGCAGGTAGATTATGAATACACGGCGATTGATTGATTAATTGAATTTCGGTTCCTTGGGTTAGTAATAACTAGGTTTATTATTGTTTTGCCGAACGGTTGTTTGTTTACAAATTTGCAATGCACAGATTAAAATAATAGTTACACTTTAATGAGCTGCATAGAGTAAAAATAAAGGATGCACAGATAATAATTAGTTATGAGAGCGTAGTGGGTTTGAACATTTCGAAATCCTTAGCAAAGAGCTAAGATACATAAAGTAACCTTGTCTAGAACCGGCTTTGTTTAGCAAAATAGACACGGAAGACAAAAATGTTTAGTAGAGTGAAGTTCTTGTTTCAGCCTGAGTAATTTGCAGGGAAAGTAACTAGGTACATAATTATAGGTATTATATTTATAGGTTGTTGAGAATATCGTGTTTGGTTGAAATTGTCACAGATTAGTAAAATAGTTACATCGGTGAATTAGTAAGGCAGTACAGAAGTACCTTCTTTGATAATCCTAGATCAAAATGAATCTGATTATAGTTCATGTAATTCTAAATAGTTTACTGATAGACTCCTACAGCTAAACAAAATGTTTACAAGACAAAGACCAGAGATTAGAATCAAAGTTTCTTAGTGTTCATTTATGCAGATAGGTAATTAACAAGTTATTGTAGTGAGTGCCTACTTTAAATGCGAAAGCAAGACAAAACTTGCTCACGGACGGACGATCACGGATAGGCATGTAAAGTGTGTGGAATTTTGGGGACAATGGCAAATAGGGTAGTCAGGGCCACGTCCAAACACTGTATTTGGCACATGCTTGATTGTGATTTGTTGACATTTTAGGGTATCAATTTAAATTGCTTATTACTTAACTGATCATTTGAATCTACATAATTATAGAAATCTAAATACCTATATATTTTCTAAGAAAGTAGGTATCGTTAAGGTAATCATAGTAGCTATTCACGGAAGGGCGGTTTAATTTATATTATAAGCTACCTGTTCTATAGAAAGGTTGGTTGGTAAGGCAGGAAGTTTATTTATGTATCATGTCAATTTCATTTCAACATGATTACCTAACTTAAATAGTTAATTAGTTAAAAGTTTAACAAAACTTGCTTCATTGTTTAAGCATTGTTTAAGCATTGTTTAAGCTAAAATAAAATAAAATAAAATAAAATAAAATAAAATAAAATAAAATAAAATAAAATAAAATAAAATAAAATAAAATAAAATAAAATAAAATAAAATAAAATAAAATAAAATAAAATAAAATAAAATAAAATAAAATAAAATAAAATAAAATAAAATAAAATAAAATAAAATAAAATAAAATAAAATAAAATAAAATAAAATAAAATAAAATAAAATAAAATAAAATAAAATAAAATAAAATAAAATAAAATAAAATAAAATAAAATAAAATAAAATAAAATAAAATAAAATAAAATAAAATAAAATAAAATAAAATAAAATAAAATAAAATAAAATAAAATAAAATAAAATAAAATAAAATAAAATAAAATAAAATAAAATAAAATAAAATAAAATAAAATAAAATAAAATAAAATAAATATAAAAAAAAAAGGGGTGAGATTTGAACTGGGGTTCGCTGGACCCACAGTAAGCTATGTAGGAATTGTGTGAAATTAGTAAAGTTGTCAAATATGTTTGTGTACGCAATATTTAATATTTTAATTTATGAACTCACTGGATATTTCTTGATCACTCTAAAAGGTAATGTAGGTAAGGTAGAATAATAGGAATTATTATACGAACATTGGGTTCAGGGAACTTTGGTACGATATTACAATATTTTAAATGGGAAGATGCTAGAAGTTGTTAAACGTTTCACTGGTTAATGATATAGGGTATCACAGAATATGTATATGATTTTGAAGGTTAGATTTGCGCGAGGAACGTAATCGTAATGACTATTTTTATGCTACTTTTAGAAATTCGGATGGGTTAGTTGATGGTAATAGCGGTATGCATCAAGTACATTTTCAATGACAAACATTGTATTCATTATTAGTAGAAGGTTTTAGGGATGATACACATACGGACGAAATAAAAGTAGTTAATAAAATCGGTGTTTCAAATAATATTTCAAAATAAATTTTTCTAAATTGATATTTTGGAAATTCGGCTTATTTTTTAGATCAATTTTTGCATTTTCATGGGTAAATAATGAAATTAAAAAAGTAGGTACATGAAGTCCTGAGTTGTTTACATTAGGTAATGTTTAACTTATTTAAAAGGATAAAGGAAGATCAAAATCTTAAATTGTCATGAGACTAAAAAAATACAGAACTGAAACTAAATTATTAAAATAAATAACAAATAATCTAATGCAAAATTATATTTAAGGTTTTAAATCAAATTGATTTTATGTTATGGTAATGCAAAAAGTAAAAAAAAAAAAAAAAAGAAAAAAAAAATAATAATTAAAATCAGATATTTATCTTAGTTATACAATTATGTTTGCTTATTTATTTTTGTCACAAGAGTTTCATACATAAAATATGTTGTTATTTTAAAATATCTATGTTGTTCATTGTTTTTGGAAAATTTTAGAAATGAATATTTAGAAAATTTGCCTACTCGTTGTCACAAATTCAATTGGTAGTGCTACTAAGTATGATAGCGAGAAAATCCATGAATGTTAAGGAAATGTTCTGATGGAAGTTAGTGATAAAAAAAATTGCATTAAAGAATGAAGAGGTGAATGATGAATAATTATTATGGATGTTTTGATATTAAACTCGGTATGGAGGATTATGCTTAGTTTAGCACTTTCCAGAATCTGGGACGGTTTGATGAATCTGGAACTTTATACTTGCACCTCAGAAGAATATTATGAAGGAATGTTTTTGGTGTTAGGTTAATAGATCGAATTCAGGTTGGAAAGATCTGAGATCGAAACAGCAGTGACTTTATACTGACTTCATAATCATTCTCACTATACATGTTAGGTTCGAACTGAGCACACTGCACAAACTCCGAATGTTGGGTAGGTTAATGTTCTGATCTGGTGCTTAGCCGGGTGCTAGAGCATCCGTCTTTATGTGGAAGGCTTTGGGGGCGGACTGTGTTGTTGCACAGTGGTGTAGGAATCCTCTAGGAGATATAAAGTAAATCAGTCCGGAACAGGCCTACACCATATCATTAGGATTGATCTTGCCTCACAACCAAGGTTCTGTGACTCGATGCGTGACCTATTATCTGGCAATAAGGATAAAGGCTTATGTTCGAAACATCGTAACGCTTAGTTACTGGACGGAGTAGTGACTGACCTTTCATTCGGTTTAAACACACAATACACTTTGAAAAGTATAAGGTTAAGGTTCAACAAATTAGAGTTGCAAATAAATAATTACAATACTAATAAAGAAAATAATAAAATTTGTGAATAATAAATAATATTAATTATTTAATAATTAAAAAAATAATAATAAGAAAACAATTTTAATATATATATATAAAGTGGAATATTTACGTTTTTGGGGAAACTTTGCGTCAGTAGGGAAATCCCACTTGTGCAAAGTTTGGGGGTCGAACTGTAACGAACCAAAATGATTAACGTTACATTATATGAACATAGGAAACATTAAATACAATATTATTAAAATATTTTGATACATAAATGTAAGTATCACTATCTAGTGTAGATACATGAACAGATCGAATCAGCGAGTAGTTAGAAAATATGGTTTTCTAAGTAAGTAGGTAAAGAAATATACCTAGAGTAGGTAGTGTAAATACAAATCAACAGAGCGCGCGAAACTGTAGGCTATTCCATGGGTTTTTTCCACGACAGGCAAGCGGCGAGCTAAATATAATTCGGGGAATTTTGTGTTAAAGAATACCTACTTTGCCTTGCAAGGACGGACGCAGGATCGAAGTGCGGGGGAGCACGAGCCCCGCTGAGGCGACGTCGTGTAGTACGGTTAAATTATCTAATCATAGTGAATATTTATCAATATTTATTCGGTGGAGAACATTGAAGAAGTACTTGATGTTTTTACCAGAAAATATATAAGAAAATTATCATTATTACACATAAATGTTGTCATAAAGTTTGTTACAAGTAATTTTTATTTCTTGTTGTTTTATATCAATGGTAAATATTAATTCTCGGCGACATGGTGCAATAATAGAGCAAACTCATCTTACTTGCTAGGCCCGTGTGCCCATCTAGTAATAGGTCCTAGATTCGTTTCTGGCTAAAAGGGGCGGGGCGGTTTATTATTATTAGATGTGGATCGAGCATTCGCTTTTGGACCTTTGGACGACTGACAGCGTCACGCTGCAAGTTGGTAATTTTATTTTGTTTTGTGAGTGCCGGGAGACTCGTTGTTTCTTTTGTGTTTGTTTGTGTTTTCGTACCGTGTACGAAAGTAAAGTAGAGTGTCGTTTAAAGTGGGGAGACTGTGTACTGGTGAATTGTGTGGCTTCAGATGTTACACGTGTTTTGGTACAGGTACAGTGGTGGTGTTTGAAGCTATACAATTGATTAGTGTGACTAGTCTGGGGAAAAGTAAATTTCAAAGTCAATTCTGTAACTTCAGGGTTTAAAAATATTATTGTAACTTTTAGTTCAAATCCCCGTGCTTAGAAATCCAATACTTGTATTGGTATGCAGTCTGGAGACGGCAAAATATTTGAAGTCGTGGCATTACGAAAGCTGTATTCCATCTTGTTAGGTAGACTCTGATACTTTTAGAGCGAGTCAGAGGATCGATTATTCCCTTGAATCGGGATCGATCAATTGCTCTCTTGATTTCGATGGTTTGTTGTCATTATAGTGGGGGTCTTGTCGAAGTGGGACCGGTCGAGCTTTCGAACCCATTTTTTTGACCACGCTTCATCATTTCAAGTCTATCTTTATATATTTATTTATTCCCTCACTTATATTAGGTGGCATTTGTCTCTCATCCCTGGACTTCGGTCTGCAGAGATATTTGTCTTAGGGTCGGCCTAGGGTTAGGTTCAAAGTCGAGAATGCCAACTCGCAAGCTTTAGTCTAGATCTAGCTAGGTAACTTATCATTGCACCACGATAAGTGACGTCACGATTAGTAGTAAATGTGGAGTTCTCTCCCAGTATTGCTTTAAACACACACCCAGCTAGTTGAAAGGGACGTAAATAGGTACACAAAACAGGTAGGACATAGGAACAAACAGTAGGAACGTACGTAGGAACTTTGGTAATGTTAGACAGTAACATTAGATTCATATGGGGAATATAAGGATAAAGCAAATAAAACACCATTGTAGTGAGGTTAGTGAATAGGTCAAATCTCTGAAATACCTAAACCTAAATATTTACCTAAGTACCTAATATTAACTGAACTATTTTACTTTTGCTGAAAGAGTTGGTGAATTTGTCTAATAAGTATGACTGGAACAGTAGTTCCTTACTTAGAGTATTTCTTGACCAGGAAACTAAGTCTTAGGGAGAACCCGTTGGATTACAGATTATAGATCTAATGATGAATAATGGTCTTATTTATATCTATTTGCTTCAACCTCCGAATGTGAGGAATGATGATTTGTCTAACAAGACTGGAGCGGTGGACTCCTATTACTAAGAGTATTTCTTGACCAGAAAACTCTATTTACTTCAAATATTTGCTTCAACCTCCGAATGTGGGGAATGATGATTTGTCTAACAAGACTGGAGCGGTGGACTCCTATTACTAAGAGTATTTCTTGACCAGAAAACTCTATTTTCTTCAAAGTCTTGAGGGTAGCGCATGGACATTTCAGCATTGTATTTGCTTATCTATCTACAGTAGTGAGACCAGAGTTTATTATTACTTTATAAGATAGTAATCTATCTACCAAATTTTATAAAACAAAAGTTTTGCTAAATAAGATTCTTCTTGAGTGGTTTATTTATAACCATATGGGTATGCCAAGTAGTTTATTTGAATACTATTAAGATTAGTCTTCCCTATTCTAACAAAAGGGAATTGCAGATTCAAATTTAGGTATCTAGGATACAAATAGGCTAGGTAGGAAGAGTACCAAATAGGATTTGCTTTTCCCTATCTTTAGGGAATTGCATATCCGCAAGATAACAAGAGGATTGAAGAAAGAGATTGTTTTGCAAACATAACCAACATAACGTAAAGTCCCTTGAATGTCAGAGATGTATGGCCAAGCAGAATTTGATAAAAGATTATGTCCTCTAATCCCTAGCTGACGGAACATACAGACTGAACTATTACAAAGTAAATTCATTAACACTCCCCTATTATAGTTATGGTACTGTGTGCCTACTATACTTGACTGCGGAGGAGGAAGTCCAGTTTGGAGACGAATTCCACTGCATAGCGCGGTGGCGGGGCGCATGCCAGAGCCGCAATTAGATTCAGTATGAAAGACTCCAGAACATTCGATAATTGGTAGAAATCTGTTTATTATAGTAGGTAGCACATAGTTACTATATTTAATTATCAAACAACTAAATAGGAAGATAGGTAGTCTAAATTTAGGATGTATATATAGGTTAGGAATATCTATTTAAGTAGGTAGTTATAGGATTTGTCTCATAGTTCCTCAAAAGAACAAGGATTATTACGGTTCTCATGATGATAGGATCCTACCTAGATCACTAGACGATACACGTGGCCAATTTTATGTATCACAATAAACCAACAGTTAGATTAAGTTCAGTTACGGTTAGTTAAATTAAGCTACCATTAGGCGTTTAGAGGGGGGGTGTTACAGTGTATATCACGCAAAACACTTGTCGACTTTCATTACTCAGGCTAGATGTCATGTAAAATAAATATTTTATGTTTACGTAAAGTGTGGAATATTTTGCAGATTTTCATAGCGAACATGACGAGGAGGCTGTTTGCTATAAAATATTCGGTTTTTGGTTATATATAAACATCTAAGTAACGAAACAGTTAATAAAATAATGTTCTTAAATATTTATATTTTTAATTTAACAGCCCAATGTGCCTTGCAATTGACAAATATACAATAAGAGTTTATGCAAATGTCGCCCAATGTCCCTTAAAGTTGACCAAAGATATTTTACTTTTAAGAGTGCAGTCTGACTTTTTTGTATGTAAATAGTGTCTTCCAAAAATATTAAAAGATTTAGAAACGGAAAACTATTGAAAAAAAATAAAATATTGTTGGGCTATAATGCTCATAATCATTTCGTCCATCTTAAAGGACTTGGGCGGTAATCAAGAGGTCTAAAAAATATGGTTGGGCCGTAGGAGGTTATCGTAGTAATGGTTACTAAAAATAAAATTAAAAAATTAACGCGCTCACGACTGCCTTCCCCATGGTGGACATTCTCAGATACATACTCGTGTGAGTAGATCTTTGAGGGTACCAAAGTGGTAGTCAAAGGCACGTCCAAACATTACATTTAGTACATGCCTGCGTTTTGCAAGTTAGCATTCCACGTGACAGGTTGCCAGCCCATCGCCGCTTATTGGAACACTAACTGTTGGCACATGCCATCGAATTTTTAGTTCTAAGGCATGCCGGTTTTCTCACGATGTTTTCCTTCGCCGTTTTGTACACGAATTGATGGGCACATTTTTTTTTAAATGAACAAAACCGCACACTAAACCAACACACCTTCAATACTGATAATATTCAAGAACTATTTATACATTATATTTTAATTACATATTAATCGTGGCTTCCCTGTGAAGGAGCTCCAAGGGATATTGTGAGGGTCCGTGGACCTTCCAGGGTGAAAGAGGTAGTAAAGTGATGATACTGTGTGAAAATGTCCTGCATTATTTTTATTTTATTTGTATGTGATCCATGTTATCTAGGATTTTGTTTTTTGAACCATAGTACTTATCTTGTATTTATCATTACGTGAATCGCCATAATGCAATCATTCTTACAACTGCATAGATTCCACTTGACAAGAAATCGCTTCTGAACCATAAGACCGCACATTAATTTTTATGTCATGTCTATAAAGCATTTTCATTCATTCGTTTCATGCTCAAATACACGTATTAATACCAACCACGTTGAATATTCCAATCCTTATTTACGAGTATTTCAGTAGGCACGTACATGGTGCAAATTTCAGTGTTTAAATGTAATAATCAAGTGACAAGAGACAACATAGAACAGGGTTTGCTCAGTCTTCGTACATGACGTGGAATAAGTAATGAATCGTCTTACCGAAACTGCGGTTGCTGTTTTAAGAAATTTAGCTACCCTTATGCGGTTGGTAAATATGCGACTCACAAATTAGACGCCAACGTTATTTGGTTACATTATTTGTTTTTGGAAAAAGCTCTAGTTCTGACATACTCGTATAATGTAAAATATATGTAGGTAACTAACTAAACAAATCTAATCATTGAATAGGCTTGGATAACTGCAATATAATAATGCAGATAGATTTTCGTGATTCTAGGAAAGTGGAGCGTGGGATGCTTTCTCTCAAAAAAAATACGATCATTAACGACTTTGGTAGTTTTAGAAAAGAGGAGCGTGGGTAGCTTACTCTCAAAAAATTACGATCATCAACGTCTTTCGTGGTTTTAGAAAAGAGGAGCGTGGGTTTCTTACTCTCAAATAATTACGATCATCAACATCAGCCTTAGATGTCTACATATGTAGTTGACGCCTTTCTTCTGACGCCATCTTGAGTCACCTCCATCCATTAACCTTCCGCATTATCATCTGTGCACAGGCTGATTAAAATAAATAAATAATGCTGAACATTTTTCACACAGCTTGTGTTGTGCATTATTTTCCCATTTGGTAAGTTAGGTATGTTGCATGCCTAGCATGTACCTAAATTGCTGATCCAATGTGCAGCGTTGCAAATACTTGTTGGTCGGGCGGTACTACGAACGCCGACTCATCAATCAGCTCTTTCCACAAACTTGGAAACAACAAGGTGTCATGTCATTCTATCCTCGGTACTTGCATTGACCGGAAAGTCTCTACTAGTTTTAATAAGAATAATTATCTATATTTCATTGTGAATTTTTAATAAAAGTTTTAAAAGTCTTTTGTTTTTTTTAAAACCATCGGCAGTGGCCTTCGTATTTGGTATATACAAATATTTATTTTTTAAACTATAGACGAGCCGCTTTCGCTGATATGACTTTATCATACAAGTTGGATCGAAAGTCTTGGTTTTATGTTTGGTTCACTTTTTTTAGCAATGAATTGTTCTTTCGTTGCGTAATTTCAGGGTTATCTATATTAAACAGATATTTAAACATATTTGTATTGTTGAGCAAAACTGAACTTGTTTCGCTCAAAATCCAAAGTATAATTGCGAAATATTAAACTGCACGCTACCGCAACTCCCAAGAGCCGCACTCATAATACTTCGCTTCTTGTTTTACTACAGAACATTTTGAAAATATTATAAAATATCGTCAGAGCTTTCGGCATAGGACATGAGTCTACAATGGTGAAGCATATTACTCCATGTCAGCAGCTGAAACCAAGTTAACTTTCTACGCTAACGCTAACAGGATACTAAAAAAGGTATAGGCAATAACCCCCTTGACATATATATGACAAAAACACAAGTATGGGTAGTTTTAGATAACTATAAACATTGTGGACGGTAAGAACCACATAGATAGATAATAGATATATATGAAAACTCTATGCAAACCAAATAGGGATGCTCGATACGAGGAGATAATTTAATTTAATTTTAATTGTTTTATTCTAGTTTCTAGAGCGTGAATGGGAAGGTTGGCCTCGGCGAACGTAATCTGACCAAATTGGAGACATTCTAGAGAATGGCCAGGTCAGAAGTACACTTAATCGCCGATCTTGTATGAAGAATTTGATGAGGATGAACGAAGCGAAAGAAGTATGCCAGGATCGTAGCAAGTGGAAATCCTTGGTCTCTGCCTACCCCTCTGGGAAACGGGCAACAACAACGGGAAACAGGGAAACAGGCGTGACTATATGTATGTATGTAATTCTAGTTTCTTTCCTGATTTTCTAAACAATGGATCAACTTAAGCGCACGCTTATAATGTGGTGCTACCTGCAAAAACTTTCTTACAGGCTATACATCGACCACTAGCAATAACATTGTGTTCAGTTATCAATATGTCTGTTGATGTCATCACAGCTTCTCATTTCGTTCATCGGTTTGTTGAGAGTATAGTTGTTATTTTTGCTTCCGAGAATAATCAGTTCTGTCAACGCATTATGTATATGGTTACAGTAATTGTTGAGTTGAAAGCTTGCGTACCACCTCGGCGTTCTACACGTAGATTAACCAACGTCCATGTAGGAACCACCGGACATTGTTGAACAAGATATTCTTCCGAGTTATTCTAACCAGCTGTTCAAACGAGACTTTACTTGCTTAATTCCTACATAAGTTTAATACAATAACTTAAAATAATGTACTTCGGATTCCATCAACTTTGTTAAATAATTTACCCTTGGATTGAAGAAGGCGTATTACACTATTCGGAGAAAAGCCAAACGTGAGATATCGGAATATTTATTAAATACGATATTATTATGGGTTTGCGATACTCCTCGATATATCGTATTCCTGCAAACAAAAATATCGCATTAAAGTATCGTATCTAACTATGAAAATGATTTATTAGTTGAAGATATCCATTACATCATAACAACAATTTGATAAATACACTGATAACCTTCGTCTGTAACTCAGCCGTCTCAAAGTGAATTCAAAGAACGCAATATTTGAAAACAGTATTTTAGTCATATCTAAATATCCTACTAACCTTGCAAATATAAGAATAACTTTATTTTGGAACGAATACGAATAACTTTATTTAGAAAAATAACAAAACTTAATGAACAATAACGTTATTTAGATTTATGGTTTTAATTATCTGTTTTGATAATTAAACACATCCTCAGATACATACTCAGTGAGTAGATCTTTGATGATAACAAGTAGCGGGTAGTCAGAGGCATATCCAAATATTACATTTGGTACATGCCCGCGTTTTGCAAGTAGTAAGCATTCCACGTGACAGGTTGCAAGCGCATCGCCGCTAAAAAAAAAATCAATATTTATTTACACCTTTATTGTACACCTTATGATATAAACATAAATAAACAATAACACATTAGACAAAGGTCTGATCGCTTAAAAGCGATCTCTTCCAGACAACCTTTGGAGAGGATTATATGTGATTTTAAAGTGGCCAGGGGTAAAATATACTGTATAATAACATATACCTATTTTATCAGACCTCTGTGGCGCAGTGGGCGAAGGCCCGCCTGAGACGCAGAAGGTTGCGGGTTCGATTCCCGCTGCGGGACAAATGTTTGTATCGGGTATGGGTATTTTCTATCTATAATATGTATGTATTTACAAAAAAAAGTATATAAGTAGTATATCAGTCACGTAGTTCCCATAATACAAGTTCTAATTAGTTTGGGGCTAGATGATGCTGTGTGAAAAAATGTCTAGCATTATATGTGTTACACTACGCGTATACACAATGCGTTCGCATTATGCGTGTTTATATACAACATATATAAATACTTATACATACGAACAGTCGCAACTCAGGATCGGGATCAAGCTAAAACTATGACTTCTGGGATAGGTAAAACATTTTAACGCAAACTTTAAATATGGCTAGAGACGAGATTGTTTTCTGGGTACAATTAAAATAAATGCCGGTAAATAATACAGTTTGAGAACACTTACCTCCCGTGCTAGTTTAAAACTGTGTTACGGCAAGGTAGTGGATTCTAGCTCCTTATAAATATGGGTTATATTATATTGATCTTAAAACAGCACTGAGCAAGAGAATTGTGTGATTGTGTTACGTCTCGGTAACTTTACGTAAACAAATTAACGCAGCCTTACATAGCAGACAAAACATGTGCATAGATAGCATACAGCAAGATATATATTTGTAAAATTTGTAGTAATGCAAAAAACTTGATAGAATATTTAGCTTGAATGAACTAAGTATTAAAGTTAGGTATTCATGAAACTAGTGGCATAGTCCTCATAGACTATGTAAATGTATATATTATATATATAAATATATTTATGACAGGAGCCTGTTTATGTTTGCTGTGAGAGGGTTGTTTGTTTGTCTGTCAAAATATATTACTAAGATGTTACTTCACAATTTGCAAAAGGTTTTCGGTTTTTTTATAGTCAAAATTAAGCAGGTATTCCACAACATATAAATTTAGTTTAATAAATATAATTTTACAACCAAATTCATCAAAAATATAGCCTGAAAGAACGATAAAATAGGTTCTAAAATTCAGACTAAAACAGATAAAACTAAAACTCACTCTCGACTAATGTCATCTAGGTAGCAGCAAATCGGTGGATCGTCACGGCACTCTTTATTGGGGAGGCCTATATCCAGCAGTAGACTTCTACAGGCTGTTGATAATAATGATGATGAATTAAAAAAAGTACCGACCAAAATTATAAGAATCTTGAGAATTATAAAACTTAATTACCTACGAAGATCTTGCCAATAGCAAGCGACCGAATATGATAGTTTGAACTTTATAAAGTCCATTGAAATAGGCTACCATCTAGCTTTGTACTATAAAGTTGATATTAACTTTTTCTCAACGTGGACCATTCTAACTGCTGGGAGAGTTGAGCAGAGCAATAAAGTTCTGAACAATTCTCTTTACGACACCTCTCGCTGTAACAGAATGATTGTGCTCTGAATTTTCTACTTTTTAAGTTAAAAAGAAGATATCGTGATATGAATAATCGTAGTAGGGATTGATGTAATCTTTCCAGTATAATAAAAAATATAATGATGGTATTGTCATACTGAAATGTTTACTTTTTTATTTACTCCGACTTCGTTCGCGATTGCCATCCCTGCCGACTAATTATTCGCATTTGACCACAGTTTGTCTCATATTAAGCAACGCTGTAGCACTCTTATCAACAAAGCAGCTTTTTATTTTGGATTTGAAAACTCCCAGGTTGTAATTCTCAGAAGATAGTTACCCAGGATTCATATAAATAATCATTTAAATCTGTTTACAATTATCGAAGATATCGCGTATCAAACAGACACGATAAAACATACAGTCGAATTGAGAACCTCCTCTTTTTTTGAAGTCGGTTAATAACTAAAAAATTATGGAACTGAAATTTTGTAATTTTTACTTGAAAAAAAACATTCAGGTTTTACGTTCGGGGTGGCGTTATTAACTTTGACAATAGGACTGGACTACCTACTCAGCATACACTACAAAGCACACTACAAATCTTACGCCAGCTTTAGATGAGACATGTATTCGAAGGTTCTCGAAGAATTAACACCTCCTACTTGGTATTCTCAAAGATCTACTCATTGAGGATGTCCACCATTGGGAAGTCAGTCGTGAGCGTGTTTGTTTTTTGGTTTGGACTACGCATTAATGACAATCATTAAAGTACCTTCTTTCTAACAAAAAATAACTAATGAAATCGGACTACGGGTTTATGAATTATAACCAAGTACACATTTTGACTTTCAGCACTGTTCCCTTGGGAGAGGGGCCAAGGGAACCGTGCTGAATTTCGGGATAAAAAGTATCCTATGTCCTGCTCCTATATAAATTTAAATCATGCCAAGTTTCATTTAAATTTATTCAGTAGTTTCGGCGTGATGCGCGTTCCAGATACAGATAGACAGACAGACAGACAAAAATTAAAAATATTACATTTTTGGATTCAGTATCGATCATAGAGTACCCTCCAAAAATATATTTTTAAATATCTTCAATGTACAAAATTAGACATGTTACATTCTTATTATAATATAGAGAGCTTTAGAGAGCTAGGTGGCCTAGTGAGCGGTACCCTGACTTTTCGAAATAGAGGTTTCCGGAAATAGAGTTGAACTCAAACTTATTTATCCACAAATCGGTAAACGAAATCATTGAAACATCGTGAGGAAATCGAAATGCCATAGAATCTAACAATTTAAAGGAACATGCCATCAGTCACCTGATGTTTCAATAAACTGCGATCGGTTTACAACCTTTCACGTAGACTGCTAACTACACTGCAAATGGCGGATATTACCCCCTACTTAATATCCGCACAGATCTGAGAATTGAGTATGTATCTGAAGATCTTCATTCTGGGGATTATACTCCTGAGCGTATACGTTTTATTTTAAAACTTTGACTTTAACTTTTGTCCAATCAACGGTTTAGCCAGTAGGGGGTGGGGAAACTTGAAATAAATTTGCAAAACGCGGGCATGTGCCAAATGTTATCTTTGGACGTGCATTTGACTACCCCTTACTTGGTATCATTAAAGGTTTTTAAAATAAGGTTAAGCATTTATTATAATAAAGCGTATCGTGTTGTTTTAAGAACTTAGTTTGATACTTTTGATATTTTTTAGATAAATGATTTGTCTTAAAAATAATACTTGTTCAATTGCCACCGCACTACAGCTGAATGAAGGATAATAACAAAAATACAGCAGAGTTTGTTGCCTGATTCTTCTAGGCTTAGTCGCGTGCAAGGCGTAAAATCAGCGTAAAATCACTTTAACATTTAAGATTTTAAGCTGACTTTTATATAGAAACGTCAGTTTAAAATGTGGGTACGTGTATCTGAATCCTTGTGATTTCAATGAATCACAACCTTTTGACTTTGACTTTGATTTACACACTGGGTATGTATCTGAAGGATGTTCATCATAAATAAATAATGCTTGTTTTTAGGGTTCCGTACCCCAAAGGAAAAAATAGTATCACTCCGTTGTTCGTCCGTCTGTCTGTCTGTCAAGACCATATTTCTCAGGAACGTAGGAAATATGTAGGACGTAGGTATTCGATAATGATATGAAGAAACTTGATTTTTTAGAGCTCAAAGGTGGCGCTCTAAAAAAATCAAGCTTGTAAGTCAACGCATGAAAAAAAATTACATATATGCGACATATATGCTACTCGCAACTAAATCAAAACCTTTAAAATACTTCCCGTGAATCTAGAATCATGAAATTTGGCAAGAAACAACGTCTTACTACACAAATAAAGGAAAAGTACGAAAATAGTTAATTTTAGTTTTATAACATTAAAAAAATATATATTACAAAAAAACATTTGCAGTTGTAGTATTGACTATGCCGTATTATCAATGTATGTTTCAACTACAAAGATAAGTTTGTCTTTCAATCCGACTTATCTTAACGTTAGAGTAATGTTTGGTGCTTTCATAGAATATGAACTTGAGTAATGCTAATTATTTTGGTGAACATACAAGCTTGTACGGAAGCCTCGGTGCGTGAGTCAGACTCACACCTGTCTGGTTTTTTTATTTACTTTTAACACCGAATTGCTTCAATCAGCTCAATAATTTGATGTAAGCGAATTCGATTACTCTAGACTTAATTTAATACATTTTAGTGAACCTAACAAGTAACTAATTTCCATTGGCTGCTCACTGGACACACTAATCCTTAGCAAGGTGGATAAACAAAGCCTTTTCCTCAATTAGATAATTTGTGTCGACATAAATTGAATAAGCGTATTTCACCCCAGCAAAACTTTATTTTAATATGTTTATTTTCGCCTCGCCTTAACCAAGTTTTATTTCAAATGTTTTGTCAAAAAAATGGTATGAGCTTATAGAATTGAAGTTATCGTTTATTATCGTATTGCCAAACCACGATAGCTTCCACGGCGCGGGCGTATCGACACGCGTTGTCGTTTGCTCCGTAATATTTTAATCAAAATTGTTGTCAAAAGTAACTTTTATGAGCTATTCGAAATAATTGTGAAATATAACTTTAATTCTGTTTTTTTTGTGTATGTGACTGCTTGATCGGTGACTTTTCATTCAAAATAACTAATCAAATCCGCTTCGACGCACAAGCACACGGGCGCTTTGTTAGCGCACTAACAAAGCGCCCGCGAGCTCGAAATAGAACCGAACAACACACAGCTCGGTCGCTCTACCTCGTGTACTAGAAGCTAAATCGTGCTTTCATCGCTCTAATTGTGTTTGACACCCTGAACCCGAATTAACTTAGCTTGGAAGGTTTGGAAATAGCTAAAAGTATTTTGCCGCCTCTTCCCAAAATCTGTGGAGAATGCAAGTTAGCAGTGAAGGGCAAAGCATTCTTTCTCTGCACTGATTGTGATTTGAATTTTCACAACGAATTCAAGAGCTATGAAAAGCTATATGTACTAATTGATAGATGCCGAGGAAAAAGCCGAATGAAAATGCGAGACATGCTTGAGATGGAGTTACAATGCCAACAATAAAAATATACACGTAAGACCGTCTACTAAGTCGACATCAAAACTGGCCCTTGACTCCCGGGCTACGATGGCAGTGCCTGCTATCACCGCCGCGCCAGTCCAGAGCGCAAATATCGGTGACAATGAGGACATTGACCCCAACCAAAAAGTAACAAATTCCCTAAAACACAGCACTGTCTGTTCCGAGGATGATAACTCTCTCCACAGAAAGTCTGCACTCGAGATAACTGCGCCTCTTAAGGAGTATATCATCACCAAGTAGATAACTACTTTGACTCACCATCTACGTATGAAAATGAATAAACTCGCTTCCTCAATACAGAATTTCAACACGAGGTGTGACGGCATAGAGGAGAGTCTCCTCAATAGAGAAGCGCTTCGATCAAAAAGTCAATGACCTCGTTATTACCGTAGAACTGAGAATTGAGCTCGGCTACAGAGAGCAGGAGCTGTTAAGAAGTTGAAATGTCCGATATCTCCGAGGCGAATGGCGAAAATCCCATCCACATTGCTACTCTCGTCGAAAACAAGCTAGGGGACAAGATCGCGACGTGCGCCACGGTCTCGCGGCCCCGTGTCACTCCGCCCCCGCCACCGCTAAGACTGCAAGCGCTGTTGGCGCTGTCATTACTGCTAGCACCGTCAGCACCGCCGGCACCGCTATCACCACCAGGGAAGGGGCCGGGCCGCGCCCGCTCATGGTGCCTGCTGCGTCGCGTGCTCAGAGACGACTTGGTGGGAGCGGCCCGCTTGTGTTGCGGCGCTGACACCGGGGAGCCGCTTCTACGTGAACGAGCGGCTAACGCGCGTGACTCGACTGCTGTTCCACAACAGTAGTCGATTCGGAAGCCCACCGTCTCGACTGGAAGTTCGTGTGGACCAAATACTGTGGGATCCTCGTTCGGCGCGACACGGTGAGTCCCCGAGGCTGATTCGTACGGAGGATAACCTGCATAAGGTTTTTGGTGTACAGCCCGTTAGCGAACAGTAATATTAATGTGATTCCTTTCAATTTATCTTTTTCCGAAACTGATGTTTTGTTTTACTTTGATCTCATTATTAGGAATGACATTTATGGTGAAAAGAGCAATTCTAATTTCGTTTTCTTTGTGTATTATTAACTGATTGAAACTATCGAAAAAATAGGTTAAAAATTGCGGTAATGTTTTAATCTATTTTTGTTCTTCCTCGCTCCCGCCCCGCTCCGCTCCGCCTGTCAATCAATCGCTTTCGAATATGACTTATGAAGTTATGAACTAGGCAGGTCGTAAGTTCAGCATTAACGATATTGTTGTAGACCTGTAAGCATTCCCTCGTATCTTTCAAGCTCCGCTTCAAAAAGGAAAAGCCTTGTCCTAAATGGATAACTTACCGGCCGATCACGGATATTGATCTTGAAAAACTCAATTATGACCTCGACTCTATAGACTGGAATAACTTAATTAGCACTGATGTTAATGAAATTGTGGAAGTGGTTCAAACTCAGTCATACCCCTGGATAACTTACAATATTAAGGAGATGATGAAAACGCGCGATAAAGCTCACGCACGGACCCGTTTGTCTAATATCGAATGTAAGCTGACAATTGTAATTATAATTGTTTCTGAATATAACACTATATCGTGTGCGCGAATATCTTAATACTGACTTACGGATCCAGCTATGTGACTTGCTTATTCTTTATAAGCTCAACTACGCTGACAATGTGTTTGGAGAGTAATTACTAGCTCGTACTAAAGAGCTTATTCAACGCATATAAAACGCTTGTATACGTTTGTTTACCGATTCCACACCTAGCCCACATTTTGCCATACATTAATAACAATGGTCTTATGAACATGATATCACATCGATATCTTCATTTTGCTACCTTGCTTTTCAATATTATTAAATATCAGCAGCCAAGTTATTACGATATCCGTTTTATTTGACCTCGGCAGGGAACGAGTCCTTTTCGTGGCAGCTGGTATGCTGCCACGAAATGTTGGAATAACCTGCCTCCACATTTAAGAAATATAAAGAAAATTAGTTCTTTTAAAAAAAAATTAAAGAAGCTTTTGTTAGCTTCACAAATAAATCCCTTACATGTGGTCATTCTGAGACTCTAGGTTTTTAGTTATTTAAGAGTTTATTATTGCGCCTTTATATAGTTTTAAAAGTATACATAATCACTCATATAATCTGTATAGAATCCAGATCTTCTATTATTCAACAGTTCGTGAACAATTTCAGCTCTGTATAATACCAACTTAAATAGATACTGCGTATTGCAGTTGCTGGATCCGTCTATTACGAACCGACCAACCACGCTGTCCACCTAGTTGGACGGTTAGTATATATTTTTCTTAACCAAAAATCTGGTTTGTCGGTTGATATATGTTTTCTTAACCGACAATCTGGTTTGTTGGTAGATCTATTTTATTCTTAACCGACAATCTAGTTTATCGGCTAATATTTTTTTTTCTAACCAACCAGTTACATTACAATTTTAATCACATTAAGTCCTGAAAATTTAACTGACTACTTGAACAGATAGAAGGAAAATTACATAACAGAATGTCAATACGTCCTACTGTATTTCTCAAGAAACTGATTTATGATTTTCATTCTTATCTGGGAGCACATAAGTACATATATTGATTACTAATATCTGTTTAATATAATTTCCTCCTTTCATCGTACCCACATCCTACCTCTTTGAAATTAAGTTTCGAAAAATATTTTCGTTCCTTTCTGTTTTTGTGACTTGCCATGTCAATAATTCCCAACAATTTCATAGCATTTTGATTTTGAAATATGAGTGAATTACAATATAATTCTAGAAATGGTGGCACAGTATTGCTTTCGGATGGTTATCAGTACTATAAACAAAAAATATATAAAAACCAAAGTGCGTTTTGGATTTGTTCTCAACGAAAAAAAAACAAAAAGGAAGTATTACAACTTTGGTAAGTTATTATAATTTAATTAATTTTAAGCTTGTATTATTTTCAATAAGTGATGAGTCCCTAATCTCGGTAAGCATCCTCTCAGATGTCCAGGCTTTCAGATCGTTGAAGATGTCTAAGAGGGTAGTTGGAGGCATGTCCAATCATTATGATTGACACATGCCAACATTTTAGCAAGACAACTTTAAAAGAAAGGAATAATATAAAATTGTTTGTATGCATACGAACACCTAAATAACATTTCATACCAGGATGATGCCATCACAATGAAGAATGCACATCGTGTTTTCAAGACTTCAACAAGAATGAGCTGGATTAAATTTTTATGTAAAGAAAAGCAAGCAATCAGACGATGTCCCTATACCTCAAATTTATCAAAATGCCATTGGTTCTTCAAGGTAAAGGAATAAGCCTAATATGCAATATCTCTGCATTCCGTAATATAAAGACACGTATGTATTATAACAGATACAAAGAAGCAGGAGTACCTAAAATTGTATGCAAAGAAGTAATTGACGTCCCTAATAAATTGAAGTCTTTTATTGGCTGATTACGAGGACATTGCCAAAGGAGTTCCCATATTAATTGTTTTGTTCAAAATAATCGAGACGTCATATGGAAAAAAATCACCTCTTATTTAAGTGATGGCACCTTTAAGAGCTGCAATCAACCCTTTTCACAGCTGTGTGTATTACATGGTGACCGCTTGCTTACGCATTGTTTTTTTTTCACTTGATGAAAAGACGAGGAAGCTGCCAGGCAGGCTTTATTAAACGTTTTCCCGGTAATTGATTTGAATGGTTGCTGATAATAGCAACCATTCCTTTTTTTTAAGTTGTCTAGCAAACAATTATAATAAATAAATAATGCTGGACATTTTTTCACACAGCATCATCTAGCCCCAAACTAAGCAGAGCTTGTATTATGGGAACTAAATGACTGTTTTTTTTGTAAATACATTCATATTATACATAGAAACACCCAGACCCGAGACAAATATTCGCAGATACAAACATTTGTCTCGCGGCGGGAATCGAACCCGCAACCTTCTGCATCTTAGGCAGGCCTTCGCCCACTGCGCCACAGAGGTCGTCGTAATAAGTGTACATGGCGGAAAGATAAAGAATTAGGCCCTGCATCAGTAAAGCTTACTCGACGACTTATTGCTCTGTGTGTAGTGCTACCGTTGCTGCCCCATAATAAAATACTGGATGATATAGAGGATATATAAGAAGATTATCAGTGGAATTAGAGGACGAAAACCGCTTGGATAAATTCTTCAGTTATTTTGAAAGTTATTGGCTTCGTAACGAGGAGTTTATGAAAATTTGGTCTTTGGTGAACGTCACCGATCGACTAATTTCCTGGAGGGCTGAAATTTGAACATTATCCAATTACACATTTTTTTGCAAAAGTAAAAATACTGTTTGCAGCAAGCAAATTAATAACGATACAGCACCGACTAAGAGTTTTATTTTTTTGTTGTATCGGATATCAAAAATGATGCGTACATATTAAGATGCCAAATGCAAGTTGCATTATATGGTGAGATTTGTGTGGGTAATTTTTTACACAAAGTTAAAAAAATCATTAATATAAATTGATGACAGACTTTTTTCTTTTATATAGACTGCACCAGTGTAGACCAGTAAAACGGTTGGAAACTCCTGAACTATACAAGGGTTTGTCAGTTGGTAATAAAAGTTTATCAACCAACAAACTATTAATTCATCCTTAGATAGTTTGTCGGTTAGGATTACAAATGTAGATTACTAACGAACAAACTACAGAGGCCTCAAAATTCACCAAACGCGGTGCCACAAGAACCCTTATATCCTGTTGTCTGCCCCGATTGCAGAAACGGTGGATGTTTCGCTGCAAAATTCAAATTTATCTACGGATTTACATCCTTTTTGGAAAGTGATTTGTCAATATAAAATTTCTACCCCTATTTTGAAACGTATTCCTCGGGGTGCCCGCATCTCTGTTGCTACCGCTCTCTCACAGGCCATCAAGCAAGTTGTATCCAAAAACACAAAGCAAGCTTGGGAACCACGTAAAAAAAGAATAAGGTAACAACTCATCTCTCACTTTTCGGATCACACAAAATTGTTTGAGGTACACCGCACGCGATGAGCGCACACCTTTTTCGTATAATGATCAGGACACAACAACAAATTATAAAGATATGAAGCTAGTCGCTGAGTCTATTATCTACAAACTTGTGTAGGGTAAACTCAGGAAGGGCCTCCCGTATCTTGTTTTCCAGCGACACGATAGCTCCAAATTCGAATGATACCCTCATATCTCTTGAGAGTAAGCATCCAGCCCCCGGGCTTGATATCCACCTCCCCGATCTCTCCCCGCAAGAGAGTGATGACGTTATCGAGACGACCAGCCAGGACGTGCTTAGTGCCGTTATGTAGTTTCAAAGTGGCTCTGCCGATGGCCTAGATGCTGTGACTCCACAGTATCTAAAGGACCTGCTGTATGGCAGTTCTGGCCATGAAGGTACAGGTCCTTCTGGAAAACATGACGGCCCTGATCAACCTGATGTTGTCAGGCCGAGTCAACAGCGAGATCACAGATATACTGTACGGTGCGAACCTATGCGCACTCAAAAAAAAAGACGGCGGGATAAGACCCATAGCAGTGGGCACCACTTACCGCCGCCTAGTGGCTTAAGTCTGTTGTCGGAAAATAGCCGCCTATCTAGGCGACTATTTCCGACCACTTCAACTAGGCTTTGGTTCGCGTGGCGGCTGTGAAGCCGCAGTACACTCTTTACGTACATTTTTGGAACAACATTGTGGGGAGGTTATTTTACCTTCCCTTTACGCCTTTAATTCTGTAGATAAAGGCGCTCTGCTAAAAGAAATTTCAGAAATGTATCCGTTTCTTTGGCAATGTTATGGTTCACCCTCTAATTTAATCTATCGGCAAAACGTTATTTCGTCAGCTGTTGGTTGTCAGCAGGGCGACCCTCTAGGTCCGGCTATCTTCAGCCTTGCCATCTATCCGATTATTCAACGTCTTAAACTTAATGTTTGGTATTTGGATAATGGAACCTTAGATGGCAACGTGGACACGGTTTTTGGCGATCTAAAACTCATCATTTATAGTCAATTTAGGCAATTTGGTTTAGAACTAATTTTTTCAAAGTGAGAACTTTTTGTTTCCGACACTTGTTTAGATAGAAATTACGTTATTGATAAATTTAACACTTTACCCTCCAACCATTTCTTGACGAGTCCTTTCAGGCCTTTATTGAAGAAAAAACAAAAATTTTGTGCAATTTTCGGACAGATTGCTCAAAATTAATACAATTATCAAGTTTTGCCTTTTTGTCCCGAAATTTACATACGCTTTCAGATGTTGTCAACTGTTGAAACACAGCGAGCTTTGCACAACATAATAAGGAACACCCTTTCATCGGTTTTGAGTATAGATTTGGATGGTAGGGCATAGTCAAGCATTTCCGTCAAACAATACTGGTACTTTAATGGATACTATAACATTTCGGGTTGCAGTTAGTCTACGGTTGGGTACGCAGTGCTGTGCCCCTCATCAGTGCAAGTGCGGTACGGTGGTCGAACAGCTTGGTCACCACGGATTATCGTGTACCAGAGCCGCCGGTAAGATCTCTCGCCACGCTAGCCTTAATGATATCATACGCCGGGCCCTGAATAAAATTATTTCAGGGCGACTGGTCGAAGCGACGTGTGACAAGAGAGCTGGCTCTTATCTGGGACAACGCATTAGCATGCCATTCAGCGTGGCAATGCGGCCAGTATTTTGGGAACGCTTCCGCCTGGTAGTGATCTGGATCATTTGAGCTATCTATAGATTGTTTGCAACGGTCTTTAGATAGCTAGCTGTTTCATCTGTATTTTTTTATATACCTACTTGTACATAGTTGTATGAACAAACTAGATAGTTTGTCTGTTAAGAAAAATATATACTAACCGTTGTAACGTTACTAATTCCTGGGAGGAGGAATTTGTAAGGTCACACTCTACTCCTACCTATCCTCAGATCTGGAGGAGAGTACGGTTCAAGAGAAAAAGGTGAACGGTATAACAGAATCTAATATTTAAAGTATAAAATAGACCTATCGATTAGACCAAAACACTGGAAGAGGCCAGGGGAACCGGGGCACGAAAAGTTTGAGTGTTCGCGGGCTGTAGCGGAGAGAGGCCCTCTTGAGTCGGGCTTCCATCTCTCCTTTTAGTGGAGGGATAAGCATCCCCCGTTGTCGGAGTGTCCAGGACTAGGTATCGCCGGCTTGGCGATCTCCTGAAGGCGTCAAAGGTGGCTAGGAAAAGGAAAAGGCGTCAGAGGAAGGCGTCAAAATTGGATGACGCGTTGTTTCACTTCTTACTACTCGCGGATCACTTTTATTTCCATCGACTCCTTTCTATTTTTTTACGTCTTGCCGACTCAAACTCCAAAAGTTTACTACCCGTGCTATCCGGTTCCCTGTCATCATTTTTCTGATGAAGGGCCTGTCATTTATTTGAAGCAAGATTTCTAGAACATAGAAAATTAAGGGTTGTCTGTGGATTTTAGCCCTCTTCAATGTTTGCTTACTTTCTGTAATGTCGGTTAATGATAAGCCTAGATTTTTATTTTTAATTCACCGCTGGAGCTAGGAGTTTGGGTGCTGGGACACTTTACGACAGATATAGGAGAGTATCCTGTGGACGTTTAAACAAACTTAAACATCTACGTTACACCCATTACAAATACTTTACTAATAAATTCTGAATTACTACAAACATACTTTATTTAGTTATGATTTGTTATTAGACATTGGTTGCTAGGTAACAAACAATGTTCCAGGGGGTCTATTATGGTGACGAATATCGGTACTGAAAAGATTACTAGAAAAAATCTGTAAACCTTGACTAAATTAAAACTTATATCTTTAAACCTTAATCATGGATAGACCAATAAGATTCTCGTACTTATACAAACTTGAACTGGAATATGAAGTGACTATTAGAACTGAAAAACCAGCTGAGACTTTGACGAACCTGAGAGATCAGATGACTAAACTTGAACATATTTTATCTAATGATATAAAATCCTCACCTATTCCTCTTCATTTTGATCTATCACAGGCGGAAAATACTCTCAACTATATCGACGGTAAAATCTCACATATCGAATCATCAGGAGATCGTAGTAGTATAAAAAAGATTGAGTCGTTTATAAATCATCTCCATTATCGTCTAGAGTGTATTAGTGCTGTGCCACCGTTAATCGAGTTATGCTCGAGCGTAAGATCTAGATTTTTCTTACTCCAAAAACGTTTCGAAACTTTAGGTTTGGATCATATTGAAACTGAGGAGGACGTGTTGGTAAAAATACATAATCCTCCTACACAGAACCAATCCAACCCTCCTGCTCAGAATCAAGCTGACCCTCTTTTCAGCCCGCAAATTTCCGAACCTTCTGAGGTTCTTACTACGTCTCAACCGGTTCCAGGTCCCGCTGCAGTTTGGAGTATGCCGCAGTCTTCCTTGATGGGGCAGAATGGTTACTCGCTATGCAATTTCGTAAAGGTTTTTAAAAGGTTTTCATATGATGGTAAAACTTGTCCTAGGTTTTTTCCTAAGAAGTTAGAGGAATTTCAGACCTCTAGGAATATCTTGGAAATAACTCTGGTTAAGCATGCTTTTGAGATTTTTGTCGGAGATGCGCTACATTGGTTTAGGTTTCAACATAGTCGGAATACTTCGTTTACTTGGAATCAAATCCATATTATGCTTATTAAAGATTTAGGAATTCAAGACTATGATTACAAATTGCTAGAAGCTATCAGGAATCGGACTCAAGGGGCAACGGAGACTATCATTGTTTATGTGTCGATTATGTTCGGCATGTTCAATCGTCTTTCTAGGAAACTAGCAGAAAGCGACCAATTGGAAATTTTACTGCATAACATAAAACCATGCTATTCAGTTTTCGTTGCACTAAAGGATATTAACTCATTTGACTCTTTAATCTCAACTTGTCAGAGCTACGAAAAAAATTCTGAAAGAGATCTAAATTTTCATGAACCCAGATATTCAGATATCCCATCTTGCGCTGCGGAGTTCACTTATCGTCCGTTAACTTCTAAAAATAGTTCTAACCTAAGTCACTCTAACGCGATACAGAATAAGCAACCACTTTTTTCTCCACAATAGCCCTCTTCTTCGCAAACTCCTTCCTGTCAAACTCAAGATAAGCCCAAAGAGGACTATTGTTGGCGTTGCCAGGTTACGGGTCATACTTTAAGGGCGTGTACTCAACCAAGATACTTGATCTGTTTCAAGTGTCAATTCTGTGTCAATTCAAGTGTTAAGTCTGAAAGGCGTGAAAATTCCAAATTGTCCTAGATGTACCCCGTTTTCTCAAACAAAAAACTAAATAGTGACTTGAATAGTTCTAAATGTGAAAAATGTAATCTTAGCGATTGGAATCAGTGGTAAGACACTATCCGAAATTTTATGTTTTATTATAAAACAACTTCTGCGATCTATGACACAGAAAGGGACTGTAATAGACCTTTTATTAATGTATCTATCAACAACGTAAGTTTTTCGGGGCTCTTAGATAGCGGAAGCTGTTTAACTATTTTGGGAAATAATTGTCATAAAGATATTCAAAAGCTAGAGTTTAAACTATTCAAGTCATCAACTCAAGTTATGGTTGCTAATAAACAAAATTCATCGTCTTCCGGTTATTTCGATTTACCGATGAGATATAACAATCAGACTCGTGTCGTTAGAGCTTATGTAGAACCTAAACTCCTAGCTCCAGCGGTGAATTAAAAATAAAAATCTCGGCTTGCCATTAACTGACATTACAGAAAGTAAACAAACATTGAAGAGGGCTAAAATCCACAGAAAAACCTTAATAATACAAATTATAGAGCCCTATTAATGCTTAACCTCCAGATAATGCACATGCAGTTATCTGGAGAGAACTTATGTTTCAATTTCAGATTATAATAGACAAAAACGTAAGTATAAAAACACGAACATTACACCGTCCAACTAGGTGGATAGCGTGGTTGGTCGGTTGGTAATAGACGGCTGGATTGCACGTACATCATGGAAGTCCAGCGTTTTAGTGGCACAAAGTGCCTCATTAACATAGTGCTGAGTGGCGGCCGTTTTTGTTGTCAATCTCATATTTATTTTTAATTACTCATACATATATTATTTATGTGACATATTGTATTTCCTTTATGTGACACTAAATAAACAATTTTAATCTTTAACTTATTTTAATCTTTTATAATAATAATAATAGATAAGATTATTATTATAACGACTATGGCACGTACTTTACTATTCTCCTGCTGATGTTCCCTTCACCGTTGAGAGATTCTTCCTCATGACACTGTCTGCAACGTCGCTCTACAATCGTGAGATGGAAACAGTTTCGTTTAATTCAGTAAAGTACGTGGTTTGGTCGTATTCATCTCCTTAAAAGGTATGAGCTTAGTTGTGTCCGACCCGAAATGTTCCGTGTTAACGCTGTGCATTGGACCAATCACTCCATCGTCAAAATTAAAGTAGCCCCGCGGCTAGTACAACATACGAGCTCACTGCTCGCACTAGCAAAATAGCCGACACCGATTTTTTGTTCGATCTTCTCTTACATATACAGATATTTGCTCTAGAACAACTATTGTTGGGTAATTATTTAGTTAAGTTTATATATTTGTTAAGAATGTCGTTTATTTCAATCAAACTAATCATATATTGTAATTGATCTAGTGAGCGAAGCAAGCGGGTTCAAAAATCCGGGTTTCGTATTTTATTTTACATGATAGTTTGTCCGACGACAAATGAAAACAGTTTCTTCAAACGCGCCGAAGCAAGGTAACCAAGATTATAAATTTCGCGACTTCTAAACTTAAAACTCTTTTCGATAATTGGTTAAAACAGTACAACGCGAGCACTCAGTTCCTTGTGAAATAGTAGTAATAACTATGAAATATTTATCTTATTAGCTCTAAGTAATTTCTTGGTATTATTATAACTATGTTTCACAATCAAATAATATTTGATTTGATTTGAAAGGAGACTGAAACTTAGATGAATTCTAGTCTCTACCTCCATAGCCACTAATTTCAATTGCCCTTTCAAATTATTTGAGTGAGCCTCGGGTCTGCAACTTTAGCGACTTCTCTTGCGCAATTAAGTATTTCGCGTTTCACTGCGAGAAACTTGAAATTATTTCTTTGAATTGATAATCTACGTTTTAAATTCAGTACTGAGTTGACGCGAAGTGTTAATTGTGTATTTTAGAGAACTTTGCGAATCTCAGCAAGATTTATTCGGCACTTAGTTATTATAGTTATTTTAAGACACGTTCTTGGTGACCCTGATGAAGTTAGCAGTGGTGACGTCATCAAGAGCTGACGGAGAAAACACTTCACAGATACACCATTTCTGCTGACGTTGTTGACGACTCTCCACTTCCGCCTACTCACGGTATAGATATGTACCAAGGCGTTTCTCTCCAGTTCCTGCCAAACCGATGTCCGTACCTAAATGGTGCCTGGTGCTAGTTAACCAACCTAACTTTTTACAGGCGAGTGCAGAAGGCGCGGTCGTAACTGGTGACGCTGACCATGACCGTTTATAGCGTTATTAAAACCATTCAGAAAAAAACGTTCTCTTTTTCCTGGATAGAATCCGTTAGCGCACCACACACGCTAACATACTACGTCCTACCTATTACTTTGTTTAATATTTTGCAATAATTATAAAATACTACAACGTTTTTTTGATATCCACACGCTTTTAGATGAGCAAAGCCAATCCTAACAGACTATAGATGTACGGACCAACTAGGTAACTAAGTACTAGCAATCACAAAGTACAAGCTAGCTAGAGGTATAACCGCCACCAAACAAATCAATGTGTGTTTTGCTGATTTGTCATTTGAACTCAAAGTAACTGGTCAAGAATTATTGTAACCGAAATGTATAATGTAACATTTAAGAAATTGTATTGTAGATAGTGATACTGACGAGGAAGTTATACCTAGACGTCTAAAGTGAATAAAATAAATAACAGAATTATTTGAATAATACGATGACCATGGCTTCGCAATCAGGTTTCGCTTGAGCAACGAAGCAACTTTATCTCTACTAACAAAAAACAAAATTAACTTCAAATACATTTCCGACCGGTAAGTGTAGGTACTTTAGTATTTAATAGTAAGTATTTACCTACCTAATGAATATATATCTGCCTGTATTTGAACTACTATTCATGACAGCTATTTTCTCATACTTACTATAATACGATAAATGCGAGTTGACATTACATATGCTTGTACACCGTCCCAATATAGAATAAACATTATTTGCAGGGTAATACATTCGTTCATCGAATTCGTTTATCATAGTATTACTAGTAGTTTGTAGTCTATACTATAAATTGAATGGACAAACAACTTTTGATTTACTCGAGAATAAGATGGTGGAATAGATTTATTTGATGGTTTGTCTTCATGTCTACACAAAATTAAAGGTTTGATGGCTACAAGAAAACCTATTATTATTATTTGAATACAGAAGATAGGGTTTCTCGTTTAATACCGAAGCTGGAAGCAATACCGCAGCAAACTGCTGAATACTCACTCATCTCGGAGGTCATAGCCATCCCACAAACAAACTTGCCGCAAACAAACTATTATGTTGTGAAACTTGACTATTTGTGCTCGACCTTTATTGCTTTTATATGTTTCTACCTAGCACGGCCTCGCCCGCGTGCTACCTGGATAAAAAGTACCAGATGAAAAGTAGCTCTTACCGTTGAGCCAGCTTTTGTAAGAAAAGCATTGTGTGTGACTGATGCTTTTCTTACAAAAGCTGCCTGAAAAGATTTTTGTAAAATCTTATAAGTAGTTTCGAAGATTACCTTCTACATCTAAACTAACAAACATTTCCTCTTTATTTTATTAGTGTAGACGAGCATGAAAAGAAGATTAGCCAAGTCTTTCAAATTACAGCACCCGACAGGGTGTTTATTGCTAGTTATAAAACATACATACATACAACATATTTTTATACCCTAGAACCAAAAATTTTAAGGCATGTGCTATCGGTCAGTGTTCCAATAAGCGACGATGGGCTTGCAACCTGTCACGTCAGATGCTTACTACAATACAAATCGCGAATATATGCCAAATATAATTTGTGGCCTCTGACTGCCCCCTATTTAGTATCCTCACAGATCTGCGTACTGAGTGTGGATCTGAAGATCTCCATAATGGGGATTATAGTATTGTTTTTTTTTTTGAGTTTTTGTTTATTTCAATGATAAAGAAACCATTGACTTTTCATTAAACATTGTTTCTAAATAACGCTTCAGCCGTTTAGTAGGGGGTGGGGAAACTTACAACCAAAATTATAACTTTAGTGCTTATTTTTTATTTTTTATGTACACTTGTAATCGATACACTACACACGACAGTTAGTTACGGAAATAAAAAAGACAACCGCACTTTAGAAGGCACTTTTTAACTTTGCTTTATCCAACACTTAAATGCAATATCTCAGTTTAAAAGCTGGTGCTTTTAAACCTACTCAAATAGTCTGATAGTAAAATGGCCGACTGTCGACGGACAGATGGTCGTAGCCACAGATCTCGGATCCAACGGAGATTTTCGTTAGGAGGCGTCACCCCGGTCGCCTCGATCGTGTTTGAATCGTTCATACAGTTTATATCCGCACCCAGTCATTTTTCAGACGCGATCGCAGAACATTAAAATGTGCGGTAATTCCGTGCAGAAACCGAGGTGATTTGAAAAACTAATGTGATCGCATTCTATATGCGGTTACAATATTTAATGTGTATTTATCACTAAATTATAAACTAGAATACGAATTTATTTATTTGACACACACATTTTGATACTGATACTGTTTGTCATAGCAGAAAGCTTTATGATGTCCAGCAGTGGATTTCTTCAGGCTGATGATGGTGAAAATTATGAAGAATTTACGTAATTAATAACTTAGAATGAAAAGTAACCTTCGTTAACGTGCATCTTTCTTACTATCTACCTAGGACATGACAATGTACGAGTAAGTTGTTCTATCGATAACACTTTATCGATAGTGTCAAATAGTGTTACTAGCGTAGGCGTGCTCTTCACGCTGATTGGGTGGTGGAAACAGAAGTTGATTATGCTTAAATTTCAAATCTCCTTTGGTTCTGAGATCTGTGGTCATAGCTCAACTAAAGGCGAAAACTCAAAAAAGTATGTTACAAAATAGATATAATAAAACCTTACATTTCATATTGTATCATCGGTTATTTTTCTCAAAGCGCCAATATCTTTAAAATATTGGAAAATATCGTTACTGTTCTTTTTACCCGCAACGTAATGAGTCCGTTTATGTCCGAAACGGCTTATTGGATTGTGGTATTTTGCAATCGACTTGTTTATTTTCAAAGAAGGGCTTTATCACTTCAAGTTATTACAGGGCGCTGCAGTCGATGTGAAAAAAAAAACACTTAGTCATTTTCATAAACCTGCCTCAAAGACTTCTTGAACAAAGTTTGTAAATTGTAAAATAAACATATGTCTGATATTTTGAGTAAAGTATCTATTAGTGACTTTACTTATTATTTAAATATAATGCTCTTCTCCAAAGCTTATAAGCAAAAATATAAATAACTAGAGGACAATGTGAGAGTATTGCGAGAATTGTTGCTAATACGAAAGAGAGGGGCGTTGGTGAAACCAACCCTCACTTCAGAGAAAAACGACGCGCGCACAATAATTGAAACGTACGCGACATTTTGTAAAAACAATGAAAAATCTTGTATTATAATGCGATTTTGAAACAAGTTGAGCGCTTTATTGGAAACCTAGATGACGCAATTAACCTGCCAAGTCAATAATCAGCAAATGACTGAAAATTAAAATTAAAAAGTTAACTTAAGAAGTTCTACTGATTTTTTTTTTATATTCTAGAAGTATTTATTTTATTTCAATAAATTGGGCAATATCACATGAAGCGATAAGCGTATAAGTGAGACTGGGTTCAGCGGTTGTTGTGGGGTGGGGTCTCCCTCGCATCCCTTCCCATGCCACGCTCGTTTGCCATCAGTCGCCCACAAGTCTCAGGTTTGCACGCAGCATCCCGACACTTTATCGTATTATATTTCAAACAAAATTCCCTTAAAATGTCTTTGTTTTGCTCCTAAATATTTATAGTAAAAAAATACGTTTTAAAAATGCTGTTTAAGAAATATTATTATTTTCTGGTGTTATTTGTATTTTTGTTAAGAGCAGAGTCAGTGACATCGCAAGCATTTCCAGTTGAAAAAATAGCCTTTGGTAAGTTGTTTAATTTTTCCTTTTTTTTAATTTATGTAGTGGCACTTAGTAATAAAGTGACAAATAAAATATAAAACTTATACAAAAGAACCATGTTTTAGAAAACCGTTTATTTTCATCACTTTTTCCTTCTCGCTTTAACTTCAGACAATGATGTTGTGTTCACCTCATAGTTAAGATGCTCTATCTCTATCACACTCAATGAATCCTTCTCTTTCTTTCGCCGCAGCGTGTTACGGTATTAGGGGACGGTACTCTGAATATGCTGACGGCTATAATAAGTTAAAAAAAATAACTTTGATTCTGTGTTTCTCTCCCATAATGCCTTTCACACTTCAATACAAGACTGGGAATTCTAGTATGTTATATTATCTTAAGCTTCTTATTGAACTTAAATAAATATTTATTTTTCGCGTATAGGCTGAAAATCAAAAAACCCAATAATACGAAGGCGCATGTGCCATCAGTTAGTGTTCTAAAATGTGTTAGAGCGATGGGCTTCCAACTTGGCACGCAAAATTATAACTACCAAAACGTGGGCATGGCAATAATGTGAGGACGTGCCTCTCACTACCCTCTACTTGGTCACCACATCGTTCTACGTACTGTGCTCTGTATATTGGATATCTGAGGATATCCGATATAGAGAGACGTGGGCGTATGTTCTTTTTTCTTCAGCCGCTTGATATCCCAGCATTGTCTTAGACAAAGCTCATGATCACAAAAGGATCCAACTTGAATAAGCATTGAATTACTTTTCAAGAGTTTAATTAAAAAAAATAGCAGTTCGCCCGTTGCTTTGTTTGCGAGGAGGTTTTTATACAGCAAAATGAAAGGCCAATGCGCATTAAGTTGCGCATTCTTATACCGTAACCAGGGTTCATAACCAGATACGTACGTGGGAAAATGTTCCCACCTTCTAAACCAGGAACAGATTTATCTTATTTTATCCTTGTACGTTATCAGTTTCGATCGCATAACACAAATATCGCGACAATGTATTTTGGGCTGGTTTAAGAATGCATTTGAAAAAGCGTATTACATTGAATAGCGAGCTTGTTGTTCTTATGATACAAATAATTGAAATTTAATAAATGATTAAAAAAGAAAAAAGCTTTGAAAACTTTCGAAAATCTTTTTTAGTTTCCTTTTTAGACATTAATTCTTTTAAAAATTATTTGAATTTTTTGCATACCGTTTGTTTTGTACACAATTGAAAATACATAGTGGACGTAGAAGTTTGTTTTGTTTAAAACAAGTTTTCCCAACATTGGTGCAGAACTGAACCTTTGCAACAAAACAAAAGCAACAAAAGCTAGCATACAGAACATACAAGCATTGGCCTCTTGCTGGCACTATCACTTCTAATTGTAAATATAAAATCTATCACTTCTAATCGTAAATATAAAATTATCATTAATTGGTGGTAAAGCTCGCATGGTTCCTTTAAAGCCTACTACTATTCCGTGGCTAGAGCTACTGGCGGCTCTTATTTGTGGCCCGTCTGTTTATGTCAAAGTCTTACTTTGACTTGACATCAACAGACATCGTTTCGCAGCCAAAAGTGTTTGATGGGAAATACCAAATGCTGATCCACTCCTACCACGTGAAACATGGTAACAATTAAATTTTGGTGAACGAGCTGCGCCAACGGTTTAACGTCGTTGGATTACGTCGACCAGCAGTGAAAAACGTCTCGAAATGGTACCAAAGTTGAAGAAACAATAAAACACAACTATCTCCGCCATTTGGAGATTTACCTGATTTACGAAAGGTTCAAAGCATTTCATGATTCCAAATGCCATGGTTGAATCGAAGATCACGCAGTAATGAATCAAAGAGTTGGGAGTCCTTGATGAGTACTATAGTTAAAAGTTAGGTTCGCTGGTACGGGCTGACGATCGATTTATCTTTCCTAAAGGATCGATCTAGTTCCTCAATTTGGTTGATTTTTGTGTATCTACGGATGAAGATGCATGTTTACTATTTTTACTTTCTGTATCCAGAATTATCGAAGTGATCTATCTTTAAATGTATATTTATTCACGAATTATTGTCCTTGGTCCTTCTCTCGACCGAAGCCAGTGATTCACATCATCACGTGATTGTTGGAGGAGAAAAAATATTGAAGAATTAGGGGAATAGGTAAAATTACTTTACTCGTTATCATTACGCTTCGATAAGCGACAAACACGTTTAAATATAAGTCAGAAAATTATCTACCTACTTTTAATTTTCTCATGAAACACAATTATTTTTCTCATTATATGTTTTTATGGAAAGTTAGCCTTGAATCCTGACAAATGTTATAAATTATAGCCTTCTATTGTAATGGAATTTACTAGTTAAATTTTCCAGTTCAGTATTACATACTTGAAGGATTAACTGAGATATAAGTACCAAAAAGCAAAGATCTTTGATCAAAATTCAGAACCAAATTTGGTAAATTTGGTTTGATTTTAGATTTTTGAAGCTATACTCAAGAAGTACTTGACTAAATTATAATACCTTTGCATAAAACTGCTCAAGATAGAGACTTATTCTAGACTTCATCTTAGACTTTCCGGTCTTCCGGTCTATAGAACCGGATGCTTTCCTCCATGCAAATAAGAAGAATTTATAGCTATCAGCAATAATACTATCAGTTATACGAAACACGATTTACTTAGATGAACATCGAATCAGTTCATAATTCGCTGAGAAGCAGTTTTTATGAATTTATCTATGGACTCGAGCCTTTTTGAGTCTTTTTGAAGGTCTATATTACGCGAATACCACGACACACCGGTACCCTCGAACAAGAACCGATTTTGGACTACTTGGAGTTTTTTGAATGGAGTGGCTAAAGGTTTCTGCTGCATATGTCGTAATAGGGCAGATGCACGTTTTGTAAAGTGTCACCTTATTTCTAAGGGACATTTTACTCTTCGCACAGATTAGAGGGGAAAGGCGACCAAGGATGAACTTGGCACGGTAGCTCACTTTCGTAATGTGAGTGAAGAAGGATTGAGAAGGATCAAGGGTCGCTGGTACACAGCGTGAACAGGAGGGGAGCAAGGACGGAGCAAGGTCTGGGGTCAGAAAGAGTACCTTCCACGCGGTAGCGGAAGCTTAGATTGTGGAGAAGGTCTCGCAAGATGAGCACAAGTCTGTTTAGCACTCCGAGTTGAGATAGCTTGTAAATCAAGTCGTTGTGTCAGACTTTATCGAAAGTTTTCGCTACATCGAGTAAGATTGCAGCAAGATAGAGCGCCTCTTAGATAGGATGTGCTCTGTGATGCGGAGCCATTTGTGGGGGGCACAAGGTACCAAGGTATGACAACCTTAGCAATGTCATCTTTTTGAGCAGTTGTGTATCTATATTGAACACCTTTATGAAGTAGGCAACCTCTTATTTTCTGTCTCTACGTTCTCTTCGGGACTTTTTATGAGGTCCAACACCTCATACACTCAACTCCTCCTACAGCGTCAATGGTGCGTACGTATTGTGGTTCCGGCCGGTATAACAATACTATCCCAAGGGGGTAGGCATTAGCTGGGTACCTAGGACCAATGCCGGCTGCCCTACTTCAAGGGATCGGTCTCAAGAGGCTATGAACTAGTATAGCTCATTATAGAGTTGATACTGCTAGCTAAATAGCAAAACAAAGATAGCTTGATTTTTTAACTTAATGGTCTTTTACGCTTCATGGCCGCTGATGGCCGTCGGTCAGCGTTACTGGACTACGGCGAGCGCAAAAAGTTCTCAGCCTGTAAAAGGTTAGGATTGGGGCACAAGGGCACCACTTGCCAGTTCGTTGCCAGGAGAGGAGGCACTGGAGAGAAACGTCCCGGTTCATGTCTGTACCGTGAGTAGGCGAAAGTGGAGTCTTGTCGGCCCCGCCGGCAGGCTTGATGTATTTGTGGAGTGTTAACTCTGTCGGGACTTCATGACGTCACCACAACGTTAGCGGTGCCGATGGGGGCATCAGGGTCCTTTTTTTATCCGTTTGAAAGGCGAATTTCCGTAACGGCTACTCCTCAATCTATTGAGAACCCGACCCGCGCGCCCTAACCCGTCACCGACAACAATAATCCAGATAGTATCAAAAAAATACCATATCAACGCCCTCGCAATAAGACAGGCAACGAGATGCCCAAACCACAGGTCAAATCAACAACATCATCAACGTTAACAAATGATCCTTTGTGGAAAGACTCGTTTGTAATCGAAGGCGAAACCAGATTTGTCAACTCACCACTCTTTGAGCTGTACGCTGTAGGTTGTACACTTGTTTATCAAGAGTACAAAGCAACTTCTGATGTGGATATGTATTACTGGTTTAATTTGTTTGGGGCTTCTGGTTTTATTGGCTGCGTCACAGATTTCAATATAGTTTGTATTGTAACTTCGGAGCGTGGAATGGAGGGGATCGCGTCAGACGAAATAGAAAATAGTGTGTGTATTCGAGCTCGCGCGCCTTTGTTATTGTAATGAGAGGGGTATTTGGAATATTCTGTCCTACAATACTTTATTTATTGGAGCAGTGGAGAAACTCAGTCAGGTAGTTGAATTCCACAACTTGGTGCGGTGTGGTTTACCAAATCATACTAGATTCAGTGTGATAAGTTTTATAAGGTAAAATTGTATTGTCATAAATATTATCTAACAAGAAAAATTATAAAACAAAATAACTTGACACCGCCTTTACATCTCAAATCAGAAAAGTTAACTATTTTAATAATATTCTAGAAACATAATTTCTTATATTACCTCATTATGTTTGACAGCGCCTTAACATCTCGAAAAAAATATTGTATTTACGAAGTAAAGTAACTTTATAAGCATTGCCTTCATAATATCTAGATAGGTATTATACAATTCTTTCCCCAAGTCATAAATGGTTCAGTAATATCGAAGTGTTAAACACAATACCCTTCCGACCACCGACTTGTAAGAGGTAAATTCACAATGGAAAAAACCAGGACAAATCGAACAATGTACAAACCAACAATACCAAGGCTTCTAGAGGCAGAAGAAGAAAAAATAATTTACATACAAAATCTTGAACAAAGAAAGGAAGAAATACTAAAACACGAAGAAGACGACATTCAAACTTTCTACGATAAAATAGAGCAAATGGTTCTAGATAGTATTCCAAGAAAAGAAGAACATACAAAAAGGAAATGCATACTATCAGAAAAATCAAGAACCCTTTTAAGAAAAAGACACGACCTACAGTATAAAAAACCACTGTTGAAAGAAGATAAGTTGGAATTAAGCATACTATATAAGAAAACAAACAAACAAATTAAATTAGACTACAAAAACCATCGATACAAAATATTAGAAAAACACCTAAATGCTTCCGGGAAACGAGCACAAACAGAACTCTACACAAAAAAACATTGGATCCCGAAATTAAAAAAAGAACAATCATATAAGGAAACTAGAAGCGAAATTCTCGCCACCGCCACAGACTTCTACGGCACCCTTTATAAGTCAAAATCCACTGAAATAAATCCAACAACGGAATCACTAAACGAAGACACAACTGAAAATTCTACTTCAAATTTTGACCAAAAGGAAATCGAACTTCTTTTAAAAAACTAAATACTTTTCAACAAGATTCTAAGGAAAAAGGCGATTCCAAGACAATGGGTAGAATCGGACATAGTTATACTATATAAGAAAGGAGATCCCGCAGACATCGCAAACTATCGCCCACTAAGCCTTATGGCAAGCCTATATAAAATATTTTCACAAGGCTTGCAATGTAGACTAACGCCAAAAGAAGAAAACTTTCTCTATGTAGAACAAGCCGGTTTCCGTCGAAGTTTCAGCACAATAGACCACATAGAGCAAATTATCGAAAAATACCAGGAATTTAGAAGACCACTATATCTTGCTCTTATTGTTTTTAAAAAAGCGTTCGATTCTCTAGAACATACAGCTATTTGGAACGCCTTAAAACAAGCAAACGTTAACGAAACTTATATAGAAATAATAAAAAATATATACGCCAATTGTTAAAGTAGAGTAAAACTTGATAAAACCGGAAACTTCATAAAAATAGGAAGAGGAGTGAGACAAGGAGATCCACTTTCTACAACTCTATTTATAACCGTGCTCCACTCAATTATAAAAAAGCTTACCTGGGAAAACGAAGGAACAAAAATAAATGAGAAAAATTTAACATACCTAGCCTTTGCAGACGACATAGTTTTACTCGCGGAAGACGTGCAAAAGCTCCAATATATGCTAACGACTTTACAAAATGCGAGCAAAAAAAGTGGACTGGAAATGAACCTACTAAAAACACAAGCAATGACAAACAGCGTACAGAAAACTTACATATAGAAGACACACAACTTGAATATGTGACAGAGTACATATACTTAGGCAAACAGATTTCTTTCAAGCCTACCAACAACATCGAGGAAATAGAAAGGAGAATATAAAAAACTTGGAAGAAATTCTGGAGCATGAAAGAAGTGTTAAAAGGTCCACTGCCCCTAAGCTTGAAGAAAATAGTAGTTGACTCTTGTCTTCTTCCCACACTTACGTACGGCAGCCAGACGTGGACATTCACAAGAGATGTCAAAAATAAAATCACCAAATGCCAAAGAGCCATAGAACGAAATATAACGAAAAAAAGGTTGCTCGATAAAATACGCCACACGGAAATAAGATCCAAAACCAAATTCATAGACACTCTAGAGCACGCACTAAAAATGAAGTGGCAATGGGCAGGACACGTAGTCATAATGGATAAAAAAAGATGGGCCACCGTAATCACCACCTGGAAAGGACCAAAAGGAAAAAGAAAAATCGGTAGACCACAAGCAAGATGGCCCGACGAAATAAACAGATTTCTTAAATTAGAAGACTGGACGAAAGTCGCAACAGACAGAGACCGCTGGAAAGAACTGGAGGAGGCCTTTACCCGAGAGGGGTCCTAACTATAAATTAAATAAAAAAAAATAATAATAACAATATGTCAATAATTAAATAAATAAATTAAAACATAAATCATCTAGATAAATTGCATGAATTGTAAAAAAAAAATATTAATTAAGTTATGGAATAAATAGGCTTTTTTATTTTATTTCATTTATTTATTTTATTATACAATTAGGATAGTTAGATTTCGTCTTAAATAATAATAATAATAAAATTTTATTCAAATAAACTCAAATAAAATTTTATTCAAATAAATTTTACAAAACATAAGTGCACTAAATAAATAACTTATCTAGTATAATAATTATGCCTGAACTAGGTATACATCCTGTATTTCAGGCGGCAATAGAGCTAATTATTAAATAAAATAATCATTTGCTATCACGATAAAGGCATTTAGTATAACAATGTTGTTTATGTTTCAAATAGTTCGTGTAAATATTTAGGTACTTAACTTACATTGAGTAAATCCAGATTAAAACTATTCTAACTAGGTTAACTAAATGTATAAAATAATAATTAAATAAACATTTATTCATACAACTATGTACAAGTAGGTATATACAAAAAATACAGATGAAACAGCTAGCTGTTTCATCTGTATATCGTTTTTAGTTTTTTCTAAAGACCGCAAACGATCCATAGATAGCTCAACAGATCTAGATCACTATCAGGCGGAAGCGTTCCCAAAATACTGGCCGCATTGCCACGCTGAATGGCAATGCTAATGCGTTGACCCAGATAAGAGCCAGCCAAATAATAATTAACTTGATAATTTCTAATAGTATCATCGTAGGAAAGACTTTGATGTGTAAATTTGAAATATTTCTTACAATTATTAGAGTTAAGTGCGTAAAAATTAGACATTGAATTAAGTGTGTTAAATAGGAACGGACCAAGGTATAGATAAAATTTGTTCGCAAAAGCAAATTTTAGGGTTGTTGGTTGAGGGAAAACTTTAGGATTCCGTCTATTATTGGTAAATCCAGTTCTGTAGGGAAGGGCATGCCGTTTTAGAACTGTGTTCATTATAAATAGCTGCCGGACTGTTAACACATCACAGAACTCATATTAAATATTAGATGGAAAGATGAAAGGCCGAAAATTTGCCACTATATTGTCGTTTTGGCTCTTTCTACAGTTGGTAAAAATGTTTTTCCCGCTCCTCCCCATGTGGTAATGCAATAAGTTAAAGTTGATTGACACAGGGCAAACAAAGCTTGTCCAATTATATAATGATCTGCAATATGGCGTAACTTTTTAAAGATATATATTATCTTTCCACATAAGGAATAAATAAAAATATTGAGTTACTTCGACAATACACAACATTGACTAGACGATTGACGTGACCAAAATATCGCCACTAAAATTATTATGAAAGTTTATGAGGATGGATGTTTCTTACTCTCTTACGGTAAAAGCTGTGGGAGGATTTTAAACTTTAGTAATGTATAATAATTATAACTAAAGCTTTAAATTATAATATAAATTTTATTTTTGGATATTTTGTAATGATTGTTAGCGGCGACAGGCTTGCAAATTGTTATGTATGATAGATAAGGGTAGGCCTTTATCAATACTGCGGGTAGGCAGATTCGCATACCGCGGCGTCACTTTTCAATAAAAGAAAACATGACTATAATCAAACGCTGTGGTTTCATATATAAATCCCGTATTCCTGTATATATCCCGAAGATATTTCATTGGCGACGAGTCTGAATCTGCGTGTGTGGAAAGACGGAAGATCAAAATCATGTCGGTGGGCAAAATTGGAGCTTTTATATTGGATTCTGATAATTGGACTTTGTACGCTGAGAGGTTAGAACAATACTTCTTGGTAAATAAAGTGGATGAGGCGCTGAAAGTACCAACCCTGATTACGGTGATGGGTGGGGCAGGCTACGAGCTTTTGGTCACCTTGTGCACTCCCGATAAACCAGCTAGTAAGAAGTTCGACGACCTGGTTCGAATTATGCGTAATCATCTGCAGCCCAAACCGAGCGTTTTAGCTGAGAGGTACACATTCCGCAAAAGGAAGCAGGCACAAGAAGAATCTATTGCGGAATACGTGGCGGAACTCAGGCGGCTGTCAAAACATTGTGGTTTTGGTGAAAAGTTACAGGAAGCCCTGAGAGACCAGTTAGTGTGCGGATTGACAAACGAGACAATTCGGCAGCGCTTGTTTGCAGAAGAAGATTTGTCATTTGACAAAGCGCTCAGATTGGCGATAGCTATTGAGACGGCGGAAGTAAATGCAGCATTAGTGGAGGGACGCGGAGGACAAGCCTGCAAAAGTAACACAACAGAGGTAGCGTCGTGTAATGCAATGGGAACGCGTTTCCAAAACCGGCAGCCGGCGGGAAATTGGCGGCGTCCAACAACAGTCACGAGCACGACCGGGTCGCGGGAACGAAACTGGCAACGCCAGCGATCGGGGGCCGGAGCAGCACAGGTCAATAGCAAGGCAAGTTCGTCGAGATCAGCTGAGCAGTGCGCAGTATGTGGACGGGATCATGAGGCAAAGTTTTGCAAGTTTAGAAATTATGTTTGTCGTGTGTGTAATCAACCGGGGCATCTGAGGAAAATGTGTCCTAGATTGGAAGGAAAGCCATGGAGGGTAAAAGCCTTCAACAACGAGGTACGCGAGTTGGAAAAGACGGACACGGGCAGTAGTAGTGACGAGGTAACTGTAAATTTATTTAATTTTGATAGTGTACATCAAAGGTGTGGGCCCATAGAAATAGATGTTGGTATTGAGGGCCACATTATTAGGATGGAGGCGGATACTGGATGTCTTATTTCATGTATTAGCCTGCAACTGTATAAAAAAATGTTTTCCCACTTATTAATGAGTAAACCTAACCTAGTGATGAGCTACTACACCGGGGAAACAGTGAGACCTGTAGGAAAGATATCCCCTGTCATTGAATTTAAAAATAAAACATATAAGGCACTGGACCTTTATGTTATTGACAATGGACGGAAACCTTTGGTGGGTAGACGATGGCTACATGAATTTGGGATGGTTTTGAAAGAAATCAACTGTAATGAGGTAAAATGTACTTTGCCATTCACCGTAGAATCTCTCAGTTCCAGATACAGTGATGTATTTTCCGAGGGACTCGGTCGGTACACAGGTGGGGAAGTGAGTCTTCATGTGCGGGAGGGTGCCCGGCCAGTGTACATGCGCGCGCGCCCCTTGGCGTACGCGCTGCGAGAGCCGGTGGAGCGCGCGCTGGACCAGTTGATGGCCGATGGTGTCATCACACCGGTTGAGACCTCGGATTGGGCCACGCCAATTGTACCCGTGGTAAAGAGCGATGGTAATATTCGGGTATGTGGTGATTTTAAATTGACTCTTAATAAGTGCCTGGAGGTGGACCGTTTTCCTTTGCCTAAAGTGGAGGATTTGTTAGCAAAACTAGGAGGGGGTGAGAAATTTACTAAGATAGATTTATCTCAAGCGTATGCTCAGTTTGCTTTGGATCAAGAGTCACAAAAATATACCGTTATAAATACTCATCGGGGTCTTTTCAAATATAAACGCTTGATCTATGGATTGTCATCAAGTCCCGGTATTTTTCAACGCAAGCTGGAACAGATGTTTTCGGATATCCCTAGGGTCGGAGTATTCTTAGATGATGTTATTATCAGTGGTAAAAATGACCAGGAGCATTGTGAAACTTTACATAAAGTATTACAAAGGCTACAACATTATGGGTTAAAAATTAAAACGGGGAAATGTTCATTTTTCTCCGATTCGGTAACATACTTAGGATATGTCATTAATAGAAACGGGATTCATAAAAATCCGAGTAAACTAGAAGCTATTAGGGAAGTTAGGTCACCTACCAATGTTACGGAGGTACGGGCTTTTTTGGGTATGATTATGTACTATGGTAAATTCATTAGGAACATAAGCACCGTTTTATGCCCTCTATATGCGCTGCTTAAGAAAGGGACTAAGTTTGTTTGGTCAGACGAATGTGAGAGAACTTTTCAGAAAATTAAGGACCTACTGTCTTCAAGCGAAGTTTTGGCCCATTACAATCCCGATCTGCCGCTTATCTTGACAACAGACGCAAGCGGAGTAGGAGTTGGCGCCGTGATATCCCATGTGATGGAGGACGGTACAGAGCGACCCATTGCGTATGCATCACGGGTCTTAAACGCAGCTGAACGAGGATATTCACAGATCGATCGGGAAGCTTTAGCCATAATCTATGGAGTAAAAAAATTTCACCAATATTTATATGGTCGGAAGTTTAAATTAAAAACTGATCATAAGCCTTTGGTATCGATATTTGGGCCCAAAATGGGAATTCCAACAATGGCTGCGTCGCGGATGCAAAGATGGGCAGTAATACTTGCTGGGTATAACTATGATATTGAACATGTATCAACGGATAGGAATGGAGCAGATGCTCTCTCCCGTCTTCCATCAGGGAAAGCGGGGAAGAACATACATTCGGAAGTAACTTATGTGAATTATGTTAATGATTTTTTACCCATTAAACATGAGCAAGTGGGCAGAGAAATTAAAAAAGATCCACTTTTATGTAAAGTAGTACTATACCTGCAATCGGAGTGGCCTTCAAATTGCCAACATTCGGAGTTGCAACCATATTATACCAGGAAAAATGAACTTTATTTAGATGAAGGCTGTATCATGTGGGGATATAGGATAGTTATTCCAGATGCATTCAAAAAACAAATTCTGCAGGAGTTACATGTTGGTCACATGGGAATGGTAAAAATGAAGTCCATAGCGAGAAGTTATGTATGGTGGCCAGGTATAGATAGTGACATAGAGCGGGCATGTAAGGAGTGCCACACGTGTGCCATAGAGGCACCAGCGCCACCGCGTGCGCCGCCGCAACCATGGGCCTACCCTACGGAGCCATGGAGCCGTTTACATATGGATTTTTTAGGTCCGTTTGCAGGAAAAACTTTTTTTGTTTTAATAGACGCTACATCAAAATGGATTGAGGCATTTCACATGAAGAGTACGACGGCAACGGCGGTGCTAAGGGTTTTGAGGGAGCTTTTTGCTCGTTTTGGATTACCACGAGAAGTGGTTTCTGACAACGGACCACCATTTACAAGCGAGGAGGTTAAGAAATTCATGGAGGTGAATGGTGTGAGACATACATTCACGCCACCTTATCACGCTGCCTCGAATGGTGCGGCTGAGGGAGCAGTAAAATTGTGTAAAAGAGCCATTAAGAAAGCTGTAAGAGATAAGTATGACTTAGATACGGCGTTACAAGCGTATTTAATGGCGTACCGAAATACGGTTCACGGTACCACCGGAGTTTCGCCGGCAGTGCTGTTGCAAAAGAGAAGTTTGCGGTCGCGATTAGATCTTTTACGCTCGGGGCAAGGGGTAGTAGAAAGGGTAATAGATAAACAACAGCAGCAGGTGGAAAGGTCAGGAGGTAATTTAAGGGAGATAGGCAAGGGGGATATAGTTTGGTTAAGAGAGTATGGTCCGAAGGATAAGTGGGTGAAAGGTAATGTGGAAGAGGTTTTAGGAAAACGGAATTTCAGAGTAGGAAAAGAAGACGGTTCATCTTGTAAAAGGCACATAGATCAGCTAAGACGTCGCTATCCTGTAGGCATATTGGCGTGTCCCACGGCATCCAGAGTACCGAGCTTGAGCTTAGATTCCCCACCGATGATACCAGACCGCGCCTGTCGGATACGTTATCCGGTAGAACGATATGGTAACCCGGTCATATATTAAAAAGGTTAAAATATTAATTAGTGCCTACTGTAGTATATACATACGTATTTCTAAATGTTTTTTTTATATAAGAGAAAGCTAGTTGAAAACAGGTTTAAATGAACACCTACCTTAATTAGTACCTACCTTAATTAGTTTAATTAGTACCTACCTAAATTTTATATTATTAAATTGTTAGATATTTGTCTGTGTAAACCGGTATAATATTATATTATACCGGGGAATAGTAACTATGTACCTACTCATAAGATTACATTAAATAAGCGGTAGTTTCAATTAAGTACGAGGGTGTTATGTATGATAGATAAGGGTAGGCCTTTATCAATACTGCGGGTAGGCAGATTCGCATACCGCGGCGTCACTTTTCAATAAAAGAAAACATGACTATAATCAAACGCTGTGGTTTCATATATAAATCCCGTATTCCTGTATATATCCCGAAGATATTTCACAAATGTCTTTATTATCGTAAAATGCAAAATCAGACTTTAAAGAAATTTTTTTTTTTGACTTGTGATGAATTTCCCCCTGCTTGGTATCTTGGATCTGCATACCTACTGAGTATATATTTGTATCATAGGAAATACAATCGTCAGCATGTTTGCTCCCAAAACGTCATATTTGCTTTGCAACGTTACAATGGATGGATTACGATATAATAAATATACATTTGAATACATTTTTGTAGACGTGTTTGTCTTCTCCTTTAAATATAATCACCTTAGAACTCATATAATCTAGATAATAAAAAATGGCAAGCCAGACAATTTTTATTTTAAATATATACATACATACATACATTTAAGCAAACACGCTCACGTCTTTCTTCCCCATGTTGGACATCGTCAGATACATACTCAGTAAGAATATCTTTGAGGATCCCAAGTAGGGGGTAGTCAGAGGCACATCCAAACATTACATTAAGTGCATTCCCACGTTTTGCAAGTTAGCATTCTAAGTGACAGGTTGCAAACCAATCGCCGCTTATTTGAACACTAACTGGCACATGCCTTCGAATTTTTGGTTCTAGAGCTTGCCGGTTTCCTCACCATATTTTCCTTTACCGTTTTGAGCACGTGTTAATGCGCACATAAATTGTTTGAACCCGCGACCTTCAGATCAGAAGTCGGGGTATCGCCCGCAAGGCCAAAAAAAGTCAAAAGTCAAAAGTCAAAAGTCAAAATTCATTTATTCATTAAAATCACAAGGATCACTTTGAAACGTCGGTTTTACCTACTGCCTGTTCTTCCGCGGCCAAGCCAGGAAAGAAAGGCAAGAAAACATTCTGGTTATTCTTTTTAATGATCCTTTTACAAAACAACGAGTTGGAGCATTTTCAATCCCAAGAGTTTTTATCATCTAAATAATCAGATATTTTATAGTATGCCTTTTTATAAAGTTGTTTTTTAATTACGTTTTTAAATTTGTTAATTGACAATTTTTGTATATCTCTTGGGAGTTTGTTATAAACGCGTACACCATGCCCTTTAAACGATTTACTAACTACATATATGGAGTGTAAAAGTGGCAACAGCGAGTTTATCTTTATTTCTGGTATTAACATTGTGAACCAACACGGCCATGTTATTTAAAATATCACGGCCATCTTACGTAAAATAAATTGATTATTACAGCCTATTTAAAAAAAAAAACATAGTTTCAATATTAGTCAATAGTTTTGTGAAAGAGTTTGTCCGAGGAAGTTTTACATTTACCGTCAAGCAGTAATGCTCGCTGTGTTTCAGTCTGGATGGTGTTGGTAACTATTAGGTGCACGATTAATTAGCTCGTTATGAGCTTATGCAGACAGCGTAACTGCAATGCCTCTGTTGTTCTAACGTCAACATCCGAGGGCGAATGCCTGTTTCCCACTTAATAAACTCTAAAAAGAGCTCAAAAAGTATAAACAACCTTCTTGCCTATAATGCTTAAGTGTAACTCGGGATTAGTATCAGTACAATTATGTACTTTACAATTATGATTTCCACTATAACATTTTTTTACGGATCAATCGTGCAATTTAGTCGCGTTGCACTTTCTTTGTACTAGTTTTGTAGAGACGCCCATTCAATGGATCGTTTTTTTTTTAAATACTCCTATATTATTGTGAAGGTAGTAATTGTTTAGTAAGATATCTGTAAAGGATACTTGTCAGCTAAACATACCTGATCACTAAAGCTGCAAAGTTTTAGAAACGTCAGGTCACGAAGTAAAAAAAAAACTATTTTGTCTCCCAACGCGAAGTTTAAATAACTTGCTATGATCGTTTTCATAACCCGTGGCACTATTACGCTGCCTCTCAGGGCTTTGGAACACTTTATACTGCTGAAAAAGTTTATTTTAATCTTATTTTAATAAAGTTGCAGTCTCGCTAACCAGGTAAGACACTTTTCTGCACAAACAAAATAATCCTACTTAATAAAACTGAGCGGTAAATAAACGAGAAAATACTGCAGTTTAAACAACAAACACAGGGATTCTTTTTTTCTATTGCTCTTAATTTAAATGTTTCATTTTGTGTTTCCCTGCAACATACTTACACGAAACAAACACGAGATGTGGTACAAAATGTACAAATAGGTATTATGATAAAAAAACAAAGAAAATTCCCTTCAAAAACACCCCTTCAAGACATTTAGACTTAACGCAAAAGGAACAACGTTACAATTGCAAGAAATATGGCTAGCAATGGAGCCTCAAAATGGCTCTGAGAACATAATGTCCGCCCGGCGGGAGAGAATGAAGACGTAGTGATAGTATGCCCGTAAAGCAAAGACGGTGAAGAAGCCAGCGAGCTGTAGCTTCAGTGATTCAGATAAACGTTTTGGTCAGCACCCATATATCAAGTCGTCGACGCTTTCACAATGTGCGCGACCTCTTTCTATATATGAACGATAAAAATGTCCACTGAAGTGTACCTTGTTCAATTTAATATTGAAAGAGAAAAACTTTTGCTAAAATAGTCATAAGTATTTAAATTTGATACGTTTAAGATAAATTAACTGTTTCTGTACTACATACGTCCTAACAATAGCAAAAATAAACAACAAGGAAAATACACAAATATGATAAATTAAATTAACGGCCTTATATTTTAAGCGATCTCTTTAAAAACCGAGCTAAATATTTCGTCATAAAAAGTATTATGAGTCTTTTAGATTTTACGTAGATTAATACATCTGGATTTTAGCATAGTCTAATGTAACAGAGACGTGAATGGTGGGGTTATAAACATTTTGATTTTGTTCACAGGTGCAATTTTCGATCAAAATACCGAAGAGATTCAAAATGTGTTTAAGTATGCCATGACTATGCACAACCAGAACATAACCGGCCGCAGGTTCGACCTGCAAGCCTACGTCGACGTCATAAACACAGCTGACGCATTCAAGCTTTCACGACTCAGTGAGTATCGATGGCACCATCACTTATTTTTAGTTGCTGGAATAAATTGGTTATTTTGTATTTCATGAGTACACATACTTTCTTTACATACACATACGCTTCGGAATAACTCGCGTGGTTCCTTGCTTAAAAAGTAACCTATGCGTTATTCCAGGAGGAAATATATAAAGTGATTCAGATACTATGGTCCAAAATCAAGGCGATTTAACTATAGTTCAGGAGCTAGGGTTATTTTCGTTTAAAGAAAGAGGTTAATGCAGCAGTACTAGTGTGTGAGGAAGCTTTTAGAAAAAAATTATGAAAATTGTATTCAAATCAAATCAGAAGGTTTTATTTCTGACATTAATACAATTCTTTTTGTTAGTAGATACTTAAGACTATTTAATTTTGTTCGGCAATTCTGCGTATATAGAAAGATGTAAGTAATCTTAATCTTCCCCATCTAACACCCACCATAACAGTTTATAAACAAACCCAAATAATGAACCTTAAACAGTTATATAAATATAGTACATGCATCTTAGCAAACGCAGCTCACGCCGCGCCAGCTTTATTGTTCTACCGAGGTCACGCACTAAATATTGAAAAACAATGATACTCTATGAAGGAGCACAGCTTTACAATAATCTACCCTCCCTAATTAAAAATGTAACCTCATTCAATGTATTTAAATCTAAACTAAACGTTAATGATGATTCACTTCTTAAAAAATAAGCACATTGAAAGAGTATATTTTGAACGACCATAACCTATGTAAACCTAATTTTATGTAAAAACCCTGTTCTCAAGTAAGTGATATGTAATACTTGTCTTTTTGAGAATAAATGATTTAAAACGAAAGTAGATAGAGATATTTTGCGACGGAACATGATCAAACAATAAAATCATTTCGATTTAACTGATTTCACTGATACAAAATGTCTATAAGTAGAAGAGGTACATCTCTTCCCATCTTTCAGGATTCTGTTGTGACTGCCGCGAACTATACTCATCAGAGATTCCATTTTTTTATAGATGAAGTGTAGAAGCTCTGATAGAACGCCTCAAAAAGCTTTATTTTCACTTTGTCAGTACAGCGAGCAAGCCTACGGGTCAACATATTACCTCTGACCGCTAGAGTCCTACGTTTCCTCTCCATACGTTCTACGTTCTATGTTCTATGTAAATTTGTTTTCATTGTAGGCGAGTTGGTGCGATGTTGCATAGGACTCAGCATCAGTAAATGAACAAAGTTTATGAAATTAAGAACTTAAAAAATCACTTCATCTTTTTTGGGCTAAGCTTACCTTTGCATGTGCAAAAATTAAACGCAGACATGACATTTATCTAATAATTTAATTTTTGCTATCTATGTGTACAATTAATTGTTATAAGTATTATTAAATAAAAAACCCTAGCTCCTGAACTATAAAAAAATCGTAAAACATACATCGGGGTGATTGGGGCCGGCAACGAAGACCCCCATCACCCTGCTCCTTTTGGACCATGGTGGCTTAGTCATCCTATATATTCCTGGTTTCATCTATATCAATCTTAGTAGCTACCAAGTTTAATGTTGACAAACATGACGTATCATAATATAGATATATCATTATATGATATGAGAATTAATATATATTTTTAAATATATATTAATTCTTATATGATTTTATTTTCTTTCCTTAGAAAATTACTAGTAGAGGTAGTAGTAGGAAATAAGCACCTAGGAAGGTAAACAAACAAATACACAGAAGGTATTGTGATAAAAAAATGGTGAAGTATCGTGATAACATCGAATGGGAGCGTTGTGTCAACTATTAACAAAAGTAAAAATAAGAAGGATTAAATACGATAATAAGTAAACTGACCGATTCCTGAAGGTAGTTGTATTACAATTCTGCTGCTCACTGGGAGGGAATAAGCTCACTCTAATTAACTCCGCCAATAATGATAGGCGAAAGGACCTACCATTATAGTCGGGATTTAACGGTTGGTAGTAGAGTTTGCGACAGAGATTAACATTGCCTCTCTTTGTTTTGAGAAATACAAAAAAATCATGAAAAAAATATCCCCATATTTCGCGTCTCCTGGTAAATGAGAACAATACAAAACCAGAGCGAATATTATAAAAGGAAAAACACAGCAAATTGCCCGTGAAAGAGAATGAACGCAAACCACAGGCAATCGGCTCTATTTACTTTAATGATGAGCGGGTACTTCCATTATGCTGCTACCGATTCAGGACCGATTCAGAAGCTAGATTAAAGTGATTTTATATCATTTTATGAACTGTTTCATAAATATTTATACTATTACCCTTTTAGTAGAAAAAAGATAATCGAAAAATGAGTTTACGTATACGTATTAGCTAAGAAAATTACCAGAATTTAACGTTTCCAAATCGGGAAGTTGGTAGCATGCATACCGCTTCCCGATTTTGAAATCTAGTAGATGTATGGTTTACGAACTCAAACAAGGTTGGCAATAAATTAGCAAACAACTCGACTTAAACTTGACTAAAGACAACTTTATAAGGCACTGGTACTGGATTGAGTTTTATCAACGTCAGATTCAAATTTAAAAATAGTAAAGATGTGACGACAAGCGTGATACTAGATCGCCTTGTATGACATAACAAAATAACAATAACTAGTATGAAAATAACAGAATACAAGTCTATAGGTAATAAATCGTATAGAATTTTCGAATAAGGCTTAGTATTTTTTTGCAAAAAACTTTGGCGTTTTGCAGTTCTCAATAATTACTGTGTGCTACAAGTGCTATTGAGGTCTGGGGTACAAAATCAATTTTAAATACAGCTTCCATCCCTTAAGATGATACATAAAAGAAGAGTGGATGAGTTCGCAATCGTTTCCTAGATATAGGATCACCCCCACCTTTCTTACTTTTCGAGTTAGTGTCCCCAACGTAAACTCAACTTTGTAAGCGTATCGCAGAAAGACGGGGAAAGCATTTTAAATTTCTTGCAGAAAGCTTGACTCACGATATTTATTTTATTTATATCTCTGCTGGAGGGAGTTATGGTCATGATTATATTAATATACCTAATATTGAGAGAAAAGAAAGGAAAATTAAAAATCATCATTACTAAAAGAAAGTTACCTATGTGTACAGAAATCTTGAAAGTGTATTACTAAATTCGGTTCACGTTCTTAATAAAGCATACGCAACGCTCAAAACAAAAGTAGATAAACGGATCAACTGAAACACCATAAATTAAATCAGTTTTATTCAATGTGTATGGTGGATAATCTATGAGCATATAACCTTTATTTATTCTCAAAACAAATAAAATATAAGAATAGTCGATAATTAAAACATATTTAATAAATTAGGCCAATTTATTTATAGAAAAAGACTGGCAACATTTATCTAAATAGCATATTCTGTTCCGGTGTAATTGCACCCTAACACAATTACCTTAAAAGCCTTTCAGAGAAGCTACATTTAATGAATAGAGTGAATTTTCTATTTATTTTACCTTGGCATCTTCGGTTTTTTGGTCGTTGCTGAATAACATATTTAAATAGTATTCATTTATATTCAATATATTGGCATTTTATATTAATTTACCTGTAAAAATGTACTAATTATTGAAAATGTATACGAAGCTTGATTAATAACGCCACAAACTTATAACAAAAATATGTAAGATTATAAAGGTCCTTTTACAATATAAATTAGAAATATATACATGAACTGATTTGGAACCGAATGATTTCACCTCATTTATCAGTAGCGTGAGTAAAGCATTTTAAACAAACTATGAGAGGACGAGACAGTCTCAACTAAGACAGTTAAGACTGTCTTAGCAGTATTTTGTTAATATTTTCTTTATGAACAACGAAGACAATCATAATTTCCTTGAAATAATAAACAAATATGATTAAAATACTCATATACAAAAAAAAAAGTGAATCATACACTCCTAAAACCGATATGTCATCCATTAATGACTATTACTGATATTTACTGTTAGATTTTTCTTTGTACAGTTTGCAATCAGTTTGCTCGAGGAGTATTCGCCATGCTTGGAGCTGTGACACCGGAATCATTCGACACCCTTCACTCTTACACAAACACTTTCCAAATGCCGTTCGTTACTCCATGGTTTCCTGAAAAGGTAAGTCGATATAAAGATAATGAAAAAATCTGACCTTTTTTATATAGTATATATAAAAAAGTCGTGTTGACCTAGTGGGCGATACCCCGACTACTGATCCGGAGGTCGTGGGTTCGAATCCGGTCGTACACCGAAAAACTTATGTTAGCATTAACATGTGCTCAAAACGGTAAAGGAAAACATGGCGAGGAAACCGACAAGCCCTAGAACCAAAAATTCGAAGACATGTGCCAATGTTAGTGTTCCAATAAGCGGCGATTGGCTTGCAACCTGTCACGTGGAATGCTTATTACTTGCAAAACGCGGACATATACAAAATTTAATGTTTGGACGTGTCTCTGACTACCCCCTACTTGGTATCCTCAAAAATTTACTCACTGAGTATGTATCTGAGAAAGTCTTCCATGGGGAAGACGGTCGTGAGCATGTTTGTTTTTGAGAATATAGGCAATGCAAATTTATTCAATCTTATCTTAAAACAAAAATGGAGGAAAAACAAAGAACTAAAATATAAAAAAACATCAGTACTTTGTGTTGCATCCTCGTGCTACCAATACTGCGGCCATGTGGTTTGGCATGCTGTACACCAAGTTTCTGATCCGATGTTGGGTTTACTAGCGCAATTTTGAGCTCTAAGCAAATGAAGCGTAAGCGGAGAGGGGCTCTGTTGTCTCTCACATCGTCTATAAGTATAGGAACGATTGGCAGATGCCTTCAAACTTTTGTTCCTAGGACATGTTAGGTTTTGTCTTACCGTATTGGGGAAACATATATTTCTCGATTAAAATAATCACACAGACTGGGTTCGAACTCACGACCATCGGATCGAGATAGTTTAATTAATTTCATTACAGTGGATTCAATAGTTCACTGACGCGTATATCCGTTAAAAATGCCTACATAAACAAAAACATGCAATTTCAAATTTAATTAACTAAATTATTGATTTAAACTAAGAATACAACCATATTTCGTTCGACATTACTGCTTGGCAGCAGAAATAGGCGTGGTGGAAGCATTTCCCGGGACGAACCCTTTGACAGAAACCCTATTACTCTTCTGTCTCTTCTTAAGTATGTTATCTACCTGTAGTAATAGGTCTTCAGATGTTCGGTTCAAGTCACCGATTGCAGGCTGTGTACCCAGTAGGCTGTCGACATTATCTTGTTTAATGCTAGATTCTGACTGAGGTAAGCGCCAGCTAGGTATGTTAAGTTTGGTTTACATTCGCAGGTGATACCACCATCATCAGGGTTGATCGACTATGCTGTGAGCATGAGACCGGACTACCACAGGGCGATCGCAGACACAATCATACACTACGATTGGCAGGAAATCATTTACATGTATGATTCGCACGATGGTAAGTTCTTTTTTTATTAAATGTGTAGCCTATCAAATATTTTTAAGCTTTGATGAAATTCTTCTTGTCTATTTTTAGTGACTGGTCTGAACGCAACTTTAAAATTATTTACTCAATGACGTGATATTTCGTAGACAGGTTAACATATAGTAAGATTGATCCTAGGCTTCCAAAAAACATAAAAATGATTATATTTCTATAATTTATTTCTATAAATTCATTCAGATTTACATTGTCGTCAATGAATTACCAGTTAAACGCCAACGATTTTTTTCAACTAACGGAATTGTAAATTTATAAAAATACCTTTGTTTTTAATTTTCGGTGACTGAACTAACTAAAAACTAAAATGGTCGTGTTTGGCCTTCTGAATTAGTATTTTCAAACTTTCATAATCAGTTAACATAATTATAAGATTTTCACGGGTCTTCTTTTTTTTCACCTAATATAATTTTTTTTTAATGGTGACAAACAACGCAGATCCTTAACAGTTGGTCCTAGAAACGCAAGTTTCTGAATTTCGAAAGGAATATCCTTTTAGTGTAGAGCCAAATTCAATAAAAATGTGTTTGGAATTTCATGAAATTTCCAGAATGAGGGAACGCAAGATGTATTACAAAAGTCATCCGCTGACTTTTGTAGCAGTTTTTTTTGATTCTTTAGATTAACAGCACCCACATCTCAAGCGGGACCACGTGGGTTCGAACCCGCTCGTGCATCAATGGATTTTTGTTCTTATTAACATATGCCCAAAACGGTGAAAGAAAACATCGCGAGGGAACCATGAATTCGAAAGCCATTAGTTAGAATTTCACTAAGCTGCTTAATAACGTATAATACAAACTACTCACACATATGCCTAACTTTTTTTGTATGACTTACTTTATTCGAAACTATCCACTATATTTTTTAGGATTGATTGTATATTTGACACTTCCGAACTTAAGACATTCATTCAGACATTTAGAAAATCTGAAAACACCGCAAAGTTTGCTTTGTGATTGTTAACTAGTGAAATTGTAATTAATTTTGATTACGAAACCTAAATATCCTGTTTACAGCTTCTTGATTTAAACTAGAAAATTGCGTTTTTATAAATAATCGTAAATTGTACTTACTTAGCTCGGCGGGGATTACAACAGAGCGTACTCCTCTGATAATAAAAATGTCGACACGAAAGCGATTGCGGTGAAACGGTGGCTGCGGCTAATAGTCGCTGCAGTCGTTTTAATGGGGTGCCTATCGCTGATGGAAGAATGCCAATTTTATTTTCACTGAATATCACAAAAAAGATAAATGTATTTTAGAAATAAATATATAAAACCTTTATTGAAACTCTTCTGGGGTAATAGCATTAGGATACGTTACATAAATTAAAAATTAAATAAACAAAAACGGACTGGTATTTTTGAGCCATTGATTGCTTGTTCGATTATTAATACTGATTATTAGTATTATTATTAATAATAAATACATTTATCTTATATACACAAATAGAGAGTGAGGAATTGAATGATAAGAGAACGTTGTGTAGTAAATAAAGATGTAGTGATTTTAATATAGAAAGGTATGCTAAAGTGGTTAGGGCATGTAGAAATAACGTAAGGAGATTGACGAAAAGTTTACAAAAGACGAGCGTTACTGGGACCGTTGCTAGGGGTAAACCCGGCGAAAGTACTCTGACCAAATTGGTCAAAGACAAAGTACAAAAAAAAAAACAGAGAAGGCATCGGTTAGTGTTTATCGTCGAGAGGGAAATACAACCAATAAATTCATCATTTTTGTCGTGGCTTGTTTAACGGTATTAGGCCACATAAAAAAATATTTTTGACTATTAATATATTAATAAAATTCATTACGAACCTTTATATGTTGTTCGTTTGCTCGTAATACTGATTCTTCAAACGTCGGTGGAACCGACGTATTATTTTATTAATATATTAATAGAGACAAATATATTTTTTTTAAACTCACCGTAACCTGGTACAGAAACTCTTTATAGGTAATCGTTTGTTTGATAATTCTTGGCTTATTTGATCGACGCAACGTTTGAACTAGGGATTAGTATAAAAGGCGAGAGAAGCTTTATATACTGGATAGAAGACTACTTCTGGTACAAAGACGAACTGTTTTAGGTATACTTACGTTCGTATTTAAATATTGTAAAATCTCACTAAAATCTCACTATGTATTTTCATGGTATATAGATTTATAATATATAGATTATAATATAGATTTGTTATTGCATATATGTGTTTTTGATGCCAATACGCCATAAATAAACATTTATAACAGGTTCACAGAGACAGCATTTCTCAGATTATAGCAGATAAATAAATAGATATATGGATGGTTTTTAGAACATCGTCACGACAGGCGGGAATTCAAAACGGAAATTACGTCAAAATGTCTCCTAATAATTTGGCATCACGGCTATATGTAAAAATATAACCTGCGGTAAACCATCCATTAAGCTAGAAAAAAAAAGAAGGCCAAAGAAGTGTGTTCAATCGTTTGTATAGCTTTTATTAAAAACAAAGAATCAGCGGTCATTAGCATTCAGGGATCCATGTTTAAGTAGGTATAGATAGAATATTAATTAGATTGAACAGGATTTTAGTTATAAACTGTACGGCACCAAAAGAGAAATAATATCTCGTTGATGAGAAGAAGTCTGCAATAAAACTTTCACAAATATCACTGATAAGACTTCTATTAGAAAATTTCACATCGATTTTATTACAAAGATAAAAAGGAACACAGTATTATCTTTACATATAATTCGCTGGCTTTGCAATGTTTCTGGATAGCGGAGATTTCATTTAATTGCCACCATTGCCATATCTTACCATTAAGTTTATATTACATGCCCTTCCCTTACTGTAAGACCTTTTATATAATGTCATTGGAGGTAGACTGTTTGTTTGTCTGGCTATATTTGACGGTTAAGTCCACAGAATATAGTGGCACTATAGTTACAAATCACTTTTAACAATGCTATGGCAGGACAAAAATGGCAGTTAGCATTTGATAGTTATAGTTAAATAGTATAGTTTATCTACAAATGCTAGAACCAAAACTGATTGAAAAAACTTCCATAATTTGTGGTCTTGGCATCAAAAAGAATGGACAAGGGTAAAAATTATGAAAACGTCCTTAACTCAAAAATCGTGTAATTTATACAGGTAGGTTTTTTATTTTCTAAACAGTTATGACGTCCTTCACCCGTAGGTAACGTGCTTGACTACTCTATAGGCCACACCCTTTATTACAATAGTCATGTAGTTCCCATAAAACAAGCTCTGCTTACTTTGAAGTTAGATGATGTGGTATGAAAATCTCCTAATGCTGGAGATGAAAATCTCTCCAGCATTAGGCAGTTAATATTTTATTATTAATATTAACTGCCCTACTACTGTGATATAATATTATTAGAAACATACAGTTTCATTTAGCGAAATAAACACCACCACGGGTGCACAGACAAAATCTTGTACTAAAATTATTTATACTATGACTGTGCTATTTTTTTGTATTTTTTTGCTGTAATTTTGCTATTACAGTGTCCCTTTAGTGTAAAATTGGACTTAATTATTTTATCCCGAACCCTATCTCGTAACAATACAACTTATGCCGTTATGCAATGGTAGTATATTACTACCATTGCATAACGGCATAAGTTGTATTATCATATGATACAAACACCCCTAATTTTCCAATAGATTGTGCTTAGCGTAAAATGAAGCGGGGTATTCGTATTTTTTTAAATTTTGCTATTCTTTTTATGACCGTTAGTCCTTACTTTGTGTCTGTTTCCATGTGATATCTCGCTCACTACCTAATCGTAAGGGACCTAATTACAATAGAACGGGTTCTATTGTAATTAGGTCATTCTACCTATCGAGTAAAAGAATAAATAAATAAATTATGCTGGACATTTTTCACACAGCATCATCTAGCTCCAAACTTAGCAGAGCTTGTATTATGGGAATACATGACTGATATAGTACTAACATACTTTTTTAAAATTAATCATATAGCAGATAAAGAAGCAAATATCCCGCATCTAGCCATGTCGGATAAGCTAACACACGTCACAGGGCTGACAGTCTACAACAGACTACCCAGTATTTTAACAGAGGCAACTACCTTGAACTCGTTCAAATTTAAACTAAACACTGGCTTCGTAACCTTTACAATTAGGAGGACTCCTTTTAAGGAGTTATATTGTGTTCATTTACCAATTGTAAAATTTCATAATGTTTTATGATTTTTTTTTATCCACATCGTTGACACTTTTATTGTTGTTTTGGTAATTACAAATTTAGTTTATTTTTAGATTGGTTTACGTAATTTTTTTAATTTATAATTTCTCTACTGTCCAGTCTTGTTTTGTATTAGATAGTAAATTGTTTTGTGACGTATACTTTGATAAGTATACTCTTTTTAAATAAATGACTATTGACTAATGGCTGGTAGCGGCCGCCACCAGTCAATCAAGTGTCAATTGAAAATGTCGACTGGCTACATTTCACGGTGAAAAAAATAAAGCTCTGGGACAGACAATTATGCAAACATACAGACCGGAGAGACAAACAGACGGCGTAGGGCTCAGTAAAAAGAGTAGCCTCAATTCACTATAGACGACGAAACGTGTACGTGTAATGTTGTTTTTTTGTAATATTTTTGTGTGGCTTTAGAAAGGTTCTATTTTAATACCACACGAGTCACTAGATCGCACTGCAATATATGATGGAATACACGTGGACACCCCACGTGTCGTTCAAGTTTCGTATAAATTAACCCTGGCTTCGAAATAGAATCCAATTTATTCATCGGAAACATGACGTACATATTGCCATCCTTGCAGTCTCGCCGTGAATAAATTGAGTCTGATAATATCTGCGTTCAATTCAAGTGGATCGCAGTTTATATCGTATTTCTCAAATCACAAATCGTATCCATTGCGAATCGGTTATGGCGTAGACAGGTCACCAATATGCATATAAAGGGTCTTCCAATAGGCAGGTCCGAACTTTGGCAGTTGGTAGCGGCCATCTTTTTGAAGCTACATCTGTCAAATTGGTTGTCATTTATTCATTCTGTTTTGCCAAATCATCATGGATAGCTATAGCATTCAATAACACGTGCAAATGATAAAATTGTTTTATCAAAATGAGTGTTCTGTTCGGGCAACGCACCGCGCGCTTCGCCTATTTTACGGTCGCCATAATCGACCTACCGAGATGACTATTCGTCGTGTGGTGGATAAATTTGAGTCAACTGGTTCGATAAATGATCGACCAACATCCGTACGTAACGCAAGGTCTGCCGGAAACATCGCCGCTGTCCATGAGAGTGTGCAGGAGAATCCGAGGCAGTCGATTTCGCGTCGCTCACAAGAACTCGGCCTTTCACAGACCACAACTTGGCGAATTTTGCGTCGTGACTTGGGCCTGCACCCGAGATCGTGTGACCTAACCCCCCTAGACTTTTTCTTGTGGGGTTTTCTTAAGTCGCAGGTTTATGCGAATAAACCACAAACCACAGCGGCCCTCAAAGCCAACATAACCTATGCCTTAGGTCAAATTCAGCCTTATTTATGCGCAAAAGTCATGGAAAATTGGACTCCACCCAGAGAAGCCGTGGCGGACATTTAAATGATTTTATATTCCACACATAATGGCATCACTACATCTTTCAAATAAATAAATAATTTCGATATTATATCACACACACTTTGTTTAATTTAAATTTTAAGACATGCTTAATGAAAGACCCTATATCATGTGGTATTACTATTGTATTATTATCTTTATAACTTTTATTAAGGCAATAAAACCATATAAAAATATAGTTTCCTCTATCTTAAAGTTGTTTGCAAGACTTTTATTTCAGATATAAGATTGTGCATTTTTTTTTATTTTTTGTTGCTTTATTATTAGTATATATAAAACTGTTCCGTTACTGACTGAATCTACGCACAGCCTAAGCCATAAGTCCTAGAAATATGTAACTTGGAGGGAATATTTCTTTTATTATGTAGGGGTGCACAAAGAACGGAATTTTCTTTGAACTTACAAACTTGAAACTTCTCATAAATATTCTTCAGTAGAAATGTTTAAAGATAAATATAATTATTTCATCAAACTACCCCTCAAATGGGATGTGAGAGGGTGTTCAAGTTTGTATGGGAACTTTTTACCGAGTGGTTCAATTTGCTTGAAACTCGGCATAATGATAATTCAGTACAAATGACAAAATACATATACATGTATTTTTTCAAACTAGGGGTAGTTTGGAAGATAGGATGGTTAAGTTTGTATAAGAATGATTAACGCGTGGTGCGATATGCTGAAAATTTAGATTGGATACAAAAGAACTGAATAAATACCTATCAGGGTATTCAAAAAAAGCCAATTTTTTTTGGCTGTAAGTCACGGATTTTTTTTTGATACTCCTACCCCACGCGAGAAAAACCACGGGCATCGGCTAGTGTTTTATATATTATCGTTGCATATCTGTGGCTCACTGTCTGACAGTCATCGCACAGCCTGAACTGGAGATCTGACGTTTGAATTAAAGTAGGTGTTTTTTTTTGGGGTGCACTACGAAAGGTTTTTCCGAAAATAATCTTTAGAGTGCCACGGGAACAAAATGTAAGCATCGAGAAACCTCCACGCGGACGTTCCATTGATGTTAGAAAATATTATCTTTAGTGCACATGCCAATTAAGTACCTACTTATTCTTTCTGTGGCTGTGTTTATTTTCTACACCATTTTTTGACACTCTCAATCGGGTGAGATTGTAATAAAACTGATGATATTTTTAATAACTAATTAATAGTAAAAAAACTATTTAATTAGTTATTAAAAATATCATCATCATAGGCTGACTGTTTACATATTTTTACTAACAAGCTAATATTAGATCAAGCTAACGGTTAATGTAGACTATAAATATAATGAAAAAAATAATATTAATATTAAAAAAAATGAAACTAAAGAAACTTGTTGCCCCCCTTCCTAAGGGTTGTTTAAGTAAATTTTATGTCGTGTCTGACTAAATAGTATAAATATTTCAAGGAAATCCTTAAAAAATATGTATAACGAGTTTCACGTCGTGATATGCAGCAGTCTATAAACTTCAAGTTTACACAAAATACAATGTTATTGGTGTGGTCTGTCATGAAAAAAAAAATTTTTTTCATGAAAAATTAAAAAAGATTCAACAAAGTTTTGTATGGTGAATTAACAAAAATTCAACATAAAAAAAAACACGAAAATTGCAACTATCTTATTAATTGCCAACAAAGACCTTGGTGGTGCGGTAAAGCCGGCGAAAGTACATTCCTACAAACTATAGCGGAAACTGGCATATCAAAATATCCATCTTCCAAAAGTTGCAATGTACGTTGTTGAACCTTGATAAAAACATTTCACACTATCCAATTAGACATATAACGGTTCTGTTAGTAAAAACAAGACCTTTAGATGACTACTTGATATCAGTGATGTTAGATGATATCAAAATATCCATCTTCCAAAAGTTGCATTCTACGTTGTTGAACCTTGATCAAAACATTTCACACTATCCAATTAGACATATAACGGTTCTGTTAGTAAAAACAAGACCTTTAGATGACCACATGATATCAAAAATGATAGATGATATCAAAATATCCATCTTCCAAAAGTTGCATTCTACGTTGTTGAACCTTGATCAAAACATTTCACACTATCCAATTAGACATATAACGGTTCTGTTAGTAAAAACAAGACCTTTAGATGACCACATGATATCAATAATGATAGATGATATCAAAATATCCATCTTCCAAAAGTTGCATTCTACGTTGTTGAACCTTGATCAAAACATTTCACACTATCCAATTAGACATATAACGGTTCTGTTAGTAAAAACAAGACCTTTAGATGACTACTTGATATCAGTGATGTTAGATGATATCAAAATATCCATCTTCCAAAAGTTGCATTCTACGTTGTTGAACCTTGATCAAAACATTTCACACTATCCAATTAGACATATAACGGTTCTGTTAGTAAAAACAAGACCTTTAGATGACCACATGATATCAAAAATGATAGATGATATCAAAATATCCATCTTCCAAAAGTTGCATTCTACGTTGTTGAACCTTGATCAAAACATTTCACACTATCCAATTAGACATATAACGGTTCTGTTAGTAAAAACAAGACCTTTAGATGACCACATGATATCAATAATGATAGATGATATCAAAATATCCATCTTCCAAAAGTTGCATTCTACGTTGTTGAACCTTGATCAAAACATTTCACACTATCCAATTAGACATATAACGGTTCTGTTAGTAAAAACAAGACCTTTAGATGACCACATGATATCAATAATGATAGATGATATCAAAATATCCATCTTCCAAAAGTTGCATTCTACGTTGTTGAACCTTGATCAAAACATTTCACACTATCCAATTAGACATATAACGGTTCTGTTAGTAAAAACAAGACCTTTAGACATGATATCAATGATGATAGATGATATCAAAATATCCATCTTCCAAAAGTTGCATTCTACGTTGTTGAACCTTGATCAAAACATTTCACACTATCCAATTAGACATATAACGGTTCTGTTAGTAAAAACAAGACCTTTAGATGACTACTTGATATCAGTGATGATAGATGATATCAAAATATCCATCTTTCAAAAGTTGCATTCTACGTTGTTGAACCTTGATCAAAACATTTCACACTATCCATCTTCCAAAAGTTGAATTCTACGTTGTTGAACCTTGATAAAAACATTTCACACTATACTATTTTTATTAACAGAACCGTTATTGGTTCTGTTAATAAAAAAAAGATCTTTAGATGACCATATATGCAGGATATACTATTTAGTCTGTTTAAAGGCACTACTTCAGCTTTATCCCATGATCTGTATCAAAATACACTTTTTGTGTTGCTTCTGTCCTTCCATCTAAACGAGTCGGCTTTGATTAAAACTTGGTACACCTCAGAGAACAATAATAACGAACGCCAGCACTTATTACTTTAAGGGAAACAAAACGTTATATTCTTTACACTTTTGTGTAAAGAATATAACGTTATGTTTTTGTTACGAAGCTTCACGTTGAAAATGGAACTGAAATTTCAGCATATTCCGTCCTTCCGTTTAATTTCTCTGTTTTAAACATATTAAGATACAATTTTGTGTTAAATTGTACCTCAATACAACACAAAACAAAAGTAATCTCAACACATAAGTAAAAAATAGATACATTGTTTTCGTGCAAAATTTTAAGAGAGGGATGTGTTTACCATTATCTGAAGCCTGGGATAGGATATCTTTTTATCTTAAAAGTAGCAAGCTGTGTCGTCTCCCCTTCTAATTTACTCTAGTAGTATGATAAAAGCATTCCGTAGAAACAGCCAACGATAATTAATTCGACAGATATCCTATGATAACACTCTCTCTCATTAGAGTTTAAAAAGCAATTTCGGGACAGAGACGTGTTACGTCGTTTTTTACGAGAAATTTAGCAAGTCATAGTATATTAAACGTTTCATGGCAGTATTAAGATGTGATTGTTTTGGCTTAAAATAAGAAATTGAAATTTTATAAGCATGGTTTCGATGCAGTGCTCTAAAGGGTGTTAGTTGGGTTTCCTAAAAAAAAAATATCCGTAAAATGTTGGATTCAAAAATTCAACTCTTACTCGCACATGTCAAGCGTGCAGTAAAGTGAAATTGTGTTGACATTTCTACTTCCACTATATTTTAACACATGTTTACTTCAAATTTGATCACGTATAAAGAAGTACTGTTTATGACAACCGACTGAATTGTACCGTTGTCGCCCATAAGATCGAACCAGAGGGGAATAACGGGAATAGCCTAAATATTAGCCAAAATAAGTAATTCGTTATTTTATGTAATAATTTAGTGCTAAACTGCGATGTAAATGGCATGTTATTATTTACCAATGCAATTTGCCATAAAAATACAAGTTAACATTAACGAACAGGATGTAAAATTTCCTTTGCAGCAGCTAAAAGCAGTCGGGCTTTATAACAAACACTTGCAGACATTGTTATTGCAGCATCCTCTTTCTACTTCAAACGGAAATTCCTTTGTCTTCTTTCAGCCGTTAAAGCTACGGTCGAGATGGTGTTAAAAGTACACCGTAGTTTTATCGACAATTTTCTGGAAAATAATAACAATGGTAATAGGATTTGCAGTTCATAATTCGCATTTTAGGAAAGGTAGCATTTTTCTCAACAACCGCAGTTTATAATCAACCACTCCACAACGCCAATGTGAACTTGCTGCTAAATGAGTATATATAATATACTTAGGTATCTCAGCTAAGTATTTTATCTCTCGAGTCATGATTCTCATATTTACACTTCAGGAAAAATATTTGGCTTTAATTGCCAAATATTTTTCCGTAAACCGATTACAATTCCGTGATCGTGATCAGCTCCTATCAACACCTAATAAAACCCTTTATTGATCGGACAGGGTTTTTGTTTTATACAGTATAGATACTGGTATGCGGCGTTAGCAGGCCAGAAGGCTTTAGACACGCCTAAGGGCGGCGATATTAAATAAATCGAATTCCATTGCGCCGCGTATGCGTAGCTTATTTTTTCCAATTTATCTAGGGCGACTTGACTAGCAATTTCTATGAAAATTAGTCTTCCAATACAATGTTGAAACATAACATAGCACATTAAGACGACCTCTGTGGCGCACTAGGCAAAAGCTCGCCTGAGACGCAGAAGGTTGCGGGTTCGATTCCCGTCGCGCGACAAATGTTTGCATCTGCAAATATTTGTTTCGGGTCAGGGTGTTTTCTACCTATTATAATAATTTATTTACAAAAGAAAAGTGTATAAAGTTTTATATAAGCCATGTAGTTCCCATAACACAAGCTCTACTTACTTTGGGGCTAGATGATGCTGTGTGAAAAGGTCCAGCATTATTTATATAATGAACAAGAGCAGCGATTGAAATTATTATTGTAACCTTAAAATACTCCCATAACTTTAAATCTCAGTAAAACACATCGACGTCTTTGTCTAAGCTTAGTGCAGATTGGCTTAAACTAAGTTTTAAACAAGCTCATTTCTGGGTGTCTGACTCAATGTTAGCTTTGATATTTAAGCCACTTTTGCGTTTTTGGCTCCTTGCGTCGAGGTGTCTAGCATATAAAAGTGAGAGCCGTTTTTGGATAAAATAATAATAAAGTTGTCGAACTTAGAAAAAACTGTTGTAGCCCTAGGTTCCTGCACGGAATTCATTACATGAAAAAAATATCATGTATTAACAAATAGTAATTTTCTGCTTTTATTCGATTTAAAAATATTATGAGGCTCACTTAAAAGAACTTAGTGTGTAAAACTATAAATAAAATATTGTGAATAGCAAACTATATTATGAGTTACATCATCTTTTTTTGCAAATTATTTAAATTGTGGCAAATTTATTATACATATTTTAATCACGTAACGTAATCTCATAAAATAAGTGTTATTATCACTTGAAACTGTACCTTTCTTATTCTTTATAAATATCACTTTCATTATTGATAAATGCGAACTGTAGATTTTTCTGAGGTTTTTACTTTTTACTGTACTTTTTCGGTTATTCATCACTACTGTTAAATCAAATTACAGAGTAAAAAATAAATGTATAAATGTACTTATTAAAATAAGTGAATAAATAAATAAACACCTAACATAGACACATACATAGTCCTGACCCCACACTAGGATTCCCTGTATCGTGGGTATCAGAAGCTACGAGGACCAGACAGGGAAAAAATATCCGCAGAACATGCAAACTTTTGTCCCGTAGCGGGAATAAAATCCGCACCTCTTGCGTAGCGGCCAGTTATTCGCCCGCCGCGCCACCGAGGTCGTCTTTATTTATATAAAGATTTTAAGCAATTGTTTAGCTAGTTAGTGTTTTTCTATCAATTAAATTTGAAATTAAATCAGTGTTTAATTTATCAACAGTTTAATAATCTTTTATAGGTATCAAGTCGAGACGCGTCCAAAAATCGGCCCGAATATCGCTATCTCTTTTTGGCTGATTCAGGCCCGCCCGTGCTTGCGCAATATAAATATTAGCCTTTCAGAATTCGTTATAAATTTGGTAGTGTTCCGTAATACCAAAAATTATGACTGAACCCATTGTTGTATTTTTCATATCATGTTGTTATTCTGTAACTAGACAATATAAGCTACCTAATCAAACAATACGTTGTTTGATTGTTTGATTTATATTGTTGTTTTGAATACGAAACAAATAAGATGAAAACATGTCATGTATGACGTAAAAATATGCAAAATGCAATTCGTTTTCAGGTGCCTACATAAATACTATTAGAATACAAACAATAACATAATATGGTAGAAATAAGCCTCAACCATATTAATTATAAATAATCACAGCTTTCAAGCCCGAGTATAACACGTATTCTGTTCTATCTATACTATCGTGTTACGGCACACGAGGCGGAGCAAGTAACACGTGCACTTTCAATCAAGCTCATCTTAACAAAGCTCATTATCGTCTTATAATGAGATCCCGAGAGAGTTTCTCAGCTCAGTGGAAACGTTAACAAAGCCGCAAATGGTTTTACAGGTGCAATTATAGATTAGATGAAATTACTTCCTGATCTTTCATACACCTGATACAGGTGTATGAAAATATTTTGTTCATGTATTTTATAGAAAAAATAGTTCCTGCCTTTGGCTTCGCCGCACGTATGGTAGCCGGATAAAAGTGTTACTCTCAGTCACCTATCAAGCTTCATTCAAATCTATTCAACCGTTACGGGGGTTATCATGTATACAAACATTAATGATATAACATATCATACAATATTGCTCTGCAGAATCATTAAAAATCATAGAAAAATTACGAATTAAGCGTCTTACGTCAGTTGAATCACAACATGACCTCATATTGTTAATTTACATTAAGCGTCATAATAATATCAAACAAAAACCCACACTGGGGAACAGCCATATGCATGCAGAAATAGCAACCTTAATCTTTTCACTAAAAAAACAATGAAAAATACAATGATACAACCCTTGTGTTATCTAATAATTTAAAACAATATGTCTTGACTCACTGACTGATTGGATATGAATACTGGCAATAATGCGTTTATTGTCGCATTAATATGGGATTCAACATTTTTCAACAATTAAATCAATTCAATCGAGCCGTTCAATACGACGACCTCTGTGGCGCAGTGGGCGATGGCCCGCTTGAGACGCAGAAGGTTGCGGGTTAGATACCCGCCGCGGTACAAATTTTTACAAATGCTTGTATGATCTGCAAATATTTGTCTCGGGTCTGGTGTTTTCTATGTATAACAATGTATGTATTTACAAAAACTAGTATATATGTAGTTCCCATACTACAAAGCTCTGCTTAGTTTGGGGCACGATGATGCTGTGTAAAAAATATCCAGCATTATTTATTTAATTCAACATTTTTTCTATTTTATGTGATTCAAAAGTTCTATGATGCTTTATTGCTCTGTTTCTTCTGGCCCACTTGGATCACTCTGTATATAAATGTATGAAACGCATTCTGTGGTAGACAAATCCCCCTTCAGCCACTTTGGTAACTGATTTGTAACCAGTTATGTAAAAACAATTTTCTTCTCTGTAATATAACCAGTGACTAAAACCCTTTTTCTAAATTCTGGCTGTTATCGTTATCTATCATGTATGAGTGATAGATCAATGTCAATCAATTCAAATGCAAATCAAGTGTCTCGGTCTGCATTGATACTGCATTTCCTGCATTTGATTTCTATAATTACTAATATTTGTGCTAATAATTCTAATGATATGATGGAATATATTCCTATGAAACGAGCAGGCACTAAATTAGTATTTGAAGGACGTTTGGAAATGCAGTAACAGCAAGAAGTGTAAAGGAAATGTTACAGTAAATACTGAAAACGTTAATATTAAAGAAAGTCTGCACAGCTCAGATTGCTTGCCGAATACGGTAAAATGTAAAATTCCTGAAAAGATGACACAACTAAAGCAAAGGTTTGTGAGAATTACGATCCTATACAAAAACAATTCGAAGAAGTAATATGCCAACTTAAGGACGACGGTGTGGATTTGCTTGACGTGGAGTTACCTAAATTTGAAAATATTAAAAGTGGCTTGTACAAAGCTAGAAATAAACAACTGCAAGTCCCCAAATTGCATTGTAAACTACCAAAAGATGTGAAAGTACCCGAGAAGTTTAATAAAATCTTCTTAGCGGACTACTACGACGAGATAAGAATTCTGATATTCTGCTCGCCTGACATTGAAGGCATTTTGAACAAAATTGACATATATTTGTGGATGGCACTTTTAAAGCTAGTCCACCGCCCTTCAAGCAGATATATAGTATTCATGGATACAATGCGGTTACGAAAAATGTAATTCCCTTGTTTTTTGCCTTCCTCCAAAATAAGAAACAAAAAACTTATGAATTACTATTTGATATAATCAAATCACGATTTCCAACATGGAGTCCGTCCAAGATGTTACTTGATTACGAGAAACCAGCAATTAATGCAATTCGTAAAAAACTTTCAAATACCACAGTTAAAGGTTGTTTTTATCATTTATGTCGTAGCTTATTCAAAAAAGCCAAAAAGTTGGGAGTCAAGTCGAGAGTGCAGAGGCGGCATGTTGCCCGAAGTGCGGGTCTAGCTCGTTTGCCCTTAAAATATATCACTTCCGGTTACCAATACATCATGAAAAAGTCGCCAAAAACTGAACCAGTAAAGAAATTCAATTCTTATTTCGATCGGTTTTGGTTAAACGACATTAAGTTCATTAAAATGTGGTGTTGTCATGGAGAAGAAATACGTAATACAAATTATGTAGAAGGTTGGCATTCTCGATTAAACCGGTAAGTGTGTATTAAAAAACCATCTATCGCCAAAGTGCTTGACATTTTAGAAAAAGAAATTAAGATAAAAAATACTGGCGGGAAGGCTAAAACCCGAAAACAGAGCACGTATGAAGAAATCGATGAAGAAATAAATTCGGCCATTGAAGACTTGAAAAAATTAGTGTTGGCGATTGCGTAGAGATCATTGCCTCTTTTGTTATTTAGTTAAAGTAAAAACGTGTTGTTTTGGCCTAGCAGATATTGCCCCTTTTGTTTTTCAGATTAAGTAAATACATTATTTAAAAAAATGATTTTTATTAGCACATACATAATTATGTATATTACAAATAGGGTCTGTTCGCCGCTTGCCCCCTTTATGATTTTGTCTATTATTTCTAGCTATCCATAGAAATTGTGGATTTTTGCCCCCTTTACTAAACATCGATCACTAGATTAGTGTCACTGGTTACATAACAGAGAACAAAAAGTATTTTTACGTAACTGGTTACAAATCAGTTAGTTACCAAAGTGGCTGAAGGGCCTCAATAGCTCTCTGACGACAGTAGAACCTCAAGGCTCACAAGTTTCAACGGCATATGGTGTGAATAGTCCGATTGCGTAAACTTTCACCACACTCGCCGCACTTTTATCTCTTAACAGTAAAGCTGGGTTGCGATCCACTAAGCCAATCCATTCTTGCTTTCAACGACAAACCATTTGCGAACAAATGATTGATCCTCAGTGAATCGCAACGAAATTAAAAATGGTTTTTGTACTCACAATTATAAACAGGAGCGGAGAAAACAGGGAGTTGAAAAGGTGAAGTTAATTGCGTTAATGATTAAACAGTTTCTTAAATAAATAATCAAACACACAATGCCGAATTGGAAGACAGTGGCATGAAATACAGTGGCGAACGTTTCACGGTTTTGAAAATTCACGGTTCGCACGGTAACAGATTCAATATTTTATTTTAAATTATTATTATAATTTTTATTCGAACACTTATCTCAGTGTAATTAATAAATTATCTATTCTTATAAAATCGTTTGTCCTGGCTGACTGACTAACTGATCTTACAATGTGCTGGCCACTTATTAAATCTTATTTATATCAATGATGACACAACAAACTGTTATCTTAATTTGCTATGCATTACATTAATGTCCGCTTGTTATTCTGTTTCTATGTATAATACATAAAAACTTGAATTTGCTTAACATAAAAGAGGTAAAGAAACTACATAAAGGCCACAAATATAATTTGAGTTTATGTGTTGAGAGAAATGACTGTAACTCAGTTGAGTTAAGCGCTGTTTTCTGTTGATTTAAAGTAATAGTTATTTCTTTAAATCAACAGAAAACAGCATATACCTACTAGAAAGACAAAGCACACATGTTCGCTAGTAAATTTATAAATAAGATATTATTTACGCTCATCGAATGTAATGTTGAGGTTTGTTATAATAAAGAACAAGTGTTTTGTTTTGAAATGTTTGAAAAAAAGTAGAAGAATTAAAACAAGAATTTAGATGATTTTGAGGATATTCCGACGTTTTCTTCGGTAAAAAATTGTAAAAAGAAAAATTTATAATGTTGCAGAAAGAAAAATTGAAATTCTAGTAAATTAAATTTTTACAAGGCGAATGTTTTTTTTATTTGCTAGAATTTTTATAAGTGAAGTGATTATAATTCTTTATACAAAAATATCAAGAACACTTAAAAAATCATATAAAAAAGATTAATTTGGCGATGAAACACTTTCGTGTATGCCTCTGGTTTTTTTTTATCAACTACATTGCACTAAGATTTGTTTTGTAAAGAGAAGCCCAAAGACATAATTCCAACAATTTACGCGTTGTTGCCAAATACAAGTCAGGATACTTACATACAATTTTTCACACTGGTTAATGAGAAATTGGGAGTTGTCATAGAAAAAATCAGGTGCGTTTATGATATCGCTGCAATGAATGGAATTGAAACCGTTTATCCGAACTGCCAGTTGATCACTTGTTTTTACCATTAAATATACATATTTTTAATAAAAATATTTGGAAGAAGGCAAAGGCTTATATTGTGCTTACCAACGCCACTGTACAACTAATCCGCTGAAAGGATTGCACAGGAGATTAAACGCCAGGTTTACTAAAATGCCCACATTCTTCGCATTTGTATTCAGTTTAAAGAAGAAAGCGATACATTACGATTATATAATAAAAAGTTGATTCATCCCACTAAAAAGACAGAAGAATGCATGACATTAAAATTGAAAAAGAGTACAACATTTAAAACTACATAATTCCCTAATAAAATATATTTTAACTATGGTTTTAAATCATAATGGCTTCAATACTGCAGCTTGATCGCTAACTATTAGCCTCATACATAAACTCAAGGTTGCGCAACGGGCTATTGAAATAGCTATTTCACTACGTGATCAAACCAGAAATCCGTAGAACTAAAGTCATCGGCATAGCTCTTTAAATTAGCAATGGGCAATGAGTAGGCCATATAGCTCACAGAACTGACAACCGATGGGGAAGACGAACCTGATGACACAGTGTAGGAAGGGCCCCAACCCGATGGATGGGTGACATCGTCAAGGTTTCGGGAAAATGTTTGTATGATCTGCAAATATTCGTCTCTGGTCTGGGTGTTTTCTATGCATAATATGTATGTATTTACAAAAAACAGTATATAAGTCGAATATCAGTCATTTAGTTCCCATAATACAAGCTCTGCTTAGTTTGGGGATAGATGATGCTGTGTGAAAATGTCTGCAATGCTGTACACCACATAATATGTTGCTTACAAACAAATTCACAGCAAATTACAGTCTTATCGCTTATAGCGATCTCTTCCAGACAACCTTTGGATGGACAGGAATTGACGTGAACGATAAAACACGGTGGTGTATAGACAATACAAACATACATAGTGACGATTTATTAGATAAAGCAAATATACTATACATATATACATGGATACCTACATAAAACATAACAAAACAAAAACAAATACGCTCACGACTGTCTTCCCCATGGTGGACATCCTCAGATACATACTCAGTGAGTAGATCTTTAAGGATACCAAGTAGGGGGTGTTCAGAGGCACGTCCAAACATTACATTTGGTACATGCCCAAGTTTTGCAAGTAGTAAGCATATATGATATATAACCATAAATAATCTATATGATAGCAACTCAATAGCTTTGAGAAAGGGACAAGTAGTGCAATAGTTTTTTGAAGATATGAAGGGATTTGGCAGTTCTGAAATTGAGGGGCATTCCATAGGCGGATAGCTTGTAAAGTAAAATAATTATCATAGACAGTAGAAGGAAGGTAGTGTGCACAGGAGTTTTAAGTTGCAAGGTCTCAGAGGAGCGCATTAAACGAGAAGTGGATAGATGAAGATATTCAAAGCGCTCCTTAAGATATGGAGGAGAGAAAGGGTTAAATAATATACTGTACAAGAGTGAAAGAAGGTGAGTATTTCTGCGTAGTTATATTGGTACCTATTATAACAGTGCATAAAGGGAGTTTTGGTTTTTTTGCCGAAACCTTTATTTAAACATTTAATAATATATAATTAACCCCAAACTGAGTTATCGTATTTGTTGTGAAAGTTTATAGTTTCTTCCGTTATTACGAAGTTAGAACATTTATAGTACTAAAATCTAAATTTATTTTAATTGGATAAGTTTTTATTAAGTGTATGATGATGGATAGAAGAAATAAGATTATCTAGAACCTTAAAAGAAATGATGAAATCATGTTTTTCAAGAAGCATGTTACTTTTGTGACTTGTGATTAAATATATTTAAATATATAGTTATCGAAAAGCCATGGTAGTAAAATTTACTATTTCTGTAAAGTTTACTCGTCGTTTGTAAAACACGGTCAGATGTATTTAGTGTCAGCCATACTAAACTGTATAAACCATACTCAGTAACCTCTGTACAAATTAATAAAAACACTCTCCATTTTAATTCAACGTAAAGCGGCTTTTATTGTGGCCTCTTTGAGCACGCTTTGTCCTTTTTTCGTTCCACTTGTTTTATATGGAGCGTTTAAATCGATAAAATGGTGGACTTTAATCGGTTTAAGAGAAGCCGGCAAGCTAGCATAAATGTATGCTTTAAGTGCCTCTTCACTATAATGTTGTGGTGATTCTTACAAGACATGTTAACCAGTTTTTAGTCTCATAAATAAATAATGCTGGACATTTTTCACACAATATCATCTGGCCCCAAAATAAGCAGAGCTTGCGTTATGGGAACTACATGACTGATATATTACTTATATATATATTTTTTGTAAATACTTACATATTATACATAGAAAACACCCAGACCCGAGACATATATTCGCAGATACAAACATTTGTCCCGCGTGGGAATTGAACCCGCAACCGCAATCACTTAACTAAAATAGTTGGTTGGAATAACTTTAATTTAATGTTATCATACGATCTTTTTACGCTATTTTTTGTCCTTTTTAACTCATTATATGAGTCGTCCTGAAAGGTTTGATGACCGTAACTCCCAGTATACTAGTGGTCTAACAATGGAAACTATTGTTAAGCTTATAAATATTGGGTGTAGAAGTTAATATTTTAAAAAAGTAGGTGGTTATAAAATATATATTTATATAAATATAAATGTATACATTTTCTAAAAAAGAAGTTCGCCAGCATACGTGTATCTGGAATAAAAAGTACCTAATTAATGATCGCTCAATTGCATTTGTGACGTATGTTTGCATAAGTGACCTTTATGCCCCCGCAAATATAATTTCAAAGAGTAGCGAAAGAACCAATCTTTAACACAATTTTCCAAACAATTAGGATCAACTGAACTGCGTCGCGTCTCTGTATTAGCTGTATCATACAGAAACGCGACGCAGTTGTGTACAAATTACAAAGCCAGGATCTTATTATAAATGCACTTCTAGTAGAATAAGGATTTACAAATAAAATGTAAAGTAAAACATCACATTCATAGGTACATAATTTATGGAGAAACAGGCGAACTCGTGGTGAATTTTATTTATATTTTATCTCAAGGTAAAATTCCCATAAAGGCAGCAGACCCATAATAATATGGTAAATAGTTTACGGTTGACTGTCAGCTAGCTGACTCTGAGATGTAAATTGGATGCAAACTGAAGTTCAGTGATGTCGAGTGAGCGGACAAATGCGCGCGTACTTACGCTGCAAATCAGCTGGTTCCTGAATAAATCAGCATTCGAAACGTCGCCACAAACTGCGTAAGGAGTCAGTCGCAAACTATTATCTTATGGGACCCATTAGGTAAATAGTTTGCCACTGACTCTTGCAGCTTTATGTTTTGCTACGCCGCGTGTACGTTACCTCTCAAAACTGCATACCGCGCAAAGGCGCAAAGCTCACGCTCCACGTATTACGAAGCGAGTATTTTCGAAAGAAAAAAATCCATACTTCGAGATTCAAGTATCTACGCGCATAATCGTGTCGCTTCACGTCTCGGTGTGAACTGACCCTTACATTTGTTACTAAGCCCTAACCTTAAGCCAGGGGACCTATTCTCACAAAATATATATTTGCGTGATATGATAATTATCATATCACTCCTAAATTTATGATAAGTATAGATCCCGTGCTAAAATGCGTATACTCGAGGGACATAAATATTTATGGTAATCAATATAATTATATTATCATGGTGGATATCACTATGCTCATTAAAATATTTTACACAGATCATATAGTTTTGGTCTTTGCCACGACAAGTTCCGTTTTTTTTCCGGCTGGTTGGTGAGTTCATAAACGATAACTTTATTTTGTCTTCGAATAAATAACTTAGTTTCGTGTTCGTTTCACTTCTTCACTGACTTTACAATATGAATAGTTTCAAATTACGAAGCGTTTATGACTTTCTTCTTCCTTGGGGAATTGTTGGTGTGATTTCAGTCAGTCAAGGTTAATTAATTCTTGTTATTGTTTTTGTTGTTGCCGCTGCCGGCTTTTCAGCCGGTTGAACTGTATCGGTTGATTACAAAAAGTGATTGGGAATAATAGTTTCTTGTTTCTATCTTGGACTTTGCATAAGAACATGTTGTCGGCCAAACGCATTTGTTGTTTATCTTACATGCGGCATCATGCCGGGTATCGATCTTGAATGCCATTTGCATATGTTGTGCATTATTTTAACATCACAAAATCGCCAGCAAATTCGACAACAGACATTTTATTAAAATTACGTAAATACAAGTGATCAGTCTTGACTTCTTGTTGTTTGCGTTAGATATTTCAATAGATAATTTATGACATTATCGAGTGATCCAGATCACTCGATGTATATCTAACGATCGATATTTATCTAGAGTGAGTCCTTCGAGAATACATAAATTTAGATTTAATAAAATAGATATTTTGCGTTTCTTGCGATAATTATCTAATCTAAAATTATAAAATTGTTAATATTATTAATGCGGCCAGTATTTTGGGACGCTTCCGTCTGGTAGTGATCTGGATCAGTTGAGCTATCTATAGATCGTTTGCAACGGTCTTTAGATAGCTAGCTGTTTCATCTGTATTTTTTGTATATACCTACTTGTACATAGTTGTATGAATAAATGTATAGTCTTTCTTAATATTCATTTCGCGAAAATCTATCTAATCGTAGTCAAGTGAAATTTCAATTTCCCGGTAGTATCAAAATCATATTTATTTAAACGACTTCTAAAATATATCATAGTGCGTAGATATTTGAGGATACCAAGTAGGGAGTAGACAGAGGCACGTCCATTATGTTTGAACAAGCACATGCAATCGATTTTTTGGTTTTAGGACCGGTTTCATAACGACGTTTTTCATGTTCCGTTTTGCGCAAGTGTTATTGCATTATCGAGTGGAAAAATCTATTGGTGCAGGACTGAGTTCAAAGCCACGGTCTGAGTGTTGGAAATCGGGTTACTTCTCACTAGGCCAACACGGCTGTCTTTCATGGACTTTGTAAGAAAAAAAGGACCAGACTACGTACTATCACTATTGTATACAATAATATAATGCAATGCCAGAAATTATATTATATATATTGCAACTGTAAGAGGATCCAGCAGATTGATCACCAATAAAATTCCTTGTGTCATCAACAGGCTTATTGAGGCTGCAGCAGCTGTACCAGTCCATGCAGCCGGGAAGAACATTGTTCAAAGTATCACTCGTGAAGAGAATCAATAATGCCTCGGAAGCCATAGAATTTTTGTTGGCTTTAGAAAAAATAGACCGCTGGGGAAACAAAAGAATCGTGCTTGATTGCAACGCAAAAAACGCCAAAAGTATACTGGTGGAGCATGTACGAACAGTACAGTTGGGACGTAGGACATATCACTATATGCTTAGCGGACTCGTGAGTATTACAACACAAACAATACGTGTCTTTAGGTGGCTTCACACGCGCTGTGGTTAACGGATTATCCTACACAAGCCCACACCGACGCACCGTGAGAATAGCGTCCATGTTAGCGCTACCGTTAGCGGTGCGATACGTTGCTTTTGACTTGGCATTCTTGAATGTCTAAATTAAAGTTTTTTTTTTAAATCTCTGGATCCGTTTAGTCACGCACCGTGGAAGTAGAAGCTGACGCGGTGCGGGCCTGTCCGTGGTCATTCGCTGTGATCCTTGAAACCACGGACCACAGTGGACCGTGGGAAATCACCTAAAATTTTTAATAACTTTTTAAAATACATTTTCGAGCATGCAATAAATAAATATAAAATTAAATACATATACATATACTATATATAATGAGAACCCCCCAATGTACAACATTGACAAAGTTTCTGCTACTTGATAGATGATAAAAATATTTAGCGTGTATCTATACTTGTTTCAATAGGCTTTATGGAAACATAATGAAGGTCTTTGTATTAACAGGTTATGGATGACCATTGGGAGAATGAAGTTTTGGAATTCGGAGCAGTTAATATTACGGGGTTTCGCATTGTTGACCTCTCGCGTAAGATTGTACGAGATTTCATGGATGGCTTGAGGCGAATGGATCCCCGATTCAAAGGAAGCATATCAGTAAGTGCAACAATTATTTACATTCTTAAGACTTTAGTAAAATGTTTTTCAAATAAAAATAAAAAATCTGTTCAATGCACAACTAATGTAATACATTCCAAGGTATGGACTTTTGGATGTTTACTGCTTCCTCCGTAGTGACTGAACTGATTTGGACGAAATGGAATTCATATTTTTAACCTGCTACTAAAAACCTCATGTTGCCTTAAAAATACCTTACTACTGGAAAACGTATTAAAATAATCTGTTTACAATGTTAAGGCTTTAAAATTATAGTAAAACGATTTTCAAATAAAAAAAAAGTATAACTTATGAGTATAAGTTAATAATTACTAATTTATTAAATACCAAAGTTTAGATTTTTATATATTTATTGCTAATATTCATTTAAACTAATTGTCAAAAAAATCTTTTATAATTTTTACAATGACGTTAAAATTCATAGTACATTTTATCAGATAAGTACCTCAGATACCTCTTGGGGATTATACGGATACAGAAATCGAAAGTATGTCGCTCAGTGCAAAACAAAGCCTTACCCTTATTATGTTTTAAGATACTTTTATAGCACATATATTACACCCGATTAAAAGATAAGTCGTGCGCCCTCTCATTTTTTTTTGTATGACAGGCAAAGTCAGCCCTTATGTACGATGGAGTTCAAGTGTTGGTGGATGCTCTCGGGAGGCTCTGGAGAAAGAAACCGGATGCCTTCAGGAATGCGTTGCGAAGAGCCGCTGGGTTGGCAAATAATACAAAAGTCATAGACTGCAATCCTGGAAAGAGCTGGGTAGTGCCTTTTGAACACGGTGACAAAATTTCCCGTCTGATTAAAAAGGTAGGTCAGTCATAGACTGCAATCCCGGAAAGAGCTGGGTAGTGCCTTTTGAACACGGTGACAAAATTTCCCGTCTGATTAAAAAGGTAGGTCAGTCATAGACTGCAATCCCGGAAAGAGCTGGGTAGTGCCTTTTGAACACGGTGACAAAATTTCCCGTCTGATTAAAAAGGTAGGTCAGTCATAGACTGCAATCCCGGAAAGAGCTGGGTAGTGCCTTTTGAACACGGTGACAAAATTTCCCGTCTGATTAAAAAGGTAGGTCAGTCATAGACTGCAATCCTGGAAAGAGCTAGGTAGTGCCTTTTGAACACGGTGACAAAATTTCCCGTCTGATTAAAAAGGTAGGTCAGTCATAGACTTTAATCCTGGAAAGAGCTGGGTAGTGCCTTTTGAACACGGTGACAAAATTTCCCGTCTGATTAAAAAAGGTAGGTCCTCCTTACTCTACCTAAGTACAATCCCCTTATACAAAAAAATTGCAAACGTTTGCTACTTACTGAAGAATAGTAACTATAAACATGAGTGACTAAACTTATTTTTTTTTATTTCATACATTTTAAGTTCAAAACTATGGCAAACTATGTTAGTTTTATAGTTTCAAAGTAATATCGTTGGCATGTGGCGCCTCGTGCCGTCTCGGGGCTACTATTAGTTTATAAAATGTAACAAGTTTTCTCCTCTTCATCCCACAATATTATTATAATCTTTTGTGTTTTAGACGGATATTGAAGGCCTCACTGGCAATATATCGTTCAACGAAGAAGGGCGTCGCCGGAATTTCACCTTACATGTTGTGGAAATGACTATTCAAAGTGCAATGCTACAGGTATGTTTGTAAGATAAGAGATATGAGTCCAATCCCATCAAAATTAAGTGTGTTAATAAATCTCACTTATACAGGGTGGTAAGATAGTCCAAAAGCAACAGAGGAGTAGGGTTTTCCTCATGGACCATGAGCAAGATATTCCTTCTTTTCTGTTGCTCTGAATTTTGGATTAATTTTATGCAATTTTTTTTAACAATGCTTTAGAATAGATGTTCTTAGATTATTTTACATATCACAAATTTATAGAAATACTTAATATTGATAATTATTGTCCAGGTGGGAACATGGAATGATAAAGATGGTTTGCAGCTTGTGTCGCCCAAAAACGTCCAATTAGCCCCAGCTTTCGACACCAACAAAACTTATATAGTAACAACTGTCCTACATGAACCATACATGATGCAAAAATCGGTAGAAGATGGACAAAAAGAGAAAGAAGAGCGCTATTACGGATTTTGTAAGGATCTTACCGATTTGATTGCAAAAAAACTGGGAATAAAATGTAAGAACGTAAAGCTATTTAATTTGTATAATTTTCAGTGTATTCTGTTATCAATAATTTTATTGTTATGTATATTTGAGTAAACCCATTTTTTTCTACGTCAGATGAAATAAGGCTTGCAAAAGATGGAAGTTTCGAAGGAGAAAGTACGCCTGAAAGTTTTTCCAGCTGCGTAAACGAGCTCGTTAAAAAAGTAAGACAGTAGACGTTTAACTATCCTAATCTGTAAGACACTTTTGATCAATATATTAGATAAGATAGTTTATTTAGTAATTGACGTCAAATATGTACAATACATTGTACCTACAACAGTAATTCAATAAGGCAATTCCTATTTTAAGCAATTACTCGTAAGGAAAATCAGGTAACTTAATGGAGAAACTCGACAGTAAATCTAATATCAAGAGGGGTGGGGGTGTTCCTTAATCCTGTTCTGCTTAAAGGAAAGTTTCACTTCCACACTTTATTATACTGAATAATCGTACAAGGTAACAATATAAAATATTTACAAGGTATGTAAATATTTGATAAATAGAAAATTATTTATATGATACTAATCAAAATAACAATAATGATATGAATTTATAGTATCCCAAAAAAATCCAGCACGGCGGGACTTGCAACCTCGATTTTTTGATGCGATATTATAAATATTGTGATTCCCCTCGGTGAATAACCATAGGAATAATTATATTTTTTTAGGAAGCAGATATAGCTGTGGGACCTTTAGCCGTAACACCAGAAAGAAAACGGCTAGTGGATTTCTCAGACACATTTATGTCTGTTGTAAGCCCAATCAAGCAAACTCGAACCAATAACAAGATAACTGATACTTTCGGATTTCTAAAGCCACTGTCAAAGGAGATATGGGTAAGTCGTCATAAAGTAACTTTTTTTGCCTTTTTTGCTAAACCAACTAGAGAATTGTAATCCACGATGTTGCTTGATTTCAATAAATAATTTTACTCCACAAAAGTAGAGTGTATATCAAAATGAACCATGTTGTAAAGTGGTTGTCAAAGTCCGCGAGACTGTATTTATCACCACCAACACAGCATCAGTGTGACCGAGCCTTTATTTAGCACTATTTAGAAGAAGCTTCTGTCTAGCAGTAGTATTTTGCGTGATGTTAATGATGATTTTTCAATGGTATTTAACCGTCGAATATTACTATAGCAGTCAATTTTACTTGATGGACGTGTGTAACCTTAGGCTTAAAATTAGCATGGCATCATGTAAACAGGACTAGCGTGTGCCAAGCCAAGACAGCAAGCCAGGATGGTATACCGAGGTTCTAGCTTGTTATCCTAGCCTCGTGTATCTCGGGCATTAAGGACGACTAGAAAATGACTTTTGAAATGACCTTTTTGAAAAACTGCAAACTGTATTTGACCGTTAACAAGGTAACGTATACCGTTATCTAGTTAACGGTCGGATATTATTTATAATGGATACCGTTCACATGTTAGGCAACCAACGAAGTTTATGTATTATTTAATAATTAATAATTTATTTTTCAGTTGTGTGTAATATTCAGCTTTTTTGCTGTGAGCATTGTGCTTTTCCTCGTGTCGAGGTTCTCCCCAAACGAATGGCGTTCAGTTTCTATTTCTGATACACAATTGGATCACCCAATAAATAATACAAACGAGGTATGTTTTGTTTCAATAATATCATATCTGCACGCTTGCTGATAATATATCGATTTATAGTTTTAATATATTTATAGACGCATCTTGAATCTGGGAGTAAAATAAACCCCAAGTGGTTTTTGCCTAGTAGAAATGATCCAATCTCACCAAACAATAATAGTTATTGCTTCAATGATATTAAAATTTTGAAACGTTATTTTTTATTTCAGATAATTTTACGCAACGACTTTAGCATTTGGAACTCATTTTGGTTTTCACTCGGATCTTTTATGCAGCAAGGAAGTGATGCTGTTCCAAGGTCAGTACAAATCATCTTGACTTGTTTAAGATTTTGTGCTAATATTAAATGAACAATACAGAAGTCTTTAATGAATAAAATAAATAATGCTGAACATTTTTCACACAGCATAATCTAGCCCTAAACTAATCAGAGCTTGTATTATGGGAACTACATGACTGATATACTACTTAGATATTTTTTTGTAAATACATACATCATTATACTAGAACATAGAAAAGACCCAGACCCGAGAAAAATATTTGCTGATCATACAAATCAATCGAACCCGCAACCTTCTTCGTCTCAGGCGGTCTTTCGCCCACTGCGCCACAGAGGCCGATCAATACATTGCGGATATACGCCCCAGGGTTCTAGATTAAATTCGTTTTGTTGTGAGTTTAATCGTGCTTGCCTCATATTGTGTGTCCTCGTAGCTATATATATTTTACCAGCAACCGTGGGAAGAGGAAGGCTCGATAATCACCTTGTTGTACACGCAGATGGAAGATACGATCCATAATAAAATTATCTATTCGCATTTAGATATTTTGCGACAAAATATTATAAAATATTATTTCTTTCAACGTGCTATTAATAATTTAAAAACAATTTATGTAATATTGACACGAACGAACGGACGAATCATCAATATCCTTGTTATTTTAGGACATTATCTGGAAGGATTGTCGGGACAGTATGGTGGTTCTTTGCACTAATTCTCGTATGTTCGTACACGGCTAACCTCGCTGCCTACCTGATCTTGGAGAGAATCGCAGACCCAAAACAAACTGTCAACTATGCATCGAATATGGCGCAAACTGAAGTAAGAATCAACATGATACTAACAAAATGCAGGTAATACGCAATCCTTGGTTTGCCATGCCAACGCGAATTGGATGACTAACTGCTACTTTTGGGCGACCTGATAAGAACTTCTGCGAACATTCAGGTATTTAAAATATTTGTAAAAGGTTGGCCACGCGCGTTTTATGCCTCTGGTGTAGTAAACGTTCATAGACTAAGATAACCGCTTACCAACAGGGCCGTATGCAATTTTTTTTTTCATTTTTGGTGTTCTAAAAAATTACTATTTTGAGAAAATACTAAATTGTAAATTTTCACATTCCAGAATTTCCGCATCATCAGCGATCCGATGAAAGATTTAATGCTTAACGACGATGAAACTCCTATCCACTTCGTAGAAAACTCGGATACCCCGATAAATTGCGGCACGCTACCTCGAGCTTGCCGATATAAGCAAGTGAATTTTGCTGTAGCCACGGTTAAAGGATCACCGCTGAGGTAAAGTAAAATACAGTTTTATAAAAAGATCATTAGTTTTTTATTTATATCGCTATTCAGGAATCTATAAGATTTAACGTACACAGCTGCAATGTTTGTTTTGTTTGAACTGCGCGATTTCTAAAGAATAATTTAAATATTGTTTATAAAAAACCGAATAAAATAGAGATAATTTTTGAGATATGCAGTTTTTTGTCTGACTTTGAAAAACCTCGATACGTTTTTATTTTCACCAGAGACGTTCGTTTGATATTATGCATTTTATCAGAGCAAAACGTATGAACTACCTAATTAAAAGTACTCTCCTTGAGATTGTTATTACTTGTCCGGTAAATTTCTAAAACAATCAGTTAAAAAACACATAAACTTAATCTAGGGTCATACTTGGTTTCATGATTTCGCTGACCAAGGCCCTGTATATACGTTTTTATTAACTTTAATGTATTTTTCAAAAATCAGCTCAAAAAAAATATTTTGCAGTTATATACATTTTAACTTCATTTTTGTAGATCAAGTAGTATAATGAATAGTGTGAATCTATGAATTTAGTCCTCTAGAATATTGAGTAGGTAGTTTTAGATTGGTAAACAGTATTTCATTATATTGCCACGTTCTAAAGAATAAAAATCCAGTATCAAACGAACTCATCTACCAAACTGGAATCTCGCCTCTATATGCGGTTATTCCCAGATGAATACTGAAGTTGTAAATTTGCATGGACCCCTTCAGTAGGAAAGGCGGGCGGTTCTTGTTCTAAGCTTCGCATTTATAGTAGGTATGGTATACTACCTTCCAATTTTTATGGAAAGCGATTTGCGATATGATGTAACTTTAAGACAAGTAAAATTTTCATTTTCATACAGGCACAGTCATAGCACATGGTAACGTTGCGAGTTTATTGAACGGAGTTTACTTTGTGAAGCGCAGAGATCATAAAATGTGAAAAATGAATAATAAGAGCACAATAAATATTGTGCTCGATTAAAATACGAAGGTTTTGTAACTTGGGGCTTACAGTTATATTTTTAATTACTTTTATCTTAAGTCTAAGTAAAATACTTACTAGTAAAATACTGAAATGGCAATTGTAAATCCCAGGTAATATTATTTTGGTTCTTTTGGTCTCAATGGAAAACAGAACAGTTGTTTGTTTTTTAGTTTAGGCAACGAAATCAAAAGCTTTGATAAAAAGAATACACAAACAAGATGATTTTGAAAAAAATACGATTATGACTTCCAGGATGGTTCTTAGATAGTTTGATAGCCTCATGTCATTAGGAGGCGCTGCAAGGACGCTAGAAAATATTTAAAAAAATAAATTTTCAACAAACTGTTTTCAGGGATGGTATTAACTTCGCCATCGCAGCACTTAAAAAAGAAGGAGTGATAACCAAAATGTGGCAAAAGTGGATATTGACTGCTAAAGTTCCAGATTGCGAAAACCCTAAAGATGAGGTAATATATTGTATTTAACCTACTGGGATAGCTATTTTTCACTTCATTCGCTTGGAAAATATGAAATACATAATATTTTGCAGCAACGAAATACATTTTTGCTCCCTAGAGCAGAAAAATAAAGTAAAAATACCTTGACCAAGGTCAAGGAATTTTAAAAATTTTCTAGCATTTCCTCGTAATAGAAGTATGCCATTACTGACCAAAGCTATATCCACCTCGTGCGGATATATTGAATATCTAGTTATGATGTACAAGTAGGTATATACAAAAAATACAGATGAAACAGCTAGCTATCTAAAGACCGTTGCAAACGATCTATAGATAGCTCAACTGATCCAGATCACTACCAGGCGGAAGCGTTCCCAAAATACTGGCCGCATTACCACGCTGAATGGCAATGCTAATGCGTTGACCCAGATTCTTATCTGGGTCAACGCATTAGCATTGCCAGCCAGTTATGATTAAATTTAAAATAGATAAAATTCCTTGGATCATTACAATTCAATGAATTCAAAGTGTATATTTAACTTCGGGCGAACGCTTGAAGTATTTGTTTGATAAAATCTGCCTTGAATCGCCCATTATTTAAAAACTAGCTGTATCTCTGTTTCCACAAGTACTCTCAAGATGAAGTCCACCTTTCTTACAGCCTTATTTCAGCAGCGAAAATTTGCTTATTTAACCGGTGTTTTCTTGGTTTTACTATGCGCCGCATCCTTTCAACATCGAACAACTATAACTATACAATCCACAACTCGAACAGAACAGGCTAGGGATATCTGTAACTTGTACAACGCTTCAAGCTGAGTGGTTAAAGCACCCAGGTACCATGCGTCAGATCGCCACTTCAATCCCTGCCGTGGTCTTTAAACCTGGGATTTTAAAATGAGACAATATAAAATAAAAATAACACTCTCACGTCTAATTAGCAACGCTCTTTAGATAACTAGCTATTTCATCTGTATGTGTTGTATATACCTACATATACTTGAACATAGTTGTATGATTAAATGTATTTTTTTCTATTTGCTCTAATGATCAATATCCTCAAGATTTATAAACAGTACGAAGATCTGTGAGATAAGAGGAAACCAAAAAGAGGGTAGTAAAATAACTCTGTATTTATTGTGTTACAGGATTCACTAACAGCAATGACGTTGAGTCAGGTGGCGGGAATATTTTATGTTCTCGTCGGGGGTTTGACTGTGGCTCTCGCAGTGGCGTTCATAGAGTTCTGCCAGCACGGACGAGCCGAGGCAGCTCGGACCAACGTCCCTCTCCGATCCGCCTTACGCGCCAAAGCAAGAATGGCCACGCGAGACCGCAAGACCCCGCCACAACGCACACCGCAGCGAGACCATGACAAATTGGGATGGAACGGTGCCGCGTTTGGGGTATGCGTCAATAATTGCCGAAACCATGCTGTGAAATAATGTAAACAAGTACCTATAGTTTTCTTTATCATTAGATGTTTGCATCTGAATTTTAATCTATCTCAATCTTAGCTTTATGAAATCGTTTGTCGCTTGTTTAAGTAGAAAAAGTCTGATGCAATATGAAATAAACTAAAAAAATAAGATTTAGATGCATAATGCATGTCTGAGTGAATACTTAGTGAAATTACTGTGTAAAAATGTAATTATGACAAAAGGCATGTCTTGGAATGACACTAAAACATGTCTAATGCCCATTTGCATTAAGTTTAGATACTTCCGATGAATTACTTCTATATTCTAAGACATCAAACTCGAGATTTACTCGACTCAACTTAACTTTACTTTTGTGTTTTTATAATTTTAGTCTAAAAAAGACTCACTCAAATTATCTTTGACAGATTTCAACTTAAGAAAACAATTCAACTGACGTCTCAATGTTGTTACAATGATAAATTACAATAATAATGACGTATGAAGACGTAAATACTTCACTTCAACTCGAATCATGCTTAATTTATTATTTTCCCGACTTTTTGCCTGTATTACAACAGCCATAGACTCCATAGACTCCATACTCCATAGACTCCAGTTATCCCGTGATAATTGTTGTTGTTGCAATTCAACGTAAAAAAATGTAATTGCGATAACGACCCATAAAAAACATATCAATTATGTTAACTGATCGCAAAAGTTCGAATCATAACTCATTTTACTTTTGTAAGGATCCTCAAAAAGTTCAAATAAAAATACCTAACACGAGGAGTTTTGGTGCTTCCACTCAAGACGCCCTGAGTCGAGTTGGAGTGGAGGAATATTTGGAGAAATGGCTAAAAATATAAGGGTGAGACGTTCTTTGTAGACGCTTATTCATAGACATGCCTAAGATTTTGACTAAATTTTGTGCAAACAAACTCAATTATTTACATAGGCTTTGTGCAGACGACCGTAAGACATGGAAGCTTGTTTGTCATTATTTCTCAAGGTCAATTACAAGGTCTTTACATGTACTTTTTATTGTCTTTATTGGTTTCACTTCAGTATAAATTAGTTTTTTTTTAATATAATAGTATTTATTGAACCTAGTTATAAACAGAAATATGTAGTAACTAATTCCGCTTAATCTCTTTGAGTCCAACACAACGCAACGGAGAGAGTGAGTGAGAGAGATAGATAGAGAATCCATCCCTCTCGCACTGTCCGTATTTTTGCATGGAGTGACAGTGAAGTATTTGAAATCACATTTCAATAACTATATTGAATGATTCGTGAAGAGAAACGCGTGTCTTATTCTTGTTGAGTTTTTTTTTTAATATTGTGGAAGACTGTGGGGGTCACGTACTGCTTTGTGTTGGCCTAAGAGAGAGAGAGAGATATTAAGAGAAATAATGATATAACCAGCTTAGCACGAGCATCAAAACAAAGGTTTTATGTACGGAAAAGAAGACAATACTTGTTCTGTTTCTTCTTTCTGAAGGACAAAAGAGAGAACCGTTTTTTGGATGCTCGATCATACAGATGCAGGTAGGAAACAAACTTCAATTTTCCGACTTCAGATATATTTATATGTTGATAAAAAATGCTTATGTTAAGTATGTAAAAGATAAGTGCCAACCTTTTAGCCATTGATTTTGTCTATCAGCTTGAAGTTACCTTGAAAAATAGCCACAGATGTGGATCCAAAAAAATTACACCGCAAAAGGCCGGAATAAATAAAAAGTAATTAAATATATATTTTTGAAAGCTCGTCAAAAATATATATTTAAGACTTATCGTCATTATTAAAATAGAAACAATAGTTTGCACAAATCGGGGAAAATATGTGAAGAAAGTGTGAGCTGAAGTTTATCAAACGAGATGCTAAACGATATATTGTTATAATTAAGGAATAATACAACGTATATAATTAAAACTTTCTTCATTTTATGACATACTTATATGAGTTTGACAATCATGTTGATTAGAGGTTAACGTAGTTTTTTTTTTTAAATCAGCTCTTATTTATGTTTAATTATATAAAATTAATAATATTATTCATGCTTTTATCAGCTCGGAATCAATAGAGGCCGAATAGATAAAGAACGCTTTAATGAATCTCTCCAGCCTTCCAACCCCATCGAAGGTACCTTTATTTCAAATTAATTGGATAGTTTGAGGAGAACACAAACAAACATTAAACAGACATTGTCAAATGTAGGTATCTGTTGACTATCCGTCAACTATCCGGCTTGGTCATAATATAAAATCGTTGCTCGACTCACTGAATGACTGCCAATCGACGCATAGCTTAAACCATGAGTTATAGATACATACAATTTTAGATGTGGTCCATTAATGTACCCTCCCCCCCCCCCCCCGTACATCAACTAAAAAGGAATATTATCGTAAACATTAAATTATAAAACTAATCTCGTAGCTATAGTACCAATTCATGTACTTATTTAGTTTTCAGTTTAAGTAGATATTTGAATTGGTACATATTTATTTTAGTAGTCATTGTGATTTTCAACCATAATTTTTCTCGTAAAAAAAATATAATATTAAAGTTGTTATTAGTCGTTTTTACCTAGCAGGTACGTTGTAGTACCGTTTTTTTGCTTACGTAAGTGAAACGTTATGTGCTTATGGCAGTTATGCAAGGAATGCTACCTAAATGTGGGTATGAGATGATAATTATGATATAAACTGCTTTATATGTAAGCGTTTGAGAAAACTAAATTTAACTTATTCTAGACATGGACGCTAACTAAACAGACTGTGAGTGGGCAGCGAGTACAAGTTTTATAATAGGGCCATCTAGCAAGCCATGGTAACACTTCTACGGTGCTAGACGAAAGTTTTAGACGTCGAAAACTGGGCGGGCGATAGACACAAAAGTTGGACAGGACACCTGGCTAGATGTAGTGATAGCCGGTAGAGCAAAGTCTCGATAGAAATCTAGGATGACCATATTGAAAAAAAATCTAGCAAAATCGGGACTAGAGATGCCCAAGCTCGAGGAAGGTGGCGAAAGAGAAAGGAGGCCTAAAGCGAGCAATGGAAGATTCAGGGCTAAAATAATGTCGACACAAAAAAAAAACACAAAAAACGTCAAAGTATAACAGAATTCTAATATTGTTCCCCATTTCGTTGGTCATTATTACAATTTTTCCTATTTAAACTTGTATTTTATTATAATATACAAAGCTAAATTTGCATTGTTTGACATATTCGATGTGTAGGGGTGCATTAAAAAGGAAAATCAATCCTAAATAAGAAGATAAAGTTTGTATGAAAACTCCACGAAATGATTTATGAATTAATTACAATTACCAAAATTTGTTGCATTTATACAATGTTTTTTTTAAATCAACATTATTTTATGTTTTAAGCAAAATAAGTTATTTTTAGGAACAGAACCATGGACACCAAACAGACATATGTGAGTCCAAATCCTTCAATGTAAGTTAGTGAATCTGCTTATATGTAACCTTTTATATTGCATAAGCCGTTCCAGCTACTATGCTATATGAACTTACCAACTCCTTTTGATTCAATGTGGTGTTTCTATTTTCAACCAATTATATATGACTAAACGTAAGGATCCCTGCAATCCGTTCCAATAAGCCATCTTGCTTGCATGTTAATACAACTCTTAGAAAAATTAGAAGCACCGATCAGCATGAGAGACTTAAGTGTGGGTGTCCCTGGAAGCGATGTTGAAGTTCAAGTATCAGGAACGGGTCAATATTTTATGGGAAAGCCACTCCAATATAAATATTTTACATATATAAAATTTAAGGCGATAAATTTAATTTTCATTGTGGTCAAAACTATTGCTAAATTCAATTTGTATTAGTGTCCATTTTTTTAATATAACAAAATTTACTCCTGTATTTTGCCTGTATAAAATATGGATTTTTCTTTAGTGTCTGATATCCAATATGAAACATATTTCTGATATCTATGAAAATGAAAATAATGTTTATAAAAAAACAGAAAAATAGTCTTCAACTTACCAGCCGTCTGTCAGTCTCGCTTCATTTTAACCAGCCATAAAAACCAAGTATTCCCTTCACTAAATCATCAGATTTTGTATTTCAATGCATTTCTTTAATAGTTGTATTTTTCATTTTCAGTACTTCACTGCTAGCAACCAGATCTCCCAAGAGGATGCAGTCCATGCCAGTTTTACGCATGTCTGATCCGCGGAGAAGGTCGTTGTGAATGTACAACGGTCTTCAATAACAAAAGAAACACCAAATAATGACCTCTACCAACTTTAATTATAAGAAAGAGGAGTGAAAACTTCTTGTGAGAGGAGTGAAAACTACTTGTGAGAAGAGTGACAACTACTTGTGAGACCACTAAAAACGACTAATACCCGTTTCCACTTAGTTTTGCCAAATTTTTAGACGTTAAATCTGCCTCTTATATTTAAGCTTAGTGGAGACGGGCATCAGCCTTTTAAACAGAGTTTCGATAACTGACTCTTCTTCTTTATGAGCCACTTATTGAAACATCTTCATGTCAGGGAATAAGCACCACTTTAGTGAGACCAGATTTAATGAAAAAGATAGTCGGACGGAGAGTCATTTAATAAATTACCTGTGAACAATTTCGCAGAAGAATAAGGCGATTAAGCTATTTTCCTGTTCAATATAATAGGTTTTAAAAAAAAAACTATATAATCTTATTGTGTAAAATTAATGGCTTGGTGTGCCAGCGGTAGCATTGTTTAAGAAAACGTATAAATTTGATTATCAATGTGCCAAAGATTTTATTAGCAGATTATTACTTTATGGTTTTGATTTAACTGCATTTTCTTTGTTTGTATTCGAAAAAGCATAGAATTTTATAACCGACACATAAAGTTGCTTATTGACAAACAGTTCTTAACACATTGATTAATATTTTGTAAGTGAAACAAGTAATATTATACGCTTTGTAAAAAACATCTCAGTGATGGTTTTCACAAAGCGTAAAATATTACTTATACCCTCTGCAGTAAGCTTAGACAGACAAAGTTGTGGTTTCCTGTCATTTTTACTATATAGATCATAAAGAACTGTATTTTACTTAAAAAAAAAAATTGGCAGTCAAAATCATTATTTAAAATTATCACATTCAAGAGGTATATTTTTGCACAACCCAAAGTCTTATCAGTCTACACGCGAATACTTTGAGTTTGATAAAACTCAAATTATGATACCAACTTTGGAAACAGAAAAATTTTATGTTTAATGTTTAAGAGGGCTCAAAATGCTTATGATAAGTGCAATGAATTAATTCAACTATGTCATCTTACTGGTGGGGCAAGCGGAAATATCTTGCTGTTTCTTCCAGTTCGTCCCACTTATGAGTATATTGAAGCCATGTTTAAACTTATTAGGGCGCAAAAAAAATCCTAGAAAATAAAATACCAAATATCTAGTTTATTAAGGTTCAATTCAAACATATTATTATCTTTGAGGTATCATAGGAAAAAGATTGCAAGATACAACTTAATTAAAGATGTTTACATATTTTCCTGCAAAAAAATAATTTATTTTCAGGAAAAGTTGAGTTCCATGAAATGAATCCGTATAATATAATACAACAATATGCTTAAGTATTAAAATATTAACAAAAGAAACACAAAAAAAGTAGATTTGGTAGTTGCAAAATATTTCTAACATCGCATAATTTAGTGCGATGTATAGTCGTACAAAATATAAATATTACAGGTACTCAGGTGAAAATCAACCGTGTAGATTTTTTACCTACGAGCATTGTTCTATAGAGTATTTTGTTTCATAAATTATGTTTAGATAATTGGTCTTAATATTCAAACCCAATCTAAAGTTTTTATTTCAGACATTACAGTCCATTTTGTTAGTAGATACTTAAGTATCTAACTATTATTGGGCCCCATCACAATAATTGCAAATGTGGAATATGTATTAGAATTTATTTTGTCGTTGTTGTGTGACAAAAACAGAAACATAGCCTTTTTTTTAACTGTTTTTATAAATTCTACAACAATCCATAGATTTTTTGATAAAAGCTCCCAAACTTCCAAAATCTCGAAAATCTATACTTACGCCTAACACTTTCCTATCAAGGAAAAAAATAAAGCATTTATTTTGCATATAATGTCGTGCATGTGTGATAATGCTTTTTTACAAAATCCAAATGTGATCGTGAGTAGAAATAACCCCATCTCGTTTTTTAATGTATGTATATGAATATCGTAGTACTGTGTAAGTTTACGTAGAACATTGTACTTTATCCCCATAGAATAATCTTTTATGTCTAATTGCAATCTAGGTAGATACCCTATTAGGGGATAGTCAGAAGTATGCTAAATTAGGACATGATAAATTAATAAATATAACTTGTTACAATTAACAATATCTATTATATAACTAATTATTCTAGAAAATATAGAACAGATTCCTAAAAATTAAGATGGTTTTTAAAAGTTAGTAGGCATAAAGTTTAGGTAGTAAATGTGTATATTGCTTGTGGTTCTTCTTCTGTCTTCTTTAACGATAATTAATTACATAATTAATAATCGTTCATTCAAAGAATTCCATTAAGTCTCTATATGTTTAAGGGTAAAATACTTGGGCACTTCGAATTTTAAAATTGTGGTTTATCTGGTAGTAAAGATTTTTTTTTCAAATCTTTGCAAACATTTTATCCTAAACCTCATTCGTAATTAGACCATAAGTCTGTCGGCTTGATAAGAGCATATTTAGCTTATTTTATGTTAGAAAAGAAGCATTTCAATTAAATTATTGTATTCTAGGTATACGTTTCCTGCATCATGTATCTTAGTGTTTAAGAAATTTATCGGCCAGGATAATATTTAAGTGAACTTACTAAGAGTATACTAAGTCTACTTAAGTATCCTGGCCGAGTTATCTTGAGTAATAACCGGAATATTATTATATTTCTCATAATCTCTAGGTATATTAATTAAATGAAACTTAATCGCTTAAAACTAAAAATACGTTTACAGGGTGTTCTAGAATATAATGTATAACTACGATAACACTGCCATGTATAAATGCCAGTCTTTTGAGAAGATTTTGAGTCATGTTGTTACTACACCTAGTCGAAAAGAAATTTCATTCTTTTTATTGAAACTGCACTCTAATATGATATCACTCTTGCAAACAAAAATCATTAACCATGATATTCACGGCTAATATTAGCTGAATTTGGTTAAAGGAGTAAAACAAGACGGCTAAAGAAGGTGTTACCTATATGTTGGATGACATATTTCTGGATAGTGTACATATTCTGAAACACCCTGTATTATAATCAAAATAATGATAGGTTTCGCTAGAATGTTCATTGTTGTCAGTTATCAGTAGTAAATGTAGTGATAAGGAAAAATATCTCAACTCCATGTTTAACGACGTCTGTAACACAAGAAATGTGGGTTCTAGTCCCGTTGCGGAACAAAATGGTTTGCATGTTCCAGGTCTGGGTTTTGTGGTACCATAGTACTCGTAGTTCCTGATACCCACGACTCAAGAAGTCCTTTTGTGGGGTCAGGACTATGTATGTGGGAGTTGAGAACAAAAAAAAAGATAAGAACAAGAATTATCTTAGATATTTTAATCGTTTTTTCTAGAGGAATCTTAACACCACGTCCACTAAATTATGAGAGGCTATTTCAACAATGAAATAGCCACCATTATTGGTGGCCGTCGTGGTATCGTCCTACTGTAGGCACGTATACATAGCGATACGAACTGTACCAATGCTAAAGAACAAAAGAAAACACGTACCTACATAATTATTGTTATATATTTTATTGGAGGTCCAGTAGTACCTGATCGCAAAAAAACATATGATCCTTACAACATAACCGTATCGCCATGTCAACGTACCCACAAATATTTAAATGCCAGTGTATATCAGGATGGTGAGGGTAGTTCCAAAAAATGGCCATGCTATATACATGAGAGCAACGTACAGGCATAATATGAATGTATTTACAAATAAAAAAGTATATAAGTAGTATTATATCAGTAGTATAGTTCCCATAATACAAGCTGAGATTAGTTTGGTGCTATATGATGCTGTGTGAAAATGTCCAGCATTATTAATTTATTTATTTATTAATGTACTGATTGTATCCATATACTGTGTTCCTTAGAAAACAATGTTATTACATAAAGAAAGTGAGCCTCGTATCACAACGGCGGGTATATTCTCAGTCTGGCCGAATGCCTCTCTTAGTAAACAAAACATACAAGAAATAACCGGAGCCAGATGCAACGAATATTATACGAGTTATTATAATTTTGTGTGCTAAAATTTGTCAAACAAAACAAATTTGTCCCGAATATATAAACTAAAAAAAACACTGTGTATTCATAATGTAAACTGGGTGTTAGCATTGTCTACATCTTGAAACGACCATGTAGTTTTGACAATATTGCAATTGGACTATCAATATGACCAGATAGTCCAGATAGTCATATTGATAGTCCAATTGCGATATTGTCAAAACTACATAGTCGTTTCGAGATGTAGACGATGCTTACACTCGGTTTACATTGAAAGAATACTATTAGTACCTATCCTTTCAAAAATATATGTCAGAATACCATGTCTTCAGACAAAACTAATTTGTTTATCACGACGATCTATCAAATATAACCAAACGTAGTCAAAAGAATATTATCATAATGCATTGCGTTGTATATGAAGACAAACTGAATTAATTAAACAATAGACTTAAAATGCCAACATTATAACTTACACTTTACACAACGAAGTCAGCTTCGAGCTTTAAAATGAGTCGATATGTTTAGACTTACGTACCCATTAAAGCTCATTTACAATCTGATAAATTTTATTAATTTTTATTGCAACAAGCAGCCGAATAAATGTTAAATAATGCTGGACATTTTTCACACAGCATCATCTTGTCCTAATCTAAGCGGAACTTGTATCATGGGAAATACATGACTGATTATAATACTTATATACTTTTTTTTCGTAAATACATACATATGTTAATATATGTTTTCAGAGTAACTGCTGTATGGTTAATATGTCCAAAATTAAACATACATTATCATCCATATGAAATTACATAGAAAACAATTTAAGTATATTGTCTATATATCAGTATATTGTCCGTACATTCCTTTTATGAATATAGCATGACTATTATGTAGATATACATCAACCAGTATTTTTCAAACTATTAGAGACACATAATATAGATAACATAATTATAAGTTTTTTATGGGTCTTTATCGCTTTTACCTTTTTTATGATACCTATTTTTCTCCAATGAAAAAGGTAAATAATAAAAAGTTAAAAGTAATAAAGACCCGCGAAAAACTTATAATTGTATATCCACCATCCTAATTCACACTATTATTGTAAGCAGAATTTGTAACGTCATCGTGTCAAATTAATAAATTCTCTTATCTAATAAATATTAATGTTGCTGACTACAAATGATGTTTCATTAATAACTGTTAAGGTATAATCACAATACGACCGCAGACTGCGAACAGCGACAATGCAACTGTCAAATCCACCGATTAATTATTATCAGTTACTACGACTTTCACGGAAAATAAATAAATTTTATTTCATTTTAATATACAGCAATCTATACTTAAAAATTTAAGAACAAATTGGTAATGACTTTGTGGCTTAATTAGTATAGCACCCGCATACCAAGCGGGATGTCGCAGGTTAGAAAGATGCCCGCTGAAGTTGAATTTTTGGGATATTATATATTATTGTAAAATTTACAAGTCATACAAATATATCCAATATTATTAGATATCCATGAGAGTCAGAAGGTTAAGGTTGCATGAAGAGTAACGTGATATTTATAGCTTTGTCAGCAAATCAATCAGTGGTTTTTCCACTGATTGATTTGCTGACAAAGCTAAAGACTGGAAGAAAATTTAACTGTATTTCGTAGACATCATTTATCAAAAAAAGTTTAATCACTGGCCTAGTAAGGTTTAGGTCAAAATTGAGTTAAGTAATCAGAGAGTTTTGTTTTAACGCCATCTATAATCCCATCTCGGAATTTTTACGATATCACATTTCTAAACCAAGTTTTTGCTATATATGTCACTGTCAATGTCATAGATATTATCTGTCTTTCATTAAACAGTGACAGCTGTCATAATACGTCTGGTGCTGCCAGAGGGAACGTGTGGTTGTTTTATTTTAAAGTGACCAAATAATAGTTGAGTTTGTTTTATTATCAAAGTCTGAGGTAAGTTTTATTAAAAATGTTCATTACACTGTGACCTTGATATATTGATAAATAGGTCTGTTTATTACAAAACAGTATTATTATTGGAAAATATTCATACAAATTTTAAGTTTTAAGTCTGTTTAGTTTAAAATTCTGTAGAGATTTCTTTGAATTACTATGAGTTGGGTCTGTTTTTTATATGAACTATACCTAAATTTGTCACATGGTACCTAATGGTAAAATACTATAAAGATAACTGTTTAATCTTAATATTTATTTTTCAGATGGCTTTCTTGAGATCGAAGAAGATACTGGAACTGCTAAATTCTTAAATATCGTTGGACGCCCTGACCATAACAAATCTCCAATAGATATGATTGACGATGATCCACCGATGATGAGACCATAATGAAGCGCTAATTGCCATAGTTAAAGGTGATCCTACGGAACACGACAAAGCGCTAATCACCGTGATTCAAGATGACCACAACAAAACGCCGAACGTAAAAGAACAACATGACCCTCCGGAACACAACAAAGTACCGATGGCTATGCTTCCTGACCATAACAAAGTGCCGATCGCCATGATTCTTGACAAAAACGTAGCACCAAACGTAGATTATCATGGGTCGAAATAACCCCCGATCATAACAAAGCGCCGACCAATATGGTTGAAGATAATCTAGATCGAATTTGAAATGCTGTAGTTTATGTCGTGGTAATTTTTTGTGATAAAAATATTCCTCATCAGCATCGTCGTCGTCATCTTCTTCCGACAATTCTGATTCAGAGCCTGAAAATTCTACCTTTGTCCAGCATAACAACACAGATGAAACAGTTATTGCAAAGTCAATTAGAGAACAGGAGGCAAGTGTCATTGTAGAGATAGTGATTGAAACAAGAAAAGATAACATTGAGGAAGAAATTTGAAAAAAAAAGGTTGGAAGCGCACAAGTAATCCAGAAAAATGGTTGTTTCCATTTTTCTGGATTACTTGTTTCTGGATTAGTTTAAGAAATACTGGCAATTCATACGAAACTTCGAAGAAAGCTACCGCTCCAGCTCGCGAAATTAAGCAACCGTGTACAACAAGTGCAGACTTAAATGTTTTGAAAAGTTTACGTCCCTTCAAAGGCAAATGTTTGCTGCTTGTTGGAAAATCGGCCAAATTGATCAGCAGCTATCATTCATACAGTCTTGCATGTCCGACGTCACTCCTAGGTATAAATATGAACGCAATGAATCGTAGACCGTATGACAAGGCTTTCCACTTTGTAAAAGATGGCAAACCAATTCGTGTTTGTAAATAAATTTTAGTTGAGACGACCGTGTTATTTCATGATAGCTAAAACGTTTTTTGCGATTTCCCAAAAAAATGCTTTTTTGGGTTAGGTCAGTCTATTATTAAGCGTGCGGAATATTGTGTCCACTTTTCCGTTTAAAAATATTGACAAACTCCTTCAGATACCTTAGTATTCATCAACACAATTGTATTTTTTGTTTTGACCGGAATCAAGGCAATTTTTCTACTATGAAAAATGTAGCCTAGACTGTGTTTTTATTATGTAAAATAAAAAGGTATCGATACTAAGTAGCTCTAAGTAGTAGTAACAAACGACACTTAATTAATATTTTGTGCTAAGTATTGGAAATAAGGCAAAACAAAAAAAACTAAACGTTTCCTAGTTGGCCCTATGATCATAAGATAGGTACTTAATTCCGGATAGCAAAATATTTTTAAATGTATTTATGACAGCTCTACTTCATGGTTCAAAACAAATGTAGATAAGTTGTCAGTTTGATAACGGATTAAATTTTCAAGAAGGCTTTAACAATTTCACGGCTCATGTCAGGTTGTTTTTGTAAATTGTTGAAATCTAAATTCACATATTTCTAGAAATATCTTTTCTAAGCTAGGTAGGTACTTCACTGCTCTTGAGGCTGCTTCGAGCGTCTATTCCCACCAGTTCTGTTGAGTAGTTCTGTTCATAGAACAAATGGGAAATAAATTCCCAGTAGTTCTGTTCACGCATCTTGTGATTCAAAACTACTTTCCACCATGCAGTTTGCCATCAATTATTATCAAAAACGGGCCACTTGAGGTATCTATTCTTACTTCTCTACCATGCAGTTTGCCATCAATTATTATCAAAAACCACTTGACGTATCTATTCTTAATTTATGATTCCTAATTACGACGTCATGAAATTCACGTTTGAAGGGTTTCAAGACTGCAGAGGATAATGCAATAAATCTAATTTAAATATAATTAGTTAATGATTTACTTTAATGTGTAAGTTTAATATAATAAGTAGCGGCCGCGGTCGCGTGTTGCTCGAAAATGGCTTCGAATACTGGCTCTCTAAATATTAAAATGTTCAAAGGATAAATTGATGTACAAGAAAACCAAATGCAGAACAGTTACCAATTTGGAAGTGAAGTTCTGAAAATGAGCTACTTAAATGACACTTCAAATGCATTAGAAATACCTGTGCCGTTTTCCAAATTCATGTTGGCAGATTACAACCACGAGAGCAAAAGCGTCCGTATTATATTTTTATGCGAAAAAAAAAACCCTCTGGACCATCTGACCACCATGAACTTGCCACCGGTTGTCAATTGAGACGGAAAACACCCCATTTTACCACTGGTGGTCAACTGGGAAAAACTTATTCCCAATTCACCACTAGTGATAAAATGGCACGATTTTAGTTCTAATTGACTACCGGTGTTGAGATGGTGTAAAATTTCAACACCAGGGGTGAAATGGGACTAATCTGCTATCCGTAAACACTACCTAGCTTGTTACGATTTGCTTTGAGTAGAATCCTCCATAATTATCCTCCTTAATTATTTTATTGAAAAGTAAACATGACTAGATTGACACACGTCATTGTGAACTTTTCCTGGGGTTATCTAACTCGAAGAAAATCATTTCTAATGATTACCTACTTATTAGTGCAGTATTTCTGTGAAAATGTGTGATCAAGATTCTGTACCTACATGCAGTAACCCAATTACTTACGAATATACATATATCAAGCCAGAGAGGGGGACAGGTACTTTTGCATGACGGACGAAGATATCAACTAAAGAAGACCTACAAAAACAGTCACATAATATGGGTGTGCTGTAACAAGAAGTACTGCAAAGGTAGTCTAACGCTTAATGATAAACAAATAAAGGTAAAAGAATATGTCCAGGTTCCAAATTGTCTCCAATCCCTTTCAAGAAACATTGTAGCAAAGCATGTAGACCAATTAAAAAAAGATGTTCCTATAATTTACAACCCGGTTCCCCGCCAATATTTCTCTATGGTAAGTCGACTACACGATCAATGTGTAAATGTACAAGAAATGCCGAAATATACTGCAGTAAAGTCTACGTTATATCGATGTATGAAAAAATCACTTTGTGTACGAAACATACGATTTGAAACGGTAGATAAAGTAGAAGTCCCTCCCACTTTTAAAGACTTTTTAGTGGCAGACTATGAGTACCTTAACAATCGAATATTAGTTTTTGGTTCTGAATATGCAAAAAAAAAGTTTATGATGTAGAGCATTTTTATTTGGATGGCACCTTCAAAAGTTGTTCAAAGCCGTTCACGCAAATTTATGGCATTCATGGTAAGATAATTAGTGCAGGCGGGTCTACTACAATAATACCCTTATTTTATGCCTTATTGACCAATAAAAATAAAAAATCGTATGTACTATTATTTTTGCTTTTGAAATCTCAATTCAAGTCATGGAAACCTCGGAAGTTTACCCTTGATTACGAAGCATCTGCTATTAAAGCAATAAGGGCTTGTTTTCCAGACAGAAATAAAAGGGTGTTTTTATCACTTCAACCGTTGTCTGTGGAGAAAGGCAAAAAAAAATCCTTTGAAAACCTCAGTAGAAAGACGCCATGTAGCTTTAAGTGCTGGACTTGCTCTGATTCCACCAGAACAACTAAATGAAGGATGGAAATACATACTGCAATGGAGTCCTTGTACCGAAACAATTATAAAATTTAATGAGTATTTCAAAAAAGCAATGGCTTGATAATGAACTATTGAGTAACATGTGGAATTGTGAAGGCGAAGAGTATCGAACAACAAATCATTTAGAAGGATGGCATTCAAAGATTAACAGATTCATAGGCCTAAATTACAACGACTGTTAAATTTTTTAAAGAAAGACGCTCAATATTTCTCAATATACGAAAGTAATAAGGATTTTAATTTTACAAAAAATTGTCGAGATCGTGCTGAAAACGATGAAAAAATAAAGAGGGCTGTAGGAGCATTAAAAGATAACAATGTTACTGTCGGCCACTGTCTAGAGATAGTTAGCCCCTTTGCTTACTAATGCCAGAGACCCAGAAATAGATACTTAATGTTTTTTATAGAATAACCTAAAGAATAATTTTTAAATGAAGTACAAAATTTAGATTGTAATGTTCGTGTTTTTATACTTACGTTTTTGTCTATTATAATCTGAAATTTAAACATAAGTTCTCTCCAGATAACTGCATGTGCATTATCTGGAGGTCAAGCATTCCTAGGGCTGTATAATTTGTATTATTAAGGTTTTTCTGTGGATTTTAGCCCTCTTCAATGTTTGTTTACTTTCTGTAATGTCAGTTAATGACAAGCCTAGATTTTTATTTTTAATTCATCGCTGGAGCTAGGAGTTTAGGTTCTACGTAATTGATATTAGACCTTCATATAAATCACTTTATTAAAAGTGATGTCGGAGTAGTAAGAAGTCAAACAACGCGTGATCCAATTTTGACGCCTTCCTCGAACGTTTTTTCCTTTTCCTAGCCACCTTTGACGCCTTCAGGAGATCGCAAAGCCGGCGATACCTAGCCCTGGACACTCCGACAACGGTGTATGCTTCGTCCTCCACTAAAAGGAGAGATGGAAGCCCGACTCAAGAGGGTCTCTCTCTGCTACAGCCCGTGAACACTCAAACTTTTCGTGCCCCGGTTCCCCTGGCCTCTTCCAGTGTTTTGGTCTAATCGATAGGTCTATTTTATACTTTAAATATTAAATTCTGTTATACCTTTCACTTTTTTCTCTTGAACCGTACTCTCCTCCAGATCTGAGGATAGGTAGGAGTAGAGTGTGACCTTACAAATTCCTCCTCCCAGGAATTAGTAACGTTACAAGCTGGCGCCCAAATTACTAACGCACCCCTCTTAAATCATTACTAGATACTCGGCTGCTCTCTAAATTCAGAAAGGAAACCTTCCACAAGAGATTATATTTGGTAAGTATTTTCATCACATTTTCATTACTTCATCCACTTCAATCCTCGACTCTTCTTCGTACTGAACATCATCTTGGTTACACTTCACCCTCACATACATTCCGTTACCAAAGGGAAATTGGCACCGTTTCACCGCTTGGGTGTGTAACCCACTCACGGGCATTACCAAGTTGGGGATTGGTTACTCTACGACATGCTATAGGAGAGTATCCTGTAGTCGTTTACCACATACACTTAACTCTCTACAAATACATCGATACACTGCATCCCACACACTTGCACACTACTGCGGTTACCCTCTGGTAATCGTACCTAGTGTCCGCTTGGGTGTGTTAGCCCACTCGTGGGCACTACCAAGTTGGGTGCTACCAAGTTGGGTGCTGTGACACTTTACGACAGATACAGGAGAGTATCCTGTGGACGTTTAAACAAACTTAAACATCTACGTTACACCCATTACAAATACTTTACTAATAAATTCTGAATTACTACAAACATACTTCATTTAGTTTTGATTTGTTATTAGACATTGGTGGCTAGGTTATAGGTTATATACTATGTTTCAGGGGGTCTATTATGGTGACGAATATCGGTACTGAAAAGATTACTAGAAAAATTCCGTAAACCTTGACTAAATTAAACCTTATATCTTTAAACCTTAATCATGGATAGACCAATAAGATTCTCGTACTTAAACAAACTTGAACTGGAATATGAAGTGACTATTAGAACTGAAAAACCAGCTGAGACTTTGACGAACCTGAGAGATCAGATGACTAAACTTGAACATATTTTATCAAATGATATAAAATCCTCACCCATTCCTCTTCATTTTGATTTATCACAGGCAGAAAATACTCTCAACTATATCGACGGTAAAATCTCACATATCGAATCATCAGGAGATCGTAGTAGTATAAAAAAGATTGAGTCGTTTATAAATCATGCCCATTATCGTCTAGAGTGTATTAGTGCTGTGCCACCGTTAATCGACTTATGCTCGAGCGTAAGATCTAGATTTTTCTTACTCCAAAAACGTTTCGAAACTTTAGGTTTGGATCATATTGAAACTGAGGAGGACGTGTTGGTAAAAATACATAATCCTCCTACACAGAACCAATCCAACCCTCCTGCTCAGAATCAAGCTGACCCTCTTTTCAGCCCGCAAATTTCCGAACCTTCTGAGGTTCTTACTATGTCTGAACCGGTTCCAGGTCCCGCTGCAGTTTGGAGTATGCCGCAGTCTTCCTTGATGGGGCAGAATGGTTACTCGCTATGCAATTTCGTAAAGGATTTTAAAAGGTTTTCATATGATGGTAAAACTTGTCCTAGGTCTTTTCTTCAGAAGTTAGAGGAATTTCAGACCTCTAGGAATATCCCCCGTTGTCGGATGCTTAGCCCTCCACTAAAAGGAGAGATGGAAGCCCGACTCAAGAGGGCCTCTCTCCGCTACAGCCCGTGAACACTCAAACTTTTCGTGCCCCGGTTCCCCTGGCCTCTTCCAGTGTTTTGGTCTAATCGATAGGTCTATTTTATACTTAAAATATTAAATTCTGTTATACCGTTCACCTTTTTCTCTTGAACCGTACTCTCCTCCAGATCTGAGGATAGGTAGGAGTAGAGTGTGACCTTACAAATTCCTCCTCCCAGGAATTTGTAACGTTACAAGATCCAAATAGTTTGTAATATAAATATAGGTTATGATAGCTAGGAGCGGATAGTTTGGTTTAAGTACAAATAAATACAAATAAATATTTTGGATATAGTAAACGGTATATTTATTCAAGTGGTTTAAATAATCTTGATTTTACTCAATTGAAACTGATCTTATAATTTGACAACTGGTGGTAAAGTACTACTAATGTTGTTTTATTTTACCACTAGTGGTAAAATGAGACAATTTTCACTACTGGTGGTGATATGGGAGTAGTACTGTGTTATTTGGTCACTGGTAGTCAGTTGGGATATAGAAATCCCAAGTCACCTCCAGTGGCAAGTTCATGGTGGTCAGATGGTCCGGAGGGAAAAAAAATCTTTGCAGGCGGCACTTTCAAAATTTGTCCGGTACCTTTCACAGAGGTTTACACCATTCATGCAGATGGCAGATGTCGGAAACTCTAAAGATACTATCAGTGTGATACCCCTTATATATGCACTTCTTAGTCACAAAACCATAAAAGCCTATATCACACAGTTCAGTCTCATAAAAACACATTTTACAGTTTGGAATCCTTCCATTTTTATTACTGAATTCGAGGAAGCCGCCATTCAAGCCATTGCTGATGTTTACCCAAATACCGAGATTCAGGGATGTTACTATCATTTCTCAAATAAACTGTGGAGAAAATTAAAGCAAATGGGCATTAAAAACAAACGCAAGAGAAGAATCGTAAGTATGTGCAGCGTTCTTCCACTATTGCCCGCTGGATTTTAGCCAAAGGTGCGACTTGGATAAGTTAATAAAGTATATGAGTTTCTGGATGAAACACAGGCGTTATAAGTAACAGAACCACTGGGATTATTTTTCACATTAGTTCTGCCGACAGAACTACTCAACAGAACAGGTGGGAATAGACGGTTTCGAGTTGGTATTCTTACACGTTTACAAAAACACGTCCAGGTTGATGAATGTGGAGAGAGCTACTTGGTCTTAATATTTTTATCTAATGGCAACTTTAGAAAACTGTCACTGTCCACGCCAACTCATTCTCAAGAGCTTTTATTTTCGTTGGCAATACTGCGACCACGCTACCCGGAAGAATGAACTGCGGCCATTGGCAGAATTGTGACAAATGTCAAGTTGCAAAAGCCATAAATCAAGAAAAGAAGAAGAACTGCGGCCATCTTTGATCTCACATTTCGACTGAAAAACGTCCAATAAATCATCCTCGGCTTCTCGACATACTTTTGAGTGTGTTGTTTGCTCTGTAAAACATCGTATTTAGAGTGCTCCACATTCAAGACTGACTACCCCAAGGATAGAAACTTCGCTGCTACATCACTAAATTTTATTTTCGAACTGTCTTAGACCAGGCCATGATAGTAAATCCTGTAGACTTTCCAGGTTCTTGCCGTTCTTGTAAACAAAAACACAATGCCTTGCTGCATTTGCCAACTTCCGTTTCTTCAGTCCCTAGTCCTCCTATGTCAGCTGTGACGACGTCTACTCCAGAAATTATTTTGTGCACTGACAAGGTGCGCCTAACTAATCCTACCAATGAAACTAGTGTTCGAGCCTTGACAGCGGAAGCCAATCGTCCTTCATCACTAAGTGTGTAAAGCAAAGACTCAATTTGACTTCTCAGCCATTAAACGTCAGTATTGTCGCTATAGGAAACAACTCTCTAAATTTGAGCCCCGAACGCTGCGCTCTTAAACTCCTCTTAAACTCTTAAACTGTGACGCAGTGGGCGAAGGCCCGCCTGAGACGCAGAAGGTTGCGGGTTCGATTCCCGTCGCAGGATAAATGTTTGCATCTGCAAATATTTATCTCAGGTCTGGGTATTTTCTATATATAATAAGTATGTATTTACAAAAAAAAAATATATATAAAGTAGTATATCAGTCATGTAGTTCCCATAACACAAGCTCTGCTTACTTTGGGGCTAGATGATGCTGTGTGAAAATGTCCAGCATTATTATTATTATTATTATAACCAACTTCGAGGTCTCAATGTTTTGTCTAGTATTGAAACTATATCGGATGATCTACCCAAGTATCCTTTCAATATTAGATCGCTAAGACTACATGATTTTGAGCTTACAGAGCCCAGCTTCCCCGCAACTGCAAACAAGTTTTATAATGTAGGTATCACTTTAAATAATGGCTGCTGCTAACAAAGCGCAACATGTACCTACAGTATAAAACAAGTATTTTGCATTTCCTTGCGTGAGTTATTAATAATTAACTATGCATGAACGATAGATTATATGAAGTGATATATTTCTGGGTCACATTTTGCACGGCGCACATTAAAATAGCTTATTTGCTGTGCTGGGCTAGAAATTTATTTTTGCTACAAAAAAATATTTATTGATTTACCTGAAATTTTAATAACTTTGTAGAAAATCTTTAAATTACTTCTACAATCTAGTGATAACTAACTTCAAGTTGCAATAATAACCATGGATAACAAGATTAATCACCAGTTAATTGATGATGCACTTACTTTTCCTGGAAGAAGGATATATACATTATTTTTTTCCAAGTTAAGATCTAGCTACAGAGCGACGCCTCTGGGTCTGCAATTATGGATTGCAAGCATGAATTCAGTATGTAAGGAAATGCTCCGCCACCAAATCCGGCGTCTGGGAAGAGTTGCTGATGATACTTAATAGTACTGTTGCCTTGGTTGTCGTATGTCAATTTCTAATTATGATGACCTATTTTTTTTTCTTAATTAATTTAAGATAAGATAATTTATTTCACTTACACAACAAAAAAAACCTAGGGTCTAATTTACAAAACATTTTTAGCGTGCTTATATTTATGTAGATGATGCTATAAGGTTATCGTACTTAGCAGTCCATTATAATATTGTGCAGGCGCTTGTGGAATTGTAAGGTAACTTACCAAGGTAAGCACGGGGCTAGTTCAACACTGTTTTACGGCGAGGTAAGGTAATTCAAAGGCCACTTGCCGCACCGTAACATATTATTTATTAATAAAAATAATTATAGCAAAATTTTACGTAGGTGAAATTGCCGAATTATCAGGAAAACTACTGAGGGATTTTCAACATATTACTTATAACCGCAAAATATTCTTTCGACTGGCAAGTATTAAAAAGGGACAAATGTCGTTTGTCGCCGTTAACCAATAAAAAAAGACAAAATATGACCATTAAACTATTGTTCCTACTAGCTTGAAAGCCCTTGACTCCCAGGAAGTGTAACCGGACGAAATGTTATTTTTATCTAATGGCAACTTTGGAAAACTGTCACTAATGCCAGTATCAACGGGACAGCATTCACGGGCCAACCAACAACTCGCTGTCATTTTCGCTTGCTCTTGTGATTTCTCAATCGCCGCCTCCGGTAGTAAACAAATTTCAAATAATGTTTCTTGGTGTTATTGGTCGATTCTACAACTTGATATTTTTTTTTTATTTAAATTTCCAATCTTTTGTAATCAATATACAAAAGCAGCTTCTCTTCTATGGGTCTTGGATTTGTAGTTAATTCCATAAAATATGCTAGAAGCCTGGGTTCCTATTTATTTAACCATTATACGACTTCCTCACAGAGGTTTTTTGTTTTGATAACATCCCTGTTATCAAAACCCTGTATTTGTTTACCTAAAACAAATACTGATTCTGATACTTAAAACAAGTTTTAAGTAATCAGTATTTGTTTTAGGTCCAAATGTTATTAAAGAAATTGAAAACTTAACAAAACTTATGTTATGTATCTTATGTTACCTTATTTTTTTACTATTTATTATCCTGTTCTACTGTTATACTGCCTAGCCACTGTTTTGGGCCAGTGACCCATGGTTCACAGAGGCAGCAGGCAGTGGCGTATCTGACTTTACAAAAAACTTAAATATTTTATTAAATATTTTAGCCTTGTTCATTAGGCAAGAAAATAATAATACACAATGAAACAAGATGAACTACCTACAATATGCTCATTACTCATTACGTTTTATGATCGTTTTTTAATGTATCTTTTGTCGCCATTTCATCCATCCCGCATTTATTCTGTTCCTCACATCCACGTAGCGACACGTGCCGTAAAGTATAATAAAGAATTTGATAATTTAGTGGCAGTCGCTAGTACAGAATCAGAAGATGAGTTGGCTCAGTACGTCACATCGACTGCGGTGGTGTAAAGGTCGATAGCATAGCTAGAGTGGCGAGAGGTAGCAGCGGGCCGGGTCACGCCTGCTACGATCGATAGCGGCGCGGCGCGGCGCGTCTACAGGAGCAGAGTAAAATAATACCTTGGCGGGGGGGGGAGACTCCCCGCTAGCTCCTAAGCCAGTCGGCCGCGCTACGCTGCCGGCGAGTGACAAGGCCCCGTAAACGCGCCAACCGCACATGCGACCGCTCGCGTCATGAAAGCCGCCCGCCCCCGTAGCGTACCCATGTTGCTGGCGCTTGCTGCCGCATTTTTCCCGCAGGTCAACCATGTTGCGTGAGTACTTTTCATACAGAAATACGTACTGCGGCAGTGACCCAAATTTTTTTGTTTCTCGATAAGCTCATACAATCGAACATTTTGTCAACTGGTTTTTCAATGGGGTACATATACTATCCACATTTATCCTTATACATACTATAAATATAGGACTACATTATAAACAATTATGTATTATTATTTATTATTATTAAACTATAGCTAATTAAAATATGGACACATCTGAAATTAGTAAATAAAGCCTCTGACCTTTTGCATTATTTTTATCAAACTAAATAACTTTTTTGAACAAAATTCTTCAGATGATTAATTAACTTAACTCTATTATTTATTTCAATATAAATGCTGTAGTATTGCTGATATAACAAAGGATCCAAATTAATGGTAAGAAAGGAAGATTTCATGCTAAAAAAATAAATAATAACAATTTTATTAAGAATGAATGAATGAATCAATGAATGAATGAATTAATGCATGAATGAATGAATGAATGAATAAATGAATGAAATATTGAATGAATGAACGAACGAACGAATGAATGGATGAATGATACTTTATTGTACACCACATGAAAATTACTTCACTGTGTCAAGGAAAATTAACATAAGAACTCTACAATAGCCAGATAGAGCTCAGACATGAACCAAGGTATCCCCTGCTGAATCAGTTGCAACACAAAATCACTATCAAAATACTTTAACAGTCAGCTCCTTTTTACTGTTATTCAAATCACAACTCTTTACATGAGTACGGAAACCTTCAATCATAGTGTCAACTTTGTTCGGGAACTGGATGGGCATATTTAAATAGTTATTGTAAAATTGATTGTATGATGTGATGCGCTTATAAACAATCGTTTATTACTTTAGTATGTATAGTGTTACATGTGTTGGGCATCCTTAATAAATTAAATAAACAAACGCACATCCCAGTTCTCAAAACAAATGTCCCGCTATAATGACATATTGGGGCTCATATTAAAAAAAACACAAATCACAAGTAACGAATTTATCGCCTTACTAACTTTGGTTGCTATTTCAGTTATTTTGCAAAAGAATTTTCTTGGCTACATGCCAAGATACATATTTTTTTTAAATGCAGGCTTTGTATACTGAAACCATTCTAGTTTTTACAATGGGTATGCGGTTTCGTCCAGGCTACTTTTACATCCCGTGTAAAAAGCCGTGTTGGCCTAGGGGGCGATACCTCGACTTCTGATCTGGAGGTCATGGGTTCGACCCCGGTAGTGCTCCAATAGATTTTTCCACTCGAAAAAATTATGTACACATTATTAACACGTGCTCAAAACTGTGAAGAAAAACATCCTGAGGAAACCGGCATGCCCTAGAACCAAAATTTCGCATTTGTGCATGTGCCAACAGTTCCAATAAACGGCGAAGGGCAGAGTTCCAATAAGCGGCGATGGGCTTGCAACCTGTCACGTGGAAAGCGCCCGCGTTTGCATGTACCAGAGGCACGTCCAACGTGCCTCTAACAACCCACGACAAAACTTGGTCTCCTCAAAGATATACAGTCGTGAGCGTGTTTGTTTTGTTTGTACATCCAAACCAACGAACTTTTCTTATAAAGGAGACTGCCCAGTCTCCATACATTGTTTGTTTTAGAGTCAAAACATTTTTGTGTCATAATAACATTGGATTTTTGAGCGGTTTTAATATAATGATTAAAAAAAGATAAGATGTCATTGAGCAAAGAGAGGTTTATAGTTTAATTCTTAATAGTAGAAAAACTTATATTATTTATATTATGTGCGATTTGAAAAGCTATTTTCAATGCACAGCATACGTTACTTTCACTCATCAAAACATTTAGATGCAGACTCTGACGAGAACCAATTCTGAACACGTCGACACAGACCAGACTTTAACCAAAATGTTTTCTACATAAGAAAATCACGAAAGTGCATGAGCGATTTTCAACACAACGAAAATCCTATTTCAATGTAAGAGACTTGGACAAGTTACCTCATACCTATTACTGTCATGTCAATGTATTGACAGAGTGTTTCCAACAACAATTCCGAAAACAATCTGACAAACAGTTTCAATAAAAATAATTCAATAATATTATTATACTTGTAAATAAATGTTTAAATAAAACGATATGGGGATAATTATAAACTTTATTGCAGTGTTACTAAACATTTGGAAATGCCGTATAATATTTATCGTTATTAAACATAGCCTTGCCAGAATCATGCTTCTAAAATATAACAATTTAAATTTTCATATGGCAAGGAAAATATGCCACCCATGTGCATCACTAATACTCGTACTATAAATTAAATCGAATTACGAGTTGTTTGAACTTCTGCTGTAAATTATAATTTAATTTTGGAATTCATATGTAATATTTCCTTCCATGAACTCTTTTTTCCAATTAGACGACGAAGGCACAATGAATAACTTAATATTCACGTCAATTGGGTAACAAAAAAAATTTAGTAGGTGCAATATTGAAAATAATCAATGTTCCATTATCGCATCTTGTATTACAGCTTGGGGCGGATTAGTTAAAACCAACATATTTAGCATAGAAAGGGCCTAGAGCAGTCCTGAAGTTGATAAAGTTATTTTTTGGGTTTTTTACATCCGAACTCTACTCGCCCTGCGGTGTACCTCCTCGCAGTAAGACAATGTTTTTATTTGAAACTGTTCTACGCAAGCATTCTTAACTTACTTATGATCTATTTATGAATCAATGGCGTAGTTCTGACTAGTATGCAAAATTGAATCCTGCAGAAAATTTAGTAGGTAAGCTGACATTATCAGTTCATAAGTTCGTTATTGTACCATAAAAGCAATTAATAAAAACAACATTTACTCACTACATTACACTACAAATGTAAAACAAATATGCAAAATATACATTTACACTCCACGCAAAATACAAACACCTATATACACACATCAACATTGTCCTGGGGTATTTCATTTCGAAATGATTTGCATAAAAAACTATTTGCTATTTAGAAAAAGTTTGTATATGGAATTAACCGATTTTCAAAATTAGATAAATATAAATTAAAGAACGCAATAAACAAAAGATAGAACGGGGCCTCTTATTTTAATTTTATGTGTGTATGCACACATCAACATTGTCTTTGGATATTTCATTTCGAAATGATTCGCATAAAAACTATTTGCTATTTAGAAAAAGTTTGTATATGGAATAAAACAATTTTCAAAATTTAAAAAAAATATTAAAGTACGCCATTTGCAAAAGATAGAACGGGCCTCTTATTGGAATTTTACAACGTTATTTTTGCCGTAGATTAATTCAATTTTATTTATTTAATATCATTAAGTGTTACATATGCCTTTTTTTTAAACGGAAACTACATGTACAAGTAGTTCATACAACTAAGTACAAGTAGGTATATACAAAAAATACAGATGAAACAGCTAGCTATCTAAATACCGTTGCAAACGATCTATAGATAGCTCAACTGATGCCTACTATGCCTTTTTTAATTTTAACTGATTTAGTGATCTTTATGATGTCATATCACGTCGAATTTAAGCAGTGAATTAATGATGAGAGCTGTAGGCAATTAAGAAGCCGGTTGCTATACAACGCGTGGTTGCCGACACCCTAAACACATATCAAAACCTATTTTATCGATTGTGGTCACGTTATTTTATAACTGGGGATGTATCAGAGCTGTGAAAAAACAAGTCAGCACCCCGAGACAGGATCATTTTCTCCAAAATTCCGCAAAAAACCTCACGGCGATGCAACTAGTGCAACGACCCCAGTCAGACCAGCTGTTAGTAAGCGATCAAACAATCAGAAGGTAACATGAAGTGGATCTTCATTACCGTAGACCGCTTCGTGAGCCAGCTCTACGACAAGGCAATCGCGAAAGGCGACTTGTTTGGGCTTAAGCACATTTGTTATGGAACGATGACCAATGGAAAATGGTATTCTTTACTGATGAGTCTCGGTTTGGATTCCGACCCGATTCACGAAGAACAACTTAAAAAATCGTTTTAACCGATGTATTTATGAATATGACTGTTACTGTAAAATTTTGTAATATTTCGCGTTTTCGTTCATATATTTTTTATAAAAAAAATAATATCTAACTTTTGTGTTTTATTGTTATTATTGCAGTTATTTTAAACTGCATAAAATAAGAATTCTTGCCATACCTAGTTTTTAGAAGAAATAATTTATAGTTTTTCTACACATCAACAATATATTAAATAGCCACAAACATTAAATTATACCCATAATTACTTAGCATAAATAACCTACCCTATAAAATTGTTTATGAACATACTGTACCTAGTACTAGGAGGTGGGCGTTGGTGACTGTGCCTCAGTTTTTATACAGTAACCATAGTTTTCTTATTTTTTTAAATAATAAATAATTTAAAGTACACGTACAAAATACAGGGCCCCCTAATGGTATATACATATATATTTTTCCTTTGTTCGGCAGATTATGTTTAGGACAGATTCTGGATAATGGTAGATTAGGTTTAAGGCAGTATTTGTACAGTCGAGTACTTAATATTTAATCAGGAAATATATATAAAACTCATGAAAACGACTCTGCGTCAATACTCTTCTGATAAAATATCTGAACTTAATAAATATCAAAACTTCTTGCAGTTATCGTGATACTTGATACTTGTACCTATGTCAAGTATGAGGAAAATGAGTTGAATCCCTGAGGAAAGAAACTAGATATAAAGACAAAAAAAGAAAAAAAAAAAAATTCCAAGGAAACGTTGAGGTGTCTCTTCGAAGCTCGGAAAATCATTACTACGTTGTACAACTGTATTTCTGTATTAGAGTGTTTAAATCACCTTGCTCTATCAATCTCAGACATAAATAATTAAACCTACATACTTTTCACTAGAAAACTAAGTACCTACCATATTTATATTTCATTGTACTGCTGTCTTAAACCGAATCTGCCATATTCACAATCTGTCCCAAACAGATTCTGCCCTTAACCGAACATAGGATCTATTTCTTATTTTACAAATATTTAAATGCGAAGTAAAATATTAACCATATTAACGTTCTTCATTTCGTCTAAAAGTAAATGTTATTTGTTACTTTTAAGCATTATTTTCTAACCTAACCTAACTGCTTGGTTAATTCTGAGAATAGTTTTAAATTTTCAATAATATTGTCCCAATTAGATACGTTTTCTGGCCAGTCATAGATTAGATAGATAGAGTCATAGATACATAGGTGAACAGATTGTTCACCTATTTCATAAGACTACAAATACAAATAAAATAATGAATGAGGAAATGGAGGGTGAAACCTCCATTTCCTCATTCATTATTTTATTTCTAGAAATCCTCGCTTATTATTACCAGTATATTTATTAAAAGTCTCACTAATTCTGTGTACAGAACTACAGCACATACTACTGAGAACAGAACTAATGGGACAAAAAGTCCTACTAGAAAAAATCAAACAATACTTTAGAATCTAAATAACTATTGCATAAATAAGCAAAGCGACACCTCTCGTAGATTTTAGTATATTTTAGTTTAGTAATTGAAGAGGCTTGGATAACTGCAAAGTTTCCCCAGTTGGTGAAGCCTCGGCGTTTCAAGACAAAACATAACAACAAACCTTGTTCACGAACAAGAATTTCAACCAGACTGGTAACGATCTCGGGGCTTAGGAATACCAAAAAAGGAATATCAAATTATTGCAACACTAAACTGAGGGAAAAAGTGTCGAGACACGATATGTGAATTTGCATGCCTAAATTGGGTGTTCCATTGACTAATCGGTTGGCTCATTGGTACCTACGCTGGCTCGTGTAGGTAATTGGCTAGAACCAGTCTACATTCGGCTATAAGAGTATTTTTTACATATATGCATGAAGGGTTTACAAGTCAATTCTTCGTATTGTCGATTTTTGAGGTGTTGCACATTGGCAGATTACACTTTTTTCTCGCCGGGCTGTTGTTGTTAACAGTCTAGTTCGCTAGTGGATAAGTTATCAAATACTTTAAAAAATCATTGAATCGTATGTTTTTGATAATCAAATACCTCCTTGTCTATAAAAGACTGTGGAACTTTTGTCAGTTATGAAGGAAAAACGAGGCGACATCAGTTTACAATTGTTATTCGACCTGAAGCAGGTTGTATTTACCCGGACCAATTGGTACTTTTAATCAACATCTAAAGTCCAGATATTCACCTTATTCTGGTTACTACTTATACTTTTATTTTTATATTAAATAATAAGCCCTAAACATACTCGTATAGGGCTAGCGCGTTATAGTAGGCTTATCTGTGATGAATGAGGTTCTATGTAGTATTTTTTTCTCTAACAGGGGTGCCGGCGGCGGTGGCATGTTCGGCGATGTCAATATATCTGCAATCTTAGATTCCTTCAGTATAAGTTATGACAAGAGAGTAAGGCCGAACTATGGAGGTGAGTAAAATTGTTTTGTATATAAATAATGTTGGATATTTTCTCACAGCATCATCTAGCCCCAATGCAAGCAGAGCTTCTGTTATGGGAACAAAGTTACTATTTATATATATATATACATATTTGTAATTACATACCTATTTTATATGGAAACCACTCAGACTAAATATTTGCAGATCATACAAAAAATTGTCCCGCGGTATTATTTGTACCCGCAACCTTCTGCGTCATAGGCGGGCCGTCGCCCACTGCGCCACAGAGGTAGTCACTACACTATCACTCTGCAAACCAAAGTTGATCATGATAGGTCAAATTGAGGGAGACATTTAAGTATGACACACGGTAAAATGACGTACAACCTTGTTAAGACCTATTAATTTTCGCCATTAGGCTTTGTAACTCTAAAAACCTTACAAAACAATGCAAAGCTGATTAAAACTTTTACAATCCTTGCGTTCAACATTAAATCACATAATACCATGCTATGGAACTACTATTAACCCAATTGAGAAAAGCAAACTCGGTTCATTGATTCTAAACAAAATCATAATAAGAAATTTTACTTGCTGTAATCAAATAAGAAAACAAACTCAAAACTTCTCCTGCAGGGTCCAGCCAGTTACACCACACATCACAACATCATTATATACGTTGTCATTTTACTTACTAAAACCCTGCGTCTTGCTCCGTGCGAAAATACGTGGATTAAGAACAAAATCAGGAAAAGAGACCCAACCCATCAAATGATTTTATACTGCAATAACCTAATTTACAGCAAAGCGTTATTATTTGGAACATGACGTCAGACCAAAACAGCCACAAACTGCCAATTACATAAAAGTGTCGGTGCCGCCTGGCGCTGCCTTTATGATCATACCTTTAGATGCAGTTATGGTCCCAGCATAATTCGTGATAAATTATGCTACATGTCACATAATTGAGCCGTCTCGTTTGATTAGGCTTTTTATACAAAGCTTTACCTTCGTGTTTTTTTGTTTATGTAAGCAAAAGACGGACTGATATTGATGGCCTATGGATGTGACTAGCAAGCAAGTGCTGCACAATTAATAAACTTGTAGGTCGCATTTTGGGTCGCAAGAGTGAGTAACGAAAAAAAAAACTTAGTATCGATAACAAAACCGAGATACAACAAAGAGTTTCCAGTTACAAAATAAAAGTTATATAGTATCAAAAAATAACTACATATAAAATTTACAACCTGATTTACAGCAAAACGTTATGATTCGAAACACGACAGCAGATGCTGGTCAAGATTAGATGCAGGTCTGGTCTCAGCATTATGCGTGCTAGGCTATATGCCACGAAATTAGGACGGCTTGTTTGGTTTGGCTTTTTAAAGCTTTTTCTTTGTGTAAATCCAACAAAAAAAGTATAAACTTAGTAACGATCACAAAACCAACATACAGCAAAGAGATTCCAGTTACAAAATAAAAGTTATATTGTATCAAAAAGAACTACGTATAAAATTTACGACCTGATTTACAGCAAAACGTTATGATTCGAAACACGACAGCAGATGCTGGTCAAGATTAGATGCAGGTGTGGTCTCAGCATTATGCGTGCTAGGCTATATGCCACGAAATTAGGTCGGCTTGTTTGGTTTGGCTTTTTAAAGCTTTTTCTTCGTGTAAATCTAACAAAAAAAGTATAAACTTAGTAACGATCACAAAACCAAGATACAGCAAAGAGATTCCAGTTACAAAATAAAAGTTATATTGTATCAAAAAGAACTACGTATAAAATTTACGACCTGAATTTCAGCAAAACGTTATGATTCTGAACAGGACCACAGATGCAGGTCAAGATTAGATGCAGGTGTGGTCTCAGCATTATGCGTGCTAGGCTATATGCCACGAAATTAGGACAGCTTGTTTGGTTTGGCTTTTTAAAGCTTTTTCTTTGTGTAAATCATTTTATGTAAGCAAAAGCCGAACCAATATTGGCGGCCCAAATATGTGCCTAGCACGCCTTCGTGCTGTACAATATATTAACTTGTAGATCGCATTACAAACCATTAGTAACACAATAATATCGATAACAAGACCGAGACACAACAAAAAGATTCGTATTATTGAATAAAAAATGTATCAAAAGATACTTCGACCACATAACGCAAACCCACTAGAAGATTTCAGATTTATCATTGCATGCATTGCAAAGCCAACTAGATTTCAGTATAGTCGTCTGCATCTGAAATCGATGGCATCGGACTAGATATGTACCTACACCATGACTGTTTAGACCTATTCCAATTATTATTGAATTTAATCACGCTGAATGGAATGTAAGAGCTTGAGTCCTTTTGGGTCAATTTCAATGGTAAAGGAGGAAAAGGTAAGTACTGGGAACGACTCAAACATACCCAAGATCCTTTGTTCAGTCTAAAGTTTTTTCACCGATATAGCTAAAACGCACAAAGATTACTAATTAAGAACCCTGTATTTGATTTAAGACGAACTTTTTAATCTCAAATCCACAAAATAATTTCGATTACACGTGATTTCACAGATTAAAAAATAGCCTTTATTCACAATCGAACATATTACCTACGTCACAAAATTCAAATAGTGATTTTATATTTTTTTTAATTTATGGTATCAAGTAATAATGAGGCCAAATAGGTTTTACATGCAGTTCAATAATAAAAAAGAGGTTTTAATAAAAGGTCGTCTGGAATTGAATAAATTGTTTCTTATCTGCTGAAGGAAGAGGGTACCTATGTTTTTCGCACTTTGATGAGGATGAATTAACTACCCCTCCGGGAAACAGGCGTTACCAAGTTAGCACGAAAAAGTCTGTGAAATACATGATTGAAGCGTTGATTTAGAAAACTATTTAATTACCAACTTTTTGAATATTATGTCATTTTCAGGACCACCCGTGGAAGTGGGGGTCACCATGTACGTGCTCTCCATCAGCTCTCTGTCTGAAGTGAAAATGGTACCTTTCAGTAGAAAATTCTAAAATACAGCGCATATTTAGCAGAATTTGGTCCTTTAGTTTATCACTAGCATTAAACAGTTCATCGTAGCACCCGTTTCCACGGTTCGATCGCATTGTCTAGGGCAGGCGCCCGGTGCAGCACCCAAGCTAAGCGAGTTACGTCATATCTCCGTATTTAGCGCCTACCAGACGGCATAGGGAATAGCGGGCAGTATAATCACTCCCCTTGCCACCTGTCACCAACTCGCAACCGCGCCTCCCGTGTCCCGTGGTGATGAGGCACGTCACCTTCCTCTGGTTTGGTTTTCACAGCGCGAGGCGCGCACGCGACTCACGATTGGGCTTGATTGCAGGTCCGCCAGTGGAGGTAGGCGTCACCATGTATGTGCTCTCTATCAGCTCCGTCTCCGAAGTGCTCATGGTACTCGCCAATCTCAACACCCGCTTGTCTCGGTCGCCGTAGCGACCGAGCAGCCCCAGATACGAGGCTGCGAGCATGTTCGCGTTTGGTGGAGCAATACGCTCTTTGTCCAACCGATCGCTTTCTTTCTATGTGTCTTGATTAGTACATGTAATTATTTTTTCCCAATTGTGTATATTGGATTCCATGACAAGAAACGCAAACCGTTTCCTCTAACCTTTAAATTATCCAAATGTCTTGCAGTACTCGTAACTCCACAGTTGTTGCTTACACTTTTAAAATGGAAATACAAATGGCCAGCGATGGCGACACTGGCCATCGCGTCGCCATACGGTCGCCGAAACGAAATGATCACGTGGTTCCTCAGATTGCAACGTGGCCTTTTGAGCGCGTTAGGTTTTGAACGAAATGTCATAACAGCATAATATTTTAAATCATATCTTATTACGTATACAAAAATCGGTGTACAATTTTAAAACATAGGTACATTTTAAAGGTTTTTTTAATTTTCAGATTACGTTGTAACTTGCGCGATTTCAGATCATTATATGAAAATGCGAGCGCATATAAGTTATATGTATATAATATATACGCTACGCTACGTATATCAGCACTTAATTGCTCTTCGCTATTTGGTGATGTTATATATGGTATATGCGAGAGATATCGTTACATAAACAATGTGTAAAAACGATTATCCGCACGTAGAAAGGCGATTATCGCTCCGCCTATGTATATTGGAAGTCTCGTGTTTTTGTTCTTCCTTGAGTGCGAGAATCGACTGAAGATTATCGTTATCTACTTACGAGTGATAATTTTGTGCAAGAAATTATGTCCAAGTAAATTATTCGTTTATTTATTCGGGTATTTCGGGTATTCGTTATGTTCTTTCGAACATAACATTATTGTTATAGAAGTGACGTCATTGAAGAACTACCAGCCACTATTATTGAACAGATTTTTTTAATAATACAAGTAGGTACGTGTCGTTTAGAACTCGTTTATAAATCATCACTTTATTTCCTAAAAATACCAACTTGTTGCAGAAAATCTTTGGATTTGCGATGACTGTATAATTCTTGATTCATTCGTAGTTTGTTGTCTTTATACTATGATGTGTTTTAACTGAAATATTGCTGAAAGTCGATATTAATAATTCTATATGTATGTATATCTTCCAATAATTTGGACCATTGATATTATCTGTCATTAATTCGATGTTTTCTTAACTGTATTCTGCATTTTACATTGTTTTAATTATATGCGCCATTTTTTGCGGTCCGATAATAATGTATAATCATTCGTTTTCCTATTCCAACCAAATGAGCTTGCTAGGCAACAGCTTGTTCGAGAACCCTACAGTGGAAACCAAATCAAGGGGGTTAAGGTAACAATGTAACGTAACCTATGGCCCCGGGAGGTGGAAAGTTGCCTTAAACCATACGTTACCCACCAGAAATCGCGTGTATTTATTACCGTTATTTTCGTGTCTAAACCTTAGTGAAGGTATAGCTGCTGACTTCAATTAAGAGGATTGCCTCAACCGAGTCGTGGGTCGCCTGCACCGCTACCCACTCTTCTCCCGACCGCTACTCATAGCACCTACCTCCATCCATTTTTAGGCCTTATGTGTCTAAAGTTTCACGTCACAAGATCACTATGCACATTTTTAGTTTTTCTTTCCCATTCATGCTTAAAGCTCACTTTGTCTAGGTATGTGTTGTGTAGTAGAGCTGATTATATTTTGAAATACAGTATATCTGTATTTCAAAATATATATCTGAAGTTACAAGAACTATGCTTCGGACTTTTTTTTTTATTCAAGCGTTGTCTCTACATTATTATCATCTGTTGAAAAACGCATGCACAATTTAGAAATTCAAAATGTCCTGATGACTATTTCGAAAAAAAAGTTTATAGTAAATTGATATTATTTATAAATTTACTATAAATGTATTTGTTTATATTATTTGCTACGTTATATTTCTTACACCTGATAATTTACCAAAATCACTTTATAGTCTTTGAAAAGTCTTAGTCTTTCATATTCCATTCGAATTTTGGACCAGGCTAGGTTACACAAATAAATTAATAGCCAAACTATGTCATTTTATTTTATTTTGTAACATATAATTATGGTACATGCACAAAGCAAATCAGGTGTTCTATTTTTTTCCCATTAGTTTTTTACGAGTCTAATAATACCAAAACGCCACATTGCCCCTTACTTGTAATTAAAAGCTTTTATAAATAATAATAATAACATGCTTAATAATTTTCCCAGGACTTCACTTTGGATTTTTACTTCCGACAATTTTGGACAGATCCAAGATTAGCATACAAAAAGCGAACAGGCGTGGAGACATTATCCGTGGGATCTGAATTTATAAAGAACATATGGGTTCCAGACACTTTCTTCGTAAATGAAAAGCAATCTTACTTCCACATAGCTACAACTAGCAACGAATTTATACGCATTCACTACTCAGGTTCAATTACTAGAAGTATCAGGTTTGTGACGTACCGAATATGCAGATTAGTATCAACGTTGAACTGTTCTGAATTTGTGTTTCATTTAAATACCTATTTACCAAATCATGCATTTGTCTTTCAGATTAACAATTACAGCGTCATGTCCAATGAACCTTCAATATTTTCCGATGGATCGTCAATTATGTCACATTGAAATCGAAAGTTGTAAGTATCTAAAATAACTTGTTTTATCCCGTTTCTTTTAAATATAATTGAAATAGTATTTGCTTATAATTTTACTCGGTAAATGTATTTTTATCAAAAAGTATTTTATATCTATCTTATCGGTAATACATATTCGGGAAAAAATATACTGAGAGCCGAAAGTTTTTAAGTCAAAAAATATTCTTAGTTTTCATTTTTAGAAGTTGAAATAATCATATGCCATTTGACGCAAAATGATGAAACCTTCAATATTTATAATTTCAGTGACTTTTACGCTTTCTGAGTACCGCCGCGCCGTCGGCCTATTTTTTTTCTATTTCTGTATATTATAATATACTGGTAGCATTAAATTAATTTAAGTTATCCTATTATCTAAATTATACCTAAAGAGTATAGATATTTAGATTTGAATTATAGTCATCGATGTTCTTATTTCGTAATGCCACAACATGTTACCTAATCAACAGGTTTATTTAATAAACTATCTAAGCCCGTCTGCACAAAGACTTGGCGTGACATATTTCATAGAAATTCTATGAAATATGTCACTAATACTTAGTTAGCATAGGCGGGCATTCGTGATGTCAACCATTTTAAAGTTTATTTGTGAAAAGCTTTAAACACTATAAAGACGATAGAAATATGATATGGCTGCAGAGCACAGCGAGAATTGATTTCATTATGTGCATTAATATAATATTTTCACTAGGCTTACTGATATTGTGTCGTGACCACTTTCTTGTATCACAGATGGTACTCAGGGAAATCCTATGATCACAAGCGTACAAAACGTCGACACGAGCTGAGTTTTCTCGCGTGTTTTATCAGTTGAACGTCTCCTTCTCGCATACAGCACCCGCAGAAGGCAGACTCGTGATAGTAAGCCTTTGTTCCCACGAGCATCAAGCAAAGACATGATGATTGTGATATCGATGCTAAGCGTGTGTCGGAGGCTAGGCGGGGACGGTGGCGCCCGTGGGCTCTGCTCATCTAGCGAGGGCCGTGCCGCAGAGGGCGGCGCCCGACCGCTGCATTATTTGCACTCACTCGCATGTATCATGATAACAAACAAATCTTGACACCACTTACGCTTGCGCTCGTATTCTATACTATACATGCATGTGCATTAGAATCGTACCTGAAGTTGACTTCATTATTATTTTCTGATAATTACATTAACTGTTTCTTATAATAATTACGTAAAGCAATTATGTAAGTTTTTTCAAATACTTCCTTCAATTTAAACATCGATTAAATACGGATTAAAGTTTTTATTTTATCATTTAAAAGGTAGAAATTAGTGTACCAATTCATTTTTTTTTCACATAAGAACAGAAAAGTAGTTTTGTACGTTTGATCTCGATGCATATCACCATTTTTGAGCTACAGTAAGTCCGTCGTGTCTTGGTCGCGTTTGGGATGCGTTGCAGCGTAAGTGATAGCATTTTGTGTGTTTGGCATGTCTCCGGAGTCGGGTACACGATGAGAGACATTCGGTACCTTTGGAAAGATGGACTGACAAGCGTCGGCATGAGCAGTGAAGTGCAGCTGCCGCAGTTCCGGGTGCTTGGCCATCGGCAGCGCGCCACTGTTGTAACGCTGACGACAGGTAACCAATCGCCAAGGCCGCTCTCTCAGCACTCGTTCACCACACTCCGCCATCGCCACCGACCCCGTCTACCTCTGCCCGTATGCAGACTCAATTCGCGACACTGGCACACACGCTAACATGATTAAGACAATCGCACGTTAAATGCGCGTTACCGGGCTCGCGACTTTCCCGCTCTTACCCCGATCGAATAATGACTCGACTTTTAAAACCCACTGTGATGGGCCTGGGGTGTTTTATTTATTATATCCGCTGCGCACAGTCGGCTACACGATGCGGGACATCCGATACAAATGGAACGAGGGGCCCAACTCTGTGGGTGTTTCCAGCGAGGTGTCGCTGCCACAATTCAAGGTGCTGGGTCATCGCCAACGAGCTATGGAGATCTCCCTCACGACAGGTACAATTGGTTCAGGTGGAATTAATGTAACAAAACAATTTTTTAAATGTCTTTCTACCACTGCGGTACACAGGAAATGACATGGCTAGCCACGAATCTATATCACTTCCTGCTTTTGTATTCCTGCACTTAAATACACTGAGTGGTGTGTTTGTGACAGCAAAATATCTGTGTTGACTTGTTAAAGGCATTTTTTATAAAGTTTCTACTCATGTGGCCTTGTTACATCAAAAATAATCAATTTTGAGAACTAATGACATTAGTAATTACATTAGATACCAAATTAATAATGTTACCTCTTATCAATGTTTACCTGTTTATAATATTTCGTCTTCGTCTTTTGCAGGAAATTACTCAAGATTGGCATGTGAAATACAGTTTGTTCGTTCTATGGGATATTACTTGATTCAGATTTATATTCCATCGGGACTGATCGTAATTATATCTTGGGTATCTTTTTGGTTGAACCGGAATGCGACTCCTGCCCGGGTTGCTTTGGGCGTGACGACTGTGTTGACAATGACCACTCTCATGTCTTCTACTAATGCCGCTCTCCCTAAAATATCTTATGTCAAGTCAATCGACGTTTACTTGGGCACCTGTTTCGTCATGGTCTTCGCCAGTCTATTAGGTAATAAAATAGTTACTTTTCTAAACAATGATTATTATTTTGCTGAAAGTTTGTGTACTTTTACAAAATACTATGTCTTTTAAATAATAAAACCAGCGAATGTAGCAAAGCGATTTGAATAATAAAATAAATGCGAGAACGCAGCTGTGGTTATCCATTTCATAACTGTAAGGTTAATCTTGCCTTTTTTAATAACATCTAATTTTTTTAATTTTTGTCAGAATATGCCACCGTGGGTTATATGGCCAAGAGGATACAAATGAGGAAACAAAGATTTGTAGCTATACAGAAAATAGCGACTGAAAAGAAGATGCCCGTGGATTGCCCGCCAGTGGATCCACATACACTGTCCAAAATGGGCAATTTAGGCCGGTGTCCACCAGGACGACCATCGGTAAGACTATTTTGATACATTTAAAAGTAGTATATCATTTATAAGAAGTACAATACAATCTATTATGGGAACTACATATATGACCTGCTACTGCGTAGTTTGGAGCTAAATGATGCTGTTTGAAAAAAATCCAAAATAATAATTATTATTATTCATTTTTAAGATTGGTATAACCCCTTAAACCACCATGTAGCCTTTTTCGTCATCATTGGCAGTTTGTAATTATCCACAGCATTGTCTTCCCCCTTAAATACTACTCCAGACAGTTGTGAGTCTTTTGTTTTTTATTGGCCGTCAGTTTACGTAAGTTATACAACCTCAAGTCAGGGTTTATTTACTTAATCTTGCCAATTATCCCCCGGCTAACTTTGTGCAAGTCTCATTCTCAGTCTCCTAAGTGAACTTAACTATTTGGTTATCGGCTAAGATAATATTGTTGTTACCTTTCAGGAAGTTCGATTCAAGGTTCATGACCCGAAAGCGCATTCAAAAGGAGGGACTTTAGAAAACACCATTAATGGAGGAAGAGGTGGTTCTGAAGAAGAAAATGCGGGGGCTGGACATTTATTGCATCCCACTAAGGTAATGTTCAGACTTATATAATAGTGTGAAAAGCCCCCCTCCTTACCCCTCAATTGATGGATACTCTTTGGCAGTGGGCTTCTACAGGTTGTTGATGATGATAAGGAAATTGAGGAGTTCGTACGTACTTGTAGATGAGCCTCCAGTGCAGGGTTATTATTATATATTATAAATAAATAAATAGCCAACAGACACATAGTATTGACTCTAGGATTCCTAGTGTCGTGGGTTAGTGGACAATACGAGTACCGTGATACCACAGCATCCAAATCTGGAACAAATATTTGCAAAACATACAAACATTATTTCCGCAGCGGGAATCGAACCCGCATGTCATGCATCGCATCTGGTTCGCCCGCCGCAGCACCGAGATCATATTCACCGAACAAAACCTTTCATATTTTCAGGACATTAGCAAACTTTTGGGTATGACCCCTTCGGACATCGACAAGTATTCACGCATTGTGTTTCCCGTATGCTTCGTCTGCTTTAATCTAATGTACTGGATTATTTATCTCCATGTATCCGACGTCGTGGCTGACGATCTGGTTCTTCTGGAAGAGGAGAAATAGAGGAACTTTAGTAAAGATCCACTTATTTTGCCACCACACTCCATAGTGAAATAATAATTTGAAACGAGCATGGCGGCGTATGCCAAAGGCAGATTCTGTTTATTTAGACTTCAGATATTATAAGAGTGAACCGTATTGATCAATAATATGTAGACATTGCAGTTAAAAATCATGAAAATAAATGACTGAATATGTAAAAAAAAATCAATTTAAAACTGTAGAAACAGTTAGGAAGCTTTTTTGAAGCGAAAGATTAATTAAGAATTTAATGATAAAAAAAATTACGTGAAATGCCATCCATTGAAATATTATATCTAAATCATAATTCAAACTTCCTTAGGTGCAGGCTAAATTTGTTGGAATTAAAATTTATTATTTTTGACAAAGCAGCGTAATGGATAACAACTTTTTTCGGCTCAATTATACAATTGTAAGAGGTTTCAAATTGTTATAGAGTGGTTAAATGAGTGGACTAATAAATCTGACGTTTGAAATATTCTGATGCTCAAATAATTATTCTCCTTGAATTCTTAAGTAGAAAAACAGTAGAACTCATAATGTTAATGAAACAAAAAATAGTGTATTGCTTATTTTTTGCCTTTGAACGAATATCCCATTTTTGATATTGTAGTAGCCGAAGAAAACAACTTAAACTCACTAGTGGCATGCATGCATCAATCTGCCTCAAACCAACACCTAAGAGCTGGGTAACTATAAATTCTCTTAAGCCATTTAAGGAGCAAAGCCAAAGAATTATTTAAGCGATAAATTTATTTAAAGTATAAATTAACTACACAGCTCTTAGTATAGCATGTCATTTTGATATTTGTGTTCAAAATTGCTGTCAGTTATATTTACGAGTACTTAGAAAAATTATGTAAAATAGCCATGTACTTAACTTAGTATTTTTTTCATATCAATTTACATTTTAGTCTCTGATAATGATTAGAACGCTTCAGACTGTTAGCATGACGCGTTCGACATTGATTTTACACCCTGCCCTACCCTGTAAATAATGTATTATGTCTAGCTAGACGAGAAAAACATATTAATTTAGTGATCAAATATTAATTAGAAAAATAAATATTTCACACATATAAATGATATATATTAATATACATAAATAACAAATACACTAAGTAAATTAGAAATTGTGATTACATTTAAACCTAATACAATTTTCTCGTCTTGCAAGTCTTGTTTAGTTCTCTATTTTAATTGCTTTATAAAAATATAATAATCACATAAGACTTAGTTGACCTAACTTTAACAATAGTTTAACGACAATGCATAACATAAACAACACCAGGAGAAATTGGATAAAAGTTCTTGATACTTTGTTTTTCCCGACCCTACAAATGAGTAGCATCACAAAAAACTTTGAGTATTCATATTTGAAACACTTAACCCTCTTATTCATAATCACTCGCTAACTTATCAGGTCGCTAACTGTCCTGTCCTTTTCTTACAAGAAATTAAACAACTTTAGCACGCTGCTAAAGTTAGTGAGGGATTATGAATAAGATGGTTAAAGTTGGTATATATTTGTCAATGATTTCATAATAAATGTTATGCACAGGTTTGACATGGACAACTTAAAAAACTTTGAATACATAGCTGCAGTTTTTGTTCTCAGGGTGAGAAATATAAGCCCAGGTACATAAAACACCGGCATCTTTACATAATTAAATGGTTTTAAATTAAAATTATTAACAACTTTTGTTTCGATTTGACTTGATTAGAAATTAGTATCAATGTGCACGTACGAATTTCAATTGCCATATGAAAATCAAGTGTTTTTATTCTTATCATGAGATTCTTGTAGGCCTAAACGTACTTGATCATTTTGTCAAACAATAATATCAAAATGGTAAACGTGAAGATTAGTAAAGTTTTTTTTTACATCTCTATAAACTTATATTATAAAATGTCAAAATATTAACCAAATAAACACCCCAACAGTCATACATAAAATCTTGACCCCACACTATAATTATCTATGTCGTGATTGCATGAAACTGCATCTACCATGGTTTAAATTAGTTAATTTATTTTACAGTCAAATCTATCGAGACGTCGCTTTTTGATACAGCCATTATTGTAAATTACATAATAATCATTTCCAAATTTTGGCGCACCGTAGTCAGTCATGCTTTTTATTTAGTCAAAATCTAGATGCTCGCTAGTTTTAGGAGGCTCTGGCTTTTTTGAGCATTGGAGCAGCGTTGTCATTTCGGGAAGTTGTGTCGGAAGACGATTCGTTTTTGATTATTTTCGAAAATGTGTCGTTTTAGTAATGAATAGATTACTTAACCGTTATGATTTTCCCGTTTCGCCAACTTTTTTATACACCCTCTGTTTTCTGACAAGCAGGGTTCCTGTCATCAGCTACGACATTTTTACTAATTTGACAAAGAGTCTTATTGCTAAACTTAGATTAGGCACTTACTGCTACTATAGCAAAAGTAATGTCTACTGCCGTGTTTTATACACCTAAGACCTACCTATGCAATAAAGTATAATATTTAGCGTAAGTATAGGTATAATAATGCTTTACTATAATGATGTTGAAACTTAAAAAAGCTCAAAACTAGGAAGTTTAGATATTATATAGGACCTCTTTTACTAATGTAACTTTTACTAGTTAGGGGTTAAAGTAAAATTACGAATAAGTTATAAACAAAGCTTATAATCATCAATAAGTTGCTCTGTGGTTTTGAATTTTGATCATGTTATATTATTAGCAACTTATTATGTAATATTTATGGCTACATAAGTAAAATTAAAATTGCACTCAAATCGTACAATAGCAAATAATATAAAAGTAACTATTCCATAGATATTTCACTATTCACTTTTGTTGCTAGTTTAAAAATTCTAAATATTGTTAGTAATTAGTATTAAAAATCATAGAAATATACATAGTGGTAGGAAGTAATGTGTAGATAATGAGCGAACTAAATATTAATGACGTAGCAACGTCTCAACAACCTGAAACGAAATTCTAAAATAAACGTCTAGTGATTAGTACATAAGTTTTGAGAAATCTAGGTTGGTAAATATTAAGGATTTATCATTCACTTTGTATTGTATTTTTATTGTATATTTTCCGGTATCGCGTAATTATATAAAAATATCTAAATTAAATGATAAAATATAAAAAATAAAAGAAAATTTACAAAAACAGAAAATAAAATTGATAGCACACAAACGCGAAAATGTACACACAACTGACAAATGTCAATATTGAATTATGTAAAAGCTTTAAGGATATTTTTTATATCTTTGATCAATGAAGTTTTGATCTGTAATGTATTTATGTGAAATCTATCAAAGACTGGCTCAGTCAAAACTATAATAGTATTAGACTAAAAATTTACCCGCGAAATTGAATGGCTCTATTTATTCCGATTTACGTACAGGTAGCCTGACTATTTACTTACCCTTTCGGCATAGATTGTCAATAGGGTAAGGTACAGTGATTCTAAATACTTATAGAAAAAAACATCACAACTTTGAAAAACTTACTTGGGCCTCACAACCCAAGTAATATAAAAGTTGTTTAGTACAAAAAAGTTAAATTAAACACCATTAAGTAATAAGTACCTTATTAGTAATAGTAAATATAGCTAAAGTGAATTCAATTCGATACACAATTAATGATAAAATGATAAGGGTTGGATCGGAATAATAACAACGATGTTATGTAGATACTTTGTTTATTTTGTTGAATTAACTTCTTATGAAACCCCTTTTCTAACAATACTCATTCATAAAATATATATTAGATCACACTTTTATACTTAAGATTAATGTACTTATTATTATTATAAGCATATTATATATTATTATTATAAATATTTGCCCTTTGCAGGGCAAATACGCGCGCTATTTCTGGTATTACATATTAAGCTTTCCTGGCTAATATTGGCTATAATAAAAGAAGTAATGATTAGTAAAATAAAACTAAATAAAGACTTCTTGAAAATAGAGACATAACTTTTGCCGAGAACTCCTCTCTTACCCTTGCTAATGCTGTTAATGGTTTTTGTAGACTCTCGAAACCACAAATTTAATCATAATTACCTTTGTTTTTGACTTTTCAGTTTTCGTTAAATTATAACAAATTATAACGACTAGTAACTATATTTAAATTTGTGAAATTATAAATTATATACACATTTTTATCCCGCGAGGGTGAAATGTGGCATGAGACAGGTCAAGTCAAGAGTACTATATACCAGCGAGCATGCATGATGAAGGTAATGAGAGTAAATTAAGCAAAAGAGATATGTCAGGATCGTAGCATATAGGAAATACGTGGACTCTGCCTACCCCTCCGGTAAACAGGCGAGAGTGTATGTATAAATGTATTTTTATCGATTTCAGTTTTAAATTAATAAGATGTGTAAAATAAATATAGGCCCTTAGATTAGTAGAAAATTTCCTCAAGTTTTTATATGTATCAATTAGAGCCAGAATACGTCTGCAAGGTGGAGGAGTGTGACCTTACAGACGTAGTGTGGTCCAATTTCGATTTGGGACTAAGTAGTGTACCAATACATGTTAACTGATTAGTGATTCATTTAAAAAAATATTTCAAATATCAAAACGATATCAACAAAATATCATCATAAACTTCGCCTTCAATATCGTGAAATAAATAGGAGCAACTACATATTTGCAAATATAAATAAATAGATAAAACGTATATTCATTTTAAAGTACTTAGGACTTTAATTGTAGTTTCTGTCCAATTAATTGCACTCATTTCTAAAACTTCGTCACGTTACTAGCCATAGACATTTCGTTGTCTATTTTAAAAGCACTAATAATTAGACCTAATTATTTACACATGAACTAAATACTTAATATTAAACGTAAACTACACCAGCCTATACACATAATATACATAATCTATTAGCAACATGTTATATACCATGTAAAATATTTAAAAATATAAAACGAAATATTAAAAATACCTTCCTGTCCTGATTAATTTTATTAAATTATTCATGTTTGTATTTAGGACTTATTTAAATGGCGTTCGCGTTACTCAGGTTCCGCCTAGTATGATTTAACTTAATACTTATAAAGCTCACCAGGCTGCAATTTAAAAGTCTTCCAAGGTACCACTAATCTTTAGATGAACCCAAAATATTCTGAACTGAATCGCAATAATATGTTTATGTTCAAGTCTTTAAAACTCGCGTAGAGTTCAAGGCTTCCAGTTATAAAATGACTTGTGCAGTTAAAGAACGATATAAAAATAATTTAACTGGTCCCTCATTAAAATGATTATAAGAAAATAATTGTAATAATCCTAACATTTTCTAACGAACCCGATCGCGTTACATAAACAATAATGGGAGAAAAAACTCAATGTTTTATATTATGGTTAATTGTAATTGCTAATTAATTTGCTGTAAACAACAGTTACTTTGATTATTTTTTACATATTAAAATCCTTACCATTCTGACTACAATTTAGTAAAAAGGGTTATTACCGCGCAAGTCATTTGGTTTCAATGCTTCTAATCTTCGGTACACAGAATATTAAGGGTAAATTTAACTACCAATATTTTTGTTTTTAAATGATTTGTTTATTTGGTTCAGTTAGTTTTACTTAGTATCATTTTTAATCGTAATTTTAGGGAAACGCCAATCTTAAACGAATGAGAGTAGGTGCATATTTTACATTATAATATGATAGGGATTGAATTATTCTATAATTTTCCATAACTACTTTTCCCACATACATACCAATATTTCGTAACTACGTAAGCGTTTGAAAATAATTTCAGATTAACTAGCTATTACTATGAATCGGCTCAATCGTTATTATTTTTAAGAAAACAGTATCCTACAAATGTCTTTCCTTATTTGTTAATATTTTAAGAATATAATTTCTTCTATATGTACGTATGCAATCAATACGAAAATATAAACTGATATTTCAAATAATGGTGTTTTAATTTTTCGGCATATTCCTTTCTTCCTTTCCTTCCCCTTAAATGAGTCTTCGACACTCGTCTGTAGTGTTACTCAGAAACTCGAGAAGTAGGTACATAATGTCTGTTTTCGGTATTTCAGTACTTATTTATTAACCTAACCGTACAGACTTATTTACACTATTGATAGGAATAATACTGTATCTAACTATTTTAGAAAAATACTAATTTAAAATAGAAATACTAGGTAAAAAAGGTAATAAAAAAGCCGTGTTGGCCTAGTGGTCGATATCCCGACTTCTACTCCGAAGGTCGTGGGTTCGAACCCGGTCGTGAGCCAATGGGTTTTTGCACTCGAAAAATTTATGTGCGCATTAACACGTGCTCAAAACAGTGAAGGAAAACATCGTGAGGAAACCAGCATGCTCTACAACCAAAAATACGAAGGCATGTGCCAACAGTTACTGTTCCAATAAGCGGCGAAGGGCTTGCAACCAGTTAAGGGGGATACTAACTTGCAAAACGCGGGCATGTACCAAATGTTTGGACGTAGCTCTGACTACTTGTTATCCTCAAAAATCATCCACCATGGGGAAGACAGCCATGAGCTTGTTTATTTTTTGTTTTGTTTTTACTAATCAGGTACAATGTTATTTAAAAGCAGCGATAGAAGCTTTGAAAGAAATTACATGTTTTTTTTTTAATTTCACAAGTTTAATAATTATATAAATAAAAATATAGGGGCGAGATATTAAAATGCCTTGTACATTTAATCAAACAACATGTACGAGTTATACAAAAAAGTACAGATCAAACAGCTATCTAAAGACTATTGCAAACGATCTATAGTTAAGTCAACTCATCCAGCTTACTACCAGACGTTCCCGAAATGCTGTCTGCATTGCCACGCTGCATGTCAAATAACAAAATACTCTAACATTTGAAACGGTAGCTGCCGTATAGGGGCTTTGTCAATCAAGTTTTGCAAAGTCACAGCTAACTACAGAAAGTCTAGTTACAAAAGCTATAATCAAGATGTGAAGTGAACTACAGAAATACACAAGGTTTACATTATTATCGTTCAAGTAATCACAAATGGAATTATGCTTCATCAAAATTGTTTTCTTAGTTCAGATTTATAATGTCTTTTAGATTTTTATTGTATTAACGTAATTTACTAATCATGTACTGCTCTTGTTTGCCTTCTGCAATCTAAATGCTGATATTACTTAAGTGTCTTTGTGTCCTGTACCTTCAATAACTATAAATAGGTTGCGCTGAAAGCTTATCATTTTTGAAAGACAATGTTGGGACATTGCCTGTTCTTCGGGCAAGGTGTTTTGCACCCTGGATTTGGACGCCTGTTACTTAAGGTGGACGCACTTGGATGTTTTGGTACTTGCTGGATTTAACAAAACGCGACAGCTTTCGTCAAAAACTAGACATTAGTCGTACTATCTAAATCCAGCAAGCAACAGACGTCAAAATTCAGGGTTCAAAACACCTTCAGAGTATTTTTAGTTCTGTATTACGAAATCGTATGATATTTTAATCTTCAGTGGCAACTAAGCAACAAACACACAAATCAAAAAAAAATAAAATAATAAATTATGCATGGAAAGACTTTAGCAAGATAAAGCAGAGCAACGGCATTAATGTAATAAGAACTAGACGTGCTTGATGAATGAATGAATGAAAATAGTTTATTGTACACCACAAAATAACAAAAACTTAATATAACTAAAAGTAGAATAGGCGGTCTTATCGCTTAAAAGCGATCTCTTCTAGACAACCTTGGGAAGGAGTGCAAAGAATGCAACGTACGTACAACGTAAAGGTACATAAATTAACTATTGGATCGTTTTGCCATGTCTGATTATAAACAAATTGAACCTCCTACTGGAGTGAATGTGAAAGTTGGTAAGAATATTTATGAAAATATATCATATAGACAAGCAATCGGATGTTTGCTCTATCTGTCACAGGTGATAAGACCGGTTATTTCGTATGAAGTCAAAAAAATTAGTCAATAATACAATTATCCAGGGAATTAGATACCTACAAGGTACCAAATAGCTGTTACTACGCTTGACCAAAGACAACAAGGAGGTAATCACAGGTTACTATAATGCAGATTGGGTCTACCCAATCTGGAAAAAGACCGATGAATGCTATTACTTGATTATTTTTAGTAGTCTTTATTTATTACATTGTTGCATATCACGAATTGTTAATTTTATAATTGCTGATTTTGCTCATGCTTTACAAACTATTAGTAAAAAGATGACATACTAAATTAATAAAAAAAAACACTCTAACAAAAAAAACCGTAACTGGTCCACTGTCTTATCAGGTCTGTACTCCCTCAGCAGCTGCTGATGAAGTTGGCCGCACTCCACGACGTGGGCGTTTCATCGCAAGAACCACTAAATCTCGCCGTTGGCAAAGAATGAATGAGTGGTCATTGTAATCAACCAAACATTGAAGTGGTTTTGAACTACGTAAGTTATAATAGTAGATTTAAACTATTATAGCTTACGTAGCTAAACAAACCGTCATCAATGGGTTTTAGTCCCGAATTAAACACTTTAGGTAAGTTTTACGTCGATTAAAATAATATTACACAATAATATACACAATTTAAAAAACTTGTATTATTTCTTTACCTTCCTGCTCCATTTCTATATTCACTTCAATATTATTACAGTAAAAATTCTAGAGATTACGCAGCAATACAAACTTTTCTTAATTAAAATTCTTGTTGTTTATAAACACACAATGATCGCCAAGATACGCTAATGCAGTAGAGTAGGCCGCTTTCAGTCCCAATAAAAAAAAAAAAATATTAGAAAGTGCTTTTTTAAATTTTTTTCTCAGGAATTATATTAAGGATCGCCTGTGAGGCTACTCTCGAAATGTAATAAACAAAAACTACTATTAAAATTTTACAAATTAATCTGAAAATACCAGGCAACCCTCTACCTTTTTAAATAACGATAAGTAATTCACTTAAAAATCTTCTGTCTCAGAATCAGCTTTAGATCTAACATTACACATCGCTTATATTAGTAATCCAGTCTTTACTTTTTTATTTAAAAATTGTTGTAAGACATTTATACATATTTTGGTATCGAAATTATAACATAATGTAGGAACCAATGCCTGATAGCCTCTCAGGCGATCGATATGTCTGAATCTTGGCAACGAAGTGTCCCCACATGATGCTCCACCGATTACGACTTCGTCACAGATTGCACTAAGTTGGAGTTAACTCACGATACGACCCGAATTTTAAATTCCCGGCATTTTCAAAATAATCGAAAAATCTGACTGCGACCGGCTTCTCAGGCGATGATGAGTGTTCTAGGGTTAAGGTTTCATTCAGCATATTTTTATGTTCTCATTCAGGATATATAAACTTTGATTTAATATAATATTTCTGGAAATTTATCATACAGCATCATCTAGTCCATCACAGAATCATAGGGTCTCGATACGTCTTCATCATCATCATCATCCAATTCCCAATTCCAATTTCGCTCACTGCTGGCTATAGGCCTCTCTCCATTTGTGACATCCATCCACCATGATCCTGATTATGACGTCACGATACGTCTTGTTCAGCTTTACTTCTGATAAGGTAAGATACTTGTTAATATGGAAATACAAGTTTGATAATAATATGTTTTTCAAGCTTGAACTATGGCTCATTATTACAAATTCTTTTAGTATAAACTGTTTAAATTAACAATGGAATGCAGTCTAAGGCTCGCTTAAGTAAATATTTTCGTACTTTTTTTTTTAAGCTCATATTGATACATCAAATTAACAAAAATCGTTAATCAAGTTAACGAATAGGAGACTTGAAAACCGTCTTACTAAGCCTGCAGTTCAACGAGTTTTTACTTAGTATTAGATAAGGCAATATTTCAAGTTCTCTTTACAAACTTTATAAAGTAAAATAAAAGGCATTGTAGTAAAACACTGTATAATTAAATTTTATAATCTTTGACATTGACACAGAAAATACAATATAAATTCTTATGTAAATACATTGTCCATTTTACTATTATTGCTATTATTAAACTAAATAAATACGTTAAGGTGGCATGGCAATACATGATTTTATAGAATAATATCTTAAAGAATTAAAAATACATTTAGAGGGCTATGCACAATTTTTTTTTTTTTTTTACAATACAGACCATAGTTTTTTTAGCCGAGTTTTTTTTCCAGGGCCATATAGTCGATGTCTGCAACCGTGAGAGTTATAGAAAAGTGATGTTAGGAGTAACGGGCTCTATCTTGAAACAAATAAAGTTCAACACTAAAAACAGTGAAATTTGTTTTTAGTTTGGCAGAAAAGGTAAGTTTGAGCAAATTTTTTTTTGCATATTTTGGTTCTCTTTTTGATAATAAATAAATAAATGTAACATAATAACTATTGTCTAAAGTTGTTGGAACATCTTCCAATATGTAGATTTATAAATTCAACAATATGAATTTAGCGTTACATCTCTGGTGGAATGGCACCCTAATGTCTGACCTATAAACAAAGACGCAGGTAGCTTGATTTTTATTTCAATAAATGTTCAAAATGACCGCCTCCTTCACGAATGCATTTCAGCTTTTCACTGGACTTTGAAACTCAGTACTGGACTGGGCCTGTGTAGTCCTGACTTTACTACTTTCTTCTGAAAAGGAAAAAAATGGTAGGTCCACAAATGCACTAACCTAACCATCAAGTCATATAGCGATTTAATTCAGTCAAAGTTGTCAAATCCTGCTTTGCAATTAACAACGCTATGATAACGACCTAGCGCCCTCAATCTCATAGCGGGAATTTACATCTTTACCACAATTTAATTGCTATAAGTCTTGATGGTTTAGCCCCTGGTATTGGATGCAAATATAAAGATCGTGTGTTAAAATCCGGAACGGCATGTGCATTGGAATTGAAAATTCAAATACTCGTTAACGAACTACGAAAAAAAAGTTAGCGAACATGGTGATTCGCTCACTATTTTGAGCTAAATAAATACTTATTTACTGATATACTACTTACATATTTTTTTTGTAAATACATACATATTATACATATAAAACACCCAGTCCCGTGACAAACATTAGCTAATCGTACAAACATTTGTCCCGCGCCGGGAATCGAACCCGCAACCGTCTGCGTCTCAGGCGGGCCTTCACCCCGGCACAGAGGTTGTCAGACCACTAGTAGTATTACTAATTACTTACTGTTAGGCTACCGTACTATGTGTTCGCTTTCATGTGGTCTGGATTCAGACCGCTGCTGTGTCGCTCCCACATTTTTTTGTATAAATTTTCTAGTGCACGTGTATAATGATTGCAGTCAAAAAGCGTAGTACTCAAACGTGCGTTCCAAACTTTTGCTCGAATGTATTTGCGGCTGTAAATAGAACAACAAACTTTGTAAGGCAAATAATTAATGCTTAAGATTTGTTATGTTACCCCGATAACCAGAAAATAATATGTTATTTTAAATATCTTTTGTTGTTATGTTTCTTCGGAAGTTGAGCTCCTTGTAAAAGCTCGTACAAGAGTTATGTATAAGAGTCGGCAACGCGAGAGTTAACACCAGATACGTAAGGTGTTGCAAGCATATAATATGTTACGGTAACTGCTTGTCAACAGGTGGGGTATGCGTATTTGTATTTTAGGTATAAAATACAAATACGCATACGGCCATAATTAATTGCATCAGCTCGGCTGTTACAGCGTTTATTAGATAGATTCTTATGTTTATGAAGAACCTTACTAGTTTAAATTTATTCCAAGTTTTACTGCGATTTCTTCGTATTCGCGTTTGCTTTTAGCAATGAGTTCTGTACAGCCTAAAGCATTCAGTTGTGATGCAGCAACTCTGAAATCATAATTTTCATAATATTCAATCAAAATGTTACAAAAAACTTAATTATCATACAAATAACGAAACAGGTAATTAACTGTAGCTTGAATAAAACTAATAAAACGTCTCTAGCATACTTCGATGCAAGGGTTTCTCCAGGTAGAGTGACCACAGGAGTTCCAGCCCAAAGAACATCCATCGATGTTGTATGCCCGTTACATAATGGCGTATCTAAGCAGATATCTGCTAGTTGCCCTCGACGAACATGTTCCTCTTTACAAGTGACTTTTGAAAAGACTATTCGGTCCGTCTGAAAACCTGAAGCAAACATTTACCAAATTGTTTTAATTTTAATATTATCTGTGGTATGTACTATATAAACATGTAGCACCTACCTAAACTCTTTACAAATTTCTTAAGATTTGGTTCACCAGCAGCGGGAAAGCTCAATAACCAGAGAACGCTGTTTGGAACTCTTTCTAATATTTTCACCCACATTTCAACTACTTCTGGATCTGTTTTATATAATTGGTTGAAATTGCAGAATACAACAGCATTATCAGAAATTCCATACTGTCTTCTAGATGTAAATATAATTTTATCAAAAACTTCTTCTCCGGACGCAATTTTCTTATTATAATTTGTTATCGATAAACCATTGTAAATAACGGTTCCTTTAACGAGTACCTGTTATTAAAATAAAAATAAAACATTAACGGTCAAGTCAGACTAAATTAACCGTGGTATTGTGAAATAAAACTGATATTAACCTGCATCTGTTCAGGGTTTATTGTCAACTCCGCCACGTAATTCGGAATGCTTATTTCCCTTATTTCTAATGTAATTGGTTTAAAGTCAGCGAATGTTACAATTTCACTTCGTTGAGTAACATCTAATAGGTTTTCCACATTTATATCACTGGATACATTTATTACCGCTGCATTGTCACTGTCAACGTTACCATCGACTCGCACTAAATATTTATGCCTCAGATGTGGAAACATTTGGTTATGATCACCAACAAAATATGTAAATGGCATATGAGCAAATTTTTCGCTGAAATCAAAAGAAGCCGTACAAGGAGATGCTATTTCATCTGTTATAATGTAATCCATATATTTTGCTCCACTGGTGCCAGGATAGCCTAACCACATAACTTGTATTGGTGCTGGTTTTAAGGCAAAAATTTCATTCCTTGCTCCTTTTGTGTATCCATTCATGTTAATTAAAATGTTGATACCATCTTTGTGTATTATATTTGCTGCTTTTAAATTACAAGTAACTTCTGCTAGATCTATAAAATGTTCGGAATCTTTCATGATTTTACTTCGAAATGTAGTACAGTCGTTAGTATTCAAAGCGTAGCAAAAAACTTCAACCTCTGAACTATTGTGTAATCCAGGAATGGACTGCATCAGATGAGATGTAGGATGGTTGCCAAAGTCACTGCTAACGTAACCAATCCTAAGTCTACCTTGAAGCTCTTTGGGATGTGTGTAGGAAATGGCGTTTAGTAAATTTACTTTTTCTGTGTATAAATCAGCATGTCGTCTAGCAATTTCTTTTCTTGTTTCATTTGATAGAGGATATAAAATTGAATGATGCGGATGCACAGAAGTAATTTTTTCGTTCTGTAATTGTTGTTCAACTATCTTTACAATATTCTGCATTCGATCTGCATGGCCATCCCAGTTACATATGATAAGGAAACAATGTGTTAGATTACAATAAGCATCTGGAAAGTCCGGTTTGAACTGTAGTGCGTTTTTATAAGATGCTATTGCTTCGTTAATATTTCCCATATCTTTGTATATACTTGCTAAATTACAATGTGCATCAGCAAACGTTGGATTAATATCGATAGCAGTTTTGAAGCAAATCATTGCACCCGTGGCATCTTGCAACTCTCTCAGTGTATTTCCCATATTACTATAAGCGTCAGCAAAATTTGGTTGAATATCTATTGCATGTTTGTAATGCACCAATGCATCATGCAGCTTGCCTGAAATTGTAAATCATCCACTTAGTAAGCATACCGTATCAACTTTAATGAACAAAATCACAAAAAAACGATTTTTACTTACCCATTTAAGTAACTACTTGCCAAACGTAGGTATGTATCAAATGTAATGTTTGGACGTGCTTCTGATACCCCCTATTTGGTATCTTCAGACACCTACATACTAAGTATCTACTTATAGTACATAAGTATGTATCTGAGGATGTATATCATGTGGACTAACGTCGTGAGCGTGTTTTTGTTCTGTTTTGTTACTTAGATCGGTTAAGGTGATTGCTAGAAGTAATATTGAAGTATAATTATACGGCTTAATAACGATTAGTACAAACCTTGTTGCTGTAAGAGAGAGGCCAAGTTACTGTGGGTAGCTGCAAAGCTAGGAACATATTCTAAGGCCTTCAAGTACAATTGTTTAGCCTCTCTGATTTTACCCTGTTCCCTTTTAACATTTCCAAGATTGTTCAGTGTATCTACATGTGACGGGCAAAGCTTCAAAGCGGTATTGTAGTATTTTTCTGCTTCCGACACGAGCCCCTTTTCTTTAAGAGCATTAGCAAGATTGCAGTATGCATCAGGAAAATTAGGCTGTAACTCTATGGCTCGTAGGTATGTTTTTATAGCTAGGTCTTTGAAACCTTGTCTGTAATACATGCATGCTAAGTTTCCGTGTAAGATTCCACTGTTGGGTGTTATCTCCAACGTGTTCAGGTATACTGCTATCGCTCTGAAATAAACATAAAAAATAATTGTATTTCAACACAATTTATGAGCTGAACGAACTCAACAAATTGAATTATTTTTGACCTATAGGTACTTGACTTATTTTGCTAGAAGACATGTGTATCAATTAATTTTATTTAGTTTATTGACATTTTGTATTGTCTATTTCTTTGTCTATTTTCTATTTTGATTATTGATATTTTTATTGAATTATTTTGCTTATTGTGTTTTGATTAATTAATTATTTTGCCTGTTATATACATATAATGTAGACTACTCTATTGTCTCATATCCTGTAAGAATAGATGTAAGTGTTTTCAATAAATAAATAAAATAAAAAACACAAAAAAGTGCAAAATTATCTCTTGGACATAGTGCATAGAATGAGGTTTATAGGCTTATAGTTTTTATAGGCTTTTATGCTAAAGCTTCGCTTGAATCGCTGTCACAAACGGTTATTACCGTATGGTAAGCAATGTTTCTATTTTTATAATTACATCTGAGAACTGGTGTTGAAATGGATAGTGAAGGTCACGGGTTCACACCCCGTCGTGCACTAATGTCTTTTTTCCATTTGAAATAAAATGTGTTAATGTGCTTGTTAGATCTGGGCTACTGAACTTCCGTACTGGGAGGGGTATCGAAATGAAAACGAATGCACCCTTGAACTTAGTAGCTTCTCATTTATTCAATTTAACTCGAGTCATATAAGCAAGACACCAAAACCCTTCGATAGCACGATCTAGGAATTGGTCTTTTTTACTAGCGCCATCTAGTATGAAAACGAGTAATTAACAACGTAACTACAACATTCCGCCCGCGAAGGACATTTAATCAACTGTCCTTAGTATTAAAATAAAACCTTCTAAAGAGTGGACTTCAGCTAAAGTCCTAGGTGGGCAGAACTTAACATAACTTGAACTTAATTATAGGTACATTGGAATTAAACTAAAGTTGAACTAAAACTGAACTATTTGTACTTAAATTTAGCCCTTGAACTGAACTTAACCTAAAACTTAATATGAACCTAACGTTAGAGAAATACTTAAAGATCTAATTTGATGCATTCACAGGTAAAACACATACTTTAGACGTAGGCCTCTTAATTAAAGATTTACTAGTGCGCAATGTGACCACACGGGTGATATTATCCTTACCTGGATGCTTTTGAACTACGCGACCGAGCAACCAGCGACCGGGCGGTAGATCGTCCTCCTTTATGAGTACTACGTCACCTATATTTGGCTCCGGTACCCGTGACGTCCATTTATAGCGATGCAAAAGATTAGTTAAGTAATCTTGAGACCAACGGCGCCAAAAACTCTGCAAAGTTTTCTGAATGTTTTGCCACCTCGATAATGAACTTATGTTTGAACCTTCAAAATTTTGATCAGAAACAGCGATTAGAGGTTCACCTATCAAAAAGTGTCCTGGAGTCAATGGAAGTGGTTGTTCTCTTCGGTAAGTATCCCATTCATTTAATAATTCCTGTGGTACTGCTTTATCCCATCCTATGCCTGTAAGCCATAACTTTTGTATGATCATCTTAGCTATTATCACTGTTGAAGCTATCCATCCTAATGGATCAAACAACCTTGCTATATCTGATATAATCATCCTTTTTGTTACAGGTCTGGAGTTTGTCATCGGAAGCTGCACTGAATATCGGAAGTGATCTTCGCCGCAATTCCAGGTAAGTCCGAGTATTTTTATAGTTGTATCTAATTTGAACTCTACTTCTCTCTCATTTTGTACTGTCTTGTTCTCTTTACCTCTGTCGTTTTCTTTGTTCTCATATTTATTTATCTGTTCTAATAGTTCTTGATTATTACTGTTCCATTTTTGTAATTGAAAGCCTCCTTTGGCTAATAATTTTACCATCTGTTTGTACAGTTCTACGCCTTCTTCTACGTTGGAGCAACCGGACATCAAATCATCCATATAGAATCGGTTGAGCACGTTATCTGCCGCCAGCATGAACTTCTCTCCCTCATCTCTTGCCAACTTCTGCATAGCTCGTACCGCTAAGTATGGGGCAGGTGATGTTCCAAATGTTACAGTTTTTAATTCATAATCTTTTATTTCAGTTTCAGGACTATCGCGCCAGACGTTTCCCTGGAAAACAGTGTCTTCGTCTGCTAATCTCACTTGACGGTACATCTTCACAATGTCCGCCACAATGGCTATGTTGTGAACTCTCCAACGAAGAATGATATGACGAAGATCTGCTTGCAAGGTTGGCCCCACCATGAGTGTATCATTGAGGGAAACACCTTTCTCATTTGGACTAGAAGCATTGAATACGACTCGCACCTTCGTGGTTGACTTATCATTCCTCACGACAGCGTGGTGCGGTAAGTAAACAGCTTGTATTATTTTTTCATCATTCTCTTCCACTGGCCTCATATGATCTAAACGTAAGTACTCATGAATAACTTCCTTATACTGTTCTTTTAATGTGTTATTCTTTAATAATCGTTTTTCTAATGATTTGAATCTATTCACAGCGATTTGTCTGGAGTTCCCACTTTTGCATAGTGGTTCTTCATCTCGAAACGGTAGCTTCACTATGTATCGTCCTTCTTTAGTTCTCTTCGTGGTCTGCGTGAATAATGCTTCACATTTTAGCTCTTCTTCAGTCAGTATGGATGTACATGGAATCTGCTCTTCAATCTCCCAGAACTTTTTCAACAGTTCATTTTCATTGCATTGTACATGTAACGAAATTGTTATATTATCTTTTGTACTTAATTCAGATTGCGGTTCGACAACTCCTGACAAGATCCATCCTAAGGTGGTGCTCTGCGCTACCATGGTTCCTGTTGGACTTTTCTTCACCCCTTCGTTCAAAATACAGCTATAAACATCAGCACCCAGCAACATATCAATCTTCTGTGGCGTGTTGTACTGAGGATCTGCCAAACTAAAGTTCTCTAGCTCTATCCAGTTCAGTGTTTCCACTCTTCGCTCCGGAAGGTAGGATGTGATATTCTTCAATACATATGCTCGGATCTTCATTTGGAATTGAGGGTTAGTACGTGACTGAATTGTTGTTTGCACTATGTGAGTTGCTTTTATGTTCGTTTTCTCGTTACCTAATCCTGATATTCTTCCATCCACAGGGATTCTCTTCAACCTCAAGAGCTGAGCTGCAGCTTCTGTGATAAAACTAGCTTGGGATCCTTGATCTAATAACGCCCGTACCATCTGATAATCACCTGACCTTCCCTCGGCGTTTATTAAAGCAGTAGCTAACAAAACCTGATTTTTCACGGCTACTTGACCTGAAGATAGGCACGATACTACTGGAGGCGTATTAGTTGATGCGCTGGTTTCTTCATCATCAGGATTGGAGGAATCAATTAGCTTATTATTTTGATCATACGAGATATGCAACAGAGTATGGTGTCGTCTTTTGCAAATGCGACATGTAGTGGGTTTTCTGCATTGGTACACACTGTGATTTCCACCCAGACAATTGAAACACATCCGATTTTTTGCTACAAACTCTCTTCGTTCATTAGTGTCTTGATCTGCGAACTTTTTGCAGAAAGTGAGTTTGTGATTTTCTGCAGCACAGTATTCGCATGGTATCGGTGCACTGGCGACGGACGTTGCGACTAAAGATCTTGGTGCTGACTGATAGTTAGAAACACTTCCACGCTGTACTGGACCCCTTTTGGACGGTTCTACGAACTCTAACGCTCGAAACCTACTTTCCATAAAGGCTTGGAATTGAGCAAAGGTCGGCAGCTCATTCTGATCTTTGTCTGGACTTGATACCGTTAATTCCCATTGCTTACGCGTTTCCGGATCTAACTTTGAACTGACTATGTAAATTATAATAATGTCCCATGTGCTCACATCGATGCCGATACATTTTAAAGCGCTTAAACAATCGGTACTGGTGTCCAACAATTCCTTCAAAGCCGAAGCAGACTCAACATTGATAGATCGTTGCTTAAACAATTTGTTCAATATGGAATTTGACAGAAACTTTTTATTGTTGTAACGATTATCTAACAGTTCCCAACAACGATCGTAATTTGAATCGGCGATAGGTGTATGCCGAATCAGCTGCTCAGCCTCACCAGCAAGATGCGCCTTTAAATAGTGTAGCTTTTGCACATTATCAAGCGAAGTATTTTTATCTACTAAGGAAACGAATAGATCACGAAAGGTGGTCCATTCTTCATACTTGCCCGTGAATACGGGAATTGATATTTTTGGTAATTTTGCTAGTGATGATGAGTTATTTGAACAAGTTTTAGAAGTGCTAGTTTGACTTGTACTTGGGGGACTGACCTTCTTTAATATAGTTTTCATGTGCGCCCTACCCATAGTATAGTTCTCCTCTGTTAACTCATAAACCTCATCTTTTACATATATTGATTCATCTACATCATTTTGTTTAAAACTTGCATACAATTTTGAATTATTTTGCCTGAACAACAACCAATCTTTTTCTAAAATCTCAAGTTTTGTTTCAATGTAATCAACAGTCAATCTATCTTTTGAACATTTTTTAAAGTTTATCAGTGCTCTTTCGATTGATCTACTTAGATCTTTTTGAACATTAATTAAAGCATCCATTTTAAACAATTACTACAAGGTTCAAAACGCACAAGAGAAAACTAAATAGTACCAAACGATTAAACCTAAAAGTGTAGGTAGCTACCAAAAAATAATACTTAAAAAATATAGACCATAAAAATTTATAAGGCCCAACCAAACATACTTAATTTTTAAAGCAACGCAAAACAAAATAAAATAACTTGAAATTAACTAAAATGTCAAAACAAAAGAAAATCACTTGAAATGAACTAAAATGTCTCTTCGTGACACAAAACAATAGCAAAAAGTACTCACAGTTTCATAACACAATCACCTCTGAAGTCGTGGTTCACCCGGGCTGTCGTGCCGTCAGCACACCTTGAATGGCGACGCTGGCTGGGGTCCTCCTGTCAGCCAGCAATGTTCTCGCGGGGGGAGAGGGGGCCTTCTCTCGACTGTGTTGAACTCCTCGTCTGTTAGGCGCGGGGGAAGGGTAGTACTGTCCCAATCCGTTAGCGCTGATCTCCTGGTCTGTACTGCGGGGGCGGGGGGGTAGTACTATCCCACCCACCGGCGCTGAACTAAGTCCTCTACTGGGGCTCCGAGGACCGCTTCCTCCACCGGCACTGCTCCTCTTCAGGGACGCGCGGGGCAACTTGCCGCCCGCTTGTCTGGTCTCGCCGCGACGGAGGAAAGTGACTCTTGGCGCCACCTTCGATGTACTGCACTGGTTCACTTGAGCGAGAATTTGAATTTCCCGCCCACGTTGCACTGTCACTCACTTTGATCTAAGAGATACGGTGGTATGGTTTAACCAACCGCACTCCTCACCGTACTTTATCCGCTGCGATCCACAGCGAGTACAGTGGCACTCTTCACCAAAAATGCCTATCTGGCTTACGAAAGGACCAAATGTTAGATCTGGGCTACTGAACTTCCGTACTGGGAGGGGTATCGAAATGAAAACGAATGCACCCTTGAACTTAGTAGCTTCTCATTTATTCAATTTAACTCGAGTCATATAAGCAAGACACCAAAACACTTCGATAGCACGATCTAGGAATTGGTCTTTTTTACTAGCGCCATCTAGTATGAAAACGAGTAATTAACAACGTAACTACAACAGTGCTCTCAAACTGTGAAGGAAAACATCGTGACGAAAATAGAATGTCCAAAGCTAGGGCAAGTTCAAGTTTCAAGTTTATTCGGAAAAAAGTAACATTAGGTACCTTCATAAGTACAGAAAATTATTTCTAATGATTTTTTATTTGATACAGACCGATTAAAATCAATTGATACATGCAGAACCAGGGTATTCCTTTCAACATCTCCACGCTCCAACCGAATATATAAAAATAATGCTGGACATTTTTCACACAGCATCATCTAGCCCCAAAGTAAGCAGAGCTTGTGTTATGGGAACTACATGACTGATATACTACTTATATACTTTTTTTTTTTTGTAAATACATACATATTATACATAGAAAGCACCCAGATCCAAAAATTTGAGACAAATATTTGCAGATGCAATCATTTGTCCCGCGGCGGGAATCGAACCCGCAACCTTCTGCGTCTCAGGCGGGCCTTCGCCCACTACGCCACAGAGGTCGTCAAACCGAATAAAGCGGTAATATCTCAATACAGCAATTCCTTATTGCATATTCGGATTCTATTCGTGTGGATCAATCACCTAAATTTTTTCCAAAAATGTAAAGCTATTCGTTGCGAATATTATCACTAAAACACCTTACGCAAAATCAGATAGCTACAAGTTCTAAGAATAAAGGATTCACAGAAAGTTACGCCATTTTTCGGCTGTAAATGGATAATATTTTAGTGGTTTTGTCATGATAATATTCTATTCTTGCAGATATTAGACCCTTACTTGTACTGTTAACGATATATTTGTGTAAATTCAGTTGATTTTCCACCGACGAAAAAACGAGGTTCTTAAGTCGACCTCTATTTTTTTATTTTCATCTGATAGGTTATACTTACAAAAAAGCCAAGAAGACAATCAAGGAAACTCTTCAACGGTTTACAGCAGCAATTTTGGGCTTATTTCATTAATCTTAATGAAAACTTTACACCTGACCTGGGTTTTGACGGCCATCGAGAATCTGATGATGAAAAAAGTTGTATACGGTAGTTTTGAAAAAAAAATGTGCTTTTAGGAGATAAACACAAGAGAATGACCACCAGTCGCCAGGTTTCTCATCGAAGAAGAAATAACACGGCAGATAAGCAATAAGCTGCTTGAAAGCTAAAATGCATTTAGCCTTCAAGCCAAGCTTATGGCCAACGAATGTCTGTGCCAAGGCCTTTATAAGTACAATAACCTGATAAGCCTAAGCGAAACAGACTATTCTTGTTCAATATCAACAATTTTATAGGCTGCTACCACAAAACCAAGCCACTGGTACGAATCATGGATCTAAATGATCTAATTTTTAATAATTCCGTGGATAAGATTAAAATAACAGCAGTTAAATATGTATGTAATAATTCTAATTCCTATTCCATATAATATACTCGTATATTTCAATAAGTTTAGCATAAGAATAACTGCGGAGTTAATCTTGATTTATATCTGATTAGTTTCTAATAAAGTAAAAACCTACTCATTATGGCATAAGATAGCCTTTAGCTAGACCTTAATATTAAAAGATCTACTTAGCAGGTGTAAAGCAATTAAGGTTTTGTTATCTCGATATTTAATTGTTTTCATACCAAGATTGTTGATTTTCAAGTATAATTTCTACCTACCTACACATACAGGTTCCTAAACGTAGACATTTTTTATTTCCGCTTTTTTTGTAAGGTGCTGTAAAAATAGATCAGGAAACCAAACTAGGTTTATTTAAACAATCAATAAGTTGGTTCAGTTGAAAATGATGATTATATTTCACTCTGATTGATCGAGGAGTCTGTGTCTCAGGAATAGTTTTCTCACATACATTACTTTATTAAATTAAGTTTTTTTAAGCTTTTGCTTGTGTAAATCATATTTAAAGTTAAATTAGAAAATTTCAAAACTAATAAAATATCAGATTTTTCTTTTTTATTTGATGGAATACATCCTTGTTCTTCATAAAATTTAAGTTGTGTCGATAATTGATTATATAAATTAAAATTAAAATTCATAAACTTGTGCTTTACTGTGTTTATTTTTCTTTAAAAAACTAAATGTTACACGAGTTCTTTTCATATGAGATTCCAGCAGTATTAGTAGGCAATGCAAATTTACTGAAATCATAGAAAGTTAATTGCAAGCGAATAATGGTGTAATAGTTAAATACGCATCGCTTAGGTTAGGATAAATTCATCTCAAAAGATGGTATACGTTTTTTACTCACATTGATTAGAGACGAATAAAGACGAAGTAATTTACAAAAAAACCCAAAGCCCAATCAAGGGCGAATAAATATGTTTTATAGATTTTTGTAGCAAATTTGTGAGGTTTCTGTGTTAGTTTTTTTTTCCACTTCCAATGATATAACACTCTTACGCATTCGTTTAAAGCATACGTGTAGAAACATTTTTTATGGCTCCCCTAAAAAAATTTGGATTTCATATATCCGCTTTATTCGGTTGAAGCGTCGATCGGTCATTATGCCTTTCTCAGGGCCACATAGTTCAGGATTATATTGAAATAGTTTTAGGATAATACCCTTTTATTATAAAAATCTTTGCCTTAGTTTTTGATTTGATTCCAATATAAACAATCGGAACTCATTATTTCTGTAATGCCTCAAATAAACATTTAAAACAAAATTAATGTGCCTACAATAACATTGAACATGATTAAATAAATTTCATAAAGTCCAATCAGTTTATACAGAAATTAGAACACAAATAATCGGAAGCTTGACGACCTCTGTGGCGCAGTGGGCGAAGGCCCGCCTGAGACGCAGAAGGTTTCGGGTTCGATTCCCGCTGCGGGACAAATGTTTGTACGATTAGCCAATTGTGCTGGGTGTTTTATAAGTATAATATGTATGTATTTACTAAAAAAAAGTATATAACTAGTTTATCAGACATGTAGTTCCCATAATACAAACTCTGCTTAGTTTGGGGCTAGATGATGCTGTGTGATAAATGACCAGCATTATATATTATTATATTAAATTAAACAGAAAACATTATTAAACATTTTAAAGCGGTAAAATCCACGTGTTCTAAACTCACCTTTTAATTTTATTTTGGATCCATGTAACACATCCATCAGAAAATCCAGTCGCCTGAGACTCCACTCGCGGCGGGGAGATATTGATGACGGTATACACGACGATGCATTGGTAATCCATAACACAGACATGTCCTCTGCACGAGCAAGGTTGTACTGAGCGAGGCGCGGGAGACAGGGCCAAGCTGCGTCACCTACGTTCGAGACGAAGAAGTGCGTCCGCGCACCTTGCCAACTTCCCCGCGACGTAGGACGTTGCACACGCGGACGCCACGTCGTCGTCGACCGACGCAATGAGCGACCTTCATACACCGTAGGAACGATTAAATTGAATCACGGACATAGCGCTCGATCTGTTGATTATACAGTCCGCACCCGTCTCTTTTAATGTAACTACTTTTCCCTAAACTAGGAAAGACATGGAAATTCACTCTTAAATATATTAACTTTGCATTTTAATGAGGGCCTTGATATTATTACTCACAGCTAATTAAAACTCAACTATAAACTTTCAATGAGCTATTTGCATAAATATAGTAATTTTATGTTTGCAGTTCCGACGAAGGCAGCAAATAAAAAAAAATGTGATTAATGTTTTTCGACTCATTATTTTATTAAATATTATAAAAACAGATTTGTATTAAAATGATGGATACGAGCGGCACAGTAAATAAGATACGGTAATATCGATTTGCGATTGTGAGAAGGTAAGATTACGGCGGCGTGGGGACGCGGCGGGATCTCCACGCGACTGCGGCCTCTGGGCTTTCCCAGACGACGCGTCACTCGTTACTTTTAACAGATTCCATTCACACACTCAAACTTTGAGTGGACGGTACAGTAACCTTAGTAATACTTAGAAGTTTATAAAAAAACAACGAACTAAAGTTATGCCACGATTCTAAATCAGATAGTTACGAATCTACAAGTTAATAGAACAACAATTTAAATATTTGATAAATTCTTCTTAAATTAAAATAAAGAAAATGATTGACTTTATTATTCAAGCCGCCAAGGGCAAATTTAACCAAAGTATTGTGGTCCGCACTAAAATTGTTCCACTGACCTAATTCCGTTTGGGTATGGTAGCCTAGCGATAATTCATGGGAGTAAGAACTCTGTATAATGTATCGATCTATTTTATAAGCGTACCTATTTAACAAGAAGATACGTAAAAAGAACAATCAAACACGCTCACGACTGTATTCGTCGTTATAGACATCCTCAATACATACGTCGTTCGTCAACTCGTGTCTCTTAAGATAAGTCCAAACATTACATTAATCACATAAAACGTTTTGCAAGTAGTTGGCATTTCACGTCACAGCTTGCAAGCCCATCACTACTTATTGGAATACTATCTGATGACCCGTGCCTTCGAATATTCTTTGTAGGGGCATACCGTTTCCTCATACCGTACGTATTTGAGAAATTAAGCTATAATGGTTCTTACATAGGTATCGCAGCAAGTAAAAAGTGGATGCTGCATATGACGACAGAAAGCATGTCAAAGGTTATAACATTTATTAAAAGAAAACTTATGGTATTTTCTATTTTCACTTCAGTATTTACAAGTCCATCAGTCAAGTGGTGTAAAAAGAAAGACCTTTAGCTAAATTGACACAAATGAAATTAGTTCTATATTTTTATATTAATTTGTATTTGGATAAATTATGAATATTATAGTTATTTAAATAAATATTGTACTAAATAAAATATCAAGTTCATAAATGGAAATGATGAGTAATGGAATTTTCACATCAATCAATCTTTTATTGTAGGCAATGACATTTATAAGATAAAACGTTCCTGTGTCACGAGCTATACCTTCTCTAAATTGCATCCAAATCGGTCTAGCCGTTATGCATATAGTTAGCAACAAACATCCTAAGATTTACTATATTAAAATCAATATATTCTACTGAGTGATAAAAAAGTGTACTTATCTATTCTTGTTTTATGGCACATTTTAGCCTTATGGCCTTTTGGCTGCATATATGTATATGTTTATTAAATTTTAATAAATACTTATGTGGTTTGGTATCATTTTAAAATATAATCACGTAGCTTTATAATTTTATAATTTACTGGTTTTAAAAGTCCTTCCTCATAAGCACCACCCGCAGCCATACTCGTCTTTCGTAAAACGGGAACATTAGTTCCCGTTTTCAACATCAAAACCTGACAAAACTCAATACGGCTAATTATTTCCTATTAGAGAATTACGAATTATTTAAAATAATAAATTTAAAAGCGATATCTACATTCTACAAGCCATATTCACAATTTCAATGTTAGAAGTGCTAATTTTAACATTAGAATCACTTGCCAACTTTCTTGATTTTGACAGATACGAGAGTGGTTATAATTAAATTCAAGAATCATTGCCAAGGTCTATGATTTAAACTTCACATTAAAAGAGATCCATATTGTTGTAATTATTTTTGGAAAATCACTGTTAGGTTTGTATTTTTTTACTGAACTTAGTCATTCATTAGACACCAATCCATAACATTCAGTCAAGAAATGCCTCCAAATTAATGAAATCGTAATAATTTCGCCGGTCACCGGGAGCCCATCCTGTTCCATCTTCCGGTTAATTGAAGCTGCTCTTATCTGCTGCGGTTATCTGTCAAGTTATCTATACGGTCTACCCAAAGCATGGTAGACCGTACTTTATTCGTAACTAAAACTTTTGCTACAGCGTTTCCGGCATAGGTTACGAAAAAATTAGTTCCCCAATATATGAGTTCACCTTGTTCAATTGATACCACATTTTAGTAGAATGAAGGATCATCAAAAAAGCCATTTGTTGCTTGATTATTCAATCAGAACAATCGATTGCTTGAGATGCAATCGAGGAATTGTAGCTATTAATCTGCATTTTTTAATACCCGTGTGATTCCAGTTTATAAAACCTATTAACTTGACTTTGATTTTTCCGGTCGAAGTTGGATCTACATATTTAAAGATAGTGCTCAACAACTGAGATGATAATATTTCACAAAATTTACGAACTTCAATAAATATTGATGACAGAAAACCATCTCACTTTTTATTATTATTATTATTATTCTAGTCTCTAGCCTCGCTAACTTTCAAAATGTTATGAGTATACAGAAAAAAACTAGATTGCATCACTTGGTTTAAAAAAATACCATCTGGCACGTTGCCTAAATTATTGAAAGCGCTTGGGCAGCCGGCATTAAATAAAAGTGACGATTTTTTTTAAATGTACCACAGAATGTCGTAGCATTCTGGTTTTGAAATTTTCATCGATACTCACTTTGGCTACAATCCAAGAGCTATAGAGTAGCTCAATAGCATTACTGTAATATTAAAACGCTATTAATATATATTATATGGTTAGATAACCGTGTGATGTAAGACAGAGCCATAATAAAACTAATCCTAATGATGATTATCGTATTTGGAACTTTGGTGGTAAATATATCGGTACCGGCTGATTTCCAGAGTGTATTCCTAAAAAAATAAATATGAATGCATCTGTGACAGCAAGATTAAATATTATTGCTTTTTGTGAAATAACATATTATTTAAAATATATATTTTATAGGTAATCGTAGGTACATGAAATTAGTTATTATTAAAATTATTGCGAATTATCGTTCTTTACTCGAAAGATGGTACTGTAGTTCCTGATACATACGACACAGGGAATCGTAGGTTAGTGTTGGTTAGTGTTAATAAAAACATCGTGTTGGCTACAGTATGACATCATATATTTTGGAAATAAGATATAATATAGAACCAATAATTACAGGGTTTCTAAGAACCACAACTCATGTCCGTAATCCCAAAAGGGGATTATTCTACACATTTGGCTATTTTCGTTAAAGAAAATGGCATTAAAAATCAGCTGTTTTGGGTTAAAGATTAATAAATCAGCTGGTTAAGAATGGTGCTAGTTTTAAAACATCTTGACATTTAATAATAAATTTAGTCAATTTAGTTAAGATAAAAGAGTGTTTCAAACAATTTAAAATTATTTTTCTGTAAATAAAATATTGGGAAAGTTGTCTTATATAACAGGAAAATATGTTCACATTCATGGGAAGAAACACCTCCTTTCGGGTTAGCATACATGTTCTGGTACACCTGTATATTATTTATCTTATATTTAATTGTTGATAAAATTTTACTACTCTATAACAAACTTTTTCGTATACATTATGATTCCTCTACAACATTAAAACATTTAAAAGACAACCAGATATTAAAACTTTAACGAGTTACTTAGTTCCTACTTTATTTCAGAACAGTTTTGACTCAAAGGTAACATGAATATTTTATACTTATTTTTACGAAAAAGTACATTATTATTCAATAGTAATAATACATTTAAGATAAAATGATTAAATACGATTATATTAAGATGTTTTTTGTGAATAGATTAAGTAACGCTTACTAACAGGTCGGTCGTACGCTAGTATGCCACTTCGGTTACATAAAAATAAAATAACAACATCAATAACTTCTCCAATGTCTTATTCTTAATGTGAGACCGTGACATCACTATCAGGAAAAACCCTAACATCCAATTTTTGTGAAAGTACTTTACAATGTTGTCAAATCATCTTGCCGACAGATGACATACTTTCCTTTGACTATCTCGGGGCCACTATCCGGTAAGCATCCTGCTCCCCTGTGTGTCAGATAAATTGGAGCTCCAATATTTGCTTGAACTGAAATACAGTTTTTACTAGTTCAGGAGCCTATGGATTCATATAAAATTTGTAACATTTTATTATGTCAAAAATAAATATTTTTATATTAATGTTCAATGTAATACTTTTTTTGTGAATTTCAATATTGGGGACTCGATCTAGGAGTATACCAGCAAGGTGCACTTCATGGAATCTCTATGGGACTCTGATCCTACTGATCTCTTTCGTGAGCGTCCATGTCTTGACACCAAAACTCATAGTTGGTAAGACACATAGTTGTAGAGTGTAGGTTTTCAGACACTGGAGATGAAAATTTAAGTGACGACATTATCATGTTAACATGTGATAGGTATAGTAAATTTTTGTATCTTCCGCCGGGAGTCCACCAAGTCTATTTGTTGAAGGTCTTTTTTGGTAGAACGTGTTCATAGCATATATTTTTTTCTGTTCAAGGAATGTCTAGGGTTTGACCTCAACTGTTTTTCTGTTCAAGTCCAAATATTGCATTCATTAAATTTATTGCAAAGCATTTACATACTTTGAATGCAGTTTAGGGAAATAACAATAAATGGGTCGTCATTTATTCATAGACATCGGGTCGCGGTGAAACTGCTCTTTCTGTGTTGGGGGAACTGCTACCGGACGTGCTCTGCGGACTCTTTTCCACCTAATAAAATATAACGAAATTTTAGTTCATTTTACAATATCATAAATGACTTGCTTTGGTAAACATTGTCTTTATAACTTTGTATTTGTATGTAACTAAATTAGTTAAACTAAAGAGAAACTGAAATCATTTTTAAAAATGCATTTGCATTTAATTTGTTTTATGTTTACTACAAATCTCATAGTTTAAAATAAATCAATATATAATAAATAATGCTGGACATTTACACAGCGTTATCTAGCCCCAAACTAAGCAGAGCTTGTATTATGGGAATGGCTGATATACTACTAATATACCTTTTTTTGTAAATACATACATATTATAAATAGAAAACACGAAGACCCGAGACCAATATTTGCAGATACAAATGTATCGCGGCGGGAATCGAACAATAGCGTATATTTGGATTAAGAAAATATTCTGGTTTTATGTTCCACAGCTGTGGAATATCACAGTTTTAGTTTGAAGCAACGTTAAGATCTACTATTTACCACAAGTGTAAAATGATTCAAAATAAATCTCATACATTCCTATCATCGATATAAATAGGTTCCCCTATTAGTAGTATAAATGTACCTGTAGGCCGGTGTGAAGCATATTGGCAATCGTCTCGACGTCTAACGTGGAATCCTGAGCCGATATCTTTTTAATGGCAGATGATACGATGCAGATGTCTCCTCTTAGCTCGCGTACTAGAGCGGTGATCTTTTGGGCGTTGCTTAGAACTTCCACGCTCTGGGTATATGGGTTGTAACGAACTCCAAATGCACGCTGGATGCTCTCCGCAAATGCTCTGAAAATTAATGTTCACTATTTTTAAAACTTAAGTAGCAAACAATCATACGGCCCGCCTATAAATACTTGCAACGCCAGACGTATCTGATGTTATCTAGCGCGTTGCCGACACAGAAGTAACTGATAAAAAGTCTCATGTGCCTTTAATTTCCCGGCAATGGTAGCGTTACTGCTTGGAGACGGAAAAATGGTAGATACTACTTCCCCGGACCAATTATCTAGCAGGAGAAACCTCCGATTACGATGTCACATGGGTTCTATTCCAAGTTGTGCAGCAAACAGAAATTACTTAAAAAATAATTAATATTAATGGAAAACACCGTGCTTTGAGAAAATTGCCACATTCTAAAACAAAACAACGTGACACGTGCATGAACTGAACTAGAGTCCTTCTAGAGCAGATTCTACTTCTGAGGTCGTGTTGTTGATTATGACTTTTTGTAATAGGTTATCTTAAAATATTACATTTAAACAAAATGTATTTTTTGGGTTGTTTTGCGTATTGGGTTGCAATGTCCTATTTTCGTTTGATATGTGTTTCATAAGCGTATATTATTAATGCCGTTTATTTATCAATGCCGTAAGCGCGATATTCATTTGATCTCTCCAGTATGAGTGTATTATTTTCAGCTCAGGTTAATGACCTAGTTAGTGATCGCGCATACTTAAAGCGTAGACAGAGTTTTAACTTTACTTTGTTTCGGGATACAATTTTTTAATAGAAACTTAGGTTAGTATATATAAAAAGACCTAGATGACACAATATAACAATCTTAAAAAAATCATCTCTATGTAAAATAAAAGTCAAATCCATAGATAATTTATAAATCGAAATTGCAAGAAAAACGTAAATTTTAAATTGAACATACGCCGATTTCTTGCTTGCAACCAAAATAGTTTAATTTTACGAAACTTATTACATAAATAAATAAAACGATAGACACATTCGAATATGGTAAATTACCCAAGTTATAAGTTATTGACTAAACTAAACCTTGGAGCGAATATAATTTTATAGGCGGCCCAAAAAACATGATTGTTGCAAATACTAAGAGGAGGTAAAGATAGATGCATTCAGCTGTAAGTGCTTCAAACGGTCTATATGCTAAAATGCCACGAGCGCATGTCTATGCCCCGAACATATAATCATTCCAAATTTCAATTTTCGAAACATACAAAATCCTTCGCAACAAACAACCAACGATCTTAACAAACAAACTTTTGTTTTTATGATAGTAGGATTCATCATATTATTCGAAAGATTAAAAAACAAAAATACTAACTCTACTATATTTGGTATTCAATTTCATATTGAGTGTCACATTGAGTTTGGAAGTAAAGTATGCAGAAACATGGCATCATAAGGGACTCAAAGTAATGCAGACTCCGCAGCAAATTATATGCTTAAATATTGAAACGCGTTCAACTTGTAACATATTCATTGCTGTAATGTACCGCTAAGCGTTTTGTCCGTATCTGTTTCATAATGACAGTGGTTTTGTAAGAATGAAGTATTATTACGGTTTATTGAACGATGTTATAATGATTTAGATTCATGACGATGTGTTAAGACCGTGGATTTACGTTGCTAAGTTTCAGTCAATAAGCTGTTGCTGCCTTGCATGAGCAAGGTAACATTTTTTTTATGATTAATATCTCCGCAATTATAATATTATTATTATTCGGAATAAATCGGTGCTCCGAAAAAAAAGTGACAATTCACCCTTAACATATTTTACGACGAGGTTTCAAGTAGTCCTTTTACTATTTATCTCCGAAACGGCTCAATGGAATAAAATGTTGGTTTATGCAATCGATTTGTACGACTTTCAGGATGTTTCGAAGATATGTTTCGCCACATGTCACTGAGGAGCGCCTTAATAGACGATGGATATCAAAAGTCGTAGAAGAATTAGGCAACAAAATACAGCTATAATATATCTGAATTTATTTAAAATATACGTTGTACGCAATAAACAAACGTGTCAATTAATTATGCATTCTTCATCGTGTCTTTGGTTTTTTTGGTCTGACCCTAAAAACACCGAGGTGAGGTATAGTTATAACCTGAAAATACCTGACCTGATGATCAATGGTAATAGAACTGTGGTAAAATGATTCACTACATAGTTCTTAAGGCACTGCTATATAATCGAAATTTATCTTGAAATACTGACCTCATTTTTTCTTTTGCCTCTTCAAAAGAATCGGTGTAGTAATACGCGTTCTGATACGATGTGATGATACATTCTTCGTTGACAGTCACATCGGGGTCGAATCGTTTTATTTTCGCAGGGGTACTGAGCGCATGTTTCAGTTCAGCCACAGAAGAGAGCAGACCAGCTCCATACACCCGGAACGTGCCGTCGGCTTGACGGCATAATCCGAACTCGACGGTGAAGAAGTAGAGCTTTGGAAATGGATAATTAAGATTATATTTAATGAAACAATGCAATGAGACTGGTGCACTAAAGAGGAAGGCTATGTTTAACAGCGACGACAATAATTATTAACCTTAGTACAATTCAACCCCTATTTTCTTAATAAACGAAGCTCATATCTAAAAAATCTATCTAAAAGCTCCCTCCGTTTCTATTCTTAAACTTTAAAGTGCATGTAAACTTTATTAAAGTCACATGCACTTTAAAGCTGAAATTTATCTGTATCTTTTTTATAATTAATAAAAACTTGTAAGGTATAAGTTACACTAGCATGTTTTATTACCGTTGCTAATTTATCAATGTCTTGATCGGAAGCGCCGAGTGAAGCCAACCCGAGTTCTTGAGAGAATTGGGCAAAGCTCGGGTTGGCTAGGAGAGGCATGTGCCCTAATAACTCGTGGCAGCAATCTCTGTAACAAAAAAAAACAATCAAAAATTATTATCAGCCTGATCAGTTGGAAAAAATCTTTTGTTGAAGTGTTTTTAAGCTATGTGTAGTATGTAGTAATTATATTGTGTCTAACATAATATATTCATAGTTAGTATGTGGTACACCACTTAAACCCCTTGTAATATTTTATACAGTCCGTTCCACCAAAAAGTTGTCTGGTAGAAATCGCTAATTAACAATAAGACCACTCATTGTACAACATTGTCAAAGTTTGTTGTACTTATCTAAGCTGAAATATAATTTGGTGTACAATAAAGTATTTTCTATCTATCTTTTCATCTACTCACGGCTCTGGAGTGTAGAACGGATCCGAAGAATGGCGGATGTACTGAGTGCAGTGAAACACTCTAAAAGCTAGGCCGGACAAGAAGTCCCTCGGCGAAAGGTAACCAGCGACGGGGCGCAGCTGAAAGCCCGTCTTTCGTTTCAGGAAAGCGCTCACATCCTCCATCTGAACGGAATTTATATTTGGTTTGTAAGTCGGTTCATTGTGTACCTATTACATATTATCTTGGCATTTACCACTATAGTTTTTTTTCTGTCAACAGTACATGTTAAGTATTATTTCTTGGTGAATGTTTTGGCTTAGACTAATAAATTGTGTCTTGAATTAAGTTACATGAAAAAAATATGATTAATAAATCAGTTATGCCATATTTTAGGTTCCGTAGTCAACAAGGAACTCTTCTCTAGTTTTTCTAGTTTTGCCATGTCGGTCTGGCCTTCTATCTGTCTGTCCGCGGCTTAGTCCACAGACTTTTAGTACTAGAAAGCCGTAATTTCGCATGAGTAAACATATAAATCACGCCAACAAAAGGGTATTTTTTTTATATCTACAAGATTACGTACTTGCAGAAGTAAAAAGCAAAATTTCGTACAAATTCCGTTGAAAATAGATAAATAACATAAATAATGCTCGACATTTTCACACAGCATCATCTGGCCCTAAAGTAAGAGCAGAGCTTGTGTTATGGGAACAAGATGACTGTTAAACTACTTACATACATTTTTTTTTTGTAAATAAAAAACTAATATTTGGAGATCATACAAACATTAGTCCCGCGGCGGGAATCGAACACGCAACTTTCTGCGTCTCATGCGGGCCCACTGGGCCACAGAATTAGTCAAGATGAAGTTAGTAATGTAAACCAAAAGTAAAAAAAAGTAAATAAGTCTTTATTAGGAACTTAAAATAAGCATAATAACAAAAATAGGAAGCGATGCCACCTGCAGAAGTAAAATACTGTGTCGCAGATCGCAACACCCACCTCCGGGAATATAGTAAGACGAGTTCTAACAAAACAGGTATAAAATATAGGTACGTTTTTGGGCAACTACGGAGCACTACACTGCGCGTACCGTGACACGCACTTGGCTGTTTTTTAAACCTTATTATTGTTAAAAAAATGATATCTTTTATGTTGTGATCGAGAAAATTCAACAAGAAATAGGTAATGATTATAACAGATCAAAGGAGCATAAAAAAATATTTTTCTGTTGAAAAGTAAATTTAAATTAGCATTAGTTAGTAGGTTTTATTAAAATACTAGCCCCATGAAAGTTAATTAAAAAATAAAAAGACCCGATTTAACCAAACACCATAACGGGTGGTTACATCCTAATCAAAGCTTTTTCACACATGTTTTCATAATCAAAGGTTATACTTAACCGTCCGTTTATTTAGTTGGTGAACTGAAGCCGAACAAAAGGGCACAATAACAGTGGGAATGTTAACACTGAAACATCATTAAAACTGCGTAGCAGTGTCAGGGCCAGAGATCCTTAACATAAAATAAGATTTCTTAATATAAACTTAAAAAAAAACTTGTATTTTAATAATATCGTAATAATAATAAAAGAACAAACCAAATTGATATAACTTTTGAAACTATTATGGTTATGATCATAATTATTACTAAAACATGATATTTACCATGATTTTTGAATACCTCCCGTGATCATGGTACATGTCACTGTGCCAAAATATAGTTAAAAAATCAAACTCGGAAACCAAAATGATAATAAAACTTGACTACTAGAGCATTAAGTCCACCCAAAATGACCTGAGGCAAGTTGTCCTCCCTATAACCGCAGTACTTAACAAGCTGCGGCCAGTTCTCCAGATACTCCTCACAGGCGTGTTTCTGGTACAGTTTGTGAAGTTCACGAAACACAATTCCCCTGTAATCAAAGTAAAATAAGCTCATCAAACTTGAGAACTGTTACCTATCTATTTATGTGTCATATCATATCCGGAGGAAGGTATAGGTATGCCATCATATAGGTTCTAAACTAGTTTGGTTACCTATATATTGTATGGATAAGTTTTGGCTTGGAGTAACGAGGTGCGATGGTACAATCTCGATGCAGGAATAAGTTTCTAATAGTTCCTAAGAACATTATCTATTATAGAGACGATAGAACACTCTGAGGGAGTAAACTCAACAAATAAACTCACCACGTCTTTATCTCGACTTCGGTGTATTGCACTTTTGGGATAGGATGGCCGCTAAAACAAACACGTTTGTTATACATACTTCTTATATTTGAAACCGTGCCCCATGCAAGAAAATAGTTGTATGAGTAGGTATTTTTGGTGCTTTCATTATTTATGAACTAGAGTAATGTTAATATTTTGGTGAACATACAAGCTTATACGGAAGTCTCGGTGCACGAGTCAGACTCGCTCTTGTCCAGTTTTTTTCTATACAAAGAACTATGTACATGTAAGCATTTATAACAATAAAGATGAAAGATACAATGTAGTTTTGGTTTATAGACTTACTATTTGTAGTTATTGGCAATTGCAGCAAACTGTTCACGTCGTTTGCGATAAATTGGATCCTTGAAACCAGGATGGTCAGCGTCCAGCTCGGAGCCGTACATGAGGACGTTCTGCGCTCGGTCCAAATCAGATATCTTTCGAGGGAACCAATGCATCTCACCAAAATCTAGAAAAGCAACAAAACAAAGTCAAAGTCAATAGGTTTTTATTTATTGTAATCAGAATAATGCATATCCAACGTGCTTATTATATTGCTAAACATACATATATTTTTTTAGAGTTCCGTAGTCAAAAAAGAACCCTTATAGTTTCGTCATATCCGTCCGTCTATCTGTCTGCGGCTTAGCGCAGAGACTCAGTACTAGAAAGCTGTAATTTGGCATGGGTATATTTTCCTCACCTTCACGTATTGTGGGGATGATATTTTTTCTCAGCATTCTCATATAATGGGGTGTAATTGGAAAGGTCTTTAAAAAATATGAGATGTTAAACAATTTTACGATTGAGCAATTATTTTGTGATTTTTTTGTTAGAGTCCAGTGTCAACGTGGCCACACATGTGTGTATGTGTGTATATATATATATATATGTGTGTGTGTGTGTGTGTCTGTGTCCACGTATTTGACACTTTGGGTGATGGGTGATGGTAAGACATCAAACACATGCTGAGCTGTATACCATTTTGGTACAGCCTTTTTAAACGTTGATTCGATCTTAAAACAACATGAAGTGAAATAATTTCATACAAAAGTTAGTGTATACTGACCAAAGCTTGCAGTGGCAGACAAAGGTGTCGATGGTGGAAACTCATCGCCAGCTTGCGACGAAACCACCTCAAAGTCCTGAACTTCACGTTTCAGCATTCTTTTCAGCTGCTCAATCCTATGTAGATCACATTCCACGTCCACCAGAATGTCCGCCTGGACATTTTAATTAAGTTAAACTACTATTTTATTTATACACATGAAAAGCTTCTGATTTTATTTTTCCTGTGAATAAACTAACTAGAACTGGAAAAGTATCGACATGGAATAAATGAATGTAGTCAAGCGCAATATGATTAAAGTATAAAGAGTATGGTTACTAGAAAACCGGGACAAATAAATATCTAAACGTTGTCTAGAAGAGAATGCTTTTATGCAATAAGGCCGCCTTTAGTACCTTTAATTTCAATATATTTTTGTTTATTCAGTTTAATTACTAATAAGGTGTCCAATTCAGTATTTTCATTGATTAAATCAGTCTTATTAGCTAATAGCCGACATAGCTCTTAGAGTTAACGATAAAAAACGACTGCAGAAGCATTCCTATTAAAGTAAATAACGGAAGGAAAATTTTCAGTTGCACCGACAAGAGTTTATATATTAATGATGAAATAATGAAACACATCTTAAAACTTACTGATGAAACTTCAGTGATTGATTTCCTCGATTCTATATGGAGAACGTTGATTCCCAGGTCCTGAAAAACTGATAGGACCCGAACCAATCCGCCTACTTGGTTTTTCAGGGTAAGAATGACGGATATTCTCTCGCTATCAGTATGTTGGGAGGCTGTCTGCTGACGAGCCGCCACTTGGAGTTCTCCGAGCTTAGGATGATGTGAAGCTTCGTTTTTCACCTGCCAATCCGAGCCATTTCTGTATAGCCACAGGCCCAACAAGCCTTTTCCCGAGCCACTCATAACGATGAGTTCTAAAATTAAAAGCTCTGTTTAACTTTGCGTTATATTTTAAAACCGGTGGAAAGAAATACGAGTGCCAAATTAATTACATTTAAAAAAAAAAAGTGTCTGAAGTCGAAGCTGTGTATGCATGGTAATGAAGTTACCTCAGAGTTATTTGATTAAAGGCGAGGAATAATAAGTTTAGGTTATTTGTTGCTGAAATAGCTAGGACATACTGCGGTCTCCGTCGACTTGAACCCGCCTTATAAAGTAACGAGGCGCGGGAGACTCGTCGGAGGGTGGGTTTATTTGATTGGCTGAATCAGTGCTCGGAGTTACTTGGACAATCTTTTCATACCATAAAGCTGTGGGCACACTGTGACATGAATATAAATGCTTTAGATATGGTGGTACCATGGTACTCGTAGTTCCTGATACCCACGATACAGGGAATCCTAGTGTGAATGTGTCTATTGGGTGTTAGAAAATAATATTATGCGACATTATTTTCAAACTTTGCGATCAGTAAACATGGTTATAAGTTTAATACGGGTATTGCCTTTAATAGACCGGTGATTAATACCCGTATAAGAATTATAAATATTATGCGTCGTATCATACAAATTATATTTAGACATACCTAGTTGTTTTTGCATTGCCCGCGAATAAGAGGTTTCTTCTTTCAAAAAGAAATGAGTTACAGTTCTTGGTGTGAACTGAAAACGCAATCACTCAGTCTCAGTAGGTATCCAGTATACACGACGGAGAGCATGGAGGCACCTACCTGGCCGTTCACTGAAGGGTGTTAAGCGATCCAGTCGCTGTATTTATTACCATTATTTAGAGAATACAGCATTCGCTTTCATTCATTATCAGGAATGGATCCTTGCCTTTTATTCACGAACTTCTTACGGACTCGCAATAAAAATAAAAGTTGGATTTATTTCTGGAGGCATACTTGATTTCATGCCTTTTGGAAAGAGTAATGTCATTTTTTTTTCAGCATCGTACATAGACAGTTTATAATTAAGTAAGTTGGATTATTATTTCAGAATCTTGAAAGACTCAATAATGCATGGAGCTTAATGAATAGCGTCTGTGGCTGACAGAAATCAGTTACGTCAGGGCCGTAACTGATTTCTGTCAGCATAAGTCACGGTGACATAGCTTATCATGGTCGAGCTATGAATCTTGTTCATGGGTCGTTAATTAACATACATACTAAACACAATGTTATGTAAAGTGTCACAAGGATTATTTTGTGTCAAATAAAAACATATATTTTATGGAGTATCTGTAAGAACGGCCTTTTAAATCAGTTTATTTCAAGAATCCTTAAGATTTCCATGATTCCCTCAGCGCAATCGGATTAATCGGATTTATTTCTAAGATGACGGTGTTTTTTTTGCATAGTGATTACTAATATCACCTAGATACTACATAGTGTAAATCTGACGATGAATTTGATCTCAATACCAACTTTGAATTTTTGCAATATTAACGCAATAATATACATTTTTTACTTTTGTTTAATCGCGTTACCAATATAATAATTAATTGATTAATAAAATAATTGTTTATTCCATCATTACTCCGAACGCGCACTTAATTTGAGTGTTAAATTATATTTTTTTGATGTCTAACATAGCCTTCCTGACACATATTTGAAATAAATTATTATTATTTCCAATTTATTTCAGATAACTTGAACCAATACGTTTTTGTAATTTTCTCACCATTTTGTTCCGGTCGCGTCGTTGCTGTCTTACGTTCATTAATTATATCCAAAACAATAAAACCACTTTTATGTGTACTACTTAAAAGTAAACAACAATGTCAAAGTTGACTTATTTAAATAAATCTATTTAAATAACTTCGTCGAGGTGTATGGTAGGCTCAATATTGAGTTTGGGGAAGATCAAAAATATTAGATTTCAGTTGTATTATTACTCCATTTGTATTATTGATATGTTAGGTTCCGTCAAAAATTCAGCATTACTATAAGCCGAGCTAATAATTATAATATTTAATATTTATTGCTATGCTAAGTCTTCCATTGACACATCGGCAGGTGTTCTTCGTGGGCCACCATATGGAGGTGTGGCGTTAATGTGGAGATCTAGCCTCTTCACCAACACGGAAATCATAGTGTCAAACTGATCGCGTAGATGCAGTGCGATTAGTAAAAGGATATCAAAGCCTAATATTGGTTTTTAGTGTGTATGCCAGGAGAAATGACGTGGAGAATCTGCTTGACTTTATACAGTGCCTTGCGCAGATCATTGCGGCAATTGAGAGCTCTGAGACTGAGCGTGTGGTCAAGTGTTTTGGTCTTATGGGACTTGGGGGTGAGCATCTATTACGCTGTGTGGACCTTGAGAAACTCAAACCTGAATCGTATTCCTATGTAAGTGACATGAATGGCGCTTGCCGCTGGTTGGACCATTGTATCACGACGGACGCGGCGGTGATGTGAAATACGGTACATACTGGTCAGACTACTTTCCGCTTGAATAAAAATGTTTGATCTAACTTTTTTAAAATTACTTTAAAAATGTTCGGTCATAAATAATATGTGATAATAACCAAAGAATAATTTATAAGCACTTGTGGGGTAATAGGGACTGTCAAATTATTAATTTGTGGACTCCTGACAATAAAACACCAATTATGTAGCCATGATTTAATTATTAAATAAGTACCCACATTCAACGATTATTACAAAGTTGATATTCAAATCAAGACAATAAGAATGATATGGATCAATGAAATTTTTTTTTAATTTCCGTAAGTGATCCCCAAAACTGATCATTACAAAGTTGCTATTTTATCAACAGAATTATCATTGCTCTTTAAATTAAAAACAATGTTTGATATTAATTTACATTTATATTTTTTTTATGATGAGGAGCCACTGTACAACGCGGGGGACCCGCTAAAAACAGGCACGGCGCCGCTACCACGCGAATTCCTTGTCCAGTAAACATCTTCCGTGGTTGTCCACGTTGATGTCTCCCAATCCAGTACACATCCTCCGATCGTGAGTGAGTCTCCTCGCGACCAGCATTGACTGCATGAAAATAATGGTCTGTACCAGTATTTTCAGTTTTTATTTTATCCGCTTGAGCTCGCGATATTTCTGCCAGACGGCAAATCTTTCAGCCCGCATATCAATCGATATCGCACTAAATCATTGCATAAATCCTTGATCTCACACTTTGACGCCATTTTGTTTAAATCAAAGACGTTTTGTCCAATGATTCCAGTTCTCCTTGGTCTCTCGTGAAAAACTCATGACGTTCAATTAAGTTTTTTCTCGGCAGAAATACTTCATCAAACTTTAGTATTAATTCTTCCACAGTTTTTATCTCTTCTTTGTTTTTGAACTGATCATAAACTTCATTAATTATGTGTTACAATATATATTGGTGCACCTTTTTGACCTTTTTAGATAATGCAGACGCTTCATAATAGATCGTATTTTTTTCTTCCAGTTATCCCCTTCTTCACGTAAGTTTCCTGATGTCACATTCGCCAATGGACTCCATTTTGACACGTTTATTTCTTGATGCACCGTATTTTATCACGCTGCGCCATGTCAAAGTATTTATTTGTGGAGTCCTGACAATGAAGCACCAATTAGGTAGCCATGATTTATTTATTGATTAAGTACACACATTCAACGATTATTACAAAATTGATATTCAAATACCCACAGAGACCAATATCAAAAGCAAACGTAAAGAGTTTAAAAACGCACTTAAATACATACGTCCAAAAAAAAAAGGAAAAGACCAAGAGGGATATGTTGGCCCGGCATCACAGTGCTGGCAATTTTATAGAGTTTTGGAAAGAAGTTAAAAATATGGATAGAAAATTAATATTGAAGGAGAGAAGAGTAAATAAATAGTGAAAACCTATTTCGAAATCATTTTAATGTTAATAGTTTGGAAAAAAATAGTACTACTCATAAAAAAAATCATGTTAAGAAGGTCCGTCCGGTCCCGGAGACCAAACATGTGATAATTACAGCGTGATAAGTAGGCGTAATTCTGAGAAAGATGAACCGTGGTAGGTCGCCGAGACATGACGGACTTATCATAAGAAACAGGTCGCACACTACAGGTATGTGTATGTCATATTACTCAACCTTAGCCGTGCCTTTGACTCCTTAAACCAAAACTGTCTATGGGGAAATCTGCGAAATGGCTCAGAGATCCCGTCAGACGTTGTTGATCTTATTGAATTCTGGTACCAGAATCAGACCAACAGCGTCAGGTGAGGCACTCAGCTATCTAACAACTACAAGTTTTCTTGCGGAGTGAGACAGGGCGGGCTCTCTTCTCCTGAGCTTTTTAACTGGTACGTAAATAGTTTGATCGAGGAGATTGGATGGCAGGTATGTCAACAACCTTAGCTACGTCGAAGATATGGTTCTGATCAGCCCTTCGATCAAAGGGTTGACAAAGTTCCTAGCTATCTGTGAAAAATACGCATAATAGGATTACGATCTTATCTATAACGCGAATAAGACAGAGATTATCTTTGGATCAGGTAAAGTGCCGGAGAACGTTCCTAAAGTCTGCATTGGGGGGCAACCTTTTAAAATAGTAGAGAGCTTTAAGTATCTAGGACATAATTATAGTAACTTCAATCTTAAGGGACGATACCGATATAGAGCGTCAACGTAGATCATTGTGTGTAGTCGGCAACATAATAGCGAGGAAATTTTTCAACTACTCACCTGGCGTGAAAATCACCCTGTTTAAATCATATTATCAGACACATGTCAACTTTGTACAGATTATACCAAATGGCACGATGATATCAGAGTGACATATAACAATGTTTATAGACATCTCATTGGTCTGAAGCGCAATTGTAGCGCTTCAGAAGTGTATACTGAAGTCCGTGTACTTTTAATGTCATCCGGACAAAGAGAACAGCCTCGTTTATGTCCAGAGTTGACATGTGTAAACGCAATTATAAGGGGTATGGCAAATCGTTTGATCTTGTCAGATATGTAAATTTTTTTTTATATTTTTTATAATTTTTTGGACTTATGAATCCTATGTACCCAACTTATTACTGTATTTGTAAAAATGTTTTGTGTGAATTTATTTATTATTTAATTAAAATAATACTTTAACTTAAATAAAAATATTATTAGAACTTGTATTTTACACTATGGATCTAGTGTTTTAAAATAACTTTGATCGATCTTCACGTGGTAGAGTGACAAATACATTGTGACCTTGCTACATGGAGGAAAAGTACTAATCAGGGTGACTAGTCGAAGCAACGCGTGACCAAGAGATCTGGGTCAACGCATTTGCATAGCAATTCAGTGTGGAAATGCAGCCAGTATTTTGGGAACTGGTCGCGGGACACACTATATATTTATATACCATATAATTTTATATATCGTTTTTAAGTGATAAAACTCGCCATTGTACTCTTAGTTACATAAAGTGTTTGTTTAGTTTGTTATTTTGTGATGTACAATAGAGTATTTTCATACATTCATACTGTGTATTAAGTATAATTAAATTGCCTTCTGTTACAGGAGCAGTTCAAAAGGACAGAAATATATAAAACAACAATTTTTCACAATAATAAACACAAAGATAGCTGATTAAAGTGTTTGGGGAACCAAAAGGAATTGGAGTCCGGGAATTACTTGCGAAATATAAATGTTTGTTTTCTGCTGCCTTGAGTTTTTAATTCAATTTCCTCGGGGACCAGTCGAAGCTCTGTTCTGTTATTATTTGTCAATAATAATATTACGAATGAAAACAATACTAATACTCTTCAAAATTGAATGAAGGATTTAAAATATATACTTATATATAAATAATGCTGGTCTATTTTCTCATATCATCGTCTAGCCCCAAACTAGAACTTGTATTATGGGAGGTAAATGACTGTTAAACTACTTATAGGGTAACGCACACTATTTTTGGCACTCCTACAATGATTGGCACCTATTTCATAATATGCCTGTAACAAAATACACAAATCTTTTTTACCTAAGGCAACATTACATTCATATAGTAGAATTTGTATTTAAAAAAATGGCAGCCTTTATCAAACTTCTAGGGCCACCATGTTATGTCAAGTGATCTTTTCAAACTGAGGAAGGTAGGCAGCAGACTTTTGTTAAAAAAAAATTGAAAATCAGAAGACAGATCTCATTTTGTGACACGTTTTTTACCACTATGTGTAAGTTTATAACTAAATTCTTATAGTAGGTAAAAGTTTGTTTAAAGAGGATATTTTCCACGATTTCACTTTTTTTTATGTTGATCTGTAACTTATTTTAGCTAGTGCTAATCATTATTTTATTTTTTATACTGACATGTAGTCATTGGCTCTCTATACCAATGATTGTATTGTTACTGAAAACTTTGAAATTCTTTAGATACCCTTAGTAACACTGGGAAAAGGTTGAATAAAGTAATAAACACAAAAGGTGTCCCAGTAATGATGTAATCGAAGAACTGACCCTGCCAATAACTAAATTAGTCCTTGTAACAATTATTGTCTTACATAGGTATGCTCACCCGAGAAGAGTTTAAATTTACTAAAAACTAACCCAGCTTTCATTGTTTTTGAATTTATTATTCTATAGATAGCTTTCAAGGATGCAGAAAGTATCGGAAAATAAACCTTACATCAAAATATATACGGAAGCCCTTATAAGAGGCTTTAGAAGCAGTATCCAAATGCAACTCCTACAATCCGCAGACGTTGCAGCTTTCCTTCCAATTAAATCTTACGAAAACTCTAACTAAAGTAGATTTCGGTGCAGTTTTGGCGAAAGTAGGTAGTTACCAATCACAAACCCGAACATCGTGAAGAATAGTTTCGCAGATGCGGTTGATTATTCAAAGTGATTGGGAGGAACACAACGGGTGCAAAATACTAACATTGAAAACGTGGTTTCAACAAATATAAGTTTCATCAAATTTCAAGACATTGTTGGACCAACAGTGATGCGACGGCTAAATAACGATAATGTTCGATACTTATGATACTTTACACTATGTATGTTATTTTGTAAAGACATAATTATTATATAAATAAACACCAAGACCCGAGACAAATATTTGCAGATCATACAAACATTTGTCGCGCGGCGGGAATCGAACCCGCAACCTTCTGTTTCTTAGGCGGGCCTTCGCTCACTGCGCCACAGAGGTCGTCAAATTGTTTATAAAAAAACCGGACAAGTGCGAGTCTGACTCGCGCACTGTGGGTTCCGTATAAACTTGTATGTTCACCAAAATAATTAACATTACTCAATTTCATATACTATAAAATAACCAAACATTGCTTTTACGAAAAGATAAGACGGATTGAAAGACAAACTTGTACTTAAAACAGTTTTAATATTTACCAGTACATCGATACGGTCAATTCTCCGGCTGCAAGTGTAAGTTTGTAATCGAAAAAAATATTTTTTTTGTCATAAAGTTGATGATTTCCAGTTTTTATTGCGTTTACTTAGAATTTGATCTTTTGATTTTTTTAACGGCCGTATTTATTTTATACGCCTACGTATTTTATTTTAATTTAAATTTGATACTTCCACGTGTTCAAACAAGAAAACGACATCGATTACTTCGTTGGGTTGCGTTTTTTTTTCCTTTTGAGATACGAAATCCTAAAAAAGTATGGACGCGGAAAAGTTAACTATCATCATCATCTTTTTATCCTTATCCCACATTATTTGGGGTCGGCACAACATGTTTTCTTCTTCCACTCTCCTCTAGCAGCCGTCATCTCAGTACTCACTCCTTTCTTAACCATGTCATCCTTCACACAATCCATCCAACTTTTCTTTGGCCTACCCCTGCTTTTATTTCTATCCACATTCATATATAACACTCTTCTCGTAACGTGACATTCTTCCCTCCTCATGACGTGTCCATACCATGCTAACCTATTATTCCTCAACTTTTCCGTCACGGGTGCTACTTTCAAACTTAATCTGATATACTCATTCCTTATTTTTTTCGCGTAAAAGGTACCCGTCATTTGGTTATCAAAAACAAATTATGTCATGAAAACTAGTCACTTAATAAAGCGATCGTATGCTTCAGAAAAAGACTTCTACGGCCGGTTGTGACCTACCGTTACCTACGTTGTTACCCCTAACCCAATGGCCACGATTAAAAGTCACACTAACGTGCTACTTTATGGACGAACTGCCAGATGTGAATGATCGAGATTGGCAACTTAAAAATGGAATATCCTCCCATGATGACGGAATCATGTCCCAGCTTCTGAAGGCAGAAGGAGTTCCTGTATTAAGGGAACTGCAGAGAACTCCGGAGGCGTGGATCAGAAGTATAGTAATAATAATAATAACCGCGGAGCCCCATTACTTCCTGGGGTCTACAGAGATCCCTGACCCTCGGCTTGCCTTAGCCGGCCGGTCGAGGGTGGAGGCGCAAGAGCGGAACCTATGCTCCAAGGATTAAGCTCGCCTTTGTACATGTCATTTAATTCTGCCTTTGGTAAGTGTTTATTTGTGTGTAAAATAAAAATAAAGAACGATAAAATCATAAAGCACGGGATTAGCGTTTAGTGAAACTTCAGCACACATTTTGACCCTTAAGCTGTTCAGATCAACGTTGCCTCTATGCAGCCTATTGTTGGTTATTGTTTAATATTGTTATTCATCATTTAGCCTCAAACCAAGCGGAGCTTGTATTATGGAACTTACATGATTGGTATACCATATACTTTTATGATACGTAGAAAACTACACAAAACCGAGACAAATAAATGCAGATTGTACAAACATTTGTCCCGCGGTAGGAATCGAACCCGCAACCTTCTGCGTCACAGGCGAGCCTTCGCCTAGTGCGCCACAAAGGTCGCACTGAGTGACAGGTTCCAACATCTAAGGTCTCCCTTCGAGCCCCATCGCTGTAACCGTCTTCGAGTTATTCAACATGTTTCAATTGACCCCAACCTACCCTAAGTGTTACACGTGACAGGTTGTAAGCTCATTACCGCCTATTGGAACACTAACAGACGAAACATGCTTTCGAATTTTAGGTATTAAGGCATTCCGCTTTCCTAAAAAACAGTTAATTGTATGCAAATATGATGTGGCCGTAAGGAACTAAAATGTTGTCAACCCCTGTGACATGCACAGAAACCATTTTGGCTGCGGCCAAGTTATCAACAGATATCTTTGTTCAAATTATACGTCTTATCTGTCGTTACTTTTCACTCGCGACGTCAGGAGTTCATGTTTGCCATAAGAGGTTGTATATATGTCACCATTTATCTCCGAAAAGGCCTTTTCGATTTATCTATTGGGATAACTTGAAGGACGGTTCTTAGATAGGTTTTACCTCCACGAGTCGCTTGGGGACGAAGAAGAATAAGTCGGGTTTTATAAATTTTGCAAAATAAACAGCACTTGTTCATAATAAATTAAATAGTTGCTAAACTAACTTCTTAACACATTACATTGCATAAAAAATATTTTTAGGAAAAAAAAGTTAAAAAAATATGATTCTCTATTTGCCAGCATCATCCCAACGAGGCTACCCAGAGCACGTCTGAAGAGCAAAGTCAACTTACTAAGCCTCTCTGCCGTCGGTCTGACCCAATAGTAGGCACTCTGAATCACTTGAATACGATGTGGTTTTGTATGAAGGCATTAGTTGAACTTCAGCCAACTAACAGCCCATTCTTTTTGGAAAGTTTTATAAGGATTTGGAACCATATTGTTGGTGACTTTTCAATGACAACAATATTGTTCCGAACACTCATCTTCTAAAATAAAATAAGATAAGGACTCGAAAATCATGCATATAAAGCAAATAATATTTTTTACTCAGATTAGTCTGTGTTTCAACCTAAGGAAAGTTTGTTTGTGTGTTTTGTTTTCAAAACGGAACATCAGTATTTTTTTCCTAGAAAAACCTTCAAAAGTGTTGTTTTTTTGACGTGGATTTATAATTTTAATCGGTAAACAAGAATAATTCTGTTATGAAAAAAAAAACAATCAGCTCATATTTCACACCGAGATCAAGTTTATTTCTGCACATAAAGGGTTATTTCCGATTCGTACACTCAGATAATGATGTATGCTAATTCGTTAGATTTTAGTTTCCATACTTTGATTGCAGTTTCGTACACTTTTATGAGTCAAAATAGGATTAGGTTTAAAGGATTAAATTGAATACCTTGAATATTTTTTATTGATGGGTCTTAAAGGTTATTTTGAATAGAAAACATATGACAGAAAGACTGTCGTGGATAATAGTGTTAACAAATATTAAACTGAAACTGAGTTGGAAACACTTGAAAGCTACAGCAATAGTAAAACCTAAAAAAAAAAAAAAAAAAAAAATAGTTAGAAATACTTCGCCTAGTTATACCTACAACTTGATCAATACTTGGCCTTGAAAAAACTAGTTAAAGGGTTAATAGCTATGCCAGGTACGTACAAACGAATTTGCGAACAGCCAACATTTTTATTGAAATAATGGCTCCTGAAATACAATTTCTACTAGTGCAGGTATAGTAAAATGTTACAATTTGTAACATTTTATTATGTCAAAAATAAATATTTTAATTTTCTATTCTATAATAAATGAATAAATTTATGAAAATAGGTGCCAGGATCGAGTTCGTGTCTCATAACAACAAACAATTATAAAGTTTTTTTTTTCTTTTTAAAATAACTCTTACAACTTTTGTATATGGGTAACAAATAAAACAATTGTCTTTCTTTCTATATTTCTTATCCTTTTGGTAATTTAATGTTTTTTTATTTGGATTATGACAGTTATTTACATTATTCGAGCCAATAAAGTTGTTTTTTTAAACGATTTTAGTAATAAATACCATAAAAATGAAATATGTAAGTAGGTCCTTATAACAACGACTATTATCAGCATTTGTACTACCTTTTAAATTAATCAACCTATTCTGTGAATGTGATTAAGAACTGAATGAAATATTTTTATTAATCATTGCAAAACACTACACTTACTGTACTAACTAGTGAGGAAGAGGTAAAATAAAATGACCATAACAAAAGGAGTACGAAACGGGAATAACTCATATATGTACATATGTTAGATGTAAAAAACTATGACGTGTCGAGACGCGCTTTTTCATGATCGTGGATGTATTAGCAATTATTTATTTATTTAAGCCTTTCTATTTCCCCATTATTACTATATTTTATTGTATTTATTAATTATTATTAAATTTAATTATTTACATGCATTAAACTAATAGTACAAAGTTGACGATTATTATATGATTATTATTATTATTTGGAGCCGCCTATCTTATGGACAAAGGCCTCCTTTGTCCATTTTCAATTATATCTTTGGTGAGCTAGGCGAGTCCACGTAACAATAGGACCGCCCATAAACAAGTCTTTCGACAGGGAAGTATCAAAGGTGTGCCTCAACAACAATAGTGATATAAAATATTTATCATAAGTGAGTAAATATCTTTCAAAGAAAGTCTGGTAAATTGAATCCGAAACAATTGTACCAATTGCCTCCAAAATCTTATATCTGAGAGTCTGTAGGAACCCTGAATGAGAACCAGTTTTACCATTACAACTTAAAAACGGGCATTTTTTTACTTAAAGTTTTTTCTAATATTTCTATGGTAATCGAAAAAAGCTCGTGTTGGCCAAGTGGGCGATACCCCGACTTCTGATCCGGAGGTCGTGAGTTCGAACCCGGTCTTGCATAATGGATTTTTCCACTCAATTAAAATTATGTGCGATCAAAACGTGCTCTAAACAATGAAAGAAAACATCGTGAGAAAACCGGCATGCCCTAGAACCAAAAATTCGAAGGCATGTGCCAACAGTTAGTGTTCCAATAAGCGACGATGTGCTTGCAACCTGCAGCAGTGAATGCTTACTTGCAAAACGCGTGCATGTACCAAATTTAATGTTTGTACCTGCCTCTGACATACCCCTACTGGGTATCCTAAAAGATCTACTCACTGAGTATGTATCTGAGGATGTCTACCATGGGGAAAACAGTCGTGAGCATGTTTATTTTTGTTTGTTTAATCTAATTATATTCATAAGCTTCTATTGAAGTGTTTGATTGACAGTCTATACGGGCGCAATCAGCCAAATCTGTTCAGACGCCAATCGACTGCCTACCCTTATAGGCTAGGGTGGCTGACAACTAACGATTGATAAGATTATAGGGTCGTGATCAGCACAACTTGAAAGATACGAAATGCGACTGTAATCCGATACCATCATTTACTTCTATAGTGAGCTTAGATCCTAACACTTGGGGTTAGGATCTAAGCTTAATAATAGAGTTTGGTTAGCTTTGGTTACGAAGTTGTTCTGTTACCATTACCCTAAAAAACTAACAACAAAAACGGCACTGGAGATCTTCCCTACTAATCTCTGTCGAATAATCCGCAAAATAATTATTTTTCCATCTACTCAAAAATTTCTTTTTTTAATCTGTATTAAGAAAGGACTGAAGTTTTTTTTTAGATAAATAAAACCTTTTTCTCAATCAAAAATTATCATCATCTCGGAGGGATACTTAATATCTTTCTTTACGGTGAATCGTAGCTAGTTTCATATAAAGATAAAATTTATCTATTCCTTCAACTTCACTAGCAACCAATTCATTCGTTTTATTCCGTCCGTTACTTTGGGCAAATAGTAATGAATGGGTTTTCCTGTGACGCACATCAGTTTCCTTGCACCCCACTGGGTCTAGGGGTAGCATAAATTTACGCCTGCGTCGTAAGGGTGCGCAAATGCGCGACATACTTTATATCTGTCATGCAAACGCTCCCGGTCGATATACTAGCGGGGGGAACATCGCGCATGCGGTTTGCACCCTTTTCGTCAATTAGGTGTAAACCGACATGGCTGATAGTGAATTTGAAGAATTTCGCCGTGTTTTCGACAGATTACCACAGCACATAAAGGCCCCAACGCCTTTTTACTCGTAAGTACACTATTTTCTGTCATAATCCGTGTGAAATCCCACTCATACGTCACTTAATAATGCGTCCTAAATTGCCTGTGCAGGCATGCCATGTTCATGCTATCACGTAATAAATATGGGCGTAGCAGCACTAGTATATTAAAGAGATATGTTTAGCCGTGTTCTAAACAAACGTTTATTTATAGGTTGGTGCCAAATGTGGGGTTTGACGATGATTCCTCGTCTTCTAAAAGCGGCGACGGCTCACCGGAGGAGGACTTGAGTTGCGTGGGAGATGGCGAGACCTCGATGGTCCACGAGGGCGCGATGTCCCCGACTCTGCAGGGAGATTCTACGGTCTCCCAACGAAGTCCCCGACATCAAACCTTCACAAATGGCGAAAGACGGAGGCGAAAATTACCAGAAATCCCTAAGAACAAGAAATGTGAGTTTTAGTCAAAATTTTTGTTTCATGCTAATTATGTTAGATAGGAATCACGGCTAGTTATGATTATCTTTATTTTATCGCATACATAAAATTAAGGTAGCGGTTTCACCAATAGGCGATTTTACTCCATACTTACTTATCAAGAAACATTCTGCGAATGTTGGTCTATTATTTTCTTATTCAACCAAGGCGAATACAAATATTTATAAAATGGCGAAAATATTAATCAACACAAAGGAGAATTCAAACCGAGACCACCCTCCTGTTAAGCGGATGCTATAACCACGTCGCTACTGATGAAAAATACTACAACTTTTCAAATTAATAATACAAAATCACATTCAATAGCATGTGCCTTACACTAAGGCAGTCATCGTAAGTAAAGTAAATAGAGATCATTGGAGACTATCGACAAATTAGCAAGCAGCTTTATTAATATCTGCACGCCGAGTATGGACCTAAGATAGGATATCCTGCATGGTTATTAAAGAAGTGAGAAAGAAGGTGAGGGTTTTAAAAAAAAATCTAGTTTATTTTTTTATAAAATCAAAAAAAGATACCATTCTAGTAATTATGGTCATGACCAAACTCATAACATAGGAATCTGAATGAATGAATGAATGAAAATACTTTATTGTACACCACAAGATAACAAAATAAACAAAACCTTAATATAAATAAAAGTACAATGGGCGGTCTGTTCCAGACAACCTTGGGATGGAGTGGAAAGAATGCAACTGAGAAAGGTTGGCGGTAAACGTAACTATTGAGAACCTACTCTTTCTTGAAGTGTATTATTAATTCTTCCCTGTTTCCAGTACATAAAAGCTGTTGTTAAAATGAAATTTAAATGTTCCAGGCCCAGTCATTGCTTTCAATCAACCTGCTTCATTGGCTGATGAACTGGGGTCAATGTCAGGTCAACTCGCCCGACCGGGGGGTGGACGACCATTACTTGTGCTCAAATGCGGATACCTGCTGGATGAAGACTCAAGTCCAGACTCCGAAAGACTGCAGAGTCTGGGGGATGTAGACAGCGGACACAGCACTGCGCATTCGCCGATTGATACCGGCCCAAAAAGCATATCACCAATACCTTTACACCAGAATGGTATGCTTTGTCTTGGTTTGGTCATAAAACAGCTGTTTTAATTGCTTTTCTATCAATTATTTGAAAGTTTGAAGAACAATTTGTACTATTATCAGATAATACAAAAAATAGACACTACCGATTACAGTACTTACGGAATTCGTTACAACTTTACAACTTTGTATAGTTGTAACGAATTCGTTACAATTTACGTTCAATTAATTTTTCTATTAATATATCTGATATTTTTTAAGCTAAGATCTTGACGAGGCAAGGTTCAAAGGACCAGATAGAACTCAAAGAATGTCTTTACCAGATGTCTACCTAAGTCTGAAAAACTGTTTCAGTGTCTCCATCGTCAAGTTGTAGCATCAACGGTCTCAATTTCGGTGGAAATATGACCACAGTGCCCCACAGTCAACTCGAAATGCTGGAAGCGACACATAGAGGCCTTCACAAGTTCAACCCCAGACATCACGACGAAATTGAAGTTGAAATCGGTGACCCCATATATGTACAAAAGGAGGCCGATGACCTGTGGTGTGAAGGTATGCTTAGTATCAGTATCCCTTGTAACAGACCCAGTGAAAGATTTCTTTAACAAATCTTTATCAGATATTTTGTTTTTCTAATCGACCTCTTCTTCCACTGCTTGGCGAAGACTTTCCCCAAATCTTTTCAGCTCTCCTCTAGTAAAGGCGTCTTGATATTATAATCTTATAAATGAGTTGGTTTTGGTAAGTATATTTTCTATTATAAAAAATGTTTCAGGAGTCAATCTAAGGACTGGTCAGCAAGGAATATTTCCATCAGCCTACGCTGTTGACATGGATTATAATGACTTTGATCCGGCAAATGCCAAAGTTAAGAGGGAGCGGTATTTATTAGGGTGAGTGAAAAACTTGAATTTATAATAATAATAATGCTGGTCAACAGCATCATCTAGCCCCACAGTAAGCAGAGCTTGTATTATGGGAACTACAATTATGACTGTACTTATATACATATTTTTTTGATAACACATACATATTACATTTGAAATACCCATTAAAGTTGAATAGTTATTTTGCTCTTCGAATAAAATAATAATTATGTACTCATAACGGTGTAATATAAAAAATGCTTGTTTTTTGGGTTGGAGTGTGACACGCGAACGTACAGATAGACAAGGATTGCGTTTTTGATAACTCAGCTTTGGAGCTTCCGTTTTCATATAATATTTAATTGTATAAAAAACAGGCATTTGAGTATTACCGCAAAAAAACTTTATTCTAACGCATAGATTTACAGTACTGATTTTCTAATAATTTAGTGATTTCACAGGTATATGGGCTCAGTAGAAACGTTAGCACATAAAGGCACAGGAGTAGTATGCCAAGCTGTGAAGAAAATTGTCGGTGAATGTACCGAAGACCCATCACTGCAGCCGTGTATTCTAGAAGTTTCGGATCAGGGCCTTCGAATGGTTGATCGATCAAAACCAGACGTACGTTAATTTGATATTTTGATACTTTACACACATAGTAACTGCCATATTTTTTTTCTGAGAACTTCTGATGTACCGTCTATCTGTAATTTAACTCTCAAACAATGCACATTTCTCACGTCTTGCAAATTACTAGAATGTTGATAAATTCTGTTAATACATGCCGACGGACGCATTGTTTATAAACTGGATATACACAGAGTACTAAAATCGGCTAACAATCTGTGGCAAAGTAACGAATACCTTAAAGCTTTCAATACTGGATTTAAAATCGAATGCTACCAGTGTTGACTGGTCAACACCAGCCAGTCTTGGCGTTGGCCAAGATCATAGACTAAATAAAGAATTTAATAATGTGCTGTTTGCTAGAGTTGTAAAACCACGCTATAGCAAAGTATTGCTGCAGTATGCCAATTTTATGAGTCACAGTATAGCACAAGATAAGAAAATTGCTTTGAACTGTCAATGGGTGGAAAGAGCATTAACTTGTGAATTGATTCGTATTCATTGTTAGAACATCAATTATGCTATTAAATATATTGATTAAGTAATCTAAACCACATTAATATTAAAGCTATCAACAATAGTCAATCAGATCGATATACACCACAGTTAGAACCGATAAGCAGAGATTAAAAATGATAAATCTCAAGCAAATTGAATATTGCCATAGAAAAAAATAACACAGGAGGCAAAATATAGTATACTAGTTCAATGATTTCTGAATTAAACACTTTCATACTAAATTATATACCACTAGCAGTCTCACTTTGTAACCAAAGCGAAAAAAAAGCTTCTCATAACTTTTCAAATCAGCGTCATTCATACTCAAAGGATTTTTTTTCCAGGGAAATCGAAGTGGACCCTGCATTGATTACTTCTATTCGCTCAAGAATGTTTCCTTCTGCGCATTCCACCCACGTGACCACAGATATCTGGGCTTCATCACCAAGCATCCTACACTACAGCGGTTCGCGTGCCACGTCTTCAGAGGGCAAGAGTCCACCAGGCCTGTGGCTGAAGCAGTCGGGTAAGGACTTTTAATCAGCTTCTTATTATCCTACATTTGATATTCTTTGGGTTTCTACGATTCTTACACGCGTTCATTCTATGACGCAAGACGTGATTTTTTTGTTAACACATAATAGATATTATTTGTTACCATGGGCTGTCTGGACAATGCTCCTGTTAGCGTTATAACCCCCCATCGGACTGTTTTTTGATTTTTTAATCCTTTTGTTTTGTACTTTTCTTCGGTCTGCTCCAAATACCTACATCTTAAGTTTATTGTTTCAGGAGAGCGTTCCAGAGGTTCTACCAGAAGTTTATAGAAACAGCATACCCCATCGAAGATATTTACATAGAGTAAAGCAATGATCAGTTGAGCAATAATAGACCTAAATACTTCTATGTTACTGTAGTACACATAATATTAAGAAGGCATCTCAACTAAATGCTTTGTTTATATGTAATAGAGGCAAAGAGACGGGTTTAACGGTCAAACATTATAAGAACAATAATAATGCACTGTTTTTATGTATCCCAATTATCACTGGGAGCTTAAAATCATCATTTTTCTATTCATATATCTGATATTTTTTTGATAAATATTATTAATACTTAATGGTAGTCACCTACTGTATTGCCTGTATCAAAATTAGATATTTATTCAAAGTAGGTAGCTCTATCGCAAAAAGCCTATTAAATTATTTTTTAAGTACGTAAGTATTTTTGTAATAATACGCTAAATGCCTATTTAAGAAATCAATTAGATTAAAAGTAGCGTAGAATATTAAATCATCAACAGCAATTACAAAGTCCACTAGCAACAATCATCTCAATTTCTAACCACTATATTTTCGCACTATTCATTATAAAATTAGATAGATATAGACTACTTTATATTAAATTACGTAAAATACACATGTTTAAAAAATAACGATTAAAATTACGAGTCTGCATTTACGTGAGGACAATACTACTCTATATTTCAGATTCGTGTTGCTTGAATTTTAAACATAATTTTTAACAACAACTTATCAATGGTTGCTGGGGTATGTTTCGTGTCGCAGTTCGGCATAATATAGGAAACAAGATATCAAATAAATGTCTAACGTAATGATAAGGCAACACTTTATTTATTTAATCAACGGTAACAATAATTTTAAGTAATTATTATGAAAAACTACTTTCAACTCTGGGTCCGGAACCGGGACCGTTCCCGTTTTCTAAATTCTTTCAGGGCTACTGGTCTAAGCGATGCATGATAAGAGAGCTGGCTCTTAACTGGGTCAACGCATTAGCATTGCCAATCAGCGTGGCAATTTGCCCAATATTTTGGGAACGCTTCCGTCTGGTAGTGATCTGAATCAGTTTGCAACGGTCATTAGATAGCTAGCTGTTTCATCTGTATTTTTGTATATACCTACTTGTACACTCTTAACATAAGTAGGTTGATATAATTACAATGATTATCATCTTAATTGATGCATGTTAGCAATGTCTTATAATTAATATAACATAATAAGTATTATAATGCTTATTACCATTTATTTGTTCAAATTGTAGAACTTAATAAAAAACAAAAGATTGCGTATAAATAAGGAGTTGAGGTATATAATATTCAATAGACAGAACCAATAGATTTATTTTTTATTAACACATCCAAAATTAATACTTAAGTAAATTTTCTTTCTTAAGTATTCATTTTGGAAATTATTTGTGTATTATATATTAACATAGTTAAATTAAATAACACCCAACAGTCACCTAAATAGTGAATAGTAACTGCCACACATGGAACCCCTGTATCACGGGTATCAGGAACTATGAGTACTATGTTACCACAACACGTAGACCCAGACCTGTTATGCATAGTTATTACCTTTCCCTAGTAATTAGTGGTCATGAAAAGGCCATGACGCTAGGAATATTATTTTGTTAGTTAAATTAAGACTTTTTTTTATAAGTAAAGCTTTTAACTTTCATTCCAATTTAAGACACTCTACAGCTCATACAATATCGTTGGATTCAATGTAGATTCCATATGAATAAATACCTGTTGTACCAATAGAATGTGTTATAGATGCCTATAACATCCAGACGTGTCCTAGTATTGTAAATATTTTATTCTCTATTATAATATATTGAACAAAAGTTCAACAAAGCTGCAAAAGCTGTGACTCGTAATGAGGAAAAAATGTTATTTATAATTCTATTAGTATTTTGAGTAAAGCATTAAACTAAGCTATTTATTACTTGGACTGATTATTGTGTTTCATTTTATTTTCCTCTATTTTACATCTTATAATTATATCTTAAATATTTAAATCTGACGACTGACGTGCGTACTTTTTACAACTCGTCTTAAATCAAACTTGGAATCGTATAAGCAACAAAAGACAGTCAGCCATTCATATTTTGGCGCATAATAACTAGGAAATATATGCAGTATTATATCATACACTAGGTATGATACATAACTAGAAAATCCAAAAAAGCTTAATTGACTTAATCAAAAACGAAAGAAAAAACGGATATTAAAAACTTTGTCTTAAGTGCAAGCGGGCAAAAAGTTAGCAACATCAAAAGATTAGGTCCCTTGTAAGTTCGTAATCCAGGATAGTTAAGTCCCTGACAGTTTCTGGCATTGCTATCTAGTGAGCATTAGGAAATTTATCATCTACACAGAGTGTAGTATAAGATATTTCCACGCAAAAATTAAATATTAAAAAAGACACAATGTTTTGGTTTTTAGTTGTCTAAAAAAGTGCAAAAAAAAAATTCACAATTCAGTAATGGCGGGTAATTTTGTTAATTTTGGTAATGGCAAAGCGTTTCTTCCGGTTCTTCTGGCATAACGGGGGAAGCATCACCTGGTTCTAGCTCGACTATAACAATTTACCCTAGGGTTCTAGTTTTATTTCTTGTGGAAAACCTTATACCTAAAAATGTGTTGTACACACAGATGGCAGCACTAGTCCAATCCTAGCCTTAGAGTTCAGATTCCAAAAGCTTTGCAGGCATAAATGCATCGCCATTACGTACCTAACTTGCGTGGAAACTGCACGTTCGTGCACCGGAAACTCCGTGTTAGAAGCGCATGCCGGAAAAGTACTAGAAAGTTTGGTACATAAATAAAGTAGTTCGATTTTATAATAGAAAAAGATGTTTTTTGAGGCATAAATAAACTTAAAATTATGTTCTAATCGATAAGGGTACTATATTATTCAACATGGTGGAACGGGCAATGCTGTTTTTCAGTATGAGGTAAGAAATTTGTTTTATTTTTGTGTTTAATTATTAATTTACTTTTTGTATAGGGAAATATAAATTACGATTTTTTTACCTTTCTTACATTTTTCGGGCAGTTTATTGATATCCCTCATATTAAATAGTAATTTACAAGTCTTTAAAAGCGTACTTCACTACCGCTTTAGAGTTGAAGATTTATCCATGCAAAAAGTTAACCAAACATCGAAAAAAATTATATATTATATGTTTGGGATAAGGACCGTACGAATATGGTGGATAAGAAATTTATTAGCTTCAACTCTTGCAATTTTGCTGACATCTATACAAGATCGTTCGTTATGTAACTCTTTGGTGGAGGCCTACGGCAAATAGTGGACTTTTACAAACTGCTGACGATGATGATAATTTACTAAGACCGATTAAACAGGTCAGTTAGCTCGTTTATGGTGACTAATTAATAAAATCAAAACGTAGAGACATGTCATTTGTCTTTTTCTTTACCATGGTAAAAATAATTGCTGTTTTGACGCGTATATATTTCAGGGAGTAAAATATACGTTTGGTGAAAAATACCAACCGCATTCCCTTTTAACTTATGAAATAAATGTTTTCAGAACTTTGCAAATATACATAAATTAAAAGCCTTTTAATATTTTTATAGAGAACCAACCATAATCAAGAAACTTAACCACATTTGCACTAAATTATATTTTTTTCACAAAATAATGTCAAATCATAATTATTATGTCAAACCTAATCTAAAGTAACTCAAAGCCTTGGAACAGACCATATAATGAAGTTCATTACAAACTGCTGGCACAAAATAAATAATAAAACAATACGCCGCTGCTCAATATTGTTATTTAAATTTAGAACCTCAAAATTTTTATGAAAAGTTCAAAGAGACCTACACAAAAATTGCTTGTTCGAAAATAGAACTGACCGCCAATAAAACACAAAAATTAATAATAATAATAATAATACCCGTGGATGCCGCAAAACGCTGCTGGTGCTGATAGCACACTGATAGTAAAAAAAATGAAAAAAAACTGAGTCATAAAAATAAAAAATAAAAGATTTTCTTTAGCCAAATTGTACTTTAGCCTATATTGTTGAGTCCCTGTCTACCAGAGAAGCTAGAGTTGTGGCTCAGGAAACAGTGATGAATCGAATGTGTAGGTACTACAAATGTATCAATAAATACACACTATAAATTAAATCGCCGCTTATTGGAACACTAACCAAAAGTATTTCATTTCCTTACGATGTTTTCCTTCACATTTTTGAGCTCGCATAGAGCTGTCTTATCCTGGATGAGTTTTAATATCTTACTGCACTCAGGATTCTAGTCTTAACTGTAAACTGCCTCGCAGAATTTTTTGATACGCTCGTTAATCAATTGGACACTGATTTATCCCCGTGGTGAATAATCTACTACAATTAATATTTTTCCTATACCTTGCTATTTACGGAATTATTAACTAGTCATTTCAATATAAACATTATTAATTTCAAAACGTACTTATCTAATTTTATATTTATATTAATCAAATAGAATACACCATGTATCATAGTTTAAAAGACGACGATTAATTACGGATCAATACTTGCGTCAAATAGGAAAATTTTCTAAGTAATTACCTGTTTTGATATGCAGTTTGAACAAAACTTTTGACAGGAATAATAAATGTGGATGGCTGTAATTATTTTGACATATTAGAGGACTAATATGTCAAAATTGACATATCAGCTATAGATTTATATCGCATTAACAAACAACTTAACAGTTATAATCAAGACGGTATTAACTACCTAAATAGTTGCTGGAGTTACAATACAAATATGTATACCGAAACACTTTTAAATTGCATCAAATAAACTAACCGCCATTGGTGAGTTTGTTTGATCAAGATATCCAATAAAAAACTTGAATGTAGAGACAGATCACATAAATACTACACCGATACTCATACACGCACGCATCCCCACATACTACTTGTTACTACAAATAAATAACATAATCACAATTGTTTCACAGCCAAACTTTGAACACTTCAACTTTTCTATCGTTACTTTGCATCCAGGAGAACAAACAGTAATTTTAAAACAAAACGTGAAAGTGTTGCATGTATATGACGGAGCAGAAGCTCCAAGGTGGTCTTTAAAAAGTGTGACGTCAGCAATGCTAACGTCACTATCATCACCAGCATGCTGGTCGCTCATAGTTGATGACGAAAGTAAACTTCCAGGAGATGTTCTTCAAATGTATTCTTGGTTGTACAGAGGCTTTCGAGATCTGTACGGTCCGACGGCTCGAGCGAGAATGAATCGTACTCGTACGTTGCGTTAAATCTGGGATGTATCCAGATGAATTGAAAGTTGATTGTATTAGACCAGTTCATGAAAAGGGCAGGCGTTGCGACTACTCAAATTACCGCCCGATAACACTGCTCTCTTCTGTAGATAAAATAGTGGAAAAATATGTCTGTGAACAAATATGTAAGTTTTATAAGAATCATGACGTAATTTATCGAAATTAATATGGATCTCCAAAAATTGAAGGGTACAGCTGATCTCTTATCAAAGTTTTCTGATAAAATCAATGCTCAATAAATTATATGTTCTGGCACTGTTCATTGACTTTTCACGCGCGTTTGACACATTAGAGCACAAGCAACTGATAAACAAGCAGATAACTGCGGAATACGAGGGCCACTGCTCAACTGGTGTGAAAACTATCAGATAAATCGAACATCTACGGTTAAAGTGGATAATATTCAAAGCCCATGACAGCAACCGAGGGAACGGCCCAAGGATCTGTCATGAGCCCCCTTTATTTTCTATCATACGTGAATGATATGAGTAACTGCATCAAATATTGCACGTGTTACCAATTTGCTGATGGCACTTGCCTGGTAGCAGTAAATAAAGACCCACACACGGCCAGTAACCTCTTGCAGTACGATTTGAACGCCTTAACAAAATAGTGCCATGATTTTGGTTTGGTATTAAATGCTAACAAAACCAAACCACTTGTCATTAAATCCCCCTACATAAAACTTTTCAATAACCTAGTAGCGCATAAGAACAGCAGCAACTGCTTACATTCAATAAATATGTGTAGGTGCCCCGCCATAGAAGTAGTAAGCTGTCAGACGTACCTCGGCTTAGAATTGATAGTAAATTTAACTGACCAGCTATATCGATCGCATTTTTTTCAAGGCCATTTCTAGCAATCATTCGAATACTTAAAAATCATATTTCCTTTAAGGTCAAGTTAATGCTTTACAACTCGCTGGTTGAATCAGCCGGCAGAGGTACAACAGAGGTACGTGTTGTATGTAAGGTCGTACATACAAAACGTACTTCAATCAAATTTACAAGCTCCAACTAAAAATACTAAAAAACATAGTATCAACCAAAATTAAATTACAATATAAAAATAACAAAATTGGTATTTTTAGGCACTGTAAAATCTTACCCGTTCACACTCAGTTCAAATATATTCCACTAAAAGAGCACTTTTTTGATGAAAACCTTGGGAATATGATAAAACACCCTGTATACACTCGTGCAGTTGCTCGAACCGGAACACGCTGCGCGCAAACAATGCATACGGCGAGAAGACAGCTAGCTACATGATACCCCGGCTAATAAATGGACTACCTACTCTCACTCGATATTATTATTTCAAAAAATATTAAATTCAAACTCAAATCCTATTTAATAGCTAATCTTGAAAAGTACCTACAAATTAATGCACTTTGTTAGTTTTCCAAATTTATTTAGATAGACTACCTATGTTATACTGTTCACTACCTACTATTGTTAACTAAAAAACAATGCATACTCACAAATAGCATCATCTGTACAAACCTTAGAGGTTTTTTTCTTGTTCAGAATTATTATTAATAAGCATTTTTATTTCAATAAATAAATAAAAAAAAACCGTAATACCCCTCAAAGGAGGTAGGATGGTATGTTTAGTTTTTGTATGAAATCTTTTAACGCTTGGTGCGATTTGCTTTAATCTTCGTAAAGGGGTATTAAAAAAAGTCCGGCATGCAAGCATTTTTGATGCACCTATACCTTAACCTACGCGAGTAAAACCGCGGGAATGGGCTAGTTTTATTATATTATTATAGGTACTTAACCAAATTATTTTTGAAAAATATGGTTGGACACCTATTATTCGTAATTTTTACCTTTATTAATAAAAAAAAAATATCATATATCAATTTTATAAATATTTTCTTGTGGTTCAATGATACAGTTAGTGGTAAGATAACATTCGGCAAACAATAAATATATCAATTTCCGAGTGCAAACTACAAGATGTTAGTAGTACCCGAAAGTATAAAAGATTGCCTTTCCCAAGCATATCACATTACAAGAAGTTACCTACTTCTATATAAAACCTCTTGAAACTTTTACTGAACTTTTTCAACATGAGCGACTTCGTTGTTCCTAGACGTGATTTGTGCAATTCTTTGATTAGTTGCACAAATCTTGATGATAATAAAAAGCACTTGGAAGACAACTAGGTAGAATCTATTACTTTCACGAAGTTAAAAAGTTATCGACAACAACCAATGCAATCTGCTGTTCGGTTTCAACACTTGTTTAATAACAGCTAGCAGGACCAAAGATCTGTACCTCAGCTAAATTGTTTCATATTTGTATGGTTAATTCAAACTTTAAAAGCTGCATTACAGTCACAACATCCGTAGGACGAGATAGACATTCAAAACAGTATGATACTCTGTCTCAAAAAACTAAAAAACAAAAGATTATGGAGTTAAGAATACGCACTTGAACACATTCGTACAGGTACTATGACGTCAGGGGGACCCAGAAGAAGCTTTTAATGTAGCATAGAAAAAAAAGATGCACAAGAAAGTGTTCTAGATCTACTTTTAATGAAAACGTATTCCATTCTTATTGCTATATACATCTGATCCATATATATATACAGACATACACGTCCATACATACTTAGGGCAAATTAAAGAAACTATTTGAAGAGCTGTAGGTGTAAGCTAAAAATCTCTCAAATAGCGAAATAACTACCTGTTAGTTTATAATTTTATTGTAAGATAAATTATTAACGCTGTTTCCGATAAGACCGCCAATTGTAGGAAAATAATATTTTTGTAAAGTGTCAACTTAAGTCCTCAACGAAGTATAATTATTATTACTTTTTCTCAAACATACGTGATAATAGCCGTAAACAAAACTTTAGTAGAAAATGATTTAGTAGCATAATCGGAACCAGCCAGCATATCGAGATCTTTTACTGTGTCAGTTTAAAAAAAAAGCCAATATTGGCTATTTTCAATTTTCACAATTGCCATATCTACCTATTTTCTTTTTGGTTCCTTGGAATAATAATCGTAAGCGCACATTACACTGTTATGCCTTAAGCTTAATAAATATAGACCATAGACTCCTTGCCATAATCGCAGCAACTACTTGCAATGACATAATGTCATTAAAATAAAAAAACTAAGCTAAGGATTAAAATAAAAAAACAAAATAAACACGCTCACGACTGTCTTCCCTATGGTGGACATACTCAGTGAGTAGACCTTTGACGATACCAAGTAGGGGGTAGTCAGAGGCACGTCCAAACATTATATTTGGTACATGCCCACGTATTGGAAGTTAGCATTTCACGTGACAGGTTGCAAGCCCATCGCCGCATATTGGAACACTAACTGTGGGCCACATGCCTTCGAATTTTTGGTTCTTTGTTATGCCGATTTTCACGATGTTTTCCTTCACCGTTTTGAGCACGTGTTGATGCGCACATAAATATTTCAAGTGGAAAAATCCATTGGTGCACGACCGGGTTCGAACCCACGACCTCCGGATCAGAAGTCGGGGTATCGCCACACGGCTTTAAAATCATTTTATTATTTATATGTACACAGCATAAGTTGTGATATTGGACAATACTATTTCTTTGTTTGCCTCATTTGAATCTCTTTCATCGAGTTTGGTAAAAATAGCACAAGCAGTAAAAAAAAAGGTGGTCTTGTGTGTTATTTTTTAAATATATAAATTAAAATGAGTTCCGAAGGTTCCGAAAGTAAAATGGACGTACAGTAATTGCCCATTTTACTTTCCCCAGATTTAAGATCCGAAGTCAAATTGGCGATTGAAAACTTGTATAATATGTATGTATTTACAAAATAAAAAAGTAGTATATCTGTCATGTAGTTCCCATAATAAAAGTTCTGCTTAGTTTGGGGCTAGATGATGCTATGAGAAAAATTTCCATTTTTTTTTTTTTTAAGAAAATCGTTTTTATGCCTTGCGGTAATGGCCATTTCGCGACCTCTGGAATAATGTACTATTGCACATGAATATTAAAAATATTATAGTGTCAACTTAAAGGTCTATTTGTGTTTGATACACAAGTTAAATTATAAATAGACTTTGGAATGGATGGACAAAAATAGAGTTCAATCTTAAGAACGGGATATACGTTCGAGTGAAATAGTTTCGATATTCGATAGCTACAATTATTATTAATTTCATTTCGATCTCAAATATTTGAAAGTCCTCAATGTAGGTTGAAGAATCGTATGAAGGTTATTTTAATAAAACAATTTCATACAAATTTATTCCTTTTTATTTGATCATAGAACTAAATTACAACATATCTTCTTTTTAAAGTTATTCAGTTTGAGCAACATCATTTACCATATCAATACCAAAAAATAAGAAATTTACATTAACTATCGTAAAATATAATTTAAAAATTATGGCACGAATTTTTACAATATAATGTTTAACATTAATTCACAATTTTTTAAATCAGTCTTCAAAATTAATCGTTTCTTATCAATCTTTAGAATCGTATAGTGATCTACAAATAAATGCGCTGATATTTTAATTAATTAGAAAGTTTTTTATGAAGCCAAAGCCCTGTAAACAGCACATTATCTAAATTTTCTAAGAAAATCCTTCATGTTTATCGTTTTGCTTATAATCCTTTATTTCTGTTTATATTTTCAGTAATACAATTTTGCCTTTTACATAATGTTTACATGAGTCGGATTCTTTTTTCTGATTACGGACTCGTCATGTTAATGCTTATGTTAATAATAATTTAGACAGCCTTGTCTAAATTATTATTATCATAAGCATTTCAAGCATGGGTCCACTTCATACGAGTATAGTATAAATTGCTTCGAGAAATGTGATTTGATTTAATATATTTTCTATGAAATTTATAGCTTGTGCATTTGATTTATCTCCATGAATTCGTACAATAAATGGATACATTACAATTATAAAGGAGTTTGCCATAACTTATGACTGCGTCTTACATTTTATTTCATAATTAAGTACTTAGATGAGTACTTAAAAACAATTAAAACAATTCAATAAGAATAACATAATGATAAAGAACATAAAATACCTGTTTTACATTATTATTATATCTATATACTGATGTTTATTTCAATAATATGAGCTTGTACAATTTACCTAGTTATTAGATTAATAAAATACAAATGAGTATTGTTTTTATATTCATTAAGATAATGTTGTTCGAGGAGACGAAATAAATACACAGTCTTTAATATAATTTGGAAGCAATTGGTTATAATATAATATATATTAAAATATCATATCTATCTATAAATATCTAACATCTTGCTGGTCGAACATATACTATTTTCACTATAAACATATGAATTATGGTTGAACTGTAAGGAATTTTCCTTACAGTTCTTTTAAAAAAAGTTTCAAAGTTTGAGAATAACTCAAGCGGCCTGAATTAAATAAAAAGATAATATTAAACATTTGAATGTACAAAGAAGCTATTTTTGTGTTTTTTTTCTCACATTTTCGTATTTCCAGGTATAAATTGTGGTGAATCGCCGGCCTGCCAATGCGAGTGAAACTCTTGGAAGACGGACATACTTTGAATGACCACAAAAAATCTGCAGGACCTCAAATCTACAGAACCATGTTATTTTAATAACTAGTAGAATCATAATCAAAATAGATTTAAGTCAATAGATGCAGTTACATATAACCAGCAAATATTTATAATATCATGTTTGTTTTTGTTATCAAACTTGTAAATAAGTTTGATAACAAAAAAGTAAATATATTTAATTCGATTTAATAATTATGAAAGCAGAACTATAATAAATATGTTATATTTACTTAAAAATTGTAGCGCTGTTATATTTAGCCCTTTTAATATTTTTTACATAACATAACACATTATATAATAGTTTCTTTTTATTGCAATAATACTATAGGGTTTCATTGTATACTTTACCTTCTAGTTTACCTTTAACTTATAGTAAATTCGGTAATTCTAATTTCGATTTATATTAAATAATACAAAAGAATAGTTCCAAAAGGTACCCTATGTTACCGAGACATGGCTTGTTATATTACTAATGATATTTATAAATAAGCTTGACAATCAATATAGTGGAACGTATTTACTACAATTTAAAGTTAATTATCAACTTTTCAAACCTGTTCGATTTAAATGTATTTCAAATTAGGATGTGTCAAGAAAATATCCTTATGAGAATTTACGTTTTGAAGAAAACTCTTTATCTACCAACATTTGTTTAAATTCGATTTGGCTCAATCGACTTCATATCCTACTCGGTACAATATCGTACCGAGTAATTATGAATAATTATACCTAAGTAAATTATACTTCATAATAACTCGGTACGGTATGGTAAGGTATCGTACCGTAATTATATAAGGAATTATGATTTCCTTGAAAAAGGCACTAATTTGATGTTTCACACCTATATAATCAAATGTAGACTATATGAATGCCATCTATTCCTTAGTGGATTCAAATTTAATAATTTAATCGATCGTTTAAGATCGTTTGCAACGGTCTTTAGATAGCTAGCTGTTTCATCTGTATTTTTTGTATATACCTACTTGTACATAGTTGTATGAATAAATATATACTTAAAAAAAAAATTAATAACTATTCTTTAATATATCTGTTCATATCGATAAGTGTTCTAAAAATCACATATAACCATTTTATACTAAAAGTTTTTTTTATAATAAGAGTACATATTTTTGGTTTGTTATATAATCTTATATTTAATTGTTACATAATGAGTGAATTTCTATCTGTATATAATCCTAATTTAGAATATCTTGCTTACCAACTAATTTTGTTATAAACTTAATTGTATCATGCCATTTTTCATATTAAATAGTTTAGCTACATAATTAGTTGCTAAATATATAAAAAAATGTACACAAGCTATGATATAAGTTTGACGACTGCATCTTTAGTTCTGACATTAAATTAATTGTTTATATGACAGATTGGTATTGAAACAGTCATAAGATGAAACTTTCATCATTAGCATTTGTAATGTTCCTTTTAAAAATGTAGCTTACTACAAATATTATTAGAAATATTTTATATTTTAACTTTTTAAATAAAATAATGGTGTTGTGTTTTTTTATTCACGAGAACCTAACCCTAGTTTTTGACCAAATATAGAAAAATACGGGAGTTTTCTTGATAAAAAAGGCAAAAGAGTGGGTCAGAAAAGCTTTCGGAAAAAACAATGTATGGGATTAAAAGAACTGTTTTAAAAAGTTCAATGTTTATATATAGGCTAGAGGACGCTCGATGCGCGAGCTGCACGCAGTTCGCGGTTTATATCTGGTCCTGGGGGTGTTATTCAAAGGGTGTGCAAGTTGTAAAACGTCGTGGAAAACCTCTATACGATCCCACTATGCAATGGCCGCCCCTTTTGCAAGTTTCAATATTTAATTTGTCAATTATTCTCAATACGAACCCATAGAGCAATCACCGCAATTTGGACGCGTTTGGGAGTTCGGTTAAAAGGGGGCGCGAAAGCGGGGTAAAAGGAGGGATGGGGATGTAACATTTTTAATTTTTAATTTTAAGCTTTACGATCCCACAGAGCAATCACCGCAATTTTTACGCATTTCGGAGACCCGAATAGGGGGGATGAAAAAAGTGGGTAAAGGGGGGGAGGGAAAATAACTTTTTATCAAGTGAATCATATGGATCCGATGTGAAAAAAAAATCTTCTCTCATCAGGAAGATTTCAATGTTCACTTCTGGGGGGGGGGGGTGAAAAGGGCGTGAAAAGAGGGGTTTTCGGATTATTCCTCAACTCACTGGACCACCTACTATACGATCCCACCAACCGGTTACCCCTCCCACGAGTGCATCTAGGAGAACAACTATGTTAATGAGTGAGTAAGTGGTAGTCTAGCTAAGAATAAGTACGTAAACAAAAATCCTGAGTTAATTCAAGCCCGGGTCTCTTATTTTTATACTAGCCTTTGCCCAGGGCTTCGCCCACAAAAACTTCAAAATCAACGTTACTACTAGAAATAGTTAGAAAAGTTTTTACAATCCAAATGTGTAAATAGACATATTTGATGAGTTATACCACCTGCCTACTCCTTACTTGGTGAAAGATTCCCCAAATAATATATATAGAATAGGTATGGTTTAAAGGCCACTTCCGAAAAACCTGAAAGTACAATTACCTAATCAAAGTTATAGATCTGTTCGAAAGGAAGTCGAAGCCAACATATTTTTATATTGATAAAAACCTATCAATTAAAAAAAACTAGTTTGTTTGATGCGAATCACTATCTAAACGGTTTTTTACGGGAGTAGTCTTAGTACTGTTCAGCCTATGTATCTTACAAATGTTAGCTTGAATTGATCGACAGGTGATCATTTTTTAAAGGGATCTTTATCGGGACGGGGTATTAAAATGAGATAGTAATTTCCTACACTGTCTGCGCGACGCAGCTGCAAAAGCAGGCTCTTCACTCATCAGGACGTCTCGAGCGCATGGAGCCGGTCAAAAAGGTAAACATTTATTTAAACATTCCCGAATACTTGCCTGATAATACTGGTATATCTCTACCTAATTAAAACATTAGCTCTACTAAATATAGCTCTATAAAATATACTTGCGGTGTACTTTTTTTCGCGACACAGTTTTTTAAATTTCTGCGAATATTACAGTTCCTTAAAGTTTTTGTATTTTGTTTTTGAAGCATATAATATTTTTTTTTTGATTTGATTTAAAATAGGCAAATCAAATGTTTTCAGCCCTAATATTTTGAGTATAATAGTTTGAATGCACTGGTTTTGGGACTAGTCTTATTACAGCTGGTATAGATTATAAAAAAAACGCTTTGCATTAAATTACAAAATAACCATAGAATATCTGAGTTGATTTAGAATGTAACTTCCCTATTAGTATATACCCACAGAATGATACATACTTCGTGTTTTATAAACAAGCAAAGTGACCACAACCTGTGAATACGATTTTGGATTATTCTTCGTATTCATTGTATCGCCGGTTCTTCTTTTTTCATTCAACACTTTTCCATACTACACAAACGTTAGCTGGAAGAGAATGCTATCAAGCATTAAGTTCGTCTATGTACAGTACTTTTTAGTTATACAATAAAACATTTTCTATCTATCTATCTATTCACCAGATATAGTTGAGGAATCTCTATGGTTTGGATGATTAAAGAGTACTGTTTGATTTTAAATGCAACATTTGGTCAGTTTCTATGGAAAGTAGTGTCATTACGAATCATGTTTTATGGTGACGCTGTGTTGACACAATAAAGTTGATTTAGAAAAAATATAGATTCTGAAGAATTTTTTCACTATTCAAAATCTCGATAGTATTTAGAAGGAGGACTTTAGGGATTCTAAGACGATTGAAAAACAGGAGGTACTTACACAAAAACAGTCATAGTTTGAATATATTTTGGAATAAAGCCATTTTAATTTGATTTAGCTTCATGGGCTATGTAGCCTATGCTTGCGCTATCAGTTTTTAGGTCAGGATTAGGATTTATCAGTTGTCATAATTGTTATAGGTACTCAGTATTGGTTTTTCTATTTGGCTGTCTTGTCTGGATTTATTTTTATGTGACACCACGATCACACTTAATCTAATCTTGAAACACACCTTAAAGATTCAGTTTTCAAACGTATCTTCCTAGGTTGCAATAATTTATTAGTACTTTCGTCGTGTCCCTGTCACTTTTATGATACCCTGAGTTAGGTCATTGATCCGACCAAGTTAAGATAAACGGTCTTACACGGTTACCCTGAAAGGGCCTAGTAACTGCGGAAGAATTAGGATGGCGAGAATATTGAAATTATTTTTTAAATTGAACAGTAATTTAACTGTAGATTTCGGAAAGAGACCACTAAAATTATTTATTGATGATACTTTTTACTGTAAAATAATGTTATTTGAATATAATATAGGTTCGTACGCAAAAGCTCTCGGTTCATAAGATCCTACCATCGATGGAAGAACTCAACAAAATTTATTCTAGTATATTATTTTTTTCATAAAATGACAAGGTTTTAACTATAAATGGCCTCGATTTTCTTGGTGACGCGGCGAGCGAGAAACTAGCTGAGATGCAAGAAATGCGAGTTTTATTTCCGACAATTATTTGCATGTTTTGCCGATATTTGTTCCAGGTCTGGTAATTGTGGTACCATGGTAATCGTAGTTCCTGCTACCCACGACACAGGGAATCTTAGCGTGGGGTCTATGTACTTTGCCTGTGTCTACGTATGTGTGCTGTTAACTATTTAAGGAACCTTTTACAGTAAGGAATTTCAGAAATAATAAAAATAGTTGGGTTTGATCCTAAGAATTATACAGAGAGCATTTGCGTGATTCAAAAATTGTAATCCTATACTGGATGTAACAAGATTATCACTGAAAACTTAAGATCATCTCTAAATAAACATTACTTCAAAACAAAAACTCCCCAATAAGGATGTTCAAGTCTAGTGTAGTCCTACTTCTCAAATAATCATTTTTCCAGAAACTGACCCAGGATCCTTAGTATATGAACTTTCATTCAGAAACTGACATTTAGAAATTGTACAATACAATTTTAAGAAGTTATTCATTCATACTTAAACTGTAAAGCGAAAAAGTTATACGTTATACTATTGTTGGTGAAGGCACCGAAATAAGTTTTGACACATTTCTAAAGTATTAATAAAAGTGGATCACGTTTTTTTGCCTTTTATGCATTTTTAAGTTTTATAATAGACACGTCAATCATATATATAATGTCAATATATATAATACGTCCTATATATCAATAGTTTATATATAGCACGTAGAAACTATCTTGCCTTAAAGTTGTATAACCTGTGTAATTCAACTAACTTAACCAATATACAAAAAGGGTTCAAAAAAAGCAGAAATTGCTATGTGTAATTTTTATTGATGAATTGAACATAATCGACTTAAACTTACAATACAATTTAAAAACTGGCCTAAACCACTCGCCAAGAGCATACCCCATGCAAAACTTCAAAATTGACCATCTAGACGCGGTGTTAAATCGATCAACCCGAAAAAATTATGTTATCAGAACAAGAGAAAGCGTGTTCGTCGTTAAATCTTAATTTTTGCATCGCAACATGTATTTTGATACATGTTCGAATTATATGAAATAAACGCTAAATAGTTAAATTTATTACTAGGCCAATTATAACAGTAACTCATACGCACCTTGCTCAAAATATTAACATAGTACGATGATTAGACAAATATATCAAAAACATGCGTGGCCTCAGGTTAAAATTTGATTTATGCTCTTGGCATGTGTTTTAAGGTTCATTTTCAGAGCTGTTACATAGAACAATAAATATTTATTTTAACTTCGCATTCAACAGTGACTTTGTTAGTGCAATAATTTAAATAATTGGGCGCCAAACTTTAGGGCCGATCCGAAAATTCACATTCGTGCCAAATACAGCTAATCTTTGTAAGTTTATAATAAAGTAATAATGAAATCCTCTAAAACATTATTAAACATTTTTATATTCGCAATAGAACTATTAATTGAATTGCGACTATTACTAAACTTACTTAATTATTATATAAAGTAGCTTTCACACGAGGCTACTTTAGTAGTAAAGCGACGGATCGGTAGGTAGATACTTCATTTTCATAATGACGTTTGTGTTTATACATAAAAAATCACGTGGCAAAATGCATCTTGTGCTCAGCAACCACTAAAGTAGGCGTGTGTAAAAGTTTTTTTTTTCATTTTATTTTCCTTCTCCGATACATTCTTAAACAATCTGTTGTCAGCAACATTTAAACATTCATAACTAACAACTTACTTTGAATATTTTTATATTTGAAAGTGCTAAATAGTACATTAACAGAATAAATTGTTGGGAACACGAAAGTATACAGCGTTGTTTACCCATAAACCGTTTAGCCAAGTTATACCAAGTCCGTTCAGCTAAGTTGTACCAAGTCCGTTTAGCCAAGTTATACCAAGTCCGTTTAGCTAAGTTGTACCAAGTCCGTTTAGCTTATTGGCCTCCATTGAATAGTATTAAGTCGTCCACAAGAACGACGGAAATTTGCGTATAGATGATCCAATATGAGAAATTAAAACTTGCGAAGCTAACAGGGAACACGATCCTTGAGTATTTGTCGATGTCCGAGGGGGTCATGCCGAATATTTTATCGAACGTCTGTGAAAAGAGAACTCCTTTATTCTGTATAGAGGCTGATTAGGCCAAGGATCTCAAGAGGCGCACATATTGTAAGTCTCGATAGGCCCTTTGCGTGTTCTAAATTTTTTCAGGCCATCTGTTTGAAGAGATGCTTGACCCAAGAGCTGGTTATTATCTGAGTCAAATTTGTATATTTTGTAGATATTCATTATTATTTTTTAAATATTTCTACACTTTCTTATGATGGTTATAAATGTGTAGCTATCACATAGTATATCTGGTCCTATTTTTTTTTCCCACACTACTTGCAAATAATCATTTATTTTTCCGCTAATCCCAGTTTTTTACACCATAATCGTGGCGGAGAATATCAAAACGCAATTGTGAAGCATTTTCTTAAAAAAGTGACGAAGAAATTGAAATTATTTTGTTTTAAAAGTGAAACTGCGTTTTGCTTAGTAAGATTTTTTTATGAAGTACTTTCTAATGTACTGTATATTTTATAATCAATTAATACAGGATATATTTTTAAAGAGGTAAATTATATAACAGTAAAAGATACCAAAAGAAAACTACGTCACCGATTTAAATATAAATTTAAATTGCATTTAAAGATTTTGGAAATATATTACATAAACCGGGGGAATACTTAGCTTGTTTCATTATTAAAATCGATAGTTTAACAACAAAAAGTATTTTTACAAAATAACTTGACCCAAATTGTTGAATACATTTTTGTACTCATAGCAAAATCGGTGACATTTCAACATTTTTTTATCTCTTGCCGTTTAGGATTTTCGCTCATTGACCTGTATATATTCTTATATATATACTCGTATATATTCTTAACATTTCTAAACATTTTCTTGGGAATAATATGAAACTTTTTACACCCTGGGACTACATAATAATGTTTTAAAAGTCGTAAAAAAAACTTTAAAAAGTTTAGCTTTCTTCAAGATTTTAATTTATTAACTTTTTTCAGGGATCAACGGTGAAATACGCCTTTGGTTTCGACAAGGTTTTTGTGGCATTACTGTATGTTACCTATGTAGTATATTCAGTATGTAGTTCCTGCCTGATACTCACGACCCGGGTATTCTAGTGTGGGAATAGGACCATGAATGTGACTGTTGGGTATTTTTCAAAGTATTGTAGCTAAATATAAACTACATATAATTTTGGACAAAAAATCTGCATAAGGCAGCAATTAATGGATAAAAGGTAAAAACTCGCAGCTATTATAGCGCAATATTCGCTTTGCAAGGCACAGACTACTTGTCTTTGTTCGATAATTTGACTACTACTGTATATACAGTAATACGTCACTAGACCTATGCACTTCTTTACTAAATCACCTGATTTTCACAATACATGTTACCCGCGCCGTACAAGCGTTAATTAAGTGAAATTAATAATGTACAAGTATCATTAATTTCACTTTTCTATGCAAAAAATACAGTAAAACCTCTTGCATTAATCTTTGCCTATGCTGCTTATCTTATGCAATGACGTAGGCTGGTGTTGACTGGTTACATATCTGCAGATAAGGAAAACGATGTATTGATTTTCTATTGCAATAATGTTTAAGCACTGAGTAGGTGCTGGTACTTACGGAAAATGAAATCTTCAAGACCATTTTTAGTAGTTACGCTAAATTTCAGTCTGCACTAAAGTAAATAAAATAAATCACGGTGGCGAATTTCTATGAAAAATTACATGACTTCCTGAGTAACAAAGTGCTTTATCTTTTTCGATTTAGTGCAGATGGGCATAATGATAACGCAAAAGCAGCGCGCTTAATATGCATAAAGAATTTTTGAAAATGTATCGGCTTCTAAATCAAACAACGTAAGTGATGCCAAGAACACAATCGACCAATTTCATTTCATTTATCATTCTAGTTATCTATTTTCCAATGTCACTCATTATGCTGTCGGGGTGTCGCTTCGTGACACGTTGTTGTCAGTTCTTACATTTTCCGATATAATCGATATCGACGCAACACGCCACAGTAACCCATCATAGAATTAAATGTAATAATATGCTCGATTCATTGTGGTAATATGACACAATCCGATATATTTAAATTGGCGATGGCGGTGGCGGTGGCGGTGGCACGAAATTTGACAACCACTTGGATAACCTTTTTCATTAGATCGCCTCTGCCACCGCTTCCGCCACCGCGTCAGTTTGACTGGGCTTTAAGAGTCCCAGCCAACTAACACCGCGGCGCACGCACAAGCTATATATGTTTTCGCATGTGATAATATGTATACACATTTTTCAAAATGATGTTACTAAACTAAACATAAAAATGTATGGTAAAACAACCTAAAATAATGAATATTATCCGAATTTATTGTCTAAATTGGGTAAAAGTGGCCGTCATACTGAGCGTTAATTTCAAGGGATCTTTCAAAATGTATATCTGCCGTAAGTCCGCGTTGACCATGAATTCGAGTAGTAGCTTTTTTTTTAAGGTATTATTAATAGTAGGTGTTATTATAAAGGTTTTATTATTTTCCAAGAGATATACAAAAATTGACAAATAACAAATTCATAAACAAAAACTTTATAAAAAAGTATACCATAAAATATATCTGATTATTTAGATGACAAAAACTCTTGGGAATGAAATTGCTCAAGTCAATCAAAAAAATTAGGTACCTATTGTTTTGTAAAAGGATTATTAAAAAGAATAACTAATCTTTATTTCCTGGTTCGGTCGCGAAAGAACAGACGGTAGATAAAACCGACGGTTCAAAGTGATCCTTGTGATTTTAATGAATAAATGATTTTTGACTTTGACAATGTGCAGTAAAACACCATATTTCGGTGAATATGTTTATAGAGCTTTGCAGCAGAACACGCGTAAGAACTGGTTTTATCAAACTACCGTCTACTTAGTTTACCTTATTACTGTAAGAAGGTTTGACGGGTACCCACGTTTAGATACAAAAGGTATGTTATTAAAATAATGTTTAGATAATGTAGTGTGATTAAGTTAGAAATAATAATAATAAAGCATTTATTAACTCTCACAAAGGTTATTTTTCTTTGTCTTAAAATTAAGTAACTATGTATATATGAGTGATAACCTGTTTTGTTAGAGACTGGTGCCTGAAGTAGGTTTGAAAAACCTGTATTACAGGTCACCACTAAATGTTTTATTTTTATAGATCAAATAAATGATTGTGTTTAAGTTGATGGTTCTATAATTTTAAAGTTTTAACGATGTAGGTACATCTATAGAAAATGTTATACTGCGACATCATTTTGAAAATGTAGGCATACTAATATAAAATTATCGTGCTTTGGTATTTTGTCAATGAAACGTCAGCATGAAAATAGCAAAGAACGGTATACTCGTAAATACATCCTAAAAATTATACATATTACCGCTTGCGAGTTTTTTAGTGCACCACAAAAATATGTGAATTTTGATGACTGAAATATAAATTTATTGAAAGTTTGGCAACGGAGTCATGGATTGCCACAAGTATTATACGTATTATAATGATATAGCAAAAAAGTACTAATATTTACAAAGTAATCAGTGTACAGTCACAAAACATACATTTGCGTCGAGATCCTGTTTTGTTTTTTAAGATTAGAAATCGTAGAGTAGTAAGAGGTTTAAAGTATAAAACCAACCTTAGGTATTTTGATTTCCTCATCGTCGATCAGTGGCGGCATGGACACGGTGACTGTCTGGGATCCATTGAAAGAGGTCTCGACGGTGCAGTGTTGCGGGACCTTGGGTCGGTTACAAACAACAAACACTTCTAAACAAAAGAAAATCGTCATGCTACAGTATCTCCTTTGCTTTGCCTATAGGTAATCTAACTAAACTTTGACCGAAGGGCTTAATTTTGTTGGAATAATAAACTATACTCCAGTTACGATCTGATCTCGATCTCAAGCATCAAAATCGGCGTTCTGCCCAGTGATTTGCCCGCGTAGTACCCTGTTAAAATGAGTTATTTTCAGGTATTCAACTATACCTATTACAAGTTTCATCCTAAACGATTACACGTAATAATTAGCTACAAACATCCAAAATTTCGCATTTATTACACTATTATGTTAGAATATGACTGTAATTCTATTAATTTAGATGTCTATAAAAAACGATACATATACATTTTTCCTACCGCGTGATACAAAGTAAGAAAATAATATCAGGATCCTTACTTTGTAAAAAAAAAAAGAAATTAACTTACCGCAGAACTTGAAAGATGGGCAGCAGCCTCAGCTTCTCTCTTCTTCTTCGCCAATGCCACGTATACTAATTTCTTCACTTTAATCCTTTTATCCATGTATACCACGACTGCATACTCTACAAAGAAATAAAAAAAATCGTTATTCGTTATTTTTGAAGGACCATAATTATATAAATATATAATATTATTATATATAATTATAAATTGTGTATAACAGTCGTGGTGAACTAATTAGGGACATTCAAGGCAGTGAAGAGAAATAACCTGGTTATGTAATTATAAATAAGAAACCCTATTGATTCAGTTCCCAGTAGCAACACCTTTGTTAGTAATGACCGCTGGACACCGATGTGGCATGAAATGTAACAAGTTATCAATATGCAAGTTCAATAATAGGTATGGTAAGGCTTACCCAAAAAGCTAGCGAAGACCATAATGAAACAAGTCCCCAAGTATATATCTATAGACTTGATATATGAGACCTTGGGTAGAGCAGCATTGGAAGAGGCCATTAGAGTAGTCATTGTTAGCACAGTGGTCACGCCAAGAGACACACGAGCAGGCGTTGCGTTTCGATTCAACCAGAATGAGATCCAGGAAACTACCACTATCAATCCAGAGGGAATATAAATCTGGCTTATATAGAAGCCCATTGAGCGCTTAAACTGGATATCAAAAACCAATCGAGAATAATTTCCTGCAAAATAAAATTTTGTTTAAAGTCTTAGCTTTAAAATTAGCGATGATCAGTACATAATTAATTGTAAAACTTTATAAAAAAATACTTCAGGAGTTTTGTTTTTTAAAAGCAAAGTAGCAAAGTAGAAATGAGGCAATGATCTGATAGCTGGTCGATAACAAATATTGTATCTATTTTGTATGGGCACTGTATGAACATCTGGTCAGTACCTGAAATAAGATTGATATCCATTTGTCGCAGACGATGACCCAGTATTGTGAATTGTGGTAGTGAGACTTCACTCGCAATGCTTACAGATTTGTGCCCATGATGCCACTTGTATCGGATGTCCTTTGTTGTGTGGCCATCTGATGGTTACCATGTAGAGAGGGCAAATAAAAAAACATTACACTGACTATACACTAGGATTACCTCAGAAACTATGAGTACCATGATACCATGCTTCCACAGAGGCCGTCATGATACCATGACGACCTCTGTGCATTAGGTTGCCGGTTCGATTCCCGCCACGGGACAAATGTTTGTAAGATCTGCAAAAATTTGTCTCGACTCTGGGTGCTCTATGTAATAAGAAAAACAATGTATATTAGTAGTTTATTAGTCATGAAGTTTCCATAACACAAGCTCTGCTTAGTTTGGGGCTAGATGATGCTGTGTGAAACTTTATTAATTTATTTATTTATTTATTTTTGTAACCTATTTTCATTGCCATTACAGTGCAGCACCAAAGCGATAAAGAAATATAAAAAGACATACACAATACATACTAAACATTAACATTTATAAAATTGCACCAATCTACTAACTAAACTGTCCAGCATTATTTATTTATTTATTATTTATTACCATTACACCCAGATCCGGTATTTATTTAAGAAGACAATAAATTATAATTTTTAATTTCAGTAAAATTACTAAAGTACTCACAACATTCGATATCAAAGTGGCATAATGGACTATCCATAGGAAAGTTTCTAAGATCCATTGGGCATCCGGCAGTCACGGTCAATCTGAAAGTTTTATAAAGATGTGTGTGATGCTTCTCCTTACACACAAACAGCGTGCACTTTCAAAGCATATTTTAATTTTACGAGTTAATTTATTTATTATTATTAGGTTGCCCAACGCAGATTACATTTCACATACAAACATAAGAACGAATGCTTAATATATCCTAGTGTCCCCGTAATTGCAGCATGCTAATTTAGTTCAATCTATGACAAGTTCATCTTTGAAACTAACGATCGAACCGGCTTTGTATAGAAATAACGTTATTAATGTCGCCGAAGCAAACTATCATTTTTGACATAAACATCAATTTTGTTTCACTTACCTTACACTGCGTGTAACATGTCCGGTGTGGTGAATTCTAATAAATTCATTCCTTATTGTAGCAGCGTGGAAATAAGCCTTTTTCTCATTCACAAAGAATGTATTAGGCAACCATATATTATTGGCAAATTCGGAACCTACAGAGAGGATATTAATGCCATCTTGTGGTTCGAACTGAAGCCGTGGGTCTTCCCAGATTTGCCTGAAGTATAAGTTCATTGTGTAATCCTGAAACATATACTATTATTGTTGAATACCGTAATGGAGAACGGTCTATGCTCGGGGTTTCTCTGAAGGAATAACATACGTAAAAAATTTATCCGACTGAGAACGAAAGTGATCGACATAGCTCAGAGGATGGCAATGGACTAGTCATATATGCCCAAGAACCGACAACCGTTGGGAAAATTAGTTTTTGAGTGGAGACCGCGTGTGGCCAAACGTAGTGGGCAGTATATAGATGAAAAGAGCCAAACACTGGATTCAGTGGCGCGTATTGTGAAAGGTCTATGTCCAGCAGTGGACTCATGTAAGCTGCTGATGATGATGATAACGTTGATGGGCACTTAGATGACATAATAGTGGCTGAGAATGCTATTTCGGCGAAAGGTCTTTCCTGCAGTGTTAAGGATTTCCGTTCAAATGCAAGTGCTGCTGGTTAGAACATTTAATCCTGTTGGCAACCTTGGCGATGGGCTTGCGGTCAAGTGGAATGTTAACTACTATGATAAACGCGGACATGTGTCAAACTTGTTTAGATCTGTCTCTGACTACCGACTTTTTGGTATTCTCACATGTCTGGGGATTATAGCCGCGAGCGTGATTGTTTTGTTTTTTTTTATTTCTCAGTTGTTACTGGCTACTTCTCCCGTTGCTGTACTGGTAGTCTCGTTCTGATTGTCTCCGTGAGCCCTTATATGCTTTTGCCGTAAGATATTATTTAACACTAGATTTCTGACTTCAAGGATTAGGTCATTAATGGACAATAAACGATGGAAAATATACATACTTATCCTGAAAGAACCGCTTACTGTTTTACTGAATTAAACTATGTGTAGGTAATTAAATTGCCTAAATTTGCTCACCATATTGACTTCAGACAGAGAGCTTATGGAAAGTATATGCATTGTTACTCCCACCTCCAGTGGTGGACCTGAAATTGTACATCGTTTATGGGTAGGTACTTCATATAAAAACAAAATAGCACTTGATACCTTTCAGAGATGTAAAACAATTATGAATCGTGAACTTATCGGGAGGCAGGGAGGTGTCTTATATGACGCTTTTTTCAAACAAACGTTTTACGAGTCGAATAGCACAATTTCAATAATAGTTTCCAGGTAATTGACAAATACATTAGGTTAACTTAAAAACATCGATTATGGGAAGCTAATTCTATCATAAGTTCAATTTTGAAACTACAATCAAATCTCGTGTACATGTCATGAAGTACGTTTGTATGGAACTAGCGACGATGAGCAACCTTTAAGATGGAAGCAATATAAAAGAAATATCTTGAATTTTTTGAAGTAATTAATAGCTGACTGCCAGCAGATTAATGATTTGGAATATTGCAATATCCATCGAGTTTTATGTTAACAACGAATTCAATTCAAAGAATCTGTGGGTAGTAACCACCTTCTAATGAACTATTAATCCAAACTATTTCTTTGCTGAGAATAATTATGAGGAGAGAACATGGGGAACCTATTAATTCACTTATGAACTTGTGAATTGGGAATTTTGATTATGAAATGTCAATTCCGACAATATTCAAAATAATAATATACTATATTTATATGTATATGATTAGTGTTAGTACAATTTTACTCGAAGGTCTATGAGGTAGGGATATTCTTGTTATAATATTTCAGATAGGGCTCGAAATAATAAGTTTATATCATAAAGCGAGATTAAGTTGAAAAATGTCGCTGTTAGTTAAGTGTTAAAAATAATAGTGACTAACCTCCAAGGTTGGGCCGGACACGTTTATCATAATTACTGCACAACGAATCCAAAATAGCAGTAACATTGGCGTAATCTACCCCTTCGCTCAGTTTACCCCTGAAAGAAAGTGAAGTATTAGTAAAAATATTTCATCAAAATAGCTGAAGGCCCTCGCAAACTGGCACAGTCACGGTGAAGCGGTAGCTGTGCCGATCAGTAAGTACATCGAAGCAAACTGGCACAGTCACCGTGAAGCGGTAGCTGTGCCGATCAGTAAGTACATCGAAGCAAACTGGCACAGTCACCGTGAAGCGGTAGCTGTGCCGATCAGTAAGTACATCGAAGCAAACTGGCACAGTCACCGTGAAGCGGTAGCTGTGCCGATCAGTAAGTACATCGAAGCAAACTGGCACAGTCACCGTGAAGCGGTAGCTGTGCCGATCAGTAAGTACATCGAAGCAAACTGGCACAGTCACGGTGAAGCGGTAGCTGTGCCGATCAGTAAGTACATCGAAGCAAACTGGCACAGTCACGGTGAAGCGGTAGCTGTGCCGATCAGTACATCGAAGCAAACTTTGAAAACTACTTGACAAGTATTCAAGTAGTTTTCGTTGATCGCCACCGCCACCGCGTCAGTTTGGATTGGCTTTGTGATTCGTTACTCTTACCTTATTTGAACTTAGTTTAATATTTATTATTTTTAAAAGGTAAAGGTGGGTCAAGATTTTTGCGCCCTCTTTAAAAATCTGCGACTACATATTTACATGGTGAAAAACAATCTAAAATATTATTTTTAAATTTGACGATATATTTTATATTTTAGCTGACTTAAAAATGCTGCATTTTGATTACATCTAATCATTTTTTATACATCTTACAGCTAACAGAGATGTATGAAGAACAAAAAAGAGATTATTTTTTATATTTTGATAGTAACCATTATTTTTATAAAATCAAAATTATTTAAATTCGGGAGAGGCAACACTTTCTCAGATGACATAATTCTATTCAAAACTTTTTATTTTAGTCTTAACACACAGGTATAGCAGTAAGCATATAAGCCCAGAATGCAACTTGCGAAAGTAGTGGCATAAAAAAAGAAAAATAATAGCAGTTCTAGTACATTTCATCATACCAAAAAATAAAATATTATTTTTCTATTCTTCTGGGTAATAAATTATAATTTAATTGCTAGATCTCAAAGTACTCCGCGAGTAATAAAATGGTAGCGTAGATCTTATTTCGATATCATAAGAGACGTACGCTGCAAATTCTGTAATCAATTTGTGTGGATAATAATAAAATCTGATACAAGTAAAACTAATTCAGTGTATCCGTTGATTCAATTACATTCATTATAAAATACTCATTTATAGTCCATAAAAAAGTGGTTTACTTTTTTCTACAAAACCTATATTGTGTCTGTAATAACTAAAGATTTTGGACCTTAAAATGGAATTACTTGCTACTTTCGAGGAAGACTTGCTTGAAGACTCAAGCTAAAAAAGACCTGTCTTGCATCAAATATTAGTCGAATGATAAAGAAGTTCTGGCGGAGAAGAAAGGTCTTTTTTCAAAAATCACATTCAAATATAAGACAAAATAGGTTTAAAAAAGTTTTATCAATGCTCTAGATAATGACTAGATTTACAACAAGTACATTGGTTTGTTGTGCGCAGGAAATGTTGGTGTTACTTTTAGAGTTTGAACATGTATTGTTTTTTAAATGTTTTTATTAAATTTCCATCAATATTAGTTATTAACCAGTCAAGCATTTCATATTCTAATGCATATCTGCAATAACTTATTGTAACACAGAGCCTACATGCAAGCGGCATTTATACGTGCTTTTATGGAACCTATCATCAGCTGATGTCACTATCAGTGTATCTCAATAATAGATCATAAATAATACAAATAGAACAACAATAAATGTTTTTACTGGAAGGAGGAGACATGTGACAGATATCTTACGATTTCTTATCCTTAGATGTGGTGATGGGACTAACCATCACTGATGGGTGATGGAAGAGTACCCTCTAAAATATTATTTTACCAATTAAAAACAATATTTTTGAGTATTACGACATTTATCTTTAGTCATCAATAACTAACCTTATTCCTTATAAGGTTAGATATTGATTTAAATCCTTATTCGAGCTCTGAGGATTCCAGTGCTTGCGTGAAGATACACGGGTCATATACTTAATGGTTTAACATCTAAAAGGGTGTTAGACAGGGATGTGTAGCACCACCGTGGCTGTTTAATCTATTCATGGACAGTTGTTTGCAAGAGTAAAAATTCATAGAAATTCATATATGTACCAAATAGGTATAAACAAAAAATACAAATACAAACGATCTGTTGAAAGATCAACGATCAAGAAGCGTATAACGCTGGCTGCATTGCCACCCTAAATGGCAATGCTAATGTGTTGACCCATAGAGGCGCAAGCTCTCTGGTCTGCATAATTAGTTTTGTGTATGCAGAAATAGGGTCAGCTTCATCTTCAGATTTCTAAACTTGACCATTCCTATAAAAATTGCATGAAATAGCACATAAAAATAAATGCATGAAGTTGGTATAGCCCAGTATGGGCTATAGGGATAGCAAGGAACTATTCAATCATTTCTCTTTTTTTTAGTAAATTTAAATCTTTATTGCAATAACTGTGTATAAAGGTGATATTGTTTTTTTTTAAGTTTCATCAGTTACACAGTCTAGTAAACTAGTTAACTTGCTTTTACCTGTTGCCACCGCAAAGCCAGATGAGTGAGGTCACGCGCACCTTACCACAGTATCTATGCGGTTGTGGTAAATGCGTCGAACTATTCAACCAATTGTGGTTGAATAGTTGTATATTATTCTATAATATTCAGTTTACACGGTACCTACATTAGTTTTAGGTAATTATTTTGAAGTGAGGCCTGAAAGTTGCATAGCGAGCAATAATTCGGAGAATCACTCCGTGATAAAATCCAGAACGAGGAAATTTCTAGAAAAATTAATCATCGACATTGCTTTGAAGCGGTAATAGGCAGGCAATGCATTTTGCAGAACCGACAACTTCTATACAAGAAAGGTTATCTTGGTTATTTAGAAATGTTATTATCTATAATGTGTTTTTGACGACAACTCGAGGCATGAATGAACTAGCTATGTACTGATCTGTGGTCCGGTATCCGACCGTACATGGAGCGGCGACGCTTGCACTTACTTCCAGAAATGTTTACAATGCGTTAGATTCGTTAAAAGACATTTTACTAAATTTACGTAAATAACAAGATGTCATTCCTAACTTCTTTTTGGCGTCCGATATTTCAATAAATATTATATTATCGAGTGCTCCGGATCACTCGTTGTAAATCTAACGAATAACCATAGATATTTATCTACAGTGACGTTTATAACCATGAAGACCCAAGACAAAGATTTTGTCTACCGCCGAGAATGTAAAAAATAATTTTTCCCTCTCTTTTGTTTGACAATTATAGTTTTTGTCTTCTCTTTCGTAGACAAAACGTTGTCTTGGGTCCTCATGCTAAGCGGGCTGGACTGTATGACTGTTTATTTATTTTATTTGTTTATATGGTTTTACGTTTCTCTATGTTACTAGTACAATGTTTTCTATGTATAATATGTATCTATTTACAAAAAAAAAAAAGTATTTATGTATTATATTAGTCATGTAGTTCCCATAATACAAGCTTTGCTTAGTTTGGGGCTAGATGATGCTGTGTGAAAAATGTCCAGCATTATTTATTTATTTATTATTTATTTAAATATGTAAAAAATGCAATTCCTCGGTAAAACTTAGATTGATAGTTGGTAAGTAAGTAAACGTAAATGTACAAAATCTGCAATGTTTAGTTAGATTTTTATATGACTGTAAAGTAAACGCATTTGGCCTTTTACGATTGTATTTTGTGTGTCATCTTGCTCAAATACTGTTTTCTTGATAAATAATGATTGATTTAACCTTGATAGTTTGCGGTCTGGAATTAAGATCAATTGAACAACTAGTGATAAACTGAAAGCCAATGATAAAATACGAGTATTACATCAACTTTTGTAAAGAGAACAACGTAGTCTTGTATTTTATATATTAAAAATCAAATCTAACCACGTCATCGCCTGCGTGGTACCCGGATAATAAATAACCTTTTACTTAGGTTATTTATTATCCGGTATAAATAACCTAAGTAAAAGGCATAGTAGGTAGCTCTTACCTTTAAGGCAGCGTTCGTAAGAAACATTTATTCATTAAAATCATAAAGATCACTTTGAGACGTCGATCTACTGCCTGTTCCTCCGCGACCAAGCCAGGAAAGAAAGGCAAGAAAAAAACATAAAAACTTTACTATTAGTACTTACGAGTAGGTATAGGAAAACATCAATTATCAGATAATTATCTGATATGACTACATGATAGAATCCGAAACGCAGAAATCGACTACGAATTAAAAGACGCTGTGTAGGAAAGCCCCTATCCAGTGAACCAGTTGCGAGAATTCGGCAGATGGAGGTTAAGTCCATCCCCAGATACCCAGTAAGTAGATATTTCAGGTTATCAAGGAGGGAGTAGTCAGAGGTACATCCCCGCATTTTCCTAAAAGTCAGCAAGCCGTAACAGGTTGCAAGCCCTGCTTTACCACATATTGGAACACTAACTAATGGCACATGCCTTCGCATTTATGGTTCTAGGGCATGCCGGTTTCCTCACTATATTTTTCTTCATCTTTTTAAAGCACGTTTTAATACTGCTCATAATGATAAGAATTACTTTACAATATTTGAAGTTAGTCTCCATTATCAAGTGAGTTCTGATTTTTAACGGTTTTGATAAAAGATAAGAAACTCAATTAATCTACTTACTCTAATAGAATGAACCTAATTTATTTAAACAAAATAAACGCGAGATTTGTAAGTAAAAGGGGGGGGAAGCTAGAGTAAGGTCAAGGCGGGCTACTACCGCGGTGACGATAGTAGCTCACAAATGCCACTGACCATCTGCGTGTCACCGGCGGGACACAGTCACTTAGCAGAGCCTCTAGCCAGTCCGTGCGATCCACGTCCAATGTCGTCCTCCCTGGGACCTTCTGCAGCCACGCGTCGTCGCGTGACCGCCTACTGTACTTCATCCGCGGAAGAGCCTACGCCGCGGTTGTGCGTCCTTCTTTACTGCTGCACGTCAGAGCAGGGGTCGGGGAGGCGCGCGACCGTGGCGTTGGCACTACGTGGGGGAACTACACTGCTGCAGATGCTGAGTGATCCAGGGCGAAAGGCGAATATTCTGCGCCTTAAATGGTGTTGTCCGCTCCGTGCCCTTGGCGTGTTTGGGTGCCGGGTGGCTCGACTTTTCCTATCCACAGGAATTGTCAGGTCTTCTAGGTGGCCGGGCGCGGTGGGGACGGAGAGGACAACAACACAAATCAGAATCCAATCACCAGGGAGCATACCCGAAACAAAACCCCAAATCTAAGGTGTCAAACGTACCGTGCCGATGGATGAATAGCTGAGGGGTTGCTCAGTTGCGAACGGTGTCTCCTCGAGAACAGGGCGAATCGAGGAGTACTTAGCCCTCCCGTGGACATGCGGGGCTCTGTCGGCGGGTATTTTTATTTCCCTAGCTACTCGTGGGATTTGTATGGAGGAAATACCTAAATATAAATCTGCCTCTCCAATCGGAGAACCATTTTCTCCCCTCTTGGGAGAAACAATTGATAGGTTGGAGGAGGTCCTACTGGCCTCTCCACAGCCTGTCCATACAGTAACCTTTGTTACAGATGACCTAACAGAAGCCGGCGGCTCCAGTGCTGCGACTTCTGCGATGGAAACGTCTACAAAGCAAAGGGTGAAACTGAATGGCGCGGCTCGGAAACGGTTCCGTAGGCTGATGGCTGCTAATGTTAGGGAGGATGAAGCCCGAGCACTAGCAGTAAAGCCTTGGAGCCAAATTCCGATGCAAAACATTCCTCCGGACCCAAAGCCTACCAAGAAAAGGCAAAGATCGGAGGAAGAATCGCCCAAGGAACAGCCTAAAAAAGCCCCCAGGCTAGAGGCGTCCCAGGGTGTCAGACCTAGCTTCAGCCAGGTCGCGGAGGCGAAGCGAGTTGGAATTCGCAACGCCACCTCGATGAGCGAAGACCAAATGAAGCAGGTCCATCGATCCCTCACCCAAGCCATCATTGAGACCAGCAGCAAGGGCAAGGGGCCGAAATTCTCGGGCTTCGTTCATAAGCCCGGGTGGATTCTGGTGACCTGCGAGAACCAGGAAAGCCTAGAGTGGCTTGAAAGAGAGGTACCCAAGATCGAGCCGTGGGCTGGGGCAAAACTCTCGTTTATTCCCGAGGGCGATTTGCCTAAGCCGACGGTTGCGGTCACGTTTGTTCCCAGTATCGAGGCGGCAACGGTGGAGAGGGCTGTCGAGTTACTGGCGAAACAGAACGAGGGGCTTAACACCGAACTCTGGAGGGTCCTTCACAGCAAGTCTGAGGAGAATGGTAACGTAGTTACCTTCGCTCTGGACGACCTGTCTGTCGAGGCCCTTAGAGCCACGGGCTTTCAAGCTACCTTGGGCTTTAAAAAGGTAGCTTTCAAAGTCAAGGGCTCTGAAAGCAAGCCTACACCCGTGGTGGAACGAACACCACAGCCGTCCACGTCCAGCGGTCAAGGAAGCTCGGGACGCAGCTTGGAGGGACTAGGGCCACGATCCGTCGCGGCCAAAAAGCCCTCTAAACCTGCACCCCAAAGCTCCGTAAGGCCGCAGGACGCAGGACGCGGGCGAGATGGCAGGAATCCCCGGGAAGGGGATAGGGTTGACAGGCGGGCTGAAGCTAACCGAGGGCGTGGCACACGCCCGAAGTTAGTGAAGTCGAAGCCTCAATACCACCGGGGAAACCTGTAACGGCTACCCGGGCGGGGACGGCGAGGATCCTCCAGGCCAACCTCCACCATGCCGCGGCAGCATCCGCGGTAATGGAGTGTTGCCTAATGGAAGGACAGGCTAGCCTCGCCTTGATCCAGGAGCCTTGGGTAGCCAACACTCAGGTTCTGGGACTTGACGCTGCCGGTAAGATTTTGGTAAATAGTACTGGCACAAGACCCAGAGCATGCATAATTTTTAAAAACAATGTGGATTTCTTGCCAATTCCAGAGGTATGTAGTGATGACCTGGTAGCAGCTTTTGTCGACCTCAAAGGCTGGAGTGGTGCGAGGGTAATCTTGTGCTCAGTCTACCTTGCCGGAGAGAAAGACGACCCGACGGGAGACTTGGTGCGGGTGGTGGACTACGCTACCCGGAACAACGCCGAACTTCTCGTCGGGTGTGACGCCAACGCTCATCACACCGCATGGGGGAGCACGAACACCAACAGTAGAGGTGAGTTACTTTTTGACTATCTTCTAACCAACAACCTAACCACGCTTAACATAGGATGTAAACCGACCTTTGTAACTCGTGCTAGGCAGGAAGTTCTGGACATAACTTTTACTACTAGGAATCTTGCTAGACACATTAATGACTGGCAAGTCAGTAATGAAAACTCTATGTCAGACCATCGACACATCATTTTTGAGATAAAGTCCGTCTTGGAGTCTCAAATTACTACTTATAGGGATCCTCGGACTACTGCCTGGGATGTCTTCAAAGACAAACTAAGGCACACCCTAGAAAACTGCCCAAAAAGTATAAAGTCCCGCGACAGTCTAGAAATAGCGGTGGCCCTTCTTACGAAAGGAATATGCACAGCCTACGAAGAAAGCTGCCCGCTAAAAACAAGAACGACGAAGCGGCAAGTTCCGTGGTGGAACTCTAAGTTAGGAAAACTAAGAGCTAAAACCAGGAGATTATTTAATAAAGCTAAAAAGACTCACATATGGGAGGACTATAAAAAAGCTTTAACTGAGTATAATTTAGAAATTAGGAAGGCGAAAAGGGCATCATGGAGGAAACTCTGCGAGGAAATTAAAAGCTTGCCTCAAGGAGTAAGACTTCATAAACTGCTCTCCAAAGCCAAAACTAACGAGATTGGTCTCCTCAGAAAAGGAGACGGTTCCTTCACAGTCAATGAGAAGGAAACCTTAGAGTTGCTGGCCATGACCCACTTTCCTGGTGCACTTGATGGGAACTCACACCATCATCCGCAAATAACAAAGCCTCGGAACGAGGACTGGAAGAGGGCGGCAAAAATTATAAGACCCAACCAAGTAAAGTGGGCCGTAAACTCTTTCAAACCGCACAAAGCGTGTGGGGAAGATGGCATACTCCCTGTTTTTCTACAGCAGGGGATTGACATCCTTTGTCCGTATTTGGTTAAAGTCTTCAGGTCGAGTCTCGCCTGGGGATTCCTACCAGAAGAATGGTCCAACGTGAAAGTTATCTTCATACCCAAGGCTGGAAAGAAGGACTACAGTCAGCCAAAGTCCTTCAGGCCAATAAGCCTATCCTCTTTTCTTTTAAAAACAATGGAGAAGGTAGTAGATAGATATATAAGAGATGTGGCGCTTATCGCATCTCCCATTCATCATAGCCAACATGCATATCGTAAAGGCAAATCCACGGAGACAGCACTAAGCAGTCTCATCGACAGAGTGGAAAAGGCTATGGAAGACAAGGAGATTGCACTATGTGCATTCCTTGACATTGAAGGAGCTTTTGACAACTCGCCTACCTCTCTGCTGGTAAATGGGCTGATAAACAAAAATGTCGACCCTACCACCACCAGATGGATAGAGGCAATGCTCACACAGAGAGGAGCAAGACTAGCCCTTCACCAAACCGCTATTCAGATTTCCACGGCTAGAGGCTGCCCACAAGGCGGAGTTCTATCGCCTATTTTATGGACTCTGGCTGTGGATAAACTCTTGCATAAACTGGCAGACCTGCAAATCGATGCTCAAGGCTACGCCGATGACCTTGTAATCGTCGTGCGAGGTTTCTGCCAGTCCACAATTTCGAGCATTATGCAAAAAGCTCTGAACACTGTCAACGACTGGTGTGTCAACAGTGACCTCTCAGTTAATGCTGACAAAACAGTGATTATACCTTTCACCAATAGGCGGAGGCTAGACAAGCTTGTAAAGCCTAAGCTTAATGGAAAAATTATAACCTTTTCCACTAAAGTTAAATATCTGGGCGTCACGATCGACCAAAAACTGACGTGGAATACACACTTGGCCAACGTTTTAAAAAAGGCTAAGATTGCCCTGGGGGCTAGCAGTCGTCTGATGGGCAACAACTGGGGTGTAAACCCCATGATTGCACTGTGGCTGTACACTACCATTGTGAGGCCGATAATCACATACGCCTCCATGGTATGGTACGAAAAAGCCTTTCAGTCTACCGCAATACAAAAACTAGGCAGTCTACAAAGAACTGCATGCCTTATGGCCACGGGAGCCATGTCCACCTCCCCTGGATTAGCGCTCAATGCATTGCTTGGACTACCGCCTCTTCAGGTACATATGCACAAAGAGGCGAAAGCCAGCATGTACAGGGTAATCATCCAGGGCAGAAGAAACTGGCTTTCCCAGAAACTGAGATCTTTACAAGACTCAACGTTGGAATCACCCGTACTGAACATGACAACTGATGCCATGCTGCCACGGCATGTGTTCGAAAAACACTTCGCTGTGGTAATGCCCTCTAGAGAAGACTGGTTGAACAGCCAGTCACTCTGTGAGGACAGGTGTCTCAACTGGTACACAGATGGTTCCAAAATGGGGCTGAATGTAGGCTGTGGAGTATATGGAGAGCGACCCAAGTTCAAAAGTAGCATAAACTTGGGAAATCACGCATCCATCTTCCAAGCAGAGGTGTACGCCATCCTAGAATGTGCAGAAACCAATCTGCAAAAGCGCTACACCAACCATACTATTTACATCAACTCTGATAGTCAGGCGGCCCTTCTGGCTCTGGATTCGAAGGTTATCACGTCCAGGCTAGTTGAAGACTGTCTGTCAAGACTGAACTCTCTGGGCTCGAGGAACAGAGTTGTGCTAAGATGGGTACCGGGACACGCTGGGATCGTAGGTAACGAGTGTGCTGACGAACTTGCGCGTGCAGGGGCCAACGGAACACAAATGGGACCAGAGCCATTTTGTGGTATACCAAAAAGCCTAGCCCAAAGAACCCTTCTGAACTCATGCTTTGAAGAGTCGACCAATCTTTGGAGAAACTCTCCAGGCATGAACCATTCTAAAGCACTGATCAAAGCCTTTGACAAACGGTATACCAACCAAATCTTAGCGCTAAACAGAAACAACCTTCGCACTATGGTAAGAGCCTTGACTGGACACTGTCGCCTCAACAAGCACATGTTCAAACTAAGGCTGAGTGACACGCAAACCTGCAGACTCTGTAATGAGGCAGACGAATCGCCCCTTCATCTGTTAAGAGAGTGTGGGCCACTGATACATAAGCGTAGCCTTCATCTGGGAAAACACATTCTTAGCCCAGATGAACTAAAACTCATAACACCCAAAAAGATCCTGCAGTTTCTAACAGCGGCAGGGCTGAGAGGTGAATTATGAACGCCCCAGTGGGGAAAATAAACAAGTGGCGATCACAATAGGCCTAACGGCCGCAGCGATACCAAAGCCACTAAAAACCAATAAAAAAAAAAAAAAATAAAGTAAAAGCTATTCATTAGTGTCGATTATTTCATCAAATTATATATTTATTAAAATTTAAAAGGTGCCTATTTATAACTTAGCTTTGATGCAATTTGGAGCAGGCATACTTAGTTACTTAGGCTTGAACTATTCCTATGATATTTAAAACAAGTATTTCGTGACTTAAAATAACACATAGGTTATTTTTCGATAGGGTACCACGCGACAAAGCCGTGGGCAGACACTAATAATAGTATAGAGGAATAATTTTGTTACAACTGTCACGTATTACGCCTTATTTATTGGCGATCGTATGATCACAAATGCAGAAGCATGATGCATCAACTTTTTCTCTTAGTTTTGCTACATATTATACTTTAGTCACGTAAAACGTAATCACTTCACCATTACACATTCAATGCCCTTACAACGCCTGCGCAATTTTTACTGATCTGTTAGTTACGATCACCTTATACATGCATCATTTAAACACGCTAAAATGTAAATTAGTCCTTATGTTGTTCTGTAAATAGAATCATCATCTTATCCGACTAGTCCAATTTCTGTAACGAAACTCGGTCGCTTCTACATTTTCATATGATTATTCTGATGGATAACACGGCCGAGATTAAGAAGCTCCTCTGACATTTGAAAGATTAAAGTGGAGAGTTGCTCACTACTAATCAAGATAGTGCAGCGAGGCGAACAAGCACCGCACTCGGTCGAGTGATAGTTTGAAAAGCGTGAACGATACACACTCAGTGGGCATAGTAAGAAAGAAAGTGTCGGATAGGGCACTGCCTAATGTCACAGAACACATAATAGTACTACCTAATGTTTTTTTTTCCTTACCGACCCATGCTCTCATAGTGAAATAAAATGTCAGATAGGCACTGCCTAAAGTCACAGAATACATAATAGTACTACCTTTTTTTTATAAGCGACCCATGCACTCATAGTGAAAGAAAGTGTTATATAGGGCACTGCCTAATGTCACAGAATACATAGCAGTACCACCTCTTTTTTTTTACTGACTATATGGGTAGTATTTATAGTGAAAGAAAGATAGATACCGCTTAATACCGACGTCTCGTTTTTAGGGAAATTTGAAATTTAGCCGGTTTTCAAGGAAAACCCAAGCGTCATCATTTACGAGTGTAATTGGTACCCAGCCAAAAATTAACAGGTATGTTCCTACGTTGTCTACGTAGGAACAGTAAATCAAATTGAAGATCGTTGATGAATTATTATGAATTATTTTGAATAGTTTTTTGACGATGTTTAATCTCTCGCCGTTGGTATTCTATACAAAGCTTAAACTTTATATGGAACACCATACGAACAAAGCCGTGGGCTCATGAATAAATTTAGTAATACTTTACATGTGATTTATTAGTGATACAAAACTAATTCTATGCTTATTAAATAATCTATTTACTTTGACTTTGACGTCATTTTCACGAACTTCCCCACGCCACCAGCCCTTCATTAATTTTCTTTCAGCGCGTGAAAATTGAATGGGATAATGACTAGTCTGAATCATTAAAAGAAATTATCGATATCATACACCTATTTTATAATAGTGGATAAATAGCCATGACACGTTCAAAGCGGTTATGAAATTTTATTTGAAATGGTAAGAAAATTAGACAAAGGAAATAATTTTAATAATATATAATTTAATGGAGCAAATGTGTTGCTTGCTTCATTATACAGACAATTATTATTGTTTGTTCGCGGGTGCTATACCAACCAGTTTGTTTGAAGAAATGGTTGTTATAGCTCCCGCGTACCCGCTGGGAGGTTGCGGGGTCGAGTCCCACCGAGGTTGAACTTATAGTATAATCTTAAAAAACTCATCTTATCGTATTCAAGTAATAAGATTAAAATTAATTATGTTCACGATTTTAGTTATGAAGCCACTGAAATGTGGCACTAACACTACTGATGACCTTGTACTTCAATAACACTACTGATGAGCTTGTACTTCAATATAAATAATATCTTTATCCATCTACTAACAAAACGGTGACGTAGAATTACGCGATATTTCAATAGGGGTTTTTGTATTCGAGTGAAGTATTTTTCAGTTTTGCTTACGATAGTAACGAGGTTAAAACAAAACAACAATTTCGTACTGCGCTCACTAATCGAAAAGGTTAGACAGTTGTGACCGTAGGTTGTCAATTGAAGGCTGTCTCAAAACAAACAAATTGATTATAAGAATCGACTTGAAAGGTAAGTGGTCCAATTAAGCCCGACATGCAAACAGCCAGTATTATAGTTCCTTGTTCTATGGCAATAATCTACATTCAATATGCACTTCAATTGTTTTATCTACTGGCTAGCAGAAGACGCCAGTTACTTGAACACGCCACTTGCTTGGTATTAAACATGCGAGCACTTCGTTTGACAAGAGTACGAATACGTGACATGCTACCGAGCACAGATTAGAACAGATTGAGTTTCACTAGCTAGCATGTGTACACCATTTTAATGTGCCTGTTTCTGTGAATGCCATTTAACAGGAATATGTAGTTAACTATTTTTATCGGAGCAACTTTGCCGCGCGCTTTGTCCGTGACGTGGCCGGATATCGGTATAAATGTCAATGTTCAAGTCTTTGCATCCACTGCGATGTTTATTATAAGGCTAAATTTGATATCCCTGGATCGTTTTTGAAAAGGGACTGATCGACGTGTATAGTCTGTATATTTTCAACCACAACTAAAAGAATATTTGACAAGCAAATGGCACGAAAGATAGTTTCATTGCTTTGGTCAAGCAAATGGTACTGGACAAGTTCTGTTGAACTCTTTAATGTAAATCCTAAAAAAGGTAGTTGGTTTTTTCTTAATATAATTTACAAAGTCTTAGATTCCCTATTTTTTTCTGTGTTTTTGTTTTCCTGTGTCGTGGGTATCAGGAACTACAAGTACCTTGGTACCACAATACCTAGTCCTGGAATGAATGCCTGCAGAACAGGCAAAAATTTGTTCCGCAGCGGGAATCGAACCTTTTACGTCGCAGCTGGCTACTTGACAGCCACGCTAATCGTGTTGTTGAAGAAGGAAGATGTATTTTGTGTCTGTGCACGTGGGTCTGTGTATCGCATGTATAGCCTAAATAATAGCCCAGATCCTGAATAACGACGTATGTTTTTATTAATTTTAGAGTTGAATTAGGTACTTCATTAAATAATTATATTAAAATATTGAGCTACATAGCTAAAATACTCAGAATCCATGTTGTTTTATTTATGTTATAAGCTTTGTAATAGTTGTGATTACCAGAAAAACTTTCGTCGCTAATATTCGCTATCCTTTTGCGATTTTTTCGTATTTTAAATAATAAAGGGATAGATTTCTATATTTGTTTTGTCTTCGTACACTCTTTAGTTTGATGCTTGGATGAAATAAGTTAGTATTTGCCTAAAAACCTCCATTTATTCGTTTCGGTTGACTTTTCTCGTTTTAAATAATAGAAATCACTAATTTTCGTGATAAAGACGTGTTGTCGGTTTTTTGGTGTAATGGATTTTGAAAGTACTAATATGTTAATTTTCATTGGGATTTTTATTTTACAGATTTTGTTATCCGCAGGGTAAATATCTTTTTAAATTAATATTTGAAAACAAGACATAATCGAACCCGGGTTAGAACGTTTTCTCTAGTCAGTTTAAGTTCTATATATTTTTTATTTTTAATATAGCATTCGTTTTTTATTCGTCAATTATCATTGGATTTTGCTATTGTAAGATACATTTAAAATAAATAAAATATTTAATATGGTTAACCTTTTCAACACACAGTAATTTTCATTGGTTTTTATGTATTTATGAATCAAAATGAATTCAAATTAAATACAAATAACTACCCAAGACGCGTCGAAACCACACTATGTTTGAGTCCAGAAGTTGCATGCTTCATATCTCCTTAATTTATCATTCAAAAGTTAGAAGTTAGACGGCTAAATTAATTGTATTACTCTCAAGCACTTATTATTACCAATAAGATTTTTTTTTACAAAATGTATCTTTTTGAGAGGTACGTTCTACTATTACCTTACAGCGAGACTAATAAAGAAAGCTCACCACTCACTATATATGGTGGTCTATCTCCAATAAGTTAGGATATTTGGACGTCACACAAAAAATTGTATCTCAGGAAAAATCAAGGTGAAACGGTGTAAGTGAAATATTAATGTTTGTTTGCTATACCATTCATCCGATTACGATGAGAGAGCTGTACCCACGCTCTCAAGGTTTTTAAGTTGTTAAAACCTTACTTTCATGATTTAAGTGGCATTGCAACATAGAAGTGTATATTGAACATCCAAATCGTCGGATGAAAGAAGAGTGTACGTGGCTGAGATGCGAATATAGATTTGTATGTGTATGAGATAGATAAGAGTTAATTAGTTACGTAATTAGTGTATCTAGTTTAGTTTGAAAGGCCGCCAGTGACAAAAAGTTGAGGGTTAAAATCAGGTATAATCAGAACATAGAAGAATTATTTTAAAGGTGGTATGGATAAAAAAAGAGTACTGAGATGACGGCTGATAGAGGAGTGGAATAAGAAAAATGCTGACCCCACGAAAGGTGAGGCAAAGGTAGGAAGATGATGAGGAGATGGCAAAGTGAACGACAACGCAAAGCCTTAACCGAAGGTCCGAGAAACTTGAAATTTTTTTTTTGAGTGTCTTCCGTTTAATCCGAAGAATTTTGAAAATTCACATCCTAAAGATTCCAAAAGGGGTAGCAAAGTTTTAACAAAAAAACCCATATCTCCGAAACCTACAGACTAGGCACTTGAAACTTGCAACCTCGAAAATTAAACATATGTGTATACATGGCACAATAATGTAGGAACAACTTAAATTGATTTTGATATAAGTACTTGTAAATTTAGGATGATGGCAGTACTCGTAAGTTAGCTTAGAAAGCTTAGAATTAAAACAAAATTCGGAGTGGACAAAAATTGTAATCGGATATCGAAGCATAAACTGACAATATGCATCAAAAATAGCAGGCAGAACTCATAGTATACTTACATATTCATTTAAGAACATAATTCTATGATTTTTAGTGTTTTAAAATGGAAAGAGAGCAACCGAAATTTAAAACCTTACGCGCAATCGTGACCCATCTTATTAGGAACATGATTTATGTTATAATTATTGTCTTTATCATAAAAATGCATTTCAAGTGCTTTTTTCATCTCTTTTTATATATATCAGTTCATAAGAGAAATTAATGCATATTTATGTAAAATGTTTTCATCTTCCGTAATACGAAGAATGGAGATACGAATAATTATGCAGAAAATGGTTATAACAAAGATCCAATTGTAACACGATGCGGCGGCAAATTTCTCGATAAATCCTTTATGAATATCATAAATCTGAATAACTGGTAGCGTGGCAGTAAACAATTTGCCTCTAATTGTACGCGGAACATGCTTACATGAAGACGTTAACATTAATTGTTTTTGCATAATTTGGATCGGAAATGTAGATGAGGACTATGAACAAGGAGAATGCAAATAATGTTCTTGTTAAGAATAAGTTTTAACAGTTTCATGATATGAAACGTGTAGTATAATGAGTAAGTATCAATCTATATAAATAAAAATCAATTGCCGCATGTATGAACGAGCATAACTTGAGGAAAGCTCAACCGAATCGGCAGATTTTTTCGTAAAAGTCAAAAAATGTTTGCATGAAAAAATATAATTGGAAAATCCACCGGAATAGTCGGAAATTTGTATGACCCGTTCGAAACAGGGCTGGTCGCTAGTTTAGAAAGAATATTTTTTTCACACAGCATCATTTAGCTCTAAAGTAAGCAGAGTTTGTGTTATGGGAACTGTTACGGGAACTACATGACTGATATACTACTTATACAGGATGGTCAAAAAGTCGTGGATCAAACAAAACAGGGAGATAAGGGAGGTAATTTCCAACAAAAAATCTTTCTACAGTATAGCCATAACTTCATCGCACGAAAAGTCATGACCATTTTTGTATTTTTGAATAAAACTACCGAGTTTTTTTACAATTTAATCAATAAAAAATTAAATTGATTAAAAACAATAAAACAAAAGGTGTTGTATTATGACTCAATAATGTATCAATACTACGAAAATTTTAATTTAGCTCTTGGTACCGAATTTAACGAGCAATGATTTTTTTTCCGTAAATTTTGACAAAAAAAAATGTATTACGGAAAAGTGACCCTGTATTAAAAAAACTTACTAATTTAATGCTGATTCAAATGAGGTACAACACTTTACTGTTTGACATTTAGTTTTATTTTTATGGTCGTTTTTGAAAAATACAAAAATGGTCATGACTTTTCGTGCGATGAAGTTATGGCAATGCTGTAGAAAGATTTTTTGTTGGAAATTACCTCCCTTATCTCCCTGTTTTGTTTGATCCACGACTTTTTGACCACCCTGTATACGTTTTTTTATTGTTATACATATTATACATAGAAAACACTCACACTTGAGATTTTTTTTGCAGATAAGTTATAAATAATGCTGGACACACAAC